>CM075777.1:46724169-47986669 GCA_037974665.1 Ehretia macrophylla | reverse complement strand
TTATTTTTACTTTGTATTTCATAATCTCACTTTTGTTAAATATAGAATTATTAATCATTAATTCATTTTTATACTTTTATATCTTAAATGTGTACAATTTCGTACTATTGAGTAAACCTTATAATATATTTTTAATAAAAATAAAATAGATCTTGCACAAACTTGTAAAGTATTTGTTATTATTAATTCTTATGTTCTAAATCAACCTAACTTTCTATGAACATGAATATTTTGTAGCCCCTTTGTAGCCATTGGCGACCAAAATGGTGGCCAATGGCCACCACAAGGCTACGAACTAGCATGCAAAAAATAAAATTTGTTTCATATAACCAATTCTTTTGTTTTAAGTAGCTCTTCTAAACTAAATATTATATTTTATCATAGTCATTCTCCAATTTATACTAATTCATTGATGTTAGTGTGAAATTACAATTTGATTGGTGTGCGAAAAGCTAATGACAATGATAAAATCTTCATTGTTTTTCACTTTGTATTTCATAATCCCACTTTTGTTAAATATAGAATTATTATTCAGTTAATTCATTTTCATACACTTATATCTTAAATATGTACAACTTCATACCATTGAGTAAAGCTTATAATATATTTTCAATCAAAACAATATACATCTTGCACAAACTTGTAATGTATTTGTTATTATTAATTATTATATTCTAAATCAACCTAACTTTCCATGAACATGAAAATTTCGTAAGCCCTTCGTAGTTATTGGCGACCAAATTTACTTTTTGTCGCTGTTTGGTGGCCAATGGCCACCACGTGGCTACGAACTAACATGCAAAAAATAAAATTTATTTCATATAATCAATTCTTTTGATTTAAGTAACTATTCTAAGCTAAATATTATCTTTTATTATAGTCATTCTTCAATTTATACTAATCCATTGATGTTAGTGCGAAATTACAATTTAATTGGTGTGCGAAAAACTAATGACAATGATAAAATCTTCATTGCTTTTCACTTTGTATTTCATAATCCCACTTTTGTTAAATATAGAATTATTAATTATTAATTTATTTTCATACTCTTATATCTTAAATATGTACAACTTCATGCCATTGAGTAAACCTTATAATATATTTTCAATAAAAACAAAAAAGATCTTACACAAATTTGTAATGTATTTGTTATTATTAATTCCTATGTTCTAAATCAACCTAACTTTCCATGAACATGAAAATTTCGTAGCCCCTTCGTAGCCATTAGCGACCAAAGAGCGACTAAACTTTTACTTTTTGTTGCTGTTTAGGGGCCAATAGCCACCACGGGGCTATGAATTAGCATGCAAAAAATAAAATTTATTTCATACAATCAATTCTTTTGTTTTAAGTAGCTCTTCTAAGCTAAATATTATCTTTTATTATAGTCATTCTTCAATTTATACTAATTCATTGATGTTAGTGCGAAATTACAATTTGATTGGTGTGCGTAAAACTAATGACAAGGATACAATCTTTATTATTTTTCACTTTGTACTTCATAATCCCACTTTTGTTAAATATAGAATTATTAATCATTAATTCATTTTCATGCTTTTACATCTTAACTATGTACAACTTCATATCATTGAGTAACCTTATAGTATATTTTAAATCAAAACAAAATATATTTTGAACAAATTTGTAATGTATTTGTTATTATTAATTTTTATATTTTAAATCAACATAACATTTTATGAACTGGGATATTTCGTTCCCTTTTCGTAGCCATTGGCGACTAACTTTTTACTGTTGGTCACCGTTTGGTGGCCAATGGCCACCATGGGGCTACGAACTATCATCCAAAATATAGAATTTAATTGATATAATTAATTCTTTTATTTATAAATTTTTTAGTTTTTTTTTAATTTCTTTTTGAAAAATTAAATGATATTTGTCGTGTATGAGTCGCCCTTTTGCGACCTAAGGGCGACCTTTATTTAGTTTATTTATTTAACTTTTTTTTTTGTCAATTTATTTTTTTATAATTTTTACTTCTAGAAATATTTATGTTTTTTGGATACCATATTTATATTTTTTCTATTTTATAATTATTTTTCTAATTTATTTTTGGTAATTAAGTTGCTAACAAAAATTAATAATAACGGTGGCCATGTGGTCGCCATTTGGCGATCTAATGGCAACCAATAACTAATTAATCAAAAATTATTTTTGTTTGTCGCTATTTCATCGCCGTTGGACTACCAAATGGTGACCATTTGTAATTTTTCTAGCAAGATATTTTTTTCGCACATTTTAGCCACCAAACGGTGACGAAATATTTCATTTTGTCGCCCTTTCGTTGTTAGTCGTTGCAAATGGCTACCAAACTTTTTTTCATTGCCATTTTTAGTAGCCTCAAGACTATTTTCTTGTAGTGTCATGCATGGGAAGTATTCATTTAGAAGAGCCAAATGGATATTCTCGATAAGCTCAAAATGGTAATCGGAGCTTGTTATTGGAATTTTCTTGTTCATCTCTTGCATTCCTCCAATGCATAAAAGACAAACCATATCATATAGATTGTCAAATTATAGGGTTCTATCATATGGGATGTTAAATTATGGGGGTGCTATCATATGGGTTGATAAATTATATGTCGGGTTTTATTTTAAATTTAATTAGTGTTGTATTTAAACTCTATGATTCTTAAAATGATACTAAAATTGGACCTTTTGTCCAGTTTTCTATTAATGTTGTCATGAATTTGAATTTTGCTCTTGTAGCTTCTAAGCATCACCAATTGGTTGCGCTATAATCCAAAATTTCAGACTAGAAAATGTAACTTGTCACTATATATATATATATTGTAGAAGCATTCCACAAACAGCAATTATATTTTATTCAAATGAAAATTTGTCACAATGAAAGAGAGGCGTACAATATAAGCATAGATAAATTTTGGGGAATTGCTTCAAAATATTAAACCTAGAGTGGACCTCACACGTTGTTACAACCTAATCAATAAGAGAGACATTCAAACGTTAATGCGTTTTGAAGCAATTTCCTAAGTTTTGATCCATTTTAGCCTACTTTAGGCACCTCAACAACGTAATAGCTCTTATTCACCCAGACACGAACCCTGTCGCAACGAAAATCAGTTGTTACAAAACTTCCTTCTTTCACTATGTCAGCTTTTACTTTAGGGTTTTCACTCTCAATAATGGCTGCAGCTGCCTCCCCATACGAGCCTACCAGCTCTGGCCATGACTTCTTAGTGTTACCTACAGGAAGGATAAAAAGAAAAGCAGAAGTAAATCAAATCGACGATATTAAAGGTGAACCAAAATAAGTCTTATTTCATTAGTTAAGATCGGTTAACACAATAATATCCCAAATTTATAAGAAAAATCTGAAAAAATGGCACAAATATATAGTCCTTATTGTTTCTCTAAAATTTTAAATTCGACTCTATTATTCAAAATTAGATGATTTAATCCTTATTATTTTCTAAAAGATATCAAATTCATCCCTATTTTTCAAAATTAGCCAATTTACCCTTATTATTTTCCTAAAAATTTTAATTTAATCCCAATTATTTTCATATAAAATTCATATTAGTCCTCAATGTTTAAACTATTGTGACTATATTGAATTTTTTATGAAAAATAATAGGGATTAAATTAACTAATTTTGAACAATATAGACGAATTTAAATATTTTAAAAAATAATAGGGACTAAATTGACTAATTTTGAATAATAATGATATTTAAAATTTTAGAGAAAATAATAGGGACCATTTGTGTAATTTTTCCAAAAATTTGACAATTTTTACGATAGTGGTTGGCTACTAACGCCACCTTCTTTCTTTATTCAATTTTGGGATCGATAATGTCTGAAATAAAATCCTTTACAAAAGCGGCAGGCCGGTGCTATCAAATTGAAGATATTGTTATTCTAAAATGACTCATTTACGAAAACAAAAATGTAAAGATGTATACAAATAGAGTGCTCAAAGTCTTACCAGGACAACTAGCCATTCTCTTTTCTACTCCTCTATCTCCTTTAGTTTTATTCAAGAACTTCTGAGAAATGTAAGGTATTTATAGCTAGAGGGACTCGGAAAATTGAATTTCATACATGGGAAGCAGGCAGGCCGGCAACTTTGAAGCATGCATTTAGAAGAAGCAAATGGATATTCTCGATAAGCTCAAAATAGGGCAAGTCGCAATTGGAGCTTGTTATTGGAATTTCTTGTTTAACTTTTGCATTCCTCCGATGCATAAAGAATATTTTGTCTTTTGAATTATGACCCGTATTTGTGGATAGTGCCTAATGAGTTTGTAAGCCAACACCTAGAATCTTTTTAGGTATGGTACAGTAACATTTAAATAAATCTCCTTGTCTTTGAATTCAAAATTGTGGATTTAGCTTATTTACAATTTCATTCTCTACAATTCTATGCAATAATCATTTGGATTAATGCCACGTATTATCAAATATTATGTATGAACTATATTAATCTTGAAAAGTAATCTTCCAACCATGGTTAGAAGGTATTTAATACCAAAATCTAAACTATCATATTTAACAGAACAAATATAGTGTCCATATAATTCTGAAAACAAAAAAACAAGTCATATGATATCAATTTTAGAGAAACTAGAAGTTTTATTGTGTTTAAGTGTGATCAAAGTGAAAAAGATATGAAAGGGTATCTCTAAAATTGTATAAATAAACTTCATTTAATGTTGTTTCCATAATTGCTTCAACTGTAACTGTAAAATAATTTTAGAGAATCATATGTTTTATTTATTTATTGTCCTCTGGTTCTTGGAGCCGGATTAATGAGTGAGAACTGTACATTTCGATGAGCCTACGTTTAACCACTTGCCATAAAGAGTAAAATCATTTAATATGTCTTGTTTTAATTAGAATCGTGTGAATATCATATTTGTTTTGATAAATATCGTAGTTGAGATTTTAGTATTTAATACTTTCTAATGATAGTTGGAAGACTAATTTACCAAGATTAATGTAAGCCATAGATAATATTTGGTGACATTTGACATTTATTCAGATAAGAACTATGTAAAATTGTAGAAAATGAAATTGTAGAAGAGCCAAATTCTAAAATTGTCGATTTTATTCAAAATCGAATAATGTCTTAGATAAAATCTTTCACACACAAATTCTCACTATTTCTTAGATTCATGGACCCAATTCAATCCAGTGGGATCTTTCATTCATATTTTCTTTCACTAAGAACGCTTTATAAATTAACCTCTTTGACCCCCAAATTTAGAATATCTTACTTTCACGCAATTCACATGAATTTATACACATTATTATTTCATTTATTAATTTTTACATAAGTACATATGCATGTTATAAGATGTGAAAGGATATGATTAGTATATATTCATCCAAGAGAGAGATCATGAGGAATATTATAATTTATAACTTTAACAAACCACAGTACTTATTCATAGTTGATTCATTCACGTACAATATATCCACAACATGAGCTCCAATTTATTTTTAAGGCCATTTTTGGAGAAATTTTATTAAATTACTAGCTAGAACGATGCTTATTTCATCATCCCCCTCTTGTAAATCTTCAACCAATCACAGGGACCCTTGTGACAACGTTGTTTTCATCAACCCAAACACGAACCCTGTCGCAGCGAAAATCACGGGAGACCGGCGAACCTTCCAAAACAATCACTGCATCAACAAAAGAATTTTCTCTCTCAATTGTGTCCTTAGCTTTCTGCCCTTGAGCTCCAAGGAGTTCTGGCCATGCACTCTTACCTACAAGCCCAAAAAATGTTTAATTGGATATACCACATTATATATGTAGATTAATGTTACACGTCAATATACAAATTATTATTGTCTGTTGGAATATATATTACTCGCACACCAAAAAATCACTAACCCCAAATTAATCCACTATATAAGTTTAGTAACCCACTTAGTATCAATTAGTTTTAAGATTGAACCCCAAGATTCTTAACATTGTCGATGTGTATGCTTACCCGATATGTCAGTTGAAGAGAAATTGAAAAAGATGCAGCCTAACTATCATGCCGAATATGTGATGATATACCCGATATTTTAGTTTGAGAGAAATTGAAAAAGATGCAGCCTAACTAACATGCCGAGTAGACATACACATCAGCGTTGATAAATATGTGATGATTTGTGTGGTGATACGCAACAATATTCTCTTACCTTTACATTCTGATGCCATCCTCTATAATATGATGCTCTCTTCGATGTGTTTACTTGCTTTTCTTTATGATTTATTATGCTTCGTGTAAGCAAGTATTTATAGAGTTTTTTTTGGCTAACCAAATATTTATAGAGTTGCCTTACAATAACTTGTACAAGTTTCTTTTGTTCTTTTCGCACTTTTCATACTTCACTCCTTTGACCGTATAAATTTTTCAACATTTTAAGTTTATCATGCTAAAGAAGCTTACGTTGGCTGCTATACGAGAGATACTTTTCTTTCCTTCTATCCTTCTAAATCTTATCAAGATTTCATGGTTTGAAGACGTTTAATGACGTTCTTCTCCCTTCGATCGATTGCAATAGCCACTTTGATCTACAATGTACAATTTGAGAAGAGGCGGCCGACTCAACTTTGTGAGTATATATTTGATTTAAAAAAATTAAAATAGCGTTCATTCAATTAAATTTATGCCAGCCAAAATTAAAAAAAAAGGAAATTGATTTTTAAATACAATTAAAGCTTTCATATTCATATCAAAAAAGCATTCTCATCATCTAGCTAGGTTGTATATTTTGTCAACTATGAAGCAAATTTTCTTTTCTCTTTACTTGTTTGATGAGGCACGGTTCAGAAGTGGAAGTTAATGCATATACTCAAAGACACCTGTATTAACTTTGAAAATTTTTCTTTTAAAACAAGAGAGAGACTTTTAGAAGATTAGGTTGTCTGCCTGCGGATTGATAACTTTTTTTTTTTTGTTCGGTCAAACATCACTGCTTAAAACACTACAAAAAAAGTTTGTATTAGTGACATTTTTTTTGCTCCGCTTTTCGAAACCCTCGCGATTTTAGCATTTTTATCCCCTTCTGCTGCGGTTTGGAGAGCCGCCACTAATACTTACCTCTAGCGCCGGTTTTTTAGAACCGCTGCCAAACATTAAAAACTTTTAGCGACGGTTATTAGCTGCGGTTTTAAAGAACTGCCGCTAAAAGTCCAAGACATTTAGCGGCAGTTCTTCAAAACCGCCGCTAAAGGTTAAACTTTTATTCAACTTTCCATGCGTGAATTATTCCCACATTTTCTAATGAAAATTATTATATTATATTTTTTTATTTGTTTCATATGCGTTTTATTATTACTGTTATATATGTAAAATATAAAACATATTTTTATTTTTTTGTCATAATATAGGTGGCGGCTAATGTGTGATAAATTATTTTTTAAAATTTTTTTCTAGTAAGTTCTTTGACAAGTATAAAAGTTAAGTTTTTTATATTTTTCACTAAACTTCAACAACAATTTATTGTAAAAACTGCCGCTTATGAGTATTAAAGAAAATTTTATAGTAAACCACCTCCTATAGACTAATATTAAAAATATGAATATACTTGAATATGATTTTAACTTGAAATATAATACATATAACAATATAAATATTATGTGATGATGATAATAGTGATTTTTCAATTAAATTATTGAGTTTAAAACCATATTAGTTATCTTTTAAGTATTTGTTCAAATTTAAATATATTTTCTATAATTAAATTTTACTAACCCATATATCGTCTTCATTCCATCTCAATTATTGTTTTAAGTACAATTACTTTAACTCTTACATAATTTTCCTCCAAATACAATCTTATATATATTATATATTATTTTTTATCCAAATACTCTTTTTGATGGTTTATGTACTATTTTTTTGTTAAATTTTATTCAATTTTAGTAAACCATAGATTATTTATGTTCAAATTCATTTTTTATTCAATTTTATATATACATTTTATTAGTGAATTCTATTGTACTTCTAATGAAGGTAAATCTAAATTAAGTTCCAATAAAGCATTTACTTCATTTTCAACCACCAAAGATTTGACCACTAATGCCGAATTGATGTTTCAAAGCAAAATATGCTCCAATTCTATGTTTACTGCATGAATACTCCAATGTGGCACTATAAACCGCCGCGAATAGTAATTAAAACCGCCGCTAATAAACTTTTTTTTTGAAGTGAAAAGTCCACTGTCTACGTGTGCCTACGTGGCTCCAGCGTGTCGCCTACATGGCTTAATCACAGTCACTCATCTCGGACAAATCTGGCGCTAGAGGATAGAAGAAATTTTCCTATACTGGGGATAAGAAAATTATTTTACATTGACCCAAAAAAAAAAAAGTTACTTTATTTCGTGTTCTAGCTCATCGTGAGACCATTGACTACAAAAAGGGATTTGTTTTTGGTGTTAAAACTACAAGCATTTATAGTTCGACTTCAAAGTTTGTTTTTTTTTTGTTTTTTTTTGGGCACCCCAAAGTCTAACTTCAAGTTCAATAAATCATATATATATGGTGATTAGATCCTAAAGGGGAAAGGAAAAGAAATATCTTTGAAGAGAAACTAGTGTTTTTTCGATTATAGTTGATTTACATTAAGGATCCGCGTCTCTTGAGCCCATATCATTTCATACTAATTAAGGACGAATTCACTAGTTACTTTAATTCAGAATGAAGTGCCTTGGTACATGCTTGCAGATTATATTGTCTTGGTGGCTGGGTTTAAAGAAGGTGTTAATGCTAAGTTAGATTTTAGAGGGAGAACTAAGTAGATTAGAGACGGAGTATATAGAATGCAAGTAATTAGCAAGACTAGGTCGGGAAGTGAGTTAAAAATAACTATTGAGTAGAAAGTGTTTTCATATCAATATTGTGTGTCCACTGGAACGATAGCTGAATAATAATAATAATAATATAAAATCCAACCTTGCTTTATCCACGACAATTAACATAGCAACTGTGTATATGCCAAAAGATAGATACTTTCTTGAAGCCAATCAAGTATTTATTTTTTATTTTTTAATTCAGAAAGGTCTAAGTCTGTACAACATAATTAGCGAGAACACAATCTAAAGTGGAGGACGTATTGGTGGACGACGAGGTGCGTCACTTGTCCTTGTAGAAGGCCCTGATGGGGGCCAGAGGGTGCCTTTGGGTAGCATGCCTCGTACAGGGATGACATATCCAGATGTTTCAGATGGCTTCTGACCTTGCAAGCTCTCTTCAACAGTGAACACCATGCTGGCCTCGTCATCTTCTTCTTCCATTGTTCTCAATTGTCTAGCTTCAAGATTGTTGGCGACAAAGGCCAACGACATTATGAACAAAAATGTGACTAGAAATAGCGATCTAATTGCAGCCATGTTTGTTACACTTTGTTGTATGATGCATAAAGTAGTGTGTGACTTCTACTTCTATATATATATAGTGGTCAATTCTTTTTCCACTTTATTTTGTTAGTGCAAAAACTTAAATGATATTTACCCAAATAAATCATCAATATCAGATGGATATGGCAGTCATTTAATTTTCAATCCAGAATGAAAACAGATTAGAAAGTGAAAAATCAATGGAAATCTCGCTAATGCTAATCTTGCAAAACATCAATATGTTCCGTACTTCCATAATCACATATGGAACTTTGAGAACAACAAATTATAATGGCTTTCATGATCTTGCGAAGGAAAAAAATCTACTACCAGGAAAGCACAAGATATAACAAATGGCTTCATATCATGCTGATTATGTTGAAGATAATCTAACAGTTTAAACTTCTAGATGAGATGATCATTTAACACGTTACAACATTTTAACTTTTTTATAATACTTTAATTGAAAAATGAAAAATCATTGCAATAAGTCTCTTATTGTAATGGTTTTATTTAATTACAACAGTTGAAATTTTTTCACTTTTCGTAAATAATTGCTTCTAAGATTACTTTTTTTGGAACGATTTTAAAATTATAGTTTAAATGCAACAATTTAGCAAAAAAATGGTTGCTTATTATTTACAAAAAATCGATGAAGTAGATATTTGCAACGAGACAATATGTAATGGTTGTATAAAGTCATTTGCAATAATTTAAAATATTTACAACAATTTTAAGTTTTGCAACAAATTAAAAATGTGTGGCAATGTGAATAGTGTATATTGCTTAGAGATACTTTACATAACTCCACTTTTCCTATATTATGACATCTCCTTCGATTTCTTATTTGTGATTTTCTTGGTATCCAATCATGAATGTCTAAGTCTTTTCTAGTAATTGATAATTACTAGTAAGATAAATTCGAGATGTCACTATAATATTTTAGATTTTTTGCAACAATTCAATTACAAAATTAAAAAAAATAATTTTCAAAAATAAAAAGAATTGTTGCAATAAGTATCTTATTACAGTAGTTTTTAACCGTTGTACAAACTAGAACATTTTGCAGTGATTTTTTTTATTCACTTGTTGTTAATAATTGCTAATGAAACATTTTGATAACGGTTTTAAAATGTTGCTTATTATTAATTAAAAGACAACTACAATAGAGAATTTTTAATAGAACCATATACTATAATTAAAGTTATTTACAATGGTTTTTAACCTTTTTTTA
The DNA here is from genome assembly GCA_037974665.1 of Ehretia macrophylla. Taxonomy (NCBI): domain Eukaryota; kingdom Viridiplantae; phylum Streptophyta; class Magnoliopsida; order Boraginales; family Ehretiaceae; genus Ehretia; species Ehretia macrophylla. The sequence continues at coordinate 47,976,053 of CM075777.1, read as the reverse complement.
ATAGTTGTAAATATCTTTGTGTTGAAATAGATCAAAATTTTCGACAATATGCTTTTAGCAAAAGAAAAAGAAAATTTGATAATATGTTCTTCATTTGCTAGCAACATATCTTGTAAATGATTAAGATAAATTTTGTAGTTAATTCGTCACCAAAAAACAAGGGGCTGTTTGAAAATATTTTTGAAAACTGTTTTTTTGTTTAAAAAAAAAAAAAAATGTTTGGAATGTGTTGTTTTCAAAATTGTTTTCAAAAATTATTCTGAAAAATGTGTTTTCAAAAATAAGAAAATAAAAACAACTTTTTTATGCTTTCATATGTTTTCATTTCCTTAATTCTTCTCTCCGACGCACATGAACACATTTTTTTTTCTCAATGCTAATAGTCAAAGTGCGCACACACACTCACACACACACACACATTATCTCTGTCTCACACACACATATACAAACACACACACTTACTTATACACACACGCACACATACACACATACTCATACACACACTCATATATACATACACACATTCATACACACACACACATACACTCACACTCATACACACACACACACACATACACTCACACTCACACACATACACACATACTCACACTCACACACTCTCTCTCTCTCACACACACACACACACATACACATACACTCATACACACACACACACACTCACACTCAAACTTACATTCTCATAAACACACATACACAAATAAACGCACATTCTCATATATACATACACACACACATATTCTCATACACACACTCACATACACTCACACTCATATACACATACACACATACTCACACCCACACTCACACACACACACACATACATACACACTCATACTCACACTCTCTCTCACACACACACACACATACACTCACACATACACTTATACACATACACACACACACTCACACTCACACTTACATTCTTATATACTGTCATGCCCCCAAATTTAACGGGCAAATCTGCAAAAGCGACGGCCGCGAACCCAGAAAGATAAATCTTCTTAAGCCCACAAGCCTCAAAAAACAAAACAAAAAAAGGTTTGAATAATCTAAAGACCATAAGAAAGACACGAGTCTCAGAGCATCTAAACCAAAAGACCAAACTCGAGTGGTTTAGAATCTCCAAATACAATTAAAGGATAATTTCCACACTACATAACTCAATAGGAAAAATCCAAACAAATGTGAAAGGAACTAAAATGAAGTAACTCTTAAATCAAACGATATCTAAATAGTCTAAAGGTATGAAGAGATCCAGCATCACAAAAGGTCATCTAGCCCCAAAGTCCAGTGTATCTACTTCTTATATCTGTGAAAACATAATTTCAAAGAAAGACGAACAAAAAAGTGAGACAAAAATCTCAGTAAGTAGTGTGACCCCCAAAAATAACATGAGAATAATCTTTTATCCAAATAATTATCTTTTGCACAACACATAATGCTAATAAATGAAACAATGATGTGTATAAAAACTTGGTTTTGAAAGGCTTTAATAAAACACAACAAAGTGCGAAAAAAATCATTTATCGAGAATATGCAGACAAATCATCACTTATCAAAAATACAATAAGAATACTTATGGAAGTTGCAAGGTACAAACCATTACTTATCAAAATACACAAAGAACGAAATGACCCAAGATATGCCATACCAACACTAAGTCAAAATTCAAAGAGGCGAGTGGCCGATGTTACAATCATGGTAGCACAGATTAAAGACAAAGAGTGGTTTGTTGTTGCACATACCACCAAAAGCAAGCGGGAGTCCCAATGAAACAGTAATGCACTACCCAAAGAGTGGTGTACGATCCCCACTACCGAGGGTCAAACAAAGAACAAAGACACGGCCTCAAAGTGTATGGCATACGGGTCCAAATAATTTTACCCTCGATCATGAAATTAAATATGAAAATATTTTTAATGAACCATTCACAAACTTTCAATGCACAAAAACCTTAAGTCTCATATTTTAATTCTTTCACTTAGAAAACAACGTAAGATATTTGTACTCTTTTTGACACAATTAAGGATAGTTAAAATAATAACTCAAGAAAATATTTAAATCTTTTTTTAGAACAATTAATAAAATATCCAAAATACATGTTGGTTAGTCACGGTTAAAACATTTATTAAAACAACAAAATAGTAAGGAAAACACCTAATCACAATAGAATACTAAGTAATAATAAAAGAATAATACTAAGAATTAAATAAACAATATCTAATCATTTTTTTTAAACACTTAGTTAAGGAAAACGGAAGACGTAATGAAATGCAAGCTTTTAGAACTGTGACTAATAGTGGCGAAGATCGCTTTTCTAAAAATTACCATCACTATTGGTATCACAACTTATAGGGACTGTATATTGGAAGTATATATATATATATATATATATATATATATATATATATATATATATATATATATATATATATATTTATTTATTTATTTATTTTTATTTTTTATTTACTAGAACAAACTAAATCATATACAGTCAATGAAAAAAAAAATAGAATAATCTAATCACTAAAAAAAAGGCGAAAGTTTCTAAGTTCACAAATTAATTTCATAGTTCTTAAACCAATATATATATGCATCAAAGATATGAGACTAAAGTACTATAAACAAAACAGTTTATAATTTAGCACATAAATCAACAATTATATTAACCTTTGCAATTGATGCAACATAAATGGATAACACAATGCTCATATTGTAAAATAAAGTATATGTATCTATGTATTTTACAAAACTCAAAGGGGTATTATAAAGAAAAATAGGGTGTTCTCCTTACCTCAATCCGAACGTAACTATTCAAGACTTTAATGATCCTCATTTTTTCAAGACTCTCACTACGAGATCAACAATCCTCTACACAAGCAAAGGTTCTACTTAAAATTGATACTGCATTACTTCTCCAACAAAGATTCCATTTTTTTTTTCTTTCCAAAATTCTAAGCGATGAAACTAACGTGAAGTAGTTACTGTAGAATCCTATTGGAATTTTAGTGCTAGAGAGAAAAGAGTGTTTGGCTTCTTTAAGTCACTGACAACTTAATCTGCAACAGTTATTTTAATCCCAAAAATATCTCCCATATCTTAGACAATAAAACTTAAATAACAAATATGGCCCACAAAAATAGTCTTAAACCCCCTTGACATATGGTGGGTTGTTACATTCTTCCCCTCTTAAGAAAAGTTTCGTCCTCGAAACTTAACTTACCACCCTCTCTTAATTTCTTAGTGTATTCCTTATCAAGATATATAAGTGTGTATGAAAACATTATAAAGGACAAAATTTATATAGATGTGGTAAAAAAAAAATGGACTAGATATATAAAGAAAAAATCATTTGATATATTTGGATATACTAATGGAAATTATAAGTGAAGAGGCTGTAAAAATATGTATAAGCATGAATGTTGTATGTTGTAAGAGGGTGGGGAAAGTCATGTGGAGAAACTTAATTGAGCTTTTACTATAATACGCATTAAATTAAGATTAGAAACGACTTTTCACAAACTAATGAAAAAAGACTTAGGCCATCAAACATAAAACGTTGAGATGCTATATGAGATTCTTCACATTCAACAAATTAATAAACCTTCTTCTCTCTTGTAGAATTACAGTCGTCAAGTCTTGTATTAAAATAATCAAGCATAAAACCCCACGTGAAGTCATGTTACTGCACTCTGAAAGCTTGTAAAATAATCAAGTTAGACAGGTCCGATATCCCCGACTAGTGGTTGCTAAAATAATCAATCATCTTCTTTGTTTAAGTTGGCGTAAATGGGCTCAAAGAAATGCAAAGAGCCATTGTAAACATTGGTATCACGTCATCACATGTGAATTAAATTAAAGTCAATTCCGACTAGTCGTTGTTTAATAATTTTCTTTCGGCTAAGGAGAAGCAATAAAAAGGGGTGTTTTGCGAGGCTTTGAGCACAGAAACAATACAAACTCTTATCTCATTGTGTAACAAAAACCATATTCAGAGAGCAAATAAAAATTTGACAAGCATGGCAGCCGAGGCAGTCGTTTCTGTTAGTAATTAAATTTAATTAGGATTCTATTAGTGATTAGGATTCTATTAAATAAGTTTTAATATAAAGTATAGGAATTCTATTCTTAGAAAGATTAGCAATTATTATCTATAAATAGGGGTACTTAGATTGATTTTAGTTGTCACACGCCACAAGGTGGGTGTGCCATATTAGATTAGTTAGAGTTAGAGAACATATACCTCTAGTTAGGTATATTAGAGTTATTATTATAATAGTTTCTATGAATAATAAAGAATAATGTTCCGTGGATGTAAGTTATGCCGAGCCACGTTAAAATAGTGTTGTGTTCCCAACGTATCTATGTGCACGATCTTTCCAACAATTTCTGGAGTGGTGGAGCAATTACTTGACCTCTTGGCCAAGCAGGCGAAAGAGGAGATTGATCTGCTGATTGGGGTTGAGAAAAAGGTCCTCAATCTGTCCGAGACATTCAAAAGCATTCAAGCCGAGCTAGTTGATGCAGAGAGAAGATGGATCAGGGAGGAACGTGTGAAGTTGTGGTTGCAGAAACTCCAAGATGTATCCTACGAAATTGATGACGTGCTAGACGAGTGGAACTACCAAATTCTTAGAAAAGAAATTGAAGGAAGCAGCAGCACTACTAATATTGCTTCAACTTCTGTTATTCCTAAGCAACGGGTATGTTCCTTTGTCTCTTCCTCTTATTTTTGCTTCAAGCAAGTGGTTGTAAATCGTGAGATTGCAGTCAAAATAAGGGAACTCAATGCAAAATTGGATTTCATTGCCAAAGAGAAGGATAAATTTAGGTTTGACAAAACTAGTGGCGATTCACAAGAATGGACACCAGTTGCCAGTACCTCACTCATTGATGAATCTAGTGTATTTGGTCGTGAAACTGATAAGAAAATCCCAATAAGTCAGTTGTTGTCTGAGAGTCATCAAGAAGATAATAAACATGCCATCCAAATAGTGTCCAGAATTGGTACGGGGGAATAGGCAAAACAGTCCTTGCTCAATTGGCTTATAACGATGTTCAAGTAAAGGGACATTATGAAAAAAGAGGGTAGGTTTGTGTTTCCAACACTTTTGATGAAATTAGGATTGCGAAAAGCAATCCTAGAAGCTCTGCAGTCGAGTTCAACAAATTTGAATGAACTTGACTCGCTACTACAACAAATAATAAAATCTATTATTGGGAAAAAAATCCTTCTTGTTTTCGATAATGTATGGACAGAGGACCAAATGAAATGGCAACCGTTCAAAAACTCTCTAAATCATGGTGCTCTTGGAAGTACAATTTTATTGACGACAAGGAGCAATGAGGTGGCAAGAGTTACAGGTGCTACATGTACTATTCCCTTGGGTGTATTGTCTGAGTCAGATAGCTTGTCATTGCTTTGTAAAGAAGCTTTTTCTGGTCGAACTGAGATCGAACGTGCAAGATTTGAAACAATCGGAAAGGAAATAAATAGTAAATGTAAGGGCTTGCCTCTAGCTATTAAAACTATAGGTGGCCTCTTATGTTCGAAAAACACTCTTGAAGAATGGCAGCAAGTCAGGGATAGTAATATGTGGGAATTGGAGGTAGCTGAAGTTCAACTTTTTCCTCATATCTATCTAAGTTATATTGACTTGCTCTCTCCATTGAAAAGATGCTTCTCATATTGTGCTGTCTTTCCCAAAGACAATTGAATAGATGTTGATGAGCTAATTAAGGCATGGTTGGGATAAGGTTATCTCAACTCAACTAAAAGTGAGAGTGAGATGGAACTGAAAGGTAGAGAGTATTTCGATTATTTAGCGAAGCGCTCATTCTTTCAAGACTTTGAAAAAGATTATGTTTCAGGAGAAAGGGTAGTAGCATGTAAAATGCATGATATAATGCATGATTTTGCACAATTTCTGACAAAAACAGAATGCTTCATAATTGAAGGGGAAAAGGAAAAGACATTCCCCAATAATGCGTGTCATCTAACCTGGTTTGGTAGCGAAAAAGCTATTACTAGTGAAGAAGCTATTGATATGGGGCAACTTCGTAGCTTTTTTGCTAACAACTTCAAATTGGACACATGTAGCACCATCAATCTATTGAATGGCCTAAAACTTGTTAGGGTGTTAAAGCTAAATGGGTGTCATTTCAAAGAGCTTCCAAAGAAAATAGGAAAGTTAATTCACTTGAGGTACTTGGGCTTGTGCAATAACGATGAACTCAAGGAATTACCCACAATTGTCTATGACTTGTACGATTTGCAAACATTGGATTTAGATGGAGGTTGGAAACTTATAGAGCTTCCACCAGGGATTGAGAAATTGAAGCAGTTGAGACACTTTTTTCTTAGCAGAAAAGACATGAACTATCCTGAAGGAATTGAGAAGTTGACATGTTTACAGACATTGACCTTTTTCAAGGTCAAAGGGGAGTACAATAAGTTAGGCTATTTGAAAAGTTTAAGCCAACTTCGAGGAAGCCTATATATTGAAATAACGGTTAATTTGGATGAGGAAGATGCAAAGGATGCAGATCTCAAATCTAAGAAGCACATCTAAGACTTAACATTAAAATTTTCAAGTTTTATAAGGGAGAGAGAAGATGTAATGAAAGCTCTTGAACCACCCCTAAACATACAAACCTTATATGTGATCATGTATGAAGGAACCCGACATGCCACATGGATGACATCCTTCAAGTATCTTAGACACCTGAGTCTTAGATTTTTCTATAGATTGACTTCTCTACCCTTATTAGGAATACTACCTTTACTTGAAAAGCTTGAAATAGAGAACTTTGATAAATTAAAGTCTGTGGGCCTGCATTTTTGGGAATAAGAGAGTCATTGCTATTGTCTTCTTTTGGATTCTCAATGTTGGAAGAGTTAGTACTCATTATTTGTAAAGAATGGGAGGAGTGGGAAGACATAACTCAAGAAGATGAAGAAAATGATATTGTCTCATTAATGCCACGCCTCCATTGGTTAACAATGAGTGAATGTCCGAAGCTTAAAACTTTGCCATATCGTCTCTTGCGTAAGGCGTCATCGCTACAATGTATTCATACAATCCATCTACAATTTTATCAACAACTCTTACACTAGTAGAAGTAAAAGCAAGAAAACCAGACTATCAAAGCACAAGCACAAAAGAGGCCCTCCAGGTATAATTATCTTTTATTTTTTGTGACTTATTTTCCTTAAATCTTTGTTTTTTACATTTGAAGCACTTGTGGTGTGAAATTCATTTAATTTATAAATGAATTATGTGAGGATTTGTATATGTAAATGAATTCTCATATTTGGAACTATAAAATAGTATTAAGTCAATTTTGTAATTTGTAAATATATTTATTGTATGTTTTTCTTTTCTATCCCTATATTTTGAAGCTTTGCTGTTGAAACTTTGACATAAATATGTATTTCATCAACAACACCAACCAATTTCAAAATTAAACTTAATTAATTATTATTGATGAATAGATAACACGGATAAATAATTGATTTTAGATGGCTAAGTATGTTTAGACTACTTAAAAATAAGGGTGTATAAATAAATAACTTATGATTTGGCCTTCTAATTTGAAGATGAAAAATAAACTTGGATTAAAAAATATGGAAATTTTTTTTGTGAAGAAACTCGCAATAAGGATAAGAAGAACTAAATAATAGGAATAAGAGCAAAACACTAAGAGCGGTAAAAAAGGAAAGAAACTTAGATGGTAGTTTAGTCTTTACAAATCTTGGATTTTTAATCTTTTAAAAAGGTGTTTCCAAACACAAAAGGTTGAATTTATAAATTAATTTTACAAAATTTTATATAATTCATTTGTTCCAAATAGTATGTTAGTGAAGAAGTAAATAAATATATGTCGTGAAAACAAAGCTGGTATATCATCCAATAATTATTTCTTATTCAAACGAGTAATTTAATTCAAATGAACTTGGAATGTTTTGATGTTGAGAAATGCAACATGGACCTTGTAGAATTTCTATAAAGGCAAACCTCAACCTCAATTCGAACTGGTTGCTCAATGATGTGTGTTGTTTTACAAATATAATTTTTCTTCGGATTGCTTCTTAGTAATAATTTATCTAATACGTGTGATTTGTTATTACTTTTATGATTGTGTATCAATTAATTGTTGGAGGGAATGAATTTTAGTTACGTGTATGTGTGTTTTTATATATATAGTTAACACATACACAATAATAACTTATATGTTATGTGCATGTATAGTTGAATTGATTGGTAGATATGAATGTTTATGTTTAGTTATGTGTAAGTATATGTTGATATATATTACTTTGTACATAAGTAAATTATATGCTGGTCAATGTGGAGGTCTAGTGAAAGATATGATTTTTCGCATTGTATTCTCTGGCGTGTAAAGGTTTTATGAGTTTTTGATCATTTAGGTTTAATTCTATTACTGAAAGAAATGTGGTTAAAACTAGTTTCCATGGGACATAATAGTTGCATTCAAAATTTAATGTGAAATGCATGCATCAAAAGAAGGGGAAAATTCTAATTTGGTTAATGACCAAAAATGGTACCTTATCTTTTATTTTTTTGACATTTTTGTCCCTCATTTATCAAATGTGATATTTCAGTCCTCCATCTTTTATTTTGTGACAACGTTGGTCCTTTTTGTTAAATCTATTAAAAATTAACTGCAAATTTGTGATGTTAAAATGTCGATTTTGCCCTTGCTAATTCTAAAAATTGGTGGTCACAAGAGCTACATGTAAGTTTGCCATTAAACTTTTAATAGATTCACAAAAAGGACCAACGTTGTCACAAAAAAAAATGACAGACTGAATTGTTGCGTTTTGTAAATGAGACGAAAATGTCAAAAATCTAAAAGATAAAGGATCATTTTGGTCATTTACTCTTCTAATTTTACATGGAGTTTGAAGTCATATTTATTTGTTTTAGACTGAAAATCAGGCATTATTTTCATTTGATAAGCTGTTGAATTAAGTATGTGGAATTTCTTATACTTAGGAGTTTTAATAGTACTTTTATCTTTTTTAACAAATAAAAAAATATTAATAACCCATTGTTTGGTTGCCGTTAGTAGAAGAGTCTTCTATAAGACTTGGTCTTAAACAAATGGTAGTTCCATACAACTCATTTGATCAAGGAATATGAATGTTTGGTGCTTCCTTTGGCCGTGAGGGTTTGAATATATGTATGCTTCATTTATGCATATGTATGTGTCTCTTGGTATATATTTATCGAGTTGTGTGGTTTTATAATGAGATGGTGTTGCGTTAATAGTGCATTTGAAAGGTTTTTATTGTGTGTATCTAGGTTTAAGTTCAATTGTTTATGTTGATTATATATATGTGCATAGTGGGTTGTAAGTTTATTGAAGGTATAGACGTAATAATTCATTTTAGCTAGGTCGGTGTTTTCATGGTTATAATTAATTGAAATTTATCTACTTGCAGTTAGAGAGGCTTCAGAAAGTGATTGCTGATGTTTGGTCGAATGACAGCAATTTGTAGCTTCGGGAAACTAGTCAGTTCAATGTATTACCCTATAACAGTATGAGTTGTGATGTTGTTTGGTTTTCTTTTTTATGCTTATATATATATATATATATATATATAATTATACTCTTCTATGACTTTTAAATCACTGAATAGATATTTTGTTGTAACTATCAGAGCGGGTACCAAAGGATGAAATTATATAATCTGGAGTCATTTTTCACTTTGTTGAGTTCCTTACAAGAGAAGATTTTCCACTGCTTCAAGTTTGGGGTTGTACTATATTATGTTGCACTTGAATCCTTTGTCTTAACTAGGTACCTTTGAGTATCATAGATTCCTTTGACTTCCTCTTCTATATACTCTTCAGTTTCAGGCTGCTCGGGCTCTTAAAGAAATGGCTTTTGGAACCTTGGAGTACAAAAGGGTGGTAATCAACCATGGAGTATTGCCAAATTTTGTAAAGCTAATCGGTTCCCCTCGTGATGATATTCGTGATATGGTAATACATCATAGCTATTGCATATATAGTTCCAAGTATTGATCCAAAGATTACTTATTTGGAATGTCTTCTTAACCTGCAGGCTCTTGTAGCATTAGGGAATATTGTTTGTGACTCTCACGAGTGTCGTGACCTTGTTCTCGAACACAGAGCTCTAATGCCCCTGTTGCAACAATTAAATGAACACGCCGATGTTGTGTTGTTGAGACGTGGGGCATGGGTCCTATAAACTTTCTATTACCCGAATGAATCTCAATTTGAGCAGTTTGGTTAGCGATGTGTATGTTGTTTTGACTATAGTTATTTTTTTTTTGGATTGCTTCTTACCAATAATATGTCACGATAATGCTTGTCAGATAAAACTATCACTTCCAACATTACGGCGTCTTATTTATTCAAATGATGAAAAGGTATTAAGGCGTGCATGTAAGGCTTTCGTTGCTCTCTCTATTGGTACAAATGACAACATTCAACTTGTGATTGATGCTGGCATTTTTCAACGACTTGTGGAGTTGTTCCTGTGAGTGAAAAGTTACCGTCTTTTGTTTAGATCTTTAACTATCACATATTCTCATTGATTATGAAATAAAGTTGTAATAAATTAATGTTTCAGTCATCCATCTCCAAATGTGCTCATTCCTACACTTAAAACAATTGGAAATATTGCGACAGGAAATTATGTCCAAACTCAGGTATGAGCTTCCATCTCAAGTGCTTTTTTGTATTCATAGTAAAATTTTGTCCACATGTCGAATCCTGGTCTTGGTGAGTTAAGTGAAATTTGACCCACTCTTTGGTGTAATTTTGTCCACAACTAACTAAATGATTGTGAAAGAAGTTGGAAAATTTGGATTTTCCACTTTGTCAATTTGAATTGTACATAATGACGCAGGTGATATCTTAACTTTTCATTAGATTAATAGTTTTGTCGTTGAGATTTGTCTTAATCTACGATGTTTTTAGTTGTAAATTTTACATGTATTAAAATATGTATGGCTTGATAATCTCATCTCCACATGCATGCTTTCGCTTTTCAAAATATTTCGAAAATGACATTTATGATTTTCTTCTTGTTGTTTTGCATTGTTGGAATGGTTGAATGATGCATATGACGTTGATAAGTTGAGCGTTTTTAGCTTTCTATCTGATATGTTTAAGATCTCTTTCTCCATTTTGTTGCTACTACAGTGTATTATTGACAATGGTGCACTTCCTCGCTTGGTAAGTCTATTGTCACACAATCATGAAGAGAGTAATTCAAATATAACCACCGAAAAGAGGGACGAGATACAGGTAATATATTAATGTTCTTCTGTAGTTCCTTTATTTAAATATGCTACTTATGCCAATGGTCTGCCATCTTACCTTCTCATACACCCTCCCTTTTCCTTGTCCTTTTATGAGCGACATTTTTTCATTTCACACGTTAAAAGTTTTCGATTGATTTGTCATGAAGTTGTCACATTCCGAGTTTTGACCCTAAAACCGAGAATGTGACCTATCACACACCTAAGTCAAACCAACCCAAAACACTTTCCAACATTTCAATAGATAGCAAAGACCAATCTACAAAAATTACGTCATAACATTTATATGGATTCATACTACAACTAATAAACAATTTACAAACCATATATTACATTCCCAGAAGCACGTCCTAAAGCCAAACTCGTATGTTATATCTAGACCTCAACTGGATCCATCTAAAAAAGGAATCCATCATAAAAAATGGTGACTAAAATTATACTACATCGGTTCACCTCTTTGATGTCTGTGCCCACCGCCATCTGTACTTAGTTTTTTTTGGTCAAAATCTGTATACAGATAAAAATAAAATAAATGAGACAACGCTCAGTAAGTAGAACATCCTGAGAGGAATCCCAAGGTAGAACACAAGGGCGAATGCGAAGCAATTAGTGTAAAGTATAATAGAAATAAAAACTATTAACAGAAAATACTTATAATATATTACATGTCTGGCTTTACTCAGGTCCATGCCACATCGTATAATGTCATATTAGAGCGTTTTATCACTAAGGGTTTGTTTGGATTGAGTGATTTGGGGGAAGTGATTGGATTTGGATTGATTTTTATTTTTTTTTCTCTTGTTTGGATTGGAGGGTTTTGGGGGTGAAAGATTTTGGAGTAATTTCTAAAATCACTTAATGATAGCATTTTGTAATCATTCCAATTTGGGGTGATTTCATTTAAATTATCACCAAATGTCTATATTGTCCTTTTTATTTATTACACATATATCTTAGAAAAGGATAAAAATGTCACTTTTAGTTATAAATCTTATCATTTCCTTCATTTTCCTCCTCAATCCAAACAAAAAATACACATAATCCTTTATGAACCTTTCCTTTATAAATTTACCCAATCCAAACAAGATGTAATCATCCCCCATTTTCCTTTGTTATTGAATCCTTTCCTTTCCTTTATTATTTTTTCCTTCCGAATCCAAACAAGCCCTAAGGTATTAAACAGACAGAGAGACCATATAGGCATCCCAACACAGGGGTATCTTATTATAACTGTGATAGTACCATTAACATCACACAACCAATTATTTCAAGAATTACATTTTATTACCATAATACTCGCTCAAAATCATCCACCACATCAAATGAAAATTATACAATCATAAGCTAAAATAAATACAACCAACCGAGATATCAATTTTAGCTCAGCGAGGACAAAGTATAGAAAGGAGTCTACTTACCTCAGTCCAAGGCTAAATAGTGCAATTCCTCAAATTCAACTTCCTAATTCTAATAACAGAGATATCAGACTTCCGTCAATTAGTTCTTCATAAAAACGCTAGGCATACAAATTCTTACAACTATTCCAAATTAGAATTAAGCTGATTAAGTAATCACTTAATCTCTACTCTTATATACGTACTCAAACACACCTATATAATATACTTAACCAACGCACACAGGGAGGTATGAGCTTACCTATATATACAACCTATATAATATTATCTACCTCTCTTAATGCATACTAATTGACCCACAAGCACGGCTAGCTAACACACCCCCACACAGATAGCCAATACTTCAAATATCATAAATTCGATTAAATCGGATTTACTATCTCTTACCTTATGGTAAGTTTCCTCAGTTCTTTCCTGCCGAGCTGAGTTTCAAAGGCATGGACTTCTCTTCTTTTTTAAAAATCTTTTTTTCACCCTAATGTATTTGGTCTCCCTCTCTCTTTTTAACAAAAGTTTTTGACCTTCTCTATTTAAATTAAGAATCTATCTTCCAACCCACATCCCACCAAATTATCAAATCACCCCCAATGAAAATTTGAAATAACATAAAAGATGCAAGAGGTGGCTATCTCTACTTTAAAAAGGTGAACAAGTGTAGCATGATGTGTCATTTATAAAATACAAGATACATATGATATGACGGTGTATAGCATGAGACTAATGTTACACGTGCTGTTAAGATGATAACGGGTCAAATAATTGTAAAAAATAAACTATTCGATACCAAAATTATTTAATTTAATAAATTTTGAAATCGGGACCAAAATTCAATAGATTTCAAAATTACTTACCAAACTGAAATTGAAAAGGAAAAAAAAAAACAGCGACTATCTGAAATTTCATTTTTTAAGATGGAAGCCCTTTACCGAAAAGGTGGGACCATCATGCCACAAAAATATATATAAATTAGTATTCTATACACCTCTTAGCATTCTAAGAATTTCCCAAATGCACCACTAGAAAGCCTAATAAAGAGAAGAGAAGAAAAGGAATTTTTAAACTGAAATAAAAAAAAATTACTTGGCAAATATTTAAACAAAGTACTAAATTCAACTAAACGATTTAAATTAATTTTTTAATTACATTTGCAATAAGTGTTTAAATTTTCTCATTGGAACTAATCATAACACTTTGCACAAACAATCATCAAACACCACCATAACTCTTCCCCAGCCTAATTTTTCATTTGTCACTTTTCTTGTGAGGAAGGTGATAAAAAGTCCGGTTTAGGTAGTGAATGGAGTAATCGAGCCGACGGCGAGGCACGATTGTTGTAGATAGGTGACAATTTAAAAGTAATATCTCCAACTACAATAAATAATCTCCAATATGACCAACACATAAAGCTTGAATTATCATTAGCAAGGGACCCAATCCGATATTCTAAAATAAAATTAAAAGCAGTAATATTCAGATCCAATTCTCACAATAGAAAGTAATCTGCACCCAAAGCTACTCTAAATGCTTTCTTTTGCTCTGCAAAAGGTTTAGAAAAACAAAACATGAGTACAAAAAAACTCAATAAGTAGAACTTAGCCCCATAAAATAGTTGGGACCTTAAACATAACAACAATAATGTAACAAATATGAAATATGACACATGGCAGAGACTTGTTTATCTAACAAAGTATTACACTCAAGCCAGGAGACGTCGATAATGCTGCCACGGCGTGCTTTACTATGAGTTTTCTTTATCCTGTCCAAACCTCTACGGAAGATGCGAATGGCTAAGCTATTTTGGTTCCAATCCCATCCATTACTAATGTTATTCTATAGGCTATAGTATTTCATCTCAATGGCACAGATTCGTTACTCATTTACTTCTTGAAGTTGTATTATGTTGCACTTAGTCTTTCTTTTATGTAGGTGCCTTTGTGTGTTATAGGTTTCTCTTGCTGCATCTCCTATAAATTTTGCAGTCTGAGGCTGTTAGAGCACTTAGAAACATTGCTTTTGGAACCTCGGAGAATACAAAGATGTTAATTGATCATGGTGCAGTCCTAATTTTTGTAAAGCTTCTAGGCTCTCCTAGCAAAGATGTCTGTGAGCAAGTAATACATATTAGTTACTGCTTACTTCCAAGTATAGATTCCTAAGAAACTTTCTCGTTTGAAATTATGGAAAGCGAAGATAGCATGTTTGGATCACCTTTTAAAACTTGCAGACTGTGTTGGCATTGGGAAATATTGCGATAAATGAAGATGACATCTATACTTAGGTATGAGCTTCCACTCCAAGTGCTTTCTTGTATTCATGGTAAGATATTGACCATACGTGGAATCATCATCTTGGAGGGTTAAGTAAAATTTTTCTCGCTTTTGGTGTCATTTTGTCCATAAGTAACTAGATTGTGAAAGAAGTGCGGACTGGTCACTTTGTCAATTTGAATTATACATAATAAAGGAGGCGATATCTTAACCATTTCATTGGATTAATATAGCTTTGTCATTGAGATTTTACTTGATCTACAATGTTTTCAGTTGTAAATTCCAAGTGTGTCAAGAGATGTATGGCTTGATGATTTCATCTCCATATGCCTGTTTTCCCTTTTTTCAAATATCTCAAAAATTACATTTATGATTTTGTTCTTGTTGTTTTGCATTGTTGGAATGGTCGAATGATGCATATGAGGCTGATAAGTTGAGCGCTTTTAGCTTTCTATTTGATATGTTTAAGATCTCTTTCACCATTTTGTTGCTACTGCAGTGTATTATTGACAATGGTGCACTTCCTCGCTTGCTAAGCTTATTGTCACACAATCATGAAGAGAGTAATTCAAATGTAACAACAGAAAACAGGGACGAAATACAGGTAATATATTAATGGGGAGAATTCCATTTTCCCCCATGTGTTGAGCAATAAATCCCAAAGTCCCCCATGTGTTTTTAACATTACCCAGATTCCCCCATGACTTTTAACACTGTTAACAAATCGTTAATACTTGAGGTTAATATAGTCTTTTTGGTTATTAAAGTGAGAAGAAACCCTTTCAGCAACCATCTGCCCCTTACCGCATCAACTAACACAGATCTACACATACTCAAACCCACTCCTCGTCAAACACACAAACAAAGCAAAGTGATGAAAAACATTTTTTCCAACTTCGATCTGTGAGGTGATGCTGAAAATAACGCCATCGCTGTTCGAAGTGGTCTCACTGCTGGCACATATTCGTTGTTAAATTCTAAAGGTACGAATATAGGATCACAATTCTTAGTTTGTTTTTTTTCCCCACGACGTTCATATAAATTAACATAATTTTGTTCATTTTTGTAATTGATAGGATGGCATTCCAAATTGATGTTAACTACAATGGAGAACACTTAATTGTTAATGGCTTGGAGACAAATGGTTATGGTTATATAGAAATGCTGAATGATACATGTGGGGCATTAGGGGGTGAATGGTTAGGTCAGTTGGTTTCTCTCGAGGGTGTGCATCCATACTCTGGAAATACGTTCTTAATCGAAGGAGATGAAGATGTGCAGAGGCTATTACAATTGTACCTATCAATTGGGAGGATACCAATCAATGTCAACCTAAAATTGCAACCATGCGCCTCACAGTTATCACAACTCACTCATCCTGAAGCCACAACTATAGCTGAAATCAGTCCAAGTGAACCTAAAATGGGTCAAACTACACCTGAATCTGATGGTAGTGATGGTGGTGAAGTTTTTTATTGGAGTGAAAGTAGTGCAGATGATGACGGTGGAGTTAGACACGTTGTGGATGATAGTGTAACTGATGAAAACAATGAGAATTTATCAGATTATGACTCTGATAATGCTGAACATTGTAAAGGAATTGATGATGAAGATGCGACCAATGATAAGGTTGAGAAAAGCATGGCCAAAGTAGCAGATAAGATGCAAGGTGATTACTTCAAGAAAGTCCTAGATGGGGATAAAGAGACGTGGAAGATTGTGTTTAAACAGGGCCAAATATTTGATAATGTATATCACCTTAGGAAGACATTAGATGAATATTGTATGCAAGAAGGGGTTAAATTAAAGAAAAAGGCGAATGATAAAAGCAAAGTCACTGTTGAATGTAATGCAGAAGGTTGCTCATTTAGGCTTCATGCATCTACATATGTTGATGATGTAACTTTTAAGATCAAGACATTGAATCCTGAACATAATTGCATCAAGGATTTGACAGGTATAGGTACAACATCTACTTGGATAGCTACTGAATTCGAACAAGATTTCAGAGTCAACCCAAACAAAAGTATTGATGAGTTGGCTAGCCTATTAAAACTGAAGTATAAGGTTGAGGTCCCAAGGAAGAAGTTGTATAGGGCTAAAGGTAAGGCAGTTGAGAAGGTTTCCGGTGATTGGTCTGAAAGTTATGCTTTAATGCCTCAGTATGCGCAAGTTGTGAAAGATAGCAACCCTACATCATTTGTTAAAATGAAGTGTGATGATGTGCTCTTCAACAATCCAAGGGGCATTGTAACGTTTGATAGAATTTTCATTAGTTTTATTGCTTAAAGGAATGGATTTGTTTATGGTTGTAGGCCATTTATTGGACTTGATGGTTGCTTCTTGAAAGGTCATTCTGGGGGCCAATTGTTGTCTGCAGTTTCACTTGATGCAAATTCAGGCATATTTCCTATAGCAGTGATGGTGTGTACATCTGAGAGTGAAGACACTTGGGGATATTTTCTTGAATGTTTGCTGGATTTTCTTGGTATGGAAGTATCTATCACTTTCATGAGTGATAGACAAAAAGGGTTACAAAATGCTTTTAATAAGTATTGTACAAATCACAGGATTAGGCATTGTGCAAGACATTTATATGCCAATTTCAGAAAAAAATATCCAGGTGTTAGATTGAGGAAGTTGTTTTGGAAAGCTACTAAGGCATACAATAAGTTTGAGTTCGATGACTACATGGAAGAGATAAAAACTGTGGAACCAAATGCACATAAGTGGTTGATGGTGGACTCAAAAGTCGACACTGAATGTTGGGCAAGACATGAATTTGATGAAGCAGTTATGAATGACCATGTCACCAACAACATGTCTGAATCTTTTAATGCTTCACTTACCACATATAGAGCAAGACCTGTTATCACCCTTTTGGAGTGTATCAGAAAAAAAGTAACGAAAATGATGTACACAAGATACCAGAAATCATTAGAATGGAAATCAAGAGTTCCACCAAAAGTCCTAGAAAGAATAGACAAGAATTTTCAAGTTGGCAGGCATTTGAATCCATTGATATCAACTAAATGGCTATTTCAAGTGGAAGATGACAAGAAAAGTTTTGTGGTCAACTTGCGAGAAATGACTTGTCAATGTCGAGAATGGCAAGTGAGTGGTATTCCATGTAGACATGCCGTGATGTGCATACATACCATGAGATATGATCCAACAGAATTTGTTCATCAATACTTGACTGTGGATGCATACAAAAGGACATACCAAGGAATGATAAATCCAGTTCCTGATCGATGCATGTGGCCTCAAGTTAGTTGTGCTCAAGTAAATCCTCCAAAGGTACTAAAGAAAAGAGGTAGACCTAAGATGAATAGAATCAAAGAGGTAGGGGAGCTTGCAAAAGAACCCATATCTATTCATAAAAGATGTAGCATATGCAGAGAAATGGGGCATAATAAAAATTTATGTCCAAGAATAGATAAGGAGGCACCCAAGAGATCGTCAAAAAAGAAGTAGAAATCCACTATACAACATGAAGAAGTTAGACAGATCAATCATGCAACATAATATAGCAATCATTGATCTTATTTTTGCAGGTATAAGCTTAATTGTTTTCTTAAAATAATTTTTCTAATTTCGATTCTCAAACCTTTCTTTGGTTCTATGTAGGCTCCATAGCTTCAAGATGTGGCACATATAATGGTGATATTTAATGCTTATACGTTAATTGATTCGTGAGAGTATGTGGGTGATGTTTTGTGGACTTATTGAAGTATTGGTATGTAATTTTTTGGTACTGGTAGTGTTGTTTGGTGGATTATTATTTTTTTGATTATTTTTGGTATGATGTTGGTGGTAGTGTTTGGTGGATTTTTATGAATTTTTTGATTGTCTTTTGAAACTTGGTGGACTTTTATGAATTTTTTAATTGTCTTTTTGAAACAATATTTTATATGGATATTAGTTTATTATGAACAGATTCTGCAGTTCTAAGCTTTTTTTGGATGATAGCAGTTCTAAGCTAATTGGGTGAATAACGGCAAAAATGTAAACAGTGTAATTTGTTACTAGCAGGATCAGTGAGTAAGGGCAAATTTGTCATTGTAGCCAGTCAATAGGTTTGACCATTAATATTTGTTAACGGTGTTAGAAGCCATGGGGGAATCTGGGTAATGTTAAAAACACATGGGGGACTTTGGGATTTATTGCTCAACACATGGGGGAAAATGGAATTCTCCCTATATTAATGTTCTTATGTAGTTCCTTTATTTAAATATGCTACTTATGCCAATGTATGTCATCCTACCTTCTCATACTCCCTCCATTTTCCTTGTCCTTTATGAGTGACATTCTTCCATTTCATACATTAAAGTTTTTTGACTGATTTGTCATGCAAGTGACCCCGAGTATTGACCTTAAAACCGGAGATATGACCTATCACACACCTAAGTCAAACAACCTAAACACTTTCCAATATTTCAATGGATAGCAAAGACTAATCTACAAAAATTACGTCATAACATTTAATTACATGGATTCATACTACAACTAATAAACAATTTACAAACCATATATTACATTCCCAGAAGCACGCCCTAAAGCCAAACTCTTATATTACATCTACACCTCAACTGGATCCAGCTAAAAAAAGGAATCCATCATAAAAAATGGTGACTAAAAACGCCTACGCATTCAAATTCTTTTGTTATCATACAACTATTCCAAATTAGAATTAAGATGATTAAATAATCACTTAATATCTACCGTTATATACATACTCGAACACACCTATATAATATACTTAACCAACACACACAGGGAGGTATGAGCTTACCTGTATATACAACCTATATAATATTATCTACTTCTCTTAATGCACACTAATTGACCCACAAGCGTGGCTAGCTAACACACCCCCACACAAATAGCCAATACTTCAAAATTTGTCACTACCAATCTCCAAACTCAACCAATTAACATACCCAGTTCCATTTTTAAAGTCCTTCAATTGATGCTATCTAATTTATATGTTAATTAATTTTATTGATTCGTCAAAGAATCTGGCAAAACCATATTCATATATATATATATATATATATCTGTGTGTGTATATATATATATCTGTGTGTGTGTGTGTATACGCCTATGCTAAAATACAAATCAAAAATCAAAAATTCGATTAAATCTGATTTACTATCTCTTACCTTATGGTATGCGCCTGATTTTTTTTGTTATATCGACTCAAATTTCCTCAGTTATTCCTTGCCGAGCTGAGTTTCAGGTACATAGACTTCTCTTTTTTTAATCTTTTTTCCCCTTTATGTTTTTGGTCTCCCTTTCTCTTTTTAACAAAAGCTTTTGACCTTCTCTATTTAACTTAAGAATCTGTCTTCCAACCCACATCCCTCCAAATTACCAAATCACCCCCAATGAAAATTTGAAATAACATAAAAGATGCATGAGGTGGCTATCTCTACTTTAATAGGTGAACAAGTGTAGCATGATGTGTCATTTATAAAATGCAAGATGCATATGATATGACATGATATAGCATGAGACGAATGTTACACGTGATGCTAGGATGACAACGGGTTAGATAATCATAAAAAAAAAAGATTATTTGATATTAAAATAATTTAATTTAATGTAAATTTGAAATCGAGACCAAAATTTAATGAATTTCAAAATCACTTACCAAACTGAAATTGACAAGTAAAAAAAAAAAATAGCAAGAAATTTCATTTTTTAAGATGGAAGCCCTTTACCTAAAAGGTGGAGCATCATGCAACAAAAATATATATAGATTAGTATTCTTTACACCTTTTAGCATCCTAAGAATTCCGCAAATGCACCACCAGGAAGCCTTATAAAGAGAAGAGAAGAGAAGAAAATGAATTTTTAAACTGAAATCAAAAAAAAGTACTTGGCAAATATTTAAACAAAGTACTAAATTCAACTAAACGATTTAAATTAATTTTTTAATTACATTTGCAATAAGTGTTTAAATTTTCTCATTGGAACTAATCATAACACTTTGCACAAACAATCATCAAACACCACCATAACTCTTTCCCAACCTAATTTTTCATTTGTCACTTTTCTTGTGAGGAATGTGATAAAAAGTCCGGTTTAGGTAGTGAATGGAGTAATCAAGGCAACGGCGAGGCACGATTGTTGTAGATAGGTGACAATTTAAAAGTAATATCTCCAACTACAATAAATAATCTCCAATATGACCAACACATAAAGCTTGAATTATCATTAGCAAGGGACCCAATCCGATATTTTAAAATAAAATTAAAAGCAGTAATATTCAGATCCAATTCTCACATTAGAAAGTAATCTGCACCCAAATCTACTCTAAATGCTTTCTTTTGCTTTGCAAAAGGTTTAGAAAAACAAAACATGAGTACAAAAAAACTCAATAAGTAGAACTTATCCCCATAAAATAGTTGGAACCTTAAACATAACAACAATAATATAACAAATATGAAATATGACACATGGCAGAGACTTGCTTATCTAACAAAGTATTACACTCAAGCCATGAGACGTCGATAATGCTGCCACTACGTGCTTTACTATGAGTTTCCTTTATCCCTTCCAAACCTCTACGGAAGATGCTAATGGCTATGTTATTTTGGTTCCAATCCCATCCATTACTAATGCTATTCTATAGGCTATAGTATTTCATCTCAATGGCGCAGATTCGTTACTCATTTACTTCTTGAAGTTGTATTATGTTGTACTTAAGTCTTTCTTTTATCTAGGTGCCTTTGTGTATTATTGGTTTCTTTTGCTTTATCTCCTATATATTTTACAATTTCAAGCTGCTAGAGCATTTAGAAACATTGCTTCTGGAACCTCGGAGACTATAAGGGTGTTAATTGATCATGGTGCAGTCCCAATTTTTGTAAAGCTTCTAGGCTCCCCTAGCAAAGATGTCTGTAAGCAGGTAGTACATATTAGTTACTACTTACTTCTAAGTATAGATTCCTAAGAAACTTACTCGTTTGAAATTATGGAAAGCGAAGATAGCATATTTGGATCACCTTTTAAAACTTGTAGGCTGTGTTGGCATTGAGAAATATTGCGGCAGATGAAGATGACATCCATACTCAGGTATGAGCTTCCACTCCAAGTGCTTTCTTGTATTCATGGTAAGATATTGACCATACGTGGAACCATCATCTTGGAGGGTTAAGTAAAATTTGACTTGCGTTTGGTGTAATTTTGTCCATAAGTAACTAAATGATTGTGAAAGAAGTGCGGACTGGTAACTTTGTCAATTTGAATTATACATAATGAAGTAGGCGATATCTTAACCTTTTCATTGGATTAATATAGCTTTGTCATTGAGATTTTACTTGATCTACAATGTTTTCAGTTATAAATTCCAAGTGTGTCTAGAGATGTATGGCTTGATGATTTCATCTCCATATGCCTGCTTTCCCTTTTTCAAATATTCTGAAAATGACATTTATGATTTTGTTCTTCTTGTTGTGCATTGTCGGAATGTTGAATGATACATATAAGGTTGATACAGGTGCTAGAGCGCTTTTAGCTTTCTATCCGATATGTTTAAGATCTCTTTCATCATTCTCATCATTTTGTCTTTACCTTTGTTGACAACTTGTATACGTTTGAATGTAGTTTAATAGTTTCCTTTCAACTGCAGGTTATAATTGACCATGGGACACTTCCTTGCCTACTGAGCCTGTTGACACATAATCACGAAAAGTGTATTAAGGAATATGCGTGCAAGACTATTATAAATATAACAGCAGGGAACAAGGACCAGACACAGGTGATGTGATGGTTTTATTTATGGTTCCGATGCCACCTCAATGGTGAAGATTTGTTGCTTGTTTGGTTTTCATGTTGTGCTTCATTTTTGGATATTTATTGTGATGTGATGCTCACTCTGTATTTCTCTATTCTTAGGCTGTCATTGAGGCTAGATTGATTGCTCCCTTGATCAATGTACTCAAAACAGCTGAATTTGATATGAAGCAATGGGCAGCTTGGGCTATTTCGAATGTTACTTTTGATGTTACAAATGAGCAAATGAAGTATGTTTCCTTGTCTTAACTTCCATTTCCATTTTTAATAACTTTTATGGATGTGAAATTTTGACGTTTTCATGTATTGCGGGTGATAGGTTCTTGGTGAGTGAAGGTTGTATAAAGTCATTGTGTGATCTCCTCGTATGTCTTGATTCAGAAATTACCATTGTATGTTTAAAAGGACTTAAAAACATATTAAAGGTTGGGGAAGATGAAAATAACCAGGGGAACACTGGAGATGTTAACAATGTCACACAAATGATAGAAGAAGCTCAAGGCTTAGAAAAGATAAAAAATCTACAGTCTCATGATAATGATGAAATTCGTGAAAGAGCTGTACGAATACTCGAGACATATTGGTTGGATAAGGAGGAGGAGGAGGAGGGTGAAACATTACCTGAAGGAAATTAGGCTTGATTGGACTTCGGAGGGAGTAAATGACTACATTTCCACATTTGGTATGTTGTAATGACTTTTTCTTTTCTTAGCTAAGTACTGAATATTGATTCATACCGTTTTTATCTTTATGGAAGGGAATATGTGTGACACTTACCATCCATTTCAAACAATCACCCGTTTTAAAGATTTTTTTCTTTCTTTCTTTGTGTTGTCACTTTTAATTTATTTACCTTGGAAATGTCAAAATTCATTTGCAACTATTTTGACATAATTCTTCTAATTCAACTCAAAATCAATCAAGAGTTAATTCTCGCTAGTGCATTTTTTTTTAAACTAAAGAGTAATGCTAGATGTCACCTATTTTTATCACTCAAATATCACCTCTTACATATATGTATAATTGACATGTTAACTTAAGAATCTTTTTCAACTCTCTCTTCTTTTAACATGCCAGCTAAACATACAAATAAGACATGTCCACTTCTAAAATACCACACCCATGAGAAGTTTACGACTATACCCACCTCAATCTTAAGCTAACATCACGATTTTTTTAAAAAAAAAGAAAAAGAAAAATGAAATTAAAAATAATGAAAATAAACTACCTTCAAATTATTGCAATGATTTAAAGACAACGAAAAGAATATAACTTATCGGCAACAACTTTTACAATTCCAGTACTCAAAAACATATTGATGACATAAGAAAAACAGAGTACAGTTGCTAATATGTTTAGCAAAGAGTGGTACAAGTTGAGGCCAATTACAACTCTCTTGTCACACAAAGATCTAATATCAGAAAGCATCAAGGCTCTCGTTGTTTTGGATGCAAAACCTATACCTTCCTAACTGCAAGCGATGCAGAAAATAATAACAATAGACTGCTATGGCTCATTAGAAGTCCAACTCTAAAACATGCACCAATGGTTGTCAGAAAGCCAGAATGATGCTAATAATCATCTTAACACTAAAGACTAAAAATCGAAGAAGACTTCCGGGCTATCCTAGGGAAAAAAACATTCCATTGAGAGGACGAATGTCGCTCCATTAGGGTCTTCCGCCTGAGCAGGATGCTATGGTGTAGGAAGTGGCATCTTTTGATTCTGGAATGTGACTCAGCGCCACACCTCCCTAACATTTATTAGCGATAAACATCATTTTTGCTCAACCAACAGCTTAAGTGCCACTGCTTGTTTGTTTAGCAACACATATCTGTTTAACTTTGGCAGAGGGAAAGCCCTTCTCTGAATTAAACGACTGGTTCCTGCTGTGGTACCCTGTTCTGTGGTAAGACCACTCATTTCCTGAAGTGTTTCTCTGAGACACACCACCACCTCTTTGGTAACTATACCCAGAAGACTAACTTTGCTGGCCAGATGCTAACCTATGCTGGGATGATGACTGAGACCTCAAAGACCCATTATTCTCGCCTTTATTATTATTGCTCACGCCATCCCGAATATTGTCATTTTTTCCAGCATCTACCATTGCATTTCCTGAATAACTCTAGCAGGCAGCACCATGAGTGGATGCCCCTGTGGTGGTGGAGCTGGACGAGTCTTCTACACCTAGGTCATCAGGAAACTGCGAAACATTGGTATCCACTGCCACACTAAAGCTTGGACCATTGCTTGACGATATTGAAGTTTGAGTGTCGGGGAATTTATTAGCATTTAATGACTGGTCAACAAGATGTCCACGGCCAAACTGCAAAGGAAATACACCTTCCACTTGTTGCTGCAATGGCCGTGAGGAAGGAACGGAGTGAAGAGGAGATGCAGGAATAGGAGACCAATGAGCTTGCACTGACATCTCAGGTGCAGACTGGTAAAAGGTTCAAAAAAGCAATATATTATATCAGATGAGATTTTAATTCACAATCAAAAGAAAACAACAAATAGGGGAAAAGGCGAAAGAAGGAAAAAATTTCTATGTACTCGAAAAACAGACTTTGATTGTTGTGGTAATTTATTGACTGCTACAGATTTTGATTGTTCAATGACAAGCATGACATCTGTGGTGAATTGAATTGAATTGAATTGACACTAATAACTTATCTGCAATAACTTTTACAATTCCACTACTCAAAAACATACATATTGATGATATATAGAAAAACACAATACTACAGCTAATAATCTGTGTAGCAAAGAGTGGCACAAGTTGAAGCCAATTACAACTCTCTTGTCACACAAACATCTAATTTCGGAAAGCATCAAGGTGCTCTCAATTGTTTCGCATGCAAAACCTATACCTTCCTAACTGCACGCTTCTGATGAAGCGATGAAGAAAATAATAATAATAGACTGCCACGGCCAATAGAAGCCCAACTCCAAAACATACACCAATAGATGTCAAAAAGCCAGAATGATGCTAATAATCATCTTAACACTAAAAAGTAGCGATCGAAGAAAACTTCCAGGCTACCTGTGAAAGATGAGGAAGAAAACTTTCCATTGAGAGGACGAATGTCACTCCATTAGGGTCTTCTGCCTGAGAAGGTTGTTGTAATGCAGAAACAAAATATTGGTATCCAAACACAAAAAATTAGATTTGCAAATGAATTTTATAAAATAAGAAATTCATTTGTTTCAAACTGTATGTAAATAATATTTTTTTAACTAATTAAAGTTTATTTTAGTTATTATATTATTAGTTTTTGAATATCTCAATAATCAATATTTAAAATCACTTCTCAATAAATTTAGCAGTGAGAAAATTGTTCTCTTTGCATTGGAGCAATTAGTATATATGTATTTTTAGTTTTATCATTCTTGCATTTTTATTATATTAACTTTTGGCTTCTAATTTCATGCATCAAATATTGATTTAGTGAATAGCATAACCCATTGAATTTCATATTTGGCTTGCTCATAGGCGAACAAATGAGATTTAGCTCTTGATTTGATTTTGAGTTGAATTTGAATCATTGCCTAAAATTCTAAAACATATTCCGCAGCCATATCTCTCTGTAGAACTCATCAAAATTAATGATGGAGCAGACAAATTACAAAAGAAAAGTCATAAATACAACATATTCACTTAAACAATATCGATAACTCAGTAGAAGGGACTGCATGCACTAACTAGTAACAATGCAGATATTACATGTAGACAGTATATTTCTTGCTACACTTGCTAATCTACTTAGTCTAGTTGTAACCTTCAAGGCATTAGATATATATTGCTCCATTCAATAGAAGTTTAAATTGTATAACACATATTTGTTGCACTCACAATGAAAAACACACCACTAGACTAAAAGTCTGGTGATTAGATAACAAGGTTTTCGTATCATCATTTGTATGTGTTGAATTCGAGCTCACGATATGTGTTGTATGTTTTTTTTCTTGATCCACTAATACCTCATTTCCTCCATATTTCTATTTACATACTTTACTATGATTCCTCAAAAAGCCTACGAACATATCAAAATTTCTCTGTTTCCAGTTTAAACGTAGAAGTCAAAACCTAATTAAGCTTTTCCCTTATAAAGCCCAGCCACCACAATAGGATTCTAATTCAACCCTACTCTTCTTTTGTTTATTATTTTCTGGAACATAACACCAACCATTAAACAGTTGATTTTTAGAAATTTTACATTCAGCGAAGCGTTTTAAGTATATTATTATACACAAAGAGCGAGAAGTCAATACCTAACCTTTATTATTATTATGATATTTTTTTGTTTTTTATTACACAATACCTAACCTTTTTAATATAATGCCAACCACTATATTTTTAATTCACTATTCATGACCCCAAAAAAAAAATAAAAAAAATAAAAAAAATCCCACTATGTAGTTTTGTTTCTTCTCTTTGGGACCACTCTCTCACCAATTATTTTATTTTTTTTTTTTCTGGTCAAAACCGTCGCACAAATTATAACCATTGGATTGGTGAGACTTTCCATTCATCACAGCATATATATATATATAAGCCTTGAGTAAATTTAAATATCATCAATGTGGACTCTGTCCCCTAATAATTGCAAACATGGCTTCCGTCATGCATGTCCCCAAACTTACCTTAAAGTTGTTCCCAATTAATGTTAACTAGATAGAAAAAAATAAACTAATAAATAAATCCATTCAAAAAAGCTAGTGAACACTATTAATTGCTAAATAATTTTTTTTTATTAAATTAAGATATAAACGTTCATGCTTTTAAAAATATGAAGAGACGCATTAGGTTGTAAGTAAGGGTAAAAACATCAATCAATTATCAATGATAATTTACTTTTACTTACTTAGTATTACTATGTTAAATTAATAAGTAAAATAACAAAACAAATTGATCAGAATATGATTACGGGCTTCATTTATTCCTGGCTATAGACCTATTTTTCAATTTTGGCATCTTTGATAAAATGTTTTGCACACTAGTCATGAATACACCCAATAAAAAAAACAAAAAAAACCCACGTGGAGTCTGATCCTCTTATATTTTGGACTGGACTAGTGATTGCTAGTAATTATCATCTTTCTTTAAGTTCGATAATGTTTTACTATCTTGGCTAGGAATTTACGGTCAGGTATCACCGTGAATTCCAATCGTTCGAAGAGTGCAATTTACACATGTAGGATTTATTTTTCCAACTATATTGTCTGATCCGACTGATCAGAAGCATACATTAAGGTTACAATTAATCAGTTTTCTCTCCTTTTTTAGGTCAAAGGTACCAAGAAATAAGTGCTTAATGATATGCTTCATAATTGAACACCCCCCCCCCCCCCCCAAAAAAAAAAAAAAAAAGACGAGAGTGAAGTCTTCCAAGTATATACTATTCAAAAAGCGAAAAAGTCAATATACGCAACCTTTATAAATATAAGGCCAACCAACGTGATCGGATTTTTAATCCAACTATCATTTAATTTGTTTATGGCTAGCATCTCACCAATTATATTGATACTTCACATTCAACATGTCTTTTCTTATTTTATAAATATCTCCATTCAATAGGGCAGCCTCCAAGGATTGGAGGGAGATAAATAATGACGTAATGATAATGCAATTATAATAAAATATTTTAATTTATTAAATATGTGAATTTAATAATCATATCAATATATACCATCACCATTAATCCCTCTCATATTATGTCGTTACCAGGAGATCACAATACCTCCTAGAGAGACCTCCCTATTGCAAGAAATTCAAGTGAAAATGATAGATGTACCTCGTTATGTTGCAAAAGATTGCAAGTTCGATTCTCACAGTTTATATTATGTGTTTCACTGCCTTAGATCTCTCTTATATAAAAAGAAATGATAGATGTTATGATTCCATTTTTATTACTTTCACCCAATACTTATTTTATTAAGAGAAAAATTACGCTTACTTATTTTTTAATACAAGTAGCTACGGGAGTTCTAGATTTTATCTCCAAAATTAACTCACGGGCTTTCTTGTCCATGAAGAAAATAAA
This sequence comes from Ehretia macrophylla, assembly GCA_037974665.1. NCBI lineage: Eukaryota > Viridiplantae > Streptophyta > Magnoliopsida > Boraginales > Ehretiaceae > Ehretia > Ehretia macrophylla. Next base: position 47,947,177 of record CM075777.1, on the reverse strand, counting down.
ATAAATAAATCAAAGAGTCGTTGCATTAATTAGAACGATGAGTTGCATTTAGTTATGGTCAGATACCTTTTTTCTTTTTTCTTTTTTCTTTTTTCATTTTTCATTTTTGTCATCTTTTGTGGTTTGCACATTTGTCAATACACCAAAGAAGTATCCCCGGGTCGAGTGCAATAGAATCGCTCTCTTTCTGTACTTAAGTTGGATGCTTTACTACGCAAAGGGCTAAAGGACAAAGAAAGAAGTGATTGTAATTTGTGAATAAAAAATTGATTTACCAAGTCGTGTAATTGTAATCATATACAACTTGGCATCGTTAATGATTTGCGCACATAATTGTCAATAGATACATCTTAGATAAACCCCACATGAAGTCATGTTACTGCACTATGAAAGCTTGTAAATTAGACTCGGCTTTGAGCACAAAAGCAATACAACCTCTATCTGATTCTCGATACCAAACCATATTCTTCAAGTATTATTGTTAATTGTAAACATTGGATTTTTAACTGTACAAATATTTTGTCTCTTTCCTTCAAGACCACCGTCTCACCAATCAATGAACAGTGGGTTGGTGAGATTTCCCATTCAAGTATTGTTAATTGTAAACATATTGCGACTTGCGTGTCTCAAGACAAACTCAACAATGGCGGGCCGGACGCAAATAACTAGTGTTGTAAGTCTTGAGTCTTGTATTAAAATATATATATCGTCAACTTGCACTCCATTTATAATTTTAGACATGGGTCTGCAGTCGAAATATCATTAAAAAAAAAAAAAAAAAAAAAAAACCTCTATCTGATTCTCGATCTTTTACTCAAGCAGGGCAAAGATGAGATTGACGTGCTAATCTACTTAGTCTAGTTGTAACCTTAAGGGGATTAGATATAAACAGTATATTTCTTGCTTGTTAGTGAGAATTATCCACTTGATCCCAAAGAAAAAAAAAAAGAAGACAAGTATAGTCTTTCAAGTATATATATAATATGCAAAGAGAGGAGAGAAGTCAATACCTAACCTTAATAACATAAGCTCAACTTCCTTGATCTTGGATTTCTAATCCAACTATATTTTGTTTATTTTGTTTAAAGAAGCCCTCTCACCTATTATTGACCATCGGGTTGATGAGACTTCATATTCAGCAAGCTTTTTCTCTTTTTATAAATTGCTCCATTCAATAACGCAGTCATAGATAAAAATATATGTTGAAAATAAGAGGGAATTTGACATGTTTATCGTAATAGTTTGAACTTTTTATGTAATAGAGGGACCTTAAATATTTGGGGTTGATATTGCTTTAGTTGATGAATTTTGAGAAGGTCTGAATGCTAGGTTAGGAATTATTAAGGAAGACTAATTTGTAAAAAATGGACTTTTAATTCAGCAAGATAAAAAAATATATATATGAAATGCAAATTCAACTCAGAGTAGATTAAGAAGTCCGGCTGAAGTAAAATTGAATATGAAAAGAATATTTGGCAAGAAAAACTTTAGGCATCTTAAGTCATATGCATCACATAATCAAGACAAGATAGATACAAATACAATGGAGAAATACATCAAGAGTCTTATATCATCAAACAATAATCATTAAGTAAATTGAGAAGTATTATAAGATAGACATAAGATTAGCATTTGTTATGTGGTTTAGAGTGTTGAATATTAATTGAGAAGTATTATAAGATTGATATGAGACTAGCTCTGTTACATGGTTTAAGAGTGTTGAACAATGTTCAACATATCAAAATAAAATGCCAGTAGTTAAAATAAAAATATTACAATCAATGAATGGCAATCCTATAAATTAAGGATAAAATTTGCAACTATGTGGTACTACAAAAAGTGGGCTAGATAAAGGAAAATTATTTGAGATGTTTAGATAATTTAGGAAGTAATTAGTGGAGACATCTGTTAAAATATGCATAAACATTAGGTTGTATGTTGTTAGAGGAGTAAAACTATACGCATATATTTGATTGAGATTTCACACACATTAAATCAAAAACTATTTTTAACTTAAATAAATTATATTTTCATCCCTTATCACCCCCACCAAACCCACCACCCTTCTCCACCATTACACCACCATAATTTCCTCTCACCACCTTCTCCACCATTTCTTTTCTCCATATCTCTAACAAACTGACCACACTTCACCCACCATTTTCGTCACCTTCTTACACCTCCATTACTATCTCCATCTCCATCCCAACAAACCCATCACCCTTCCCCACCATTTCCCCCATCTCTATTTTCTTTCACCACCTTCTACTACCCTTTCCCAACATTTCAAACCATTAGAAAATGAGATTATTATATGGGGATGATATTTTACTATTAAGCATTTTGACATTGACAAATATGGTAAAAATTGCAATCCAGAAATGGGAAAGGACTAAAAAATCCCTCTTTAACCTTTCCATTCCTTTAATATCGCTGAAAAACTAGCTTCCAGCTTCATGTTCAATTGTGCGTTTAAACAAGTAAACACGTTTGCTGATTAACTACAGTGATAAGTGAATCAACCATAGAGATAATTCATATAGTGAAACAAATGACAAGACAATAAGTAAAGTACACACAGTCTTTTTAACGTAGAAAATCCAACTGGAAAAAAACCACGTGACCAATCCCTGGTCAAAATAGGCAATCCACTAGATGTTTCCACGGTTACAATAGTCAATGGACTTATGTGATTGACAACTCCCTTGCAACCCTCACCGCCTAGACCATCTAACCCACCTAAGGATTTACAACCTAGCGAGATCCCCTCGACTTAGTGGATTCTCCCGAATACTCACCTCCTTCTCCCGAAGGATGTTTAAAGAGACAAATGAATAGAGTGTTTATAAACAAAAATCTGCTCAACGCACTCACCGTGCTAAAGCGAACTCTCACCACAGTATTTTCCCCGACAGACTCAATAACCACATTATAGCCCTTATAATATCTAGACTTTGCTCTCTGTCGTCTGTCCCTCCTTTAATCTTGCGAGATCATCAGTATATATAGGTGTGAGTGCCGTCAAACTTGGGCTCAAAGCTTCCATGGATATTATCGACCTTTGTAGAAGTCCTAGCCCACATCAATCTTCAAACGATCTTGCTAACATCCAAGATTTGCTCAATCAGAAGATTTGCTCATCCAAGGATTTTGCTTAATCAGAATCTTCTTTGCCTTATCAAAAACGTCTTATGATCACAGTTGCACCAACTTGAAAGTGTTTCCATATGAAATAAATCCTGCACAATCTTATTGATAGCTTTCCATAAAAAATAAGCATGCATGATCTTTTGCCAAAAATAAAGACAATTAAAACAATGAACAATTGCCTAATCTTGGGCTAACAAGCTCCCCTTTTGGCTTTGTTTTTGGCAAAACCAGGTGATAACACTGTATCTGTAAGTATAACCCTACAAACTAAGAACTCAACAATAGAATAATGTATTCTATTGTTGAGACACACAAAAATAACCCATAGGGCCCCATAAAAAGATCTGATACAGAGACATAATATTCATTCCACATGAGTTCTTACACATATGAACAAGGTATGTATGTGAATTGTGATTCGATATTGCTGCACAGTGGACACCGAACCCAAATGACAAACCAGTTATAACAGTTGTTCAAACTACCCGCTCGCCTAATCAGTCCACAATACTCCTTATTGGTCCTGATAACTTTCACTCTTGTTCATTTCTATGTAACACAAGGTAGCTTTTTCCAAGTTGACTTTGAATTGTGCAAACCTCAGTAAATATCTGAATCAATTCAGAGTAATGTGCATAACCCCCTTTTTTTTTCAAAACTGTGCATACTGATTAGTGTCCGGGAATGGAGATACTCCAAAGTCACAAGCTTAGTACAACTTATTACACTTGGACTTTATTGTTTACATAGTGGTAGCAAGTTTGCTCACAATAGTGCAGAAGACGTTCCTGTACCATAAGATCAGAACACAGTGTAAGAAACATTATATCAGTGTAGTTCCACTGTGGTTCCCTATGCAGTCATAGTCAGAGTGTGCAAATGCCTAAGGCTTTGCGCATTGTTTCAAATCTTACCGCATCGAGAGCCTTAGTAAAAATATATGCCAGTTGATTCTCAGTCACAACGTGATCAAGTACAATTTGTTTTGTTTCCACTAATTCCCTTATGAAATGGTATCTAATATCAATACGTTTGGTGCGAGAGTGTTGAACAGGGTTCTTTGAAATATTGATTGCACTCATATTATCACAGTAAACAGTAAGTAATTGATTACCAATACCATAGTCTGCAAGCATCTGCTTTATCCATAGTAGTTGTGCACAGTAACTTCCAGCTGCTATGTACTCTGCCTCAGTAGTACCAGACACATATTTAATGATGCGTTTTACTGCTTTAAGATGAGATTCCCTCGAATTTGCCTGGTATCGTACACACGCACCAACACTAAAGTAGATATCAAGGCGACTAGCAGTTAAGTACAAGAGGCTACCAAATGCTATGGTACAGTGTCGGATCAATAGCTTTTTCATTATCCCCATTAGCCAGTTTGATGGTAGTGTTGATAGGTGTTCGAACTGTTTTGGTGTTGATTATGCCAAACCTCTTGACCAAATGCAAGCATATTTCTCTTGAGAGATAAATATCCCATTGTGGCACTATTTGACCTACAACCGAAGAAAGTACGTTAGTTCGCCTACCATACTCATTTCAAACTCTCGTTTCATCTGATCAACAAAATCATCAACACGGTGTTTGGACGTAAGTCAAACACAATATCATCTACATAGATTTGAGCAATTAACAGTCACGTGTTGAAATGTTTCACAAACAGTGTTTTGTCTACTCCACCTCGAACATATCCTTTGTTTAACAAAAACTTTGTGAGCCTCTCATACCAAGCACGTGGTGTTTGTTTGAGACTATACAGTTCTTTCTTCAGCTTGTACACGTATGTATGATAATGAGGATCAACAAACCCTTTGGGTTACTCTACATACGCTTCTTCCTGTAAAATGCCGTTGAGAAAAATACTCTTCACATCCATCTGAAATAGTTTAAAATGCAAAATACAAGCAATGGAAATTAACAGTCTTATCGACTCCATCCTAGCTACAGGTGCAAACGTTTCATCAACGTCAATTCCCTCAACTTGAGTGTATCCCTGTGCAACTAATCTAGCCTTATTACGAGTGATTAGTCCATTTTCATCAGTTTTATTTTTGAATATCCACTAGGTGCCTATGATATTCACACCTTTTGGTCTAAGAACTAAAGTCCACACGTCATTCCTAGCAAATTGACTAAGCTCGTCTTGCATTGCACAAGTCCAGTGATCATCCTTTAGTGCTTCATTGAAAGTTTTAGGCTCAAATTGTGAGACAAAACATGCATACTTGGCATACTGTTGGTAGTTGATAGTATGCTTACCTCGCATTTTGATACCTTGGTCCAACGGTGCAATAACATCAGTCAACGAGTAGTCCCTTTGAACTTGCCGAGAAAGTCCTTTCTGATCTAGGTGAGCCACAGTGTCCTCTATGAACTTCACATGTTCTTTTGTCTCAAGGAACGTTTTGTTACCTGACTCCTCATTTGATGACACTGTTGGCACTGATGCATCTACTGCTGGCACAATGGACAGAGTCTCTAGATCCTCTAAAGTCTTTCTGCTGAATTGGTCATGGTACTTGTCATCATTTGAGTGATCAGCACAATCAATCATGTCTGCTTCGGATGAGTTTAGACTTACTTCTGTGTTAGATTCCAGTGACGTTCCTCTGAAATTCCCTTGTCTCCATCTGCTTGAGGTGCTACTGTGGTAGGCGATATCTCCTCTTCATTATCAACATCGATCATACTTAAAGTATCATTAACAACTATATTTGCAGACTCCATAACTGTTAGTGTTCGAAGATTATAAACCCTATATGCCCGACTGTTCAAAGCATATCCTAAGAATAGAGCTTTATCACTCTTAGCATCAAACTTTCCCAGATTATGTCGGTCCTTTAGTACATAATACACACTACCAAACACATGAAAATGTTTCACAGTAGGCTTTTTACCTTTCCACAGTGCGTAGGGAGTTTTATCTGTACTTGATCGTGGATATACCCTGTTGATGGTGTAACATGCAGTGTTAATGGCTTTTGCCCAGAACTTCCTAGGTGTATTTTTTCCAATCATTATAGCTCGCGCCATCTCCTGTAACATCCTGTTACGTCTCTCAACCACACCATTTTGTTGCGGTGTTTTTGGAGTAGAAAACTCGTGAGAAATGCCATGATTAACACAGTAATCAGAAAAAGATTGATTCTCGAATTCCTTACCGTGATCACTTCCGATTCGAATGACCTTTGCATTATCTTTTTAAGTGGTGATCCACAAACACAGTTTTCGGAAAGCTTGAAAAGTTTCAGTTTTCTCCTGTACGAAATCCACCTATGCATACCTAGAAAAATCGTCAACACACACAAAGATATATTTCTTACATCCCAAGCTTTCTGTTTGAACTGAACCCATGAGATCCATATGCAATAATTCTAACACGTTATTTGTGGCCAATTGCTGTGTTTTCTTGTGTGGGGCTCGAATCTGTTTTCCCAATTGGCATAGACCACAAACTCCTTCCTTCTTTCCTGTTAATCTAGGAATCCCCCTAACAATTCCTGCATTGGCAATCTTGGTTAGCATTTCAACATTCAAGTGTCCTAACTTCTGATACCACAGTTTTGTGATTTGCATTGAACTGCTAAGGCACACCATGGCCCAGTTAGATGGAACTGTTAGAGTGTAACAGTTATCAAATGAGCATTTCCCAGCAAGAACACAGTTATTGTTACTGTCAATTACCCTACACCCTTCCTTGGTGAAGTGAACATACAAGTTTTGATCGCATAGTTGACTTATGCTGATTAGATTTGCCCTAAGACCATCAACGTGGAGTACATCCGTGAGTTTAGGAAAACCTTCTATAACCATTATACCGCGACCAAGTACCCTTCCAGAAATGTCATCCCCAAACGTTACCTGTCCTCCATGGTATTCATGGTAGTCTGAAAAAATACTGCGTTCACCTGATATGTGTCTCAAGCAGCCACTGTCCAAATACCATAAATTAGTAACATATGTTTTTAAGGAAGTGTAAATAACAAGATATTTTTTATTGCTCTTAGGTACCCATATTTTTTTCATCCTTTTTGTGGTACTATTCTGATGTGAAAAAAAATAAGTGAACATACCTATTCTCTGTATGAGATGAAAACAGTGAGGTCAAATATACCGGTCCACCCACAGTGGTGACAGATTGGTACAAACCTGCTTCCTGTTTTCTTTTTAGTTGTCACTGTGAAGGTTTGTGAAGGAACTAACTGTGGTGACTCTGGCTTTTCTGAAGCTTTGACAAATACTGTGGGATAAATATAATTTGATCCTTGATATCCTAGCCCAGTGCGATCGCCACTTGGTTTCTGGATTGACAGAGCATGCTCAAGCTTTTGTTTTCCAGAATTCATCGTGCGAATACTTCGTTGTAACTGCTGCAATTCCCCTTGTAAATCCAATAATTTTTGAGTTTTTTCTTCTAACTGCTGGATGAGGGTTTTATTTTGTCCCTAAAGATCACCAATTTTTGTGCCCTGTTCTAGATTAGTCATCACTAACTCTTCATTTTTTTTACAAACTGCAATCCATTTTCCAAACATTAGTTCATAAGTCTCAAGGAGCTGCTCATTACTCATAAGTTCTTTTTGATTCTGAGTCACCGTCGTCGATATCTTCTCCAGTAGTCACAGTGATCTCAAATTTGGACACAGTATGCCCATTCTGAACAGCCGTAAGTGCAATATAGTCTCATGTACCATCATCACTTGGTGCATCTTTTTCTTGTGGCTCCCCACCACTCCATGTGGTATTAAATGCCTTCTTTTTCTTCTTCAGGGTGTTTGCACATTCTGCTTGAATGTGCCCAAAGCCTTCACATTCTCTGCACTGTATACCTTTCTTTTTCTTTTCTCCAGACAGATCCGTGTTTGACCTGCTATCAATTTCTCTGGGTGTTTCACCACTATTCCTTCTGCTAGAGTTGTCACTATTGTGCCTGCTGAAATTTTGTCTACTGCTATTCCCTTGTATAGGAAACTTCTTCTGTTTTTGTCATTTTTCAATAGCTCTGGAAAATTTTAGCTCCTGATATCATCACTGCCATCCAGTTCATCAGAAAGTTCAGCCTGAAGTACAAGTGTTTCTCATTCTTTTGTTGTTTAAATTTTAGCTCATATATCTTTAATGAACTAATAAGCGCATCAACCTGCATAGTGTTAGGATCCTTTGATTCTTCAATCGCATCTACCTTTGATGCAAATCTTGTTGGCAAAGACAGTAGGATTTTTCTCACTAATTTTGCTTTAGAGTATCTTTCTCCCATAGTAAAAGTTTCATTGGTTGTATCACACAAGCGTGCATAAAATTCTGACACTATTTCATCCTCATGCATTTTCAGATCTTCAAACTTTGTGGTCAAGTACTATAATTTGAATCATTTCACAGCTTTTGTATCTTCAAATGATGTTTGCAACACCTCCCATGCGTCCTTTGCCGTTTCACAGTTCGAAATGAGTTTGAACTAATTGATGTCCACTGCATTAAATATTGCGTTTAATGTTTTGGAATTACAATTCTCCAAACACTCTTCAGCATTAGTCCACTGATCCTCAGGTTTGGGAACCATAATGGTCCTAACCACAGCAGTAGAACCACTGCCAGTCCCTTCAGATGATGCGCCTTGTGAGCTAGTGCCTCCAGTTTGTAGTATTGCAGTCTTGACAGTAGGTGCAATCTATCCATTAACCACGGATCTTCAAGCACCCTCATCAATTGCTTTGATATAAGCACGCATCCTGGCTTTCTAGTAACTGTAGTTAGAGCTATCAAGAAACGGTAGCCGGTTAATCGAACCGCCATCACGCATGTTGTTCATCCCAGCAAAACAACCAGAAACCTCCTGGATCTAACTGAGTTAATGATTCAGTTTCTAGCTCTGATACCACTTGAAAAACCAATTTCCAGCTTCGTGTTCGATTCTGCGTTTAAACAATTAAACATGTTTGCAGATTAACTACAGTGATAAGTGAATCAACCACAGTGATACACCTAATTCATACAGTGAAACAAATGACAGGATAGTAAGTAAAGTACACACTTTCTTTTTAACGTGGAAAACCCAACTGGGAAAAAACCACGTGACTAATCCCTGGTCAAACTAGGCAATTCCACTAGATGTTTCCACAGTTACAATAGTCAATAGACTTATGTGATTGATAACTCCCTTGTAACCCTCACCGCCTAGACCATCTAACCCATCTAAGGATTTACAACCTAGCGAGGGGATTCTCCCGAATACTCACCTCCTTCTCCCGAAGGATGTTTAAAGAGACAAATGAATATAGTGTTTACAAACAAAAATCTGCTCAGCGCACTCACCATGCTAAAGCGAACTCTCACCACAGTGTTTCCCCCGACAGACTCAATAACCACATTACAGCCCTTATAATATCTAGACTTTGCTCTCTGTTGTCTGTCCCTCCTTTAATCTTGTGAGATCATCAGTATATATAGGTGTGAGTGCCGTCAAACTTGGGCTCAAAGCTTCCATGGATATTATCGGTCTTTGTAGAAGTCCTAGCCTACGTCAATCTTCAAAAGATCTTGCTAACATCCAAGATTTGCTCATCCAAGGATTTTGCTTAATCAGAATCTTCTTTGCCTTATCAAAAATGTCTCATGATCACAGTTGCACCAACTTGGAAGTGTTTCCATATGAAATAAATCCTACACAACCTTATTGATAGTTTTCCATAAAAAATAAGCCTGCACGATCTTTTGTCAAAAATAACGACAATTAAAACAATGAACAATTGCCTAATCTCGGGCAAACAAGCTCCCCTTTTGGCTTTGTTTTTGGGAAAACCAGGCGGTAACACTGTATCTGTAAGTACGACCCTGCAAACTAAGAACTCAACAATAGAATAATGTATTTTATTGTTGAGACACACAAAAATAACCCATAGGGCCCCACAAAAAGAAATCATACAAAGGCATAATATTCATTCCACATGAGTTCTTACACATATGAACAGGGTGTGTATGTGAACTGTGATTCGATATTGCTGCACAGTAGACACCAAACCCAAATGACAAACCAACTGTAACAGTTGTTCAAACTACCTGCTCAACTAATCAGTCCACAATACTCCTTATTGGTCCTAGTAGCTTTCACTCTTGTTCATTTCTATGTAGCACAAGGTAGCTTTTTCCAGGTTGACTTTGAATTGTGCAAACCTCAATAAATATCTTAATCAGTTCAAAGTAATGTGCACAACCCCCTTTTTTTTTAAACTGTGCATACTGATTAGTGTCTCGGAATAGAGATACTCCAAATTCACAAGCTTAATACAGCTGATTACACTCGGACTTCGTTGTTTACCGTGACAGCAAGTTTGCTCACAGTAGTGGAGAAGACATTCTTGTACCATATGGTCAGAACACAGTGTAAGAAACATTATATCAGTGTAGTTCCACTGTGGTTCCCTGTGCAGTCATAGTCAGAGTGTGCAAATGCCTAAGGCTTTGCGCATTGTTTCAAATCTTATCGCATCGAGAACCTTAGTGAAAATATCTGCTAGTTGATTCTCAGTCACAACGTGTTGAAGTACAACTTCTTTTGTTTCCACTAATTCCCTTATACAATAGTGCCTAATATCAATATGTTTGGTGCAAGAGTATTGAACACGGTTCTTTGAAATATTGATTGCACTCATACTATCACAGTAAACAATAAGTAATTGATTACCAATCGGGTTGTGCGTTAAAATGTGCGCAAAATAACCAAGTTAAAATACCCACAAGTGCACGGATCTTTGTAATGTAGTGTGCTTTGAGTGCGGAATCGTACCACAGGGAAGCTCGCTAGTTTATGTTAGTGAAGTAGTGTGAAAGTGTTAAAGCGCTTAAGTGACAAATCGCAAGGTAGGTTTGAGTAACGTGCGAGAAATGTAAACTAAATTAAACTAACTAAATTATCTAAGTTATACTAAGTATTAGTGGAATACGAAAGGTGGTGATCTAGGGGTTTGAACATGTAAATGAGGCAATTAATATAGGCTCGATATCTAGTTTATCTAATTCTGCAAGGGTTTAAGCTACAAGCAGACACCCGGTTAAGCTAAAAGCTATAGACCTAGTTAATCTACTTAGCTTATTTTAACCAAGTACAACAAGGCAAACTAAACTAAGGAATTAACCTTACAGATAGAAACTATGGTAAAACCTATAGTTTCATGGAGTCTATGGTACAACCTATAGACTCACGATTAAAACAATTATATGACACTAAAGTAATGCATTCATAATATTAACTACAAGTATAATATTTATGAAGCGAAAATAAAGCAATCATAACGTCTACTTAAAAGCATTACGTATGAAATACTTAATTAAAACAAGTCATACATTGCAATATGAATTGAATAAACTATATCCGAGACCATATATTAAAATACGATCATTTACAATATTCACCCCTAGATATCAATCTACTCAGACATAAATGAATACAAGTTATGTAAATAAAAGAGAGTCAAGAAAGGCTCCCCCATATTGACGAACGCGTATTTCTGATTCCCAAAATTTGAGCAGAGGTCCGACACAAAATAGCTATTCGGGCAGAGCTAATTTCTCCCGAATAAGAACTATTAGGGATGAGTTTCTCCCGAATAATAGCTTTCCTATTAAAAGCTACTCGGGCAGAACCTCCCCCGGATAATAACAACTTGGGTCAGACTTTCCCCTAAAAGTAGCTATTCGGGCAAAATTTCTCCGAATAAGAGCTACCTAGGCGGGACTTCCCCCGTATTCTACTACTACTTAATTAACTAAAACTAAAATTTAAAACTAAATAGAATTAACTCAGAATTATATCAAAAATATTGATAATACTCCAAAATTAACTCAAGAATTCTCAAAGGGTTGAAGCTCTATTTATAGGCAAAATTCTGAAATAGTTGACTTTTTTTCGTTTGTTGACTTTGACCAGATTGTTGACCGCAGCATTTTTGGGCATTTTTTACTATTTTGACCCTCCAAACGATGGAATTTGGCTAAAATCATGTCGCGCGCAGGACTAAAGTCCTGCGTTGTGCTCAGAATGCTGTTTCTACCCGAAAAACTGATATGATTTGCCAAAAACGGACATGGGTCACTATTTGAGATCATCTTGGTCAATGTTCTGAGTCCGATTTCGTGCTAGTTTCAGCCAAGTTTCTTTTCTATGAGCTTCATTCTTCAACCGCTTCTCATGCTTTCCCATTCTTACTTCTTGACTTGCAATTTGGATCATTTCGGGCCTGATTCTTCACTTTTCAGTATTTTCCTACATTGCATTGAAAGTATCAAAGTGTTGCATTTATTCCAAAGTTAAGATGCAAATGCAGTACAAATACCATGGTTTGAGTACTGCAAATACAGTCACATCAACGGTTCTTTGAAATATTGATTGCACTCATACTATCACAGTAAACAATAAGTAATTGATTACCAATACCATAGTCTGCAAGTATCTGCTTCATCCATAGTGGTTGTGCACAGTAACTTCCAACTGCTATGTACTCTGCCTCAGCTGTGCTTAAGGAGATGGAAGCCTGTTTCTTACAATACTATGATACGAGATTGTTGCCAATATAAAAACAACCCCCAGTTGTGCTTTTTCGATCATCGACATTCCCTGCCCAGTCAGAATCACTGTATCCATCCAAATTTGTGTTAGTATCCACAGTGTACCAAATACCTAAACTAGCAGTGCTAGACACATATTTAATGATGTGTTTTACTGCTTTAGGATGAGATTCCCTCGGATATGCCTGGTATCGTGCACACATACCAACACTAAAGAAGATATTAGGGCGGCTAGTAGTTAAGTGCAAGAGGCTGCCAATGATACTGCGATACAGTGTCGGATCAATAGCTTTTTCATTCTCCCCCTTAGCCAGTTTGGTGGTAGTGTTGATAGGTGTTCGAGCTGTTTTGGTGTTGATCATGCCAAACCTCTTGTTGGTAAGTTATTCTCGGGCTAACAATCGCCAATCCAAACAATACCTTAGTTATAGCAGTTTAGATCTACTTGTTGGTAAGTTATTCTCTCCGGTTACCATAGACAGAGGAATCTCGAAACATAGTGTACTGCCTACATATATCTTATTCACATCTTGATTGATATATAACCCCAATCAGTTGGGTCATATCACCTCTCTTATCCTTCTCAATCAAAAACTGAAGAGCAACGGGATGTTAATTGTTCCAAAATAAAGGACTTAAACTGTTGATGTTAGTTAAAATTTACTAATCAAACTGTACATCGATTAATTTCACAGTAGTTATGAGTAATATGATACCCTTCATTTAAAACAATCTTTGATCATGAACAACAAGTAGCACGGTTTTGACACAATTTTTTATGGGTAGACGTGTGTACATAAATATATTGTTCTCAATATAAAATAACACACAGGGCAGAGACTTGCTTATTTAAGTTATCTAACTATGTTCTAAATTGGACCCAGGAGACGTCGATAGCGTTGCCATGACGTGCTTCACTACTCGCTCTTTCGAGCGTGTTGCCTTTGTCGCTTGCATCTGAGTGACACGGTGATAGGGTGTAACGTCCGGAGGGTTTGGTCTAAATTTCCAAAGGAAAAAGCTTGTTTCTCTATGAGTTTTAACCTAAAGGGTAAATTGCACCAGACCCCTCTGTGGTGAAGTTTAAGTGCACGCGATCTTCCTGTGGTCTAAAAACTCTCTCCAGACCCCTTGTGGTCATTAAAAAGTACATATAACCCCCCTGCCGTCAAATAATCCGTTAAATTTAACGGAAATGACTTTTTTATTGATTTTTAACTAATTTTATAATAAAATAATTATAATATTTGACCAAATTACCATTTATTAAATAAATAAATAAAATCAAAAAAATAAAAATAAAGTAAAAAAACCCACTTTCTCTGCGCCCCCCCCCTCCCCCCCCTCCCCCAACAACACAAAAATCGTCATCCAACCCCCCAACCCCTACCCCTACCCAGGACCCCCAACCCAAACCCTCGAGAGTATAAAAGTATTTTTGCATTTTTCGTTACTTACATAGACGGAATTTTGACGGCAGAGGGGTCATATGCACTTTTATATGACCACAGGGAGGTCTGGAGGGAGTTTTTGAACTACAGAGAGGTTGCGTGCACTTAAGTCTCATTACAGGGGGTTTGGTGCAATTTACCCTAACCTAAATTACAAACCATATTTTGCCCAAATTCTCTTATGATATTAAATTTTATCAAAGTCTTAAGATTAAAGAATATTTTGGTCTTTTACTTTTTATTGAGTTATTTAATTGTATTTTATTGATTTTTATTTTATTACTTTTTCTTTATGTATTTAAAAGGTTAGTCTGTTGAAAAAAAGTTATACATTGAGTTAATAAATATCATGTTAGATGGAAGATGGTCTCAAAAAGGTTGCTAGTACCAATAGGAGGGATAAGGAGTTTTGCGAATTATGAAACCTTTGTGTTTCTACCTAATTGTTTCAAGGTCTTTCGTGCAGTCTTTGACTTAGACACAATTTTATACTGATATAAATTGTTTTTTTTTTGATAGGGTAAATTGCACCAGTCTTTGTGTTATTTTATTAAATAAAATTTTTAATTATTTTTTCTTCTTTTTTTTCTTTTACTTTTATTTTAAAAAATAAAAAATGAAGATGTCTTTCAACATAAGATTTTGTTTAACGAAGTTTTATTTTATAGGAGAATATGGGTAAAATTATAACGACATTCTCTCTTTATGGTTCCGATCCCATCCTGTTTTCTAAGTTACAGTATTTCATTTCGCTGAGCTAGGCAAATTCGTTGCTCGTTTACTTTCTTGAAGTTGTATTATGTTGCACTTAGTATTTTTTTTTTCTTTTTTCTTTTTTATGTTACTAAGTTGGCAAAGTATTTTTATTAATTAAGCTCAATAAGACGTATAAGAAAAGGATAAATTATCCAAGCACATTAAGGTTTTGTTTGGCCTAATTTTTTGACAGTCAAAAGTACTTTTTGTGAGTTTAGAAGCTAATTTCACCTATTTGACCTATTTTTAAAAGTGCTTTTAAGTAAAAACTGAAGCTGAAAAATAAGAAGCTCCAAATTGGAGCTTTTTAAAATATGTTTTTGCGAAACTATTTTTATATAATGCGAGAAACTGTTTTCTTTTTCTTTCTCAAATATACGCTTTCATATTTTTTAAACTATAATATCGCTCTCAAATATTTTAAAAGCTCAATATTGCAAATATAGGCTAAACAGTTCACGGTTTTTATTCAACATAACTCTACAATTCAAAAACTAAAATTTAACAATTAGGCCAAACAGAACCTAAGTCAATTGGGTGTTGTCAAAATTTTACATAGTTCAAGATTTGTGTAATATCTTTTATATTTATCTTCAATTCTAATTTTGTATCTAATTAAAAAATTGATATTTCTCAGAATATTATCTTTAGAGTCATTTGCTTGATCATGTACCCTTCGATTTCTCTCACACCAATGGTTAATTACATCTGTGAAGAACAACTTAGAGCATCTGAGATTGAAGCACATCAGATTTGTGTTACAAATCATCCAGTGCCAGTCCAACACATCATCCCATTTCTTCTATTGGGTGTCAATCATGTTTTTGATTAAGAAAAACGGAGGTGGCTTAGCAATAAACTGACCAATAATCAACATCAGAATTCAGATGCATCCAAATTTGGTGGGGTTGTATCACAAAGTTGTTCTGGCATTTTTTGCTGATTAGAAAAATAATCAACATCGTCACGCATGACCATTTGACTATTTGCTCCATCTGCATTTATGCCTTCTTGATCAAAGCTAACTTTTGCAACATGAAGTGGTGGGTTCATGTTTTGTTGGCCACCACCAAAATTTGAAGCGTCTGAATTCGAATTATTTTCCAAATTTATGCTAGCTTTTGCAAGACCTTTCATCTTTATGCTGGTTCGCCACTTGAAAATTTTCTTTAGTGTAGGCTCCGTTTCTTTGTAATTTTTTGATGTTTGATAACATTATAAATTGATCAATCAATAAATATTTTTCAAACAAAACAAAACGTTTAGTTAAAAGAAAATTATTTTTCGTTCACTTCACCCCACTCCCATCCACTCTCAACCCATTCTTGTCATATTTTTAATTAATTATTATTAAATAAAAATCATTTAACAGAATAATAAAAATTAATTAATTTTAATCTAATGACTAGATAATTAATTAATTATTAAATTAAAATTAATAATTTTTATTTGATAAAATAATGTGAGTTGTAATAATTAATTAATTTTTTATTGGGTATTTAAAATTATTATTAACTATTAATTAATTATTAACCAATTTAGTTTTAAATTGATAACTTTATAAATTAATAATAATTATTAATTATTGAATTATAAAATTATTAACTTATCAATTTATTATTTATTAATTAGAAAATTTTTATTTATTTATTTTTAAATTAATAATTTTAATCAATTAATTAATAATAATTAATAATTAATAATTTTTTAAAAAAATAATAAATTAATTACTATTACATCTAAACAACCAAAAAATATGTTTGAATTACTGGAAAACAATCGGTGCCATAGTTGGCAATTGCTTTTTGAGCTTCAAATGCTCGATGGCCCGCATGTTCCCTATTAGCATTGAAAGAATTCAAATCAGTTGTTGGGAAAAGATTCACGTGGGATGAACCACCAGTATTAGAACTATTAAGGAAGACTTTATAAGAAAATGACTTTTAAGTCAACAAGAAAAAAAATTTAAAAAAATGGAATGCAAATTCAACTCAAAGTAAATGAAGAAGTGGAGCACAATTAAAATTGAATACGGAAAGAATATGTGGCAAGGAAACTCTAGGCACCTTAAATCTATGGAGAGATTAATAAAAATAATAATATCCATCACATAATCAAGACAAGACAGATACAAATATCTAAATAGAATAGAAAAATACATCAGGAGTCTTATATGATTGAACAATAACCATTTAAGTTAATTGATCATATGTATTATAAGATAGACATAAATACTAGTTTTATGATATGGTTTAAGAGTGTTGAATGTTAATTGAGAAATATTATAAAATAGATATAAGACTAGTTTTATTATATGATTTAAGAGTGTTGAACAGTGAAGTTCAACATATTCAAAAGAAGATGTCAGTAATTAAGATAAAAATATTACAATCAATATATAGAAATATTATAAAGGACAAAATTTATAACGATGTGGTACGTGAAAAAATGGAATAGAGAAAGAAAAAATCATTTGATATATTTGGATATATCAAAGGAAATTATTATTGCAGACAGCTGGAAAAATGTGTATAAGCATGAATGTCATATAAGCATGAATGTCATATGTTGTAAGAGGGTGGGGAAAATCATGTAGAGAAACTTAATTGAGCTTTCATTATAATACGCATTAAACTAAGATTATAAACGACTTTTAACAAGCTAATGAGAAAAGGCTTAGACCATCAACTATAAAACGTTGAGATGCCATGAGATTTCACATTCAACAAATAAACCTTCTGCTCTCTTGTAGAATTACTGTTGTAAGTCTCATAAAGTCTTGGACTCCCTTTTCCAAATAATTGTAAACACATAACATAGGTCTGCAGTCTAGCATATAAGATCTTATACAAGCACTGGAAATATCATACAACCTCAATCTGGTTCTCGAAACCAAACCTTATTGTGTCACAAATATAATTTGACATTAAGCATATATAAATATATGGCGGAGGCAGTTGTTTCTGGAGTGGTGCGGCAATTAGGTGATCTCTTACTCAAGCAGGCCAAAGATGAGATTGACCTGCTAACAGGCGTTGAAGAAGAGGTTCGCAATCTGTCCAATACAATGAAAAGGATTCAAGCCGTGCTAGTTGATGCTGAGAGGAAAAGGATTACGGAGGAAAGTGTGAAAATTTGGTTGCAGGAACTGGAAGATGTATCCTACGAAATTGATGACGTGCTAGACCAATGGAACTACCAAATTCTTAGAAAAGAAATTGAAGGAAGCAGCAGTAATAATATTGCTAGGGTATGTTTCTCCATCCTTTCCTCGGTATGTTTCTTCACCCTTTCCTCTTGTTTTTGCTTCAAAGAGTTGGTTGTAAATCGTGAGATTGCAGTCAAAATAAAGGAACTCAATGCAAAATTGAATTTCATAGCCGAAGAAAAGAATAAAATTGGGTTGGTCAATACTAGTGGCGATTCACAAGAATGGAGACCAGTTCAAACTACCTGACTCATTGATGAATCTGATGTATGTGGTCGTGAAGCTGATAAGAAAAACCTAATAAGTCAGTTGTTGTCTAATCAGAGTCGTTAAAAAGAAGATAAAACATGACATCCAAGTAGTATCCATAACAGGTACGGGGGGAATAGGAAAAACAACACTTGCTCAGTTGGCATATAACGATGATCAAGTAAAGGGATATTATGAGAAAACTGGGTGGGTTTGTGTTTCCAACCCTTTTGATGAAATTAGGATTGCGAAAGCAATCCTAGAAGCTTTGCACTCGAGTTCATCAAATTTGAATGAACTCAACTCACTACTGGAACAAATAAGAGATTCTATTTCTGGGAAAAAGTTTCTTCTTGTTTTCGATGACATATGGACAGAGGACCAAATGAAATGGCAACCGTTCAAAGTCTCTTTAAAACATGGTGCTCCTGGAAGTACAATTTTATTGACAACGAGGAGCAAGAATGTGGCAACAGTTGTAGGTGCTACTTGTACTATTCCCTTGGGTGTATTATCTGAGTCAGATAGCTGGTTATTATTTCGTAAAGTAGCTTTTTTTGGCCGAACTGATATTGAACTTGCAAGATTTGAAAAAATGGGTCGAGAAATAACGAGTAAATGTAAGGGCTTGCCTCTAGCTATTAAAACTTTAGGTGGCCTCTTATGTTCGAAAAACACTCTTGAAGCATGGCAGCAAGTTAGGGATAGTAATATGTGGGAATTGAAGGTAGCTAAAGTTGAGCTTTTTCCTCATCTATATTTAAGTTATAGTGACTTATCCCCTCCGTTGAGAAGATGCTTCTTATATTGTGCTGTCTTCCCCAAAGATTACCGAATAGATGTTGATGACCTAATTAAGATATGGTCGGCACAAGGTTATCTGAACTCAACTGAAAGTGAGAGTGAGAAGGAACTGAAGGGTAGGGAGTATTTCGAGTACTTAGCGATGCGCTCGTTCTTTCAAGACTTTGAAAAAGATTATGTTTTCGGGGAGAGGATAGTCGCATGTAAAATACATGATATAGTGCATGATTTTGCACAATTTCTAACCGAAAGAGAATGTTTAATAATTGAAGGGGAAAAGAAAGAGACGTTCTCCAATAATGCACGTCATCTAACTTGGTTTGGTAGTGAAGAAGCTGTTGATACTCTTTCCAATTGCAATCTGGGACAACTTCGTAGCTTTTTTGCGAAGAACTTCAAATTGGACACACTGTTGAATAGCCTAAAACTTGTTAGGGTGTTAAAGTTAAATCAGTGTAATTTCAAAGAGATTCCAAAGAAAATAGAAAATTTAATTCACTTGAGATACTTGGGCTTGTGCGATAATGATGAACTCAAAGAATTACCCAAAACTGTCTATAACTTGTACAATTTGCAAACATTGAATTTAGATTGTTGTTGGAAACTTATAAAGCTTCCACCAGGAATTGAGAAATTGAAGAAGTTGAGACACCTTTTAACTAGCAGAAAAGATATGAACTATCCTGAAGGAATTGGGAAGTTGACATATTTACAGACATTGGCCTTTTTCATGGTCAAAGGGGAATACAATAAGTTAGGCTATTTGAAAAGTTTAAACCAACTTCGAGGAAGCCTAAATATTCCAATAAAGGATAATTTGGATGCGGCTGATGCAAAGGATGCAGATCTCAAATCTAAGAAGCACATCCAACAGTTAACAATAAACTTTTCCAATTCTAGAAGGGAAGCAGAAGATGTAATGGAAGCTCTTGAACCGCCCCCAAACATACAAATTTTGTATGCGATCAAATATCGTGGAACCCGGCCCAGCTCATGGATGACATCCCTCAAGTATCTTAGACACTTGAATCTTAGATTGTTCTTTGAATTCACTTCTCTGCCCTCTTTAGGAATATTACCTTTACTTGAAAAGCTTGAAATAACGAACTTTCCTAAATTAAAGTCTGTGGGCCCTGCATTTTTGGGAATAAGAGAGTCATTGTTATCGCCTCCTGTTGGATTCCCAATGTTGGAGGAGTTAAAACTCATTAGGTGTGATGAATGGAAGGAGTAGGAATACATAACTCTGGAAGAAGAAAAAGATGATACTGTCTCATTAATGCCACGACTCCGTTGGTTAACAATGGGTAAATGCCTGAAGCTTAAAACTTTGCCATATCGCCTCTTGCGTAAGGCGTCATCGCTAGAGTATATTCAGCTTGACGGGAAGAAGTACAATCCATCTACAATTTTGTCAACAACTCTTACGTTAGTAGAAGTAAAAGCAAGAAAACCAGACCATCAAAGCACGAGCACAAAAGAGGCCTTCCAGGTATAATTACCTTTTTTTTTCTGTTACTTGTTTTCCTCAGTTCTTTGTTTTTACACTTAGTGAATAAGTAAATAAATATATGTCGTGGAGACCAAGCAGGTATATCATCCAATAATTATTTCTTATTCGAACGAGTAATTTAATGCAAATAAATATGCAACATTTTGATGTTGAGAAATGCCACATAGACCTTGTAGAATTTCTATAGAGGCAAACTCCAACCTCAATTCAAACCGGTTGCTCGATGATGTGTGTTGTTTTAAGAAAATGATATTTCTTTGGATTTCTTCTTAATAATAATTCAACTAATACTTGTGTGTTTTTTTTCTTGTATGGTTGTGTATGAATTAATTGTTGGAGGGAATAAATTTTAGTTATGTGTATATGACATATACACAGTAATAACTTATATTTTATGTGCATGTATAATTAAATTGATTGGTAGATATGAATGTTTATATTTAATTATGTGTAAGTATATGTTGATATATATTACCTTGTGCATATGTACATTCTATACCGATCAACGTGGAGGTGAGGTGAACCATATGAATTTGCGCATAGTATTCTCTAGAGTTCAAAGGTTTTCTAAATATTTAATCATTTAAGTTTACTTCTATTACTCGAAGAAATGTGGTCAAAACTAATATGCTTGGATGTAATAGTTGCATTCAAAATTTAAAGTGAAATGCATGCATCAAAAGAAGGGGAAAATTCTAATTTTACATGGAGTTCAAAGTCATATTTATTTGTTTTAGACTGAAAGTCATGCATTATTTTCATTTAATAAGCTATTGAAGTAGGTATGTGGAATTTCTTATATTTAAGAGTTTCAAGAGTACTTATTATCTTTTTCAACAAATAAACAAATATTAATAACACATTGTTTAGCTGCCGTTAGTAGAAGAGTCTTCTATAAGACTTGGTCTTACACCAAATTGTAGTTCTATACAACTCATTTGATCAAGGAACATGAATGGTTGGTACTTCCTTTGGCCGTGAAGGTTTGAAGATATGTACGCATCATGAATGCATATGCTGATATACATGTGTCTCTTGGTATATATTTATTGAGTTCTGTTGTTTTGTAATGAGATGGTGTTGCATTAATAGTACATTTGAATCCAAGGTTTTTATTGTGTGTATCTGGGTTTAACTTCGATTGTTTATCTTGACTATATGCACGATAGTGGTGGCTTGTGAGTTTATTGAAGGTATAGGCACAATAATTGGTTTTAGCTAGGTCGGTGTTTTTTATGGTTATAATTAATTTAAATTTATCTGGTTGCAGTTAGAGAGACTTCAAAATGTGATTGCTAATATTTTGTCAAAAGACAGCAATTTGCAGCTGCTGGGAACGAGTCAGTTCAATGCATTGCCCTATAACAGTATGAGTTGTGATGCTACTTGGTTTTCTTTTTTATGCTTACATATATATATATATATGTATATATATTCTTGTATGACTTTTTGATCACTGAGTAGATTTTTTGATGTAACTATCAGAGCGAGTACTTAATGATGAAATTATACAATCTGGAGTCATTTTTCGCTTTGTTGAGTTCCTTACAAGAGAAGATTTTCCACAACTTCAGCTTTGGGGTTGTACTATGTTGCACTTCTATCCTTTCTCTTATCTTTGAGTATCATAGCTGCCTTTGACTTCCTCTTCTATATACTTTTCAGTTTG
Source organism: Ehretia macrophylla (assembly GCA_037974665.1). Taxonomy (NCBI): domain Eukaryota; kingdom Viridiplantae; phylum Streptophyta; class Magnoliopsida; order Boraginales; family Ehretiaceae; genus Ehretia; species Ehretia macrophylla. Next base: position 47,924,807 of record CM075777.1, on the reverse strand, counting down.
AGGCTGTTCGGGCACTTAATGAGATGACTTCTTCAACCTCGGAGTACAATAGGGTGGTAATCGACCATGAAGCATTGCCAAATTTTGTAAAGCTAATTGGCTCCCCTCGTGATAATATTCGTAATCTGGTAGTACATCATAGCTATTGCATAGTTCCAATATTGATCCAAAGATTGCTTATTTTGATTGTCTTCTTAACGTACAGGCTCTTTCGGCATTGGGGAATATTGCTTGTCACTCTCGCCAGTGTCGTGACCTTGTTCTCGAACATGAAGCTTTGATGCCTCTGTTGGACCAATTAAATGAACACGCTGATGTTATGATGTTGAGACGTGGGGCGTGGGTCCTGTATACTTTCTGTTACGCAAATGAATCTCAATTTGAGCAGGTTGGTCAACAATGTGTGTGTTTTGACCATAGTTATTTTCCTTTGGATTGCTTCTTACCAACAATTTGACCCATATTTCACAATAATGCTGTCAGATAAAACTAGCACTTCCAACATTACGTCGTCTTATTTTTTCAAATGATGAAGAGGTATTAAGGCGTGCATGCCAGGCTTTCTCCTATCTCTCTAATGGTACAAAGGACAACATTCAAGTTGTGATTGAGGCTGGCATTTGTCAACGACTTGTGGAGTTGCTCCTGTGAGTGGAAAGTTACCATTCTTTTCTTTAGGTCTTTAAGTATCACATATTTTCATTGATTATGAAATAAAATTGTAATAAATTAATGTTTCAGTCATCCATCTCCAATTGTGCTCCTTCCTGCACTACAAACAGTTGCAAATATTGTGACAGGAGATGATGTCCAGACTCAGGTTCTCTCACTGTACATTTCTATATATTTGTGCTTTCTTGTATTCTTGGTAAAATGTTGTCCATATGTCGAATCCTCATCTTGGAGAGTTAAGTAAAATTTGAACTGTTCTTTCGTGTAATTTTGTCTACAAATAACTAAATGATTGTGAAAGAAGTGGGGAAAAGTTTGGATTTTCCACTTTGTCAATTTGAATTGTACATAATGATGTGGATGGTATCTTATGCTTTTCATTGGATTAACACACAATGATGTGTGTTAAGATAGTTATGGCTTGATGATCTCATTTCCATATGCTTGCTTTCCCTTTTTCAAATATTATGAAAATGAAATTTATGATTTTGTTCTTGCTGTTTTGCATTGTTGGAATGGTTGAATGATACATATTAAGCTGATAACAGGGCCTTGAGCACTTTTAGCTTTGTATCTGATATGTTTAAGATCTCTTTCATCATTTCCATCATTTTGTCTTTACCTTTGTTGCCAACTTGTATAGTTTTGAATGTAATTTAATAGGCTCCTTTCAATTGTAGTGTATAATTGACCATGGGGTACTTCCTTGCTTACTGAGCTTGTTGACACATAATAACGACAATAGTATCAAGAGAAAAGCTTGCTGGACTATTTCAAATATAACAGCAGGGAACAGTGACCAGATACAGGTGAAATGATGCTATTTTTCAGCCGTTGCGTTTCTTTGAAAGTACGCTATGCATACCGATGGTCTACCATCCTACCTTCTCCTGCTCCCTCTCTTTTCCTTCTCATTTAGTGAGCGACATTCTTTCATCTTATACAGAGAAGCTATTTCAATCTCATGTTGTCCTCTATTAATGGTTCTGATGCCATCTTAATGGTGCAAATTTGTTGCTTGTTTGCTTTTCATGTTATGCTTCATTTTGGATTTTATTGCGATGTGATGCTCACTCTCTGATTTCTCTATTATTAGGCTATCGTTGAGGCTGGATTGATGTTCCCCTGCTCAATCTACTCAAAACAGCTGAATTTGATATAAAAAAATGGGCAGCTAAAGCTATTTCAAAAGCCACTTTCCGTGGTACTTACAAGCAAACAAAGTATGTTTTTCTTTTCCATTTCTTGTAACTTGACTTTTATGGATATTAAATTTTGATGTTCTTTTCTGCATTGTGGGTGATAGATTCGTGGTGAGTGAAGGCTGTATAAAGCCATTATGTGATATCCTCGTATGTCCTAATCCAGAGATTGTCATTCTATGTTTAAAAGGACTGGAAAACATATTGGAAGTTGGAGAAGTTGAAAAGAACCAAGGGAATATTGGAGTTGTTAACAACTTTGCACAAATGATAGAAAAAGCTCAAGGCTTAGAAAAGATAAAAAATCTACAATCTCATGATAATAATGAAATTCGTGAAAGAGCTGTACAAATACTAGAGACATATTGGTTGGATAAAGAGAAGAATGATGATAATAATGATGAGGAGGAAGGTAAAACATTACCCGAAGGAAATCAGGCTGGATTGGACTTTGGAGGGCAATAAATGACTACACTTCCACGTTTCGTATGTATGTTGTAATGACTTTCTTTTTCCCTTTATCTAAGCGTGTGTTAGAATGATTTGAAACATAATGTTGATTCAGGTCGTTCTTTATCTTTCTGGTAGGGAATATGTGTGACACCTATTGCCGTTTCGAACCTCCACCCGTTTTAAAGATTTTTTCTTTCTTGTATTTGTATTTACGTTGGAAATGTCAAAATTCATTTGCAACTATTTTGGCATAATTTTTCTCATTCAACTCAAAATCAACCAAGAGTTAAATCTCTCTAGTGCACTTTTTTTTAAACTAAAGAGTAATGCTAGATGTCACATATTTTTATCACTCAAGCATTACTTCCCTCATCTATGCATTGGTGACATGTTAACTTAAGAAACTTTTTTAATTTTCTCTCTTCTTTTAGTATGTCAACTAACATACAAATAAAACATACACACTTCTAAATTACCACACCCATGAGAAGTATATGACAATACCCACTTCAATCTTAAGCCAACATTATGACTTTTTTTTTAAAAGAAAGAAATTCAAAATAATGAAAAGAAACTACCTTCAAATAGTGCAATGATTTAAAGACAATGAAAAGAATATAAGTAGGTTGGTGGCGCAGTGGTTGGGGTGGCAATGAGGAGGGTGTGTGTATTTGTGTGGTTTGTATGATAGGTAGGGGTGTGCATGGGTCGGTTTGAACGATTTAAAATATATTTTTTAATCTGAACCAATACATTCGGTTTAAAAAAAATTAAAATTATAACCAACCCATATACCTTTCAGAACCACCCAAATTAAACCAATATATTTGAAAAAATCAAACCACTCAAATCAAGCCAAATACATTCAGTTTAACTTATAGTTGTATTTGAATAAAGTAATTGTATTATAGAAATCTAAAATATAGATGAGTTACTTGTGGTGTCTTTTATTTTTTTCAATGAAAGGGGAGATAGATTGGAAAATGTGAAGGAAAGTGAAAAGTTATCTAGAACTATTACACATATTTACCATATATATTCAGTTTAAGTTTATGGTTTTGATAGTAAAAATCATAAACCAAACTATGTAGTCGGTTTCTATGAAAATTTAAATCATAACCAACCAAACTTTTAAGAAACCGCCAAAAATATATTAGTTTGGGTTAGATTAGGCGGTTTGAGCGGGTTAACTGTTTCGCTGCACACCCCTAATGATAGGTATGTGTGTGGAGAGTATATGTACGGTGGTGAAATGAAGAGTACTTTTCGCGTCAATAATGCATTATGCATTTCTGTAGTGAATGGAATTGAATTGATACTAAGAACTTATCGGCAACTTTTACAATTCCACTACTCAAAAACATACATATTGATGATATAAGAAAACGATAACATCACTAATGCATTATGCATTTCTGTAGTGAATCAATTGACACTAATAACTTATCGGCAACAACTTTTACAATTCAACTACTCAAAAACATACTGATGATACAAGAAAAACAGAGTAGCAATGCTAATATGTTCAGCAAAAAGTGTCACAAGTTGAAGCCAATTACAACTCTCGCCACACAAACATCTAATTTCAGAAAGCACCAAGGCTCTCTCAATTGTATTTGCTCGCGCTTCTGATGAAGCGATGCAGAAAATAATAACAGTAGACTGCTACGGCTCATTAGAAGCCCAACTCCAAAACATGCACCAATGGTTGTCAGAAAGCCAGAGATGCTAATAATCATCTTAACACTAAAGAGTAGAAATCGAAGAAGACTTCCGGGATACCCTGTGAAATATGAGGGAAAAAACTTTCCATTGGTGTAACGCAGAGAGTGGCATCTTTCGATTCCGTTAAATGAAAAATAGATTACCTAATGAAAGTATTGATTATCTACTGTATGTCGAAATTAGTTCAAAAACTTCAAGATTAAGGAAACAATGGCTGAAGGAAAGAAGAGGGAACTTTAACAAGCTATTTTAAGTATCTTTGCTGATCACATATGTCGAATCCTCGTATTGGAGAGTTCCGTAGAGTATGACTGCTCTTTCTTGTCATTTGATACACAACCTCAGTAAGTGATGATTGTTGTTGGAACAAGTGGGGAATAGTGTTGTCTTGCGCTTGCTAATGTGAAGAAGAGATAGTGATATGGGTGTTGTCTTAACCTTTCCATTCGATTATATAATATATTTTTGCCCTTGGGATCTGTCTTATTCTCTAATGTTTAGTTGTAATTCCCAATATAATTGTTTAAGAGATGCATGGCTTGCTGATCTCATGTCTCCAATTTTCCGAAATGACATGTATGATTTCGTTCTTGTTTGTCATGTTGTCTTGTTGTGTATTCTGGGAGTGGTTGAACGATGCATATAAGATCTGTTTCATCATTTTCACCATGTCATCTCCACATTGCTGTCAAATTTTATAATTTTGACTGTAATTTAATAAGTTCCTTTTAAACTGCAGTGCATTATTGACCATGGTGCACTTCTTTGCTTACTGAGCCTGTTGACATATAATCACAAAAAGAGTATCAAGAAAGAAGCTTGCTGGACTATTTCAAATATAACAACTGGGAACAGCTGAATTGATTGTTCCCTTGGTTAATCTACTCCAAACAACTGAATTTGACATAAAGAAAGAGGCAGCTTGGACTATTTCAAATGCCACTTCTGGTGGTACTCATGAGCAAATAAAGAATGTTCCCTTGTTTTTCCTTTTCTTCCATTTCCATTTCTATGGAAGTCAAATTTTGATGTTTTCTGTTTTGTCGGTGATAGGTTCCTGGTGAGTCAAGGCTGTATAAAGCTATTGTGTGATCTCCTCCTATGTCCTGATCCAAGAATTGTCACTGTATGTTTAGAAGGACGGGAAACATATTGAAGGTTGGGGAAGTTGAAAAAAATATGGGAAACACTGGAGATGTTAACTACTTTGCCCAATTGATAGATGAAGCTGAGGGCTTGGAAAAATTTGAAACCCTATAATCTCATGATAACAATGAAATTTATGAAAAAGCTGTGAAAATACTCAGAGACGTATTGGTTGGAGGAGGAGGATGAAACATTACCTGAAGGAAATCAGGCTGGAGTCAACTTTGGAGGCGGTGAAGTTAAACCTCCAACTGGTGGATTCACATTTGGCTAAAGATAAAAATATGCCGATCCGCTAATTCTTGAATAATAGAAGACTTCAGAAATAGGGAAAACAGATGAGAGAAAGTAGGCAGTCCTCTTTGCATGTGTCTTCATCTTAGACGTGAAATATAGATTTGTATATTGGACTTATTGCTTATTTTGGGTTGTGTTGCATGTGGTACAAAAAATGACATTTATTCTTATAACACAGTTGTAATGATCATCTTCAAGAACTAACAAAAAATACAAATTATGCAGGGTTTTGGCGGTGGATGGTTCGATTCAAGTTGAGGATATATGTGGTCTATTGGCGTCAAGGTCATGTCAGGTCAGAGCACCTCTCTGTGTCTGGTTACAGTCTGGTCCAGTGTCTGTGTTGGTTGAGGTGTTGAGGTGGGTCAGTCTGTGCCTACCGTGGTGCATAGTGAAGGTTGTGGACGACGAGGTCAGTGGTATCGATGATTACATGTTGGGAACTGTTTGGTTCAGTCAGCCGTTTTGAAAAATGGGTCGGAGAAAGTTTCAAGGGGTCATCGTCCGTGGACAAGTCAGAGCAAGGAATCGTCTACATGTTATGTCTGCATCATTAGTTATTATAGTACCTCTCAGCCAAGTCATTAATATTTGTTTGAGTGAAGATGATGTGTTTAGGACTTTTTTTTTTTTTTTTTTGTGATCTGTTTGGTGTATCTTTTGTTTTGATGAATTCTGCAGAGAAAAAGGTTGTGGAACATGTTTAAGCAGTATATAAACAATTATTCTTTACTTTTGTTAACCACTTGTGATGTGTGGTCTACTGCTTTGCTTGTTAAGTCCTTTGGCCAAGTCATATCCAATCATGTCTAAAATTTAACCTCACTCTAATATAGCGTATCCATGTGTATCTTTGTCTCAAATATTCTTCCAGGGCAAATTTATTTCAGGAAGTGGGGCAGAAGTAAAATTGAATAAGGAAAGAATATTTAGTAAGGAAAACTTTAGGCACTTTAAATTTATAGGGAGAGTAATACTGGCGTCCACCACAGAATCAAGACAAAATAGTTATAAATATAATGAAGAAATGCATCAAGAGTCTTATATCATCAAACAATAACCATCAAGTAAAGATAGATACAAGACTATTTTTGTTATATGGTTTAAGGATGCTGAATGATAATTGAGAAGTATTTTAAGATAGATATAAGGTTACTCCAACTAGGGATGGCAATGGAGACAAGGATTGCAGGTATCCACTCCACCCCCGTTCCAAATAGGGCAAGGATTAAGGCGAGAAATAGAGAATGGAGCGGGGGATGGAGATCAACTTTTAATCCTCGTGTAGGGGTGGGGCGGGATGCGGGGATAAGCATTTTCCACCCCGCATATCCCGCCCCACATTTATAAATAATGATTTTTATTCTTTTAGTATTATACATGTATTAAAATTATACATATAAAAGTATAAAAAATAACACTAAACAAAGTATTATAAAATGGAGAAGAAAAATTAGATTATTTGAAAGGATTTTATAATTATTTTTAAAACCACTGTATGCCGTAACTTGATATTTGTTATCATTTGACATAAATACCTTAATTTTACTATTGTTCATAGTGAATTAAGAGATTTGTTAGTTATTTCAGTTGCACTTCAAAAAGCTTCAAATAACATAACTAAAGATGAATTTTAAAGAATTGCAACTAATATTATATGTGACATGCGATAAGAAAAAAAAATTTAATAATCAATGCAATCTCACCAACACAAAGAAATGTTCTTTTTCAATTATAGTTCACATACACAATAGTTAAGTCAGAATTTATTTTAAATACATGAGTCTCAATTACTATAATATTATTTTTACTATTTAATTGCAAGAACAATTAATATTAGACTTTATTTAAGATCTATATTTATATTTATCATTAGTATAACATTAATTTATATTTTGAAGTTGCATGATTCAAATTAATTATAATTCTAAAGGTTTAAAAAGAATAATAAAAACCCCGCGGGTAATCTCCATTTCTCATGAGGATTCAGGGGCGCGGACGGGGGTATAGAATGCAGGGACGGGGGGAGGGATAGGGAAGCTTTTTGTGTGGCGGGCCGGGACATCGGGATAGCTCCCCCCGCCCCTACCCCACCCCTTTGCTATTCCTAACTCCAACAGCCTTCCTATATATATATATATATATTTTTTATAATAGGGAGTTAGAATACTTTTTAATTTTTTAGCATTTTAAAGACTTTTTATTTTAATTTCACTTTAATAACACTCCTTATTTTAAAATATTAATATTTTTTCATTAATTTTTCCATTTTTGCTTAATCATGTCTACTTTAATGGGTCATATCACCAATATTTTATCCAACATCAGCAACACAAAAGCAACTTTAGCAATAAAAAATTTATTTGGCGAGGCTCTTTCACTTGATAAATCTGGTGAGCAAAAAAGACAAATTGGTGAGTTCATTTCATTAGGGAGTAGAATGTCGAGCCTGTTGGAGCTTAGTTTTGGACATCAGCCTCGTCAAAATAGCTAAAGAGTAATTTTGATAAAATTGTTGGAGCCAGTCTAAGACTAACTTTGTTATATGATTTAAGAATGCTGGAGAGTGAAGTTCAACATATTCAAAAGAAGATATCAGTGGTTAAGATAAAAATATTGCAATCAATGTATGACAATATTATAAAGGGCAAGATTTGAACAATGTTGTATGAGAAAAATAAAGGAAAATCTTTTAAGATGTTTAGATATGCTAGGAGATAATTAGTAAAAACACTTGTTAAAATATACATAAAAAATAAGGTTGTATTTTGTAAAAGGGCATAATAAGACTTACAAAAAATTATATGGTGATACTCAATTGAGATTTTACACACAGTTAAATTAAAATTAGAGACCATTTTAACAAGATAATAAAAAAAGACTTAAGCCGTCAACCACTAAATATTTGAGATGCTAAAATTTCACATTTAACAAATTAAACATTCTCGTCTCTTGTAGAATTTTGATCCAGTTAAGACAATAAACCTTTAAAATATAGCGTATCCATAGAACCAAGAAATCTATACCAAACCTTTTTCTTACTAATGCCAACCACCATAATTGGATTTTTAATTCTACTAATATTTTGTTTCTTTTCTTCAAAGCCACCATTAACCAATATCTGATTCTTAGCAGCTTTGTCTGGCTTTGGAAAAGAAACGTCCACGTATTTTAAAAGATCGTTAAAGTGGAGAAAATTCGTCATCTAAGACTTCCAAGTGAGATAGTTGAGATGGTGAGATTTCACATTCCACAAATAAACCTTCTAATTACTGTTTTATACATTGGTCTGCAGTCTAGTATATATAATATCTTATACAAGCACTCGAAATATCAGATATACAACCTCAATCAGATTCTCGATACCAAACCATATATAGGATTGTATCACATAATTTGACGAGCATATATGGCGGAGGCAGTTGTTTCTGGAGTGCTGCAGCTATTAGGTGATCTCTTACTGAAGCAGGCCAAAGATGAGTTTGGCCTGATAACAGGCGTTGAAGAAGAGGTTCCCAATCTGTCCAATACAATGAAAATGATTCAAGCCGTGCTAGTTGATGCTGAGAGGAAAAGGATTACGGAGGAAAGTGTGAAAAATTGGTTGCAGGACCTCGAACATGTATCCTACGAAATTGAAGACGTGCTAGACGAATGGAACTACCAAATTCTTAGAAAAGAAATTGAAGGAAGCAGCAGTAATACTATCGCTAGGGTATGTTTCTTCACCCTTTCCTCTTGTTTTTGGTTCAAAGAGTTGGTTGTAAATCGTGAGATTGCAATCAAAATAAAGAAACTCAATGAAAAATTGAATTTCATAGCCGAAGAAAAGAATAAAATTGGGTTGGTCAATACTAGTGGCGATTCACAAGAATGGAGACCAGTTCAAACTACCTCACTCATTGATGATTAATCCAAGGTATTTGGTCGTGAAACTGACAAGGAAAACTTAATAAGTCATTTGTTGTCTGAAGATAAACATGCCATCCAAGTAGTGTCCATAACCGGTACGGGGGAATAGGAAAAACAACACTTGCTCAATTGGCATATAACGATGATCAAGTAAAGGGACATTATGAGGAAAGAGGGTGGGTTTGTGTTTCCAACCCTTTCGACGAAATTAGGAAAGCAATCCTAGAAGCTCTGCACTCGAGTTCATCAAACTTGAATGAACTCAACTCACTACTTGAACGAGTAAGAGATTCTATATCTGGGAAAAAGTTCCTTCTTGTTCTCGACGATGTATGGACAGAGGACCAAATGAAATGGCAACCGTTCAAAGCCTCTCTAAAACATGGTGCTCCTGGAAGTACAATTTTATTGACAACGAGGAGCGATGGCGGCAACATTTGCAGGCGCTACTTGTACTATTCCCTTGGGTGTATTGTCTAAGCCAAATAGCTGGTCATTATTTCGTAAAGTAGTTTTTTTTGGTCGAACTGAGATCGAACGTACAAGATTTGAAACAATCGGTAGGGAAATAACAAGTAAATGTAAGGGCTTGCCTCTAGCTATCAAAACTTTAGCTAGCCTCTTATGTTTAAAAAAGAGTCTTGAAGAATGGCAGCAAGTTAGGGATAGTAATATGTGGGAATTGAAGGAAGCTAAAGTTCAGCTTTTTCCTTATCTATATTTAAGTTATAATGACTTGTACCCTCCGTTGAGAAGATGCTTCTTATATTGTGCTGTCTTCCCCAAAGACCATACAATTCATGTTGATGGCCTAATTAAGGTATGGTTGGCACAAGGTTTTCTCAACTCAATTGAAAGTGAGAGTGAGATGGAACTGAAAGGTAGGGAGTATTTCGAGTATTTAGCGATGCACTCGTTCTTTTAAGACTTCAAAAAAGATCATGTTTTTGGGGAGAAGATAGTTGCATGTAAATTGCATGACATAGTGCATGATTTTGCACAATTTCTAACGAAAAGAGAATGTTTAATAATTAAAGGGGAAAAGAAAGAGACATTCTCCAATAATGCACGTCATCTAACTTTGTTTGGTAGTGAAGAAGCTATTGATACTCTTTCCAATTGCAATATGGGACAACTTGGTAGCTTTTGGGAAGAACTTCAAATTGGACACACTGTTGAATAGCCTTAAACTCGTTAGAAGTTTAAAGTTAAATGGGTGTAGTTTCAAGGAGCTTCCAAAGAATATAGAAAATTTAATTCACTTGAGGTACTTGGGCTTGTGCGATAATGATAAACTCAGGGAATTACCCACAACTGTTTATGACTTGTACAATTTGCAAACATTGGATTTAGATGGTTGTTGGAAACTTATAGAGCTTCCATTGGGGATTGAGAAATTGAAGAAGTTGAGACACCTCTTTCCTAGCAAAATATATATGAACTATCCTGAAGGAATTGGGAAGTTGACATGTTTACAGACATTGAATTCTTTCGTGGTCAATGGGGAACACAATAAGTTAGGCTATTTGAAAAGTTTAAACCAACTTCGAGGAAGCCTGTATATTGAAATAGCAGATAATTTGGATGTGGCAGATGCAAAGGATGCAAATTTCAAATCTAAGAAGTACATCCAAGACTTATCATTAAACCTTTCTAATTTGATAAGGGAGACAGAAGCTGTAATGGAAGTTCTTGAATCACCCCCGAACATACAATTCTTACGTGTGTCCAGTTATGAAGGAACCCGACTCGCCACATGGATTACATCCCTCAAGTATCTTAGACACTTGACTCTTGCATGCTTCTACAACTTGACTTCTTTACCCTCGTTGGGAATACTACATTTACTTGAAAAGCTTAAAATAATGATGTTTCTTAAACTAAAGTATGTGGGCCCTGCATTTTTTGGAATAAGAGAGTCATTGCCATTTGGATTCCTAATGTTGGAGGAGTTAGAACTCATTAGCTGTAAAGAATGGGAAGAGTGGGAAGACATAACTTTGGAAGAAGAAGAAGATGATACTGTCTCATTAATGCCACGCCTCCGTTGGTTAACAATGGATGAATGCCCGAAGCTTAAAACTTTGCCATATTGCCTCTTGCGTAAGGCGTCATCGCTAGAGTGTATTCATTTTGACGGGAAGAAATACAATCGATCTACAATTTTATCAACAACTCTTATGTTAGCAAAAGTAAAAGCAACACAATTAGACGATCAAAGCACAAACACAAAAGAGGCTCTCCAGGTATAATTACTTTTTTCTTCGTTATTTTGTTTTCCTTAATCCTTTGTCTTTTTTAACTTTAGTGGAGAAGTAAATAAATATATGTCATGGAAACTAAGCAGGTATGTCATCCAATAATTATTTCTTATTCAAACGAGTGATTCAATTCAAATTAACATGCAAAATTTTGATGTTGAGAAATTTCACATGGATCTTGTAGAATTATTATAAAGGTAGGAACAGTACTAGGGGGAATTTTTAAAAAATATCTATGTAGTCTCGTTAAAAAAAATTACACGTCCCTAATTTTTAACAAATTCTATGTAGTATTATTAAAAAAATATTTTGACCCCCAATATTAAAATTCCGAGCTCTATCCCTGTATAAAGGCTGACCTCAACCTCTTCAAACTGGTTGCTCGATGACGTGTGTTATTTTACGAAAATGATTTTTCTTAGGATTGCTTCTTAATTGTTGGAGGGGATTGGAATTTAATTAGTTGTGTATATGTGTCTTTATAAATAATAATTTATATCTTATGTACATGTATAGTTGAATTGATTAGTGGATATGAATGTTTATGTTTAATTATGTGTAAGTATATGGTAATAGTGCGAATGTAAATTATATGCCAGCTAACGGGGATGTGTAGTGAACCATATGATTTTGCGCTTAGTATTTTTTGGAGTTCAAAGGTTTTGGGAGTTTTTTTATCATTTAGGTTTAGAGTAATGCTATATATTACGCTTTTTTTCATCACTTATTTATCACTTTCTATATAGAGTCTTACATGGCATGCCAACTAAACAATACTTTTATTTATTTTTCTTTTTTAATTCATTTTGTCTTTCTTCTTAACTTCTTTTCTTTTTCTCTCTCTTAATAAGTATTTGAGGTGTGAAATTCATTTGATTTATAAATGAATTCTACAATGATTTGTATTTCTAAATGAATTTTCTTGTTTGGAATTGTAAAATAATATCAAACAAATTCTATTATTTGCAAAATAGCTTTAATTTCAGTTTTAAATATAAGAAAATAATATTGAGAGAAAGGGTGAGAGACGAGTTCAATTTTTTTTTTTTTGCTAAAAGAAAAACAATATGAGAGGCAATGATTTTTTTTTGTTTTGTTTTATCTTTGTATTTTAGCCAAAGTCTATCTCTTAAACTTAAGGGTAATTTTGTCCTCAAAAGATGAGCAACAAATTTAAAAAATGTGGATTTACAAATTTCATCTCTTGTGCAAGGATTTGAATAAAGTATAAGGAAATCCACGATTTTGAAATATTAAAATTCTAATTTTTTAAAAGGGTGCTTCCAAACACCAAATATTTTTTTTTTTTTTTTAATCATATGAGACCAAATATTAAAAATAAAACTTTTTCTAGTTTTCGACCCGTTGTTGGCCTTGGGAACTTTTCATCTTCTTTTTTTTCCGTTCAACGTTGACATCCCTACCTTGTCTCCAAAATCAAACCATTACATGAAACTCACGCCATATTGAAATACAAGATAGGCATAGCATTAGATATTTTAGTCACCCATTTTTGGACATTTCCACCCTAGAGAATTGAAATGCGGATGAAAGAGATCAAACAGGGAATTTATTCGCTATATCAACTATGGCTCATCATCTTTGTTGTCCTATGGACCTGACAAGGCCAACAGCATGCAATTACAATCTAACATTTAAATGGTTTTCCGTTGTGTGTAACTATGTCTATGTCTATGTCGTTATTCTTGTCATCTTCTATCAAATTCTTCAAACATCATTTCAACGTCCTTAAACAAATGCAAAGGTTGTAAATAAACATTGTTGGGTATTATTAGGATAAGAAGATGATGACGAGTTCCTAAAGCCAACAATGAATTAGAACCTAAGAAAAGTTTGATTTTGGTATTGGGTCATTAATGAAAGAAGAAAAATATTTGAGAAATATAAATTAAGAGAGAGAGAAAGAATTAAAAAGAAGAAAGATAAATAAAAATATTGTCTAGTTGTCATGCCATATAGATTTAACTTTGTTACTCAAAGAAATGTGGTTGAAAATAATTTGCTTGGGACATAATAGTTGCACTCAAAATTAGTGTGAAATACATGCATCAAAAGAAGGGAAAAGTTTCACTATTTTGGAGTTCCGCCCTTGACTAACTTGATCTATGTGTGGGGGCGTACTGCTGCACCCAGAGATTTATTAGTTGGTGTTCGGATTCTACCAAATAATCTAACGGTCGGATTCCGCCAATTGGGTTCCCACCCCCAATCCAAAAAAAAAAGGGAAAAATTCTAATTTTACATTTGCATCCAAGGTTTTTATTGTAAGTATCTGGGTTTAAGTTTGATTGTTTATGTTAATCATATGTACGATAGTATCAGTGGGTTGTCAGTTTATTGAAGGTATAGGCAAAATAATTGGTTTTAGCTAGCTTGGTATTTTTCATGGTTATGATTAAATGAAAATTTATCTACTTGTAGTTAGAGAGACATCAGAAAATGATTGCTGTTGTTAGGTCAAATGACAACAATTTGCAGTTGCGGGGAACTATTCAGTTCAATGAATTGCCCTATAAGAGTATGAGTTGTGATGCCTTTGGTTTTCTTTTTTATGCGTGTATATATTCTTCTATGACTTTTCGATTACTAAGTAGATCTTTTGATGTAACTATCAGAGGGGGTGCTTAATGATGAAATTATACAATCTGGAGTTATTTTTCACTTTGTTGAGTTCCTTACAAGAGAAGATTTTCCACAGCTTCAGGTTTGTGTCGGGGTTGTACTATGTTGCACTTATATCCTTTCGCTCATCATAGATGTCTTTGACTTCCTGTTCTATATACTTTTTAGTTTGAGGCTGCTTATGCACTTTCAGAAATAGCTTCTAGAACCTCGGAGTACAAAAGGGTGTTAATCGACCATGGAGCATTGCCAAATTTTGTAAAGCTAATCGGCTCCCCTCGTGATGATATTCATGATCTGGTAGTAAATCATAGCTATTGGATATATAGTTCCAAGTATTGATCCAAAGATTGCTTATTTGGATTGTCTTCTTAACCTGCAGGCTCTTCTGGCATTACGGAATATTGTTTTTGACTCTTGCGAGTGGCGTGACCTTATTCTCGAATGCGGAGCTCTGATGCCTCTATTGCTCCAATTAAATGAACACGCCGATGTTATGATGTTGAGACTTGGGGCGTGGGTCTTGTCTAGGTTATGTTACCCAAATGAATCTCAATTTAAGCAGGTTGGTTTGCGTTTTATGTGTTGTTTTGGCTATAATTATTTTTCTTTAGATTGTTTCTTACCTACCAATAATTTGTCATGATATTGCTGTCAGATAAAACCATCACTTCCAACATTACGGCGTCTTCTTTATTCAAGTGATGAAGAGATATTAAAGCATACATGCGAGGCTTTCACACGTCTCTCTAATGGTACACATGACAACATTCAAATTGTGATTGAGGCTAGCATTTGTGAACGACTTGTGAAGTTGCTCCAGTGAGTGAAAAGTTACCCTTCTTCTTTTGTTTGGGTCTTTAACTATAACATATTCTCATTGATTATGAAATAAAGTTGAAATAAATTAATGTTTCAGTCATCTATCTCCAATTGTGATCATTCCTGCACTAAAAACAGTTAGAAATATTGTGAGAGGGGAGGATATCCAGACTCAGGTATGAGCTTCCGTTTCAAGTGATTTATTGTATTTATGCTAAAATTTTGTCCATATGTCAAATCCTCGTCTTGGAGAGTTAAAGTAAAATTTGACCCGCTCTTTGGTTTAGTTTTGTCCATGAAAGAAGTGGGGAATAGTTTGGATTTTCCACTTTGTCAATTTGAATTGTACATAATGACGCGGGTGATATCTGAACTTTTCGTTGTATTAATAGCTTTGTCGTCGAGATTTGTCTTAATCTACGATGTTTTTAGTTGTAAATTCTACGCGTATTAAAATATGTATGGCTTGATGATCTCATCTCCACATGCATGCTTTCGTTTTTCAAAATATTTCGAAAATGACATTGATGATTTTGTTCTTGTTGTTTTGCATTGTTGGAATGGACAAATGATGATGCATATGAGGCTGATAAGTTGAGTGCTTTTAGCTTTCTATCTAATATGTTTAAGATCTCTTTCACCATTTTGTTACAACAGCAATGTATTATTGACAATGGTGCACTTCCTCGCTTGCTAAGCTTATTGTCACACAATCATGAAGAGAGTAATTCAAACATGACAACAGAAAACAGGGACAAGATACAGGTAATATATTAATGTTCTTCTGTAGTTCCTTCATTTAAATATGCTACTTATGTCAATGGGCCATCCTACCTTCTCATACTCCCTCCCTTTTCCTTGTCCTTTTATGAGTGACATTCTTCCATTTCACACGTTAAAAGTTTTTGATTGATTTATCATGCATGTTGTTGCGCCTCGAGTTTTGACAGTCAAACTGGGGATGTGACCTATCACACACCTAAGTCAAACAACCCAAACACTTTCCAACATTTCAACAGATTGCAAAGACCAATCTACAAAAATTACGTCATAACATTTACATGGATTCATACTATAACTAATAAACAATTTACAAATCATATATTACATTCCCAGAAGTACGTCCTAAAGCCAAACTCTTATATTACATCTACACCTCAACTGGATTCATCTAAAAAAAGGAATCCATCATAAAAAATGGTGACTAAAATTATACTACATCGGCTCACCTCCCTGATGTCCGTGTCCACCGCCCTCTGTACACAGTTTTTTTTTTCGGTCGAACTCTTACACTGGTAAAAACAAAGTAAATGGGACTAACGCTCAGTAAGTAGAATATCCCGAGAGGAATCCTAGGTAGAACACAAGGGCGAATGTGAAGCAATTAGTGTAAAGTATAATAGAAATAAAAACTATTAACAGGAAATACTTATAATAAAATTACATGTACATGTCTGGCCTCACTCAGGTCCATGCCACATCGTATAATGTCATATTAGATCATTTTATGACAAAGGTATTAAACTGACAGATAGATCATATAGGCATCCCAACATAGGGCCACCCCAACACAAGGGACGTGGATAATGCTGCCCCGACGTGCTTTACTACTCGCACTTTCGAGTCAGTTGCCTCTACATTTACATTTGAGTCACACCGTACGTAATAGGCGATTGTCCATCGGGCATCAAGGCATATTTCTTATGAGTTTCCTTTATCATGACCAAACCTCTACGGAAGATGCTAATGGCTATGCTATTTTGGTTCCAATCCCATCCATTACTAATATTGCTATTCTATAGGCTATAGTATATTCATCTCAATGGGGGCAGATTCGTTACTCATTTACTTCTTGAAGTTGTATTATGTTGCACTTAGTCTTTCTTTTATCTAGGTACCTTTGTGTATTATAGGTTTCTTTTGCTTCATCTCCTATATATTTTGCAGTTTTCGGCTGGTGCTGCACTTGCAAACATTGCTTCTCGGACCTCGGAGAATATAAGGGGGTTAATTGATCATGGAGCAGTCCCAATTTTTGTAAAGCTTCTAGGCTCCCCTAGTGAAGATGTTTGTAACCAGGTAGTACATATTAGTTGCTGCTTACTTCCACGTACAGATTCCTAAGAAATTTTCTAGTTTTGAAATTATGGAGAGCGAAGATAACTTGTTCGGATCACCTTTTAAAACTTGCAGGCTGTGTTGGCATTGGGATATATTGCTAAAAACTCCCCCAAGTGTCGTGATCTTGTTCTGGAACATGGAGCTCTGTTGCCTCTGCTGCACCAATTACATGAAGATGCCAACCTTTCGATGCAAATAAATGCCTCATGGACCATCCTGAAATTCTGTGAATGCATATCGCAACCTCAATTTGAGCAGGAGGTTCGATGATATTTGTGGTTTTTTATACCTTAGTGGATTTTCTTTGGATATGTCATCACGTATTTGGCGATAATATTGACAGATAAATCCGGCACTTCCAGCTCTGCAGCGTCTTATATATTAAGTAATGCATGCTGGTGTCTGTCTGAACTCTTTGGTTATCAATGAATACCCATCATTTTAAATTTTAATCCCTAACCATCTTCATCCCGATACATATCTTTCTTTTCTTTTTTTTGCCCTTTTCCTTTTCATTAAATGAAGTCTTAGCATTTTTCTTTTCCTTTTCTTTTTTGTCAACTAAAAATTTTACTTTAACAAGAAGCCCCTCGTACAAATATTGAGCCAACGCATCACAATCCCAAAAAAGAAAAATACATACATTTAGATTTAGCGCAAACAAAAAACGAAACAGTAATGCCCAAGCCCAACAAAGTCCATACCTCAGGGCTCATATAGACTTGAGGCCATGTTATCTCTAATCTTCAATTCTTTTTTTCTTTTTTTTTTCTTTTTTCTTTTTTTCAGTTTAAAAGGTTCTCAAACTAATATTACATTACGGTACAAAGATAAGTGTATCGAAAATCAATTTTATAAAGCGAAAACCATGCCATTAGAACCATGCAATTTTTCTTTCCTCAATAACTCTCCACACCCTTATGCACCTTCTCCTCTCTAGCAGTCCCATAAGGCCTAAACAGGAGCTGAAAAGAAGATGGCGAAGAGTAATGTATTATTAAATTTAATAAAAGAGAAAAAATATAATAAATTTATCTAGTTGGTATGTCAATTAAAAAGTTATAATTAAGTGATAAAAAAATAGTGACGTTTAACATTACCCTTTAATTATTGATATTAGGTGACCAAGCCAAGTGTGAACATGAATGTTAATTAAACCTCATGAAGAAATCAAGCAAAATTTGAATAAACTAGTTTTCACCTCGTCCGCATGTCAACCCTTAATTTGCTGTGGCGCTGAATGGACGGTTTGATTTTGTCAGACATCAGAAGATTCTGCATTGGCTTAAACATAAGGAAAATGAAAGAAATGAGTATAGGGAAAAAGGAAAAGAAAAAAATGCAGTAAACTGGATTTTAAATCCCGAATAATCGTCATTCCTCAAAAGCTCTTTCCTCCTCATCTTTCCATTTTGAAGAATAGCCTAGTAAATTAAATTGTCGTCCCGTAACTCAGAGGTTATCGCGTTCGACCAATAGAAACAACCACTTGCTAAACTGCAGGGTGATGTTGCATGCAACAAAATTTTTAAGTACTGGGACCAATTTTTTTGCGAACTAGGCTGCCCTTTTACTAAACCGCACTGTTTATATAGACTTGTGGATAAATAAATAAATAAGTATATGGGTAAGAAGTGTTTTCATATTAATATTGTGTGTTCACTCATTAAATAATAGTTTAAAAAAAAATCTTCCTTAATTATCCACGACAATTAACATGGCAACTGTGTATATGCCAAAAGAGACAGTTACTTTCTTGAAGTCAAATCAAGCATATATTTTTTATTTTTTAATTCAGAGCGGCCTAAGACCGTACTACATAAGCGAAAACACAATCTTTAGAGAGGACGTATTGGTGGTCGACGAGGTGCGTCACTTGTCCTAGTAGAAGGCCCTGATGGGGGCCAGAGGGTGCCTTTGGGTAGCATGCCTCGTACAGGGATGACATATCCAGATGTTTCAGATGGCTTCTTCTGACCTTGCAAGCTCTCTTCAATGGTGAACACCATGCTGGCCTCATCATCATCTTCTTCCATTGTTCTCAATTGCCTAGCTTCAACATTGTTGGCGACAAAGGCCAACGACATTATGAACAAAAATGTGACTAGAAATAGCGATCTAATTGCAGCCATGTTTGTAACACTTTGTTGTATGATGCATTAAGTAGTGTGACCTCTGCCCCCTATATATACTGGTCAATTCTTTTTCCACTTTATTTTGTTAGTGTAAAACCTTAAATCATATTTACCCAAATAAATCATCAATATCAGATGGATATGGCAGTCATTTAATTTTCAATCCAGAATGAAAACAGTTTAGAAAGTGAAAAATTAATGGAAATCTTGCTAATGCTAAACTTGCAAAACATCATTTTTTTTTTGATTTAAGGGAAGCCTAAAGTTGTACAACGTAAATCAACGAGATTCGAGCTCGCATACAAAGAGTAACCGTATACTTGCAAAACATCATTATGTTCGATAATGAGATATGGAATTCTGAGAATAACAAATAACAATGGCTTTCATCTTACCATTGAAAGAAGGAAAAATATCTATATAGCACAAGATATAACAAATGCCTTCATATCATGTTGACTACAACATCTTAGCACTGTTTTTTTCCTTTTCCTTTTCATTATAATTGAAGTATTTGCCTTTTTCTTTTCCTTTTTTTTGTCAACTAAAACTTTTATATTAACAGGAAGCATCTCGTACGAACATTGGGCCAATACACTACAGCTCATAAAAGAAAATATACATACATTTAGACCTAGCGCAAACAAAAAAAGAAACACTAAAGCCCAAGCCCACGAAATCCACACCTTTGGGCTCATATAGACTTGAGGCCATGTTGTCTCTAATCTTCAAAAAAGTAAAATTAATTAAAAGAGAGGTCTAATCAATTTTTGTTAATTAAAAGAGAGGTCTAAATTCATAGTGATATTAATTTCATATCAATTTAATAGAGTAAAATGCACCATACTTCCTTGTGTTTTTACAAAGTTCTATCATAAATCATGTGTTTTAAAAAGTCGCGTTATAAACCCTGTATTATGGAAAATGTTGCATACACGTCCCAAACTCAAATTATGTTTAACTCTGTTAGTTAGCCTTGTAAAAAGACAAAATTATCATCGTTTAAAGATAAATCCGTCAGAGGGGGTATTTGTAACTTTTTTGATATCAAAAGGGGGTGTTTATCACTTTTTTAATATTAAAGAGAGATATTTACAATATTTTTCATTTTGCAATATCAGAACCATGTACTAGTCTACCTTCTAAGGAGATCTACAACCTTAAACTAATAAATATTATTTAATTAAAAGAATAAAAAAGTATATAGCTTATATAACAGAACATTGATATCCACCATAAAAAATGTAAATCTTATGCTTGAAGTTCAAAGTCATATTGCAACTAGCAACAATCGTACCTTCACTTAGAATCACGTTCTTCAACAAGTAGATTAAAATCTTTAAATCAGTGCAAAATCAACTTCAAATCGAAGGAAAATCACTTTGAAAGAGTTTTTCTGTCTAGGATTGTCAATTTTTTTTATTTTTTTTTATCTTTGAAGGGGCAATTTACATCTTTATAAAAAAACATAGGGGCAATTAGAAACTTTATAAAAAACACAAAGGGCAATTTACAACCTTATCGAAAATACAAGGGGCCATTTACAACATTATCGAAAACACAAGGGGCAATTAGCAACTGATGTTAAAAATGATATTTTCGTCCTTTTGCATGTGTTTTAAAGCTTCATAAATATCATACTTGCATTTTAAGCGTGTGTATTACACTCACGTTAAAATTGACAGAAAAATAGACTGTGGGGGGTTATATGCAACGTTTTCTATAATACAGGGTTTATAACGCGACTTTTTAAAACACAGGGCTTAAGATGCAACTTTGTAAAATCATAAGGGGGTATGGTGCATTTTACTCCAAATTAATATTACACCATTTACATGTTGCACTTATCAAGAATTAATATCGAACTTCTTGCATACAAAGTGGGCATCATAACCATATAATTATTATTTGTGTGCAAGGCGGTTACTGTCGTGATTGTACTAGATGGTTTGAGCTACTAGGGGATTTGGAGGAAGGAGATTGTAAACTTGACATGGTTACATATAGTCCTGTTATTAATACTCTATATAAAGATAGAATGCAGATGATGCTATTAACATCTTATCCAAAATGATTGACAAGGGCATTCCATCCGATGTTTTGTCACCTATACTTCGTTAACGTCTAACACAACTGATATGTTTTTTTGTGATGTTTACTTGGATGTGTAATCAAGAAGCAAATTAAGAGTGCTTAGACATCACAGTCACCAACACCTTATATAGCAAACGCTCATAACTGTTTTGTTTGCTCATAGACTATATAATACATGACCATGATAGTCTTATGTCATGCAGTGCAGAAATATTTTACTACTTTGTTGGTTTCTCCAACGAGCATTGGCGGGCCTACATTCAATTGAGGGGTGTAAATTGGAAAAGCATAAATATTTCACTACTTTGTTGGTTTCTCCGAAGAGTATTGACGGACCTACATTCACTTGGAATTTTTTTTTCTTTTTAAAAAAAATCATTATATTAGATACTTTAGTTGTATGATGACACACACTAACTTCTCTCACTGAACGAGTACACCCCTAAACTCGAATACTTGGGTCCGTCACTGCCGACGAAGAATTCACCTATGCATGTAAATCTTGGGATATATATCTATGAAACACACTGCTATCTTTTTCTTTCTCTTTTCCCATGTTTTGAAGGAGCAGAAATAGATTTTAATTGACTGCTGACTATGCCTTTTGAAGGAGGTCGATGCTGCTGCTAAAAGTGATTGGAGAGCTATGTTTGAAAGTAAGCAAGACACATTTCTGATGAGCTTTTGTTTTCTTTTCTTTTTTTCATTTTCGGGCTAGCTTTACAAGGGGATGTACAATAGATGGTTTATTAAGAACTCATATAAGCTTATTTTTTTCACTATCGAGCTGCATAACTTCTTGTAATGACAAGTACACTGTCCCATGATTCTTAACATACACAATCTGAGAAATATTTACGTCATTATCTGTGTCTACTTTGAAGATGTTAGCAAGATGTTTGGTAAGTGATCGTATTTTTTTCTTTTCTTGTTGAAATTTCCTACCTTACTGGAAGTACTTTGTTTCAGCTGCTAATTATTTAGAAAAACTATCTGAATTTTCAAATCTTTTAATATTTTCACTAACTGATGTAGTATATAGTTTCACAGAAATTCTAGCACTCGAGTTTCTTGTATTTCTTCAAAGAAGTGTTGAGATTTCTGGCTATAGATGTGTAATCATCGAAGTTGCTTATTACATATTTCAGGTCTGGAAGATAGCACTGATAAGTACCAACTCTAGCCCCTGCTTTACCAAAGGCTTCAGCATCAAATCCAGAATTGCACCTTGCTCCTGATCACCTGCAGCCTCAAGGTCCTACACTGCCTCAGCCTTTGCCTAGTTTGTCGTGCATGTTGCCATCTGCATAGCCCGCCCTTTTCCCATTCCAACAATAAACTTACTCTGGTGCAACATAAGAACTCCAAGTCCCCCAGTCAAGGGTCTGTTCTGTCCTCTTGCATAGTGCAACTGATAGTTGCAAGCTCAACCCCATGCTCAACCTCTTGATCAGGTAGAGTCAGGAATTTTCAGACAGATGTCCAACTCAAGCTTTCAGCTGCACAGGACAATAATGGAGCAGAATATGGGATAGGGCACAACTTTTCAATGGTTGCTAATGTTGAGCTGTAAAGCTCATTTTAAATCAAAAAGCAACAACAACTTTTGTTGTTTTGTTGACAAAAGAGAAAAGTAGCAGACAAAGAAGACAAGCAATGGAAAAAGAAAGAAAAGTTTGTGCAGCAAACTTTGTTAGGCGCATGCAATTGCAATTTGGTTTCACACTGAGCAATGAAGACTTTGCACGTTGGCTTTGTAGAAGAATGAGCCTATAAATATGTGATTCATTCTTTTAGTTTTTGTATCACCAAACATAGCAAATCAGAGAGAAAAAATTATAAGTTTTCTCCTGAGTATTTTTTCTTCCTCTTTTGTTGTTCTATATTTGTGAGTGAAAGTTAGTTTCTCCTATTATTTGAGAGAGTGATATTGTTCTCTTCTTATATTAGAGAGAAGGTTATTGTAAAATACTCCACATCATAGTGAAACCCTCCATTACTTGCCCGTGATTTTTTCCTTGATTTGTTTGAGGATTTTTCACATAAATCTTGTGTTTCTACTTTCTCTGTTCTCATTCATATTTTAGCTGCATGATACTGCTTGTCCCCAATCATTCCGCTGCGCCGATACCCAACAGTAGTATCAGAGCCACTAGTTACGGGTCACTGGTCTTCATACGGGGTTACTGTTCACGATTACTATTCATGCATACGGTATAGTACTATTTATATATACGGTATCGATACTATTCCCGTATACGATTTTGGTACTATTCACGTATACAGTACTATTCACGTAAATAGTACTATTCACAGTGAAATAATGGGAGCCGATTCAACTTACGAAGCAGATCGTTGTTAATACTATGGCGGCAAAATTTGAAATCGAGAAGTTCAACGGGAGAAATTTTTCCCTATGAAAATTAAAAATGAAGGCAATCTTGAGAAAGGAGAATTGTTTGGCAGTAATTGGAGACAGACCAGCAGAGGTGACGGACGACAAGTGGAAAGAGATGGATGACAACGCTATGGCTAATCTGCACCTGGCATTGGCAGATTCGGTATTGTCAAGCGTTGAGGAAAAGAAGTCAGCAAAAGAAATTTGGGATGCGCTGACCAAACTATATGAGGTCAAGTCACTTCACAATAAGATTTTCTTGAAGAGGAGACTTTACACCCTTCGGATGAGTGAGTCCACATCGGTGACAGATCACATCAATACCTTAAATACGCTATTCTCTCAATTGACTGCAATTGGGCATAAAATAGCGGAGCTTGAACGTGCAGAAATTCTACTTCAAAGTATACCTGATTCGTATGATCAACTCATCATTAGTTACACTAACAATGTTCTTTCAGATTCTGTTATTTTTGATGATGTTGCAGCCGCTGTTCTGGAAAAGGAATCTAGGCGCAAAAGTAAGGAAGACAGAATCGAAAGTTCACAACAAGCAGAGGCATTATCAATGGTGAGAGGTAGATCAACGGAACGTGGCTCTAGTGGGAATAACAACCATGGTAGATCAAAATCAAGGAGTAGAAAAAATATCAAATGCTACAACTGTGGCAAGAAAGGGCACTTCAAGAAGGATTGTTGGAGCAACAAAAAGAATTCCGATGTGACAAATTCTCATGGATGTGTGGCGACTGCACTAGATGATGGAGATATTTTATATAGCGAAGCAGCAACTGTATCAAAAGGCAGAAAGGAGCTCACTGATGCTTGGATAATGGATTCGGGAGCAACATGGCATATGACCTCTCGTAGAGAATGGTTCCACAACTATGAACCTGTCTCTGGAGGATCTGTGTACGTGGGTAATGATCATGGCTTTGAGATTGTTGATATCGGTACCGTCAAAATTAAAATGTATGATGGTACCATTCGCACTATTCAAGGGGTACAACATGTGAAGGGCTTGAAGAAGAACCTATTGTCCATTGGACAATTGGATGACCTTGGCTGCAAGACCCATATCGAGGATGGGATCATGAAGGTCGTCAAAGGAGCGCTTGTGGTGATCAAGGCAGAAAAGATTGGGATAAATCTATACATGCTTTTGGGAGATACGTTGCAGGAGGCAGATGTATCAGTTGCATCAGCCGGTCAAGAAGAATCAACTATAATGTGGCATCGCAGATTGGGCCACATGACAGAACGTGGCTTGAAGATTCTCGCTGAACATAATCTCCTACCTGGGCTCAAGACGGTAAACTTACCTTTCTGTGAGCACTGTGTTACCAGTAAGCAGCATAGATTGAAATTTGGGAGATCTACTGCCAGAAGCAAACACATTCTAGACTTGATCCATTCAGACATTTAAGAATCACCGGTTTTGTCCCTAGGAGGAGCCAAATACTTTGTATCATTTATTGATGACTACTTTAGGAGACTATGGGTGTATCCAATCAAGAACAAGTCAGATGTGTTTCCAATATTCAAAACTTTCAAAGCGCTGGTGGAACTTGAATCCGGGAAAAGGATCAAGTGTTTGAGGACGGACAATGGAGGAGAATACACTGACGGGAGCTTCTTGGCATTTTGCAAGCAAGAAGGTATTCAGAGGCAATTTACTGTTGCACATACACCTCAGCAAAATGGTGTAGCAGAGCGGATGAACAAAACTCTTCTTGAAAGAATGAGAGCTATGTTGGAAACTGCAGGTCTAGCCAAATCATTTTGGGCAGAAGCAGCTAGAACTGCCTGTTACGTGATAAACCGATCACCGTCAACTGCAATTGGGTTGAAGACACCAATGGAAATGTGGATTGAAAAACCCGCAGATTATTCTACCTTGCACATATTTGGGTGTCCGGCATATGTGATGTATGGTTCCCAAGAAAGAACAAAGCTGGATCTAAAATCTAGGAAATGTGTATTCTTGGGAAATGCTGATGGTGTTAAGGGGTATCGCCTGTGGGATTCTACTGCCCACAAGGCTGTCATCAGCAGAGATGTGATATTTACAGAAGATAAACTGCAAAGTGAAGACGACAGCAACACTTCAAAGAAGACTACGATAATACAAATTGAAGATAAGTCAAAACAAGGAGATGCTTCTTCTGAAGTTGCACCGGAGTACAAGGAACAAGAACCAGATGATGCTGAGGTTATAAAAGTCCGACGTTCATTGCGTCAGACAACAAGACCAACTTGGCATTCAGATTTTGTCATGGCAAGCAATGCTGCATACTGTCTTTTAACGGAGGATGGAGAGCCATCTACCTTTCACGAGGCTATAAAAAGCCCCGATGTTGCCCTGTGGATGACAGCAATACAGGAAGAACTTGAAGCTCTACATAAAAACAACCCGTGGGAGCTTGTTCCCCTACCACCTAGACGGAAAGCCATTGGTAATAAATGGGTCTGCAAGATCAAGCGAGATGGTAATGACCAAGTGGAGCGATATCGTGCAAGACTGGTGGTGAAATGATATGCTCAGAAAGAAGGAATTGACTTCAACGAGATATTTTCTCCTGTGGTAAGACTTACAACTATCAGAGTAGTCTTGGCCATGTGTGCTGTGTTAGACTTACATCTAGAACAATTAGATGTAAAGACGGCTTTTCTTCATGGAGAGCTTGAAGAAGAGATTTACATGCTTCAGCCAGAAGGTTTTGTTGAGAAAGAAAAAGAAAACTTGGTTTGCAGGTTGACCAAATCTCTGTACGGTTTAAAGCATACGCCAAGGTGTTGGTACAAGAGATTTGATTCCTTCATGATTAGCCTTGGGTACAATAGACTCAATTCAGACCATTGTACGTACTACAAGAGGTTTGACGATAATGATTTTATCATTCTGCTGTTGTACGTGGACGATATGCTGGTAGCAGGTCCCAGTAAAGATCGGGTCCAAGAACTGAAGGCACAGTTGGCTGGGGAGTTTGATATGAAGGATTTGGGACCAGCAAACAAGATTTTAGGGATGCAAATTCACCGAGACAGAAAAGGCAGGAAGGTATGGATTTCCCATAAGAATTACTTGAGGAAAATCTAGCGGTGGTTCAATATGCAAGATTGTAAGGAAATCTCGACCCCGCTTCCTGTCAATTACAAATTATCCTCAAGTATGTGCCCTAGTACTGAAGCGTAGAGGATAGAAATGTCTCGAGTACCGTATGCATCAGCAGTGGGAAGTCTTATGTTCGCTATGATATGCACGAGACCAGATATTGCTCAAGCAGTTGGTGCGGTCAGTCGGTTCATGGCGAATCCTGGTAGAGAGCATTGGAATGCTGTTAAGAGGATCCTACGATACATCAAAGAGACCTCGGATGTTGCATTATGTTTTGAAGGATCAGAATTTACTGTCAAAGGTTTTGTTGATTCGGATTTTGCAAGTGATTCTGATAAACGGAAGTCCACTACAGGCTATGTGTTTACAGTTGCAGGCGGCGTGGTAAGCTGGATATCTAAATTACAGACTGTTGTGGCCCTATCTACAACAGAGGCTGAATACATGGCAGCTACACAAGCTTGTAAAGAAGCAATCTGGATTAAACGGTTAATGGAGGAGCTCGGGCACAAACAAGAGAAAATTCCCTTGTTTTGTGACAGTCAGAGTGCCTTGCACATTGCAAGGAATCCAGCATTTCATTCCAGGACGAAACACATAGGTGTTCAATATCATTTTGTTCGAGAAGTAGTAGAGGAAGGGAGTGTGGATATGCAGAAGATATACACCAACGAGAACCTAGCAGATGTCATGACAAAGCCAATCAATGCTGACAAGTTTGTTTGGAGTAGATCCTTCTTTGGCTTAGCAAAGACGTAAGCAACATGGAACTGGCAAGATTAGAGAGATTTGAAGCATGATTCAAATGAGCTTTAAGTGGGAGATTGTTGAGCTGTAAAGCTCATTTGAAATCAAAAAGCAACAACAACTTTTGTTGTTTTGTTGACAAAAGAGAAAAGTAGCAGACAAAGAAGACAAAAGCAATGGAAAAAAGAAAGAAAAGTTTGTGCAGCAAACTTTGTTAGGCGCATGCAATTGCAATTTGGTTTCACACTGAGCAATGAAGACTTTGCACGTTGGCTTTGTAGAAGAATGAGCCTATAAATATGTGATTCATTCTTTTAGTTTTTGCATCACCAAACATTCCAAGTCAGAGAGAAAAATAAGCTTTCTCCTGAGTATTTTTACTCTTCCTCTTTTGTTGTTCTATATTTGTGAGTGAGAGTTAGTTTCTCATATTATTTGAGAGAGTAATATTATTCTCTCTTTATATTAGAGAGAAGGTTATTGTAAAATACTCCACATCATAGTGAAATCCTCCATTACTTGCCCGTGATTTTTCTCTTGATTTGTTTGAGGGTTTTTCACGTAAATTTTGTGTCTCTACTTTCTCAGTTCTCATTCATATTTTAGTTGAGTGATACTGCTTGTCCCTAACTATTTCACTGCGCCGATACCCAACAGCTAACAGTCGAGCACAGTCACAAGTTATGGTGCAAGCACAACAAAGTTCATCAGGATCTACACCTACACAGTTGCTGCTGCATTGGAAGAAATGGGCGCAAAATTTAGACTGCGTTGAGATAATGGCAAATTGAGATCATTTAACACCATAGCTATTTGACTTGAGTAGGCAAATCATGCTCTTTTCCTTTTCTTCTTTTTTTTTTTTTTTCCTCTATTCTTCTTGTGTCTTTGAGGAAATCACTTCAGAAGGACCACATTTGATAGACCAAAAATAAAAAATCTTGTGGTGTAGCAGTGCGTCCCATCATTTATTCCAAACTAGTTTAGAATCAAATAATATTTGTAATACGAGTCGCTACTTAACCATTTCACGCAGTCTTGGGAGGTGGAGGGGGAGGGGGGAGGGGGGAGGGGGGAGGGGGGGGTGGGGTTGGGGGGGGTGTTCTGAATTGCAATATAGACCTGCGCTCTTTAACCTGTTAAAATTGTGAGAGATTTGTGTAGTACAACAAGGATTCTGTGATCAAGTAAATGCCCGAAGATTAGCAGCACACAAAAGGGAACTCACCGAAAGCTCAATCCCAGAACTCAGAATTCAAATATGAAAGAAAAAATCGATAAATCAGAGATCATGAAACATAGTACCTTCACGTTGTAGCCTGGTTTTTTATCCTTCAATCTTCGCTGATCGCCCGAGCAGATATGAATTGCAATACATTAGAAGATCAGGTGCTGACTGGAGAGAAAGAGATCCCCCAAGAAGATCACCAGAAGTTTAAAACTCTTGTTTGTTTTCCTGAAGTTTGCTTTCAGAATGAAGGTATACATAAAGGAAACAAGAATTTTATTTATCTTCAATTTTGCTAGACTCTTTTATATTCTCATTTCTCAATCTGGAATATTTGTGAATAAGAATAAGTTGTAATGCTGGTTTGCGACCAGCTTTCAAATTTTTACTTGGTACTCTTTAGAAATTGAAATGTCAATTCGACAAGAAAGTAAAATGGAAAAAGAAGAACCGAAAGTTGGAACATGACCTTAGGTAGAGGTCTTACACGGAAGTAATAGTATAGCACAATCTTCACGTCGTGGAATATGTGTAAAAGCACTTCAGGAAATATATTTTGAAATTGCTTCAATCATTCATTGTCTTTATGACAAGTTCATTGCGTGTGATCTACTTGTTCTGCAGGTTGACTAGGAGTTGGAAGATTGCTTTTGTAGTTTGTGATTGGTTCAGTTTTCTCTCCCTCTTCCCTGATTACTCTGTACAGTTTGCTCAAAGAGCTGCAAATGCTACAGTGAATTTGGTTGCTAGTTCATTTACTTGTCGGGGAAAAAGTATTGCCTAAATTTGAATTTTTTAGACTAGTAATTAATTCGTTTCATATCATTTTGGGGAAAGAATCCGCACAAATTAGATTTTTGGAAGAACGTCTCGAGAGAAAATTTGATTTAGTTAGACAATATGCCTGTTTGCGATTAGATTGGATTTGTAAAGTTCCACCCTTTTAGCTTCTGTTTTGTACACTGATCTTTTCCCTCTAAGGGTTCGTTAACTTTGTGATTAATCAATAATATATTGCTTTCAGGCTATATGTATATATAGTTTCGTTCAGAATCTAGCTGTTGGAAATCAATAATATCTAATTGAATTTATGATGTTAAACTTATCTTTCTCTTCAAAAGTGTATCAGATTCAAAACACAGTTGTTCATCAACGGGATAAAATATAAGACGTTCTAACATATATGTAATAGGAAAACTAAAAAGTTGTGAATGGGTAATATGACATTAATTAAAATGAAAAGATTGCTTTAGGAAAAATATGTCGTCATATTCTATGTATTATATATACACAGGCGAACAAAAGTAGTTTTATCGATTTATTTATTTTTTTTTAAAAGATTTACAAGATTTTGGACAAAGGACGGTATAATACTTTTGCTAACCAACATCAATATCCAATCCAACACCACCCCTTCTGCCTAATAAATGGCGCATAGTCGAATATCTGATTATGAAGATCTCCCTAGGCAACAATTTCTTAGTCTTATTCAATAAGTAGAGCCTTGTCATGTATTAACGACAAATTTTACTACTAACTCTTAATATTCAGTAAAATTGTTTAAAGTAGCTCCTATCATTATCCATATGTTAAAATGGAAGAAAAATTGTGATGTGAGCATGTAAACGCTATTTTTTTAACACCCTTTTATTGATTTTATGAAATTTAAGATTTGAATTCATCAAAAATAAATAAATCAATTATAGTAATTAGTCGTATATAAGTGCACATCTAATTAACCACTATTGGATTCTCTGTCATAATATTATTTAATACGAAATTATTCAAATTGTGCATAATTGACCATCGTTGGATTCTCTATTCCACAAATTTCACCCAAAATTTTGACAAGTCAGCCATGAGGGCTTAATTAAGAATTATGCAACTTTAGGGGCTTAATTAGAAACGTCGACATAAGGCGGTATTTTACCCTTTTTACAAAAAAATAAAATAAAAACAACACATTCATATTTTCAGAATCAATCCAACGCTCAACTTTTCTTTTGCACCTTGCTCCTCTCGATTTTCCCCAAATTGGAGGCTAAAGATGAAGAGCCGCAACACAGCAGCTGCTATTATTGCTTATGGTAGCTCAAGATCTAAACGAGGTACATCTATTCTTTCCTTTATGCACCCACCACTAATTTTCTCATCACCTCTTCAAAGTATTGCAAGCCACCGCTCGTTTTCACTAAAATCAAGATATGGGTTCGAATCCATTACGGATGTTGATGATGCTGTTTCTCTATTCCATCGAATGATTCGCATGAGACCTAAGCCTCCCGTTGAACAATACTGTAAACTACTTACTGTTATTGTGAAGATGAAACATTATTCGGCTGCCGTTTCTTTGTTCAAGAATATGCGCATTTTGGGTATTCCTGTTGATGAGTATACAATGAATATTGTGATAAACTGTTATTGACATATGAAACGTGTCGATTTGGGTTATGCAATCTTCGCCTGCCTTTTCAAGCTTTGCCGTGTACCTAACGTCACTACCTACACCACTCTAATTAAGGGGATGTTTTTGAATGATAAGGTTGTTGAGGCCGTAGATTTATTCAAAAAGTTGATCAGAGAGAAACTTTGTGAGCCTGATGTAGTTACTTTTGCGACTGTACTTGACGGATTATGCAAATCAGGATATACGAACGAGGCAGTTGAGCTCCTCAGGGTAATGGAGAAAGGAAAATGTGAACCCGACACCTTTGCGTATAGCATTGTTATTGATAGTCTTTGTAAGAATAGAATGGTAGATGATGCTATCAACCTCTTATCCAAAATGATTGACAAGGGTATTCCACCAAACATTGTCACCTTCAATTCATTAATTCATGGATTGTGCAATTTTGGCCGGTGGAATGAAGTTAAACTGTTATTGAATGAGATGGCTGATTACACAATCTCTCCAGATTCACATACTTATGCTATTTTGGTGGATGCATTCGGTAAGGAAGGGTTAATAGAAGATGAAGAGCATGCATTCCAATTAATGATCCAGAGGGGTTTGCATCCTAATGTATTTACATATGGTGCCCTGATGGATGGATATTGTTTGCAAGGCCGGCTAGATGAAGCACAAAGAGTTTTTGAACGTATGATGGTTGATGGCTTGAAGCCTGATATTACTCAATATAACATTTTATTGGATGGATTTTGTAAAAATAAGAAAATAGATGATGCGATGTGCCTGTTTCAACAGATGCCTCGTCAAAGGATTGGTTCCTAACATAGTGAGTTATAGCATCATGATACGGGGATTGTTCCGCGTAGGTAAATGTAATACTGCACAAAATCTTTTTGAGGATATGCAGTTGGCAGGTGTAGTTCCAGACATTTTCACATACGGTATTATGTTAGATGGGCTTTGTAAGAACAGGCACATTAAAGAAGCTTTGGACTTTTTTTGTGATGTCGAGTGCAAAGGACTTGTTCACCATATTTCTATATACAATATCATAATTGATGGACTGTGCAAGAGTGGGAAACTTGATGTTGCTCAAAATACGTCCAATAATCTTGCTTCCAAAGGATTGTATCCAGATGTTAAGGCATACACTATAATGATAAATGGACTTTGTCAACAAGGATTCCTGGAGGATGCAAAGAAGCTTTTTGATAAAATGGAAAAAAATGGTTGCTTGCCAAATGGAGTTCCATCCAATGTTCTTGTCCAAGGATTCTTAAATCAGGGTATCTCTCATAATGCGCTGACGTATCTCGAGCAAATGGTCAAAAGAGGTTTCTCACCTGATGCATCCACATTGTCCATCTTGATAGATCTACTTCCTGCAGAAGGTCAGGATCTTTTGTTTCAGAATATGATTCAAAAATTGGTTCCAAATGATAAAAGTAGTCTCCAAGTTCCAGGTGCTGCTTTATCTTCCTTACTTGAACACGAGATGTTGACAGTTGCAAAGACGTGATCTTCAGGTTTCTGCGACTTTTTTGTATTTCTTTGTTTCTTATATTACTATAATTTCTAACCTACTTATAGCTGGAAAGAAATTCATATCCTATATAAATTTTTTAATATTGAACCTGAGAAAGTCTCTGTCTATCTTTTCGAGATCTGACATTCATAAGTAGTCATGGTATTTGATATAATAATGTCTAGAGAGAGATGCTAATTTGTCATGAAAGCATTTCTACTGATAACAATGAGAATAGGCTACTTGCCATAGCCTAGTTTCAATAAAAAGATTAAGCATGACAGGCAAGCATATCCATGTTTGAGATATTTGCAGTTGCTGATCAAATTACTAACCAGAGGAGGAATATTTTATGGTAGAAGTTTTAGATGCAGATTTAGGTAAGTTTAACTAATATATATGCAAAATTGGTTCCAAATAATACTAGTAGTCTCTGAAATTCGTATGTTGCTTTATCTACCAACCTTCAACACGAGATATTGAAAGTTGCCAAGACACGTCATCTTTAGACTTTCCTTTTCTTTGTTATGGAAGAATGATTTACAATCATGACTCACAATATCTCTATTTCTTATATTACTAAAATGTACAGTCTGATTATATTTTCAAAAGATAGTCCTATTCTACAAAAGTTTCTTAGCACATGTTTTTTTGAGCCTGCAAAAATGTCTCTCTACACTTTCTAGACATGGCATTCATATATAGATATGGTAAAACAGAGTGAATCTGTTTGAGCAAAATTAATCAAGTTAACAAGTGTCTGTATGGCGGGGACTTTCTACTCATAATGTGCTTCATATAGCTTTTACAAATATAACCAATGTATGGGAAATCTTTGATTTACAGGACTGCAAAACGAATAGGAAAACATCAGTTGTGGACTGGTAATTGTATATTTGTATACAATTAACATTTTATGCGTCTCGAGAATGACAAATGCTTTGTTCTCATGGTGATGGCTTTGATATCTTTTCTCGGGATAATTATGATTTGTTTGTGTGGATGTTGTTCTAATGAGTGAATTGCTTGTCGCCCCTTTTTGTTTTGGTCGAAATACTCATTCACTCCTTGTATTTTTAAAATAGGCTTCTTACCTCCCTGTGATTTTCGGAATGTAGCTGACTGCCCCTTCCGTTAGAAAAACCGTTTAATTTAACGGCAATTGTAATACACGCGCTTAAAATGCGATTTTTTTATGCTTTTGGTTAAAATAAATTCTTTGTTGGACAAAAATACCCTTTTAGTAAATTACTTGCCGCCCCTCTGTATTTTTCCTAAAATACTCATTAACCCCGTGTGTTTTTAAAATATGCTCATTACCCCCTGTGTTTTTTCAATTTTAACTTTATGTAAGGGTATAACGATCAATTACCTAATTTTGTAACGTTTGCTAACGGAATAAGCGATTTGGGTGCGTCAGCTTAATCGATAAAAACACAGGGGGGGTAATGAGCCTATTTTAAAAACACATGGGGTGAATGAGTATTTCGGGCAAAACACAGGGGGGCAGCAAGCAATTCACTCGTTGTTCTAATCCTACAGTCTACACTTTGTATTATGAGCTTAAATAATGATTCGGGTTAATTATTTTTGGATCTAATTGATATTTGATTCAAGATAATTATTCTCAAACTATTTTTATGAATCTCGCTTATAGGCTTTGGGTTTTGCACTCTCATACCAACAATAGAAGAGTGCAAAAAGATAATCTTAGAGTATCAGAATTTCTCTATCAATCATGTGTACAAAGAGACCAATATCGGCACAATTTTGGCCCGAGTTAGCCTATTAGAAGCCACAATCTCAATCACCTCGGGGCTACTTTATAATCTTGTGGAGAAAGATTTGTCCCCTTAAATATGCAATGGTATAAATTGGCTTTTGCCTTGCATAGAATTTTTTTAGGAAAAAAAAAAAGAATGGTAGAGTCTGCACCAGCAAAAAATACATAGACTAATTGGGCTTCTTGTAGATCAGGCAGAGAGAAGGAAAATGAAAGAAACAAAAGGAAATAAGAAAAGGGAAATAAAAGGAAAAGAAAATTGTAAAGGATAATTTAGTTCATTTGCTTGTTACCTATTTAAAAGATTATTTTTACAAAATTATAATACTTCTGCTAACTAACATCAGCATCTTCATCAGACTAATAAATATACGTGATTGAATTACCTTGAATGTTACAACTTATGCATTTTTCAAAATGATGGTTCCATCATGTTATTAAGAAATATGTAAAAATTATGCATTTGAAATCTAACACCACCCTTTATGTCGGATAATAAAGCACTTTTGAATATTTGATTATGAAGATCCCTTTACACACAAATTCTTTTATCTTTCTTATTGAATAACCATGGTCTTGTAATTTTGTACAGTGCATATAAAATAATAACAAATTTCATTACTAGTACTTAATATTTACTATCTCATAGAAGGTAAACAACGTTAATGTGCATCTACCTACACTAAAAAAATCCCTCCAACACATTATTTTAAGTATTAATATTGGGATGCAATCCTCTTATGCGAATAATATATAATATTCAATCGTCTACAAGGCATCTCTTGGCACAACTTACAAAAAATTATTCATTTTCTTACACTTATAATATGATCAATCGATATCATTGCTAATAAAATATGTTATATATAAAGTAGTGATGTATCATGAGCTCTTACGACACTATTAAGAGTTATAATTCAGACAAATATATTTTGGGTATGCATAAAGTACTAATGCGGTAGTAGAGTATGACATAATTTTTGTAACTGTATAAGTGAATGAGATTATTTGAGATTTACCCATAAAATCTTGGGGCTATACGATTTTTATCACATTTCTGATTAGTCACTATTTTGTTTGTACGTACGTATATGGACACATTTATGCTCTATGACTATCGTGCAGCTAAAAGTTTGAATTGGACATTTGTCTGAATTTTTTTTACTCTACCCAATCAAGAGATTATGTGTGGAATTGTTGAATAATAGATGACTTCAGAAATAGGGAAAACAGATGAGAGATAGTAGGCAGTCCTCTTTGCATGTGTCTTCATCTTAGACGTGAAATATAGATTTGTATATTGGACTTATTGCTTATTTTGGGTTGTGTTGCATGTGGTACAAAAAATGACATTTGTTCTTATAACACAGTTGTAATGATCATCTTCAAGAACTAACAAAAAATACAAATTATGCAGGGTTTTGGCGTGGATGGTTCGATTCAAGTTGAGGATATATGTGGTATGTTGGCGTCAAGGTTATGTCAGGTCAAAATCCCTCTTCGTGTTTGGTTACAGTCTGGTCCAGTGTCTGTGTTGGTTGAGGTGTTGAGGTGGGTGAGTCTGTGCCTACCGTGGTGCATAGTGAAGGTTGTGGACGACGAGATTAGTGGTATTGGTGATTACATGTTAAGAACTGTTTGGTTCAGTCAGCCGTTTAGAAAAATGGGTCAGGGAAAGGGAAAGTTTCAAGGGGTCATCGTCCGTGGACAAGTCAGAGCAAGGAATCGTCTACATGTTATGTCTGCATCAATAGTTATTATAGTACCTCTCAGCCAAGTCATTAATATTTGTTTGAGTGAAGATGATGTGTTTAGGACTTTTTTTTTTTTTTTTTTGTGATCTGTTTGGTGTATCTTTTGTTTTGATGAATTCTGCAGAGAAAAAGGTTGAGGAACATGTTTAAGCAGTATATAAACAATTATTCTTTACTTTTGTTAACCACTTGTGATGTGTGGTCTACTGCTTTGCTTGTTAAGTCCTTTGGCCAAGTCATATCCAATCATGTCTAAAATTTAACCTCACTCTAATATAGCGTATCCATGTGTATCTTTGTCTCAAATATTCTTCCAGGGCAAATTTATTTCAGGAAGTGGGGCAGAAGTAAAATTGAATAAGGAAAGAATATTTAGTAAGGAAAACTTTAGGCACCTTAAATTTATGGGGAGAGTAATACTGGCGTCCACCACAGAATCAAGACAAGATAGTTACAAATATAATGAAGAAATGCATCAAGAGTCTTATATCATCAAACAATAACCATCAAGTAAAGATAGATACAAGACTATTTTTGTTATATGGTTTAAGGATGCTGAATGATAATTGAGAATTATTTTAAGATAGATATAAGGCTACTCCAACTAGGGATGACAATGGAGATAAGGATTGTAGGTACCCGCTCCACCCCCGTCCTAAATGGGGCGAGGATTAAGGCGAGAAATGGAGAATGGGGCGGGGGATGGAGATCAACTTTTAATTCCCGTGCGGGGATGGGGCGGGGTGCGGGGTGCGGGGATAAGCATTTTCCACCCCGCATATCCCGCCCCACATTTATAAATAATGATTTTTATTCTTTTAGTATTATACATGTATTAAAATTATACATATAAAAGTATAAAAAATAACACTAAACAAAGTATTATAAAATGGAGAAGAAAAATTAGATTATTTGAAAGGATTTTATAATTATTTTTAAAACCACTGTATGCCATAACTTGAGGTTTGCTATGATTTGATATAAGTACCTCAATTTTACTA
The DNA here is from genome assembly GCA_037974665.1 of Ehretia macrophylla. Lineage (NCBI taxonomy): Eukaryota > Viridiplantae > Streptophyta > Magnoliopsida > Boraginales > Ehretiaceae > Ehretia > Ehretia macrophylla. The sequence goes on along the minus strand of CM075777.1, from coordinate 47,887,360 downwards.
TTGTTCATAGTGAGTTAAGAGATTTGTTAGTTATTTCAGTTACACTTCAAAAGCTTCAAATAACATAACTAAAGATGAATTTTAAAGAATTGCAACTAATATTATATGTGACATGCGATAAGAAAAAAAAATTTAATAATCAATGCAATCTCACCAACACAAAGAAATGTTCTTTTTCAATTAGAGTTTTCATACACAATGGTTAAATCAAAATTTATTTTAAATATTTGAGACTCAATTACTATAATATTATTTTTACTATTTAATTGCAAGAACAATTAATATTAGACTTTATTTAAGATCTATATTTATATTTATCATTAGTATAACTTTAATTTATATTTTGAAGTTGCATGATTCAAATTAATTATAATTCTAAAGGTTTAAAAAGAATAATAAAAACCCCGCGGGTAATCTCCATTTCTCATGAGGATTCAGGGGCGCGGACGGGGGTATAGAATGCAGGGACGGGGGGAGGGATAGGGAAGCTTTTTGAGTGGCGGGCCGGGGGGGGGAGCCCCACCCCATTGCTATTCCTAACTCCAACAGCCTTCCTATATATATATATATATATTTTTTATAATAGGGAGTTAGAATACTTTTTAATTTTTTAGCATTTTAAAGACTTTTTATTTTAATTTCACTTTAATAACACTCCTTATTTTAAAATATTAATATTTTTTCATTAATTTTTCCATTTTTGCTTAATCATGTCTACTTTAATGGGTCATATCACCAATATTTTATCCAACATCAGCAACACAAAAGCAACTTTAGCAATAAAAAATTTATTTGGCGAGGCTCTTTCACTTGATAAATCTGGTGAGCAAAAAAGACAAATTGGTGAGCTCTTTTCATTAGGGAGTAGAATGCCGAGCCTGTTGGAGCTTAGTTTTGGACATCAGTCTCGTCAAAATAGCTAAAGAGTAATTTTGATGAAATTGTTGGAGCCAGTTTAAGACTTACTTTGTTATATGATTTAAGAATGCTGGAGAGTGAAGTTCAACATATTCAAAAAAAGATATCAGTGCTTAAGATAAAAATATTGCAATCAATGTATGACAATATTATAAAGGGCAAGATTTGAACAATGTTGTATGAGAAAAATAAAGGAAAATCTTTTAAGATGTTTAGATATGCTAGGAGATAATTAGTAAAAACACTTGTTAAAATATACATAAAAAATAAGGTTGTATTTTGTAAAAGGGCATAATAAGACTTACAAAAAATTATATGGTGATACATAATTGAGATTTCACGTGTTAAACTAAAATTAGAGACCATTTTAACAAGATAATGAAAAAAGACTTAAACCGTCAACCACTAAATATTTGAGATGGTAAAAGACTCGGCACGTGTGATGTCCCCAAACTTTTTGACCAGATCGTCGTGTTATTGCACGCAGATACAGCTTGTAAAATATAGTGGTTAGGAAAGAAAAAAGAAATATCTTGTGGTTGCTCAATAATTTCTTTCAGGTAAGGAAAAAGAAAGAACTGTATGTCTAATAGCAAAATCAGAGCAAGATTTAGAGTATTGTTTCCCTGGGTGCGCTATTAATAAATTGCAATGTCATCCCACGTAATAATTTATAAATAAATGTTATGAATTTAAGTAATAATCTATCTTGATTATTTTAAATTAATTAATGTAAGGTCAAATAGTTATTTTTTAAATGACACTAATTTGGTTTATGAGTTGGAAGACGTGACACTATACATTTTTTAGTAAGAACTAATTTAATTCTAGTTATATACTAAAATTACGTATATTTTAACAAGAGTTTGATTTAGAGTAATAACTAGTCAAAAGTATTGAAGTGAAATAGTAGATTTTAATAAAAAGAGTTTTATAATACTTGTAATTTTTTTTTTCTGTTTAATCAAACTATAGAGATAGAATTCATGATAATTAATTAGATATGTTTTAGATAGCTTTCATTCTTTTTTAACTTTTGAATTTTCAATTGTTGTAGTCATTATCTTGACTTTTACATTTGTAGTTATCATTATGTTTCTTGTATCAATCTGATACACGCATTGTACTACAAATACTGTTGTAACTCTCTTTTGCGATATAGAAAAAATATTCTTCTCTCATGGTATCAGTTGTTTAAGACTTACGTCATAATATTCTCTGTCCCACTTTCTTTCCTCTCATTCGATCTGTGCATATCATGGCTGCACCATCCTCTTCAGCCTTTTCTCTTCCCACGTTCAACGTCAAAGTTTATGTCACAATCATTCTCGATCACTCAAATTACCTTACATGGAAAACACAGATCACCACCTTCTTCCGCTTTAATGGCCTTTTAGGCTACGTTGATGGATCTATTCCCTCACCAAAAAAATCCACCTCCACTACAACTTCCTCTACTACCTCTTCTTCTTCGTCTCTATCTCTTGACGAATGGGAAAAATATGACAGCTTCGTCACGGCATGCATCACAGCCACCTTGTCTGAGTCTCCCGCTCACCAAGCCCCTGGCTATGAATCAGCTCACTCTTTCTGGACTGCTCTAGAAGCGTCCTTTTTGCAGCAACCCACCGCCCGAAAATCACTGCTTCGTGCCCAACTTCATGCTATCAAAAAAGGCTCACTGTCTATTGCCGATTATCTTCATCATGTTCGTTATTTATCTTCCTCTTTGGCTGCTATCGGGGCACCAATCTCTGATTCTGATTTAGTGCTCACTACTCTTGGCGGTCTTCCTCGTCATTACAGGCCATTCGTTACCTCTGTTGAGAATCTTGTCACCCCCTTAACGTTTTCTCAACTTCGTGCCAAGTTGCTGACTTATGAACAACGGCTTCTTCTTGATGGGGATGATTTGGACCCCACCGATTCATCCACTGTCCATGCTCTCACCACTCAATTGCAGTCTCATCATGTCTCACCTCAAGGCTTCGCTAACACTAGCTCTAAGTCCACCCTGATGCCTGTCTCACAATCGACTGCGAAATCCTCTACCTTTAATTCTCAAAAATCATCTGGCTATAAGGGCAAGTGTCAGATTTGCCGTCGTCAAGGCCATTCTGCCTTGCGTTGCCGATATCGCTTCTCTTCACCTCCATCTGGTCAGACTTCTACTCAATTTGTAGGTCTTCATGTTCAACCTTCTTCTCAGCCTCCTCTGCTTCCCACGCCTGGTATGACCAATTGGATTCCTGATTCCGGCGCCACCTCTCACATGACACCAGACTCTAATATTTTGCAGAATCTTCAGCCTTATGATGGTGCCGACAATGTACTTGTCGGTGATGGTACGCCATTAACTATCCATAACACGGGTTCTTTTTCTGTTTCTAATTCCTCTCGTTCTTTGCATTTGAATAATGTCTTGCATGTGCCTCAATTAACTCGTAATTTGTTGTCTATCTCTCAATTTACTCGTGAAAATGGTGTCTCATGTGAATTTTTTCCCTCTATGTGTGTTGTCAAGGATCTTCAAACGGGGACCCCAATTCTCACCAGCCCAGTTAATTCCAGTTTGTACACCCTGCCTGTGCCGCCCTCTTCATCTTCTCATCTGGCTTACTCCACAAGTCAAGTTTCAGCTGCTCTGTGGCACAGTCGTCTGGGTCACCCTTCCAAACCAGTGTTGTCTACACTCCGATCGCAAGCTGCTTTGAAGTTTAAGGATTTTTTATCTCTTAATAAACTATGTAATGCCTGTCTCCAAGGCAAAAGTCATAGGTTACCTTTTTCCCCTTCCTCTCGCACTTCTAGTTTTCCCTTAGAATTAATTCATTGTGATGTATGGGGTCCAGCCCCAGTTCTCTCGTGTTCGCTTTTTCGATATTTCATTATTTTTGTGGACGACTTTAGCCGTTTCACCTGGTTGTATCCAATGAAAAATAAAAGTGATAGCACTTCTTGTTTCCTGCAATTTCAATCTCTTGTTGAGAATCTTTTTGATACCAAAATTCGGTCTTTTCAATGTGATGGTGCACCTGAATTAACACAAGGCTCTCTAAAAGCACATTTTCTTGCTTCTGGCATTCAATATCGCATTTCATGTCCCCACACCCCTCAACAAAATGGCTTGGCTGAGCGTAAAATACGACATATAACAGAAATGGGAACTACTCTTTTATTTCATGCACATCTTCCTAAACGGTTTTGGACTGAGGCTTTTAATACTGCGATCTTTCTCATTAATCGTCTCCCAACTCCAATTCTCCAAAATCAGTCCCCATTTCTTAAGTTGTTTAAGAAGCCACCAGACTACTCCTTTCTTCGGGTATTTGGTTGTGTGTGCTATCCGTTTCTTGGGGCTTATAAATCAGATAAGTTGAGTCCTAAGTCAATTCCTTGCGTGTTTTTGGGTTATAGCTTGGACCATCATGGGTACAGGTGTTATGATCCCTCTACTGATAAAGTGTTTCTATCGCGCCATGTACTTTTTGACGAAACAGTCTTCCCTTTTGCGTTGTCTGGTTCTAGTTTGCTTCACAAGTCTTCACAGTGTTCTGTTCCTCTTAATGAATACTCTCAATCACGTGTGTCGATGTTGTTGCCGTCCTCAACTCAAATTTCTCGTCAGTCTTTTTCTGAAATCTCGACAAATCCAACTCCTATGCATACAAATTCATTGCCAGCTGCCCAGCCACAATGTCAATCCACTGGGTCCCACGGTCAACAAGCTAATGTTCCCTTAGATGACCATAATTTTCATCCATCACATCCTATAACTGGGTCCCGCGGTCACTTTTCTAATGCTTCCTTAGCTGACTATAATCAAGCGATTTCGAATTCCTCTCTGCATGACCAACTGCCACCTTCAGCTTCACAAGTGCATTTATCTCCTAGTGCTTCCTTAGATTCCCATATTTCTCCCACTTCATTATCTCCTATGCCTGGTCCACTTTCTGTTCCCTCAGTTGTCACAAGCTCCATCATACCTAACCTCACCACATCTCTCTTACCTGCTCCTATGCCAGTCGTTTCTACTGCACCTCATGACAATTCTTCTAGTCCTGTCTCGCCTCATTCGTCTCCTGTTGTCCCATCCTCATCTTCAACTAATACACATTCAATGCTCACGCGGACAAAAGATAATACTAGGCACACTAAAGATTTCTCAGATTATATTACTTATGCAGTCTCTCGTGCCTTTCATCCTTCTTCTAGTCAGTCTGAATCTGAACCTTCCACTTATCTTCAAGCTTCTAAATTTCCTCACTGGCGTACTGCCATGGACTCTGAGTATAACTCTCTTCTTCAGAATGGCACATGGTCGTTGGTTCCCAAACCTTCCACGGCTAATGTGATTGGAAGCAAATGGGTCTTTCGCATTAAGCGTAAACCAGATGGTTCCATTGATAGATACAAAGCTCGTCTTGTGGCAAAGGGGTATAGTCAAGAAGAGGGCATTGATTTCACAGAAACTTTCAGTCCCGTTGTTAAGCCCACAACGATTCGTGTTGTACTATCTATTGCTGTCTCTAAACAATGGCCTATCAAACAGCTAGACGTTAACAATGCTTTCTTGCATGGCTTTCTAGATGAAGAGGTCTACATGTCACAACCTCCCGGTTTCATCAATTCAGCTACTCCAGATTATGTTTGTAAATTGCACAAAGCTCTCTATGGTTTGAAACAGGCTCCTCGGGCGTGGTTCTCCCGGCTTAGTTCATATCTTTTTACTCTGGGTTTCTCTGCCTCCATTTCTGATACCTCTTTATTTGTTCGCGCCACCGATACTGATTTTACAGTTTTACTAGTCTATGTAGATGATATTATTCTTACAGGTAGTAATTCTGACACTATCAGTTCGCTCACACTATCTCTTCACCAGGAGTTTGTTCTTAAGGATTTGGGTACTCTGTCTTTCTTTCTTGGTGTTGAGGTTACTTCTACACCTACGGGTCTTCTTCTCAATCAGCATAAATATATTCAGGACATGCTTGTTCGCACAAAAATGGACAATGCCAAAAGTGTCTCCTCACCTATTGCTCCACACCAGCAACTCTCTCAGTCGGTTGGGGATCCTTTTCCTGACCCCACTCTTTACAGAAGCACAGTTGGAGCTCTTCAATACTTAACTATCACCAGACCTGACATTGCTTTTGCCGTTAACAAGGTCTGTCAATTTATGCACAGTCCTACTGATGTTCATTGGTCTACAGTTAAACGGATACTTCGGTACTTGAAAGACACACCTAGTCATGGCCTTCATATTCGTTCCTCAACGGATTTCTCACTACATGCCTATTCAGATTCTGATTGGGCTGGGTGTCCCGATGATCGTCGTAGCACTCAAGGATATTGTATTTTCTTAGGTCCTAATCTCATCTCTTGGTCTGCAAAGAAACAAACCACCACCTCCAGGTCGAGTACCGAGGCTGAGTATAGGGCTATTGCATTTGCTACAGCTGAGCTTTGTTGGTTAAAATCACTTTTGTCTGAACTACATTTTGCACCTATTGTTCCCCCAACGCTTTGGTGTGATAATATTGGTGCTACATATCTTACTGTCAATCCGGTATATCACGCTCGTACAAAGCATATTGAAATTGATGTTCACTTTGTCCGGGAAAAGGTTTCTGCTAAGGAGCTGCAAGTTCGCTTTATCTCCACAGTCGATCAGATTGCTGATATTATGACCAAAGGGCTGTCTGTTACTCGGTTTCGACACTTACGATCCAAGCTCACTGTTTATGACACCGTTTCGCTTGAGGGGGCATGATAATTAATTAGATATGTTTTAGATAGCTTTCATTCTTTTTTAACTTTTGAATTTTCAATTGTTGTAGTCATTATCTTGACTTTTACATTTGTAGTTATCATTATGTTTCTTGTATCAATCTGATACACGCATTGTACTACAAATACTGTTGCAACTCTCTTTTGCAATATAGAAAAAATATTCTTCTCTCAATTCATTGGTCAAATAAAACCATCTTTCTCACCAGCTAAATATGTATATGTAAATATGTATGGACCATAAAACGTTGAGATGGTGAGATTTCACATTCCACAAATAAACCTTCTAATTACTGTTTTATACATTGGTCTGCAGTCTAGTATATATAATATCTTATACAAGCACTCGAAATATCAGATATACAACCTCAATCAGATTCTCGATACCAAACCATATATAGGATTGTATCACATAATTTGACGAGCATATATGGCGGAGGCAGTTGTTTCTGGAGTGCTGCAGCTATTTGGTGATCTCTTACTGAAGCAGGCCAAAGATGAGTTTGGCTTGATAACAGGCGTTGAGGAAGAGGTTCCCAATCTGTCCAATACAATGAAAAGGATTCAAGCCGTGCTAGTTGATGCTGATCAGAGGAAAAGGATTACGGAGAAAAGAGTGAAAATTTGGTTGCAGGACCTCGAACATGTATCCTACGAAATTGAAGACGTGCTAGACGAATGGAACTACCAAATTCTTAGAAAAGAAATTGAAGGAAGCAGCAGTAATACTATCGCTAGGGTATGTTTCTTCACCCTTTCCTCGGTATGTTTCTTCAACCTTTCCTCTTGTTTTTGGTTCAAAGAGTTGGTTGTAAATCGTGAGATTGCAATCAAAATAAAGAAACTCAATGAAAAATTGAATTTCATAGCCGAAGAAAAGAATAAAATTGGGTTGGTCAATACTAGTGGCGATTCACAAGAATGGAGACCAGTTCAAACTACCTCACTCATTGATGAAGAATCCGAGGTATTTGGTCGTGAAACTGACAAGGAAAACTTAATAAGTCATTTGTTGTCTGAAGATAAACATGACATCCAAGTAGTATCCATAACAGGTACGGGGGGAATAGGAAAAACAACACTTGCTCAATTGGCATATAACGAAGATCAAGTAAAGGGACATTATAAGAAAGGAGGGTGGGTTTGTTTCCAACCCTTTCGATGAAATTAGAATTGCGAAAGCAATCCCAGAAGCTCTACACTTGAGTTCATCAAATTTGAATGAACTCAACTCGCTATTAGAAAAAATAAGAGACTTTGTTTTGGAGAAGAAGTTCCTTCTTGTTCTCGACAATGTATGGACAGAGGACCAAATGAAATGGAAACTATTCAAAGCCTCTCTAAAACATGGTTCTCCTGGAAGTACAATTTTATTGACAACGAGGAGTGAGATGATGGCTATAGTTGCAGGTCCTACTTGTATTATTCCCTTGGGTATATTGTCTGAGCCAAATAACTAGTCATTATTTTGTAAAGTAGCTTTTTTTGGTCGAACTGATATCAAACGTGCAAGATTTGAAAAAATCGGCAGGGAAATAACAAGTAAATATAAGGGATTGCCTTTAGCTATTAAAACTTTAGCTAGCCTCTTATGTTTAAAAAAGAGTCTTGAAGAATGGCAGCAAGTTAGGGATAGTAAGATGTGGGAATTGAAGGAAGCTAAAGTTCAGCTTTTTCCTTATCTATATTTAAGTCCTAATGACTTGTCCCCTCCGTTGACAAGATGCTTCTTATATTGTGCTGTCTTCCCCAAAGACCATACAATTCATGTTGATGGCCTAATTAAGGTATGGTTGGCACAAGGTTTTCTCAACTCAATTGAAAGTGAGAGTGAGATAGAACTGAAAGGTAGGGAGTATTTCGAGTATTTAGCGATGCACTCGTTCTTTCAAGACTTCAAAAAAGATGATGTTTTTGGGGAGAGGATAGTTGCATGTAAAATGCATGACATAGTGCATGATTTTGCACAATTTCTAACGGAAAGAGAATGCTTAATAATTGTAGGGGAAAAGAAAGAGACATTCTCCAATAATGCACGTCATCTAACCTGGTTTGGTAGTGAAGAAGCTATTGATACTCTTTCCAATTGCAATATGCGACAACTTCGTAGCTTTTGGTCGAAGAACTTCAAATTGGACACACTGTTGAATAGCCTTAAACTTGTTAGAAGTTTAAAGTTACATGGGTGTAGTTTCAAGGAGCTTCCAAAGAATATAGGAAATTTAATTCACTTGAGGTACTTGGGCTTGTGTGATAATGATGAACTCAGGGAATTACCAACAACTGTTTATGACTTGTACAATTTGCAAACATTGGATTTAGATGGTTGTTGGAGACTTATAGAGCTCCCACCGGGGATTGAGAAATTGAAGAAGTTGAGACACCTCTTTCCTAGCAAAATAGATATGAACTATCCTGAAGGAATTGGGAAGTTGACATGTTTACAGACGTTGAAATCTTTCGTGGTCAAAGGGGAACACAATAAGTTAGGCTATTTGAAAAGTTTAAACCAACTTCGAGGAAGCCTGAATATTGAAATAGCAGATAATTTGGATGTGGCAGATGCAAAGGAAGTAGATTTCAAATCTAAGAAGCACATGCAAGACTTATCATTAGACATTTCTAATTTGATAAGGGTGACAAAAGATGTAATGGAAGCTCTTGAATCACCCCCGAACATACAAATCTTATCTATGAGTAGGTATGAAGGAACTTGACTCGCCACATGGATGACATCCCTCAAGTATCTTAGATACTTGACTCTTGAATTCTTCTACAACTTGACTTCTTTGCCCTCGTTGGGAATACTACCTTTACTTGAAAGGCTTAAAATAAGGTTGTTTCCTAAATTAAAGTCTGTGGGCCCCACATTTTTGGGAATAAGAGAGTCATTGCCATTGCCTTCTGTTGGATTCCCAATGTTGGAGGAGTTAGAACTCATTAGCTGTAAAGGATGGGAAGAGTAGGAAGACATAACTCTGGAAGAAGAAGAAGATGATAGTGTCTCATTAATGCCACGCCTCCGTTGGTTAACAATGGATGAATGCCTGAAGCTTAAAACTTTGCCATATCGCCTCTTGCATAAGGCGTTATTGCTAGAGTGTATTTAGCTTGACGGGAAGAAATACAATCCATCTACAATTTTATCAACAACTCTTACGTTAGCAGAAGTAAAAGCAAAACAATCAGACCATCAAAGCACGAGCACAAAAGAGGCCCTCCAGGTATAATTACCTTTTTCTTCGTTATTTTGTTTTCCTTAATCCTTTGTTTTTTTACTTTAGTGAAGAAGTAAATAAATATATGTCATGGAAACAAAGTAGGTATGTCAACCAATAATTATTTCTTATTCGAACGAGTAATTCAATTCAAATAACCAAGCAAAATTGTGATGTTGAGAAATTCCACATGGATCTTGAAGAATTTTTATAGAGGTAGGGGCAATACTAGGGGGGAAATTTTTTAAAGAATATCTATGTAGTCTCGTTAAAAAAATTATCCGTCCCCTTATTTTTAACAAATTCTATGTAGTATTATTAAAAAAATATTTTGACCCCCCAATATTAAAATTTCTAACTCTGTCCCTGTATAGAGACAAACCACAACCTCTTCGAATTGGTTGCTCGATGAGGTGTGTTGTTTTATGAAAATGTTTTTTCTTAGGATTGCTTCTTAATTGTTAGAGGGATTGAATTTTAGTTGTGTATATGTGTCTTTATAAATAATAATTTCTGTCTTATGTGCAAGTATAGTTGAATTGATTGGTGGATATGAATGTTTATGTTTAATTATGTGTAAGTATATGGTAATAGTGCGAATGTAAATTATATGCCTGTCAACGGGATGTGTAGTGAACCATATGATTTTGCGCATAGTATTTTTTGGAGTTCAAAGATTTTGTGAGTTTTTTTATCATTTAGGTTTAGAGTAATGGCCTATATTATCATTTTTTTAATCACTCATTTATCACTTTTTATATGGAGTTTTACATGGCATGTGAACTAAATAATATTTTTTTCTTTTTTTAATACATTTTCTCTCTCTTCTTAACTTCTTTTCTTTTTCTCTCTCTTAATAAGTATTTGAGGTGTGAAATTTATTTGATTTATAAATGAATTTTACGAGAATTTATATTTATAAATGAATTTCCTTGTTTGGAATTGTAAAATAATATTAAGTCAATTCTATTATTTACAAAATAGCTTTAATTTTAGTTTTAAATATGAGAAAATAATATTGAGAGAAAGGGTGAGAGACGAGTTCAATTTTTTTTTTTGCCAAAAGAAAAACAATATGAGAGACAAAGATTTTTTTTTGGTTTTGTTTTATCTTTGTATTTTAGCCAAAGGCTATCTCTTAAACCTAAGGACAATTTTGTCCTCAAAAGATGAGCAACAAATTTAAAAAATGTGGATTTGCAAATTTCATCTTTTGTGTAAGAATTTGGATAAAACATAAGGAAATTCAGGATTGTCAAATCTTGGATTTCTAATTTTTTTAAAGGGTGCTTCCAAACACCAAATATTTTTCTTCTTTTTTTTAATCATATGAGACCAAATATTAAAAATAAAACTTTTTCTAGTTTTCGACCCGTTGTTGGCCTTGGGAACTTTTCATCTTCTTTTTTCTCCGTTCAACGTTGACGTCCCTACCTTGCACTCCAAAATCAAACCATTACATGAAGCTCGCGCCATATTCAAATACAAGATAGGCATAGCATTAGATATTTTAATTACCCATTTTTGGACAATTCTACCCAGGAGAATTGAAATGTGGATGAAAGAGATCTAACAGGGGGTTTATTCGCTATATCAACTATGGTTCATCATCTTCGTTGTCCTATGGAACTGACAAGGCGTCGAGCATGCTATTGCAATCCAACATTTAAATGGTTTTCTGCTGTGTGTAACTATGTCTATGTCATTATCCTTATCGTCTTCTATCAAATTCTTCGAACATCATTTCAACATCCTTAAACAAATGCAAAGGTTGTAAATAAACATTGTCATGTATTATCAGAAGAAGAAGATGATGACTAGTTCCTAAAGCTAGCAATGAATTATAACCTAAGAAAAGTTTAATTTTGGTATTGGGTTATTAATGAAAGAAGAAAAAATATTTGAGAAATATTAATTAAGAGAGAGAAAAAGAATTAAAAAGAAGAAGGAAAAATAAAAATATTGTCTAGTTGTCATGTTATATAGGTTTAATCTTGTTACTCGAAGAAATGTGGTTGAAACTAATTTGCTTGGGACATAATAGTTGCACTCAATATTAGTGCGAAATGCATGCATCAAAAGAAGGGGAAAATTTCACTGCTTTGGAGTTCCGCCCTTGACTAACTTGATGCATGTGTAGGGGTGCGCTGCTACACCTGGAGATTTATTAGTTAGTGTTCGGCCTCTATCGGATAATCTAATGATCGGATTGCACAAATTGGGTTCTCACCCCATCCAAAAAAAGAAGGGAAAAATTTTAATTTTACATTTGAATCCAAGGTTTTATTGTGTTTATCTGGGTTTAAGTTCGATTGTTTATGCTAATCATATATACGATAGTATCCGTGGGTTGTTAGTTTATTGAAGGTATAGGCGAAATAATTGGTTTTAGCTAGCTCGGTATTTTTCATGGTTATGATTAAATGGAAATTTATCTACTTGCAATTGAAGAGACTTCAAAAAATTATTGCTGATGTTTGGTCAAATGACAGCGATTTGCAGCTGCAGGGAACTATTCTGTTCAATGAATTGCCCTATAAGAGTATGAGTTGTGATGCCGTTTGGTTTTCTTTTTTATGCTTATATATATTCTTCTATGACTTTTAAATCACTGAATTTATCTTTTGATGTAACTATCAAAGAGGGTACTTAATGATGAAATTATACAATCTGGAGTCATTTTTCGCTTTGTTGAGTTCCTTACAAGAGAAGATTTTCCATAGCTTCAGGTTTGGGGTTGTACTATGTTGCACTTCTATCCTTTCTCTTATCATAAATGCCTCTATATAATTTTCAGTTTCAGGTTGCTTATGCACTTTCATCAATGGCTTCTGGAACCTCGGAGTACAGAAGGGTGGTAATCGACCATGGAGCATTGCCAAATTTTGTAAAGCTAATCGACTCCCCTCGTGATGATATTCATGATCTGGTAGTACATCATAGCTATTGCATATATAGTTCCAATGCTTATTTGGATTGTCTTTTTAACCTGCAGGCTCTTTTGGCATTAGGGAATATTGCTAATAACTCTCGCAAGTGTCGTGACCTTGTTCTCGAACACGGAGCTCTAATGCATTTGTTGCTCTAATTAAATGAACACGCTGATGTTATGATGTTGAGACGTGGGGCATGGGTCTTGAGTAAATTATGTTACCCAAATGAATCTCAATTTGAGCAGGTTGGTCAACATTGTGTGTGTTGTTTTGACTATAATTATTTTTCTTTGGATTGATTCTTACCAATTGTCACAATAATGTTGTCAGATAAAACTATCACTTCCAACATTACGACGTCTTATTTATTCAAATGATGAAGATGTATTAAGGCGTGCATGCCAGGCTTTCTTACATCTCTCTAATGGTACACATGACAACGTTCAAGTTATGATTGAGGTTGGCATTTGTCAACGACTTGTGGAGTTGCTCATGTTAGTGAAAAGTTGCCCTTCTTCTTTTGTTTAGGTCTTTAACTATCACATATTCTCATTGATTATGAAAAAAAATTGTAATATATTAATGTTTTAGTCATTCATCTCCAACTGTGCTCATTCATGCACTACAAAAAGTTGAAAATATTCTGAGAGGAGATGATGTCCAAACTCAGGTATGAATTTCGGTTTCAAGTGCTTTATTATATTTATGCTAAAATTTTGTCCATATGTCAAATCCTCATCTTAGAGAGTTAAAGTAAAATTTGACCCGCTCTTTGGTGTAATTTTGTCCATGAAAGAAGTGGGGAATAGTTTGGATTTTCCACTTTGTCAATTTGAATTGCACATAATGACGCAGGTGATATCTGAACTTTTCGTTGTATTAATAGCTTTGTCGTCGAGATTTGTCTTAATCTACGATGTTTTTAGTTGTAAATTCTACGTGTATTAAAATATGTAATGGCTTGATGATCTCATCTCCACATGCATGCTTTTGCTTTTCAAAATATTTCGAAAATGACATTTATGATTTTATTCTTGTTGTTTTGCATTGTTGGAATGGTCGAATGATGATGCATATGCAGCTGATAAGTTGAGCGCTTTTAGCTTTCTATTGATATGTTTAAGATCTCTTTCACCATTTTGTTGCAACTACAGTGTATTATTGACAATGGTGCACTTCCTCGCTTGCTAAGCTTATTGTCACACAATCATGAAGAGAGTAATCCAAATATAACAACAGAAAACAGGGACGAAATACAGGTAATATATTAATGTTCTTCTATAGTTCCTTTATTTAAATATGCTACTTATGCCAATGGTCTGCCATCCTACCTTCTCATACTCCCTCCCTTTTCCTTGTCATTTTATGAGCAACATTCTTCCATTTCACACGTTAAAGGTTTTTGATTGATTTGTCATGCATGTTGTCACGCCCTGAGTTTTGACCCTAAAACCGGGGATGTGACCTATCACACACCTAAGTCAAACAACCCAAACACTTTCCAACATTTCAATAGATTGCAAAGACCAATCTACAAAAATGATGTCATAATATTTACATGGATTCATACTAAAACTCATAAACAATTTACAAACCATATATTACATTCCTAGAAGCACGTCCTAAAGCCAAACTCTTATATTACATGTAGATCTCAACTGGATTCATCTAAAAAAAGGAATCCATCATAAAAAAATGGTGACTAAAATTATACTACATCGGCTCACCTCCATGATGTCCGTGCCTAATACCCTCTGTACACAGTTTTTTTTTTTGTTTTTTTGGTCGAACTCTATACACAGGTAAAAACAAAATAAATGAGACAACGCTTAGAACATTCCGAGAGGAATCCCAAGGTAGAAACACAAGGGCGAATGCAAAGCAATTAGTGTAAAGTATAATAGAAATAAAAACTATTAACAGGAAATACTTATAATAAAATTACATGTCTGGCCTCACTTAGGTCCATGCCACATCGTATAATGTCATATTAGAGCATTCTATGACCAAGGTATTAAGCAGAAAGATAGATCATATAGGCATCCCAACATAGGGCCATCCCAACACAAGGGACGTCGATAATGCTGCCACGACGTGCTTTACTACTCGCACTTTCGAGTCAGTTGCCTCTACATTTACATTTGAGTCACACCGTACGTAATAGGCGATTGTCCATCGGGCATCAAGGCATATTTCTTATGAGTTTCCTTTATCATGACCAAACCTCTACGGAAGATGCTAATGGCTATGCTATTTTGGTTCCAATCCCATCCATTACTAATATTGCTATTCTATAGGCTATAGTATATTCATCTCAATGGGGGCAGATTCGTTACTCATTTACTTCTTGAAGTTGTATTATGTTGCACTTAGTCTTTCTTTTATCTAGGTGCCTTTGTGTATTATAGGTTTCTTTTGCTTCATCTCCTATATATTTTGCAGTTTTCGGCTGTTGCTGCACTTGCAAACATTGCTTCTCGAACCTCGGAGAATATAAGGGTGTTAATTGATCGTGGAGCAGTCCCAATTTTTGTAAAGACTTCTAGGCTCCCCTAGTGAAGATGTTTGTAACCAGGTAGTACATATTAGTTGCTGCTTACTTCCACGAACAGATTCCTAAGAAATTTTCTAGTTTTGAAATTATGGAGAGCGAAGATAACTTGTTCGGATCACCTTTTAAAACTTGCAGGCTGTGTTGGCATTGGGAGATATTGCTCATGACTCTCCCAAGTGTCGTGATCTTGTTCTGGAACATGGAGCTCTGTTGCCTCTGCTGCACCAATTAAATGAAGATGCCAACCTTTCGATGCAAATAAATGCCTCATGGACCATCCTGAAATTCTGTGAATGCAAATCGCAACCTCAATTTGAGCAGGAGGTTCGATGATATTTGTGGTTTTTTATACCTTAGTAGTTTTTCTTTGGATAAGTCATCACGTATTTGGCGATAATATTGTCAGATAAAACCGGCACTTCCAGCTCTGCAGCGTCTTATATATTAAGTAATGCATGCTGGTGTCTGTCTGAACTCTTTGGTTATCAATGAATACCCATCATTTTAAATTTTAATCCCTAACCATCTTCATCCCGATACATATCTTTTTTTTCTTTTTTTTGCCCTTTTTCTTTTCATTAAATGAAGTCTTAGCATTTTTCTTTTTCTTTTCTTTTTTGTCAACTAAAAATTTTACTTTAACAAGAAGCCCCTCGTACAAATATTGAGCCAACGCATCACAATCCCAAAAAAGAAAAATACATACATTTAGATTTAGCGCAAACAAAAAACGAAACAGTAATGCCCAAGCCCAATCAAGTCCATACCTTAGGGCTCATACAGACTTGAGGCCATGTTATCTCTAATCTTCAATTCTTTTTTTCTTTTTTCTTTTTTTCAGTTTAAAAGGTTCTCAAACTAATATTACATTACGGTACAAAGATAAGTGTATCGAAAATCAATTTTATAAAGCGAAAACCATGCCATTAGAACCATGCAATTTTTCTTTCCTCAATAACTCTCCACACCCTTATGCACCTTCTCCTCTCTAGCAGTCCCATAAGGCCTAAACAGGAGCTGAAAAGAAGATGGCGAAGAGTAATGTATTAATAAATTTAATAAAAGAAGAGAAATAAATATAATAAATTTATCTAGTTGGTATGTCAATTAAAAAGTTATAATTAAGTGATAAAAAAATAGTGACGTTTAACATTACCCTTTAATTATTGATATTAGGTGACCAAGCCAAGTGTGAACATGAATGTTAATTAAACCTCATGAAGAAATCAAGCAAAATTTGAATAAACTAGTTTTCACCTCGTCCGCATGTCAACCCTTAATTTGCTGTGGCGCTGAATGGACGGTTTGATTTTGTCAGACATCAGAAGATTCTGCATTGGCTTAAACATAAGGAAAATGAAGGAAATGAGTATAGGGAAAAAGGAAAAGAAAAAAATGCTGTAAACTGGATTTTAAATCCCGAATAATCGTCATTTCTCAAAAGCTCTTTCCTCCTCATCTTTCCATTTTGAAGAATAGCCTAGTAAATTAAATTGTCGTCCCGTAACTCAGAGGTTATCGCGTTCGACCAATAGAAACAACCACTTGCTAAACTGCAGGGTGACGTTGCATGCAACAAAATTTTAAGTACTGGGACCAATTTTTTTGCCGAGAGTTTGGTGAACTAGGCTGCCCTTTTACTAAAACGCACTGTTTATATAGACTTGTGGATAAATGAATAAATAAGTATATGAGTAAGAAGAGTTTTCATATTAATATTGTGTGTTCACTCATTAAATAATAGTTTAAAAAAAATCTTCCTTTAATTATCCATGACAATTAACATGGCAATTGTGTATATGCCAAAAGACAGGTAGTTTCTTGAAGTCAAATCAAGTATATATTTTTTATTTTATAATTCAGAGCGGCTTAAGACCGTACTACATAATTAACGAAAACACAATCTTTAGAGAGGACGTATTGGTGGTCGACGAGGTGCGTCACTTGTCCTAGTAGAAGGCCCTGATGGGGGCCAGAGGGTGCCTTTGGGTAGCATGCCTCGTACAGGGATGACATATCCAGATGTTTCAGATGGCTTCTTCTGACCTTGCAAGCTCTCTCCAATGGTGAACACCATGCTGGCCTCATCATCTTCTTCTTCCATTGTTCTCAATTGTCTAGCTTCAAGATTGTTGGCGACAAAGGCCAACGACATTATGAACAAAAATGTGACTAGAAATAGAGATCTAATTGCAGCCATGTTTGTAACACTTTGTTGTACGATGCATAAAGTAGTGTGACCTCTACCCCTATATATACTGGTCAATTCTTTTTCCACTTTATTTTGTTAGTGCAAAAACTTAATTGATATTTACCAAAATAAATCATCAATATCACATGGATATGGCAGTCATTTAATTTTCAATCCAGAATGAAAACAGTTTAGAAAGTGAAAAATTAATGGAAATCTCGCTAATGCTAAACTTGCAAAACATCAACATCATTTTTTTTTTTTTGGATTTAAAGGAAGTCTAAAGCCGTACAACGTAAACTAACGAGATTCGACCTTGCATACAAGGAGTTACCGTATACTTGCAAAACATCATTATGTTTGATAATGAGATATGGAATTCTGAGAATAACAAATAACAATGGCTTTCATCTTACCAGTGAAAGAAGGAAAAATATCTATATAGCACAAGATATAACAAATGCCTTCATATCATGTTGACTACAACATCTTAGCACTGTTTTTAACTTTTCCTTTTCATTAATTAAAGTATTTGCCTTTTTCTTTTCCTTTTTTTTTGTCAACTAAAACTTTTATATTAACAGGAAGCATCTCGTACGAACATTGGGCCAATACACAACAGCTCATAAAAGAAAATATACATACATTTAGACCTAGCGCAAACAAAAAACGAAACACTAAAGCCCAAGCCCACGAAATTCACACCTTTGGGCTCATATAGACTTGAGGCCATGTTGTCTCTAATCTTCAAAAAAAAAATTAATTAAAAGAGAGGTCTAATCAATTTTTTTTAATTAAAAAAGAGGTCTAAATTAATAGTGATATTAATTTGATATCGAATTAATATTACATCATTTGTATGTTACACTTATCGAGAATTCATATCGAACCTCTTGCACACAAAGTGAGCATCATAACCATATAATTATTATTTGTGTGCAAGGCGGTTACTGTCGTGATTGTACTAGATGGTTTGTGCAAATCAAGAGAACGAGCATGGCGGTTGAGCTACTAGGGGATTTGGAGGAAGGAGATTGTAAACTTGACATGGTTACATACAGTCCTGTTATTAATACTCTATATAAAGATAGAATGCAGATGATGCTATTAACATCTTATCCAAAATGATTGACAAGGGCATTCCATCCGATGTTTTGTCACCTATACTTCGTTAACGTCTAACACAACTGATATGTTTTTTTGTGATGTTTACTTGGATGTGTAATCAAGAAGCAAATTAAGTTTGCTTAGACATCACAGTCACCAACACCTTATATGGCAAACACTCAAAACTGTTTTGTTTGCTCATGGACTATATAATAGATGACCATGATAAGTCTTATGTCATGCAGTGCAGAAATATTTTACTACTTTGTTGGTTTCTACTATGAGTATTGGCGGGCTTACATTCAATTGAGGGGAGTATGTGCACCCCTTCAATTGGAAAAGTAGAAATATTTCACTACTTTGTTGGTTTCTCCGAAGAGTATTGACGGACCTACATTCACTTGGAATTTTTTTTTCTTTTTAAAAAAAATCATTATATTAGATACTTTAGTTGTATGATGACACACACTAACTTCTCTTACCAGACGAGTACACCCCTAAACTCGAATACTTGGGTCCGTCACTGCCGACGAAGAATTCACCTATGCATGTAAATCTTGGGATATATATCTATGAAACACACTGCTATCTTTTTCTTTCTCTTTTCCCATGTTTTGAAGGAGCAGAAATAGATTTTAATTGACTGCTGACTATGCCTTTTGAAGGAGGTCGATGCTGCTGCTAAAAGTGATTGGAGAGCTATGTTTGAAAGTAAGCAAGACACATTTCTGGGCTCCGTTTGTTTGCCGTAAAATAACTTGCTTGTGTAAAATATTTTTTGTGGAAAGTGTTTTCCTGGAAAATAAAATATTTTACAGGGCTTTGTTTGTTTGCCGTAAAATAACTTGTTGGAGGAAAATATTTTACTGAAAAATAGAATACTGAAAAATATTTTCTGGTGTTTGGATGTGCCGTAAGTTTTGTAAAATGTTTTCTTTTCCCAAAGGACATGAAAACATTTTACATAATTTTGTATTAGCCGCAATTGTTGACTGGAAAATATTTTACGGTTGACCAATTTTCCGGTGTTACCAAACACCGTAAAATTAAGAAAAAGCAACCGTAATTTTTGACTGGAAAACATTTTACGGTTGACTAATTTTCTAATGTTACCAAACACCGTAAAATCCGAAAAATATTTTCTGGGAAAATATTTTACAGCAAACAAACGGAGCCCTGATGAGCTTTTGTTTTCTTTTCTTTTTTTCATTTTCGGGCTAGCTTTACAAGGGGACATACAATAGATGGTTTATTAAGAACTCATATAAGCTGATTTTTTTCACTATCTAGCTGCATAACTTCTTGTAATAACAAGTACACTGTCCCATGATTCTTAACATACACAATATGAGAAATATCTGTGTCATTATCTGTGTCTACTTTGAAGATGTTAGCAAGATGTCTGGTAAGTGATCGTATTTTTTTCTTTTCTTGTTGAAATTTCTTACCTTACTGGAAGTACTTTGTTTCAGCTGCTAATTATTTAGAAAAACTATCTGAATTTTCAAATCCTTTAATATTTCCACTAACTGATGTAGTATATAGTTTCACAGAAATTCTAGCACTCAAGTTTCTTGTATTTCTTCAAAGAAGTGTTGAGATTCCTGGCTATAGATGTGTAATCATCGAAGTTGCTTATTACATATTTCAGGTCTGGAAGATAGCACTGATAAGTACCAACTCTAGCCCCTGCTTTACCAAAGGCTTCAGCATCAAATCCGGAATTGCACCTTGCTCCTGATCACCTGCAGCCTCAAGGTCCTACACTGCCTCAGCCTTTGCCTAGTTTGTTGTGCATGTTGTCATCTGCATAGCCCACCCTTTTCCCATTCCAACAATAAACTTACTCTGGTACAACATAAGAACTCAGTCAAGGGTCTGTTCTGTCCTCTTGCATAGTGCAACTGATAGTCGCAAGCTTAACCTCTTGATCAGGTATACAGTCAGGAATTTTTAGACAGATGTCCAACTCAAGCTTTCAGCTGCACAGGACAATAATGGAGCAGAATATGGGACAGGGCACAACTTTTCAATGGTTGCTAACAGTCAAGCACAGTCACAAGTTATGGTGCAAGCACAACAAGTTCATCAGGATCTACACCTACACAGTTGCTGCTGCATTGGAAGAAATGGGCGCAAAATTTAGACTGCGTTGAGATAATGGCAAATTGAGATCATTTAACACCATAGCTATTTGACTTGAGTAGGCAAATCATGCTCTCTTTTTTTTCCCCCTCTATTCTTCTTGTTTCTTTTGAGGAAATCACTTCAGAAGGACCACATCCGATAGACCAAAAATAAAAAATCTTGTGGTGTAGCAGGGCACCCCAATCATTTACTCCAAATTAGTTTAGAATCAAACAATATTTGTAACACAAGTTGTTACTTAACCATTTCACCCAGTCTTTTGGGGGGGGGGGGGGGGGGGGGGGGGGGGGGGGTTGTTGTGTGCTGTGGCTCTGAATTGCAATATAGACCTGCTCTCTTTAACCTGTTAAAATTGTGAGAGATTTGTGTAGTACAACAAGGATTCTGTGATCAAGTAAATGCCCGAAGAATAGCAGCACACGAAAGGGAACTCACCGAAAGCTCAATCCCAGAACTCAGAATTCAAATATGAAAGAAAAAATCGATAAATCAGAGATCATGAAACATAGTACCTTCACGTTGTAGCCTGGTTTTTTCATCCTTCAATCTTCGCTGATCGCCCGAGCAGATAGGAATTTCAATACATTAGAAGATCAGGTGCTGACTGGAGAGATCCCCCAAGAAGATCACCATGGACAGTCATGCTTCAAGAAATAAACAAACATAGTTTATGGTAAACTATTGCAAGGAAACTAAAATCGGGCAGATCTTTACCCGGAGTAGAAGCTGCAAATATGTCCCTCTACCATATCTGTAAAAATAGAATAATCAAGGTTGACTAGCATAAATGTCTGAATGAGCACCAATTCTCCCTCATTGAGCTCCAATTGTCTATCCCACATGTCACATGACAAGGTACTTGTTTTTTCTCTTGATCAGGCACAAACAGCTGTAGCAATACTGTGTGTTTTCCTCAGGCTCCAAACTTGGGGACTTTGGCAGTAGAGATCTGTGCAAGGAAGTGCTCCGCCACAATCCGACGTTGAATTTTGCCACTAGCAGTTTTGGGGACGGAGTCGGTTATAAACACCTCGCATTTTAGGACTAGCTGGACCAATTTGTTAAATTTTATTTGGGTTAATGGCCAAAATTAGACCAAGGGATTAGACTCTTTAATGAGTATTTAAGCCTAATTAATAATTTTAGGTCTAACCCTATAGAACGTCTCTTACTTGATAGCATCTCTATAAATATAGGAAAAAATATTGTATTATTATATCTAAACTTTGAACCCTCTAGTATTTTCATCCTTAGAAACAGTTCGTGAGAAAATAAGAGAATTTTGAAGTTTAAGCTTTAATCCTCTAAGGGGTAAGTTGTCTGATTCTCCCTTCAGAAATTCTATATTTTTCATGCTATTATGATTATGATTTATAGAATTATTGAAATTATTGAATTTTAGAAATTTATTATGCATGATTTGGAATTTTTGACATATTTTGTGTATGACATGTTGAAAGAGAATTTTTGTTAAAAAATATACCTTTGGATTTGATGTTGTATCAATGAGAAACTTAGAAAACAGAAAGAGGATATGTTGGGTTTAATAGGATTTTTGGAAAATAAAAAATAAAATATTTTAACAGTAAATCAAGTTACTCGATTTACCGTTCATACAGTGGCAGTTTCCTTAAAAAAAAAAAAACGGTAAACGCCATCCTCGCCCAGATCTGGCCCGATGTTTGAAGATATGATTGTAAAGTCGTATTTCCACCCAGATCTAATGTTTCTCTTCTTCCTTGCAGGGGTGAAGATGTGTCAACCATCGAAACATGCATGCCCATGCCGTTGTGTCAAAACCGCTGTTGTTTCTACTATGTAGGTTTCCAACTCTTTTTTTTACATAATAGTAATAATAAAAATATGTTGGGGGTCTTTTCGTTTGTTTGTAATTTTTTCTGATTTAATCTACTTATCTACTAAATCATATGTGAAAAGGTTGGGATTTTCTTTTACATAATAATATGCGAATACTTTCTGTTTTAGGCTTGGATTGTCACTAGCCTATGTTCTTACTGGAACCGCAGGTGAATTTTTGGGACTGACATGAATATATATATATATATATATATATTTTCCTTCTCCAGATAACATGACATTGAGATTTTCTTTTTGGTGCCAGATTTTCTTGTTGATCGTTTTAAACGCCTCAAGGAAAGAAAGTAGGTGAGTCTTCCTCGTTGATTTTATAACTTAATTTGATATTTTTGTCAAATATGTCTTCCAATCTGTTATTTTGCTTAATTCGATTTGTTTTGTTCTCCCAGGAACAATAGACTGGAGTGGTGAATCAAGACAAGATATTATGGTGGAATTTCTTTAGAGAGTGGGATCTCTTATGATTTGCTTATCTAAGCCTGATAAAGAAGATTAGGAGTTTCTTTAGAGAGTTGTGTCAAAGTCGTCGTATGGAAATAGAAGTAACACCAAAACAATAAAATGATTTGAAAGTTGAATTTCCATGTGTGTGTCTCCTTGGTTTAAAACTCTTGTTTCTTTTCCAGAAGTTTGCTTTCAGAAAGAACGTATACATAGAGGAAACAAGAATTTTATTTGTCTTCAATTTTGCTAGACTCTTTTATATTCTCATTTCTCAATCTGGAATATTTGTGAATAAGAATAAGTTGTAATGCTGGTTTGCGACCAGCTTTCAAATTTTTACTTGGTACTCTTTAGAAATTGAAATGTCAATTCGACAAGAAAGTAAAATGGAAAAAGAAGAACCGAAAGTTAGAACATGACCTTAGGTAGAGGTCTTACACGGAAGTGATAGTATAGTACAATCTTCACGTCGTGGAATATGTGTAAAAGCACTTCAGGAAAAAGTCGTGATGCAAGCCTATACATATATACCATACATAATTAATGATGTAGAAACTGCAGGGGATAAGTTATGATGCTGATGTATACATGAAATATATTTTGAAATTGCTTCAATCATTCATTGTCTTTATGACGAGTTCATTGCGTGTGATCTACTTGTTCTGCAGGTTGACTAGGTGTTGGGAAGATTGCTTTTGTAGTTTGTGATTGGTTCAGTTTTCTCTCCCTCTTCCCTGATTACTCTGTACAGTTTGCTCAAAGAGCTGCAAATGCTACAGTGAATTTGGTTGCTAGTTCATTTACGTGTCGGGGAAAAAGTATTGCCTAATTTGAATTTTTGAGACTAGTAATTAATTCGTTTCATATCATTTTGGGGAAAGAATCCGCACAAATTGGATTTTTGAAAGAACATCTCGAGAGAAAATTTGATTTGGTTAGACAATATGTCTGTTTGCAATTAGATTGGATTTGTAAAGTTCCACCCTTTTAGCTTCTGTTTTGTACACTGATCTTTCCCCTCTAAGGGTTGGTTAACTTTGTAATTAATCAATAATATATTGCTTTCTGGCTATATGTATATATAGTTTCGTTCAGAATCTAGCCGTTAGGAATAAGTAATATGTAATTGAAATTATGATGTTAAACTTCTCTTTCTCTTCAAAAGTGTATCAGATTCAAAACACAGTTGTTCATCAATAGGATAAAATATGGGACGTTTCAACATATATGTAATAGGAAAACTAAAAAGTTGTGAATGGGTAATATGACATTAATTAAAATGAAAAGATTGCTTTAGGAAAAATATGTCTGTCATATTCTATGTATATACACAGGCGAACAAAAGTAGTTTTATCGATTCATTTTGAAAGAAAAAAAAATTACAAGATTTTGGACAAAGGACAGGATAATAGTTCTGCTAACCAACATCAATATCTTTGTCAAACTAATGAACTTGTCATGTATTAATGACAAATTTTACTACTAACTCTTAATATTCACTAAAATTGTTTAAAGTAGCTCCTATCGTTATCCGTATGTTAAAACAGAAGAAAAATTGTCACGTGAGCATGCAAACGCTATTTTTTTTAACACCCTTTTATTGATTTTATGAAATTTAAGATTTGAATTCATCAAAAATAAATAAATCAATTATAGTAATTGGTTGTATATATAAGTCTATAGCTAATTCACCATTATTGGATTCTCTATCATAATATTATTTGATACGAAATGATCTAAATTGTGGGTAATGGACCATCATTGCATTCACTATTCCACAAATTTCACCCAAAATTTTGGCAAGTCAGCCATGAGGGCTTAATTAAGAATTATGCAACTTTAGGGGCTTAATTAGAAACGTCGGCATAAGGAGGTATTTTACCCTTTTTACAAAAAATAAAATAAAATAAAAACAACACATATATATTTTCAGAATCAATCCAACGTTCAACTTTTCTTTTGCACCTTGTTCCTCTTGATTTTCCCCAAGTGGGAGGCTAAAGATGAAGAGCCGCAACACAGCAGCTGCTATAATTGCTTATGGTAGCTCAAGATCTAAACGAGGTACATCTATTCTTTCCTTTATGCACCCACCACTAATTTTCTCATCACCTCTTCAAAGTATTACAAGCCACCGCTCGTTTTCACTAAAATCAAGATATGGGTTCGAATCCATTAAGGATGTTGATGATGCTGTTTCTCTATTCCATCGAATGATTCGCATGAGACCTAAGCCTCCCGTTGAACAATACTGTAAACTACTTACTGTTATTGTGAAGATGAAACATTATTCGGCTGCTGTTTCTTTGTTCAAGAATATGCGCATTTTGGGTATTCCTGTTGATGAGTATACAATGAATATTGTGATAAACTGTTATTGCCGTATGAAACGTGTCGATTTGGGTTTTGCAATCTTCGCCTGCCTTTTCAAGCTTGGCCATGTACCTAATGTCACTACCTACACCACTCTAATTAAGGGGATGTTTTTGAATGATAAGGTTGTTGAGGCCGTAGATTTATTCAAAAAGTTGATCAGAGAGAAACTTTGTGAGCCTGATGTAGTTACTTTTGCGACTGTACTTGACGGATTATGCAAATCAGGATATACGAACGAGGCAGTTGAGCTCCTCAGGGTAATGGAGAAAGGAAAATGTGAACCCGACACCTTTGCGTATAGCACTGTTATTGATAGTCTTTGTAAGAATAGAATGGTAGATGATGCTATCAACCTCTTATCCAAAATGATTGACAAGGGTATTCCACCAAACATTGTCACCTTCAATTCATTAATTCATGGATTGTGCAATTTTGGCCGGTGGAATGAGGTTAAGCTGTTGTTGAATGAGATGGCTGATTACACACTCTCTCCAGATTCACTTACTTATGCTATTTTGGTGGATGCATTCGGTAAGGAAGGGTTAATAGAAGATGCAGAGCATGCATTCCAATTAATGGTCCAGAGGGGTTTGCATCCTAATTTATTTACATATGGTGCCCTGATGGATGGATATTGTTTGCAAGGTCGGCTAGATGAAGCACAAAGAGTTTTTGAACGTATGATGGTTGATGGCTTGAAGCCTGATATTACTCAATATAACATTTTATTAGATGGATTTTGTAAAAATAAGGAAATAGATGATGCGATGTGCCTGTTTCAACAGATGCCTCGTCAAAGGATTGGTTCCTAACATAGTGAGTTATAGCATCATGATACGGGGATTGTTCCGCGTAGGTAAATGTAATACTGCACAAAATCTTTTTGAGGATATGCAGTTGGCAGGTGTAGTTCCAAACATTATCACTCACAGTATTATGTTGGATGGGCTTTGTAAGAACAAGCACATTGAAGAAGCTTTGGCTTTTTTTTGTGATGTCGAGTGCAAGGGACTAGTTCACCATATTTCTATCTACTGTATCATGATTGATGGACTGTGCAAGAGTGGGAAACTTGATGTTGCTCACGATATGTTCAATAATCTTGCTTCCAAAGGATTGTATCCAGATGTTAAGGCATACACTATAATGATAAATGGACTTTGTCAACAAGGATTCCTGGAGGATGCAAAGAAGCTTTTTGATAAAATGGAAAAAAATGGTTGCTTGCCAAATGGAGTTACATACAATGTTATTGTCCAAGGATTCTTAAATCAGGGTATCTCTCATAATGCGATGACGTTTCTCGAGCAAATGGTCAAAAGAGGTTTCTCACCTGATGCATCCACATTGTCCATCTTGATAGATCTACTTCCTGCAGAAGGTCAGGATCTTTTGTTTCAGAATATGATTCAAAAATTGGTTCCAAATGATAAAAGTAGTCTCCAAGTTCCAGGTGCTGCTTTATCTTCCTTACTTGAACACGAGATGTTGACAGTTGCAAAGACGTGATCTTCAGGTTTCTGCGACTTTTTTGTATTTCTTTGTTTCTTATATTACTATAATTTATAACCTACTTATAGCTGGAAAGAAATTCATATCCTATATAAATTTTTTAATATTGAACCTGAGAAAGTCTCTGTCTATCTTTTCGAGATCTGACATTCATAAGTAGTCATGGTATTTGATATAATAATGTCTAGAGAGAGATGCTAATTTGTCATGAAAGCATTTCTACTGATAACAATGAGAATAGGCTACTTGCCATAGCCTAGTTTCAATAAAAAGATTAAGCATGACAGGCAAGCATATCCATGTTTGAGATATTTGCAGTTGCTGATCAAATTACTAACCAGAGGAGGAATATTTTATGGTAGAAGTTTTAGATGCAGATTTAGGTAAGTTTAACTAATATATATGCAAAATTGGTTCCAAATAATACTAGTAGTCGCTGAAATTTGTATGTTGCTTTATCTACCAACCTTCAACACGAGATATTGAACGTAGCCAAGACACGTCATCTTCAGACTTTCCTTCTCTTTGTTGTGGAAGAATGATTTACAACCATGACTCACAATATCTCTATTTCTTATATTACTAAAATGTACAGTCTGATTATATTTTCAAAAGATAGTCCTATTCTACAAAAGTTTCTTAGCACATGTTTTTTTGAGCCTGCAAAAATGTCTCTCTACACTTTCTAGACATGGCATTCATATATAGATATGGTAAAACAGAGTGAATCTGTTTGAGCAAAACTAATCAAGTTAACAAGTGTCTGTATGGCGGGGACTTTGTGTTGCTACTCATAATGTGCTTCATATAGCTTTTACAAATATAACCAATATATGGGAAATCTTTGATTTACAGGACTGCAAAACGAATAGGAAAACATCAGTTGTGGACTGGTAATTGTATATTTGTATACAATTAACATTTTATGCGTCTCGAGAATGACAAATGCTTTGTTCTCATGGTGATGGCTTTGATATATTTTCTCGGGATAATTATGATTTGTTTGTGTGGATGTTGTTCTAATCCTACGGTCTACACTTTGTATTATGAGCTTAAATAATGATTCGGGTTAATCATTTTTGGATCTAATTGATATTTGACTCAAGATAATTATTCTCAAACTATTTTTATGAATCTCGCTTATAGGCTTTGGGTTTTGCACTCTCATACCAACAATAGAAGAGTGCAAAAAGATAATCTTAGAGTATCAGAATTTCTCTATCAATCATGTGTATAAAGAGGCGAATATCGGCACAATTTTGGCCCGAGTTAGCTTATTAGAAGCCACAATCTCAGTCACCTCGGGGGTACTTTATAATCTTGTAATCTTGTGGAGAAAGATTTGTCTCCTTAAATATGCAATGGTACAAATTGGCTTTTGCCTTGCATAGAATTTTTTTAGGAAAAAAAAGAATGGGAGAGTCTGCACCAGCAAAAAATACATACACTAACTGAGCTCCTTGTAGATCAGGCATAGAGAAGGAAAATGAAAGAAACAAAAGGAAATAGGAAAAGGGAAATAAAAGGAAAAGAAAATTGTAAAGGATAATTTAGTTCATTTACAAAATTATAATACTTCTGCTAACTGACATCAACATCTTCATCAGACTAATAAATATATGTGATTGAATTACCTTGAATGTTACAACTTATGCATTTTTCAAAATGATGGTTCCATCATGTTATTAAGAAATATGTAAAAATTATGCATTTGAAAATCTAACACCACCCTTTATGTCGGATAATAAAGCACTGTTGAATATTTGATTATGAAGATCCCTTTACACACAAATTCTTTTACCTTTCTTATTGAATAACTAAGGTCTTGTAATTTTGTACAACGCATATAAAATAATAACAAATTTCATTACTAGTACTCAATGTTTACTATCTCATGGAAGGTCAACAACGTTAATGCGCATCTACATACACTAAAAAAATCCCTCCAACACATTATTTTAAGTATTAATATTGGGATGCAATCCTCTTATGCGAATAATATATAATATTCAATCGTCTACAAGGCATCTCTTGGCACAACTTCAAAAAATTATTCATTTTCTTACACTTATAATATGATCAATAGATGTCATTGCTAATAAAATATGTTATATATAAAGTAGTGATGTATCATGAGCTCTTACGACACTATTAAGAGTTATATAATTCAGACAGATATATTTTGGGTATGCATAAAGTACTAATGCGGTAGTAGAGTATGAAATAATTTTTGTAACTGTATAAGTGAATGAGATTATTTGAGATTTGCCCATAAAATCTTGGGGCTATACGATTTTTATCACATTTCTGATTAGTCACTATTTTGTTTGTACGTATGTATATGGACACATTTATGCTCTATGACTATCGTGTAGCTAAAAGTTTGATTTGGACATTTGTCTGAAATTTTTTTACTCTACCCAATCAAGAGATTATGTTTGGAATTGTTCTTTTATTAAGTCAACGGTCATGTAAATTACTTTTTTATTCCACAACCAAATGACCAAATGTCTTAGGAAAAAAAAAAAAAATTCAACATGCTCTGGCCTACTAAACTAGGTATGGACTGCTTAACTTGGACTCTTCCTTTTTTCTTTAAATTCAAATATTAAAAAAAAAAAAAATCATATAAGTTGCAAAACTCAAGATAGAAGTTGCAAAGTGAATCCCACATGGGTCAAACCAACAAATAATGAAATTTTTTTCCCTCTTTAGACATATTTCATTAGGCAAAACATAGCAGTTATAAGTATGCTTTAAAATGCGGACGAAATGTAGTTCTAGCTTTTACACATTTTTATAACAATGCAAGTAAGGCAATCTTACAAAAGAAGTTATTTCATGCGTCAATCACAAAAAGTTAAATACAGATATACTCATGTGAAGAGGGGCGAATCTCGAATATCTGTTAAATTTGAAGAGTGTATCGATCATCGAAGAGTAAGAGAATCTTCAAGATAAACAACTAGACTAGCTGTTTTGTCCAGTGGAAAGCTTTCCAATCCCCTGTAAATCTTACAACTAGAATATCTGTTATAAGTATGTCCAGTTCTTTTGAATCTGAGTGGGGATGATGGACATTATAGATGCATATCAATCGCCAAGACCATAAATAAAGTACCACATGCAACAAATTGCGCAGTCTGATACCTTGCACAAATTCATTCGCTTGTCATTAGCTAAATACTTCCCCCTTTGCTTATGTCATGCATTCCCAGTCTTTTGACATCATTAGTCCAACTCAATTGTCAGCTGCAGCGAAAAATCAAGCCAACATCACAGTTATGCAATTGTACAATGAAAAACAAAATGCCACATTTAGCAATGGAAGGATTCACAACAGCACCTCATCATCTTCCACGTTACAAAGGATCTTCTGCCCTAACATTCCTGATATCATGTTCACTCGCTTGTTGCTGCTGACATATATGCAGGCTTTGCTTCAAAGCTAGCTATTGAATGTAGAGAACCAACTCAAGACCATTTGATCACGTCGCAGAAACCTGGGTACACGTCTTTTCAACTGTTAACTTCTCATGTTCAAGTAAGGAAGATAAAACAGCACTTGGAACTTGGAGACTTCTTTTATCATTTGGAACCAATTTCTGAATCATATTCTGAAACAAAGGATCCTGACCTTCTGCCGGGAGTAGATCTATCAAGATGGAAAATGTGGATGTGTCAGGTGAAAAACCTCTTTTGACCATTTGTTCGAGATACATTATTGCATCTTGAGAGATACCCTGCTTTAGGAATCCTTGGACAATAACATTGTATGCACCTCCATCTGGCAAGCAACTGTTATTTTCCATTTCCTCAAAAAGCTTCTTTGCATCCTCCAAGAACCCATGTTGACAAAGCCCCTGTATCATTACAGTGTACATCTTAACATCTGGATGTAACCCTTTGGAAGTAAGATTATTGAACATATCGTGAGCAACATCAAGTTTCCCACTCTTGCACAGTCCATCAATCATGATACAGTAGATAGAAATATGGTGAACTAGTCCCTTGCACTCGACATCACAAAAAAAAGCCAAAGCTTCTTCAATGTGCTTGTTCTTACAAAGCCCATCCAACATAATACAGTAAGTCAAAATGTCTGGAACAATACTTGCCAACTGCATATCCTCAAAAAGTTTTTATGCGGTATTACATTTACCTACGTGGAACAATCCCTGTATCATGATGCTATAACTCACTGTGTCAGGAACCAATCCTTGATAAGGCATATGTTGAAACAGGCACATCGCATCATCTATTTTCTTATTTTTGCAAAATCCATTCTGTAAAACGTTATAATGAATAATTCCAGGCTTCAAGCCTTCAACCACCATACGTTCAAAAACTTTTTTTGCTTCATTTAGTCGGCCTTGCAAACAATATCCATCCATCAGTGCGCCATATGTAAATATGTTAGGATGCAAACCCCTTTGGATCATTAATTGGAAAGTATGCTCTGCATCTTCTATTAATCCTTCCTTACAAAATGCATCCACCAAAATAGCATAAGTATGTGAATCTGGAGAGATTGTGTAATCAGCCATCTCATTCAATAACAGTTTAACTTCATTCCACCGGCCAAAATTGCACAATCCATGAATTAATGAATTGAAGGTGACAATGTTTGGTGGAATACCCCTGTCAATCATTTTGGATAAGAGGTTGATAGCATCATCAACCATTCTATCCTTACAAAGACCATCAATAACAGTGCTATACGCAAAGGTGTTGGGTTGACAATTTCCTTTCTCCATTACCCTGAGGAGCTCAATTGCCTTGTTCGTATATCCTGATTTGCATAATCCGTCAAGTACAGTCGCAAAAGTAACTACATCAGGCTCACAAAGTTTCTCTCTGATCAACTTTTTGAATAACTCTACGGCCTCAACAAACTTATCTTTCAAAACCAGCCCCTTAATTAGAGTGTTGTAGGTAGTGACATTAGGTACATGGCCAAGCTTGAAAAAGCAGGCTAAGATGGCAAAACCCAAATCGACACGTTTCATACGGCAATAACAGTTTATCACAATACTCATCGTATACTCGTCAACAGGAATACCCAAAATGCGCATATTCTTGAACAAAGAAACAGCAACCGAATAATGTTTCATCTTCACAATAACAGTAAGCAGTTTACAGTATTCTACAACAGAAGGCTTAGGTCTCATTCGAACCATTTGATGGAAAAGAGTAACAGCATCATCAACATCCTTAACGGATTCAAACCCAAGTCTTGTTTTATGTGAAAACGAGCGGTGATTTGTAAAAATAGAGGAAGGAACACATGTACCTTGTTTAGCTGAAGAGAAAATTGTTGTGGAGCTACGAATTGCAAAAGCAGCTGCTGCGTTACTCCTCTTCATCTTTACCCTTCAACACAACTTTGAGGAAATGGAGAGGAAAAAGATACACTATCTTGAGTTTGGTGGAATAGTGAGTAAATTATTTGTTATATTAAAAATTTTGAGTGAGAATTATGATATGAGTGTTGAAAATATATTTAAGAAAAAATTGAGTTTATTTGTAGCATAATGTTGATTTTGTTTACTAGATCGTGTTACCTTTTTCATAATTTGTATTTTTTCAATTTAGTATTTTTATTATATCAATCTTGAATCTATGTTTCACTACATCTTTTGCTTTTATAATTACTAAATTAATAAATAGGTAAGATTGAAATAGTACTTAATTTTTTATTTTGAATTGAATGTCAATATATTGGTGTTGAGATCCAAACCCTAAACTCCCAATTGTTCCTTGAAGTTGCAAAGTTCTTAATTACAACTTCAAGGACAAGTGCTCATGGTTAACTCTGTTAAAATTCTAGGCTACAGTCTAATAAATTCTTAAAATTTGTTAATTGTTTCGAGAGATGAATTTTATAGTCACTTGTTTTTTTTTTTTTTTAAATGTAAGAATAAATTTAAATATAAAGTTACTGAAATATACAAGAATAATAATTTTTTATCTTTCCACAAATAATCGTATTTTCTCCCTTCATCTTACATTAATTTGAGGAAAAATAAAAATGACCATATTAAGGAATTCTACAATTCTATTTATTTTCTCGTTACCGCAATACCTCTATTTATTTTTTCTTCATCACCGAAAAATCAATCCAAACAATGAGCTCTTTCCACCTCTTTGCGAATCCAAACATAGTGTCAAGCCTTTCCTTCCTTGAAAGCAACTTTGAGGAACCATTGCAACTTTTTTAAGAGCTGCAGAATAAAAACTTCTTGCTTAATGATGTTGTCATTTCAATGTCATCATGTTGTGGAAGACAAAACAATGTCACGCAGTCATTAAGTTAATTGTTAGTGTTCTCACAATGAAATCTACACAATGCGCGAGAACAAACAATGCAAAGTTTGTAATGCACATAAGGGGACAAAGATCTTCTTCTAGTCACTTGTGTCTCTCAACTAGGAGGTAAAATTTCAACCGTTCAATGACATAGATGATTAGAATTTTACCTGCTAATCATTCGGAGACACTAATGACTAAGAGAGAAACCAAACTCTACATTTACAAATATTCCAAAGGATATAGTCAAGTACCAAGCTACTTTGCTCTCTTACAGTTCAGATAAAAACATTTAAGATAAGCTCCACTGTCAAATACAATTGGAGAAAAAACCATTAACGCCGCCACAAATTAAGCATTAACAGGCAAAATAATAATCCAAGACAACGTACTTCAAAAGTCAGGTAGTCAACAAAAAGCAAAAATATCAGTTAGGCCAAAGATTGTTTTAATTGTGGCCGAGGTACTTCTCCAAGGCAGATACACTGAACTGAATACAAATCACTTGCTAGACATCTTGCTAACACTTTCAAAGCAGAAACAGATATTTCTCAGATTGTTTATCTGTTGTCATAACAAGAAATCATGCTGGGGATCAGGTTGGTCATCAAAATCAGGTAACTCTTCAACTTTTCCTTCTTCAACACTACAGAATAACCAATATCCCTTTGTGACAAGACACCATTTTTATTACAAAATCGAGATTGATCTTGGCTGGTACATGTGTAGGAATGCGCA
Source organism: Ehretia macrophylla (assembly GCA_037974665.1). Classification (NCBI taxonomy): domain Eukaryota; kingdom Viridiplantae; phylum Streptophyta; class Magnoliopsida; order Boraginales; family Ehretiaceae; genus Ehretia; species Ehretia macrophylla. The sequence continues at coordinate 47,853,244 of CM075777.1, read as the reverse complement.
TACAATGCCCCAATACAATCCTAGACAAAAAAAAGTTCAGTTAATGACGGAACAAAATTGCATGACAATGAAAGATGAGGGCATTCAGGCATAAACCTTGAAATATGGATGGTATCTATTCACGCGACAATGACTTGATTGCTTCAACACATTATTAAAGTACCTGCTTACGGTCTCACCAGAGTGCTGAAAGCGATCTTGTATTACCCTGTTACGCTCATTGTGCCCAACAATATTCAAGAAGATTCCCAATTGCTCTTCTACCATAACCCCAGGTGTGTCACACAGCATGCCTCTCTGCCGAAGAACGTCACATAGTTTGTGGAAAACATGTTTATCCATTCTAAACATTTCACTGCATAAATCGCCATGACCGTTGAGTACTTCAGCCATAAATCCAGATCCTTTTGGGGACAAACCAAGCTGAGGCTGCCAACTGATTATATCATAATAAGAGTAACCGGCTGCTGCAGCAACTAATTCCATCTCGTCCAATTCTCTGTCTATCATCCATGCTGCTTGAGCAATCTGTAGAAGTAGGTTGTAAAGCACAAAATGTATAACAAAACAATTATGCTTGGTGGTATACATTATCACAGATTTATGAAGATTTCAAGCAAAATATTTTTTGTACAAGGAGATGCAAGCAAGATGAGAAACACAGAGCATACTTCAATTAACTGCACTAAAGTTTTGAAACAACATTACATAGCTTTGAACGACAAAGTCAAAGTAAGTACAAGGTGACCGTCCCAGAGACTCCGCTAGAGGGACAGATCATCTATAAAAATTTGGAAAGCCCACAGACAAGGAACTCTAATTCTTGGGACTCCTCAGGTAGCTGAGACAGAGGAAGCCCTAAACTTGTGCTGCAACCAAGCTACTCGTCTTTCATTTTTGAGACACATGAATGTTTCTCTGGCATTGGAACTCTCAAATAAATCTAAAGCAAAAGAGTAGAGGCTTTGATCAATGCCTTGCATCTCATCCATTACTTTTATGCACTTGCTTATAGCAAACCGCTCCTCATTCCTCATAATTGCAGCTGCCCTCATCTTTGAAGCAGTTGCTATCTCCAGCATAGCAACAACTATAGCATCACCCATAGCCTTACTGCCTCTCTTTCAATTACCTGAACTTGGTGTTGCAGACTGGCGGTTGTTATATCGATCTAACATGTTTGCATCCTCCCCAGAGCCTGAAGAAGCATCCTCATTCAAGAAAGCAGGATCTGCAGACATGCTTCAAGTCCCAATGAACATCAACAACTAAAGATATCTGATTTAGACTGTCTTCATTTCACAAATAGCAAGAAAGCTTGTAATCATTTCAATCTTTTTATCAGCTTTAATTGATCAATCCAATGCAAGCCGTTGAATACATCCTATAAAACCTATACGAAAGCGGTGGTAAAGGGTTGACATAGATCATTACTCTTATTTTCAATCAAAACAATGATAACATATACTCGTTTATAATTTTACCTAATCCAAACAAGTTTGATCCTCCCTTTCTTTTTTGCTTTATGATCGAATCTTTTCATTTTCTTTATTAGTTTTTCCTCTTGAATCTAAACAAACCTAAAGTATAAGTTTACATTATGTTAGGATTTGCAAGGGAAAAGGAAGTAAGAGAAAGTGGAAGATAGCAAATGAGATTTTTTTTTTCGCAGATAGCCAAAAAAAAAAAAGGAAGGGTAAAAAATAAAAATAACTTAAAAAATCCAACAATCTACAGTTGGCTAGATGATAATGAAGCCTCCTTATGAATTGAATGATTTAAAACCTTTTTTTCTTGGAAGTAATTTAAAAATACTACTTATGTTGCAATATGTTCACATTGCACAAGTGTGATTGTACTCTGACGGACAACATTGTGTCATAAAAGGTAACTAGATAATTTTTTCACATTAATTCCCCGGTTATCCGAGTCGATGTATACTTGACCTAATGCAAGTAAAGAGAACTAGTGAATCTGTGTACATTCTTCTGTTCATTAATATAACAGCATTTCTTGGGACATTAGAAGTTTGCATACTTTGCTTTTTTCATCTCCATCCTTTGCGCGTATCTTATAAATTGAGACAAGTATCACTAAATAAGAACAAAAGATGATATCAGTATCGTAGTACACTATCAGAAGAGAACATTGTGAATCAGGTGAATGGTAGAACACGACATTGCTAGTATGATAGTTAAATTCACCTAAATCTGCATCTAAAACTTCTACCATAGTATATTCCTCCTTTGGTTAGTATAAGATCAGCAACCACAAATATCTCAAACATGGAGATTACCGTTGCTCGTCTGGTAATTAAACTTACTAGAATCTGCATCTGAAACTTCTGTCATAATATGTTCCACCTTGAGTAAGCAAATCTGCAATCACAAATATCTAATGGAAGATACCCCTGTGTGTCACATGATCTTTTCATTGAAACTTCTTCATGGTTCCATCAATGGATAACAAGTGCCTTATAGCAGAAAAAACCTCAATGCCACTTTATTCTTTCCACGAAATGGATTGAATGTTCTCATTATTTTATCAAAAGAACTGTTCCCATTATATGACATACCATGACTATTTATGAAGGCCACATCTAAGAAAGGGTAGAGACAATCATTTTTTCAGGTTCAACACAAAAATGTGCCAAGAAACTTTACAGGATAGGAATTTCTTTCTAGATATAATTAAATTATAAATTATAGAAATATAAGAAATGGGGAAATTGTAAATCATGGTTCCACAACAAAGCTGCAGAAACCCGGAGATCACATCTTAGCAACAATCAACATCTCATGTTGAATTGAGGAACAGAAAGCAGCACCCGAAACTTGGAGACTTCTTTTACCATTTGGAACCTATTTCTGAATAATATTCTGAAACAAAAGATCTTGACCTTCTGCGGGGAGTAGATCTATCAAGATGGAAAATGTGGATGCGTCAGGTGAGAAACCTCTTTTAACCATTTGCTCGAGATACATCATTGCATCATGAGAGATACCGTGCTTTTGTCTTGGAAAAATGAAATTGTATACGCGACAAGAAAGCATATATCATTGTTGTTGACAATTTATGTAAAGATAATAGAGTAGATGATATATAGATGGTTTGTTCTGATGGTAATTGCCTTTTGATATATTTTCTCAGGATAATGTATGAGGTTTGTTTGTCTGGATGCTGTTCTTATAAAACATCTCCATGTATCTGTTGCGCCCACTGGACATCCACCTCAGCTGCAACGAAGGAGAGTTGGGAACATTCCCCAACACCAGGAGGACTCTGTGTCACGTCAGCTCTAAAATTCTGTTGCAAACATCTGTGGAATCATTGGAGACTATTGGTATGGCGAGATGGTGCAAGGCTGGCTATATAAGAAGAAGAGGGTGAAGATGCAGAGCAATGGAGTTTTTATCCTCCAAAGAAGGGTCAGTCTCTTGACCTCTTCATTTGATAGTATTTCCTTGTCAGAAAATTACTAAAATAGGTTATGAACACCAGGAAAATCTTCTGTCAATTAAACTTACTATCGTGAGGTTGCAATTTTTGGGGTTATTGTAAGAGTGATCATTACAGTATTCACTGCAATCTACATTTAGTCTCTCATTTTCTAGCATATTTTTTCTTCAGGCCATTGATGAAGGTGAAAGATTTGTATAGTCAACACAGTGCTATGAAGCTTATCAATACCAGTCAGAAGGGATTGTTGGGTTCATTCCCTAAAAAAACTGAGTTAGCCTTGGGGTATTTTTTGAGTCACACACCTTCTACAACTTAAAAGTGTGACTTAGCCACAACCCCCCCCACCCCCCCCCTCCTTATCATTGAAGAGTGAGAGATAAGACCTATTCTATTCGGAATTCATCCATTTTTCGGTTAAAATAGTTGAAAATGACATTTATACATTTCCTTTATTTTTTTTCCCCTTTCTCAATCTTTTGCTCTTTCTTTTCTGGTTTTATGTCTCCCAAATACCTTCTTCCCCATGATTCTCTTGCCCCCAACTTATCCTCCCTCTCCTTTCACCCTCAATTCTGACGAGCACTTGTTTTATTGGCATCTCAATTCCAGAGCTTCGTCATCCTTGCTTTCTTCAACACAATAGCTTCAACACATAGATAACTGTCAACAGGATTGCCTTAATTTATTGTGAGCAAGAAAAAATTAGTGATATGAAATAAAACTTTTTTTTTGGTCCCATATGATCGTTGGAAAATAAATAAAAAGAAGTTGTTAGATATTATCTTATGTAGTTTAACGTGATGTCCTCAACCCAAAAAAAAGAAGAAAAGAAAACGTAAAAAAACACTAATACAAAATTCTCCCTGCTCAACTTTTTGAATAATTCCACTACCTCAACAATCTTTTCTACAAACAGCCCCTTTAGTAGAGTGTTGAATGTAGTCAAATCAGGTATATGGCCAAGCTTGAAAAAGCGGGCTAACATTGCAAAACCGAAATGGACACGGTTTTTACAACAATAACAGTTGATCACAATATTCATTGGCCATATTACCAAGCCACTTCCAATCCTCAGGCTCCCGTCACCAAGATTTGGATGCCACAAAGGTTCTACTACACTATCAGAAGAGAAAATTGTGAATCAGGAGAAGAGGGGAAATACTATGATTGCTTACATATTAGTTAAACCTCTCTGCATCTAAGACTTCAACTATAAGTTATTTCCTCCTTTAGTTAGTAATCCGATTAGCAACCACAAATATCTCAAACATGGAAGATGCTTCTTGCTTAATCTTTCTATTGAAACTTCTTCAAGGCTGTGTCAAGGGATAACAAGTGCCTTATAACATGAAAGGTGAAATGGATTAACTATTCACACTGTTATCAGTAAAATGGTTTTCATGACGAATTAGCATCTCTCTCTAGACATTTATTATATCAAATAACATGAATACTTATGAATGCCACATCTCGAAAAGATAGACAGAGACATCTTCTCAGGTTCGACATAGAAATTTTTTTCCAAAAAACTATACAGGAAAGGAATTTCTTTCCAAATATAATCAGATTATAAATTATAGTAATATAAGCAAGGGAGAAACACAACAAAGCTGCAGAAACCTGGAGATCACGTCTTTACAACTGTCAACATCTCGTGTCGAAGTGAGGAAGCTAACGCAGCATGTGAATCTTGGAGAATTCTTTTATCACTTGGAACCAATTTCTGAATCATATTCTGAAACAAAGGATCACGGCCTTCTACTAGGAATAGATCTATCAAGATGGAAAATATGGACGCATCAGGCGAGAAACCTCTTTTGACCGTTTGCTCAAGATACATCATCGCATCTTGAGAGATACCCTGCTTTAAGAATCCTCGGACAATAACATTGTATGTAACTTCATTTGGCAAGCAACCATTTTTTTCCATTTTATCAAAAAGCTTCTTTGCATCATCCAGGAACCCTTGTTGACAAAGTCCATTTATCACTATAGTGTATGTCTTAACATCTGGATACAATCCTTTGGAAGCAAGATTATTGAACATATTCTCAGCAACATCAAGTTTCCCACTCTTGCACAGTCTATCAATTATGATATTGTATATAGAAATATGGTGAACTAGTCCCTTGCACTCGACATCACAAAAAAAGGCCAAAGCTTTTTTAATGCACTTGTTTTTGCAAAGCCCGTCCAACATAATACCGTAAGTGTAAATGTTTGGACCGATACCTGCTAGTTGCATATCCTCAAAAAGTTTTTGTGCAGTATTACATTTACCTACGTAGAACAATCCTTGTATCATGATGCTATAACTCACTGTGTCAAGAACCAATCCTTGACGAGGCATCTGTTGAAACAGGCACATCGCATCATCTATTTCCTTATTTTTACAAAATCCATCTAATAAAATGTTATAACAAAGAATGTCAGGCTTCAAGCCTTCAGCTATCATACGTCCAAGAACTCTTTGTGCTTCAGTTAGCTGGCCTTGCAAACAATATCCATCCATCAATGCACCATATGTAACTGTATCCGGACGCACACCCTTTTGGATCATTAATTGGAAAGCATTCTCTGCATCTTTTATTAAACCTTCCTTACAAAATGCATCCACCAAAATAGTAAAAGTATGTAAATCTGGAGAGATTTTGTAATCAGCCATCTCATGCATTAATTGTTTAGCTTCATTCCAACGGCCAAAATTGCATAAGCCATGAATTAACGAATTGTAGGTGACAACATCTGGCAGAATTCCCAGGTCAATCAGTTTGGATAAGAGGTTTATAGCATCATCTACCATTCTATCCTTACAAAGACTATCAATAACAGTGCTATACGCAAAGGTGTTGGGTTCATAATTTCCTTTCTCCATTACCCTGAGGAGCTCAACTGCCTTGTTCGTATATCCTGATTTGCATAATCCGTCAAGTACAGTCGCAAAAGTAACTGCATTAGGCTCACAAAGTTTCTCTCTGATCAACTTTTTGAATAACTCTACGGCCTCAAAAACCTTATCTTTCAAAAACAGCCCCTTAATTAGAGTGTTGTAGGTAGTGACATTAGGTACATGGCCAAGCTTGAAAAAGCAGGCTAAGATGGCAAAACCCAAATCGACACGTTTCATTCGGCAATAACAGTTTATCACAATACTCATCGTATACTCGTCAACAGGAATACCCAAAATGCGCATATTCTTGAACAAAGAAACAGCAGCCGAATAATGTTTCATCTTCACCATAACAGTCAATAGTTTACTGTATTGTTCAACGGGAGGCTTAGGTCTCATGCGAATCATTCGATGGAATAGAGAAATAGCATCATCAACATCCTTAACAGATTCAAACCCATATCTTGATTTTAGTGAAAACGAACGGTGATTTGTAAAATTAGAGGAAAGAACACATGTACCTTGTTTAGCTGAAGAGAAAAACGTTGTGGAGCTACGAATTGCAAAAGCAGCTGCTGCGTTGCTCTTCTTCATCTTTACCCTTCAACTTTGAGGAAATGGAGATGAGAAGAAGCTGCGATAAAAAATAAAAAGAAAGGAGAGGAATAATTACAATTTCGACTAGTAGTGTTTTTTTTGTTCGGAAAAACAAATTATATTGCAAAACAAGAATTACAAAAGATTTACCCAACACCGGTTGGGTGGATGTTTGAGTACAACAAGTTGAAAAGTTAGTTGGGGACACATGTAAACCAATTCAAAGGCAAACTATCTCGAATACAACATTTTGCGACCCAATCGAACACTTTGTTCACAGATCTCCTAATGTACGATAACCTAATGGTTGGGCTATCAGCAATAATCTTTCAGATGTCCTCCAATACTTCTCTTGCCTTCTAAGGAGCAAGTTTCGGAGAATCGATTGCTTTGAGAACTACTTCAGCATCACTTTCAATAGTGACGATAGGAAGTGGAGACTGAGAGACGAAGAGGCAGGCGTTGCGGCAGGCGACAGCTTCTGCTTCGAATGCAGACTCACACCATAAGGAGATAGCTTGACCGTGGATTAAATTTCCATGCCAGTCCCGACAGGTGAAAGCACAACTTGCTTTGTTAGAATTTGGGAGGAATGATGCATCGACATTTATCTTGAAGAAGTTTGTTGGGGTGGAGTCCAAGCCATTGGGGTGGTGGTATCGCTTTGAATCTGACTAGTATCAGAGCTTCTGGGTTGATCAAGGGAAATGTCGGCATCCAAAATGCAAAATCGAGTTTTGGTGATGGCCCTCTCTAAGTCGATAGGTCTATTCTCCATACTCGCTGAGCTTCTTTCCTTCCAGACCTGCCAACAACAAATTGCAATAAGATCAAAGGCTTCTTTCTTACCATAGCCCGTATTCGCACATCGGTCAGTTATGGATATGAGCCAGTCTCCGAATCTAGTGATGAGGTTTGGATTGATAGCACATTGGAGGATTGAGGCACACCAGAATCTTCTTGTCCATGGACAAATGAGGAAGAGATGTTCAATAGTTTCCACATTTGTGTTGCAAATGGTGCACATTGGAGACTCTTTGCACTTTCTTTTGAAAAGGTTTTCATGAAATGAAAATTATCGATATGTGGGTTGAATATATATTATGTATTTCGCACGTGTTAAATACATGTACACATACAAATTTAAGAAAATAATTAGTTTATCAATTAGTATAATGTTGATTTTGTTTACTAGATCGTCTAATTTTATCTTAATTTAGATTTTTCAATATAGTATCTTATTAGATCAATTTTGAATAGCTGTTTCACTACATATTTTGCTCTTATAATTACTTTATATCGGTAAGTTTGGCATTTCAATTGCTATATATTTTTGAAATATATGTAATGCCTATTGTCATACTCTAACTATGTAATATCTTAATTTTTGAAAAAAAGGCATTTTCGCGTACTAATAGGATGTTCATTTTTCAAATTAAACTCGAAGTTGCAAAGTTCTCAATTAAACCTTTGAAGACAGGTCTACATGGCTAACGAGTGATTTTGACTAAGACCCCTCTAATTATTGTTAAATGTGACTTAGACCCCTTAATATTAAAAAATGACAGATAAACCCCTTTCTGTTAGGAATTAAACTAGTGTTATGTTAAAATGACCTTTATACCCTTCACCTTTTTTTTTCTTCTTTTCTCTTCCTAATCCCTTCTTCCCCCATCTTATCTGGGTTTGCCTACAAAGACACTGATGGTTGCAAGTGAAAAAGTTGTGATTTCTTCATACACCCATTTCTTAGAATTGTAGAATTTCATAAGCAACTATCATTTTCTGAACTAACAATTATATGTAACTGATCGTTTTGGTGAATGAAAGTGAAGCCTTGGTCTGATTCTTGTTGAATCTTATATTAGTGTTTTTTTACGTTCTTTTTTTTTCTATTTTTTGGGTTGGGGGCGCCATGTTAAACTACATAAGATGATATCTAACAATTTCTTTTTATTTGTTTTCCAACGATCATATGAGACAAAAAAAAAAAAAAAATTATTTCATATCACTAATTTTTTCTTGCTCACAATAAATGGAGGCAATCCTGTTGACAGTTATCTATGTGCTTTGTATTCGGTGAAGCTATTGTGTTGAAGAAAGCAAGGATGACGAAGCTCTGGAATTGAGATGCCAATAAAACAGGTACTTGTCGGAATTGAGGACAAAAGGAGAGGGAGGATAAGTTGGTGGCAAGAGAATCACAGGGAAGAAGGTATTTGGTAGAGATAAAACGAGAAAAAAAAAAAAAAAAAAAGAGCAAAAGATAGAAAGGGGGGAAAAAAAAAAAGGAAGTGTATAAATGTCATTTTCAACTATTTTAACTGAAAAATGGATGAATTCCGAATAGAATGGGTCTATTTCTCACTCTTCAATGATAAGGGGGCTAAGTCACACTTTTAAGTTGTAGAAGGTGTGTGACTCAAAAAATAACCCCAAGGCTAACTCAGTTTTTTTAGGGAATGAACCCAACAATCCCTTCTGACTTGTATTGATAATAAGCTTCATAGCATTGTGTTGACTAAATGTAGATTGCAGTGAACACTGTAATGATCACTCTTACAATAACCCCAAAAATTGCAACCTCACGATAGTAAGTTAATTGACAGAAGATTTCCCTGGTGTTCATAACCTATTTTAGTAATTTTCTGACAAGGAAATGCTGTCAAATGAAGAGGTCAAGAGACTGACCCTTCTTTGGAGGAATTGAAATACTTGAACTAGAGTTGAGTGAGCTGAAAAAGTAAGATAAAAACTCTATTGCTCTGCATATTCACTCTCTGCTTCTTATATAGCCAGCCTTGCACCATCTTGCCATACCAATAGTCTCCAATGATTCCACAGATGTTTGCAACAGAATTTTAGAGCTGACGTGACACGTAGTCCTCCTTCATGGCAGCTGAGGTGGATGTCGAGCAGGCACAACAGAGACATGGAGATGTTTTATAAGAACAGCATCCAGACAAACAAACTTCATACATTATCCTGAGAAAAGATATCAAAGGTCATTACCATCAGAACAGACCATTTATATATCATCTACTCTATTATCTTTACATAAATTGTCAACAACAATGATATATGATTTCTTGTCTCGTATACAATTTAATTTTTCCAAGGGATTGAGCAGCTCAACCGCCTTACTTGTATTTCCAGATTTGCAGTGTCCATCTTTTACAGTCATGAAAGTAACTTCATCAACCTCACAAAATTCTCTCTGCTCAACTTTTTGAATGATTCCACTACCTCAACAATCTTATCTTCTACAAACAGCCCCTTTTGTAGTGTTGAAGGTAGTAAAATCAGGTATACAGCCAAGGGATAAGTATCCTCTCCTAGTCACTAGTATCTCTCGATTAGGAGCTGAAATTCAAATCATTCAATATATATGGATTATTCGAATTTCACCTACTAGTCACTCGGAAACACTAATGACTAGAAGAGAATCCAAACCCTGCATTTACAAATATTCCATGGGATACTGCAAAGTACCAAGCTACTTTGCTCTCTTACAGTTTAGTTAACACATTTAAGATAAGCTCCACCTTGTCAAATGCAACAGGAGGAAAAAGCATTAACAACGTTACAAGTTAAGCAGTAACAGGCAAATAATCATCCGAGACAACATACTTCAAAAGTCAGGTAGACAATTTTTCAACAAAAAGAAAAAATATCAGTTAGGCCAAAGACTGTTTTAATTGTGGCCAAGGTACATTTTCAAGGCAGATACACTGAACTGAATACAAATCACTTGCTAGACATCTTGCAAACACCTTCAAAGCAGAAACAGATATTTCTCAGAACGTTTATTTGTTGCTATAACAAGAAGTCATGCAGTTATTTGTAAAACAAATTCACTCTTTATCGCAAATACCAACTAGATAGAGAAAAAACATCAGCATCAGATGAGTTCTCCATAAACCATCTATCATATCACCCCATGTAAAACTCAGCCGAAACATGAAACTGCAAAACCTAAACTAAAAAGGAAAAGGCTAATCAGAAATGTGTCTAGCTTACTGTTCAGACATAGCTCTTCAATCGCTTTTAGCAGCATCATTGACCTCCTTTGAGCTGTTAGAAACATGATATTGAAATCTATGCTAGCTCCACAAGAAAGTTCTCATCAAAAGGCATAGTCAGTAGACAAATGAAATCTATTTCTGCTCCTTCAAAAGAGGAGAAAAGAGAGAGAAGAAGTGAACGATGTGCTCCTTCACCAACAATTACAAGCAGAAGAGGAGAAATATAAGAAATGGGAAAATTGCAAATCATGGTTCCACAAAAAAGCTGCAGAAACCTAGAGATCACGTCATGGAACCTCTCAACATCTTCTATTGAGGTGAGGAAGATAAAGCAGCACCTGAAACTTGGAGACTTCTTTTATCATTTGGAACTAATTTCTGAATCATATTTTGAAACAAAGGATCATGACCTTCTGGTGGGAGTAGATTTATCAAGATGGAAAATGTGGATGCATCAGGCGAGAAACCTCTTCTAACCATTTGCTCAAGATACATCATTGCATCTTGAGAGATACCCTGTTTTAGGAATCTTTGGACAATAACATTGTAAGTAAATCCATCTGGCAAGCAACCGTTACTTTCTATTTTCTCAAAAAGCTTCTTCGCATCCTCCATGAACCCATGTTGACAAAGTCCCTTTATCATTACATTGTACACCTTAACATCTGGATGCAACCCTTTAGAAGCAAGGTTATTGAACATATTATGAGCAACATCAAGTTTGCCTCTTTTGCATAATCCATCAATTATGATACAGTACATAGGAATAAGGTGAACTAGTCCTTTGCCCTCAATGTCATAGAAAAATGACAAAGCTTCTTCAATGGGCTTGTTCTTGCAAAGACCATCCAACATAATACCATAAGTAAAAATGTCTGAAACTACACCTGCCAACTGCATATCCTCAAAAAAATGTTGTGCAGTATTACATTTACCTACACAGAACAATCCTTGTATCATGATACTATAACTCACTGTGTTAGGAACCAATCCTTGACAAGGCATCTGTTGAAACAGGCACATCGCATCATCTATTTCCTTATTTTTACAAAATCCATCCAATAAAATGTTATAACAAAGAATGTTAGGCTTCAAGCCTTCCGCCATCATACGTCCAAAAACTCTTTGTGCTTCATTTAGCCGGACTTACAAACAATACCCATCCAACAATGCACCATATGTAACTATGTCTGGACGTATATCCCTCTGGATCATGATTTGAAATATTCTCTGCATCTTTTATTAGCCCTTCCTTACATAGTGCATCAATAATAATATTAAATGTATATAAATCTGGAGATATGTTGTAGCAAACCATCTCACCCAATACTTGTTTAAACTCACTCCACCGGCCAAAATTACACAATCCTTGAATTAAAGAACTGTAGGTGACAACGGTTGGTGGAATGCCTTTGTCAATCATTGCGGATAAGAGGTTCAAAGCATCGTCTACCATTCTATCTTTACATAGACTATCAATAACAGTGTTATATGCAAAGGTGCTGGGTTTGCAATTTCCTTTCTCCATTACCCTGAGGAGCTCAACTGCCTTGTTCGTATATCCGGATTTGCATAATCCGTCAAGTACAGTCGCAAAAGTAACTGCATTAGGCTCACAAAGTTTCTCTCTGATCAACTTTTTGAATAAATCAACAGCCTCAACAAACTTATCTTTCAAAAACAGCCCCTTAATTAGAGTGTTGTAGGTAGTGACATCAGGTACATGGGCAAGATTGAAAAAGCAGCCTAAAATTGCAAAACCCAAATCGACACGTTTCACACGGCCATAACAGTTAGTCACGATATTCATTGTAACTTCATCAACAGGAATACCCAAAATGCGCATATTATTGAACAAAGAAACAGCAGCCGAATAATGTTTCATCTTCACCATAACAGTCAGTAGTTTATTGTATTGTTCAACGGGAGGCTTAGGTCTCATGCGAATCATTCGATGGAATAAAAAATAGCATCATCAACATCCTTAACGGATTCAAACCCAAGTCTTGTTTTATGTGAAAACGAGCGGTGATTTGTAAAAATAGAGGAAGGAACACATGTACCTTGTTTAGCTGAAGAGAAAAAAGTTGTGGAGCTGCGAATTGCAAAAGCAGCTGCTGCGTTGCTCTTCTTCATCGAGGAAATGGAGAGGAGAAGAAGCTGCGATAAAAACAAAAGGCGAAAAAATATATATATATGTTTTATATTTTATTGTTGTATTCTAATGATGTAATGTCTTATTTTTAAAAAAAAAATTAATTTACATATCAATAGAATTTTTATATTTCGAATTCAATCCTCAAAGTTACAAAGTTCTCAATTAAGTCTTTTTTATCTATTATTAAATATGACTTAGACCCTCTTAATATTAAGAAGAAAAAAAAAAAAGGAATAGACCCTTCAGTTAGGGATTAAATTACTTTTTATGTAAAAATGGATTGAAATGACCTTTATGCCCTTCACCTTTTTTTCCTTCCTTGGGTTTTTTTCTTTTTTACTTTTCTTTTATTCTTTTAGTCTTCTTTCACCTTTTCTCTCCCAATCCCTTATTCCCACGATCTTATCTGAGTTTGACTAGAAAGACACTGATGGTTGAAAGTGAAAAAGGTGCGATTTTTGTATTCACCCATTTCTTAGAATTGTAAAATTTCATACGCAACTGATCATTTTAGTGAATGAAAGTGAGGCCTTGATCAAAAAAATAGTGCACTCAATACACTATTCTTGTTGAATCTTGTATTAGTATTTCTTTTTATGTTTTGTTTTTTTATTTTTTTTTCTGTTGTTGGGGGCGTTACTTGAAATTACATAAAATGATATTTAACAACTTATTTTTATTTATTTTCCAACAATCTTATGAGAAAAAAAGGTTTTATTTCACGATAAATTTGGTGAAGCTATTGTGTTGAAGAAAGCAAGGATGATGAAGCTCTAGAATTGAGATGCCAATAAAATAGGTATAGCTCATCATAATTGAGGGTGAAAGGAGAGGTGACGATAAGTTGGTGGAAATAGAATCACGGAGAAGAAGGTCTTTGGGACTGATTAAAACGGGAAAAGAAAGAGCAAAAGATAGGGAAGTGAAAAAGAAAACAATAGGAAGAATATAAATGTCATTTTCAATTATTTTAACAAAAAATTAATAGATCCTAACAGAAAGAGTCTAAGTCACATTTTTAGATGTAAAAGGGGTGTGACTCAAAAAATATCCCATGGATAACAAAGTTCAAATTTTTACGCCATAGGCTAATAAACTCTTAAAGTTTGTTGAGTGTTTTGATGAACAAATTTTATCGTTTCTTGTTTAAATTAGAGAAAGAAATAAATGAAAAGATAATTTTAAATGTAAACTTACTGGAATATACAAGAATAACAAAATTGTCCTTCCACAAACTACCATTTTCTTTTGCTTCATTTTACCTTAATTTGAGGGGAAATAAAAATGACCTTATTAAAGGGTTTTGCAATACCACTATTTATTTTCTCCTTACCTCAATACCTCCATTTATTTTTTTCCACATAAAAAAATCAAGAGAAAATATCATATTACCTTCCTATGATATGTGAAACTATCACCCTACCTTCCCGTATTCCTAAAACTTCAAAATGCCCCCCGTGTTATTAGAAAGTTATCATACTATCTCCTTCATGTCTTTTTTAAGCTATTAAATGACAGTTTTGTCATTTTATAATACTTTTATTTTTTTATTTTTTTTCTTTATTTTTAACTATTTACCATGAAATAAATTTTTTTTAAAAAAATCATCACCCCCCACCCCCTGCTACTCCGTCTGGTGCTCGTCGGAGCAGCAGGGGGTGGGGAAGGGAAGGGGAAGGTAGGGTGGGTGGGGGGTGGGGGTGATGATTTAAAAAAAAAAAATTATTATTTTTATTTAATGGTAAATAGTTAAAAATGAAAAAAAATATGAAAAATATATTTATTATAAAAGGGAAAAACTGTCATTTAATAGTTTAAAAAATACATGGAGGAAGTAGTGTGATGACTTTCTTGAAGTTTTAGAAATACAGGGAGGTAGGGTGATAGTTTCACATATCACGGAAGGGTAATGTGATAGTTTCCCAAAAATAAATCCCAAAAATGAGTTATTTCCATCAACTGTGCCTAATCCAAACATAGTGTCAAGGTTTTCCTTCCTTTAAAATGACATTGAGAAACCATTACATCTTTTTTAAAGTGATTTCTTACTTAATGATGTTGTTATTTCAATGTTACCACATCTTGTTGTGGAAGGCAAAACAATATCACACAATCATTGAATCACTTGCTAGTGTTTCCCAGTGAAATCTATACAATGTGCGAGAACAAACTCCTCAAAGTTTGTAGTGCACAGAAGGACAATAATTCTCTCAGTCACCTGTGTCTCTCGACTAGAAGGCGAAATTCTAACCATTGAATAAAGATGAATGATTAGAATTTTACCTCTTAGTCACTCGGAAACACTAGAAGATAATCCAAACCCTACATTTACAAATATTCCAAGGGATATTGCCAAGTACCAAGCTATTTTGCTATCATACAGTTTAGTTAACACATTTAAGATAAGCCCCATCCTGTCAAATATAAGTGGAGAAAAAAGCATTAACGACGCCACAAATTAACCATTAACAGGCAAAATAATCATCCAAGATAATGAACTTCAAAAGTCAGGAAGAAATTTTTCAACAAAAAGAAAAAATATCAGTTAGGCCAAATATTGTTTTAATCGTGGCCAAGGTACATTTTCAAGGCTGATACGCAAACTGAATACTAATCACTTGGTAGACATCTTGCTAACACAGATTGTTTATTTGTTGTTATAACAAGAAGTCATGCAGCTATTCATAAAACAAATTCCTTCTACATCGCCAATACCAGCTAGATAGTGAAAAAACATCAGCATTAGAATTGAGGATGCATGAAAGGAGAGGTGAGGATAAGTTGGTGGAAAGAGAATCACGAAGAAGAAGGTATTTGGAAGAAAATTAAAATGGAAAAAAAAAAAGAGCAAAAGATAGGGAAGTGAAGAAGAAAATATAATGAAGGATATAAATGTCATTTTAACTAGTTTTTTAAAAAAAAATGAATAGATCCCTAATAGAAACGGTCTATCTCTCACTTTTTAATAATAAGGAAGTCTGAGTCACACTTTTCAATTGTAAAAAAAGTACTAAAAATATCCCATGGCTAACTAATTTCAAATTTTCTGGCTAGAGGCTAATAAACTCTTAAAAGTTTGTTGAGTGTTTTGAGGAACAAATTTTATCATTTCTTGTTTAAATTTGAGAAAGAATGAAATGTAAGGATAATTTTATATATAAACTTACTGGAATATACAAGAACAACAAATTTTTCCTTCCACAAACTACCACTTTCTTTTCCTTAATTTGAGGGGTAATCAAGATGACCTTATTAAGGGATTTTGCAATACTATTATTTATTTACTCCTCATCGCAATACCTCTATTTATTTATTTATTTATTCTCATCGAAAAATCAATCCAAAAAAACATGTTCTCTCCACCCACTTCTCCCAATCCAAACATAATGTCAAGGTTTTCCTTCCTTCAAAATAACATTGAGAAACCATTACATCTTCTTTAAGGAGTTGCAGAATAGAAATTTATTAATGATATTGTCATTTCAATGTTACCACATCTTGTGGAAGACAAAACAATGTCACACAATCGTTGAATCACTTGCTAGTGTTTTGCATTAAAATCTGCACAATATGCGAGAATAAACCCTGCAAAGTTTGTAATGCACAGAACTACAAGGTTTTCTCATAGTCACTCATGTCTCATGACTCAAAGTTAAAATTCTAACCATTTAGAGATAAATGATTAGAAGTTTACCTCCTAATCACTCGGAGGCACTGGGAGAGAATCCAAACCCTGCATTTACAAATATTCCAAGGGATATTGCCAAGTACCAAGCTACTTTGCTATCATACAGTTTAGTTAACACATTTAAGATAAGCCCCATCCTGTCAAATATAAGTGGAGAAAAAAGCATTAACGACGCCACAAATTAAGCATTAATAGGCAAAATAATCATCCAATATAAAGAACTTCAAAAGTCAGGTAGAAAATTTTTTCAACAAAAAGAAAAAATATCAGTTAGGCCAAAGACTGTTTTAATTGTGGCCAAGGTACATTTTCAAGGCTGATACACGAACTGAATACAAATCACTTGGTAGACATCTTACTAACACTTTCAAAGCAGAAACAGATATTTCTCAGATTGTTTATTTGTTGTTATAACAAGAAGTCATGCAGCTATTCATAAAACAAATTCCTTCTACATCATCGCCAATACCAGCTAGATAGCGAAAAAACATCAGCATTAGATGAGTTCTCCATATCGCCCCTTGTAAAACTTTGCTTAAAAAGTTCACACATAGCTCTTCAATTGCTTTTAGCAGCATCATTGACCGCCTTCAAGCTGTTAGAAAATGTGCAATATATTGAAATCTATTGTAGATCCACCAAAAAGTTGTCATGAAAAGGCATAGCCAGTAGCCAAATGAAATCTATTTCTGCTCCTTCAAAACATGAGAAAGACAGAGAAAGAAGAAGCAAGGAATGTGCTTCTTCACCCACAGTTACGAGCAGAAGAGGAGAACTTTTCAGAATGAAACATCCCGGTTTGTTTCCATGTGTAAGCCACGAATTACCATTCGTCCCATTTATTAATGAAGTCATCCCACATAGCTGCTGCAATAGAGTCTCGTAACAAGCAAGCCCTCTGCTCAATTGGGAAAGCCAACTGGGGATCAGGTTGGTCATCAAAATCAGGCAACTCTTCAACTTTTCCTTCTTCAACACTACAGAACAACCAATCCTTTGTCTCCTCACGACGGATGTGGTTGTGTATGACACACGCAGCTATAACAATATCCCTCTGGGTATGAAAAGCATACTGAGGAGCACGTTTGAGAATTGGAAACCGTTCTTTTAACACATAAAAAGACTTCTGTATTGCATTTCTTAAACAGGCATGCCGATGATTAAATAATTCTTTGGCATTTCTTGGAAACTGATTAGCACCTCTATATTCAGGGATGTAATATCGAACCCCATGATATGGTGCAATAAATCTCTCCATATTCACATAATTCATATCAACAAGATAATACTTGCCTGTAACACAAAATATTCATGGAAATTGTTCAGGACTAGACCATCATCATATGCAACAGAAACCAAAATGGCAAGAGCTAGATATCAACAAGACTGTAAATTGAACGCTAAGAAACAACCTTCAGGAATCGGAGGGAAGTTCTGATCAGGATTATCGAGAACGGCTCTTATCACACGTGAATCTGCAACTGAACCTTCCCAACCAGGATAGACAAATATAAAATGGAGATCAAATGTGCAAGCTGCCAAGACATTTTGTGACAAGACACCATTTTTATTACGAAATCGAGATTGATCTTTGGCTGGTACATGTGCAGGAATGTGCATACCATCTATTACCCCAATACAATCCTAGATAAAACAAAGTTCAGTTAATAACAGAACAAAATTGCATGAGAATGAAATATGAGGGTACTCAGGCATAAACCTTGAAATATGGATGGTATCTATTGCTTCTGATGATCTCTTGAGGTGTTGTAATTGGTGGTGGTTGAAGAAACTCACGCGACAATGACTTGATTGACTTCAACACATTATTAAAGTACCTGCTTACAGTCTCACCGGAGTGCTGAAAGCGATCTTGTATTACCCTGTTACGCTCATTGTGCCCAATAATATTCAAGAAGATTCCCAATTGCTCTTCTACCATAACCCCAGGTGTGTCACGCAGCATGCCTCTCTGCCGAAGAATGTCACATAGCTTGTGGAAAACATGTTTATCCATTCTAAACATTTCACGGCATAAATCACCATGACCATTGAGTACTTCAGCCATAAATCCAGACCCTTTTGGAGACAAACCACGCTGAGGCTGCCTACTGATTATATCATAATAATAGTAACCAGCTGCTGCTGCAACTAATTCCATCTCATCCAATTCTATGTCTAAATCATCCATGCTGCTTGAGCAATCTGTAGAAGTAGGTTGTAAAACACAAAATATATAACAAAACAATTATGCTTGGTGGTATACATTCTCACAGATTTATGAAGATTTCAAGCAAAATATTTATTGTACAAAGAGATGCAACCAAGATGAGAAACACAGAGCATACTTCAATTAACTACACTAAATTTTTGAAAAAACATTACATAGCTTTGGACGACAAAGTCAAAGCAAGTACAAGGTGACCGTCGACTCCACTAGAGGGACAGATCATCTATATAAATTTGGAAAGCCCACAGAAAAGGAACTCTAATTCTTGGGACTCCTCAGGTAGCTGAGACAGAGGAAGCCCTAAACTTTGCGCTGCAATCAAGCTACTCGTCTTTCATTTTTGAGACACATGAATGTTTCTCTGGCATTGGAACTCTCAAATAAATCTAAAGCAAAAAAGCAGAGGCTTTGATCAATGCCTTGCATCTCATCCAGTACTTTTATGCACTTGCTTATGGCAAACCGCTCCTCATTCCTCATAATTGCAGATGCCCTCATCTTTGAAGCAGCTGCTATCTCTAGCATAGCATCAACTATAGCATCACCCGTAGCCTTACGGCCTCTCTTTCGATTACCTGAACTTGGTGTTGCTGACTGGCGGTTGTTATGTCCATCTAACATGTTTGCATCCTCCCCAGAGCCTGAAGATGCATCCTCATCCAAGAAAGCAGGATTTGCAGACATGCTTCAAGTCCCAATGAACATCAACAACTGAAGATATCTGATTTAGACTGTCTTCATTTCACAAATAGCAAGAAAGCTTGTAATCATTTCAATCTTTTTATGACCTTTAATTAATCAATCCAATGCAAGCCGTTGCACCAAGAGCATGAATACATCCTACAAAACCTATATGAAAGGAAGTATGATACACTAATGACACACAAACACCTTTTCTTGCTCTGGAAATCAATTAACTTAGAAATTAGACTTTCTAGAGCCTCATCTAGTGAAATCGTAACAATTGATCTTGGCTAAATTTAAGGGATTGTGGGCCCGCCATCAATAAGTTTTGAGTTTTTCATTTTCATTTCATTGAGGAGAAAATTAACTTATTAGAGATTATAAATTCTTTCAGTAAAAATTCTTCGAATTAACTTATTCCACTAGGCTGGAACAACTAAAAATACACCCCATAACATTTTCAATAATAGAGAGCTATATTACTAGGTCACGTATAAGGAAAAATGTCCGACATGTTTGGTTTTCAAATTTTTGTTGAAATGAAAATTAGAAGCAGTAATACGACTCAAAGGAAAACCAAGAAAAATACGATGATGACAGAATTAGATATAAATAAATCTCAATTAAAATTTACTATACCAAGAAAGTGTTAATCTATCTCCGAACATTGTAACTTTTCATTCACATGACCACCCTAATTAACTAATATAATCAAAACCAAAACAAAGTCCAAAACTCCAAATAATCAAATTTATATTAAAGATTGATATACCAATGTCCAGTTAACCCACAAGCTTAAGGGAACCACCCCCCCCCTTCTCCCCCCTCCCCAACCCTCTCCCAAGCCCCAAATTTCTAGAGAGAAATTGCACTTTTCTCGTTATGCTGGGTCCCACATTGAGTCCTAAAAGTGGCATTTTTTTCCTTTTTTTTGTCGGGTCACAAGCGGCCTGACGGACTCAGAGCAAGTAGTAACTTGTTGTAATTAGGGTTAGTCAAACCACGATTTCGAGCTCCAATATAATGTTTCGTTTCACTTTATTATTATTATTATTATTATTAACAAGAAATATCAAGACCTGTTTAGTTTACTAAACAAAATTAACACTATCTAAAATTGCAAGCACAAAAACGAAACGAAAAGAAAAATAAAAGTGCATTAATCAGAAAGATTTATCCTCGTAAGACTGCTACAAAAAAAAAAAAAAATGTGGCAAGAAACTATGGACAATTAAATAAAAAAATACACAGTATAAAAACAAGAGTATAGTTATAATCACAAGAATAATTACCTGAGAGAAGTATTTGTGTGGAGTCGTTTTTGTTTGATTGTTGGGTTATAGTAATTTGAGAAGCAAGAAAAGGGGTTTAAACAGAAAGCCCGTACGAGGGAAGGAGACCCTTTCTATTTAAGCTTTTTGCGCGGGCCGGGCCGGCTGGGCTGGGCTGGGCTGGAAGAATTGTGGTCCCACTGCTCTCTCTACTATTATTGTCTTTAAATAGGGGTAATAATTTTTTAGAAAAAAAGGAGGCAATTTTTTAAAGAAATTTGCAAAATGAGAGTTGGACCTCATATTTTTGCAAAATTGAAGGATGGATTATTTTTTTTGGCGGATAAAAGTGCTACTACATATTCTTAATTTATGCCTTTAAGAGTGTGTTTGATTTGGGGGTTTGGGGTTGAAAAGATTGGTTAAGTAATTTTTAAAAATGTTCTCTTGTTTGAATTGGAGGAATTAACTTAGGGAGATATTCAAAAAGGTAAGTATGTAAATTTGTTTATAAGATTTATTCATCCCTTTTGTTTTATTTTATGAGTATTGCTATATGCAAGCATTTAGTCTTTCATATATAATAAAATTTTTACTATATATACGATAAATTTAATATTTAATATATGAATTTTCATCATATAAAATAGCGGTGAAGTGGTGACGTAAATCATTACTCTTATTTTCATTCGAAGCAATGATAACATATACTCCTCTATATTTTTACCTAAAATATCCAAACAAGTTTGATCCTTCCCTTCCTTTTCCTTTATAATTGAATCTTTTAATTTTTTTATTAGTTTTTCCTCGTGAATCTAAACAAACCCTAAGTGTAATTTTACATTATGTTTGGATTTGCAAGGGAAAAGAAAGTAAGAAAAAAGAGGAAGATAGAAAATGATTTATTTTCATAGATAGCCTAAAAAGGAAGAAAAAAAACAAAAAAAAAAACTTTATGACTTTTGACTAGATTATAGAAGGATATGGAAGGGAGTGATAATTTTAAATAAACATTACAAAATTAATCTCTTTTGAATTCGTTTTCATGTTAAATATTTAATTACATTCTAGTCTTTTCATATTTTTTCATTATTTTCTCCTCCATTTTACCTTGAGTTTAAGGGAACGCAAAATTAACTCTAATAAAGAAAGAGAGGTATTCTTCAACAAACATTTTATTTCTTCATACCAAAAACAATTCCAAACGCGCTTTTTTCGCATCTCCCTTAAGAAAAGTATATCCATAGTACATTGTATTAAAAAAAAAGAGAGAGAGACTTGTTTAACAGAAAAAAAAAAAAAAAAAAACCTAACACAAGTACTTTATTTTATGACGGTAAAATCTGTTACATTGTAAAAGAGGAAAATTACATATTTTATGTCAAATTTACACTAGTGCTTACACAAAAAATTGGCTTCATCAAATTTTAGATGAATCAAATATTTTAACACGTATATATTTGTAAGTGGACAAAGAATAAGAAAAAAGATATTATATCTTTTAGAGACATCATGGGTTACATTATGATAAAACAAGAAATTACACCCCCATTTTGTGAAAATAAGAATTCCACAAACAATTTAAAGCAAAAATAAGAAAAATAAAGTACTCAGCCCCAAACCTTTTTCTTTAATTTATTTTTAGATAACAAAAAATTTATTAAAAACATGACTATTTCAAAATTATAAATTTTATAAAATAGTGACGTGCTCTAACATATACCCGTTGTAGTCAGGGAGTCCCAACCCTTTTTATTAATCAAAAGTCACGAGCCTTTTGTCCTATTATGTGAGATTCCTATATCATTGTACACATGATCAATCATACACACAACTAGTAAAAGTAAAAGTACCAAGTGACATAACACCACTAGCCACACTATAGATACCTCAAAGTACTGACCATCTAAGCATCTAACTAAACACAACAATGGCGGTGAGGTTCTTCTCCATTATCCTTTCTTTGTACCTCATCATCTGCTGTGTTTCATTAACCTTAGCACAGAAAGATGCAGAACATGACCCAACAACCAAAACTATGGAGGGCTTTTCTGGGTACCCTATTCATGAACCCCACTTTACCGACTCCATTTCTTCACTTTCTGTGGATTCTGAAAGCCTGCATAACCAGGTATCTTGAAATTTTCCATATGTAGTATGTATGTATATGCAAGGTTTTTTTTAGATGGCAGTGGAGATTAGGCATTTGTTTTATGTCTGTGTGGAAAAATTATTTTATCCGTCCAGACTGATTAGTCCGTCAGTTTCTCACATAGTCACATGCTCACTAATATGTAAAAAATTAACCATTTTTCTAGATTGATTGAAGAGTTTCACGTCTATATGTACATGTGTGTCAGGTCCAGACTAGAATTCAAGACTGTAAGCGGGACTGATATTGGAGGTTTAAGAATAATGTCTTCGGTCGCAATGGCCCAAAATTGTTAACCCGTATTATCACTCGAATCATGACACTTACAGATAAACAACTGTCCATATATCTCACACCCACGTAGGATATTATAGTGTGTATGCATAGTAAGCATTTAGAAAGATTATATATTCATTAGTTGGTGGTG
This sequence comes from Ehretia macrophylla, assembly GCA_037974665.1. Taxonomy (NCBI): domain Eukaryota; kingdom Viridiplantae; phylum Streptophyta; class Magnoliopsida; order Boraginales; family Ehretiaceae; genus Ehretia; species Ehretia macrophylla. The sequence goes on along the minus strand of CM075777.1, from coordinate 47,829,660 downwards.
CTCGAGTGTGATTTCTTCGATTCTTTTCTTTTTTTTTTTCTTTTTTTCTTTTTATGAACTATGATATTGGTGTCTCAATTTCTTGGTGACATATATACTTCAGGATTAAAAAAAAAAATTCAAGTTTTGAAAAAATGTTAATACTGATTATCACTTCAGTTCATCAGCTTTAGTATAGATTATAAATCTTGTTCGTATGATTAATAAATCATGTTCATATTTTATTAAATTTCTTAACTTGGTTATGACTTGGAGTTTGCTTATGGGTGTTTTCTCATACTTTTACTTATGAATGTTGTGAAATTTTAATTTGTCATACTTTTTCTCCAGATAATTGAATTATCGACTTTCTCGGATACTCCAGCACCGTCAGTTACAAGGGTTCTGTACAGTGAGAAGGATGTTCAGGCGAGGAGGTATAAGCAGGATCTTATCTGATGTTTGTGGTCATATACTCATATCTAATTCAGTTCATTTCTGCTGACTGTGGTTATATAATGCTAAAGCGTTACAGGTTTAAAACTGTGGGTAATTGACGAGAAATTAATTCTCAACTTAAAGTGTATACACGGATGATTTATTTCCTTGACTTAAATGATTCTTTTTGGAATATGAAAAGTGTGCCAAGATGGGGAGGGGGAGGGGAGAGCAGAGAAAAAACGAGGAAGTGAAAGCATCTTTCTTTCGTGATTCTGCTGGTTGGCTATATATCTTTAGAACTTCTCTAATTTCTCACTATGAGTTTTGTTGAGGTGGCTAACTAATTGATACGTGCATGCATATGCTTTCTCCAGGATATCTATTCATTCGTATGACTTATATTGTATCTGGACATGTGCAACAGTACCTTACCCATCTTCACTTGTAAATGTGCAGATACATTAAAAATTTGATGGGGCTTTCTGGCCTCTCTGTAAGAGAAGATGCCGTTGGCAACATTTTTGGTCGATGGTGAGTAATTACTCATCTTGTGGTTCTTTTTTCCCTCTTATAGACCGTACTATCTGTGGTGCTTGTTAAACATTCAAGGTAATATTGGGTATCATAAAACTTTCAAACTATTTATAATCATGAGAAACTCAAAGGAAATATTCCATGATTTAAAGCAAGGTGTTTGGCTTTTCTACACTCGAGCATAGCAAAAAATTAGACAGTTTAATTGACATATGCCTTCGTCACAGTAGACCTTCAATATTTTGGGAATATTTCTCTATTCTATATCCTATATTCAAATGATCCAGGTGTGTACCCTGGACATAGAGAAAAAAGTCAATTGAAAGGGCAGCCTAGATATATATTTTTTTTATTTTTTTTTGGAAATCCGTGGGTATCCAGACTTTGTTTGATTGATTCATAGGGTCTTGAAGTTAACAGCCGGGTATACCTCCAATGGTCCTAAGGGGACTTGAACTAGCGATCCTGCCCTTTCCTCTCCCCTTCTTTGTTTCAAAGAAAGTTAAGAGATGGTGGCCTATGGGTACTATGAGTGGGAAAACAATGTATAAAGTAGCTTGTATCCTATACCATTTGTGTTGATTGATTCATTACTTTAGGCCTATTATTCAATTTACATTTCATTTTGTCCCTTGGTGCCTATATTATTTAAAATCTTCAATCCCTGAGCCACTTCCTATTTGGTAACTGTTTCATTTTGTTGAAGTTCAGGTTTTTCAGTTTGTTATTGAAGTGCTCAATATTTCAGTGAGTTATATTACGTTTGTTCAACAATCTAGAATCATGTGATGTTTTATTAAGGTGCTTGCCTCTTTTCCTATTACTGTACAGGAATGGCTATGAACCAGAGCTTGCTTCAGTTTCAACAGGTTCTCACATCGATGCTATCCCATACTCTGGGAAGTATGACGGGGTGGTTGGTGTTTTGGGTGCGATAGAAGCTATTAACGTGCTAAAGCGGTATGTAGGTTGCCTCCGAACCGGAAAGATAACTATAAATTCTTCTTTACTCCCTTTTGTAGCTCGAATACAGTCGTTCAAACCAAAAATTAATTCTTAAATTTCCATGTTACATTTAAAATACCTGATTGACCTGATGATTGGTTTTCTATCCACAAAGGCATCATAAATCAAGTTCGAAACTGTACTCTGAAAGCTACATCTGGTTTTTATGTCAGTTCGAGTGAAGGATGGTCAGTAGTGGATTTCTTTTGAACTCTTAAGTTTCTAAAATCAATAAAAAGAAAGGAATTTCTTGCGAGCTACCTTCAACAATCTGAATTTACCATCTCACCGGATCATGAATTTCTTTTATGTAGATAGTATTGCAGTAGTTACGGGATTTTGAGTGATCTAATCAATCATAACACAACAATACAACTTTTGATAGTTTATGGATCAACTTGAGTAGCCGGATAGAGCCTATCTTCATCTTGTTATAGGTAGGATACTGTCTTTAGTGGGATTCCTAGTTCAAGTATTTATTTTTTTAGGTTGCAATCCAGGTGACATGGAAGTTTGTGATTGATCTGTCTGGTACTATTGTATAATATGAAGACTTCAAATGAGCTGATTACAAGTTAGTACCTAAGAAATCACAGCTACTACTGATTGATGCTAATGTAGATGTATTGATCAATTTGAAAAGGGGAACGCAAATTAAGGCTACAATTTGTAGGTGTAGGGGTGATGCTTTCTCTTTATACATGGCTAATTAAAATTTTACAGGTCTGGTTTTAAGCCTAAAAGGTCATTAGAGGTGATCATGTTCACCTCTGAAGAGCCTACACGGTTCGGGATCAGCTGCTTGGGAAGGTTAGGGACTCTAATTCAATAGTGTAGCAGTAAATCTTCTTGAACTTTATTGGATCACCACATGTTTCAGTCAATTGTTCACTTCTAGCTTGAGTTTACTGATGTTTATCTAAAATGTGCAGCCGCTTATTAGCAGGGAGTGAAGAACTGGCCGAACTTCTGAAGAAGACAGTGGATAACCAAAACATAACCTTTTTCGATGCTGCCAGATCTGCTGGTTATTCGAATGTTGAGGATTTATCCAGTGTATTTCTTAAGAAAGGAAGTTATTCTGCATTCATCGAGTTGCACATAGAGCAAGGTCCTATTCTGGAAGAAGAAGGTAGACAGCCTCTCTTGAGCAATCATCTCTTTTTTTAGTTTGCAGTATTATGTAATAAGCGTTCAATATTTCTCCTGGGCCACGTGTTCATCTAAATTTGATGTAATTGTAGCCATATCCATCGGAGTTGTCACTGCGATTGCTGCTCCTGCAAGCATTAAAGTAGATTTTGAAGGCAATGGAGGTCATGCAGGAGCTGTCCTGATGCCTAAGAGGTAGCAAATTTTTGGTTCTAATCCCCTTCTATCCTCTAATTTTATTTTGAACCAATTTGTCAACATGACCTTGACCTTGTTGACGGAAATTATTCTAGGTGAATGGTCTTGAAAAAAAGTGAACATGAATCATAATTGCAACAAACATTGGGTGGTTAATCTTTCCCCTTAGATTGCGTCCATATCTCCAAGTTGCATGCATCTGTTATTTTTGGTTAATTATTGATTTCACCTTTCCTTCAGAATTAAAACATATACTGCCTCTCCTCGGTGCATTGAATAGATAAATATGTAATTAGATGAAATTTGCTAAAGAACAATACAATTTGTATCACACCTCTTTTGCTTGAACAAAATTTTCACTGTTTCTGAATATTTTCATTTAGTAACAGAAATAATGTTATACACCCCCATCTCACTTTTCTTGGTTATTGAACTATACTAGTAAGAGGAATCTAACCAGAAAGTTCTCAACCAAATCCTTTTGGGGCAGAAATGATGCAGGACTCGCGGCTGCTGAGTTAGCATTAGCTGTAGAGAAACATGTACTCGAATCTGGATCTATAGATACTGTTGGAACAGTTGGTAAGCCCTCATTTTAGAATTAAGTTCCTGTAATACAGTTTTCCAATTAGAGAGTTTCTATTTGATTTCCAGGTATTCTGGAGCTGCATCCGGGAGCAATTAACAGCATTCCTAGCAAATCACACCTGGAAATAGGTATAGTTTTTGTTGAGTGATGTATTGTTAAAATAGTTCACTCTTAGTGGCGAGAATAGGGTCAATGGTTTTCTAATATTTGGTCAAAGTATGGCAATTACATGCAAAAACTCACAGACAGACATGGTTTCTTTCTGTGTTACAGATACACGTGATATTGATGAAAATCGGAGGAATGTCGTAATTGAGAAAAGCCATCAAGCTGCCTTAAGTATATCTAAGAAACGTGGAGTTAAGCTATCCGAATTCAAAATTGTTAATCAAGATCCACCAGCTCTTTCTGAAGAATTCATCACTAAGGCAACAGAATCAGCGTGTCAACAACTAAACCTGAGTTATAAGAAGATGATCAGTAGAGCATACCATGATTCTCTATTCATGGCCAGGTAAATGAAAACTGAAAAAAATTCTAGCTCATTGTTTGCACCCCACACTAGGCAGATGGCCTTCAGATAGGGGTTGAATCGATGATCATTTGGTACACAAAATGTTATCTGCATATAGGAAATTTATGACCTTACAATATGCGGAATGGAATGGTTTATTTGACCACTTTTATCTGCTAACATGTGTGGTTTAAATCTTTACAGAATATCTCCAATGGGTATGATATTCATTCCTTGTTACAAGGGTAGGTCCCTCATTTTCTCTCATTTTAAAGATACTTCTCTAGTAATGCCAACGTTCTTAGTTTAGGACTTAATATAATTGTCTATTGCTTGCAATTATTCAATATTGATTTTCTGGGCTGACAATAAGATATTTCTACTTCTGTCTTTCGCAGGATATAGTCACAAGCCCGAGGAATATGCCTCCTCTGAAGACCTTGCTAATGGGGTAAAAGTATTAGCACTAACACTTGCCAAATTATCCCTGGCCTGATATCGTCTGCAGAACTGGCGTTAAGTTTCTAACTGGTGAACCTTTTAGTTGTCTAAAATGTTTATTAGTTACCAGGAGACTATCTTAGTTGTTCTATCATTATTAGATATTATCCATGTTTCATGTATAATTGCCATTGTGTGTGCAAGGCATTTTCTGGTGGATGTATAATTGCCATTGTGTGTGCAAGGCATTTTCTGGAGAAGCAATCCACCTGAAATGGTTATCGGTATTCTGTTTTCTGCATAAACTTTGCGCATGTAATTTGCGTCCAATACTCCCCCCCTTCCCCTTCCACAGAAAAATGCACGTGTAAGCACGCGTGCTTGCACACATATACATGAGAGAAGAGAGAGAGCTCTGTAAACAATATCCCTTTATTGATGTGATTACATGAAGGAGTACAATAGTTAAAAGCAGAGTAAAATTTGATTGAACAAAGCCTTCTATGAGGCTGAGAAGAGTTATACTGATAAAAGGTGTCCAATAAGATATGCTGCCACAATTTTATCTTCCCTCAGCTCCATGATCATGAATTGTGAGGAACAGATATTGCTGGGCTGCCCTACCTACCTATAGCTTCTACCAGGTATATCTACTAATCAAGTTGTTAAATCTATGTTGTTTTCTGGTCGGGGCCGCCAGTTTCTGGCTTCGCCAGCACAACCTCAATCTGAGAGAGAAGACAAAAATAGAGCTTTCAGTAACTGGAAGAAACTATCATGTAGGAAGCAGATGTAATTTAGATTTACTCATAATATTATAACGTAACAGGAGAAATTTAATAAGAGTGAAGTGTCCATAGAGTTATTACTAAATTGGAAATGAAATAGTAAGATGTCTGTGGTGGATTACCAACCTTGGCCTTTTGAACCGTGCGACCTTTGGCTTCATCCCTAGTGCTCACTGTAGATGTTGATATTTCTGTGTTGGGTCAGAAGTCAATTAATAAATTGTGCAGGTTATTGGGAAAGTCCATCTTGTGAGCGGCACAACGGCCATTCGGCATACACACAAACAAGTGGCCGCCACATACATATGGGGCTCACATTTATCTCTAAGCCGGATATACCGTTGGCCTGATACAAATTTTATGCAAGTTCTCTTTGCTAAATCTAGAAGTGCAGAAGTAACATAAAGGGGAAGTGTTCTTATTTGGTAAACGACATTAAACACTTTCTCACAAATATGTAGATTCTACAAATTGTGAGATTCACTTTTTATTTTAAGGGGCCGAATGCCGTTTGCCAGATAAGAGAAATTTCCGCCATAAAGAGTGCTTCTTACTTGTCTCAGTGGCCAAACCATTCCTCTTCAGAATCTCCGCAATTATGACAACAGTGGGGATTGCTGAAAAATATAGACACATAAACAATGTTAACGAGTGCTATTTCGATAGAAGTCTATCATCATTTAAGGAAAATTATCAGGCACAATACTTTCATATCATTAGGTTAAACTTTAGTCCAACTGTCGAATTATGATTTAAATGTTCGAAATTAAAAAACACTTAAGATTACAGAAATATCCCTGCTGAACAAGAAGGAGCTGCTCTTGATGTGAGATCAGCAACAAAAGAAAGAAGAGGAATTGGATGGCCCAGAGCCGAATAAGCTTTAAAAAAACACACACAACGGACTAGACACAAACAAAAGAAATAAGAAAAGAGCCATGATCCTATGATCGTTTTCGCCCAACTCCGATAATGCGTTGCCCTATAATTCGGCTGTCGGGCTGTAGTAAAACCCTAGTAACATTAATCATACAAAAGAAAATGTTTGCAAGTTTCATTAAAATTTTACAAAATAACCAATAGTTTCAAGAATACAATAAGAAGTTAAATAGAGAAGGTTAAAGAATACATGCCCATTCCCAAAGCAGAAAGCTCGACGTCGTTATGCTGCTTGATGTACCTCTGCAACAGAATCACACTTAGAAACAAGAAACAGAAGAATAAAATAAAAAAATAGAAGAATAAGAAAAATAAAAAAAAATATCAATACAAGTGAATAACCAATAAAGTTTCCTTTTTTGGTAAGTACAAACAATAATTTTTTTTTTTTTTTGTAGCTTAATATGATCAACTGTATATAGTCCCATTGGTTTATCTTACAACCAAAACCGAACCGAAAAATATGAATCAAACCAAACATAAACACTCAAATGTCAAGAAAGGACGACCATGAGGTTTCAATAAAACTTTACATCATATTCAATATGTTCATTGATCATATGTCAAGGAATTCAAAATAACGTAATTAAATAGGTTGCTACTCGACTAATTCACTCAATTTTTGAATTTGTAATGAAATTTATGTTATAAACTATCTAAACCAACAGGGAATACAAAACTCTAATATTGTGCATGCTAGAACGAATCTAGAAGTTTTATTCAGTGTAAGGTAAAATACACAATTTAACATTCATATATATATTTTTTCTAGTACTAAAACACATAATCTAACACTCACAAATAACTTTTTATTTTCTTAGTAGAGATTAAATTGATTTTTAAAACTAAAAATATCTTAAAAATACACGTATTTTTTTTAAAAAAAAAGTTGGAATACACGCTATACATTTCATCAAGACATGTACAAACTACATTGTGCATGGAATAAAAACATACACAGCCGGGATCAACGTAAAAAATCTCAGACCAACTAGGCATGAAGATGATTTATCAAATAAAAACAAAGAAAACACAACGATCGATCCATACAAAAGGAGAATGAAAAAAGACAAAGAAAAAAAAAGAGAGAGCAAAAATTAGGGAATAAACAAGAAACAAACCTTTGCAAGATTAAGGTAGAAGAAGAGGGGCCTCTTGGTGTTGGAAACTTGAATTCTATTCTTCTTCATGTCATTCTTCGCAGCATCGTCCGCGGCCGTCGTGGTGGTGATCTTGTTGGTTGTGGTGGTTACACCATTGTCCGCCGCAGTGGTGGTGGTGATCTTGTTGGTAGTGGTGGTGGTTGCCGCCATTGCCAAATTGTTCTCCTTCTCTCCCATATCCTTCTATGGTAATTTTCTCTCTTCTTCCTCTTCACTTTCTCTCCGAGTCTTTCTCTTTGCTTGTTTTCTTCTTGTGTATATGAATGTGTGAGAGCATTTGTTGTGTTCGAAATGTAAGTAGGTGAAGAGAGTAAGCGAATTTCAAGGGGGTTTTATGTAGTCCGGTTATGGAGGGAAGAAAAATGCAACGCTAGGGATTAAACACTTGGTTGTCTCTTATTGGTGATTCATGGTGGTTTCTTTGGTGGTTATTTTTCCAAACGTTATTATTTCATACAGTTATTTTATTATTTTTTCAACTAAAATCGCCAGAGTTTTGATCGTCTCTTCTTCTGATTCTTTTATTTTTAAGATAATATGTATAATTAGGATTATTAGATTTGATTCTTTTAAATTTCAACCATTTAATTAATTTTTTTTAAATTAAAGTATCTTTTTCATTAATAGTTAGTTTATTACTTTGAAACAAATGGTTGAAATTAAAAAAATAATAAATTTGATTATTCATAATACGTATGATTTAGAAAATTAGAGCATTAACAAGCGAGAGGACCCTTACCCGATTTGCCCCTAGCTTGTTCATCCTTCAGCAAACCAATTTTCAGAAATTAGCCCTTAAGATTTTGGTAGAATGATCGGATAGTGATTTGTTGTGACTAAATATTTCAAATTTGAACCTATTTCCCTCCAAAATAAATATTATACAATCCTTGATTTGAAGCATGTATTGGGACGCTTCATACATTATGAGAGATATCTAACAGTGGTGAATTGTCTACATCATTTCTATATAATTGCATGGAAAATTTACCATATTTGGATCATCTCTCCTAATATTATTTGATATGAAAGAATCCAAATCCAAAACTTATAATTGTGAGATATATCCAATATAATCCTATTTAAAATAAGTTTCTCATCATAAAACACACACCAAAAAAAGGAGTATCAGAATTCAGAAACTATGAATCCTCAACACTATACCAAGTAACTACTAAAAAGAAAAGTAGCTATAGTAATACATAGGACAATCAATTATTCCTTGAATATGTAGAGAGATAGGTCATATATACACACATTTTCTATTATCTAGTTTCAATTATAATAGTGAAAGATATATAAATACACATTGCATAATATAACTGTACAAAATACTTATGATTGATGTCTTTTTTCGAGAAGAATACTGCTAAATATCATTATATTTTTATCACTTAAATATTACCTCTTACGCGTATGCCTAGTTGGTATGCTAATTTAAGAAATTTTTTTTAAAATTCTCTATCTTCTTTTAACATGTCAACTAGGCATACACATAGGAAGTGATATTTTGAGTGATAAAAATAAGGTGACATCTAACATTACTATTTGAAGATGGAGCATGGCATATATTATGCAAACTCATTCCGCCACCCAACGGACAATTTCAACTAATAATGTTACTTCATGCCGATTGTTATGCTACTCCAATTTTCACATTTGTATATATTTTTTCTGATTTTTTGTATAATAAGAGTTTTGTGTACTAATTATTTTGAAATGTCTAGTGAGTTGAGAACTTGTTGTCTTTGCCAGAGCAGCCTTTATCTAGTGTAGTGCATGTCGGAAAAGATTAGTTGAATGTTACCGAGAACTGTTTCTTTATTAACACTCAATGATATGTTAATAGGAAAGGTGATGTCTCTATGTATCGCCCAAATGCACATATATACATGAGAAAAGCCTTATTATTCGCACACTTTAACGTTGCATAGTGATCTACACTATGTATAGTGAGAAGGGAAAAGATGATTAAGGGTTTATTTTTATTTAAAAGAGGTTTAAATTGTTTTACATTACTTAAAAAGTTATATACGAGAATTGATCTCAAAACTTCTCGTATTTAAAGTGAGAGTCATACCACTATATCAAATGGCCAGTGGTATTAAGGGTTGAAGATTTGATGCTTGATATGAGGGCTTGCTTCTTCTTGTTAATTAGCTCTCACATCACCAACTTAAAAAGGTTACTGTTGAATGGACCGGTTGAGTGGAGATCAACAGCTAGATCCATCTGGATATAACGTTTCTAAGAGTTTTTCCTAAGTAAGAAGTCACCCAGCACTGCCTATTCTATGCACAATTAAAAGACACTAGCTAGTAGTAGAAGTGAAAATTGTATTGTCACACCCCCAAGTCCTACAAATTTAAGCGCATAAGCAAGATAATATTCATAACCTTACAAATAAATATCTTAAATTTTAAATTACTCGTTCAAAGTAATTAATTCGAATTATTATTTAAACTTATAATATTTATTTATAAAATATTGACTTATTATGTCTTCCACTTACATAAGACCTTATATGTACGACCAGTTACACGTTCCAGGGGAGTTTGTAATTATAGATTCTCACTATGTCAAAGTGAGAGATATAAAGCTCGACGCATAATAATGGACCCAACGAGATGTGCTTTTTTGGTGCAGAAAATATTGGTTTCTGCAATTATGGAAATCCTTATCATGAAAAGTAAGAACAGGTGAAAGAAAAATTCCAATGTAGCGTAAAACGATTGTATAGATATTCTGCAAACAGTAACATTTTAATCAGAAAATGTCTTTCATGTGGAAGCAGAAATTATTTATTCAAAAAGGTTTCTAACTTTAAATTTTCGGTTTTTCTTTGATATAAATTATAAAACAATATATTTACTGTGGACTCATTTCTGGTTTTATTTTATCTCTCATAAAGAGGTATCCAATTAATCTCTAATTTGGGTTTTTTTTTTTTTTTTTTTTTTTATGTTATGTTATACAAATCTGTGTTCTAGAATTTTTTCGGGATTCCATTTTCGTGTACCGTGCTGTTCTTCTTAAGGATTGTGTTCTTCTACTGAATGTTTATTGTGCTTAAATAGTCTTGAAATAGTACCTGGAGTTTTTTTTTTTTATGTAAGAAAAAGGGGTCTGAGGTTAGTCGTTTTTGGCACTGACAAAATAAATTTTCATTTTCCTCCCTTGAAGGGGAAAAAAAAAAATTCCTTTCAATTTCTTTAGGTGGTTTACAGGTAAACTCACGTATGACTTTGATGACTACCTAATTTACTCTTGGTACTTAGTTGAGGAAAAATGTTTCATACATCATGGCAGACGTGAGACCTTCTCTATAAGGGTATGGGTCCCACCCCATGTGAGAGTGCTTGTGAAGAGTGAACCCTTAGTTGATAATGGACATCTATACCTACTATAGATTAAAGTGTAATATTTATAGTACAAGTAAATATTACTTATGACCATCTTGTAAAAGATGTTAAGAACCTTATTTTTAGGAATGGGGATATTAGCATTAAGCACACGAGACTATTCAACTAAATTGAATGGTTGTTCCTCTAATTAGTGCCTTTAATACTTTTTACTTTGTATTTTAAAATACGGGTGTATGTTGAAATTTTGCCTTTGAGCATTAATGTATTTGATCTCGACCAAAAAAAGAAAAGGTCTACTGTAATTATCCAGAAAAATGATGAACAATTATATCCTTGCCTTTGAGGACCTAACAATTGGTTGGTTGCTTAGCACTATAATTTCGATTGATTATCTTTTGAAAAATTGTAAGATAATTGATTACATTGAACACTATCTAACACAGTTAGCATCACTTGAAAGAACTTTTCTCTTTGCAACTTTTATCTGCTATTCCCGTTTCCAACTTCACACTTCTTTACTATGTTGGTTCTGCTTGATCTTTACTAGCTAATATATGACATTTTTTCAGTTGGAGATACCAAACTAATTAAAAAGACACAATCTAACAGCTTAATTTTGTTAAATCAAGTGGTCATGTATACGGTAATTATAATATATCAAAATTCCGGGGTTTGGTCTAGTCACTATCACCCATTTAAATGTGCATAACTCAAATTTTATTTTACCATGTGCATAACTTAAATCTCGTTTACATATGATAAGACGTGTTGAAGACGTCAAACCAATTAATTAATTATATACTCTTTACTGACTTAAACTTTCAGATCAAGTGATCACTTATATTTTCATATTCCACTTTCTTCAAGTAAGAAGTATTAAGTTACTACCTCACCTAAAAGTTTAAGTTATTAGAGATGATTTATTATTTATTATCTTTAACACACCCCCTCAAGTGTAGGCGAAGTTAATTTTTGAGCGTTACACTTGAATAGTTTTAATATTTTAAATGGGTAGCGGGGAGTTTTGAACCTACGACCTTTTGGTACCTAAACTCTGATATCATGAAGAGATTTTATGATCTCATTTAAAAGTTTAAACTGTTAGATAGATATTTATTGTTTATTATTATCTTCAACGAGAAGGAAACGATACATTTTTTTTTTTGGTAAATAGGTCTTTGAAGCATATGCTTATAGCTTATGTTGACCAAGGAGTAGATGTACATATGGAATAATAGAGGCTAGAATCCACCTGAATTCCAAAATATTTTGAAATATATGTGTATATTTAAAGTATTTTTAGTGTAAAAAATTAATAAATATATTAAAAACTAAACTTATTTATATATGAAAGTTAAATTGTGTGCTATAAACGTAATTGAAAAAAATTCTAGACCCGCCGTTGAATTGTAGGCCAACACACTGTTAATGACTTTGAGTGTGAAATGCATGATATGGACGGTGCCCTTAAATAATAATTAAAAAAAGGCCCTATAAAATACACTGCATCACTCTATCAAAATCAAACTATCCTCCTTCACAACCAACAACCCCTCCCCCCTCCCCCCACCCACCCCCATCCACACATCGTAGCAGCTGATAGAGGGTCCCATGAAAGACAATGCATGCCCATGTCAAACTCACACACACCATCTTGTGGCTCTGTGCAGGAAGTGTTGAGGGGAATGCTGTCTGGTTCGAAACCATTCTTGAAGATCACAACATCGCACGAGAATGGTCTCGGACCAGGCTTCATTCCCCCCAACTAGCAATCGAGGAACAATGCAGAAAGTATGGTATGCTACCATATCCATTCATGCCTTATTGAATGTTGACAACAAGTTTGGTCTAGTCGTATGCTTTGCATTGTAAATGCCAGAGATTACGAGATCAATTCTTGTAGATGACATTTTTTAATATGTGTTGTATAGTTTAGGCCTTCCTTAAATCAAAAAACGAAAAAAAGTGTTGAAAAGAAGTTATGATAACCCAATGCATATGTTTGCATTAACACATTATCATCATACAATCATCTCTCAATTAATGCAAGTACAAGGTTAACATTCATATTCACCTCATACTCTGTTTTTACACTTGCAATTTTGAAGGCAGTTTAAAGTTAGCCTGGATCATCACTAGCATTCATAGTACAATATTTTTGGATTGAGACAGTATTTTTTTTTTTCTTATTTTAGTTGATGACAAGAAATTCACTTTAATTAGGCAAAATTATTTTGGAGCCACTCAAAAGTTATAAATTTTGTGATAAAACATCACGCTCCAATACATACTCCAAAATAGTGTATTTTGTTGTTGATACTGGAAATGTCTCTCTTCCATTTTCTAGCGCCAGAAGAATAAAAAAGAGGAGAAAAATAGGAAACGATGATTTACCTTCTTTTTTTAGGTTCGTTTTAGCATACATTTAATAAAATTAATAGATAAATTGACCTAACATGCTGGATGCAAATTCAAACTGTTCATTACGACACAAAGAAAAAATTCAAAAAATAAAATAAAATTCAAACTGTTCAATAATTATAGAAACTTATTAGAGACATTGTTTTTTCTTTTCTTTGCTTTTTTTTTTTTTTTTTTTTTAATTTCGGAGATATCTTTTAGATAATCTTTTGGTAGGGATCAACAATCATATCTTGGAAGTTATTTTTTCTTTACTTTACAGAATAGGCCAAAACATTTTTCTTTCGAATTTCTTGTGAATTCAACTTTATTTCAAGTACTTTTTCTCTTCTTCTTTTTTATTTATTTATACCAAATTCGTTAAAAAAAAGTGATGAATTTCTTGTGAAAGTGTGACTGGAAAACTCAAAATATGAAAAGAGACAAGGTTAGCTTCCATCTTTCTGCAATTGAATCTATACTTGGACTTTGCTTGAAGAGAGTTACAAAGAATATTTTTAGAGCTTTCACTTTATAATTGTTGCATGGAATTGAAATATTCTTGTGGAGAACCAATCAGAATTGATCTTTGAAATTCTCACCCTTTTACCTTAGACTGCCATCATAAAAAGACCTTCAATCTTGGCCCATTATATTCTCAAACTTTTTACCACATTACATGTAGGCCATCTCTTACTCAATGTGGGTCATATGTACCAAAAAGTTATATACTTCCAGTATTCTATGTCATACATATATACACACATATAAGACAAGATAACACATAAATAGAGAAAAATAATTAAAATTCAATTTTGATAGTACGATGAGAAATATAAAATTTTATTTAAAAATTAATCAGTATTAGATGAAATCATTCAAATTCTTATATATTGGTCCCAGATACAATTTGGAAACTTCCAAATACTATGAATGTTTAGTGGATGTCGAGAGAAATCTTGCTACATGACTCGTTTGGTTGGATAGGAGTAGGAAGCACATGACATTGAAGAGCTAGATGGCAGCAATATCACCATATAGGGCCTTGTATTTCTGGGGACTGTCTTGTTTATGTAACATCCGGTTTTACATTAATTTTATAAAATTTATATATAATTCATAATAGTTAGGGTTCTTTATAGATGAAGTGTACAGAATTTCTTGTACTTTATAAATTTACACAATATCTTCTTATAGTTTTAAAAGTGTACGGTACCCCTTATGATTTCTGAAACTAAGCATAATAGTTCCCTGTGGTTTCAAAAGTGCATGATACCCCTTTGTGGTTTCTGAAACTAAGCACAATAGCTCCCCTCTATCAAAAAATCCATTTATTTCAACGAAAAATGTGATGTACGCGCGTCAAATGTGATTATTCAATATTTTTTTTACTTAAATTATTAATTATTTAGACAAAAATACCCTTATATGACACATAATTTTTTCTTTAGGGTTAAAAAAAATGAGTATTTTTGCCCAAATAATTAATAATTTAAGCAAAACAAAGCGCATTTGATGTGCGTGCATCATATTTTATGTTAAAATACACAAATTTTTTGACGGAGGGGACTGTTGTGCTTAGTTTTAGAAATTACAGGGAGGGGTACCATACACTTTTAAAACCACAGAGGACTATTATACTTAGTTTCAAGAACTATATTAGGGGGTACCGTGTATTTTTAAAACTACAAAAAAATATTGTACAACTTTACAAAAATATAGAGAAGTCCTATGCATTTCACCCTTTTATAATTACAAATTTAAATATTTTAAATTAGTTAATTAACCTCAATATATTAACAATAAGTAATTAAACCTACTTGCTAAAAACGTAGACATATTAGTAGTTGGACTTTATTGTTAAATTATCATTGTCTTCATCACTCCAAAGTTGGACACGATGTAAAACAAAACTAATGAATGTTGGTCATGTGATCATTTCTTTAAAAAGCAATGGTCAACTGACCATTCCCTAACCTGCGGTACACTCCATATATATATATATATGCCTAAAGTGTACGAAACCAAAAAAATACAGTATATTCATTTTTCACTTCTGTATTGTTTACACTCCTAATTATGTACATACCTAACCTACTTTGCGAGCATTTTATGTACTCACATCATAAATATTATTTGATCAATTAATTTAAAACATTCGTTAGAGTGTATCAATGTACACCACGGAATTTATAGCATTAGATGAATCGAATATGATTTTATCTAAATGGAGTTTTTCATCATCTTAAAAAGAGAAAAAAGGGCATGTTATATTATCTTAGATTTATGTCAGTTAATGTAGTTAGAGCAACTTTAGGTATGCACACTACAACCAAGGCAGGCAAACTAACAAAATGATTTAACTAATAATCATTTAATCAATCATCATTAAGGGCCTGTTTGGATTCGGAAGGAAAAAATAATAAAGGAAAGAAAAGGAATCAAAAATAAAAGAAAAGAAAAGGGAAGATTACATTTTGTTTGGATTGGCTAAATTTATAAAGGAAAGGTTTATAAAGGATTATATGTATTTTTTTGTTTGGATTGAGGAGGAAATGGAAGAAAATGATAAATTTTATAAACAAAGTGATGTTTTTATTCTTTTCTAAGGTATATGTATAACAAATAAAAGGATCAATATAAACATTTTGTAATAATTTAAATGAAATCACCCCAAATTGGGGTGATTACAAAATGTTCTCATTAAGTGATTTTAGAAATCACTCCAAAATCATTCACCTCCAAAACCTTCCAATCCAAACAAAAGAAAAAAATAAAAAGCACCCTAAATCCAATCACTTTCTCCCAAATCACTCAATCCAAACAAACCGTAAATACTAAAAATTGTAGAAGATTAGCATGACAACATGCTTGTGGTTCTCAGTTAACAAGACGAAATCTGTGACAATCTAAGTTGCTAAAAACCAATATAATGTGTAAGATAGAACACTTGATTATATACTCAATCATTAGATTTGAGACGGTTTTAATAAAATTTGAATTTTCTCGAAACGTATAATTTTCATAAAAGAAGACTAGGAGACAACTTGAATTGCACGAGGAAAAAGCAGCTCCTATGCTCGATAAAGCATAATAAAAATGTAGAAGTTAGATTGCCTTAACACTTTAGAGTACTTTCTTGTGACTTGACCATTCTTAGATTTCTATAAAGCATATATTCAACACAAAATTTTAAAAAGACAAAAAAGTCTATTTGAAAGCTTGAAAAAGAGAAATTTTGATATCCATCAGAATCAAAAAGTTGTTGCCATGACAAAAAAGTTGATGTAATTATTTAAGCTATGTTATGAGAAAAAATAAAATAAAATTTTAAGCTATGACAATTTCTTTTCTCCATATAGGTATTAGGACGCTGACATCAACATGATGTTGGGAAACGTCATCAAATATAGAAGTTAGGAAAATTATTGCATCGAATGGGTTAGTTTCTCATATAATTGATGAGACTTATACATGTAAGCCCACTAATTAACTAATATATAAAAAATTGACATAAGTCTGTATTGATTGAAAAGTTTTCAAACATAAACAAAGGTGACTTCATAGGAAAACACTTAATATTGTACGTTTGTACGTTTAGGTAATAATCCCATCCAAGTGTGCAAATCATTTTTTTTTCTCGTACTAGGTTAAATTATTACAAAGATAATATAATTTGTAGAGTAAAACTAATACGTCTCAAAATGGTCTAAACTCGACTCACGTAAACTATTTGGAGGATGAACGTCATAAATTGTTAAGTTGTATAATATTAATCTATTAAATTATTTTAGTCTAATTAAAAAGTTTACAAAAAAAAAAATCCGAACAATTGTTAAATCCATCGCTTGAACATACAATTAGATACGTTCGAACATTTTTCTTACATAGTCATTTGGTCTAGTAATATGATACTTGATTTAGATGTGATATGTTTTGAGATTAAGTCTTGCGTTTAATATTTTAAGTGATGTAAATAACTTAGACTTCCTTTAAATAATAAAAAAAAGAAATTACAGTAACTGGACTAAACCCGAATAGGCCCAAATAAATGAAAACGTCATATGGATAGGGCCAAGGATAGACAAAAGTAGCAAAAAATGGGCTGCACAATCTCACCAAAACTAAAATGGGCTGGCCAAGGCCCAAACCTAACATCTCAAGAATGGTAATTGGTCTGTTACCTGTTAAAATTTATAAACCCAAACCCGGAACCACTTAACTTATTTATTTATTTATTTTCAAATTTTACTTATCAAACTTGAATCTAATAAGTATTACCAAATCCAAACCCAATAAGCATTTAAAAATTCACAAGTATCCAACCAACCGTTAATGAATAAAAAAATTATAGATTTTTTAAAAAATCCTAAAAATATTTTTAAAAAGCAACTAAAATAAATACACATTATATTTTAAATTAGGAAAATAATATTAATGTTAAGAATACCCAAAAAATAAAATAAAAATTTAATAAAAGAAAAGATGATAAAATGCAAACGAAATAACATAATGTAATTATTTTTCATAAATAAAAGTAAAACTAAAAATTATCAAGTTAATAATTAATAATAAGAGTTGGACTATACGCCCACAACCATTAGTTGTGGACTAATATTAGAAAATTACTATTTCCTTAGACATTATACTATATGTATATGTAAGTAAATATATATACATATTTTTATTAATTTAAATTTTACTAAATTAATAATAGGGATTTCAGTTTTTGAAATTTTTTTAATTGCTATTATCAAACCCTATCGAATTATCTATCGGTAACTATTTATAAATACTAAGCCCTAATGAATAACCCATTTCCTAAACGGGTTTATAGTTGGGTTAAAGAACTATGAAATTCGGGTTTAAACCTTACCTGTTGCCATCCCTATCCAAAATAGTTCAGAAGTCAAAATTGGACAACAACTGCTACTCAAAAGCTTCTCAAGGGGCAATGAAGTGGTCGGAGTAAAATCAAGGCAGAAAAGCGAGATCCATATCCGGTGAGCAAATTAACCCATTCCCTTTGTCAGAGAGCATGAAGGCCACATCAATCTCAATAGCCAACCAATTGGCGAACCTATAAATTAATTTTTTCTTTTGATTTAATAGAGGTTGAAGTTGTGTGATTTCATCTTAAATTGATTTCTAATTATGACAAATCACTATTTAATTATTTAACTAACTCTTGGTGGCCAACTCATAAGACTCAACTATGTGTTAGAACTTAAACGTATCGCTTTTGGTAGGTTAGAACACTAGTAGTTAACTGGAGAAAGCAGCTTTACAAAAGCAAAAGACACAAAACAACCATGAAACATTATAAGCAAGGAAAATATAGAGAAGTACAACCTAATCACATGGAAATGAAGGTGTGATTGGATTTCTGTACATATAACAATGCCCCTTGTTTGCCTCGTGTTCAGTCGCTATGGTTGCTAGATCCATTTAGCGTAATTTCTCACATTAAAACAAAACATAATATGAGAGTGTTTTATAAGTGAGTGTTGTGAATTTAAAATATAATTTTGGTTAAGCATTTTGTGCCAATGAATTTGAGACCTCAAACAATAATTATTATTTTTATGTTATTAATATCGCTTGCAAACTTGAAATATGCTAATAACACATGACATTAAGCGAGGAAAAGCAAAAACACGTAATGTGTTTTGGTTAGTATTTTTCGTACTCTGTGTAATAATAAAAAAAAAAAGGGTACTATTATAGAGTTATCAGTCGTACTTCAAATGATTGAGTTTTAATTCATTTTCAGTTACTAACAGTAATTAGGTCTAGCATGAGTGGAAACACACTTGTTTTTTACACTTATTAATGCAACAATAAAGTTGCAAGCATAAAGCTACTTGTCTTTAAAGTACCACAAAAGCAACAAACATTTTAGTTGATTGTCAATCAATCCCAATCCAAGTTGTTGCTATAGGGAATAATATATATATATATTTATATATATATCTTCGATCTGGAATTAGCATACACACGTGACCAAATGACACATTTTTAAGTATTTCTAAACAATTCTGGAATAATCTCATCAGCTAAAGGGTTATGATCAAATGTTAAAATATGATTGAAATTTAGGAGTAGTCTAATGGTTATGATTACTCTTTCTGATAGTTGAGAGATCAGAGTTCGAATCTTATGAGGGTGAGAGACAGGTGAGGGTGGGGGTAAAAGAAAAAAAATAAAAAAATAAAAAAAAATGCTAAAATGTGATTGCATATTCAAGATTGAAATATTTTCTAACTAGGGAGGGATCTATTCTTTGGGCTATGGGAGTCGTAGTCCCAAATGACCTCACTAAATATATTAAAATACTTCTTATATATTATTTAATTTATTTTTGAATTGTTGTAGAAAAATTAAAAATTGTTGAAAATAGTTTTAACCGTTGCATATAGTCCTAATTATTTGAATTTTTTATTCCAACGATTGTTTTTTATAATTAAACTGTAACTTTAAAATTATTGCGCAAAAGTTTTCTTATGAGCAATTATTAACAAAAATTAATAAAAAAATGACTATTTCAAAAAAAATTAGTTTGTACAAATGTTAAAACCCATTGCAATAAGACACTTACTGCAATATTTTTTTAAAAAAATTCAATTAGAATATTATTAAAGAGTTAAAATGTTGTAGTACTATTTTTAATTTGTCAATCCATTTTATCCCCCACTTAATCCACATATCTTCACTTCTTTTAATTTTTTAAAATACTCAGTCCCTAGGGATGAAATCCAGCCTGTTTGCAACACTAAACTTTCATGATAGTCTATTATATTTTATTTAGTAGAACAAGACTTGATTTAGTTTGATTAATTTTTTACGAACTTTTGTCTCATCAAACTTCTGGTTGCTGCTGATCTTATAGTAGGGCTATGATGAATAAAAGACTATAAATAATTCTCATGGCCAAAGATAAAACCAAATAAACTTTTGCTATATATTATGTGGTAATACTCCAAACTATTGTGGCAAAGTAAACCCAAAAAAGGGTCATTTTCAACTAGCACCATCAAAAGCAGTGGCGTGATAGAAACTTAATGGTGAAAGAAACCTTTTAAGTGTGGACTCTTCCACACCAGGAAATGCATGGCTCATTTCTCATGTGCTGTCTCCTTTGGCAAGCAATCTTGGAAAAAGAACACCCATACCTCTTCCAATGCAAGGATAAAACCTTGTTTGTTGAGTGCAATTGGATTGGCAAAATACTTGCAATTTGGTGGTTGATAGTTGTGATATTAATGGGAGCTTGGGCCACACAATCACCTATGGAAAATTTCAAAATGAAATGAATTACGTGGGAATTATTATAGGTCCCACCTATATCAATTTTTAATAAACTATTCAAATCTGAAGAGAATTGCTATAGGAAAAATTTTGGCTGGTGAGTCAAGTCCAAACGATTTTTAATATTGTTAGACTCACATGATGTGTATACTATCAGTGTTGTGAATGTTGTTGGGTTCAGTCAATGTAACAACCCTAGCTATATATATTACTTATTGAGCTTTTTATTATTCCATATATGATTAAAGTTCTATTATATAAATAAGAGATTTGATGCTAAATATGTGAATTTTTATCATACAAATGAGGGATAGAAGTGTAAAATAGTAGAGGGGTGTACTCATAAAACATTAGCGATAAATAAAATGGATGATCACTTCTTTGCTACATTTTTCTTTCTTTCGTTGACGTGAGAACGTAATTGGTAGAGTTTAATTATCAACTGGTAAATTTTCGAGTGCAATGGTGCATCTAAACACATGTATAAAATTAGTCAAGAGTGAACTTAATATAGGAAAGATATAAAAAGATAAGTGGGAACACAAGTAGGTAATTTCACGAATGTCCAAAGTCATGTCATTTCAGAAATTGGGACATGTATTTACAATTTTTTTTGGATCGTAAAAACTTTAGTTTTGTTGATAGCATTGATGGAATTATTCAACACTGTATTCTCAAATAAAAAGTGAAAAACATTAAAAATCCCTATTGGAGTGTTTGACGACAAACGTGAACAACTGATACACTCTGGTCTCTAAGGAGTAGGGCCTTAGCATCATTCACAAAGTGTTTAATTGACCAACCTAATATTGATGGAGAAACAAATCCTTTTACCAATTCAAGACAGTCAAATTCATGATACTTTAATTTTTCTCTATTGAATGATTTGCTAAGCTATCTGGCTGCATCTAACCAAAGTAGTTGGACATCTACTCATGCTTCTCCTAAAAGAATAGACTATTTAATGTGGTCTTATTTATTTTTTATTAATGTCTTTGCATTCTCATTTTCACAATAATTGACAGGGTCTGCATAAATGATAGAGTATGTGGTTTAATTCAATTAATCTTGACCCAAAAAAAAAAAATGGTTCTTTATGAATTTGGATTTTCTCACAAAACGAGTTTAACACGTGAAAATATCATTTCAATGGACGGCTATGAGACTGGTTCCCCCACCGCTTTCAAGCCCAACTCTAATAATATGATATGATATTAACTTGCCAATTGATTATTAGTACAAGTTTAATTTTCTCCATCGATGGTATATGGATCTATGCTCCTACTATATGGCTTATATGACTCCTATCTTACGAGTTGTGTTGTAATCATCGTTATTCTAAAAAAGAAAAAGAAAAACTTGCTAATATATTAAAGATAGGGTTCAAAATTGAGTCATTGATAAACTACAATAGTTTTTCCAAGAGTACATAAATAATGATTAATTTATTGAAGATTCCATGGAAAGGAAATCTCTTAGATTTCTCTCTTGAAATTCCATTGGGGGGGAACCAAGCTCTGCGGAGCCAATCTTATCAATAAAGTAACAAGTTGACATTAATATTATCACAAGGAACAAGATAAATGCACAAGTAGGCCACAGGTCCCCAGCTGCCTAAAGCAGACTTGATTCATACTCCTCCAATCGAAATTAATGAGATATATTCATGAGTTTTTCAAATAAATTTAAACCGTACGCGTTATTTTCTTGTTAATAGTTACCATTAGTGAAAGTAGGGGCAGATTTACGGATAGAGTTTGAGGGATGCAATTTTTATTGACTTCACAAATAACGTGAATAGACTTAGATAGTTTTGATCTTATAAAACTGTTGTCTCGTAATTCTACTAATTTAAGTTAATAAAACTCCTTTTAATGGGATACATAAATAAATGATTTATTGACAAGGTATAAATATCTATTTCTTTGAACCTATAGAAATAGTCAAAAGAGAACTGAAATGAAAGTGAACCATTTTGCTGAATAGGGAAAAGTACTTTTAGTTCTAATGGAACTATTGTACATATTTTCATGGAACCAGATTTCAAAATTTTGTAAAGATATGGAGTTATTTATCCAAATGCACATCTAAACCACACCATTATTGAGAGCAAATGGAAGATTAAGCATATTGTGCTTGATGCTAAGGAACTCTCCGATAATTTTAACCTAGTCCTATTTCTATTTGTCAAAGATCGGGTAATGGAGCTATTGATTGGATTGTTAAATATTATCGTAAGAATTTTGACCGATTTTTACTTTCAGTATTGGAAGATGTTTTTGTACTTATTTTATCAATGATATAATCCTGGCAAAAAGAAAAATTAATCTACACCATTATTGGGGTAGATTGAAATCGCAAAAATAAAAATCGAAGGGATAAAATACCATTTATGCGTTGGACCTTTGTAAGGTCATCATACTTGAGATATCCTCCTATCGTGATGCGATTCCAGATTATTGTCAAAAACTCCTAACTATTCGAAAAACAAGATATTTAATATCTTCTTCTATTACTCATCATTTTGTTGAAGGAAAAACTCAAAAAAGAATCCCATAAAAGGATACACAAGATTTATTTATTTTTTTTAAATGACAAGAAATTTACCTTAAGCAATATTATATAAGGCCTACCTTAAGAATATAAAATATATAAAATCTGTAATGTAGCAGTATATCCTAACGCGTGTTTTAAATTGATTAAAAATCTGACAATATTTGTGATGAAAAAATGTTAGTTAAAGGATAAAAAGTTGTTTGTTTCTTTATATATCTTTATATATATATCTCCTTGTTTAAGGGATGCAGTTAGATATTATTGTCAACAACTCCAAATTATTCATTAGCAAGACATTATAAAAAAACTTTAAAAAAAAAATCCCACAAAAGGATAAATAATATTTTTTTTTAAATGACAAAAAACTCATCTTAAATAAGATTACATCAGATCCATCCAATAATATTAATTTTGTAGTATAACAACATGCCCCAACGTATTTGTGACGTGATACATAGTAGTTCAAGGTAAAAAACTGTTTGTTACTTTATATATGTTTATATATATATAAATTCTCCTCATTCACTAGTCTGATAATATTCATGACGTGAAACTATTTGTTACTTTATACATGTTTATATATATGTATTCTCCTCGTCCAAGGTATACAGTTAGATATTATTGTCATCCACTCCTAATTATTCGTTAACAAGACATTAATATCTTCTTCATTTACTCATCAAAATCCCAAAACAAAACCCAAAAAAATCCCGAAAAAGAATGAAAAAACAACTTTTTATCACATTTAACACCAAAACATAAATCTCATTCTCTTCTAAAACCAAAAAGTGAAAGCACCTTTTGTAGTACATTATCTTTTCACAGATTAAAAAAAAAAACACAGAGCAGACACAATGTAGATAACAAGATTACACACACCAACTTGATCACACAAAGAAAGAGACAGATACAATGACAACACCCCTCAACTCTTTGGCTTCAACTCTCACTGGCATGGAACTGTCCACGTGGCATCTGTCTAAGCCACAAGTCAAATGAATGAAACTTTTGTTTTAATGTCAACTTTTTTGACAGCTTTCAGTACGTGTAAGATGATAGATAGCCATTTTAGAAGCATGACAGATTGCCATTTTAGAAAAAAACACACACAACACACACTTTTTGTTTTTATTTTTTTTTAAGTCTCAAGAGTTCTCATTACATCATTTTTTTTTTTTTTTTTTTGTCTATGCTGTTCACTATAAAAATGGTGTAGTTTCTTGATATGAGAGCAACTACCATGGATGTGAGGAGAAAGAGGTATGTGTTTTTTTCTGGATTTACTTGATGTTTTATGCATATGTCATCTTCTTTAACGATGGTAATTAACAAATTGTTAGGAAAAAAAATAGTGTATGCATTTTTTATTTGTGTTTTTATTTTATTTTATAATAGTGGTCAAAGCTGATTCGGCTTTAAGACTTTGACTTGTTACATGGTGCAGCATCTCTTTTTGGGATGATTTTCAGATTTTTTAAAGGGAGTTTTTGGATAATGGTTTATTGGGAACTAACACATAATTGAATTTCTGACATGTTAGAAGTGATGCTGGTTTATTGTGTGTAACGACATAGCCCAACTACTAGCCCGTCAAGACATTAAGTTTACCCAAAATGGTAAGTTCGTATTGATTGTAGTAGAGAACTAAATTATTAATTTTTAACCACATATCTGTGACACAATCAATTTGGGAACGGGTGTTACAAACTCCTTTCAAAGACGCAATGTCCTCGTTGTACTTAGACAGAACAAAACCACAGTCCAAGCCAATCTTATAGTGGGTAGACCACACTTTTGCTTGGTAGACTTTTCTGATACCACTTGTAACGACTTAGAGATTTAAATACTTAAGGTTATCTCCACAGTGATGGTCCAAAATGCTTTAGTCATTGTTGATACGTAGTAGAGAACCATAAGTCATTATAACTTGAATATCTTGTACAATCAATGTGGGACGGGTGTTAATATGTACATTGATTGTTATTAATCCTAGGAGAAATCTACGTTCTCAAATTGAGACAAAGAAAAAAGTAGTTAAAAGAAGTAATCCTGCCTAATACTCATTTGAAAGTTTCGGTTGTTTTCTGATGGCTTTATTTATCTTGTTCATTTAATTTGTTGCGGAAAACTTACTTTGTAATGATTGATATAGAATGAATGTTTCTTGCAGATATAGCTTACATGTTAAGATTCAAAGCACCAAACTCTACTGATTGATAAACTCTTGGATATCTTACGAAATAATAGTACCTTGTTGATGATGAAAGGAAATGACGACGACATAGATTTAGGCCTTGCTTTGGGTAATTCAAATCAGTATGTTCAAAAAAGATTGAAGAGTGATAAAGGTGCAGGTGTAAATGCAGGCTCAAGGGTGGACATGACATTTGCTGCATCTGATCCCCTATCTGAACTAGTTTGGTCCCCCCACAAAGGTTTGAGTCTGAAATGTGCTGATTCCAACTTATCTAATAAAAAACCGTTGCTTCTGTGGAACGTTGGATCGAGTAATCTGATTCAGTATCCTACAGAAAGCACAAGATCTAGAGAAGGTAATGGTAATAAGTCTACTGGTGAAGGCAATCTTATTGTGTCAGAGGTAGCATTTCATGTAAATGGAGAACTTGTCGAGGACACTGGTCTGGCTAGGTCTCCGCAAAGCAAGACTAGCCCTGTTTATGGTACAAGTCATGGAAAAGTCATAGGTAGTGGTTTTACTCTAGTCTTGTCTTCCGGCTGTCTATAAATGGTTCTCATCCTTTTCGTCTTTTGATATCCTTTCCGTCATATTTTCTTGAAATACGAAGGGTATTCTGCTGAAAATTGTTGTTTGACAGAATCAACTACTAAGGGGGAAATGAACACGGCAGAGGAAATGTATGATGTATATGCTGCTAGGCATCACAATGACCCTGAAAAGAACAATTTGGAGAACAACTTAATCCATAATACAGATGGAAGCAGTGATCACAGTGCAGGTGCATTGTTGATATTCGTCTCTATCTCATTTTATGCGGTTGACATTTTCCAAAACAAAATTTGGGAATTCTTATTGCTTCTATCATTTATGTGATAACATTATTATCTATGCTTTATATGTTGAGCATGGCTAAATGTCTATTGTTATGGGGGATTGAGTGTGTAAATTTATACGAACCAGAAAAAATGGGGAGGCTTTAATCATAATCTCCCTCTGGTTGTCCTTTAAATCCCAGATTTCTCCTTTTGATCACTACCAACTTTTTAAAAGAATTTTGTTGCTGCGGCAGCAAGAGGAGTTGGGATAGAGAAAAAGTTTCTTGTATTCCTGCATTGCTGTTGTCTAATGTTACTGAAGTGCTGTTTATGCAGGTCGGGGAGATAAGAGAACTTTGAACTTTCTTCCACATGGTATCAGTGATTCCAACTTTGGGTTTGCATCAGGTAAACCATTGTCTAACAAGTTGGATGAAAAAACATCCACTAGTTTCAGTGGTAGGATCGAAGATGTTGCTGGTGGAAGTCAGATTTTAGGTGTTGGGATTGCTACGGCTTCTGAAGTTCATGCTATAAAACAGAATGAGACCCCTGTTAGTCCGCTGCAAATTTTACCTCCTCAACAGGAAGCAGAAAAAGAAGTCACACTGGCTAATGAACAAGAGAGTGAAAACAAGACGAGCGGGCACTGTTTAGTCAGTGCTGCTCCTCTACAGAAGTTGCAGCCCACTGCTGAAAATGATTTTTTTGATCAGGTTAGAACAGATGTGTTTCGACAGAGCGAAGAAAGACTTCCTAGGGAAAATTCAATTGCACTCAAAACTTCTCCTACAAACAGCATGATGGATTTGTATCGTAGGAAAGGCAAAGAAAAAGCTTTATCTTAAGGGAATGTTTTAGATAGAGTATCAAATGATGACGAACACAGTCATGAAAGTGTCGAAAGTAGTAATAGTGCTGGATTATTTGCAAAAGGTAGGAAGCGATGGATCCTTGAAGAGCCAATTGCTGGGAGCAAAAGAGCCAAAAGAGAAACTGAAGATAGTCTGGCTTTAACATCCACAATCAGACATGATAGCTCTTTCATGAATTGGATATCAAATATGGTTAAGGGATACTCTAGAGTCAATCAAGATGAGAATCCTTCTCTTGCTCTTACCATAGCCCATTCTGATTGCCGGCAAGCAAGTGATCAGTAGGACATCATCTCAAGCAAGGAAAAATGCAATGCTTGATGCAGAAACATGGGGTTCCGGTCTATGTTCCAATCCATATATTGCCCAAAAATGAGAAAACCAGAACTTGAAGCATCATTAGTTGAGCATTCAAGAGTAGAATCTAATGAGCTTGTACTTGCCAACAGAACATCAGTTCAGATGCCTCGAATATCCTACCCCAGTGGAAAAGATAAGTCTTGCAAAAATAATTTCATATCAAAAGAGAACGTTCATGCACCTACATCCAGAAATCCAGTTGGTCCATCAAGTCAACTTCGAATTATGCCTGTAAATGCTGCTCCTATGCAGGAGACCAACTCTAGAGGGAATAAAGCTTCAAGTGGCGAGGGATTTCATTTACCAAAAGATGGAGTGAACTTATCTAATTCTTCGGGTAAATGAAGAAACAGTACAACAGAGAACAACAATCCTGATCCTTTGTTCGAAGGCAAAGCAATGTATGACAAGCCTGAAGGAAATTATAATCTAGGTAGTTTGTGGATTACTCGACTTTCAACCAAAAATTCTATCACTACTCTGAAGTTAGATTACGGAAACCAGAATGAGCCTGGAGAGGTTGACTATACTGACCGTACAAGGTTCAATGATACTCAGATTACTTCAAAAATTCCCAATGAACAAAAAACTTCAGACTCCAGGGATGACTCAAATGAAGAGACGGTTGATATTCCTTGTAAAGACTTGAAGACTTTTGCTGAAGATGTGGAGGAATCTGCTGCCTATACAGAGGCCCAAGGACATAATTATCAAAAGTCTGTGCAAAAGTTGAATTCTACTTTTTTACCTTCTCCAATATTTAAGAGTTCAGAGGCAATGGCCTCTGTCTTTGCTAGGAGAGTGGATGCTCTGAAACACATCTCACCATCAGATGTGAAAAGTGACACTACTTCTAGGATGAAAACTTGTTTATTTTGTGGCAGACCCGGTCATGACTTACGCTACTGCTTTGATACAACAGAATCTGACATGGAGGCTCTTCTAAGAAATGTTAATTCATATGGCAGCATTGAAGGATCTTCTTGTGTGTGCCTTATATGTTTTCAACTTGATCACTGGGCTTCTACATGTCCAGCGAGGTCCTCGAGAAGGCGACTGAAATTAAAGCAAATTGCTTCTTCTGTGAGCGATGGTAATGTGCAGCCCAATGAAAGCAATGAAAAATATTCTAGCACTCTGGAAGAAAAGGGAGGTCATCAACCCCTATATGCTGCTAATCCTACGTTCCTACGTTCTCATGTTGATAACCTGATGCGGAATGTAAAAGAGAGCCCTAGCAAGAGAATTTCAAACTCAAATGAAGTTAAGAAGTGTGTTGCTTCCAATTCTTTGGAGTACATTTTGAAACAAAGCCAGATTTTGCCTATATGCAACTTTGTTGGCAAGCAGATGGCAGGTGTACCGAAAGGAATGTTTGATGCAATCAGGAAGCTACGCTTGTCTCGTATGGAGATCCTCAAGTGAGCTAATCATACTAATAAGTTGTTCATGAATATTTTTGAACTTTGGTTTAATTACTCCATTAGTGGAATCCTTGCGTATCGTCCCTATCATTCTATAAAAAACAGCACAAGCTTCAGGAAGTAACCCTCTTCTGAACACTCTTTGCTTTGAAAAGCTTGCGGTCCTTTCCATCTATGCATTTTCTATATCAAGCTTTCTTTGGATGTTCTTAAATTCTTCGCAATTGTGATGCATTCTTTTTTGTGATTATGATCTTCTATTCTTGAAACTAAATAGTGTTTCCACAGATTTGACTTAGTTCTTTCTCACATTTCAGCCACCATATCTCTTGCCATTACCAAAATCTCTTCCCACAACCTCACAACCAAAGAAGAAAAGAAATGCCGCTAATAGTACCTGTCTTTATGTCCACTGGTTTCTGTCCATTAATCTTATTCTTTACATTTAACTCGCATTAACAGAGTAACTCAAAATGGCCTCAGATGGATGAACTCCAATGTTTCTCTACCGCAACTAGATGGTTTCTTCCTTCGCATACAGCGGAGGAAGTGGGAAGCAGGACTAGGGGGATCAGGATACTATGTTGCTTGCATAACTGGTATGGACGACATTTATGAGAGCCCAGATTTAGAGATGATTTTTTTTTTTTTTCAATGAAAGGTTATTTTTGTTAAGGAATGAGAAGGTTTTTCCTTGGTTGTACCTTAACTCATTTACCACATATTTGTTTGTGCTGATGAATGGAGACAGGAGGACCAAATGAAAATTCAGCTAAAGATTCCAAGAATCCTATATCGGTCGATGTGGGAGGTATTCAGTGCTCGGTTGGGATTCAATATGTCTCAAACCATGATTTCTTGGAGGTAATTATACAATTTGTTCTCTGCTATTGCTTATCATCTGACTGCAAGCATTCTAGCCCCCAAATGTACTTGCATCAAGGTACAAATTTAGTATAATGTGTATCATTTCCAGTTTCAAGGTTTAGATTTAATTATCCCCCCACCCCCACCCGTACCCGCACCCGCACCCGCACCCGCGGCCTAGCTGCCCCGGGTGCATTTGCCTATAACAAGTGTTTTAATCAGTTGATGTAATCAGTAAAGTGTCCGGCAGTGGAGCCAGCAGGAGAATCTGTATGTGCAACCCTATATGTGATATTATAACTAGCCAATAATCCCGTGCTGTTTTTGGGGACAATCCATCGGATGAACTTATTAAAGGAAAATAATAATCATTTGAACAATTGTTCTAGATTGATCAACTATAGCAAAATCAAAAGAGAATGACAAAAAGTAAATGTAAATCATCATACACATTCAGTAATCTTAATTATACCATATATTCAGATAGTAGAATTATTGCAGCTGCACTGCTGCAGTAGATTGCAGATTTGAATACGAGAATTAAATTTAGATAAAGAAAAGAACTACTTGAATACTTCTCTAGATTGCAGATTTGGTTGTATATAAAAAACTGTTTGTGGGCTTATTTGATTCGAGACTTTTCTTGGAAATGCATAAAATTTATTAGGTTCAATTTTATTAGCACTGCATGTAAGATGATATGTGTGTGAATAAGTTAAAAGATTGCCATTCAATATCTTATATTTCTAAAAAAATGATAAGTAGAAAAAGCCCTGGTTACGCCGCTGCAAGTGTCGTGTGGATTTTCATCAGAAATAAAACTTTTAGTTGAAATGTTGGTTGAACCATTCACTGTCACCGTACGAGGTTTAATCTTCATACTGTTGGTTTTTGTCGAACTATTCTGATATTTATACGTTTTTGAAATTAGATTTTAGCAACAAGAATAAACATGAAAAGTCGAGTCCAAATACTGCATGGTTGTAGCTATTTTCCTTCTGCCCGATATCATCTTCCGTCAAATAGTGGTTTTTCTCATTCGTAAGGCGGCGCTTGAAAGGAATGAGTAACAATAGAGCTTGAAAGGAATGAGTAACAATAGCATGATTTATATTCTTCCCTCCTTGATAATCATTCACATTTTAAAGTCATTAATTTGTTGCCATTACAGGATGAGCTTGTGGCTTGGTGGTGCACAACTTTGAAAAACGGCTCGAAGCTTCCATCGAAAGAAGATTTAAAATCAAAATTTGAAGAGAGAGTTAAGTTGGGTTTTTAATCTTGTCTTTGTTTGAAGAAGTTTAATTTTTGCCTGAAGTTGGTTTTGCTTTTTTTTTTTGTTTTTGTTTTTGGGTTAATAACGGTTATGGTGTGTAGCTTCCTTGGTCTATATAGAACCTTGAAAGTAATCATAACATTTATGAACAGTTAAGCTGACAAATTCGTTGCTGGGTGAGGAAAAAAGAAAGATTAAGTTATATGTAATGTTTTACGTTAATAATAGACATGATAAGTGATGTGTTGATTTAAGTAATAAATCGACTTAATTATTTTGGGTTAATAAACTTGAGCCTTAAGACAATTGATTTTAAACTTACAACATTAATCTTATTTTTGAGTACGAAATTTTGGATTGAAGAAGTGATTTTATTATTAAAATTAAAATTTACACTTTGCCATCTTGTTCAAGAGAATATTCTTGCAATTGGTAGGAAATGATGCCTTTACTTCATTATGCCCCTATAACAAAGATGCATGAAGTAGGGTGTTCCTTCCATACTTTTGATTGTGAAACCAAATATTTGAGTCGAACACGGAGTGGTTGTTAGAGAGCTATCGTTACGGACGGATTTAGAATTTTTTTAGTTCGGATTATAAAACATAATTTTTTGATTATACAATATTTTTTTTGGTTTTTGTTATTGAAAAAAAACATAATTTTTTTAAAAGAAATATTTGCAGCCCTTTAAATCAGTTTCGGGGCAATACATGATCTCTTGTGATATATGATCGAACCAAAACTTTTAATGGATGGAGAAGGCGTCCACAAATTTTTATTTATTTATTTATAAATATTTGCAGGCATTTTCGTCAAAAAACAAAAACAAATAATGTACATTTTAGGTAGAATATGCAACAAGTCGCATTTACAGCGCGAATGGAAAAAACAAATGCAAGGAATGAAATTATCATTTTATCACATAGTAATTTACCAACTGTTCACACATGGGTGTTGCACACAAGAGGTAGGAAAGTCAAAATACAAAAAAAAAAAAAAAAAAAAAAAAGAGAATTTGATTTATATCTGGCGTGGATGTGAAAAAATATAGTTCGGTCTATATTCGATTGGTATGCATGTTATATTAGGACTCCCAAAAAAAGAGGTGATTCATCCAAGCAGTGATTCCTATCGAGATTCATAGTTGCATTGCTTATAGTTTTCTTATTCGTAGACAAAGGACTCATAATTGTCCTACATTCCAAGGCATAATTCTAAATAGAATTGAAATTCATTTGTAAAAAGAGTTTCAAATTAAGCGCCGTTAATTTTTTTTTCTCGAAATTATAGTTCAATAAAGTAGAGTAAAATATCAATCTAAAACATTTAAGCATGCTTCATTTTACAGCAAAAATATCAAATGAGCAGAAATAGCATGTCAATACAACGGCTGATTTACTTTAGGGCGAGGGAGGTTGCAACTCTCATTTACCTCAAAATTTTATGAAATGTGTGCATTTTGAAGTTTTTTTTAGGTTAAAATTTTAATTTAGTTCTTACTGAATTTATATATATATATAATTATTAAATAATGTGATTTTGATTCTCATTGAACAAAAATTTTGAATTCACTGTTGAATCTGTGTATCATTGGGATCGGAGACTCTTCTTGGCACACTCATAGAAGTCTTTGTATAAAGATAAAGGTGATCGTTTTCCTAATCCCTTTTACATAACAAAATGATCTTCCTATAAAGTCTTTGTATAATAATAGAAGTCTTTGTATAGAAGTATGTGTGATTTCACAAGTAAGTTATCTTTATTTCATATAATATTCATGTTTTTTAAAATATTGCACCTAACTTATTGTCTTAGCTGGTTTGTCATAATTAATGGGCCATGCATCTCATACACAAACTTTGTCATTTTGGGTAGTCATTCATATGGTACTGTGAAAATAGGTAGTTATGTGTAACATATAAAAAACATGAAGTTTCAATGAGATCATTCCAAAAAGACAAAAAGGGTAATTAGTTTTTACCGTAAGGGGATAACTAACTTATAATGATAAGCACAAGCGATTGTTTTGTATTTTAAATGAAGCACCAAGTTTTATGAGATCGTTTTGCTATGACATGTATCCCTCATTCATTTTATCAAACATAATGATGCGAATCGAGCTGGCTAACATTCAACTTGGCAAAATGAAATGTTTTTATACTAGAATTTTCCTCCGTACAAGATTCAGTTCAAATAGATTACAAATAAATAGATACTCGAAAAGAAATAGTAAAAAAAAATATTTCTCTTTTATGACAGGTTTTTTTTGACTTCTAACGAAAGTTGTACTCGAAAAGAAATACAAAAAGCTTAATGCGGGGGTGTTGTACAAATTAAATCAAGAGCATTTTCCTTATTCCATCATTTTTATATTTTAACGAGTAAAGGTTTGGAGAGTATAGAGACTGTAATGAGCTTAATTATAAGTTGTATTGCCACACACATTTCAATATGCAAGATGGGTTCATATAATGAGTTGTAGCTCAATTATCTGTTGGAGCTCATTCATAATTGCTTAATCTAAGGAGACAAATCCTACTTATTTTTTTTTTTATTTTTTTTATTTTTGGCTAAGTTAGCAAAGTATATCATTTAAACTCAACAAACTTATACAAAAAAGACTCGGCACCCATAATATTAAGTACTCAGATGAGTGCTCAAGATTCCATACTCTACAAGTATTAAGATTTGTAGAAGATCTCTCATTTTACATAATATTTTAATTTTGTATCTAATTACAAAGCTAATTTTATATAGAATATTCTCCTAATAATCCGCTTTTGTTTCTTTCACCCAGATGTAATAAACCGCACTAATTTATATGCGATTGCGATCACGATTGTGCTGAATCAGTTGATTGAGATTCCAATGAGCTGTGGCAGATTTAGTCAATCGTGAGAGCACTACGTATCGGCTAAGATCAATTCCAAAACTCAAACGAAGAAAACAAAAGGGACAGTTGACATAAAATAATGTGATGAGAAACATTGAAAGTGACCAAGGAACCTGGGTTGTATTTGATATTAGATAATGTTATTGAACAAATTTATTTCCTTCTTAAGGCTCCGTTTGTTTGCCGTATGTTTTTTTAGAAAAAAAAAATATATATATATTTTTAATTTTTTGATGTTTAGTAACATTAAAAAATTAGTTAATAAAAAATATTTTTCGTTGACCGAAAATGTTAATTAAAAAGTGTAAAAATATTTTCATATCATTTGAAAGAAAAAAAAAAATATTTTTCACTCATTCTACCTCACATTCACCCACCCCTGACGCCATCCCAGTCCCGACACATTTCTTAAATTAAAAATTAATTTAATAACTAACTAATTAATTAATTTAATAATTAATAAATTTATATTTAATAAACTTAATATAAAAAATTAATACATTTTAATCTAATGATTAATTAATTAATATTACTAAATGAATTAATATTAATTAATAATAATTGATTAAATAATTACTTATTTATTTAATTTAACAATTTTATTAGTTAATTATTCAAATAATTTAGTTTTAAATTAATAATTTTATAAATTAATAGTAATTAATTAAATAATTATTATTAATTTATGAAATATTAATTTATTTATTATGTATTAATTAGAAATTATGGATTTATTTCTTATGTATTAATTAATCAATAGTGATAAATTATTACTAATTTTTAAAAAATTAATAAAATAATAATTTTAATCAATTTTTACTACTACATCCAAACACTATTTTTCACTATTATAAAAAATATTTTTTAATGTGACAAATAAACACCAAAAAAAATTTATTTAAAAAATATATATATATATATTTTTAAAATTATTTTACAGCAAACAAACGGGGCCTAAACTCACACCACGAAACATGAATACGTGTGCACATATAAAGAAATCTTTAATCTAGAAGTCGTCGCTTGTTCTCAATTTTCTAGACAATGATGCGGAAGGCCCCTATCTTTTATGTAGAATTGAGTATGATTGTATGTGTGATAACATCTATATTATCATATTTTGGATATTTTACATCAACTTCCCTACTATTTCACCTTCATTATAAATAATAAAAAAATTAATTCCTATTTATATTAAAAGTTCAGGATAGAAAAATGTTTTTGAAATGAGGAATGCACATCAATTTTTCCACTTTTCTGTTAGTAAGGACCTCAGTGGCGAACCCAGGCTACGGGAGTCAGTGCATGTACTACAGTAATACAGTGAAACTATCAAAGAGCGTTCACAGGTCGATATAAAAGGGTATTATAATTAATTGAAAACTATTAACTCTCAAAATACAAGTTATTCTAGATGGTCAAGCATTTGAATATTGAAATTAACAATGCGGGTTCGATTCTCTATAGGTGCACTCCTTTCCTTTTTTCCATCAAATTGGTAAAAAGATACTCCAGTGTATGCACTTTGCAAGAATCGAACCTGAGACATGAAGTCTCAATTAATTTTAAAAGTACTTTCTTAACCACTAAACTACAACAATTTTTGTTGAGGTGTAGCATTTGCATACGCTGTTGTCTATGTAGGTCCGCCCCTGAAGGACCTCCTTTTTCTAATATAGCTAGGACAGAGTGTCACAATTTTTTGATTCCCTTAAATATATATGCGACATCGTTTCAGACAAAATTGAGCCACATTTTAAGACCACCAGTTAGTTTGGAGTTTATATTTTCATTTGTTGCTCTAATACTACCTGTAACGATCAAAACGATCAATCTTTTTCTATAGTGGTGTTAATTATTGCATTAGTTTAGAGGTCAAGAAGCTCAGACGCTGGTCCCTCTGAATTATTAATCGTATCGGCAATATCCAATTATTTAACAACTATTGAAACATTAATGAATTAGGATATTGCTTCATCTTGAACGACCAAGATATATATTTCTTGAATTGGCAATAAATTCATGACAAAGGATAGGAGATAGAATGAGATTCATGAGTAATTTAGTGGTGAGTTACTCTCCTTGATAGTTAAGATATTAAGTTTGAATCTCATGGTAGTAGGGGTAAAAAAAAAAAAAAAAATCATGAGATAAGATACATGTGGTTGAAAGCAATAAAGTTTTTATAATAATGCAAATGGTAGATAACACCATATCCTTTATAGTTTGTCAAAAATGTATATTATCCCACACGATATAATTACATTTTAGTTTTAATTATTTTTAAAAAGGTTGCAGAATACTCCCTATATTGGTTAACCTCTTCATAGACAATATATGCAATCTTTTTTATAAAAAAAAAAAAAAAAATTAGGGTTTAAAACTGTAAGTATAGTTTAAGTTCCAAGTCTTTTTAAAAAGCTTTCACAATAATCTCCTTTAACATTTCTATACAAGTGATATGCAGCACTTCTAAAAAAATTTAAACACTACAACTGTAATTACATTATAATAAGAGGGTACCTATGGCAAAATATATCCTCTCACCTATGTGTTATCAAACTTTATGAAGGTAGGTTGAAGGCAATGTTCACGTTCTACATAGCAATCAAGAGTAAACGCGTTTTTCAGGTTTTTTAAAAAAAAATTAATTAGCTGGAATTTTTGGTAGGTATAAGTAGATAGAGAAGCGATATTAGGGTAGATAATACAAATAGTCATTAATTGTAGACGTTTTTGTCAACTATTTTTTTCTTTTTTTTTTGGTCTTTAAAATGCAATATTTTGGTCCGGACCCTTAACTAATATTTTTGCGTCACGATGAGTCATTTGAGTGAATTCTGTCCAAAAATAGACCGTCAGATTACAAATTTTACACGTAATTACATTCACTCAAAAGACGATTTCAGAACTTGATCATTTAATTTTAGACGGAGTTTACTCAAAGGATTAACTATCGCAAAAACACTAATTTAAGAAGTAAAAGATTGCATCTTAAAGATAAGGAGTTGATTTACAAAAGTGGTAATATAAAATACTATTTGTGATATTTACTCTTCATATTAAATGGCAACTTGCATTGAGATCGTTCTAGATAGGATATGTAAAGCTCTCAAGAATATATGAAGTTGACTTAAAGTATGTAACAACTTAAGTTTAAGGGGTAAGTCTAACTTAAAATACTAGTCAGAGAACTCATTACATTTAAGAAACACTCTTTATGAATGTGAGATCTCGATATGAAATTAGTACATACCACTCCTCTTAAGAATCGATACCCACATCAGGCTGGCCTACAGACACTAACCCAACTTCTACCAATATTTAGTGTGTCAGTTACCATACCTTAATCCAATCTATGATCTTCCTTTTATGGAATTTACTCTCAATAAAAGTACCAATGTAACAATTCCACTATAAGGGGAGAACCCAACCTAAAAAACTAGTCTATTAGAAAAGAGAACCATTTGCACTTAACAACCACCCCTTATGAGGGTGAGATCTCGATATAAAATTATTATGATATCCTCAATAGAGACTCTAAAAGATAAAAATTGAAGTTTTTAGAGACTCCATAGATAAAAAAAACAATACCAATGGAGGTTTGTAAATGTCAAATTACAATTTTCTACCAAATTTGACATCATTTACGATTTTTTAAGTAAAAATAGAGTCTTGATCTCTATTTTCTTTAACAAATTTGTTTAAAAAAATAGAGATCAGAACTCTATTTTTGCTTTAAAAATTGTGTATAATGTAAAAATTGATGGACTTCATGTATATTTGAGTTTTACAGACCCTCATTAGTGTTGCTTTTTATTTTTTTATTTTTTATAAGGTCTCTAAAACCCTCAATCGTTATTTTTTTAAAACCCAATTTGAGAGTTAAAAAGACCCAAATTATCTTTTTAGAGCTTCTATTAAAGATAGGCTCACAAAGCAGTTCTCTTTATCCATGACAATTGACAGGTTTATAGAAATCAAGAAGCTTCCTACATATGTTCTCTCTTCATCCATGACAAGTCTATTACACTAAGACTAGCCAAAGTTCACGTCCAACTTCTCAGACTTTTTCTTCTCATCATCTCGATCATGCATCAAGGTAATTAGCCCCCTTTTTTGCACTCTGAATCTTTCTTGTTCCGCGTATATGATAGTTTTTTTATGTTCTTCTATGGAATATGTAACACCATTTACATATATATATGTTTCTTCTCTCTAGATGGCTATTCCAAAGTTGTCGTGGCACGCATTGTTGCTGCTGCTGCCTCCATTGGCCTCATATCTGCTGCTGCAGCAATGCATTATTTGCACAAAAAGTCCAAGCACAAGGACCATCATCATCAACATCTTGTTCCGTATTTAGACAGAACCGAGTCTGGCCGCGTTGGAAGGCTTGAAAGATTTTCCCATTATGTTGGTAATTTCATTTTACACTTCATTTATCGAGTTGTGTCGTCATATTTGTATAACCGACCCCCCATTTATTCATACTTCGTTTACTTACTTAGTTTTCTGGAAAAATAACTTTATTTTGTGCAGCTAGGCAACTGGGGTTCAAGGATGAAATTGAATGCCCTCAGTTATGCAAATTAGCATACGACTATTTGAAGAGGTCCAAAGATTGTGATGATAAGATGTATGAATATTTTTCTAATGAACCAAATGCTGATTCTTTGTATGTAAAGTTGGTGGAGGAATTTGAAAGATGCATTCTTGGATACTTTGCATTTCATTGGAGTCGAGCTTCTCAGATGATAACTCAGGTATATTGTAATATTTTATCTAAGAGTTTGATTGAATGGTCGGGTAATAACTTCTTTAAATCGAAAGTTCTAAATTAAAATAACAATTTGACTTCCATTGTAAAAATAAGGAAAAATCTCACATTTAGTACCTATTGTTTGCAAAAAAATTTAATTTGGTCCTTATTATTTAAAATATCTCAATTTAGTCCCTATTATTTTTTTAAAAGTTTTAATTTCATCTTTATTATTTAAAGTTTTTCAATTTCGTCTTTATTGTTTGTCAAAAAGTTTTAGTTTCGTCTTTATTATTTTTAAAAAGTTTTAGTTTCGTCTTTATTATTTTTAAAAAGTTTTAAATTCGTTTATATTGTTTCTAAAAAGAATTCAATTTAGTCGTTGAATAATAAAGACGGATTTGAAACTTTAAAAAAATAATAGAGATGAAATTAAAATCTTTTAAAAATAATACTGATAAAATTGAAGCTTTTTAGAAAAGAATAAAGACAAAATTGTGAAATTTTAAATAATAGAGACGAAATTGAAACTTTTGATAAAACAATAGGGACTAAATTAAAATATTTTAAATAATTAGATCAAACTGAAATTTTTTTAAACAATAAGGACTAAATGTGAAATTTTTCCTAAAAATAATAATAACAATATCTTATTTACTGTACTAAAAGCCACAAAACAAAGAAGGCAAAGAAACACTTCCTTGTAAGAAAAAAAAAAAAAGTAGAAATACTTCCTTCATATATTCACCACATTTCTCATTAGTTTATTGATGGAAATCAAATGAAATTAATATGCTTTTGCATGTTGCAGGTGATGAGTGAAAATTCTGAACAGAAAAAGCTCAAAGAGTTGGTGATGGCTGCTACTAGGTGAATTTATATTATTTTATTGTGTAGCATTTTGTTGTGACATGTTGGGAAAAATGTCACAAATGGCTTTACTGTTTGTTCAAATTTTTGAATTTTTAAATTTATTTTTATTGTTTAAAATTAGTTATTTAGTTTTTATTTTTTTTAAAAAAATTAAATTTATCTTCATTGTTCAAAATTAGCAAATTTAGTCACTATTATTTTTAAAAAAAATTTAATTTAATCTCCAAATAGCGACGTGTAGGGACTAAAATAAAAAAAATTAAAAAATAATAGGGACTAAATTATTTTTTTTAAAATAATAAAAAATAAATAAATTAATTTTAAACAATAAAATGAATTTACAATATTTTTAAAAATAATATATACTAAATTAATTAATTTTAAATAGAAGAACTTAAAATTTTGGTAACCATTTATATAATTTTCCCTGACATGTCGCGTGAGACATGTTTGATACACAGCAGAAACAATATATAAATTCATATATTCTTGCCAGCATGCACGAAAATGACAGATACATACTATTATTATAAAGAATATTATCCTACATTTTGTGGGGCAGCATTATCTGACCGATTCCGCATAAAAAAAACAAGTGATTAAGTGCACTAGTCATTCGAGCGAGGATTCGTTACAACTACTATATTCTCAATGACCCAAAAAAAAAAAAAAAAGAGAGAGATGGTTAATGATGCCTTTGTGAACTATTGTTAATGTTATTTTGTAATGGAAATATCTTCAAAAAGTTTTTTAACACCATAATCTAAATTTGGGAACAAGGTTTAATTTAAAAAGTGATGATTTAAGTTATTTAAATACGAGGCTCACTGAAATTAATTTGAATGTCAACGCAAGAAAGATAGCTTTTTACCATTCTTTAATCTTTATATTTTATGGAAAAATATTATTGTTTAATCTTTTTTTGCCAGTGAGAAGAACCAGTAAAGATTTTTTCGTGTGGGCAATCAAATTTTGTTTCAGTGAGACTTAATACTAATATTTTCTTACTCGAGATTAATTTAAATTTTCATGCTAACATCACATATAATTCAGGAAAATTTTGGGATGATTACATTACACTATTTTTTTAAAGAAATATGGGACCTAAACTGAGATAACGTAACATTACATTCGCTCTTTTGACTGAACATATTACATTTATGTTTTACAAATTCTAAATGACAAACTTTCTGCATATTAAGGTTTTAGGCATAAATTGTTGCATAGATTAATATATTTCTCTCTCCCTTTTTTGGGTGTTTTTGATTGTGAAATTATAAGTGATATACAATTAGTGGTGCATTATTGTTACTGATTTTTGTTGGCCTCGATACTAATAGGAAGCAGAGGTTTGATAAGATAGCTAAAGACTTGAAGGTGACAAGGGTATTATCGACATTGGTGGAGGAGATGAAAGCCATTGGCAATGTACCAAATGGTGAAGCAAAATACACAGATGTGATGGTGCCAGTGGCTCACAGTGAAAGGAGTCCAGTGTTGCTGCTTATGGGTGGTGGAATGGGAGCAGGAAAAAGCACTGTCCTCAAAGAAATTCTCAAAGAGTAAGAAGACACAAACTTTTAACTGAATTCTAATTAAGCAGCACATTTGTAAGCATAATGTCATGTTTTGAAACTAGAATTTTAAACCTGCAATCAATACTAGTATCGTAAATATAAAAAATAATGTCTTCGATTTCAAATTTAGCGATCCAAAATGGTCAACCTAAATTTTTACTTAAGCTTATAACACTAACTTATAAACTATTTACTTATCATATCTCATACCAACTTAAACTTTAAATTTAATATCAACTAATAAGTAGCTATGAGGAGGTGCTTTAATTCCATTGTATAAGTAAATTAAAACAAACAATTTCTTTTTGTAAGATGAGACAAGTCTTTCTAAGCTTAGTTATAGGTTTTTTTTTTTTTTTTTTTCCATAAGTAAGCAAGTGACTCATTAAGCTCAACTAACAAATATATACGAAGCGCGGTGACTTTAAACTAATTCAGAATGGTTGGATATTTTGGCAGAGCTTTTTGGGCGGGGGCTGCAGCCAATGCTGTGGTGGTAGAGGCAGATGCTTTCAAGGAGACAGATGTTATATACAAAGCACTCAACTCCAGGGGTCATCACCAAGACATGCTGCAAACAGCTGAATTGGTAACTCTCCTTCGTTAATATGAATGCAAGTATGCAACCACAAACACAAAACATCAGTTTGCATGCAATTTCTTGGTTTATAATTAATTTTTTTTTTTGGGTATATTAGCCCATTCTCAATAACTAAAACGAACCAAACTAAATTAAACCTTGTCCCATGCTGTAGGTTAAATCGGGTATATAAATTTGAGAACGCAAAATTAATTCTGTCGAAAACCAAATAACTAACAAAGTAGACGGTATCTAATTAACGCGTGGATATTTGGTTCAAAATAATCTGTTGAATTAACATGATACTCTATTGTAGTTTGACATTTGAACCCAAATCAAGTCCAATTAATTCTTGGTTATGCCAACCAAGTCTAAATTTTAATATTTGAAAATCTGATAAATGAGTTTTACTTTCATAATGGTCTTTAAAAGATGAAAAAATAATAAATCTGCAGATATGCAATTAAGAGAAAGAAGCACCATCACATTTATTATCTATTGTAAAAGTAATTAAACATTACAAATGACTCTAACCGTGGTAAATGTTTTACTGCAACGTTTTATAAATAATAAGTAAGGGTTTTTTTAACAGTTGTAATTAAACTATAATTTTAAAACCGTTACGAGAATAGTAATCTCATGAACAACTTTTTTTAATATATATATATACACACACACACACACATATATATATATAACTATTGCAATTAAATAAAATGATGCAAAAAATTTTAGTTTATGCAGCGGTAGAAACTATTGCAATAAGATACCTATTATAACATTTTGTTCGTTTTTCAATTGAAATATTGCAAAAGAGAGAAAATATTATGGAGAAGTAAAGAAGAATCTCAATTTCTTTCAAGCCTTAAAATGGGTTTTATATTTCTCAAACAATAATTTCTTTATTGAAACTGAAAATTCTGTTTGAAATTAACAGGTCCACCAATCATCAACTGATGCTGCATCATCACTCTTAGTGACAGCCCTCAATGAAGGGCGTGATGTGATCATGGATGGCACTTTGTCATGGGAACCTTTTGTTGAGCAGACAATAGCCATGGCAAGAAACGTGCACAAGCATCCATACCGAATGGGAGTGGGATACAAGGTTGCAGATGATGGTACTGTTACTGAAAATTACTGGGAACAGTTAGAAGAGGAGCAAGGAGATGAAGCTAAGACTAG
The DNA here is from genome assembly GCA_037974665.1 of Ehretia macrophylla. Classification (NCBI taxonomy): domain Eukaryota; kingdom Viridiplantae; phylum Streptophyta; class Magnoliopsida; order Boraginales; family Ehretiaceae; genus Ehretia; species Ehretia macrophylla. The sequence goes on along the minus strand of CM075777.1, from coordinate 47,786,598 downwards.
AAAACCATATAGGATTGAAATGGTTGGAGTTGTTTGTGATACTTATCTGGCTGTTGTTAGAGGTATCAGGTATGATTCGGACATTATCGTGATGGAAAATTCTTTAAAACGATCGGTTGTTCGATTGCGTTTTGAGAGAGAATGTAAGTTTTACTTTGCGTGGGCCGATAGCTGGAGCTGTCTTTTTTTAATGTACTTTTTATTCTTATAGAAAGGCAATTCAGTATATGAAACTCCCATTATGCGCAGAATTATATAATTTGTGAAGAGAACTTATTAATTATACTAGTTGAAATTGCATCCATGGGTGGATCCAGCAGGCAAACAATGGGGGTTGTGGCCCCTGCTAATCTTACAGAATATTTAAAATTTATATGCATTTTTAGCCAAAAAGAATAAATTAGCACTGCTATAAAACAAGTCGAAAAAAAATTCTAAAACCGTCCCAAATCACATTACATAAATATGTTATTTCTTACATCCTAATGGTTTCTGTTTTGACTATTCAGGCGAGCTATTCAGGTGGGAAGAGCAGTGAGAGTAAAATCACAACTGAAATCTCACAAGAGATTTGCAACTGCATTTCCAAAGTATTGTCAACTTGTAGATAATGCAAGGCTCTATTGCACAAACGCACTAGGCGGCTCACCAAAGGTAAGTTTCAATCCTCATATGTGACATCTTTTAATATGTGTTGTACGGTTTAAGTTTTCTTTAAATCCAAAAAATTAAAAAATAAATAAGCTTCAATAATTCAACATCAAATGGATTTTTCTTCTTAATTTTCTTTAACATTATTAAAACATGCCTTGATTGAGACAAAATCGATAAGCCAAAATCATTTTAGTTTTATGTCATTCATCCAATCATAGTCATTATAAAATCATTTTAGTTTTATATCAGTCTAATCAAGATCACAAAATTTGAGACTTGTATATGTAAGTTTTATTATCTCACACCATACAAAATTGAAGGATCACCCATTCTTCCACTTACATGTTGCTTTTCATAATCATAGTAATTTGATAGCATAGCACTAGTTAGAGACAAATCTAAAAATTTTGTTTTGTAAGGGCTAGAACACTTTATTTTAACTTTTATGTATGATTTTATTTTAGTAAAGAATACTTGATTTTTCATAATATATACCCGAGTAAATTATTTGCTGCCCCCCTGTGTTTTGCTCGAAATATTTATCACTCCCTATGTTTTTAAAATAGGCTCATCACCCCCTGTAATTTTTGGAATGTAACTGACCGCCCCCCTCCGTTAAAAAAGCTGTCTAATTTAACAGCAATTGCAACACACGCGCTTAAAATGCGATTTTTTTATGTTTTTGATTTAAATAAATTTGTTTCTGGATAAAAATACCATTTTAGTAAATTGTTTGCCGTCTCCCTGTGTTTTGTTCGAAATACTTATTTACCCCATATAATTTTAAAATATGCTCATTATCTCCCTGTATTTTTTCGATTTTAACTTTATGTAAGGGTATAATGATCAATTAACTAATTTGATAACGTTTGTTAACGGAATAAGAGATTTTGGGTGTGTTAGCTTAATCAAAAAAATACAGGGGGGTAATGAGCCTATTTTAAAAACACAGGGAGTGAATGAGTATTTCGAGCAAAATACAGGGAAACGGCAAGCAATTTTCATATATTTGAAAAAAAAAAATACATCCATCCTTGGCACTAGTAACCTAGTATATGTTGGGTATCGGCGCAGCGGAATGGTCGGTGACAAGCAATATCACACAACTAAAATATAAATGAAAACAGAGAAAATAGAGACACAAGATTTACGTAAAAAACCCTCAAACAAATCGAGAAAAAAACCACGAACAAGTAATGGAGAATTTTACTATGATGTGGAGTATTTTACAATAACCTTATCTCTAATATAAGGAGAGAACAATATCACTCTCTCAAATAATAGGAGAAACTAACTCTCACTCATAAATATAGAACAACAAAAGAGGAAGAGAACTACTCAAGAGAAAGCTTATGTTTTCTCTCTATTTTGGAATGTTTGGTAATGCAAAATGGTAAAGTTTGAGCATCTATTTATAGGCTCATCTTGCACAAAAAGTCTTCCTACATGTAGTGTGAAATCAACCCAAAATTGTGTGTGTCTAACTTTGCAACCAAAGATTTTTCTTCACTTCCCATTGCTTTTTGTCTTCTTTTGACTTGTACCAAAATTTTATTTGTTCACATTCTCCCACTTAAAATTTTGGTGACACTTCAAATCTCTCCATACTTGCCAATTCCATGTTGCTTACGTCTTTGCTAGGCCAAAGGAGGATCTACTCCAAACAAACTTATCAACATTGATTGGCTTTGTCATGACATCTGCTAGGTTCTCGTTGGTGTGAATCTTCTGCATATCCACACTCCCTTCCTTCACTACTTCTCGAACAAAGTGATATTGAACACCTATGTGTTTCATCCTGGAATGAAATGCTGGATTCCTTGCAATGTGCAAGGCACTCTGACTGTCACAAAATAAGGGAATTTTCCCTTGTTTGTGCCCGAGCTCCTCCATTAACCGTTTAATCCAGATTGCTTCTTTACAAGCTTGTGTAGCTGCCATGTATTCAGCCTCTGTTGTAGATAGGGCTACAACAGTCTATAATTTAGATATCCAGCTTACCACGCCCCCTGCAACTGTAAACACATAGCCTGTAGTGGACTTCCGTTTATCCGTATCACCTGCAAAATCAGAATCAACAAAACCCTTGACAGTAAATTCTGATCCTTCAAAACATAATGCAACATCCGAGGTCCCTTTGATGTATCGTAGGATCCTCTTAACAGTATTCCAATGCTCTCTACCAGGATTCGCCATGAACCGACTGACCGCACCAACTGCTTGAGCAATATCTGGTCTCGTACATATCATAGCGAACATGAGACTTCCTACTGCTGATGCATACGGTACTCGAGACATTTCTATCCTCTCCACTTCAGTACTAGGGCACATACTTGAGGATAATTTGTAATTGACAGGAAGCGAGGTCGAGATTTCCTTACAATCTTGCATATTGAAGCGCCGCAAGATTTTCTTCAAGTAATTCTTCTGGGAAATCCATACCTTCCTGCCTTTTCTGTGTCGGTGAACTTGCATCCCTAAAATCTTGTTTGCTGGTCCCAAATCTTTCATATCAAACTCCCCAACTAACTGTGCCTTCAATTCTTGGACCCGATCTTTACTGGGACCTGCTACTAGCATGTCGTCCACGTACAACAGCAGAATGATAAAATCATTATCGCCAAACCTCTTGTAGTACGTACAATGGTCTGAATTGAGTCTGTTGTACTCAAGGCTAATCACGAAGGAATCAAATCTCTTGTACCAACACCTTGGCGCCTGCTTTAAATCGTACAGAGATTTGGTCAACCTGCAAACCAAGTTTTCTTTTTCTTTCTCAACAAAACCTTCAGGTTGAAGCATGTAAATCTCTTCTTCAAGCTCTCCATGAAGAAAAGCCGTCTTTACATCTAATTGTTCTAGATGTAAGTCTAACACAACACACATGGCCAAGACTACTCTGATAGTTGTAAGTCTTACCACAGGAGAAAATATCTCGTTGAAGTCAATTCCTTCTTTCTGAGCATATCTTTTCACCACCAGTCTTGCACGATATCACTCCACTTGGTCATTACCATCTCGCTTGATCTTGTAGACCCATTTATTACCAATGGTTTTCCGTCCAGGTGGTAGTGGAACAAGCTCCCATGTCTTGTTTTTATGTAGAGCTTCAATTTCTTCCTGCATTGCTGTCATCCACAGGGCAACATCGGGGCTTTTTATAGCCTCGTGAAAGGTAGATGGCTCTCCATCCTCCGTTAGAAGACAGTATGCAGCATTGCTTGCCATGACAAAATCTGAATGCCAAGTTGGTCTTGTTGTCTGACGCAATGAACGTCGGACTTCTATAACCTCAGCATCATCTGGTTCTTGTTCCTCGTGCTCCGGTGCAGCTTCAGAAGAAGCATCTCCTTGTTCTGACTTATCTTCAATTTGTATTGTAGTAGTCTCATTTGAAGTGTTGCTGTCGTCTTCACTTTGCAGTTTATCTTCTACAAATATCACATCTCTGCTGATGACAACTTTGTGGGCAGTGGAATCCCACAAGCGATACCCCTTAACACCATCAGCATTTCCCAAGAATACACATTTCCTGAATTTTGGATCCAGCTTTGTTCTTTCTTGGGAACCATACATCACATATGTCGAACACCTAAATACGTGCAAGGTAGAATAATCTGCGGGTTTTTTGGTTCACATTTCCATTGGTGTCTTCAACCCAATTGCAGTTGACGGTGACCGGTTTATCACGTAACAGGCAGTTCTAGCTGCTTCTGCCCAAAATGATTTGGCAAGACATGCAGTTTCCAACATAGCTCTTATTCTTTCAAGAAGAGTTCTGTTCATCCGTTCTGCTACACCATTTTGCTGAGGTGTATGTGCAATAGTAAATTGCCTCTGAATACCCTCTTGCTTGCAAAATGCCAAGAAGCTCCCGTCAGTGTATTCTCCTCCGTTGTCCGTCCTCAAACACTTGATCCTTTTCTCGGATTCAAGTTCCACCAGCGCTTTGAAAGTTTTGAATATTGGAAACACATCTGACTTGTTCTTGATTGGATACACCCATAGTTTCCTGGAGTAATCATCAATAAATGATACAAAGTATTTGGCTCCTCCTAGGGACAAAACCGGTGATTCCCAAACGTCTGAATGGATCAAGTCTAGAATGTGTTTGCTTCTGGCAGTAGATCTCCCAAATTTCAATCTATGCTGCTTACTGGTAACACAGTGCTTACAAAAAGGTAAGTTTACCGTCTTGAGCCCGGGTAGGAGATTACGTTCAGCAAGAATCTTCAAGCCTCGTTCTGTCATGTGGCCCAATATGCGATGCCACATTATAGTTGATTCTTCTTGACCGGCTGATGCAACTGATACATCTGCTTCCTGCAACGTATCTCCCAAAAGCATGTATAGATTTACCCCGATCTTTTCTGCCTTGATCACCACAAGCGCTCCTTTGACAACCTTCATGATCCCATCCTCGATATGGGTCTTGCAGCCAAGGTCATCCAATTGTCCAATGGACAATAGGTTCTTCTTCAAGCCCTTCACGTGTCGTACCCCTTGAATGGTGCGAATGGTACCATCATACATTTTAATTTTGACGGTACCGATGCCAGCAATCTCCAAGGCATGATCATTACCCATGTACACAGATCCTCCAGAGACAGGTTCATAGGTGTGGAACTATTCTCTTCGAGAGGTTGTATGCCATGTTGCTCCCGAATCCATTATCCAAGCATCAGTGAGCTCCTTTCTGCCTTTTGATACAATTGCTGCTTCGCTGTATAAAATATCTCCATCATCTGGTGCAGTCGCCACACATCCCTGAGAATTTGTCACCTCGGGATTCTTCTTGTTGCTCCAACAATCCTTCTTGAAGTGCCCTTTCTTGCCACAATTGTAGCATTTGATATTTTTTCTACTCCTTGATTTTGATCTACCTTGATTGTTGCTCCCACTAGAGCCACGTTCCGTTGATCTACCTCTCACCATTGATAATGCCTCTGCTTGTTGTGAATTTTCGATTCTGTCTTCCTTACTTTTGCGCCTAGATTCCTCTTCCAGAATAGCGGCTGCAACATCATAAAAAATAACAGAATCTGAAAGAACATTGTTAGTGTAACTAATGATGAGTTTATCATACGAATCAGGTATACTTTGAAGTAGAATTTCTGCACGTTCAAGCTCCGCTATTTTATGCCCAATTGCAGTCAATTCAGAGAATAGCGTATTTAAGGTATTGATGTGATCTGTCACCGATGTGGACTCACTCATCCGAAGGGTGTAGAGTCTTCTCTTCAAGAAAATCTTGTTGTGAAGTGTCTTGACCTCATACAGTTTGGTCAGCGCATCCCAAATTTCTTTTGCTGACTTCTTTTCCTCAACGCTTGACAATACCGAATCTGCCAATGCCAAGTGCAGATTAGCCATAGCGTTGTCATCCATCTCTTTCCACTTGTCGTCTGTCACCTCCGCTGGTCTGTCTCCAATTGCTGCCAAGCAATTCTCCTTTCTCAAGATTGCCTTCATCTTCAATTTCCATAGGAAAAAATTTCTCCCGTTGAACTTCTCGATTTCAAATTTTGCCGCCATAGTATTAACAACGATCTGCTTTGTAACTTGAACCGGCTCCCACTATTTCACTGTGAATAGTACTATTTACGTGAATAGTACCGTATACGTGAATAGTACTAAAACCGTATACGGGAATAGTATCGATACCATATATGTGAATAGTACTATACCGTATGCCTGAATAGTAACCGTGAACAGTAACCCCGTATGAATACCAGTGACCCGTAACCAATGGCTCTGATACTACTGTTGGGTATCGGCGCAGCAGAATGGTCGGGGATAAGCAGTATCACGCAGCTAAAATATGAATGAGAACAGAGAAAGTAGAGACACAAGATTTACGTGGAAAACCCTCAAACAAATCGAGAGAAAAACCACGGGCAAATAATGGAGGATTTCACTATGATGTGGAGTATTTTACAATAACCTTCTCTCTAATATAAGGAGAGAATAATATCACTCTCTCAAATAATAGGAGAAACTAACTCTCACTCATAAATATAGAACAACAAAAGAGGAAGAAAACTACTCAAGAAAAAGCTTATGTTTTCTCTCTACTTTGGAATGTTTGGTGATGCAAAATGGTGAAGTTTGAGCATCTATTTATAGGCTCATCTTGCACAAAAAGTCTTCCCACATGTAGTGTGAAATTAACCCAAAATTATGTGTGCCTAATTTTGCAACCAAATATTTTTCTTCATTTCCTATTGCTTTTTGTCTTCTTTTGACTTGTACCAAAATTTTATTTGTTCACAGTATATCACTGGGTCTGTAACCTTGGTCGATGAATGAGTTTCTGATTAGTTGGTTAATCCTGTCAATGCAGTTGATAGCATGGAAAGACGGAGAGAACAACCTCTTAATTGATCCAGATGAGATCAAATGCTTGAATCTTGTTACCAAGTTGAATGATGAAGCAGAGTCCATATATGAGCTCTACACAGAACCTGACCTGATAAGTCAGCCTGGTTCAATATGGAATGACATAGTCATGTCGCCTTCAAGGGCAAGTCTTCAACAAGAGCTAAAGACAGCTATTGAGAAGATAGAACTCCGATGACAATTATAGTCCGAGACATACTTTTTTCTATAGATCAGTATGGAGTTGGTCTTCTATTAGTTCAACGATGAGTCGGTCCTCTCACATCATGTGGAATTATTGTATTATTTTATGATTGAATGATTGTTTGACTTGATATAAATATTTTTTGTCGGGTATGTAATTCTTTAATAAAAACTAAACGGAACCTCTACATAAATTTCAAGACCAGGATGCTTTTATATGGGAAGTGTTTGTTCAATTTAATCAAATGGAACGTAACTTTTTTGTTGGATTCAAGTCAATTACATGAAGAATTACACATGAGAAATTTATATGTGAGATCCATCTTGGACAAAAGATCATATGCCACACAAAGAAAAAAAAATGTGAGAAATAAAGAGGAGCATAAAGACATTGATTAAAAGAACAAAATCTCATATAAGATGATGGACCAATTAAGGCAAAAGCAGCAGATATCACCAATTGACCATGGCAAAACGATAAACCTTTTCTTATTTTCAATTTAATATAATGAATATGAAAAGTTTTTCCAGATAAAGTGGCATAGGAAAGTGGAACCAAAAAAATTAGTGAAAAATAATTGGGCCAGACTAAATTATATGTAACATTTCATCTAGCTAATCTTATATTTGGACTCCAAGGGCATAGTTCAGCGGTAGTGGGGTAAAATTACACTTGTGAGTTCGCGGGTTCGACACTCTCCACTGCTCTAAAATTTCGCCTTTGACTAAATTAATGCATGTGTGAAAGCGCACCTTTACATTAGAGTTTACTATTTAAACAATCCATTCCCCCCAAAACCTCAATCCAAAAGAAAAAAAAATTGATATGTATGGAGATATTTAAAACTAACAATAGTTATTTTCAGAACTATATAAATAGCTATAATTAATGTCTTATCTCTTATGATATGCAAAAGTATTTACATAATGTTCTTATATTAATATCTTAAGAGTTGTAATTAATGGATACATGTTTGTGTCATGGATGTAAAGATTATTATGTAAAATATTGCCAATGGAATGACTAAACATTAGAAAATTTGGATAAGGAAAAATGGTAGCAATGGTCTTTATTGTTTCATTTTTGTTCAAAATAATCCCTATTGTTTACAAGGATTCAAATTAGTCCTCATTATTTTATAAAAGTTCAAATCAATCTTCATTATTTTCATAAAAGTTTAAATCAGCCCCCAATGTTTAAAAAAGATTCAGTTTAGTCCTCATTATTTCAAAAAGTTCAAAAAGGTCCTCAATATTTTCTAAAAGAGTCAGTTTAGTCCCCAATATTTTCCAAAAAGTTTAAAAAGGACCCCAATATTTTTCAAAAAACTCAAATTGGTCCTGACTGTCAAAATAACCATTAACTTTGATAAAATAGTAGCCACGTGCGTGTTACGTGACCAGTCTTTGAAGAACAATTTTGGTAAAATAAATATTTTTTTAAAAAAATTTGAATCACGTGACCATTATAAATTATGAATTCTCCTTGAAATTTCGATTCTAACGGATCAAATTTTATGAAATTTGGACAAAAATTGAAGTAATTATGATTTTTTAAAGATTATGCATAATCTGTAATTTTTTTTTCGCATGGCATGAGAAAGAAGATAACCCATACAACGTTATTTTGCATATTAGTAGCAAACCAATTAAATTATGCCATATGTCAGACTGTATTATGAAAAATAGTATGTCAAAGTTAATGGTTGTTTTGACGGTGAGGACTAGTTTGAGTTTTTTGGAAAGCATTGAGGACCTTTTTGAACCTTTTGAAACAATGGGGACTAATCAAATCTTTTGAAAAATATTGAGAACCTTTTTGAACCTTTTGAAAAACATTGGGAACCTTTTTGAACTTTTTGAAACAATAGAGATTAAACTGAATCTTTTGAAAAATATTAACGACATTTTTGAACATTTTAAAACAATGAAGACTAAATTGATTTTTTTAGAAACAATGGGAACTATTCATGCTATTCTCCCTTTGGATAATCTCAAAAGTTGACTGAACTATTTAGGATTTACCCAGAAACTTATGCGACATTTTGACGTTTGTGAAAGCTTGGATTGATGAAACTCTAATCGTTATGCTTTCTTTTAACTAGTACAACACATTACAAATAGAGTCATCTTCCATGTTTAAATTCTTCTTGAGAAAAGCATCTGCTAAGCTGCAAAATTCTTTTTAGGGCGAGCATTGTAGCTGGCAAACCAGACGTGCGGCTCTCACATTGGTGAGCCCCCATCAGTTGTCTGACCGAACCGGACACAAGTTTTTTCTTTCTTTTAAGAAGTATCCCATCCTGAATTAGGAAAATCAAGTCACACAAAGGTGGAACTAGGGGGGCGGCAGGTGGCCTGGCCCCCCAAGAGTAAAAAAATAAATAAATTAATATATGTAAAATTTTAAATAAGATTGTATAATACTCTAATTTTTTTTACTCTTTTTATTTCGTTATTCAATTTTGACCCATACAAAATAAAATTTTTAGCTCCGCCCTGAAGTCAGGGCAAATATATTTGATGTGAGTAATAGATTACAGAGAAGCCTTATAACTCAAATGTCATGAACTTGGATTTCTTCACATATATTTTTGCTTCAGATAGAATTTAATGTTGTCAAAATTCAGCTGAGCAAATAATAGAGAATATATCATATCAACAACGGAATACAGAATGAAAATATAAGCAGCTTGACCATCTATGAAGAGCCTATTCTGACAGTTGATTCTTCTTCCACATTTTGAACAACATCACACAATTCTTTTCCGTTGGTCTCAACCGGGAGCAAAAAGACACAGAGTACTAAAAGAACAATCACGGCTTCAAACAGAAGAACCGCGGTTGCTTGATGGCAATTGTTGATCAAAACAACAGCTACAAGAGGGCAGACAATGCCACCAATTCTTCCGATAGAACTCGCAACTCCAACACCAGTTGATCTCAGAAAAGTTGGATACACCTACAAAAAGTGATGATTGAAAGAGGATGCACAGCACGATAAGTGACCGAAACGAGATCTAGATGACATAGAATGATGATTTAAATGAGATCTCTAATAATGTATGAAATATTGAAATGTACCTCAATTGCATAGAGTCCAAGAACTGTACATCCTGCTGGAACGAATAGGCGAGCACCAAATAACAAAGCTGTTGTCACAATTTCATTCTGATGCCAAACCAATGGTAGAAGTAGAATGAAGCCCAACACGGAAGTAATTGCCATGGTAAGCTTTCGGCCTGCTCTGTCCACAATTGTTGCTGAAAAAATAGCTGAAAGAAGCTCTGTGAAAGAAAATTAACATAAAATGTTAGATGATATAAGGAAAGCGTCGTTCTTTTAAACAATTTTGTGACAAATGAGGAAAAAGAGTTCGATCCTATACCTGCTGAACTAGTAATAAATATTTCCATGTAGGATGTAGCATTTTGGGCAGTTTCTGGAAGTTTTTCGTGTTGTCTGCAGTTCTCTTGTCCGGTACTCAGCTCGGAGGTAACGAAAATGAGCCCGTAGTATGCAAATACATTCCCAAAGTACAACAGCCATAGGAGAAGAGTTGTCTTCATTAAATTTGGTGAAAACAGCTTGAATACTGATGATAGGCCTGTTTCGGAATCACCAGACTTTGTACTTCCTGAGAGGAGAGGAGTTTTTTCGGATGAAACGCATTCTTCATCGTGCTCTACTTGTGGATCAAAGACTAGAGTGCCCGGAGGAAGTTCCCTTTTGTTAAATGAAGCAACTTTCTCCAGCACCTGATGGGCTTCACGTGTTCTGTTTTTCATACATAAAAACCTTGGAGATTCTGGTATTAGAAGAGCAACGAGAAGCACCAACAAGGATGGAACACAAGACAATGCAATTAGCCACCTCCATCCCCATCTCGGCATGATAATCTACATGTTGTGAAAGACTAAATGCTTTACGCCTGAAATGATACACGATAAAATTATCTAGATTAACTAATTGATGTCAGGTGAGACATACCCAACCAAGAGCAGCCTCAAATATTGTTCCAAGTGCCCAAAAAATTGAAATAGAAACGGTCCAAGAACCTCTGTTACAAGTTGGAGCAAACTCTAAGAACCATGATGTATATACATGCCCACCCCCAACACCAAAACCAAGCAAACAAAGCAGAATCAATAGCGATTCATAGCCTTGGGAGAAAGTGCTGAGGATCCCGGCTACTGCTGTAAATGCAATTGCACCAATACAAGCAGTCCTGTAAACGGAAAAAGAACCGCGTTAAGGCCAAATTTATGATTGAAAGAACCGAAGAAAACTTCTAAACGGTATTATATGGCATCGTTGAATGCCTCCTAAGTGAACAGTTGAATACTAATTTATAATTCTGGAAAATGTTCAGTCTCCTAAACAACAATGATGGTTCAAGATAATAGACCCGCGCAGGCGAGTGATCAAGCATAACACTAATAGAGTTCACGAATTGGAAAACTGAAAAGTAGTTCGTAAAGGATTCAGACGTTCAAGTATTGCGAGTCTGCAGACTAAACCAATATAAGAAAGATAAATTAAGCTGAAAATCAAAGAAAGTGTAGAACTTGACAAGCATTTTCTATATAAATCAAAGCAAGAGTACCTTCTTCCATAGACGTCTGATATGAGGCCCCAGAAGTACCCTCCCACGAGCGTGCCAGCAAAGACTATACTTGTCAGCATGCTTTCTTGGGCTGACGAGAGTCTCCATTCAGATTGAATTGCTGGTCCAACTATAGAGAGAAGCATCACTTCAATTGCATCACCACACCAACCAAGTCCAGCAAAAATAAGCGCGCACACATGGAAATTTCCAAACCCAATGGTGGATAATGCTTCATCTAGTGTGAATTGAAGACTCGGGTCTCCCATCTGGAAGAATCAAAGACGGAGAACCAATAGAAGATTAAACAAAGAACAAACAAGAATAGAAAAAACTAAGATTTACGTGATTCGACAAAATACTACACATTCTAGTATGAGTAAAATGCATATTACTCCTGTGTTTTACCAAAAATGCGTACTACATCCCGTGTTATTTTAATTGGCTGCATAGCAATTATGTTTTCGAAAGACTGCACGACAGGCCCTCGGTCAAGTTTTCCGTCCCACTTAACACGTGAGAGACATACACGCTCGTAAATGCGAATTTTGAAACATTTTTTAAGACAAAAAAAACTCTTGGTTTTTTTTTCCTCCTTTTTCTTTTCCTTTCTTTTTCCTTTTTCTCTCTCATCTTCTTCCTCGTTATTAACACAACTCGCCTCCACCACATCTCTCCACACTGCAACCACCACACACTTGCACACACCTAGACCCACACACAACCTTTCTATTTTGCAAAGCTTAGTTTCATAACGAGAATTAAAGTATTGATTCATCAACCACTTCTTTTTCAACTACCAAAACTAGCAGGTAAACTTGGTGGGGTGTGCGTATTTGTACGTGTCTGTAAAGGAAGAGGAGGAAAAAGAAAAAGAAAAAGAAAAAGAAAGAAGAATAAAAAATAAAGATAATACAATCTTTTTTATAATCACCGTTAATTGATATTGACAGAATTGACACGTGGAACGAGTATGTAAACTTTCAAAGAACACAAATCTTATGGAACTAATTAAAATACCAATACAAATCTTATGCAACCAAAAAAAATTCCAGAGACTTCAGTATTTATTTTCGTTAAAATAGAAAAAGTATCGTGCATTTTATCCTACTCTAATCACAATGAGTTAATCGACCTGGACTCACGAGCCATGAAACTATCTTTTATCACTATTGTCTATTAATCAGCTATTGCGACACAATGATAAGTTACGTCACGAGCCATGCGGGTGTTTAATTTATTACGTTATAAACATATTTATTCCCGATTAATGCAATACATGAAAATGAAAAAGAACTAAAAGATCCTAAAATTTACCTGTTGAATAGAACTCTGATACTTCAAACTTGGAGTAAGCAGCCCCCAGTTCACAGAAGAGAGTGATGAGGCAAATTCAGAGTTGGCTCTTTGTGACGTGCATAAATATACTAGCAGCCACATTTTTAAATATCTAACAAATTGCCATTAGAGGACAAGTTTTAAAAATATAAAAGAAACAAGACAAAGGTCCAAACGTAGACAACAGTATATTACAACATTAGATTTTTTCCCATGTGGTACTCTTTTCCTCACGTTTCTTATAAATAAAAAGGTGTATGTAAAATCATTTAGTTTATCTTTTTTTTTTCTTTTTTTTAAGGGTTGTGTAAAGTATTTTATATCACTTAAAATATTACACATAAGAATAAATATTGAAAACTCTTTCATCTAAAGCGAGAGTCATACCACTAGACAAAATGGCCAGTTAGTTTATCATTTTTCTATACTCCTAAAAACAATTTTTGATACCATTTCAAAGAAAAGAAGAGAATAAATGATGCTATTTCCACTCGACCCTTCCTATCATCATCCCCCGCCACTCATTATAGTGATGGAATGAAAAAAAAAAAAAAAGAATAAGAAATTAAACAAAATACAAAAATATGTGATTTGACAAAACTTACGTTCACAAAAGAGATAGTAAAAGAGTTTTCACTATTACAAGATTTTTTAACAACTTTAACAAATAATATGTTAATTAAATCATGGAAGGATTTTAATTAGTGATTAAGTATAAACATTGGGGGATGAGATTCTATGTTGTATGTACATTGTAGAGGTAGAGTAATATTGACTCAATATTTTATGATTAGTGGGCTGTAAAAAAAATTATTTAAAAAAAAAAAATTATTTTTTGTACAATGGTGGCAAAAGGCCTTTTTTAAAAACTATGAACTCTTCCATTTCATGTTTAAAAGTTTGGATCATAAATTTTATATTTAATCAAATTCAGACATTTCTTTTATTTTATATAAGAGAAAACGAAATAAATGCACATATAACAAATATAACAAATGGACGCCCACCTCCTACCCAAAAAAAAAAATCACTTTATTATTACACGTGATGCATGGACCCGTGGTATACTAAAGACCACATAAAATTTAATTTTTGTTGTATGGCCAATAAAACACTAGTGTCAGACACCCCTTTCATTTTAAAAGTTATACCCAACATACCATGATAGACTGGTCAGATACCAAGGTACACCTTACGTTAAAAATTAATGTTGGTGCATGCACTTCAATGAACATTAGCCTAACTTGAAAAACAAAAATTGACTTGATTTTGATTCTTAATTTAATTTGAGAGAACAAATTCCTTGTGGCTTTTAGGAGAATTTGTTATTTACCTTGTGACTTTTTGGTTACTGATTTAGAATAGATATATCAAAAGTTGTACGATAGTTTTATCTGTAATAATTTACTTTTGCTATTAATTTTACTAGTTGATCACCAAGTTATTTTACGCTATTGCACATTTGGACCCTTTGGTTGTGTCCGGTTTCTTGACCCACGTCTTTGGTTAGGGGCCTATTCAAGAATTTTTTTTTAGTTGGGATTAAAATACATAATTTTTCAACTATATAAGTATATTTTCTTTTTTCAATAGGGGCTACTTAATTTTTTAAACTAAAAATATATAGATATTTAATTTTTTTTTTAAAGATATTTAATTTTTTTAATATTCTTCTGTACCAATGGGGCTGCAGCTGCCGAAAACCCTAATAAACATTTCCCTGTCTTTGGCTTTAGTAAATATATTACTTCAGAATTTCGAAAGGGCAAAACTTATTTACAACTGTAATTCAAGATTTTGTAAAACGTGCTTTGATCGCAATTGATTCTCTTTAGCCATCACATTTTATTCCTTGACCTCTTAATAATAGAATGTGATGGCTAAAGAGAATCAATTGCGATCAAAGCACGTTTTAATGATGGTGGCATTTGTAAAAGAAGCTTTAAAACTAGTGACCTAAATCTAAGTGAAATGCATTAAGGATAAAGATGATAAGGTACTAATCAAAGAAGATGAGATAAATGAGGAAAAACTATTTTTACAAACTCTTTAACGAGAGTCATTCTAGTAACATAAACTGTAGACAACTAAATAAATCAAAAGAGGAGTTAACCACACATTTTACTGACGAATAGGAAAAGAGGAGGTTAAGGGGGCACTCAAAAAGGTGAAAGAAAAAGTCTAGTACAACCTTACCTTCATCATTTTTATCCCTATAGCCGTACTCCCCGTGCACACTCATGCAACCATTGTTGCCCTTCCAACATGCCCATTCAAGTATCCTCCTATAAAAATCATTTCACCTAGTGGTATTCCGTGCAGCAATCCTTCTAAGTCCTCCCAAAACTTCTCTTTAATTTGGGTGCCTAAACTAACTTGAGGGGCGTAAGCGCTAATAATATTTAAAGTCTCTCCACCTAATACCATCTTAAGTGTCATTATCCTATCCCCACATCTATTAACATTTACTACATCTTCTTTAAGTCCTTTTTACAACTATGCCTACCCCATTTCTTGACTTATCTTTACCCGAGTACCAAAGTTTAAACCCTGTCATTTCAATCTCTCGAGCTTTCTCGCCAACCCACTTTGTTTCCTGTAAGCATAGTATATCAATCCTTCTCATTTCCATAGTATCAACTACCTCCATAAACTTTCCTGTTAGACTCCTGATATTCCAAGTCCCTAGTCTTACTTTCCTATTTTATATGGTTCGGAGTGTTAAGTAGTGAAATATCAACATGTTCATAAAATGTCAGTGGCTGATATGAGAATGTTGAGATGAATGTATGGCAAAACTAGGAAGGACAAAATTAGGAACGAGGTGATACGTGAAAGAGTAGGAATGACCGCGATTGAAGATAAGATGAAAAAAAATCGTTTGAGATGGTTTGACCACGTCAAAAGACGACCTGTCGAGATGCCTATTAGAAGGTGTGAAGATTTAGAAATAGTACACTAGAAGAGGGGTAAAGGTAAACCTAAGATGACTTGGACGGAGACAATTAGACGAGACTTTGCGTGTATGGAGCTTATAAAGGAGATGACTCTCGACAAGAACGCATGGCATCGCATGATTCATATAATCGACCTCACCTAATAAGACAAGGCTTGGTTTAGTTTGATTTGATTTGGTTTGGTTTAGATTGTTAATCGATAGTATATAATATACTAATGTTGATTGGTTAATATTATAATCAATACCAAGGATTCTCTTCAGCAAAACGCACAAAAGCAAATATTATTACTCAAAGGTCACATGGCCAAGTTGCAAATATGCTTGATTGCCCCCACAAGGTACTTCTGAAATTGAGTTACTATGTTCCTGAGGGATAATACTTTCCTAAGTCTCGATTGATAAGTTAGTTTTTTATATAATTAGTGAGACTTATATGTATAGGGCCCATTAATATATAAAACTCAATTCAAACTAATTAAAGAGTTTTTCGTTTCTCAAAATATTGTTATATCTCAACTAACATACAAGGCATGTGGTAGGCTAAAAAATGACAGCTCAATATTGATCAAAAGCAAAAATGGTTTGAGAAAGTTTGGATGGATCAACCACTAATCACAATGCTTTCTTTAGCTAGTACTGCATTTTTTTAGTGTGACGTTACAAACAAAGTATAAACATATTTATATAGCATCATCGGATTCATATAGTCATCCCTATTTAATGGAATAAGGTGTAGTTTATTTTGATTTCGGAATTATGAACAAAGATGCAAAGCCATAGTATTACATAATCAATTTGGGAGCAGCACTTAAAAATGTCTTATGTGTGTAGCACGTGGACTCCATGCACATGTAGAGCCTACACGCCACACACACATCAAGTATGGACACTTTAAAAAAAAAAATCAGTTTGAAAATGTTAGATCCCTCTTATCCTTCTCTAGGTGAACCACAAAATATATATTCTAAAATTTGTTAGTCAGTCAACACATCATTTGCCTCCCAGTAAAAGTGCACGGTAACTTTGAAACACTCTTCAATAAATGGTTTGGGTGCACTAGTATCAGGCTTAACTCCTACAAGTAGCTTGTAGATAATTTGAGGGTCCGTTTCAACAGTGAGATGTTCAATTCCCTATTCCAAGGCCAGAAAAACCAAGTATACTTCTTCACCAATACAAGTCCTTGGAATAACCATCTAAGGCGAATCCTCTTAACACATTGTATGAATATCCTGTCGGATAAGTTAATAGAATAACTGAAAATTTGAAATAAACGAGGGAAAAAAAATATATTGACAAACTTTGTAACTCAATATCATGAACTTGGATTTCTTTACATATTTTTTTTGTATCTGATTAATTTGAATTGATAAAATTAGGTAATATATAACTTCAACAATAGAACACTACAAAAAACTTTTTGATTGTTCCTGCTACCAGTGGCGGACCTAGCTATTAGTGAGGATGTGTATGTGCACATCCTCAAATTGAAAAAAAAAAAACCATTTTTTCTTCTTTTTTTTTGGTTTTTTTAATAAAAAAAATTATTATATTACCTGACTTCTTTTACTATACAAGTACACACCCCGAAATTGAGTATCTAGGTACGCCACTGTCTGCTACCTATAGAGTAAAAATATGAACAACTTGACTAATATCATAGAACCATTCCAATCTACACTTAAAGCGGTTCTGTTCAATGCATGACTTGTGCACTAATGAGACGAGCCCGAACAGTATCTCTAATAACTAAGGTAGGCCGCCCTACCAATCAGGAAACATAGTTTATGCTTACAGTTGATTCTTCTTCTTCAATTTGAACAACATCGTTCAAGTCTTTTCCATTGGTCTCGACTGGGAGCAAGAAGACAGAGTCCTGAAAGAACGATTACAACTTCAAACAGAATAATAACTGCTGCTGATTTATGGCAGTCATTCACCAATAAAACAGCTACAAGAAGGCATACAATGCCACCAATTCTTCCAACAGAACTCGCGACTCCAACACCAGTTGACCTCAGAGAAGTTGGATAGACCTACAAAGTAAAGATGAAAACAACATACATGATCAATTGGTTGTGCCCGGTCTCTTGACCCACCTCGGTTAGGTGCAGATCTAGAAATTCTTTTTAGCAGGGGTTAAAAAATATGAATTTTCAATTATATAAGTATATTTTATTTTACCAGTGGGGGTCATTAATTTTTTGAACTAAAAATATATAAATGTTTATTTTTTTTCTTTAAAAAATATATAAAATTTTTAACATTTTTCTGTGTCAATTGGCTGCAGCCGCTGAAGACTCTAATAAATATTCCCCTTGTCTTTGGGTTTAGTAAATATATTAATTATTTTTATCAAAGATCGTCTTTTCAGTAAGATCCATAAAAATGAGATTTTGTCTAAGTAACTATGTTCAATTTTTTTGTAAAAAGAATAATTAATTCAGTTAATTATATTTCTTTTTTCTGATTATTGTTGTTGACACTAAGAAGAGACAATTAATAAGTTACATAAAGGATTTTGTGGATCTTTGTTATGCTTCTTTTACGAGTGTCATCATCATAAAAACGTGCTTTGATCGCAAATGATTCTCTTTGGCCATCAAGGAAAGCCAGATGATGAAAATGTCAAGACTAATAGACATTTAATAATATAATTTTTTTTGGTTAAGATTTAATAATATAAAGTTACACATTATTATAAGAGATTAGTATTATATTAATGTTGATTGGTTAATATTTTATTCAATACCAACGACTCTCTTCAGCAAAAAGCACAAATACAAAATGTGATTACTCAAAGGTCACATGGCCAGAGTTTTTTTTTCTTTTTCTTTTTTTTGGTCATAACATGGCCAGAGCTGGAGAATGGCAGATTTGCAATATGCTTGATTGCCTATCTGAGATTGACTTGCAGAGTTCCTCAAAATATTGTTATATTTTGATAAGAAAAAAACTTTCAAATGACTTCAAGTTGTGAAGTGAGATGCGCGTGAACTCACATATTTATGGAGTTACAAGCGTCTTTCAACTGGACTAATTCAACCGAGTTTAAAATAGCGACCTATCTCAATATGAAAATATACAAGGCATGTGATAGGCAAAAAAAAGTGATAGCTCGAATTTGATCAAAAGCAAAAATGGTTCGAGAAAGCTTGGACGGATAAAACACTAATCAGAATGCTTTCTTTAGCTAGTACTACATTTTTTGAGTGTGACATTACAAATGTATGAACAGATTCATACAGTATCATCAAATTTATATAGTCACACATTTAGTGAAAAAAGACTTAATTTAGTTTAGTTTTAGACATTACAAATAAAGTCTTCTTCTTTTTCATTATACAAGGAAGGTAAAACCATAGAATATCTTGCAATCTTTAATTAAGAATTTAAGTGGACTAGTAGCAAGCGTAACTCCTCACGTATTCTATAGATAGAGTCCGTTTCAATAGTAGGATAATCAATTTCCATGGGAAGGCCAAAAAGCCAAGTCAGAGTGCAGTTCTTCATCCAATACATGTCCTTGGGATAACCATCTAAGGCAACTCCTCTAACACATTATATCATTACCCTGTCGGAAAAGTTAATAGAATAACTAAAAATTGGTAATAAACGAGGGGAAAAAAAATCAAAATTTTGACAAACTTACAACTCAATATCATGAACTTGGATTTCTTTACATAGTTTTTGCTTCAGGCTGAATTTAATGTTGACTATACTCAGCCCAGCAAATAATAGAGAATATATATACAGTTTCAACAATGGAACAAAGTAAAAACTTTTCAATTTTGCCTGCTAGCTATAGAGTGAAAATATGAACAGCTTGGCATAGTACAGATCTTACAATCTACACTTATAGTGGTTCTGTTCAATGCATGACACGAGCACTAATGAAACGAGCTTGGACCAAACCTCCAATAACCAAGGTAGGTTGTCCAATCAATCAGGAGACATAGTTTATCCTTACAGTTGATTCCTCTTCTACACTTTGAACAACATCATTCAAGTCTTTTCCATTTGTCTCGACGGGGAGCAAAAAGACACAGAGTCCTAAAAGAACGATTACAATTTCAAACAGAATAACTGCTGCTGATTTATGGCAGTCATTCACCAATAAAACAGCTACAAGAGGGCATACAATGCCACCAATTCTTCCAACAGAACTCGCGACTCCAACACCAGTTGACCTCAGAGAAGTTGGATAGACCTACAAAGTAAAGATGAAAATAGCATACATGATCAATTGGAGCGCGATTGAAATAGAGTTATCTAGTTCACGTAGTTATATGGCACAATAAGTGACTAAAATCTGTAGCCAGGAAGCTTTTCTCTCTTGTGTCATTATTTAACAATAATACTTGATGCTTTACTCAATGAAAGAAAAATGAAGCACTAGACAGGTTTCTTTTGATGTACTGGTTCCAGATCAAGTGCTTCACTCTTTTCTTTAGAATGATTCAAATGAGATCTCTCGTGAAAGAGAATTCATCATGTATAGAATAAGAATAGAGGTCATTGACATAACATATATTGTTTTTAGTTTATCTCTTTCTATTTCTTTTCGAAGAAATTTTTTATAATATTTCCCTAGAGAACCGGTAAATTCTTCTGCTACATAAATGGTTTAGCAAATGCATCCCTTTCAATAGGCAGTCATTTGGGAAAATCAAACTTCCATCCTTTAAGAAATTTCATACAACCCCTCATGGGAAGAGAATGAGAGAGAGGGAGAGAGACCCTCAAAGAGAGAGAGGGAAAAAAAGAAGAGAAGTATACAGAAGCATATGGAAAATTAAAATGTACCTCAATTGCATAAAGACCGAGAACTGTACATCCTGCTGGAACAAATATGCGAGCGCCAAATAACAAAGCTGTTGTCACAATATCATTCTGCTGCCAAACCAATGGTAGAAATAGAATGAAACCCAATACAGAAGTAATTCCCATGGTAAGCTTTCGACCTACACGGTCCACAATTGTGGACGCAAAAATAGCTGAAATAAGCTCTGTGAAAGAAAATAACAGAAAATGTTAGATAATGCAAGGAAAGCAACGTTCTTTTAAACAATTTAGTGACAAATGAGACACAAGAGCTCAATTCTATACCTGCCGAACTGGTAATAAATATTTCCATGTAGGATGTAGCATCTTGGGCATTTTGTGAAAGTTTAACCCGTTGTCTACAGTCCCCTTGTCCACTACTCAGCTCAGAGGTCATGAAAATGAGCCCATAATATGCAAATACATTCCCAAAGTACAACACCCATAGGAGAAGAGTTGTCTTCACTAATTTTGGAGAAAAAAGCTTGAGTACTGATGATAGGCCTGTTTCGGAATCACCTGTCTTTTTTCTTCCTTGGGGGAGGAGAGGACTTTTTTCTGATGAAACACATTCTTCATCGTGCTCTGAGAGTGGATCAAAGACTAGAGTTCCAGGAGGAAGTTTTGCTTGGTTAAATTTAGCAACTTTCTCCAGCACTCGTTGGGCTTCCGTTGTTCTGTCTTTCATACAGAGAAATCTTGGAGATTCTGGTATTAGAAGAGCAATGAGAAGCACCAACAAGGATGGAATACAAGAGAGTACAATTAGCCACCTCCATCCCAATCTCGGCATGATAATCTACAATTGAAGCAACGGAATCTTGTCAGTTCAATATATATTGTCAACTGTTCATGTTTTATGGATGCAGCATCAAGGTACCTTGTAGAAAGCGCTCTTTGCCGATTTTAGTGGGAAGTGGTAGTCTTTAAATGAAAATTAATATGACAAACAAACTATGAGATTGAACACATGCCTATACTTTGGTTGATCATTTATTCGAAGTATGCTTCATTCATCATTTAGGATGGTGAACCAATTAAGATTTAAGTGAGATACTAAGAGAGTTCTGACTCCATACATCTGCAAAAGCTTTCATATTAATACCAAACAGTTCTAGCTAGAAAAATGAATATTTAAATAATACGGTAAAATGCAGTTTATTCCCCTGTATTTTCTGAACAACAATCTCCCCCTCCCTTTTAAGAATAGGCAGCAGATCCTGTTCTGTTTACTGAAACCTTGCTAATTGGTTTCAAACGTCATTTCAAAAATTCAATATTTTAGAAACGCATCTTTACCCGAGGGTGTTTGATTGTTGAGTGAGGTTAATTGCATATAATGAAGAACATAGAGGAATGATCTATATGTTGTGAAAGACATCATGTTAAACCTTTAAAATAAGTAATTGATGTCATGTTATACATACCCAGGCAAGCGCGGCCTCAAAGATTGTTCCGCAGGCCCAGAAAATTGAAATAGAAACGGTCCAAGAACCTCTATTAGAAGTTGGAGCAAACTCTAAGAACCATGATGTAAATACATGCCCGCCGCCAACACCAAAACCGAGCAAGCAAAGCAGGATCAATAGTGTTTCATAGCCCGGGGAAAAAGTGCTAAGGACCCCAGCTACTGCTGTAAATGCAATTGCACCAATACAAGCAGTCCTGTAAAGGGGAAAAGTATCGCGTTAAGGCCAAATTTATGATCTGAAACTTCTGAACAACAATGATGGTTCAAGATCAAGCATAACACTAATGGAGTTCATGAATCGGAAAACTGAAAACTAGTTACTTAGAATTAAGACGTTCAAGTATTGCAAGTCCGTGGACTAAACCAATATCGGAAAGATAAATTAAGCTGAAAATCATAGAAATTGTAGAACTTGTCAAGCATTCCCTATATAAATCAAAGCAAGAGTACCTTCTTCCATAGACGTCTGATATGAGGCCCCAGAAATAGCCTCCCACGAGCGTGCCAGCAAAGACCACGCTTGTCAGCATGCTCTCTTGGGCTCCAGAGAGTCTCCATTCAGATTGAATTGCTGGTCCAACTATAGACAGAAGCATCACTTCGATTGCATCACCACACCAACCAAGTCCAGCAAAAATAAGCGCGCACACATGGAAATTTCCAAACCCAATGGTGGATAATGCTTCATCTAGTGTGTATTGAAGGCTCAGGTCTCCCATCTAGAAGAATCAAACAAAATCATAACACCCCAGTTGAGAAAAGAAAGTGATGTTTCGGGCTGCAAATTGCTATGAACACAGAGAACCAATACATAATAGTGCTTAAAATTACCCCTTGTTAGACCCGCCTATGCACGTTCTCATTTTTCAATAAACTACAAACTGCTTAATTAACCAAAAAAAAAAAAGACACGCACAAGATTTACGTGGTTTGACAAACCACTGCATATTCTAATCACAGGAAGAGAAATCGACCTGGATTCACCAGTTATGAAACTATCTTTATATTAATATGTTCTTAATCAATCGCGATATTACGCAACTCAGAAATTTTCCATTAATCAGCTGTTGCAATATATTGACAGATGCAAAACATGGAAAATAAAAAGCGTCCAGAAAAGTTACCTTGAACAAAACTCTGATATTTCCAGACTTGCAGTAAAAGTACCAAGTAGAGAAAAGAAAGTTGATCAGTAATCTATCAAATTTAGTGCTCACTCTCACGTTATGACATGCATATATAGGGGAAGGCTTTTTAATGATCAAGTTGGACGCCTAACTTGGCTCATTTTGTGGGGTATGGTCCTATGAACATATTAAATCCACACGTTACACAAAATTAGACTTTTCAACTTAATCGTTTTGAAGTATTTTTCGCGTAATACACTAGACAGCAACTGTCCAAAAAGGGTAAATTTGAACAAATGTTAAGAAAAGCGTTCGGACAAAAGAGAATAATGCATCTTATCTTTTTTGTTTTGCTAGCAAAACTCGTGATGGCGACACCAGAGAATAATACATTGTACATTATGCATCAGAGATTGTACCCCCACTTCACCACTGTCCCATCATACCCCACCCCTCATTTCAGTCTGATACACCCATCAATTCTGAATAGATGGCTCCTTTCTTCATTTAAGGGACGTTCTATGGTCCGGGGAGGGGTAAACGTGGAGGGACATTCCGCACTTTGATCAAAATTGACGGCTTTGGTTCATGAGTCCTTTTTTTTTTTTGTCTCCTTCATGTTAGTGCGTAATTACGAATATGACCTTCAGTACAATAATGCTGTAGGACTCACATAATACATAATACATAATACATGTTTGGACACTGATCTGAACAATTTTTACCACGTGTTAAGTGTATGAAATGGTAATTTACTTTATTACCCCTATTTGATTAATATGAAATAGGACCACAAAACAGTCTATTTACTAAATTGAATTGTATGAAATTACTTTTATACCCTTAATTGAATTGTATGATGTGCAAAAAATGTTCTTTTAAAACTCATTTTCATTGCCTATTTTAGAATTATGATATACAAGGATTCGATTACGGAAAAAATAACTCTAATTACGAATTCTTTGTTCTTTCTACAATTCTTAACATACTTTAACATTGCAACGTTTCTAAACACATGATGTCTCAAAATGCTCCATGTCAACTCATTTTTATTGCCTATTTAACCATGTTCTGAATTTAAGGTTAATTAAACATTGTCATCTGCATTCACTACTTTAATTCTATCAGACCATGATTTATTTTATAATACAAAAAGTAAATACTAAACACTTTTGCGAACTATTAGCAGACATATTATTAATTATGTCTTCAGAAATACCAAAAGTTACAGTCTAACTACTACTATCACCATTTTAATTATGTTTGCTTCTCTTTTATTACCAATTACCAATTAATTTTATTAGTCTTGCCTCTTCACTATAAATTTAGCCCATAAGTGTTTAATAACGATATACGTGAATAGGTTGTCTCTCATACTGCAATTTCTCTTTCATATATAGTGCTTACTTATGGCTTCATACTTTGAAGGCTCACCTAAAGAATTAATAGAACTAATTCTTGCCCTTGTCGCATCATTTTCATGAACTGATCTTGTAAATGTAAAATTAAGGTAAAATAATATCTTACATTTCTTTTTGCTTATTTTTTATCTTCACACACGTTAAACTTTGTTAATGTGGGTTAGATGTTTCCTAATGTTAGCACCTCTTTTTACAGTTGCAAGTTATTTTGAAGTATCGGTGAATCAAACTACGTATACAAATATACCAACAATCACGCCATTACGCCCGGGCCATGGTGGTGGAATACCTATAATAGAATGAATGTTCTCGGACAAAGGTTACGGGAAAGTGAAAATGTGGAGTATTTATACCAAATAGGAGTTGTAAGTTTTACAAAATCCATAATACGATTTTTTTTCCTATTACAATAATGAACCCACCTTTGCAAAAATATAATTTAATGTCTCCATAAATGCTTGTTTTGCAGCATAAGAGTTATTGGACATACGAGGACAGGACAATTGGATATCAACGTTTGAACAAAGCAGCAAGTTATTGTCATCTTGGTGCGCATTATGCGTTGTTAGTTATTAAGCTATTTTCCGCTAATCCATCAAGAGAGGAAGCGATAGCAAACCTAGGCATGTTTATAAGGGATCAAAAGAGAAAGACAGAGGAGTGTCGTCAAAGTTTGTCCAATATCTTGCATAAACTATGGGAATATCAACCTATTATCCAGAAAACTGTATGTTGTTAAGTGCATGACCCACCCAAAATGATAAGGACGGGTTGGGTTGGGATTCAAGACTATGAACCAGTACACAAAGAATGCAATGGATGTTTATGTGACGTACACATGATGAAACTGTTTCCTAATATTATTTACTAATCATCTAACTAAATGTAACAGTGTAGCTATATTATTATATATTTTATTTTTATAATATGTTAAAATTCGGATTTACACTATTTATTTATTTTTTCGAAAAGAGGCCTAAAATATTTGTTACATTTTCTAAATTATTACGTTATGAAATAACACACATGCGCACAATTCAAAACTTATTTTAGTAATTTTCTATACTTAAGCTACTTTCGTCTTTTTTCACCATTCTACTCTCCTAGTAACGATTTTTCCGTCTTTTTACATACCACTCTTTTTTATTATTTATCCCTTTTGATCATTTCAATGTTATATTAATGATGATTATTAAGGGTTTTTCGGTCATTTTTCATTAGAGAATGAGAGTATAATGGACAGTCTGTTTTCAAAATGGCTAAATTCATTATCAACTGATACGTGTCATTTTTCTAATAGTTTGCTTGTCACATTCAGTCAGAACATATTCATTATCTCATTCTTCAATTCAAGGGAATAAATGTCATTTGTCTATATATTTTGCTTATCTTAATTATTAAAGCTTAGCTTCAAGCGGGTCCCACAACCACATGTCGCCCTACCCTTGCTCCCTATTTCCCGCACCCTGAATTATAGAATTTCCCTTTATTTTAAACATACTCATTATTGTATCAGTCTAAATTTATAAGTTAATCTTTTGCACGTAAATTTCATAAATACTTGATAGACTTACGTAAATTTTAACCGTTACAATAGTTTTTCAACCCGCGACCCTGTCTGGCAGACTTTTGTTCATCCTATATGGACTAAAACGTTCGTTATTGTCCGT
Source organism: Ehretia macrophylla (assembly GCA_037974665.1). Taxonomy (NCBI): domain Eukaryota; kingdom Viridiplantae; phylum Streptophyta; class Magnoliopsida; order Boraginales; family Ehretiaceae; genus Ehretia; species Ehretia macrophylla. The sequence goes on along the minus strand of CM075777.1, from coordinate 47,759,946 downwards.
TAATCACAATACAAAGAAAGATGTAAAATGATGACTTGGTAATAAATAAATAAAAAATGATGACTTGTGTATAATGCTTCCCTGTTGAGCACGCAACACAATTCTCAATTGGCAATTGGCAAAACAGAATAAATAGCCAAATTTCCAGGTCTTCCTTGTTTTTAGAAGCAAGAAAGTAAATTATTAAAGTTTTAAAAGATAAATTTACAAAATTTGATCTAATCACATAATTGTAAGGGATAAGACAAGAAGGAATCTTTTAGAGCCTATACAAAAAAAAAAAAAAAAAAACCATGATAAATTGGCAACAATGGTAAATGGCTAAATAGGGACATATTTAAAAATTATGTTCAGTAAAAATTAAAATACATAATTTTTTGTTATATGATTTTTTTAATAAGGACTAATTAATCTTTTTAACTAAAAATTTATATATATTTATCTTTTACAAAAAAATATATAGAATCTTTAATCCTTTTTTGGCTAGTGTATGAATCTGCCCGTGTGGACAAATCACAATGATGTTGGGTGCGAATCAATTATCTGCTGGTCCATTTGGCGGGCACGAAACAAGGTGATTTTCGAACAACAACTGATCTCAATAACTGCCTTATTATTAGACATACAACTTCACTTGAAGGAATTGGATTCCCTACTATGTTTGTCACCAAGTGCTACAAATCTCTTTGCACTGGCTATTACGGAACAACCGAAGATCACCTCTTGGACACCTCCACCTCTAGGTGTACTCAAGTTCAATTGTGATGCCTCTTTTATCCACGCTAATTCCTTGTCAGGTATTGCAGTAGTGGTTCGCGACTCAAATGGGTATATCAAGGATGGTCGAGCACGTTTGGTCCACTGTGACAGCCCCAGACAGGCAGAGGCTTTGGCTTGTCAAACAGCTTGCATGTTACTCACTTCCTATAACAACCCTATCTCGACAATAATCGAGTCGGATGCGGCTCCGATTATTGAGGCTTTTAGGGACTCAAATTTGTGTGACTGGAGAATCTCCTCAATAGTCCACAATTCCCACTCTATCCTATCGCCAGTTGCTGACTGCTCCTATCGTTGGATCGCACGATCTGCGAACAAAGCAGTGGACTGGACTGCTCACGCAGTTAGAATAAGTCGTTTACCTTTTTTTTGGGCTACCAATATCCCCTATGAACTTTTGACTCTTGTAATGCAGGATGTTAACCCCATTGGTGTTGGCTAATGTACTTTGACTTTATTGACAATATAGTATGACCTGTTTGACAAAAAAAGAAAAAAAGTAAGATGAATTTTGTTCAATAGGTTCTAGAACATGCAAATTAACACTAATCAATGATAATTGTTTTTGCAGTAGACGCTTATTGATATGTAAACAAAAAATATCTTAAATGCACCCTTATTCAATTAATTTTTAGGTTAGAAGGCCCACTTACTCTCGAGTGCATTCACCTCTTTTTTATTTTATTTAAATAAAATTTAAATTAATATTATATTACATATAAAAAATATTATTTTTATTAAAAATTAATTTTAAAATCTCGCACACAAAATAAGAGCCATCCCTCTAAAGCAAATATCTAACATTATGGTGCTAGTCGTCGAGCACCAATGGATTTTTTTTGTTTTGTTTTGTTTTGTCGTAGAGCACCATTGGATGGTTATAAAAATATCTCACAATTTTGCCCTTTCTTTTTGACACTTATTCTCTTGCCACGGGTAACATAAAATATCTAACAAGCAATCACCATCAATATGCTGATTATCAACTTTATCTTTACAAGTAAGCAAATTTTGTGGACAAAAAAAATAATTTTGAAAAACATGTGTTTCTATACATTTTTTTTGTTAATTGTGTTTCTATACATTATAGAGTAAATATCACATTACTTTCCTGTAATATATAAAACTATCACTTTGTCTTTTAGTATACGTAAAACTTTAAAAAAGACCCCTATATTATTAAAAAATTATCACATTATCTCATTCATGTCTTTTTTAACCTATTAAATGATATTTTTACATTTTTTTAAATAACTTTTTTTTTTAAAAAAAAACATCATCTTTTCTAACTCACCTCTCCCCAACCGCAGCACCACCCCCACCCCCACCCCCATCCCCACTCCCACGTTGCTGCTCCAGATCTAAAAGCAGCGAGTTGCCAGATTTAACGCTGCTGCGCACATAGGCATCGATAGCAGCGTTCGCTACTGCGCCGGCGCAGCAACTATGCCTGGAATGTTGTTGCTAGTGCAGCAGCATCACTGCGCTTACGCGTGGGGGTGGGGGGAAGGTGAAGGGGACGGAGTGGTTGGGAAAGATGATTTTTTTTAAAAAAAAATTAATTTTTTTATTTAGTGGTAAATAGTTAAAAATGAAGAAAAAAATAAAAAAATATATGTATTATAAAAGGGTAAAAATGATATTTAATAGTTTAAAAAAAATATAAAGAAAATAATGTGATGACTTTTTAATAATATAAGAATTTTTTTTAAAATTTTACCAACACAAAAAGATAAAATACTAATTTCACATATTATAAGAAGGTAACTTGATATTTACTCTACATTATAAAAAGGAAGATGTACCTTTTACATCATACAATAATGCACGCCAACAAAGAAAACGAATTCAAGCATTATCATCATCAATTTTATTTTATTTTTTTGCTAAATGTTTACAATCATTAACTTGCTTCTTACGTGTTCGTTTATTATTTTTTTATTACTTTTCTTTGACATAAGCAACTCCACCACCATTTTTGTTTTTGAAAACAAAGGAAATCAGTTGTCGAAATTTGATTATCGAATTATTTTATAAAAGTCGATTATTAATTGATAAAATTTGAAGTGTAAAATTTTATTTTAAAAATACACCAAATAAGTTAGAAACGAAATATCAAAAATAAGATAAAGATTCGAATTCAAGGACAATCACATACCTTCTACACTCTTTAACTCCTCCACCAATTATTTAACTTAAAGAATGAATAATTTATTTACATTTTTGAAAATAAACTCAAAAGGATATTATCACGTAACCGCTACCTTGCACGCCCAATGCGAATGATTCGAACGAGCAGCCCATAACGTAAGCGGTGCTTGCACGCATGACTTTTATTTTTTATTTTAGTTAATATTCTTTCTTGTTGCCTCTTTTAGTGGTAACACACCTACGGGTGCCAATCCAAAGAAGAACAAAGAGATGCATCAGCGGTTGTACATTACGTATTAGAGATTGTACATTCACTCCCAAAAAAAAAAAAAAAAAAGTTATACGCCCAACAATTTGTATAAGATTTGTCATGTATTATAAGATCTCTAAGTGTTTTTGTTACTGTCCACACAAATTTAAATATTTTTTACTAGTTAATTATCTTCAATGTTCATGCGAATTCTTAAAAAAAAAAAAAAAATGTTTTGGATGTACAAAGACTCAAGATTTTTATTATTTTAAATGTAAAGTTAAGCATTTTATGCGCCTTTGTGATAAAGAAGTATGCTTTTGGGTCATATTCATCCTTTGTCAATCTTAGTTCAGGTTATACAAAGAGCTTTCTCACTCCCTTTGTATAGACATCGTAGAAAAATAAAATAAGTATGAGCGTTGTAGAGGTTCTTCTTTTAAGAAAGAAGTAGAAATTAGAGAAACGGAATTTTAAACGGTAATTCTTGGTAAAAAGATAGAAGAAACAAAATAAAAAAGAAATTTACTCTAAAATCTTCTATATAACTTACAGAATTTTCAAAAGGCGAAACTTACCTACAATAGTAACTTTAGATCAAAACATAACAAATTAATTCCAATATGGCATTTCAAAATTAAAATAACTTTTTCGAAGATGCTTATCGCGTCATTTCTTGTCAATTTGATAGCATCTGTTGAAATTAGTCAATCCAAATAATTTTATTATTGTTGTTGCAACTAAGAAGAGCCAATTGATAAGATATCTTAAGGATATTCTTTCTTTAAGAGCAACATGCTTGGTCACAAATGATTTTCTTTAGCAAGCACATGTTACTATTGCATTGTCATCGGCAATCAAGATTGATAAAACAATCATATATATATATATATATATAACTACACAGTGTTACTCAAGATTAATTATATATTTGATGTTGATTGGTTAACACATTAGTCAAACATTATTGGATGCAGTTGGGGCAGTGCCATCTGCGTTCATGAATGGTAAACGTTATAAATAACAGATGACTGAGGAGATTGGAGACTCTGTGGATTTTCTGCCTTGTACAATGAATGATGACTCATGGAGATGGACCCCTAATTCTAGTGGCAGTTTCTCTACCGTCTCGGCTTGGGAAGCTATTAGAATTAAATATGAGGAAGTCAAATGACATTTTCTAGTCTGAAACAAAGTTAGGATTGCTAAAAATAGCTTCTTACTTTGGTTGACTATTCTCAACAGATTACTAACTAAGGATAGATTCATGTCCAGGGAAATTATTGGGGATAACATATATGTTATCTGCGGTCTTGCAGTGGAGGAAATGGATCACTTATTCTTTAGTTGTGGTATGAGTAGAAGAATTTGAAAGATTTCCAAAACACTCTCACAATACTTCTTGTTGGCGGAGTTATCTATGCATTGTGAAAGGAGAAAAATGATAGAATTTATTGGAGCTCATATGCCTTGGAAGAAACCATAGTTGCTAGTATTTTTCAGTCTATACGACTTAAATTATACACATGTAAATTTTTTTAAAATAGTATAAAGAATAGGATATTGTGTAGGAAATGGAATCTAGAGACCATACTTAATTGAGAGTTTTGTTTGATTGTTGTTGAAAACTTCTTTTGTAAATCTTTTATTGAGCTTAATGAAAATATTTTACTTGCTTAATAAAAAAAAATCAAATAACTATAAATATAGACTCCTTATCCCGAGCTAAAAGTAGATTCATTTTACTGTATCAATATTCTATATATTAAAATCACAATTGAATCTTCCCCAATCATGTCATCGGTTTTCGAAGTTTACAAAAAATTTTAATTCAATTTCCAATGTTATCACTTTTTTTTTTTTAATTTAGTTTTTAAAGTTTTATGTGCAGGTCATAAATAGGTTTTTCATAATAAAGATTAAATTAAATTTTTTTATAATTTTTGGGGACTAAGCAAGTCACTTTTAAAATAATGAGAATGAAATTAAAAGAAAATATAAACATTAGGTACTAAATTAATTTTTTTTACAATTTTTAAAAATTAAGTAGGTCACTTTCAAAATAATAAAAATAAAATTATAAAAAAATATAAACAATAAGAATCATTTGTAAAATTTACCCAACTTTGAATCCTTAAATGATAACCATTAGGTTTGAAGGTTTACCGCCAGATGATGAACACGTTGCATCGTCATGGTCATTGATTGTATAAAAGAACACAATTATTAATGTTGATGTTGTTTTGTCAACATTAAGGAAGACCAATGATTCTCTTTCGGCAATAGCACAAAGTCAATAATTGTTGCTGGATGATGCCGTTTGTGGCAATTCCATTAACGGTCATAGTTATTAAAGGGAAGTGCTTTTATTTAGTCTTCGATTATTCAGTATATCTTATCGTATAATCAGTAGCCAAAATTCCATCACACTGGACTAAAAAAAAAAAAAAAAAAAAAATTATTGAATCAGACATGAAATTGTTAAAGTTTCAATTATCAGTTAACATCGTGCTGAATTATTGACCACCTTTTAAAAAATGTTTGAATATCTCATCTCCTCATAAGGAGATTTAATCATGTTTACAAACAAGTAAATGAGGATTAATTGGTTAATTCGAAATGTTAGATCTAACTCTTTCCAACTGAATAGTTGATCATTCAATAGAACTTTTTAATTTGCTCCGTATAATTGATTAGTTTTTAATTTTTACCGTATTTGATAAATAAGTTCTTTATTTTTAAAAGTGCTATATTTAAATTCTTTAATTTTGTAACTTGTAATACTGATAATCTCTTTGTCATTTTCTGTTAAAAAAATAACGGTAAAGTTCATAAATAAAAGAAAGATGAAAAGCTAACAATATTACAAATTACAAGATTAAAATATTTAAATATATCACTTTTAAAAATAAAAGACTTATTTATCTAACACAATAAGAATTAGGAGGTTAATACTCTTTTTTTAATACAATCTCTCATTTTTTGATTTAAAAAAATAAAAGAAGATTCCACCGCATTAGCTAGGAGTTCCCTCATTAATCAGAAAGTGACAATTTTTAGAAAAAAAAAAAAAGAGAAAATGGATAAAGGCTTCTGTCATTGTCACTGCATTTTCACACCTCTCATTATTTTTCTCACTTTTCCATTTTTTTTTAATTAAGAACTTTAATCAATCACAAAAAATTAAAAAAAATTACATCATAGATTACAACCTCAACATGAAACAAAAACATCTAGTTTAAAATCTATTCATCAACATTCAAACCTCAACAAATAATCTTATTTACTAGATTATTACTATATCATTTTTTATGTACAATTTAATTTTTACTTCGTAATAAATTTTAAAGAATTTGATCTTCACTAGATGCCTCATTTTAATATAGCCGCTTGTTCTGTTGCTCCAAATTTGGAAAATAATGTTTAAAAGAAAAGCTTGAGGGTAATTGCCTGCAAAAGTTGAGTGCTTGCAATTAAGGGAAATCTAGTTAGCAACCTAATCCCAGCTACAAAAATTAATAAGCCTATGACAAGTTTAGTGCCACTGTTCTAGATCCTGGGAGAAATTAGCAATTATAATCTATTTTTCTCACTTTTCTTTCTTATTGAAAAATTAACAATTATAATCATTATAGACTTTTTCTTTTTCTTTACTCGTAAAACAAGTGCCAATGGCAACCCAAAGAAGAACAGAGACCCTTCACCAGCTTCAACAACCATCGTGTTAAGGGGTGAAGAATGGATTGCGTGTCTATTTACACAATAAATTAATTGATACATTGGCCAAATTACGACTAAAATAAGTGGCTAAATTAAAGTGGGCGACGTTTATTGACTATCCTTCCCAAAAAGGGAGTTGTTCCGTTTCTTCACAAGTTTCGAGATTTATCATTTGAAAGGAAGAGGTGAAGTTAAATAACCCTCGATAATAGTTACACATTCAGTTGTTCATTCGATCATGAGATATATCATGTAGAACATTCAGTTGTTTATTCGATCATGAGATATATCATGTAGTATGACTAGATTTAATCATTAATTATTATTTTAACAGTTATGAGTAGATACCATCCAATTGTAAAGTCTGAAACACTATTTAAGTTTAAGATAGATCTCAATACATTTATTTTTTATTTATAAGAATTTGAAATTTTCATTACTGTCAAAACAGATTTAACCATTTAGAGTTTATAAATAAAACTTCTTTTATTAGTGCCAACATACACTAAAATATTATCAATCTTTGACACGTTAATAGGTAAAAATGAAAAGGGAAGAGCATTGTTGAGAGTTTGCTTTTTATACCGTTGTCATGCATTAATACAAAAAATGAGACTCATATAGTCGTAAATCTCTGCAACCGTATAGAAACAAATTCAATTTCCATTGTTGAGGTTACTGTCTGCATACACTGGTTCAACCTAGATTGACTCTTTTTTTGCCATATTCTAGGTAGATTTAACCATTTAGAGTTTATAAATAAAATTTCTTTTATTAGTGCCAACATACACTAAAATATTATCAATCTTTGACACGTTAATAGGTAAAAATGAAAAGGGAAGAGCATTGTTGAGAGTTTGCTTTTTATACCGTTGTCATGCATTAATACAAAAAATGAGACTCATATAGTCGTAAATCTCTGCAACCGTATAGAAACAAATTCAATTTCCATTGTTGAGGTTACTGTCTGCATACACTGGTTCAACCTAGATTGACTCTTTTTTTGCCATATTCTAGGTAGATTTAACCATTTAGAGTTTATAAATAAAATTTCTTTTATTAGTGCCAACATACACTAAAATATTATCAATCTTTGACACGTTAATAGGTAAAAATGAAAAGGGAAGAGCATTGTTGAGAGTTTGCTTTTTATACCGTTGTCATGCATTAATACAAAAAATGAGACTCATATAGTCGTAAATCTCTGCAACCGTATAGAAACAAATTCAATTTCTATTGTTGAGGTTACTGTCTGCATACACTGGTTCAACCTAGATTGACTCTTTTTTTGCCATATTCTAGGTAGATTTAACCATTTAGAGTTTATAAATAAAATTTCTTTTATTAGTGCCAACATACACTAAAATATTATCAATCTTTGACACGTTAATAGGTAAAAATGAAAAGGGAAGAGCATTGTTGAGAGTTTGCTTTTTATACCGTTGTCATGCATTAATACAAAAAATGAGACTCATATAGTCGTAAATCTCTGCAACCGTATAGAAACAAATTCAATTTCCATTGTTGAGGTTACTGTCTGCATACACTGGTTCAACCTAGATTGACTCTTTTTTTGCCATATTCTAGGTAGATTTAACCATTTAGAGTTTATAAATAAAATTTATTTTATTAGTGCCAACATACACTAAAATATTATCAATCTTTGACACGTTAATAGGTAAAAATGAAAAGGGAAGAGCATTGTTGAGAGTTTGCTTTTTATACCGTTGTCATGCATTAATACAAAAAATGAGACTCATATAGTCGTAAATCTCTGCAACCGTATAAAAACAAATTCAATTTTCATTGTTGAGCTTACTGTCTGCATACACTGGTTCAACCTAGATTGACTCTTTTTTTGCCATATTCTAGGTTGACTGATAGATCAGAAATAGTCCAAAGATGGAAAATTATTCTATGCGGACATTTACTATGATGTGACAACGAAGTTATCCATAGTATGACATGTGGCATGAATAATGGCATGTCTTGTCACTACTTTGAGCAAAGAAGACTTATATAGCCTTCATAGTTGGTGTCATTAAACGACCGTGCATTTAAAAGGGATAAATGACAAATGACCAAAAAGTGCAAGCAAGTGAAGACAAAATCTTTGCCAAATTACTAGATTAGCTTTTGTCTAGAGTTGAATTTTAACCATTTTTTTCCCTCAAACTTGTCCACACGTGTTGTAGGGTTAATTTTTGACTTTGTTTTGCAAAACGTGTGGCATATGTTGTGTTAGGGTGAACTTTTTTAATCAATTATTTGTTCAAAACGTGTAGTAAAGTGACTCTCGAAATTACATGCGATCCACGAGCCTATCAGCAAACCAATTAACTCACAATTTATCATAAGAATTTTTTTTGGGTCTTACGCCAAATATTTAATTAAAGATTGAATTATTGTCAATCACGTAATTGACAACTACTTTATTGCCTTCTCTGCAACCAATTGATGTTCCTTTAAGTTCTTTTTTATCGTTCATCAAATATCATATATGATATTAAAGTCAAGGTGAAAATCGCCACAAACAAGCAATTAGTAATATATATATATATATATATATATATATATATATATATATATATATATCTCACTATGTGATAACATTATATGATTTAAGATGTTAAGCATCAAAATACATCATTATTGTTGGAGCTAATTTGGTGGTACAAAACGTACCACCCAAGTAAGTAAATTATGAGATCACCTCAAAAAACGTAATAAATATTTTGAAATATGGAAAAAAAAACTTCAAAATATAGGAACATGTAAGTAGGTATTTATAAATTAGCCAAAAAAGAAAATACAAAGAAGCACGTAAGTGTTTATAAGAATCCAAAAAGTACGAATGTGAATAAAGTAAATTATTCTCTAATAGTCTAACTCTAGACACCAAATTAAAGGCACTTTTCTTCTCTTTTATGGGCTTTTATTTCAAGAAGTGGCAACAAACCACACTCTTGATCAATCTATGCAGTCAGGGCTAGTCCGTGAAGCACAAATATTTGAAGTGGCCATGGCTCTCCACAAAATGGGCCTAAAAAATGAGCATATATGAGAACTTGTTAACCCAACATGAAATAATATATGTATATGTAACTTGGCCCAACTAAGGAAGTCTACCAAAAAGGTCCACTAACGACATGCATATGATTAAGTGGTGAACATTTAAATAAGCTAAAAAAATTGTCATATGAAGTTTAAAATGAAAGGAAAAGGTAATTAAGCTCTTTTTTTTTTTTTTACTATTTTGAATATAGTTATATTTTATTGGTCCAAAATTTTCATATGCTATGGTTAAGATATTTTTTATTTCATCGAATAGAGTTAAGGTGGGCGCAAGGATACTGAAGGGAAAAGAGATAGCCTTTCTTAATGTATTTACTCATGACTTTTCCCTTTAGTGAGAGCGATCTAGTTATATTTGGTGTTAGGTCGAGAATTCATAATTTTTGAGAACTTGTTTCACAACATACTCCCAATGATATATAAGTGTTTAGATATTTAGATTAAAGTAAGAAACTAATATGATAATTTAATAATTATAATATGGATTGTATCGTCCATTTATCACCAAATTTTGATTAGCCCTTTAGCATGTCTATAAGTATGCTTATTTGATATGGCAAAAGAAGATGAAAAAAATATCAAAGTTATTTATATAGGCATGTAGACTAGCCATACATAGACATTAAGTAGAAGATGAAAAGGGATAAATACTATTTGATATTGGTACACCAGATTGCATTCGAAATGAAATGACATTCCCAACTCTATTTCGATTTTCATACTTAGTATAATGAAATACACTTATTTATCAGATGACCAATATACCCCCATCAAAACGCAACATTTTAAAATTCTCGTCCCTTATATGTATAGAATCTTTTGTAAAAGTAAAAATAATAACAACAACAACAACAACAACAACAACAATAATAATAAGAGTGCAAACAAATATAATGTAATAAAAAATAATAATCATTAATATTAATATTATTATTAGTAGTAGTATTATTTATCATGTTTATGTTATTTACAAGTATGATAATGTTTATTTTTATTTTTTATACTACAATAATAAAAGAGTAATCGTGTCATCTTATAAAAGTCATTTCCATTATTACTCTTGTATACTAACACACAAACATGCCTATGGAACCAATATACTTGTACATAACCAAATACATCATATACATAGGTTATGGTAAAGGTTATTTTGATTTCATCGAATAATGTTGAGTTATGGGCTAGGATATTAAGGGGAAAATAGATAGTCTTTCTTAAGGTATTAAATACTCGTGACTCTTCTCTTGAGTGAGTGCGGCCTAATCATAGCTGGAGTAGGCCCGAGAATTCTTAGAGTTTGAGAACTTGTTTCACTGCATACTCCCGATAATCTATAAGTGTTTAGATATTTCGATTAAAGTATAAGCTAATATAATACTAAAAAATTATATTATGGACCGTATCACAATCCCTATAGTCACTTTTCAAAAAAAAAAATACCATGAATATAATATGTAATATTAGGCCAAAAAACTAAAATATCTCGATAAATTAGTAGTCGATAAATTGATATCTCGCTAAATCAATTTCGCTATGGCATGAATTTGAATATTTTTCATTTTCGCTTCATTTTCGTTAAAGAGGGAAATTAATTTTTCATGCTGATTTGAAATTCATTTTAGTGGAAAATTAAACTTTCAATTGTATTTCAACATTGTATAAGCAAGATCTTCAATTTTGATTTATACTTCAATTATGCTATAGGAGAAACTAAAATTTAAAATTTGATTTTGACTTGGTTATAGTTGAAATTCGTAAAAACGGGTTCTAAATGGTTAATGAAGTAAAAACTTTCATTTTCCAACGGACTAAATTAGGTATCGGATATCGCTAATTTTATATTTTATTTTATTTTATTTTTAAAAAAACACGTACCCCGCCATTTTTAGCATTTTTTGTCAATCTTTTTAGTGTTTTGATTATTAATTATTTGCTAGTAATGTGGAATAAAGTAATAGTAAAAATTAGATGCATGCAATCCATGACTTTGTCTCCAAATCATTGGAAATGAAATAGAAAAGTATTCGACAAAAAAAAATAGAAAAGTAAGAATAATAATCAAATCGTTGTCACAATCTCATAAATGCATCTCATAATTGCACTTATTTTTGACATCGTCATCAAAATAAGTGACTGCCTCGAAAAGAAGACCAAGGGGTATGTTTGTATTTTGATGTAGGGATATTTTTGTATTTGCAACACAAAGGGTTTAACAAAGTATTTTGCAATTTTATTTCTCAAAGTATTACTTTTAAGGATAAATTGGTAATTACACAACAAATAATAATTTGACTTGAGTGATGTGATGTGATGTGCGGCGGACAAAAAAATTGTCCGCGTAAAAGAAAGACTCAAAATAAAGAGCTTTTGTAAGTCTGCATACATTGGTTCATCCAAGATTGACTCTTTTTTTTTATCATATTCTATGTTGACTGATAGATCAGAAATTGTCCATTAATAAAGCTTTTGTAACGGATGCAAAATGATGGGACTTATGGTATTGAGAGAAAATAAAAAGTTCATAAACTCTACCATTTTAGGCAAGCCTAAACAACACCCCAATTTGCAAAAGAGAATGAACAGCCAAACTTCTTGTTCTCTTAAAATTTAAGAGTAATTTAATAATAAGTTACTTACTCTTCATGATAGAGGTGGGGATAGGTGAGAGTGGGGAGTTATAAGAAAAAAGAAAAAAACCTTGTTGCTGTTGGGTATCGGCGCAGCGGAATAGTTGGGGATAAGCAGTATCACGCAGCTAAAATATGAATAAGAACAGAGAAAATAGAGACATAAGATTTACGTGGAAAACCCTCAAACAAATCGAGGGAAAAACCACGGGCAAGTAATGGAGGATTTCACTATGATGTGGAGTATTTTACAATAACTTTCTCTCTAATATAAGGAGATAACAATATCACTCTCTCAAATAATAGGAGAAACTAACTCTCACTCACAAATATAGAATAACAAAAGAGGAAGAAAAACTATTCAAGAGAAAGCTTATGTTTTCTCTCTAACTTGGAATTTTTTGGTGATACTAAATGGTGAAGTTTAAGCCTCTATTTATAGGCTCATCTTGTACCAAAAGTCTTCCTACATGTAGTGTGAAATCAACCCAAAATTGTGTGTGCCTAACTTTGCAACCAAAGATTTTTCTTCATTTCCTATTGCTTTTTGTCTTCTTTTGACTTGCACCAAACTTTTATAGCTCACATTCTCCCACTTAAAATTTTGGTGACACTTCAAATCTCTCCATACTTGCCAATTCCATGTTGCTTACGTCTTTGCTAGGCCAAAGGAGGATCTACTCCAAACAAACTTGTCAACGTTGATTGGCTTTGTCATGACATCTGCTAGGTTCTCGTTGGTGTGAATCTTCTACATATCCACACTCCCTTCCTCCACTACTTCTCGAACAAAGTGATATTGAACACCTATGTGTTTCGTCCTGGAATGAAATGCTGGATTCCTTGCAATGTGCAAGGCACTCTGACTGTCATAAAACAAGAGAATTTTCTCTTGTTTGTGCCCGAGCACCTCCATTAACCGTTTAATCCAGATTGCTTCTTTACAAGCTTATGTAGCTGCCATGTATTCAGCCTCTGTTGTAGATAGGGCCACAACAGTCTGTAATTTAGATATCCAGCTTACCACGCCCCCTGCGACTGTAAACACATAGCCTGTAGTGGACTTCCGTTTATCAGAATCACCTGCAAAATCCGAATCAACAAAACCCTTGACAGTAAATTCTGATCCTTCAAAACATAATACAACATCCGAGGTCCCTTTGATGTATCGTAGGATCCTCTTAACAGCATTTCAATGCTCTCTACCAGGATTCGCCATGAACCGACTGACCGCACCAACTACTTGAGCAATATCTGGTCTCGTGCATATCATAGCGAACATGAGACTTCCCACTGCTGATGCATACGGTACTCGAGACATTTCTATCCTCTCCGCTTCAGTGCTAGGGCACATACTTGAGGATAATTTGTAATTGACAGGAAGCGGGGTCGAGATTTCCTTACAATCTTGCATATTGAAGCGCCGCAAGATTTTCTTCAAGTAATTCTTCTGGGAAATCCATACCTTCCTGCCTTTTTTGTCTTGGTAAATTTGCATCCCTAAAATCTTGTTTGCTGGTCCCAAATCCTTCATATCAAACTCCCCAGCCAACTGTGCCTTCAGTTCTTGGACCCGATCTTTACTGGGGCCTGCCACCAGCATGTCGTCCACGTACAACAGCAGAATGATAAAATCATCATCGCCAAACCTCTTGTAGTACGTACAATGGTCTGAATTGAGTCTGTTGTACCCAAGGCTAATCACGAAAGAATCAAATCTCTTGTACCAACACCTTAGTGCCTGCTTTAAACCGTACAGAGATTTGGTCAACCTGCAAACCAAGTTTTCTTTTTCTTTCTCAACAAAACCTTTTGGTTGAAGCATGTAAATCTCTTCTTCAAGCTCTCCATGAAAAAAAGCCGTCTTTACATCTAATTGTTCTAGATGTAAGTCTAACACAGCACACATGGCCAAGACTACTCGTGACTCTTCTCTTGAGTGAGTGCGGCCTAATCATAGCTGGAGTAGGCCCGAGAATTCTTAGAGTTTGAGAACTTGTTTCACTGCATACTCCCGATAATCTATAAGTGTTTAGATATTTCGATTAAAGTATAAGCTAATATAATACTAAAAAATTATATTATGGACCGTATCACAATCCCTATAGTCACTTTTCAAAAAAAAAAATACCATGAATATAATATGTAATATTAGGCCAAAAAACTAAAATATCTCGATAAATTAGTAGTCGATAAATTGATATCTCGCTAAATCAATTTCACTATGGCATGAATTTGAATATTTTTCATTTTTGCTTCATTTTCGTTAAAGAGGGAAATTAATTTTTCATGCTGATTTGAAATTCATTTTAGTGGAAAATTAAACTTTCAATTGTATTTCAACATTGTATAAGCAAGATCTTCAATTTTGATTTATACTTCAATTATGCTATAGGAGAAACTAAAATTTAAAATTTGATTTTGACTTGGTTATAGTTGAAATTTGTAAAAGCGGGTCCTAAATGGTTAATGAAGTAAAAACTTTCATTTTCCAACGGACTAAATTAGGTATCGGATATCGCTAATTTTATATTTTATTTTATTTTATTTTTAAAAAAAACCCCGCCATTTTTAGCATTTTTTGTCAATCTTTTTAGTGTTTTGATTATTAATTATTTGCTAGTAATGAGGAATAAAGTAATAGTAAAAATTGGATGCATGCAATCCATGACTTTGTCTCCAAATCATTGGAAATGAAATAGAAAAGTATTCGACAAAAAAAAATAGAAAAGTAAGAATAATAATCAAATCGTTGTCACAATCTCATAAATGAATCTCATAATTGCACTTATTCTTGACATCGTCATCAAAATAAATGACTGCCTCGAAAAGAAGACCAAGGGGTATGTTTGTATTTTGATGTAGGGATATTTTTGTATTTGCAATACAAAGGGTTTAACAAAGTATTTTGCAATTTTATTTCTCACAGTATTACTTTTAAGGATAAATTGGTAATTACACAACAAATAATAATTTGACTTGAGTGATGTGATGTGATGTGCGGCGGACAAAAAAATTGTCCGCGTAAAAGAAAGACTCAAAATAAAGAGCTTTTGTAAGTCTGCATACATTGGTTCATCCAAGATTGACTCTTTTTATTTTATTTTATCATATTCTATGTTGACTGATAGATCAGAAATTGTCCATTAATAAAGCTTTTGTAATGGATGCAAAATGATGGGACTTATGGTATTGAGAGAAAATAAAAAGTTCAGAAACTCTACCATTTTAGGCAAGCCTAAACAACACCCCAATTTGCAAAAGAGAATGAACAGCCAAACTTGTTGTTCTCTTAAAATTTAAGAGTAATTTAATAATAAGTTACTTACTCTTCATGATAGAGGTGGGGATAGATGAGAGTGGGAGGTTATAAGAAAAAGGAAAAATCTAATTAGAAGTTCCCATTGTTTCATTTTGTCTCAAATTAGTCTCCATTATTTAAAGTGTACCAAATTAATTCCCAATATTTGGAAAAAAAGTCTCAAAATGGTCATCACATCCAAAATTCTGTTATCTTTGACAGAAAATTAGTAAAAAGACTAAATTAACCTCACAAATACTAAATTATAGATTTTTAACTAATAATAATTATGAATCCATTCATGTGCACCACCGCGTGACCTCTAACATTTTTTCTCTTTAATTTAAAAGAGATTTACAAAGTAATATTACATAACTTAGAATATTAATTTTAAAAATCAATATCGATATCTCTCGCACATAAAATGATAATTGTATCACTAAGTCATATTATATTACTTAGAATGTTAACTCTAAAAACCAATATTAAGACTTCTTGAACTTTAAACGATAATTATATCATTATATCATATTACATTACTTAAAATATTAACTTCAAAAATCGATATTGATACAATTACCATTTTATGTGCGAGAGATATCGATATTAATTTTTAAAATTAATATTCTAAGTTATGTAATATTACTTTGTAAATCTCTTTTAAATTAAAGAGAAAAAATGTTAGAGGTCACGTGGTGGTGCACATGAATGGATTCATAATTACTATTAGTTAAAAATCTATAATTTAGTATTTGTGAGGTTAATTTAGTCTTTTTACTAATTTTTTGTCAAAGATAAGAGAATTTTGGATGTGAGACCATTTTGAGACTTTTTTTCTAAATATTGGAGATTAATTTGGTACACTTTAAACAATGAGGACTAGTTTAAAACAAAATGAAACAATGG
The DNA here is from genome assembly GCA_037974665.1 of Ehretia macrophylla. Classification (NCBI taxonomy): domain Eukaryota; kingdom Viridiplantae; phylum Streptophyta; class Magnoliopsida; order Boraginales; family Ehretiaceae; genus Ehretia; species Ehretia macrophylla. The sequence goes on along the minus strand of CM075777.1, from coordinate 47,743,136 downwards.
GAACTTCTAGTGAGATTTTCCCTAAGAAAAAAGAAAAAAACCTTGCTGCCACTAGTTTTACTGCAATCGGGAAGGAATCCTATAAGGCGGTGACGTTCACCTCACATTAAGCAAAGGAATCCTATAAGGCTGTGACGTTCACCTCACATTAAGCAAAGAGTGAATATCACACACGGAAAAATTAACTCCTCATTGTATTGTTTGATGTTGCCGAATAAGAGCAATTTCTCTTACAAAATTCGGAAAATATTTTTTGGATTTTTTAATATTTGATAACATTAGAAAATTAGTCAATTGAAAAATATTTTTCAGTCAACAATTGCAGCTTTTTTTGTTTAATTTTATGGTGTTTGGTAACATTATAAAATTAGTCAATTGTAAAATATTTTTCAATCAACAATTGCGGCTAGTAAAAAATTCTAGAAAATATTTTCATATCATTTGAAAAAATAAAATATTTTACGGAAGTCACTGTACATCTAAATATTAAAAAATATTTTTTAATATTCTATTTAAAGCAAGAAATGATAATTTAAAGCAAAAACAAAAGAAAAAGAAGAGAAAAGTCAAAGGTCTAGACGTGTACAATATTATCCAAAGGACGAATCTGCAGCTTTGGCAACAAATTGAGTCTTGGATTGTGTCGCATTCTGACAGTGACTCTTCAATCTATTTGAATTAGGTTGTTTCATGGTGCCTTCATCTTCCACCTATAAAAAGAGGGAAACAATTATATATTTGGGTCCACTATGTTTATAAAATAATAAATTTTTAATAATATTATTTTTAATGTTAAAATTAAATTATATATGATTAAAAAAGTTAAATTTTCTCTATTGAACCAAACAATTTGCATAACTTGGAATGTAGAGATATTAAGGAATTAATGTAATCCTCGTGGGGGCACTATATTATGTAAATATTTTTAAAATTTGAATGAAATACACGTTTGTTTTTAGCAATATATATATATATATATATTATCCGATACCCATTTTAACATCCCATCCACATTAATTTTGTAAAAAAGAAGTTTGTTTAATTTATAAAAAATTGAGTCTTCAATTAGTGTCGATACAGACTTAAACATACAAGATGCATTAATTAGATTATGCAAAAGATTTGTGGTTAATGAATAAGTACTTGAATTTGCCACTAAGTGCTTTGGTTCAGTAGTATGTAACTTGTTACGTATACGAGAAGTTGCAAATTCAAGTTTCACTAGTTACGTTGTATGATTTTAGGTATTTTCTGAATTAAAAATAAATAATAATAAGTACTCGAATTTTCTACTGCTACCGACACAAATTATACACGATCATCATAAATTATCCATTAATTAGCTATTGCACAACACTTTTTTTTAGTCCTAAAAGGAAAATCCAAGGAGAGATAGCATATACATTCTATAATGAGGAAATGTCCCCATTAGTCCTTTTAATGTTTTGTCGTTGGGACACTTTGGTATCTGATTTTTAAAAATAAACATTTTAGTCTTTAATGTTAAGTTAGTTGGACAACGGTATTCCTGATAGCAAAATTTGTTTATTTTTTTACGATTTTATCATATGGTTGGTATGTGAATGTTATAAAATTTTGTTTTTCAAATACCTATTTTGTCCTCAACAATGATAAATTGTAACAGTTACGTACTAACCACATGATAAAGTAGTAAAAAATATATGGATTTTGCTATCGGCTCTGTCTTACTAAATTAACTTTAAGAATTAAAAGGTTCATTTTTAAATATTAAAGACCAAAGTGTCACAATAGCGATACATTAAAGACTAATGGGGGGCATTTCCTCTTCTATAATACAAACAACATTTATTCTACTAGTAATATAGCTTGTTGCACCCTAATATAATAAGAAGCCAATCAAAACGAAAAACGTTAATTCTAGTTGTCAATTGATGCAATGGTCCAATCGAATTCTTCGACAAGGGATAAAACTCAAATTTAAGATACTATAGATGTTCAACCAATCAATTTATTGTCTATTTGATAAAGAAGATATGAAACTCAGAAATAAGTCCAATTGTTTGCAACATTAGCACCCCCTTCTTCAAAGGAAAGGAGACGTCCTTGTTCAGGATTAAACTTATGTCCCGTGAACATAAGTTTAAATGGTGGGGATGATAGAGTTAAGTGGAATGCTTAGTAGAGACCGTTGTAATTAGAAATTTTAGATTTGAATTACGATTTTAAATTATATTTTATCAAAAAATAAAAATAAAAAATTGATGGGAGCTATACCAATAACAGAAAATATTGGAGCATAAGTGAAGCTTTTAACACCTTTGTAGCCAAAGAAATTTAATACCAAATTAGGATCGAAACCTGGCAATAAGTCATTCCAATACTACTATGGTATACTAACTACTAAATATGAACTTAGAATTGATGCATCTAATCCCTATCTTCATTTGTAGAGTATACTTTTTTTCTAAGTTCATTTTCTTAATGGCGTTTTATTTCATAACTCATTTTAATCATGTCCAAATTCATTCTAATATACTAATCACCACTTTAAAGAATAAGCAACAAACAAAATCTAGATGCATGTGTCAAGTAATGAAAAGGGAAAATGAACCATCAGGTTGAGTTTAAACTCGAAACAATCACAATGCTTTCTGAGTTCGTACAGCAATTCTTCAGTGTGAGATTATAAATAAATCTTCTTAATTTTTATTTAATAAATAAAGATATACTCCATGTTGATATTCGTTTTAGAAAAGCATATATGCTAAGCTTCAAATTCTGCAGAATGTGGAGATGTATCGCTAACCAAAACACCATCTGGTGAGCTAACTCGAAAGAACCTCTCTCAAGTAGTTTAAACGCAACAATCGCACATCTAAAAAGATTTAACTTCCTAAATTCGCAAAGCTCTACACATCCAACACAATAAATAAACTAACACTTTCTTGACATGACATAAATAGAGACTACACATTATCAACATGAGAACAATGGAAAAAGTTTTCAATTGCATCTGCTAGAAATAGAGTGAAAATATGAACAGCTTGACTAATATCACAGAGCCATTCCAATGTATGATCAGCTTATTCTGACAGTTGTTTCTTCTTCCACAGTTTGAACAACATCACTCAATTTTCTTCCATTGGTCTCAACTGGAAGCAAAAAGACACCGAGTCCTAAAAGAACGATTACAACTTCAAACGTAATAAGTGCTGCTGCTTGATGGCAACTACTGAGCATTCCAACAGCTACAATAGGGCATAAAATGCCACCAATTCTTCCAACAGAACTCGCGACTCCAACACCCGTTGATCTCAGAGAAGTTGGATAGAACTACAAAAGTGATGATTAGGATAGGGTCATGAGGAGGTCAACTAAAACGAAGTTTTACAATACAAGTAATCATATGGCACATAAGTGACTGAATCTGTATCCAGGAATAATTCCATTATATCTATTGACAAATCATCATTTAATTAAAATTTAGATCATTTCAGGTATCAACAATTGGTGTAACATCTGGATGATGTAGAATGATTAAAACGAGACCTCTTGTTCAAAAGAGACCTCATCATGTATGGAATGAGAGGAATAGAAATCGTATAGATTCCTCCATCGGAAGAGGGAGAGAGAGAGTGAGACAGAGAGAGACGCTCGAGAGAAGAAGGAAAAAAAATGAAGAACAGTACACAGAAGCATATGGAATATTACAATGTACCTCACTTGCATAAAGACCAAGAATGGCGCATCCTACTGGAATGAACATGCGAGCACCGAACAGCAAAGCTGTTGTCACGATATCATTCTGATGCAAAACCAACGGTAAAAGTATAATGAAACTCAATAGACAAGCAATTCCCATGAAAAGCTTTCGACCTGCTCTGTCCACAACTGCTGTTAAAAGAAGTGCCGAAAGAAGCTCTGGGAAAGAAAATAATGTAAAATGTTAGATCATATAAGGAAAGCGTCGTTCCCTTCTCTGTTCCTACACTTTGGTCATCAGGCAATGAGTTAAAACTCGTAAACAATTTAGTGACAAATGAGAAAAAGGAGTTCAATTCTACACCTGCTGAACTAGCAATGAATATCTCCATGTAGGATGTAGCATCTTGGGCATTTTGTGAAAGTATATTGCGTTCTCCACAGTTCTTTTGACCACTGATCAGCTCAGAGGTCATGAAAACGAGCCCATTATACGTAAACAAATTCCCAAAGTACAACAGCCATAGGAGAATAGTTGTCTTCACTAATTTAGGTGAAAATAGATTGAACACTGATGATACGTCTGTTTCAGAATCACCCGTCTTTTTTCTTCCTGAAGAGAGGAGAGGACGTTCTTCTGATGAAACACATTCTTCATCGTGCTCTACTAGTGGATCAGAGACTAGAATGCCAGGAGGAAGTTTTGTTTGGTTAATTTTGGCTACTTTCTCCAGCACTTGAAGGGCCTCAGTTGTTTTGTCTTTCAAACATAGATACCTTGGAGATTCTGGTATAAGAGCAGCAAGAAGCAGCACCAAGAAGGATGGAAGACAAGAAAATGCAATTAGCCACCTCCAACCCAATCTCGGCATGATAATCTACAAGTGAAGCAACAGAATCTTGTCCGTTCAATATATCCTCAACTATTCATGTTTTATGGGTGCACAACGAGGACACCTTGCAGAAAGCTGTCTTTGCTGATTTTAGGAGGATATATGACTGATTGTACAACTTTCTATAGTCTATAAATGAGCCCAGATGTCAACTGATACGGAGAATCATCTCAATAAAAATAAAGATTCAAAACAAACTATGAGAATGAACAGCCGTCAAGAGTTTGGTTGATCATTTATTCCAGATATATGTCGTGCATCATTTAGGAGGTGAAGTACCCACTAATTTAAAATGGGATATGAAATGATGTACAATTGCAGTATATCTGTAAAAGCGTAGATATTAATACCAAACAGTTCTACCTACAACAAAAAGAATATGAAATAATAGGATATAATGCCTATTATTCCCCTGTAAATTTCTAAATAATGATCTCCCCCTCCTTTTTAAGAGTAGGCAACTGATCACCTTCTGTGTTTTGAAACCTCGCAAATTGCCTCCAAATGTCATTTCAAAATTGTGTATTTTACGAAAGGATCAGTAGCAAGGGTGATTGATGTTACGTGAAGTTAATTGCATATATTGAAGAGACAGAGGAAAACTCTACATCAGTTTACAATGCTTTTTGCCTGAAATGATACATCATAAATTTATTTAGGTGAAGTAATTGATGTCGTGTTAGACATACCCAAGCAAGAGAAGCCTCGAATATTGTTCCAGCTGCCCAAAACATTGAAGTAGCAATAATCCAAGAACCTCTATTAGAAGTTGGAGCAAACTCTAAGAACCACGAAGTAAACACATGGCCACCCCCAACACCAAAACCGAGCAAAAAAAACAGTATCAATAGTGGTACATAGCCTGGGGAGAAAGTGCTGAGGAACCCACCTCCTGCTGTAAATGTGATTGCACCAATACAAGCAGTCCTGCAAGGGGAAAAAGAATCGTGTTAAGGCCAAATTTATGATCGAAAGTACTGAAGAAAACTAGTATACAGTTAGAATATAACATCGCTGTTTACCCCCTAGCTGAAAAGTTCATACCAACTTACAATACTGGCAAAAATGTTCAGTTTTTACCTCTTCCATTATCTAAACAACGATGCTTCAAGGTAATCGACTTATGCAGGTGACTAATCAAGCTTAACTCTAATGGAGTTGATGAATTGGAAAACTGAAAAGTAATTTCTTAGAATTAAGATGTACAAGTATAGCAAGAGAAGCCTAGAATATAAAAGGATAAATTAAGATGAAAAATCATTCAAAAAGTAAAGATTGCCAAGCCACTCGTTATCTAACCAATTTATGTTAAGTTTTTTTGAATGAAGGTTAGGCCAAGTGAAAGAATTGTAACAATTGTATGTGAAGGCATGTGGAAAAGGCGATATATGTTAAAAACAGAAGGTAAACGTCGAGCAAGAGTACCGTCTTCCATAGGCGTCTGATATGAGGCCCCAGACATATCCTCCGATTAGCGTCCCAGTAAAGACCACACTTGTTAGCATGCTCTCTTCACCTGGAGAGAGTCTCCATTCAGATTGAATTGCTGGTTGTACTATAGAGAGAAGCATCACTTGAATTGCATCACCACACCAACCAAGTCCGGCAAAAATAAGGGCAAACACGTGGAACTTTCCATACCCAATGGCGGATAATGCTTCATCTAGTGTGTATTGAAGCCTCAGGTCTCCCATCTGAAGAATCAAACAATATGAGAACTAGCGATTGGTGGGAGAAAATCTTTTTTTTTTTTTTTTTTTGCTAGGTGAGCAAAACGATTGTATTAAAACAAGAACATATACAACTGAAGATACAAACAAAAATAAACAGGTTAACCACAAGTGGTTGAGCCATAACCTATCTAAGCAAAAGACTATCATTAAGTCTCCAAATTCTACAAATTGCACTGTTCAAAAGACAATATCTAAATCGTTTAGTTTTGAACATTTTATTTCTTACATCATAATATATGTGATCAAAAATTTGCTCCTCCGTAAAAGCACCTCTGTGGTGAACTCTCTGTAGTTTCTCTTTTTCCAAACATGAAAAATGCTCGCACTGAACAACAACCTGATCATAATGAGTTGTAAAGTGTTTGAACTACTTTGACGAGCAATCCAATTAGTGATGAGGTCCCAACTATGTGGGAATTTATTGCACTTTAAAAGAGAAATATTTTTTTTCCAAATGCAACGAGTAAATCCACAGTCGAAAAAAAGATAATCCCTTGTTTCCAATGAGTAATAATAGAAAACACCCCTGCCCCCATCCCCAGCTAAAAAGTCTGAAAAATGTTAGAAGCCTATCAAGCCAAGTAAGCCAAGCGCAAAACGTATGTTTAGGGACATGGCCAGTGTACCAAATATTGCAGTTCCATTGAGCAGAAGGATGTTTAGTTCTTAGTTGTGTTTTGCTTACTCATGTTTCAAGTAAGATCGACCTACCACCCCTGCCCCCATCCCCATTTATAGACAGATGTATTCACGAGCCAATTTATAGGTACGACTCAGGTCTAACTACTAATTTATCAACATATTAATTGACCCTAAATACTTAACATCATCATGACATTAGTGGGATTCAAATAATTATAAACTGACACATATCTTAAACAGAATTAATACAGAATGTGATGTTACGAGTGAAAAACATGAAGAAAAAAAAAAGACTTCAGAAAATTTACCAGTTGAATGAAACTGTGATATTTCAGACTTGGAGCAAAAAGCACCCTGTTGACAGAAGAGATTGATTGACCAAATTTAGTGCTTTGCTCTCTTTCTGATTATCATAAATACTACAAGCCACTCACTAAAATATCTAGCTAATCGCCATCAACGACTCGTTTTTCTTAAGTTTTCCGTGAGGACAACAATCTGTCCAAAAAGGACAATTTCTTAAAACAAAAATATAAAAAATAACAAGATAAAGGTTCATACGTTAACACAGTGTAGCCCTGTCATTAATTAACGGTCGTTTACGTTTAAAAAAAATAGTTCAATAATCAAAACGGATAAAAGAAATAATTTCCCCTTATACAGTCCCTTTGTCTGTTCATTTTCCTCACGTTTCTTTCTTATAAATACATTATTAAATATAATCATCATCGACTTTATCTTTGTTCTTTACTCGTAAAACACGTACTGATGTCAACACAATAACACACACTTCACCTGCTATTGTACCTTACGCATCAGAGATGGTACCTCCACTTCAGCACTCCCATCATCATACCCTACATCACTCACCAACGTGGCTATTTTATCATCAACTCGTGGCTTTTCTTCTATGCCAATCCAATAGCATCTACACTAGCTTATTTGAAGAGATGGTTCTTTTCTTTATTTTAACATCCTTTTCACTTGTTCCATAAAATGAAAATTATTATTTTTATCCATAAGAATTCAAATTTTTTGCTATGATAACATGAATTTAAATATTTTGATCAATTAAATTAATATAAAAAATTTGCATTTAATTTATAACATACACAAGTTTTCTATTAAGAGAAACAATTATACATTATGAGAGAACCTCATAAATTTTAGTAGACGAAATTTTATCATTTCAATACTATAAATTTTATAATGTAACAGTACATTGTAATACTTGTACCAATTCAATTAATAATAAATTCGAATTGAAAATATTTAATTGACGAGTTGATATCTTTAGTATTTTTTTACCCTCTTGAGAATATAAAAACTGTTGGTGGGTCCAACTCCTTTTGAGATGGGTTCCACTAGTTGTTGACAACTTTTTTTTTTTGTCAAAGTCTTTGACAACTTGATCACCACCTCGTCCTGTACGGGTGGTGGTCAGGAGAAGACAAAAATGGGGCAGAGATCGATAGGATTAGTTAGAGTAATCCATTAATCTTAGGTGTGACAGGTGTAATAGTTATTTTAAATTAATAGAAGATATTCACTAATTCATACATAGAAATAGATAGATTTGAGAATTAGTATAATTGATTAATTTATTTGGGATCAAAGACGAATAGATTTAGTTGAGTAACAACTAGATGAGAGTTGTGAGGTCACTCTCTATATAGGGTGAGAGAATATTTTATGTACTCCAGAGAGAAAGTGAGTGAATATTCATATAAGGAAAGTTAAGATTTTATTTGTACAAAAAATTAAAAATATTGAGTAATAATAAAATCACACCATGGACATAGTCAAAATTAGGTGAACCGTATTAAACACTATGTGTCGCTTATTTATGTGGATGATCCGAGTTTAAAAATTTATTCTAAAATTCCCAACAATAACACCCAATTGGCAAACAGAAAAAAGTTATCTAACATTGCTTCTTAAGTCTTCCTCGACGAAAGCAAGTCCTCTACCAATCATTTCGCTCAGAAATTGATAGATGTAATTTTTTGTTTTAAAAAACAAAATTAAAGGCCTAAACGTGAACAACATTATCTTCTTTTCTTCTTTTCTTTCCTTTTTTTTTTGCCACGTGAACAGTATTATCCACTGCGATCAACAAATATGATTAGCAAAAAAAAAAAAAAAAACGAGATTAACAAATATAATAAATATTAGGGTAAATACTCAATTTAGTCTATTATCTTTAATGTTTGTCTTGATTTAGTCCATATCTTTTAAAATGTATCATTTTAGTCTATTATCTTTATTATTTATCCTGATTTAGTTCATATCTTTTAAAATGTATCATTTTAATCCACTATGTTTATCATTATGGTCCACGTTAGTCCTCTAGTATTTTTTCATCCAAAAATCTGACGGAATAAGCAAATGAGTTGTATTTGTAGGGGCAAAATTGTCACACTAACATCTTTTTTTTTTATTATTATTTCATAGTAAACACATCGATCAATGCTCTCAAAACTTTTACAAAAAAAAATGCTCTCAAAACAACAATTTTGACATAGTGTCCTCTCTTTTTAAAAGATGAGTATTGTAAAAGGCTTGATATATTGTTTTTTTTGTAAATTCATCTGTAATTCTTTGATTCCTCGGGGTCAACTTTGCCGCATTTCGCTCAAAAGGTTAGGGAGATAGTGCACTTAAATGCCGATTAGCGCAATTGGTGCATTGGTCTTTGCAGTGTTAATGCTTTTTGGAGATAGCTGCTCCCAAATTGGCCTTAACGACCAATGGGTAACGATAGCTTTGATAAGTGATTTTGCTAATCTCGTGCTAAAGAGAGTGGAGGTTTGAGTCCAGTATCGAACTCTCCATGAGATTATAGTTGCATTACTTTGTCAATGTTATTTTTATCTGTGGTCGTGCTCAGAAAGAATCTATATAAATCAATTATCCAATCATCTCCTCGACTTTATGGGTTATGATGTATCCAGGATCCGTTGAGAAAAAACTATCTAATTCAATAGATTTTCTTGACTATTATTATTATTGACGACTTAAATATTTTGGACAAATTGATTGTGTTCACGTAAATTTTGTAAGAACTTGTATAAGAACTAGTAATTTCAACTACTAGAAGTACAAATTCAAACATTTTGTGCAAGTTTTATTAGATTGGGAAGCGTTCTTGAGATTTCTCTCTTGAAAAAGCCGTGATAGGAATGTAGTAAGTGCATCTATTGAGATTTCTAAGTTAATAAACTAAATTTCTATTCGACTGAAATTATAATGAACGTAATACATTGAAAATTTATTTAATCTATATCGATTTTTTTTTTTAAAAAAAAGAAGTTTAGCTCAAGACATCACTTAAAGGACAAATAAAAGAAAATGTAAATTACAGTTGAATTGAACTTACCTAACATTTTATGGACTAAGGATCTGTTTGTCATAGCTGTGAAATTTTAGCTTTTTAGTTATACAGTTTTGGTTGGAAGTGTTGTTGAACAAAATTCGTTAATTATTTAGTCTATGCCTAGTAATGTTGAGTTTTTAAAAATTTTGAGTTCAATATTGGAGTTTAAAAAATATAGAGAGATATATTTGAGAAAGTAAAAGAAAAGCAACTTATCGCATTATATAAAAACAGTTTCGCAAAACTTGAGAAATGTTTTTAGCTTTTTTTAGTTTCAGCCTTTACCTAAAAACATTTACAAATATAAGCCAAACATGTTAGTTTGAATTTCTAAACTCACTAGAAACCCTCTTGAGTGTCTAAAAATGATGCCAAATAGAGCCTAATACCTCAAGGTCATAAAAATTAGCAATTATGGCAAAACACAAAGGTCATATGTATTAATAGCGAAGTGTCAACCTACCTTAATAGGGAAGGCGCAAGGGGAATGGAGATTACAAGAGGGCAAAGGGCGTCCCGTTTAGATTACTTTGCTAACCAATCAGTGACCTTATTTGCGCGGCTAAATAGAAGGATGAAGGAAAATCATAGGTGGAGAGGAGCAATTGATTGAGACCAAACATGTTACATTCTTTCTTGTTCTTGTTTTGGTCAAATCTTTCTTGTTCTTGTTTTGGTCAAATCTTTCTTGTTCTTAAGATTTGACATCATGCAACCAAATTTGGGATAATAATGGAGAATTGGGCCAGTGCAATATTCATGTGATATCTAATAATGGTCTATTCCTACAAATGGGGTATTGGAACTCAACAAATTACATATTTGACAAAAGCACAAAAAAATAAAATAAAATAAAAAGAAACCAACAACCTAGACTATTTTTTTTTCTCTTTTTTTTTTGGTGAACGACAATCTATATGAAATATCCGACAAACTAAATAATCCAATTTTATTAGTCAATAAGGAAAAGTCAAATCTAAGAAAAAAATTTCACTTGATTCCAAACTTGTTACAACATTAAAAAAAAAAAAAAAAAAAAAACGTTAGATCTGACAAATAGAATAAGATTCTTATACTCATTATGTCTAACATCAAATAGACTGGGTATTCCTCTAGTCAATCTTTGTTTTCGTTAATTTTGTGATAAAATCATTTGACAAACTTAGACTGTATTAATGAACCCAAAAAAGAAGAAAAAAAAGACACAGAAGTAGTTAGACTATGATCAAAATTGAACTACTCTAAATTTAGAGCAATCTCTCTTAAGGCATGTGATGTTTTCTTACGTTTTCAAAATGCCTATAAATAGTTCATAAGCAAATGAAGTTTTATTCAAGTTAAATAGTTTCAGAGAATTGAAGATGGCCAACATGACTACATTGTCAATTCCCTTCTTCTTTTGTTCTCTTCAATGTCTCTCCTCCTAGCCTTTGGAAGAGTTTTCCTTTTACTTTTTTTTTAAAAAAATAACGGATAATTATTTATGCTAAGCTCTTCAAATATAAATGTCAAATTTTGATATATATAACTTGAGAGTAATGCTTTGGTCAACCCAAGTTGACTATTAATCTATTTACATACAAGTGGGTCTCACAGTATGTGAGGCTCACTCCATGTGTGTAGAGCTGATGATCAGGGCTGTTTTAAGAATTTTTAATGATTTGAAAGAAAACATGATCTAAATTAATGAGGGACGAGTCATATCAAGACTTGCCCAAAGAAAATTTCTTATTGAGTTAAACTTGAGATGTGAACTATTATTTTGTTCATACCCCAAACCTTCTGTCATTAAACTAACTCCTCAACCCTCGAGGTTCTTTGGAAGAGCTTTGGCCAGGCCAAAAGATTCTCAAAAGTAAAACATACCTAAATAATCAGCCATGGTGAAGCCATTTGTGAACCTTCCAAAGGTACCATTTGGAAAATCTATAGCATATGGTCTATAATTTGGTATTGTTGTTGCACCATGAAGGAAAATATTGTTGCCAACATCAACCAACGAATCACCAAAAACGTACAAGACTGGTAGTAGGTGAGCATGTACCAAGCCAAGTACATGGAAATAACCATTACAGAATAAACATATGAAAATAACTTATCCTCTTGTGTTTCAAAATAAACTTGACCACAATACCTCCATATAACATAATTTTTATATATAGTTTATTTTACAATAATAATAATAATAATTAAAAAATATAATAATAATAATATAAAAATAATAATATTAATTAAAATAATAATAATAATAATAATAAATGCAAAAATAAAATTAATAATAATACCAATATAATAATAATGATAATAATAATAATAATAATATACTATAATAACAAAATGTCAATCTTGTCATATTAAAGAAGACATTCTCATTACTACTCTTCATTCATAAAACATACTAAGCATGTCATTGTCATTTCTAAACATATTATACAACATCATAGTGAAAAGAAAACACCCATGCTAGCTATTTAGTCTAGTGGTATGATTCTTACTTTAGATGCAAGAGGTCTCGCGATCAATTCACATGTGTAGCATCCTAAATTGGCTTGACCTCCTTTAAATCAAATGGAAAAGAAGAAGAAGAAGAGAACAGGCATTAGACAATGGCAAATCTACTATCGGGTCACTGAGGGCTGCAACCCCCACTCGTCTAGTAGAACGTTAAAAATTTTATTTAAAAAAAAAAAAAAATTAAATATTTATGTATTATTAGTTTAAAAAAATTAATTAGTTCCTACTAAAAAAAATTAGTCATATAATTGAAAAATTATGTATTTTAACTCTCATTGAGAAAAAATTCCTTAATCTACCACTAACATTAAAGTTATGTATCATACTTCTATGTGAGAAAAAAGAAAAAATATTATTAATATTACTTTATTTTTATCGTTGATTTATCAATTCTTATGTAACCACCGCATAAATGACCACGGCTCTCCTATGTCTCCCTTTCTCTCTAGCCCAAGACTGCCCCACCATCCACTGCATCTTCAACCTCCTCCAAGCTAATGGCGAAGAATAAAAAGGCTATTTCAGCTTCTTTTTCCTTGTAACATCTTGTCCACATTTAATCAAAAGAACATCTCGTTCACATTAATTCTGTAATAAATTTATACTCAGTTGATAAAATTATAGACTTTCAACTATTGTCACTATGAACTATCAACAGAGATTTATACATTATGAGAGAACATCATAAATTAAGTTGGATGAAATTTTATCATTCCAATGTTACAAATTTTATAGTGTAGCGGTATACTGCAATATATGTACCAGTTCAGTCAATAACAGGTTCAAACTGAAAATATTTAATACAAGTTAGCATTTTTACTATTTTTTCCCCCTCTTGATAATATGATATTTCAAATTTGAACAACGAAACACTACACCCACACCCAATTGGAAAACAGAAAAAAAAGTTTTCCTTGACGAAAACAACTCCTCTAGCAATCATTTGACTCAGAAATTGATAGTTGTAAATTTTTGTTAGAATTGATGAGTGATTGGTGAATGAGAAATTTGGAAAAAAATAGTAAAGTGGGGTTTCTCATGTCAAGAAAATAAAGTTATGATGGTCGATATATACGTATATATTCTAGTTTTTTTTTTTTGATTCTTATTATTTAAATTTTCATTAATGACTAGATTGTTGTAGAGTCATTACAATGCGAATTTCTCAGCGAACGATTTGAATCCTTAAACATATTGGTGCAAATGTTTTTGAAAATGTTCTAATCTAATGTAAGGGCAGATTATTTAGCATTGGCAGATTCTTCTTCTGCTTTGCTTGCCGTTGCAATTACGAATTCAATTCTCACTCCCACGTTATGGCAAAGAAGCTGGAGAGACGTTGCTAATTGGTCGTGTGTATTCAAAGCAATTTTGATGGTTATATTTAATGTATTGAAGACCATGTCAGGCTGTTCATGCAACTATTTCCTATAAATAGCGCCCGCGTTTGTTTTCAGTTACAGTAGTGAGATTGAACTGAAAAAAGCAATTTCCTAATTCTAGTTTCGCATTTTAGTGTTTTAGAGAGAGAGTTTAACCATTTTTAGTTCGTAAGTTCTCGTAATTAAGTGTGTTACTATTACAAGAAGTAAAATCGTTGTATTTTGAAAGACTTACGTTATTTAATCGTCAGCACCGTAGCAAAGCGTTAAAATCTTAAAGACAATGAGTCAAACTCGAATCTCGATTCAGTTCGGTTTGCATTTCTTTTGGTTTATTTTTATTTTTTGTATTGTGTAATCTATTTCTTTATAATAGATTTTATCATTACATTTTATTTAATTTCTTCACTGTTTATTAATTTATACATGTAAATGTTTGTCAAACAGTTGATATATTACTTCACATAATTGGTTGATCTACTTTAGCATCAACGCCTATATTTACTAATAATTCTTGTTTTAAAAATTACATATTCATGAACTTGGATTTCTTCAAAAACATTTCTCTTCAGGCTGAATTTAATGTTGTCTATACTCGGCCCAGCAAAGAACAGAGAATAAATCATATCAACGATAGAACAAAGGAAAAAGTTTCAAATTGTGCCTGCTAGCTATAAAGTAAACATACGAGGAGTCATTTGAATCTATGACGAGCATATTCGGACAGTGTTAAATATAATAAATAATATAATAAATCTTGAGGTGGTCACTTTAACATACGGTTGATTCTTCTTCGTCAATTTGCACAACATCACTCAATTCTTTTCCGTTGGTCTCAACAGGGAGCAAAAAGACACCGAGTCCTAAAAGAGCAATGACAACTTCAAACGTAATAACTGCTGCTGCTTGATGGCAACTGCTGAGCAATCCAACAGCTACAATAGGGCATAAAATGCCACCAATTCTTCCGATAGAACTCGCGACTCCAGCACCCGTTGACCTCAGAGAAGTTGGATAGAACTACAAAAGTGATGATTAAAAGAGGATACATAACCACATGGAGGTCAACTAAAACAGAGTTTTCCAATTCAATTCAAGTAATTAATTATATGGCATAATAAGTATATCTGGGAATAATTCCATTATATCTTTAAAATTTTGATCGTTTCATAATTCGCTCTGTTTTTACTCATTTTACAAAGCGATCATGAAAATCTCATTGCTTTTTATGAATGATCCCTAGTACAAGGAATGTCCTTTCATCGGAATATTTCTTTTACGGGACAGTCATAGGATCATAATTAGCGAATAATCGTCCAACTCCAAGTAAATTTATGGTAAAATCAGAATAGAAGAAACAGGTAGCAATAACTTCAAATTAAGTTTTTGTACTGAATAGTCTGACTGATCAACGAGAGAGAATTGAAACAATGAAGGAGGAAAATGTACCTCACATGCATAGAGACCAAGAACTCCACATCCTACTGGAATGAACATGCGAGCACCAAATAACAAAGCTGTAGTCACAATATCATTCTGATGCAAAACCAATGGCAAAAGTAGAATGAAAGTCAATCCACAAGCAATTTCTATGGTAAGCTTTCGACCTGCTCTATCCACAACTGCTATTAGAAGAACTGCCGAAAGAATCTCTGGGAAAGAAAATAATGTAGAATGTTAGATAATATAAGGAAAGTGTCATTTTCTTCTCTGTTCCTACTCTATGGTCATCTGGCAATGAGTTAAAATTACTCTTAAAACAATGTAGTGAGAAATGAGAAAAAAGGAACAATTCTACACCTGCCGAACTAGTAATAAATATTTCCATGTAGTCTTGGGCATTTTCTGAAATTAAATGACGTTGTCCACAGTTCTTTTGACCACTGATCAGCTCAGGGGTCATGAGAACGAGCCCATTGTATGCAAATAGATTCGCAGCGTTCAACAGCCATAGCAGAACAGTTGTCTTCACTAATTTTTGTGTAAAAAGTTTGAACACTGATGATAGACCTGTTTCAGAATGACCAGTCTTTTTTCTTCGTGAGGAGAGTAGAGGACGTTCTTCTGATGAAACACATTCTTCATCATGCTCTACTAGTGAATCGGAGACTAGAACGCCAGGAGGAAGTTTTGCTTGGTTAAATTTAGCTACTTTCTCCAGCACTCTCTGGGCTTCAGTTGTTCTTTCTTTCAAACATAGATACCTTGGAGATTCTGGTATAAGAGCAGCAAAAAGAAGCACCAAGAAGGATGGAAAACAGGACAATGCAATTAACCACCTCCAACCCAATCTCGGCATGATAATCTACAAGTGAAGCAACAGAATCTTTATAGTTCAATATGTCCTCCACTGTTCAAGTTTTATGGGGGCACCATCAATGTACCTTGCAGAAAGCTCTCTTTGCAGATTATAGGATGATATATGATAATTGTACAACTTTCCTTAGTCTACAGATGAGCCTAGATGTCAACTGATATAAAAAAATCATCTCAACAAAAATAAAGATTAAAAAAAAAAAAAAAACAAATGCCTATCCTTTGGTGGATCACTTATCCTAGACAAACTTCATGCATCATTTAGGAGGGTGAAACCAATAATTTTCAGATGGGATACAAATTATAGTATGACTCCAATATAATAGGGTGAAATGCATTTTATTCCAATGTATTTTTCGAAATAATGATTTCCCCCGACAAATCTGTTTTCTGAAACTTTGCAAGTTGCCTTCAGAAGTCAATCCAAAATTGCATATTTTAGAAGCGCACCTTTAGCAAGGGCGTTTGATAATAGAGTGAGGTTAATTGCATATGTTGAAGAACATAGAGGAATGATGTACATTAGTTAACATGCTTTTTGCCTTACCCAAGCAAGAGAAGCTTCAAAAATTGTTCCAGTTGCCCAAAACAATGAAGTAGACATAGTCCAAGAACCTCTATTAGATGTTGGAGCAAACTCTAAGAACCACGAATTAAATACATGCCCACCCCCAACACCGAAGCCAAGCAAAAAAAACAGTATCAATAGTGATTCATAGCCTGGGGAGAAAGCGCTAATGAACCCAGCTCCTGCTGTAAATGTGATTGCACCAATACAAGCAGTCCTGTAAGGGGAAAAAGAATCGTGTAAAGGCCAAAATTTATGATCGTAAGTACTGAACAAAACTTCTAAACATGAGAATATAGCATCGCTGCATGCCCTCCAAGTGAACAATTTATAGTAACTCATAGTTGTAGGAAAAATGCTCCATCTTTTACCTCCTCCACTACTAAACATCAGAATAAAGACCTCAAATCTCAAGGACCAAAGACAAATGTTACTGAAATATAAGACTTGTAATTATCATCAAATTTATGCGCTCCAGTTAGAAGATAAAACTTCTATTCGAAATTCAAAATCTTTTATCACAACGTATGTAAAGGCATTATTGATGTTGACTGACTTCATGGGGAAAGCGGCATATGTTGAACGAGTACCTTCTTCCATAACCGTCTGAGATAAGGCCCCAGACAATCCCACCCACTAGCGTGCCAGCATAGACCACACTTGATAGCATGCTTCCTTCACCTGGAGAGAGTCTCCATTCAGTTTGTATTGCTGGTACAACTATAGAGAGAAGCATCACTTCAATTGCATCACCACACCAACCAAGTCCAGCAAAAATAAGCGCAAACACGTGGTAATTTCCGTACCCAATGGCAGATAATGCTTCATTTAGTGTGTATTGAAGGCTCAGGTCTGCCATCTAAAGAACTAAAGAATATAAGAACTAGTGGTCATGGTGAGAAAATTTCAATGGTAAACGACTTTCTTTCTCATGTTCTAAATGTTAACAGAATAAAAGAAAAGCGATAACATATCCGGAAAACACGAGGAGCCACCACCCATAGTCGCTCTAAATATACTTCAACACTAAAATAACCCCCCCCATCTGATGTTTGGGGCCGCAAATTCCTTTGAACGCTGCAAACATTAGAACAAACACAAAGAACCAGGGCATAATAGAGAAGATTACACTAAGAACAAACAAGAAAAAATAAAAAATAAAAAAATACACAAGATTTACCTGATTTCACTACATATATTCTAAAAACAATAACTGATCACCTTGGATTTACAAGTCATGAAACTTTCTTAGCATTACTCTGTTCTTAATCATCCCTTTTTATTCGATTTAGAAATTGTCCATTAATCAGCTGCTGCAGTACACAGATAGACTAATAGCAAGCCAACACATTAAACCCAATCAACTGGCCTAAAACGTTTAAACTTGTGGTGACAATAGTAGAAACCCAAGTCAATATATATTGTACACATATCTAAAAACAGATCCAATGCAATACATTAGCTCGTGGCGTTTAGATGCAAAACATGGAATAAAACGAGTTTAGGAAATTTACCAGTTGGATAAAATTCCGATTCCAGAACCAAAATTTAGTCCTTGATCTCTATCTGATAAGTACTACAAGCCACTCATTAAAAAAATTTCTAGCCATTCGCCAAAAACAAACAAGATAAAAGAGACACACAAGATTTACGTGGTTCGACAAGTCACTGCATATTCTAATCACAGTAACTGAAATCGACCTGGATTCACCAGTTATGAAACTATCTTTAAATCACTATGTTCTTAATTAGTCGCGATATTACTCAACTCAGAAATTTACCATTAATCAGCCGTTGCAATATACTGATAGATGCAAAACATGGAAAATAAAAAGTGTCCATAAAAGTTACCTTGAACAAATTAAACTCTGATATTTCTAGACTTAAGACTTGCAGTATAAGTACCAAGTAGAGAAAAGAAAGTGATCTATCAAATTTAGTGCTCACTCTCACTTTATGACATGCATATATAGGGGAAGGCTTTTTAACGATCAAGTCGGACATCTAATTTGACTCCCTTGGTGGGATATGACCCTACGAATATATAAAGTCCACACGTTACATAAAATTAAACCTTCCAACTTAATCGTTTTGAAGCATTTTTCGCGTATATCATACTTGCGTAATACATTAAATAGCTGTCCAATCGCCATCAATGAGGTGTTATTTCCTAACCTTTCTATGAGGATAAGAACTTTTATCAACTTTCTAAAAAGGGAAAATTTAAACAAATGTCAAGAAAAGTGTTCGGACAAAAGACAGTAATGCATCAATTCTGAAGAGACCACGCCAATAGGTACATTGTATCAGAGATTGTACCTCCACTTCACCACTGTCCCATCATACCCCACCCGTGCTACACCCATCAATTCTGAAGAGATGGTTCCTGTAATACCCACGGCAACAGATCAGCAGGTCAACACAGCTGAAATAGCACCCCATAACCAACTTGCTGATGTGGCTAACAACACGCAAGGAGCATATAGATTTCAGAAGTTGGGGAAAGGTTGGCGTAAGAGTAATACTCCACACCGCCTCAAAGAGTTTGTTAGGCCATAATGCTTAGATAATTTGCACAAAATAACTCAAGAATGCAAGATGGATTTGAAGTAGAGGCTTATTGATTTTGAAACTAAAATTATCTTAAATTCACACTTATGCAATTAATTTTTAGGGTAAAAAAGGCCCACGCACTCTTGAGTGGGTTAAGGGAAGCTTAAACCAGTATTATATGAAATATAAAAAATGTTATAGATGTCGAGAATTAATTTTAAAACATTTCTCATACAAAACGATACAAAATCAGGACCGCACCAGTAGAGCACATATCTCACATCATGGTGCTAGTGGTCGAGCGGCAATGGATGGCTATAAAGAAAACAATTAATGCACGCCAACAAAGAAAACAAATTCAAGTATTATCACGTAACTTTTTTTTGCTAAATGTTTACAATCATCAAATTGCTTCTTACGTGTTCGTTTATTATTTTTTCATTACTTTTCCTTGACATAAGCAACTCCACCACTACTTTTTTTTTTTTTTTTTTTTAAGAAAAAGGAAACCAGTGATAGAACCCAATTATCAGATTATTCTGTAAAAGTTGATCATTAACTAATAAAATTTCAGGTGTAGAATCTCACCCCAAAAATACATAGAGTGAGTCAAAAACAAAATTTAGAGGATAGGATAAGAATTCAAACTGGGAACCAAATACAAATCTTCCCCACACCTTAACTCCACCACCACTTATTTAACTTAGAAAATGGATAATTTTAAATTTGTTTTTTTTTTTGAAAAAAAAGTCAAAGGATATTATCACGTAACCGCTACCTTGCACGCCCAATGTGAATAATCAGTCAAAGCAGCACCCTTGACGTAAGTGGTGCTTGCACGCATGACTTTTCTTTTTTATTTTAGTTAATATTCTTTCTTGTTGCCTCTTTTAGTGGTAACACACCTACGGATGCCAATCCAAAGAACAAAGAGATGCATCAGCTGTTGTACCTTTTTGTATCAGAGATTGTACATTCACTCCCAAAAGTTCTGGTTTGGGAGTGTTACTTCAAATGTAAGGATTGTACTGCAGCGGGGTATTTGAAAGGAGAAGCTGAAACAAAATTAGCTATTTACTACTAACATATTTGGAAAGAGAGGTGCTTTCATCTGATCGAAGGCCTCAATATTAACGTTGATAGAGCTTTACATAAGGCTAATGGCAAGATTACATAAAGCTCAAGTGTTACTGAAGGACTTTAATACTAAATTCAGTATCTTCATGCACTGTTTAAAGTCAAAAAAGAATACTAATCTTTTATGTAGCGTAATAGTTTTTGATCGTTGAATATGCTTGTTCCACTGCGTGTGTCGTGAATCAAAGTGCACAATACAGTCTTGTGCTCTGATAAATTCACAGCCTAAGTATCTAAGTAGATTAAGCCTTTTGAGAGAGATTTTTTATTCTGTTTATGTGTCTGATACTAATAGAACGTACGTTGTTCTATTAGAGTATTGGACTTAAATACCCAGTGATGGAAAGTTACCTAGCTTCCCACACTTAGGTCTAATGGGTTGGGTCAGCCCATCTAAGGAAACCCAAGATCCAAATCCAACATCTCTCACTCGCACAAGATGGGCAGAACAATATCCACCATTATCTCTCAAGAAACTGATTCCAAAGCATAATCAAACTCTATACAGGTAAATAAGTCGTGCGACTCGCGAGTACACAACAAGTGGAGGCTCAAAGACTATACACCTGTTAAGGATGATATGGGAGCCACTATCTTCAAAAGAATATAGAGTCTTGCTATACCCTAGACCAAATTAATTTCACATCAGTTAGTGCACACCTAATCCCTCTTAGGCTATGCATGACCTTTAAAATCTCAATCATGTATTCATAGTTATATTTGATCACAAAGATTGTTCAATCACATAGATTGTATAACTGGTCGACCAATGAACACATGTAGCGCTTGATGTGAAACAGTCATCCATTCGCTTAATACCCCTCTAAATCAAGTTAACTGTTTTCCCGGACATGTCCTATATGATCGAATCTTACGTAATCTTTAGGCAACATACCAAAGTAGCTAACATTAAACTTGACTTATCAGAATATGAGCGTAGGTCACAAATGATATATTAAAAGAAGCATTTATTGCTTCAAGGTCTCACACAGTGATGAAGCAGGGATTCATTCATCAACTTCCTTATATAGTCGCTAGAGCACACACAGTATGAAACGTGTGTTACGGTGTGACTTCCTTTAAAAAAGGGAGTACGTCTTTATTTAATTCTAACACTGTACAGATTCTAATTTAGTTATCACTCAATAACTAACCTGAATTCTCGAACTTAATACTCACAGTAATCGAGGTTTCATATCTGGCTATATACAGGTTGTATGGATCGTGGGAATCCATATCGACCTCATATTAGTCTTAATTGTAACACATACAATAAGAGGTCTCATCTTAATAATTGTCGTTGGAACTAATCCCTGATCAATTTTCAAGGCGACACTAATATAAGTATAGTATTTTCAACAAATACTAACTAACTTATATTGTCTCATCTCTGCATGCTCCCACTGCGCCAGAGGCGATTGCTCGTGTGAGAGACCCAATCTCCCTAACCTGTCGACGTACAATTTGATGCCAATAGTATGTGCTAACATACTCATACACAATTTAATTTACATATATCACAAATATTTAACACTATTTAAGTGCATACACAGTCTCATTCAGATATATCACAAAGATTTAACACTACTTAAGTGCAACAAAAAATTTCATTTATTTATTTATTTGACATCTGAAATATACAATTGTATGAGTACATAAGTGATCATTACACAACATATGGAACATACATCAAATTCTGCTCAATCCTAGAGATTTTACATGAGACAAATATATATCTCTGGGAATTGGCTTAGTGAGTGGGTCGGCTACCATCTCATGCGTAGAGATATGTTCAATGATCACTTATTTCTTTGACACCATATCTCTTACAAAATTATACTTAATGTCTATGTGTTTTGTCTTGCCATGATATTTTGGATCTTTAGTGTAGGCAATGGCTGCTTGACTATCACAATAGACTGTCACATGTTTTTTAGCATTTGTGAATACTCCCAAATCTAACATGAACCTTTTAAGCCACACCGCTTCTTGTACAGCCGCTGAGCAAGCCACAAACTCAGCCTCCATAGTAGATAATGCTATGCAAGTTTGTTTCTTGCTACACCAAGAAATAGCCCTACTATTCAGCAAGAAGGCATATCCAGAAGTTGATTTACGCTCATCTGGATCACCATCCCAGTCAGCGTTTGTAAATCCCTTTAGATTTAGGTCAACTTCTTGATAGAATAAGCAATAATCCAAAGTGCCCTTCAAATATCTCAGAATCCTCTTAACATCTTGCCAATGAGCTCATCAAGGGTTAGATTGATAACAACGTACCAATCCTACGGCAAAACATATATCCGATCTTGTACATAACATGACATATAACAAGCTACCTACAACACTCGCATAAGGAACAATATTCATGTCTTCTATCTCTTCTGGAGTTTTGGGACACATCCCTTGGTTCAGGCTTTCATCTTTGGCTACAGGAGTGTCGATAGGTTTGCAGTTATGCATTTGGAATCGTTCAAGAACTTTCTTGATGTAAGATTCTTGCGACAAAGCAATAAGTCTTTTTGATCGATCCCTCTGAATCTTGACTCCAAGTACATATGCTGCCTTACCCATATCTTTCATCTCGAAAGTTGAAGATAACTACTTTTTAACGGTGATTATATAATCCTTACTATTCTCAGCCAACAAAATATCGTCAACATACAGAGATAGAATCACATATTTATTTTGAGACCTTTTGACATATACATAATGGTATTCTAGAACCATAACAAAATCATATGAAATGATTTCTCGATGGAACCTTAGATACCATTGTCTGGATGATTGCTTCAACCCGTAAATAGATCTTTGAAGCTTGCACACTTTGCTCTCCTGACCTTTTTCTATAAACCCTACAGATTGTTCCATATATATCTCTTCATCCAATTCTCCATTGAGAAATGTCGTTTTTACATCCATCTAATGTAATTTCAGGTCTTGATGAACGACTATGGCTAAAATCAGTCGAATTGAGGCAAACCTAACCACCGGAGAAAAGGTTTCCTTATAATCTATACCTTTCATCTAGGTATAGCCCTTAGCCACTAGGCGAGCTTTGTATTTCTCAATGGATCCATCTGCCTTTCGTTTAATTTTGACAACCCACTTGTTCCCAATAGCTCTCATTTTAGGCGGAAGATCAACCAATGCCCATACTTGGTTTTTCTTCATGGAATTCATTTCTTCTTCCATCGCATTAATCCAATTTTGTCGTGCAGATGATGAGAGCTCTTCAGACACATTCTTTGGCTCATCATCATCTTGAGTGGTAACCATTAAAGATTCCCCTTCAATCTGAAAACAACGTCGAGGAATGCTATGCTAGTTACTTTTCCGTGTAGGGGTGTTGTGTGAGCTAGATCCACCAACCGATTCTAAAACTGATTCAGATTCAAAATGACTAACCGGTGTATCTCTCCCACTTGGATCAAAGAACGAAAGTACTATCTCTATTCCAACTAATGGTGTGGAACTACTAGGATTTTCAAGGTTGCTCAACTCAATTAAATGAACATCCCTATCTACATCACCCCTACGTGAGAATTCTGTTTCCAAGAATGTTACGTCACGAGATTCAATTTCGGATACACTCTTGTCTACTTGTTCTCCAATGAAAACATATCCCTTGGAGTGCTCACAATACCGAATAAAAATACACTTTTTCCCTCTAGGTCCCAATTTGCCATGCCTATGGAACTATCATGAATATAAGCAGTTTCCCCCCAAGGCCATAAGTTACAAAGGTTATATAGTCTACATGTCCATAACTCATAAGGAGTGGAATTAACTGACTTAGTGGGCATACGGTTAAGTACATATGTGGCTGTTAGTAGTGCATCACCCCAATATGAAATTGAAAGATTAGCTTGAGCCATCATAGACCTAACCATGTCTAGTAAGGTTCTATTCTTTCTTTCTGCAACACCATTCTGTTGCAGAGTTCCAGGAAAAAAAACCGTCTAGCTATACCTTTTTCATCACAGATACTTCTGAACTGATCAGAGAGATATTCTCGACCACGGTCCGTTCGTAATGATTTTACTTTCGTGTCTAACTAATTTTCCACCAAACTCACATATTTTTTAAAACAATCTAATGCATCGGATTTATGTGATATCAGATAGACATGACCATATCTAGTAAAATTATCTATAAAAGTGATGAAGTAAGAGGCCCCATGTCTTGCCCTAACATTCATTGGACCACATATGTCAAAATGGATTAATTGTAACAGAATTTTTGCTCGTAAGCCTTTGCCAAATGGTTTTCTAGTGGATTTACCGGCAAGGCAACTTTCACAAACGGGCAAGTTGACTTTCGCTAGTGGTCCCAAAAGACCTTCTCTATCCAGTTTATTCATACGATCTTGCCCAATATGCCCTAACCTGCTATGCCAAGCATTCACATCTATATCTATAGTGCTAGAAGATGTATAATATGAAAAGCATTCATCATTAAAATCATAACTAATATGTTCAATATCCAAAACTAAAAAACCATCCAACAGATATCTATGACCAAAAGAAACAGAATTAAAAAGTAGTTCAACAGAAACGCCAGACATGTAAATATGAAAACCCAAACGCAAGAGGACTAATGCGGAGACCAGATTCCTTCTAAAGTCCGGAGCATAGAGGACATCGTGGAGAATGAGGGTTCGGCCGCCACGCAGCTGAAGTTTGCAAGTGCCAATGCCTTTAACTTCAACCCTAGCATTATTGCCAATGTATATCCATCGGGACTCAGTCGGAACACGTCGATACTCCACATACGCACCTCTATCTCTAGCTATATGGTCGGTCGCTGCTGAGTCAAGAGTCCACATAAGTAAAGATTCAGTCAGTAACGCACAACTAGAAACGTATGCATTACAAGAAGATTTGGTAAAATGCATTACCTGGGTCTTGGGCTCAGGGCAATCCTGAGTGTAGTGACCCTTATTTCGACAATTATAGCACTTAACTTTTGCAATGATCTTCTTCCCATTGCGCTTGTCTTTCTTCTTCTCCTTCTTGCCTTGCTTGTTTTGTTTTCCCTTTCCCTTATCACAAGATTGTTTGCCTTTTTTGCGTTTAGAGCCAGATGCTCCAAACTTGCTGGATTCAGCTACATAGGCTTGTCCAGTGGCCTTGACAGCAAAGAGAAGCTCTTTTTCGAGCTCTAGGTGGCGCGCAATATCCTCAAGCGTTTTCACGCTCTCATTGTACGTCATATTAACAATCATGTGTTCCCAACTGGGAAGGGGAGAGCGGATAACAGCTTGCACCTGCTGCTCGTCCGTTATAATATGGCCTGCCGCCTTCAATTCTCTTATCATGTTTGACATTTCCTTAATGTGTTGCCTTATGCTTACATCAGGTTTCTTTTTATAGGTGTCAAATTTGATAGTAAGCCGACACAGTTTTGACACAAAAGTTCCACCGAACTTCACTTTTAGAGCTATCCACATGCCCTCAGCGGTAGGGTAAGCCTCGAATTCAGCAATCAGATCATCATGCATTGTACTAATAATGTAATGCGAGCAGTCGCATTCTTTTTCTTCTAGATCTGATAGGCGTCCACATCCCTTCGATATTGAGCTCCAGTACCAATCTCGTGTTCATTCATTACATGGTTGAGGGTTTCAATGAATTCTTGTTCTTCTAGAAAGTACTGGACCTTACGATGCCACACATCATAGTTATCCTCATTCAACTTGTCACCCTTATTTAGATCAACTATGATGTTTTTCGATACCATTTGTAACTCTACATAGACATTAATAAGAGATACTTAGCACATACATACACTAAGTAATTTTGTCAGATCGAGTATTAAATTGTATTGAAAAGACACAAGACTTAAAATCAACAGATCGTAGTACGATATGTCATCCTTTATAGTTCATGTGTCTTAAAAGTACAATTAAACTCGTTCTAACAAAACTATATTTCCAAAAAAAACGAATTACCCAAATTTATATTTTTATGAAATGTGAGTTCTAAATGTTAATCACTAAGTTTAGCATCTATAGAACTCCCACTTAGATAAAATATTCTCTTAATAACATTATTAAAAGAATAAAAACAACATATGTCTTTTAAAGATAATCAAATAAGGAAATAGATATATATCTATATATAAACAACACTGTTTACATATAAAAAAATTGCAGAAATAAATAAACATAATTGTTCATCAACATAATGTAAGACAAATTATGCATTATGTTCATCATTCTGACACCCATATTCGGCTTGATCTGATTCATAAGTTATCTCATAGTCTTTAATTATTTTCAGAGCAAACCGATTAATGAGAAAGGAGTCGCTACGAGTTCCCTTAGCTTTGGACATGTTAGGAAACATAGACAAACAAGCAGCGCGTTTAACCCCTTGAAGTACTCTCTTTTTCTCAAATTGTTCTATCTCACATAGAGCATCCTCAAAAGACGTTCCCGACTCGTTGATCTTATCTTTCACATGGTCATACATGCTAGGAAGAGACTTTAGCAGTCCCTCAATTTCTTCCTCCAAGGTAGGTGGAACATCAAGCTTAATGCGCATTTTAAGAACAAAGTCTTTAACTTCATTAAGGTGCTCACGAAAAGTCTTCTTATCAGTAAATTGTAGACTCATGTACTTAGTTAGGAGACGTTGTCTACAATTACAACCGAGACCACAACGAAATCTATTAATATAGGCCGCCGCAATAGACTTCTTCATGGTGCGTTTAACTCTCGCCATTTGAATATGACTACAAAAGTCCTAGTTTAAAAATAAGACACAGAATCTTCCTAGATTAAATTCTTAAATAGATTAATGCACATAGTACATTGAATGTTGTACATACCAACAATGATAATAAAATTACATAAATTTTATTCATCGCAATGAAATTACATAAATTTCATGCAATTAGTTGTAAAACAAAACAATTACATAATTTTCTAGGTGTTCATTTGAAATTTCATTAAATTTCATTCATAGAATGATGTTTTACAACGTAAATTACACAAATTCATACCACTATTAGAAATTATTTAAAATTTTTAAGTTTCAATAGAGTTTAATGTAAGTTTTGTGGTCTAATTTTAAAATTAAGAAGCTTAAATAAACATATCACAAAGATATAATGCCTAAATAGATAACATTGGGCCTAAATCACAAATATCACAAAGTTTGTGTACATGGGGTTCATAGAGTAAATATCACATAGATATAGGGCCAAAACAAAAATAACACAATAGATGTGTTTTGTTTTTGACAAGTCGGCCGGATAGTCGGACCACCGTCGCCGTTCGAACTGCCGGTGGCCGGACCACCGGTGGCAGGACCATCGCTGGCCGGTGGCTGGCGTGTTACCGCCTTGCGGTGACACATAACGCTCATATGGCGTACATGTGGCGCCACGTGGCAAGGACCTGTTGTGCCACGTGGTGCCGGTTGTGGGAGGTTTAAATCAGTTAAATTATTTTAAAATTTTGAAATACAAAATTCAAAAATTAAATAAAAATAAAATGTAAAATTAATAAACTAATTATTAAAATAAAAAACCACCAAAAACGTGGCCACGTGGCACCACTCCCACTATGCCACGTGTCCCCATGTTCAGCCCCACTCAATGACAGAGAGAAAAAAAATGACGCACACACGCACAAACACCAAGAACAACACTATTTTTAACGTACAAAACAGTGCATGTTATAATCTTAAAAAATTCATAACAAATTCAATTCTCATCGAAAAATTATGAAATTTGCAGCATTAGAATCCTTGAATCAAGTACTTTGTAGTAGTATGATAATCATACACAATTGTGATACTTCACAGAATCGCAATAATACTATAAATACGTAAAAAATTGCCAAACACACAATAATTGACATATTTTCATGCATATAATCATGTATATTGCAGGGAACAAACAACATGGCTCTGATACTAATGACTAACTTTAATACTAAATTCAGTATCTTCATACACTATTTAAAGCCATAAAAGAATATTAACCTTTTATGTAGCGTAATAGTTTTTGATCGTTGAATATGTTTATTCCACTGCGTATGTCGTGAATCAAAGTGCACAATACAGTCTTGTGCTCTGATAAATTCACAGCCTAAGTATCTAAGCAGATTAAGCCTTTTGAGAGTGAGTTTTTCTTCTGTTTATGTGTCTGATAATAATAGAACGTACGTTGTTCTATTAGTGTATTGGACTTAAATACCTAGTGATGGGAAGTTACCCAACTTCCCACACTTGGGTCTAATGGGTCGGGTCAGCCCATCTAGGGCGACCCAGGATCCAAATCCAACAGTTACTGATAGAAGGAATGCGGATCAGTCAAACTTTAACTCTTCCACCTGTGAAGCTACCTGGATTTGCCCCCCCAATGGGTTGGTCCAAAATTAATGTTGATGATGCTGAAGCTGGGAATGGAAAATTTGTTATTGCTACAATCTATAGGAACTCTGTTGGGGCTTTTCCTCATGGAACTACGAGTATTATTTCGTGCAACTTGGTGTTCTTGGTTAAGCCTTTTGCAATTAGACTCGGTTGTCGTTTTGCAAAAAGTTTAGCCCTCGACTACATCATGTTTGAAAATGATGCAAGTGCACTCCAAAGTGCGATTGTCTTACAAGAGGGAGCGACCTGGTGGAAAGTTAAGCCTATTGTGGATGATATTAGATCAATCGCAACTGAGATCAATGTTTGTTGATTTCAATGTGTCAAGAGGACTGCAAATCAGGTGGCGGATTAAGTAACGAAAAGTAAAGCCAATGATAAGTTAGTTTTTAATTGGTTTGTAAATTTACCCCTTCCCCTGATAGCTCTGTTAAATGCTGATCTGTTCCTTACTAGAGTTGGTTGAAACTCATGTAACTTTTTTGCGTTTATGTGAATGAAAAATAATCTTTTCACCAAAAAAAAAAAAAAAGGCCGTTGACAAATAAAAATATTTTTCGTTATTAAAAGATGGATACGAAAAAATATGCCCGAACGTTTTGGATTAAGGTAGATTGATTCCACGGGAAGCATTGGCCTTAGGGAAGCTTATCGTCTAATCAATAGCCAAAATTCCATCAAACTCGACCAAAAAAAGAAAAAAAAAATCATTCAATCAGACAGGAATTGTTAAAGTTTCAATGATTAGTCAACAGCGTGCTGAACTATTGATAACCTTTTTAAAAATGTTTGAATATCTCATCTCCTCGTACGGAGATTTAATCATGTTTACAGACAAGTAAATGAAGATTAATTGGTTAATTCGAACTGTTACAACTAACTCTTTGTCCAATTGAATAGTTGATCTTCCATTAGAACTTTTTAATTTATTCCATATAATTGATTAGTCCTTGATTTTAATCATGTTTGACAAACAGGTCACTTATTTTTAAAAGTGTTATATTTAAATTTTTTAACTTTATAACTTATAATATTGATAGTTTCTTTGTCTTTTCCGTTAAAAAAATAAAGGTAAAGTACAAAAATAAAATAAAATCACGTGATTTTATCGTTACTTTTTTTACAAAAAAAAGATAAAAAGCTAACAGTATTACAAATTATAAAATTAAAATTCTTAAATATATCACTTTTAAAAATAAAAGACTTATTTATCCAACACAATAAGAATTAGGAGGTTAATACTCTTTTTTAATACAATCTCTCATTTTATGATTAAAAAAAAAAAAAAAAATCCACCGCATTAGCTAGGAGTTCCCTCATTAATCAGAAAGTGACAATTTCTAGCAAAAAAAAAAAAAAAAGGATAAAGGCTCAAACGTCAACAACGGTTGAAAGCAATCGCTGTCATTGTCACAACATTTTCACACGTCTCATTATTTTTCTCACTTTTCCATTTGTTTTTTTTTTTTAAATTAAGAACTTTAATCAATCAAAAAAACAAAATTTACATCATAGAATTACAACCTCAACATGAGACAAAAATATATAGTTTAAAATCTTTTCATCAACATTTCAATCTCTACAAATTGTTTTATTTACTAGATTATTACTATATCATTTTCTACGTACAATTTAATTTTTACATCATAATAAATTTTAAAGAATTTGATCTTCACTAGATACTTCATTTTAATATAGCCGCTTGTTCCGTTGCTCTAAATATGAAAAATAATGTTTAAAAGAAAAGCTTGAGGGTGATTGCCTGCAAAAGTTGAGTGCTTGCAATTAAGGGAAATCTAGTTAGCAACCTAATCCCAGCTACAAAAATTAATAAGCCTATGACAGGTTTAATGCCACTGTTCTAGATCCTTGGAGAAATTAACAATTATAATCATTATAGACTTTTTCTTTTTCCTTACGAGCAAAACAAGTGCTAATGGCAACCCAAAGAAGAACAGAGACCCTTCACCAGCTTCAACAACCATCATGTGGACGAGGTTTATTGAATATCTTTTTACACAATAAATTAATTGATACATTTGCTGAATTACGACTAAAATAGGTGGCTAAATTAAAGTGGACGACGTTTATTGAATATCTTTTCTAAAAAGAGAGTTGTTCCGTTTTTTCACAAGTTTAGAGATTTATCAATTGAGAGAAAAATGTGAAATTAAATAACCCTCGATGATGGTTACACATTCAGTTATTTATTTGATCATGAGATATATCATGCAGTATGACTAGATTTAATCATTAATTATTACTTCAACAATTATGAGTAGATACCATTCAATTGTAAAGTTAAAAATACCATTTAAGTTTAAGATAAAACACAATACATTTATTTTTTATTTATAAGAAGTTGAATTTTTCATTACTGTCAAACCAGATTTAACCATTTAGAATTTATAAATAAAATTTCTGCCAACATGCACTAAAATATTATCAATCTTTGACACGTTAATAGGTAAAAATAAAAAGGGAAAGAGCATTGTTGAGGTTACTGTCTGTATACACTGGTTCATCCTAGATTGACTCTTTTTTTGTCATAGTCCACTGATAGATCATAAATGATAGGGACTTATGGTATTGACCCAGAATATAAAAAAGTAATATCTAAGAAGTCGACCTAGAAAAGTATCTAAAAATGACCATCATGCATGACATTAACTTTAGAAAATTGTTTGTATACGGAAATTCGCACAATACAAAATGTGAAATAGAAATGGATCCATTTTTTTCATATTTTATAGCCGCACAATGTGATTTCGTATACAAGTCTGACCCTTGACTTTAAAATAGTTGTGTTTATTAAATACTCCTTTTTGAAACCGCCAATCATTTAACTCAAGAAAGGAGAATTTAAAGCAAAAACAAAAGAAAAAGAAGAGAAAAGTCAAGGTCTAGACGTGTACAATATTATCAAGGGTGGCGGAAATCCAAAGGACGGAGTCCGCAGCTTTGGCAACAAATTGACTCTTCAATTAGTGTCAATACAGACTTAAACATACAAGATGCATTAATTAGATTATGCAAAAGATTTGTGGTTAATGAATAAGTACTCGAATTTGTCACTAGCAGCTTTGGTCAGTGGTATACAACTTGTTACGTATGTAAAAAGTTGTGAATTCAAATCTTATTAGTTACGTTGTACGATCTTAGACCTCTCCTGAATCAAAAAAATAATAATAATAAGTACTCGAATTTTTTACTACTACCGACACAAATTATACACCAACGTCATAAATTATCCATTAATTAGCTATTGCACAACACTTTTTTTTAGTCCTAAAAGGAAAATCCATGGAAAGACAACATATACATTCTATAATGAGTAAGGCACTGTTTGACCTAATTTTTAGATAGTAAAAAGCGCTTTCTGTTAGTTTAGAAGCTGAACTAACTTGTTTGACCCATTTTTAAAAGTGTTTTTAGATAAAAGCTAAAGTTGAAAAAAATTAAAAATTGAGAAACTCCAAATTATAACTTTTCAAAAAAGATTTTTGCAAAGCTGTTTTACATAATGCGGGAAGCTGTTTTTCTTTTCTTTTTTCTCAAATATACCCCTCCATATTTTTAAAATTTGATATTACATTTAAAATTTTTAAAAGCTTAACGTTGTGTAACACATGTCAAACAGTCAACGGATTTTGTTCAACAACACTTCTTACAAAAACTCTACAGTTCAAAAGTTGAAATTTCACAGTTAGGCCAAACAGAACCTAAATGTCCCCATTAGTCCTTTATGTTTTGCTGTTGGGATACTTTGGTATCTGATTTTTAAAAATAAACATTTTAGTCTTTAAAGTTAAATAAGTGGAACAACGTTAATCCTGATAGTAAAATCTATTTATTTTTTTACGACTTTATCATATAGCTGGTACGTGACTGTTATAAAATTTTATTTTTGAAATGCTTATTTTGCCTTCAACTATGATGAATTGTAACAGTCACGTGTCAATCACGTGATAAAGTCATAAAAAATATATGGATTTTTCTATCAAGATTAACACTATCCTACTAAATTAACTTTAACAATTAAAAAATTTATTTTTAAAGATTAAAAATCAAAGTGTTACAATAGCGAAATATTAAAGACTAATGGAGCATTTCCTCTTCTATAATACAAACAACATTTATTCTGCTAGTAATTCTAGTAGTCAATTGATGCAATGGTCCAATCGAATTCTTCGACAAGGGATAAAACTCAAATTCAAGATACTATAGATGTTCAACCAATCAATTTATTGTCTATTTGATAAAGAAGATATGAAACTCAGAAATAAGTCCAATTGTTTGCAAGACTAGCACCCTTCTTCAAAGGAAAGGAGACGTCCTTGTTCAGGATTAAACTTATGTCCCGTGAACATAAGTTTAAATGGTGGGGACGATAGAGTTAAGTGGAATGCTCAGTAGAAACTCTTGTAATAAGAGATTTTAGATTCGAATCATAATTTCAAACTCTATTTTATAAAAAATTAAAAACAAAAAATCAATGGGAGCTATAGCAATAAGAGAAAATATTGGAGCATAAGTGAAGCTTCTAACACATTTGTAGCCAGTAATATCACGTTACACTACAAGAAAATTGGTCTGGGGTGACGAAGGTTTCTCGTCGTCCTTTGGTCGCCTACACCCATTGGACGACCAAAAACTGAGCGTCGATAAAACCCTTGTCGCTATTTTGTTATTTGGTCGCATTTTGGTGACCAAATCGGGAAATATATATATATATATATATATATATATATATATATATATATATATATATAATTTTTTTACATTTCGTAACCCCTTGGTCGCAATGTTTAGAAAAATAAATTATTAGTTAATTTTTATAATTAGCAATTTTATTAATTAATTCGTTAATTTTTGTATCAATTAATTATGCATGGTCGCCCCATGGTGACTAATCTTTGTCTCCATTAGGTAGCAAATTATTTTTAATATTTTTTTTGTTAATTATTTAATTTCGTCTCCATGTGGTAGCCAATTTTTGTAGCCACAATTTGGTGGCCATGTGGTAGTTGTACTTTCGTCACCATTAGATAGCCAAATATTTTAAATCTTTTTTTTATTAATTATTTAAGTTGGTCGCCATTTGATAGCGAAAATTTGTAGCCGATTTTGGTGGCCATATAGTGGCTATTTTATCATTGCCACTAGTTAGCCAAATTTTTTTTATTCATTAATTTTCATCTCCATGTGGTAGTCAATAATAGTCGCCACGTGATAGCTAAGTTTTTGTCAACATTTCGTCGCCACAAAATAATTTAAAAAAAAAAAAATTAATTTAATATTTACAAAACCAAAATTAATTTAATATATGCATATTTAAGTATTTAAAAGATCTTTAAAGTAAAGTACATAATATTAGGTTTAGAATTTTTTTTAAAACAAATTAAAACCTACTAATTATCGTGATGGTCTGGATCAGGGGATGGGGGCTTATCTCGCATCCGGGTCATGTCATCCTGTAGCTACATCACGATACTTACCAATTTCGAGTGCGCCAGTTGCTGCTCCTCAAGCTGTAACTTCATACCATTGAGTAAACCTTATAATATATTTTCAATCAAAACAAAATAGATCTTACACAAACTTGTAAAGTATTTGTTATTATTAATTCTTATGTTCTAAATCAACTTAACTTTCCATGAACATGAAAATTTTGTAGCCCCTTCGTAGCCATTGGTGACCAAATGGTGACCAAAATTTTACTTTTTGTCGCCGTTGGCCACCACGGGGCTACGAACTAGCATGCAAAAAATAAAATTTATTTCATATAATCAATTCTTTTGTTTTAAGTAGCTCTTCTAAGCTAAATATTATCTTTTGTTATAGTCATTCTTCAATTTATACTAATTCATTGATATTAGTACGAAATTACAATTTGATTGGTGTGCGAAAAGCTAATGACAATGATAAAATTTTCATTGTTTTTCACTTTGTGTTTCATAATCCCACTTTTGTTAAATATAGAATTATTATTCAGTTAATTCATTTTCATACTCTTATATCTTAAATATGTACAACTTCATACAATTGAGTAAAGCTTATAATATATTTTCACTCAAAACAAAATAGATCTTGCACAAACTTGTAATGTATTTGTTATTATTAATTTTTATGTTCTAAATTAATCTAACTTTCCTTGAACACGAACATTTCGTAGCCCCTTCGTAACCATTGATGCCCAAACTTTTACTTTTTGTCACCGTTTGGTAACCAATGGCCACCACGTCACTGGCGGAGCTATATTAGAGCCAGTGGGGGCTGCAGCCCCCACTGAGCTATAAAAATCGTTAAAATTTTTATGTTTTTTTTAAAAAAAATTAGATATTTATGCATTTTTAGTTAAAAAAAATTAATTAACCCCCACTGACAAATAAAAATACTAGTATAGTTCAAAAATTATGAATTTTAGCCCCCACTGACCCATAAAAACGTTAAAATTTTTATGTATATTTTGAAAAAAAATTAGATATCTATGTATTTTTAGTTAAAAAAAATTAATTAGCCCCCACTGAAAAATAAAAGTACTCGTATAATTCAAAAATTATGGATTTTAGCTCCCACTGGCCCATAAAAACGTTAAAATTCTATGTATTTTTTGAAAAAAATACTTGTATAGTTAAAAAATTATAAATTTTAGCCCCCACTGATTAAAATTCCTGGCTCCGCCCCTGCACCACGTGGCTACGAACTAGCATGCAAAAAATAAAATTTCTTTCATATAATCAATTCTTTTGTTTTAAGTATCTCTTCTAAGCTAAATATTATCTTTTATTATAGTCATTCTTCAATTTATACTAATTCATTCATATTAGTGCGAAATTACAATTTGGTTGATGTGCGAAAAGCTAATGACAATGATACAATTTTCATTGTTTTTCACTTTGTATTTCATAATCACACTTTTGTTAAATAAAGAATTATTAATCATTAATTCATTTTCATACTCTTACATATTAACTATGTACAACTTCATACTATTGAGTAACCTTATAGCATATTTTCAATCAAAACAAAATAGATTTTGAACAAATTTGTAAAGTATTTGTTATTATTAATTTTTATATTTTAAATCTATCTAACATTTTATAAACATAGATACTTCGTAACCCCTTCGTAGTCATTGGCGATCAAAGGGTGACCAAACTTTTACTTTTTATCGCCGTTTGATAGCCAATGCCCACAATAAGGCTACGAATTAGCATGCAAAAAATAAAATATCTTTCATACAATCAATTCTTTTGTTTTAAGTAGCTCTTTTAATCTAAATATTATCTTTTATTGTAATCATTCTTCAATTTATACTAATTCATTGATGTTAGTGCGAAATTACAATTTGATTGGTGTGCGAAAAACTAATGACAATGATACAATTTTCATCGTTTTTCACTTTGTATTTCATAATCTCACTTTTTTTAAATATAGAATTATTAATCATTAATTCATTTTCATGCTCTTACATCTTAACTATGTACAACTTCATACCATTGAGTAACCTTATAGTATATTTTCAATCAAAACAAAATAGATTTTGAACAAATTTGTAATGTATTTGTTATTATTAATTTTTATATTTTAAATCTACCTAACATTTTATGAATATGGATATTTCGTAGCCCTTTCGTAGCCATTGGCGACCAAAAGGAGACCAAACTTTTACTGTTGGTCGCCGTTTAGTGGCCAATGGTCACCACGGGACTACGAACTATCATGCAAAATATAGAATTTAATTGATATAATTAATTCTTTTATTTTATAACTTTTTTAGTTTTTTTGTATTTTTTTAAAAAAATTAAATGATATTTATCGCGTATGGGTCGCCCTTTTGCGACCTAAAGGCCACCTTTATTTAGTTTATTTATTTAACTCTTTTTTTTCAATTTATTTTTTTATAATTTTTACTTCTAGAAATATTTATGTTTTTGGTCGCCATTTGGTCGCTATTTAGCGACCAAATGGATACCATATTTATATTTTTTTCTATTTTATAGTTATTTTTTCTAATTTATTTTCGTTAACTAAGCTGCGAACAAAAATTATGATAACGGTGGCCATGTGGTCGCCAAATGGCGACCAATAACTAATTAATCAAAAATTATATTTGTTTGTCGCTATTTCGTCGCCGTTTGGCTACCAAATGGTGACCATTTTTAATTTTACTAGCAAGATATTTTTTTTGCACATTTTAGCCACCAAAGGGTGACGAAATCTTTCATTTCGTTGCCCTTTCATCGCCAGGCGTTGCAAATGGCTACCAAACTTTTTTTTGTCGCCATTTTTGGTAGCCTCAAGGTTGTTTTCTTGTAGTGTTACCCTCTTGTGTTAAACATAATTATCACGGCGCCCTCCTATTATTTGAAAACTATCGCGTTGCCCTCTGTGTTTTTAAAAGTCATCACCTAACCCTCCTAGCGTTACATTTTCCGTTAAACGTGTATGTCACACGCTGATGATGCAAGTTGACATTTTTTTTTTAGCTTTAAATAAAGCATAAATGGACCAAAAAGCCATTGCTTCAATAAAATTCACATGTTTGACCAAAAAAAGAAAAGAAAATTCACATGTTTGACCAAGAAAAAAAAAATCCACAAAAACATTTTAATTTTTTTAAAAAAAAAGTTATCTTCCAAACACCCCCCACCCCCTGCACCCCCACCCTAAAGCACCCCCCACCCCCTGCTGCTCCGACGAGCTGCAACAGAGTGGGGGTAGGGTGAGAGGCTGCTTGGGGTGGGAAGGGTGTGGGGATGGCGGTGGCGGTGGCGGTGGCGGTGGGGGTGGGGGTGGGGGTGGGGGGCAGCTTGGGGTTGGGGTTGGGGTTGGGGTTGGGGGATGCGGGGGTGGGTTGGAGAAGATGAAGAATAAAGAATAAAATAAAAAATAAAAATAAATAAATACATATTAAAAAAAGGGTAAATTGGTCAGTTCAATAAATTTATTAATAGTGTTGCACAAAAATTAACACGAGGGGGGTTATGTGATCACTTTTAAAAACACATGGGGTATCGTGATAGTTTTCAAATCATAAGGGGCGTCGTGATAATTATGTGTAACATAGGGGGTAACGTGATATTTACCCCATTTGTAGCCGAAGAAATTTAATACCAAAGTAGGATCAAAACCTGGCAACAAGTCATTTCAATACTACTATGGTATACTAACTACTAAATATGAGTTTAGAGCTAATACGTCTATCCCTATCTTCATGTTCATTTTCCTAGTGGCATTTTATTTCTTAACTCATTTCAATCCTACCCAAATTTATGCTAATATACAAATCACCACTTTAAAGAATAATCAATAAACAAAATCTAGATGCATGTGTCGAGTGATGAAAAGGGAAAATGGACCATCTGGTTGAGTTTAAACTCGAAACAATCACTGTGCTTTCTTTGGGTTCGTACACCAATTTTTCAGTGTGACATTACAAATAAATCTTCTTAATTTTTATTTAATGAATAAAGATATACTCCATGGTGATACTCGTTTTAGAAAAGTATATGCTAAGCTTCAAATTCTGCAGAATGTGGGGTATGTATAGTTAACCAAAACACCATCTAGTGAACTAACTCGAAACAACCTCTCTCAAGTAGTTTAAACACATCAATTGCACGTCTAAGAAAATCTAACTTCCTAAATTCACAAAGCTCTACACATCCAACACAATAAATAAACTTACACTTTCCTGCCATGACATAAATTGAGACTACACATTATCAACATGAGAACAATGGAAAAAGTTTTCAATTGCATCTGCTAGCTATAGAGTGAAAATATGAACAGCTTGACTAACATCACAGAGCCATTCCAATGTATGATCAGCTTATTCTGACAGTTGTTTCTTCTTCCACAGTTTGAACAACATCACTCAATTTTCTTCCATTGGTCTCAACTGGGAGCAAAAAGACACCGAGTCCTAAAAGAACGATTACAACTTCAAACGTAATAAGTGCCGCTGCTTGATGGCAACTGCTGAGCATTCCAACAGCTACAATAGGGCATAAAATGCCACCAATTCTTCCAACAGAACTCGCGACTCCAACACCTGTTGATCTCAGAGAAGTTGGATAGAACTACAAAAGTGATGATTGAAAGAGGATACATAACCACATGGAGGTCAACTAAAACAGAGTTTTCCAAACTCCAAGTAAATTAATTATGGTAAAATCAGAATAGAAGAAACAGGTAGCAATAACTTCAAATTAAGTTTTTGTACTGAATAGTCTGACTGATCAAAGAGTTGAAACAATGAAGGAGGAAAATGTACCTCACATGCATAGAGACCAAGAACTCCACATCCTACTGGAATGAACATGCGAGCACCAAATAACAAAGCTGTAGTCACAATATCATTCTGATGCAAAACCAGTGGTAAAAGTAGAATAAAAGTCAATCCACAAGCAATTTCTATGGTAAGCTTTCGA
This sequence comes from Ehretia macrophylla, assembly GCA_037974665.1. Taxonomy (NCBI): domain Eukaryota; kingdom Viridiplantae; phylum Streptophyta; class Magnoliopsida; order Boraginales; family Ehretiaceae; genus Ehretia; species Ehretia macrophylla. Next base: position 47,703,512 of record CM075777.1, on the reverse strand, counting down.
CCTGCTCTATCCACAACTGCTATTAGAAGAACTGCCGAAAGAATCTCTGGGAAAGAAAATAATGTAAAATGTCAGATAATATAAGGAAAGTGTCATTCTCTTCTCTATTCCTACTCTATGGTCATCTGGCAATGAGTTAAAATTACTCTTAAAACAATTTAGTGAGAAATGAGAAGAAGGAACAATTCTACACCTGCCGAACTAGTAATAAATATTTCCATGTAGGATGTAGCATCTTGGGCAGTTTCTGAAATTAAATTACGTTGTCCACAGTTCTTTTGACCACTGATCAGCTCAGAGGTCATGAGAACGAGCCCATTGTATGCAAATAGATTCGCAGCGTTCAACAGCCATAGTAGAACAGTTGTCTTCTCTAAATTTTGTGTAAAAAGTTTGAACACTGATGATAGACCTGTTTCAGAATGACCAGTCTTTTTTCTTCGTGAGGAGAGTAGAGGACGTTCTTTTGATGAAACACATTCTTCGTCGTGCTCTACTAGTGAATCGGAGACTAGAACGCCAGGCGGAAGTTTTGCTTAGTTAAATTTAGCTACTTTCTCCAGCACTCTCTGGGCTTCAGTTGTTCTTTCTTTCAAACATAGATACCGTGGAGATTCTGGTACAAGAGCAGCAAAAAGAAGCACCAAGAAGGATGGAAGACAGGACAATGCAATTAGCCACCTCCAACCCAATCTTGGCATGATAATCTACAAGTGAAGCAACAGAATCTTTACAGTTCAATATGTCCACTGTTCAAGTTTTATGGGGGCACCATCAATGTACCTTGCAGAAAGCTCTCTTTGCAGATTATAGGATCATATATTATAATTGTTCAACTTTCCTTAGTCTACAGATGAGCCTAGATGTCAAATAATATAAAAAAATCATCTCAACAAAAATAAAGATTAAAAACAACGTATGAGAATGGACAAATGCCTATCCTTTGGTGGGTCACTTATCCTAGACAATCTTCTTGCATCATTCAGGAGGGTGAAACCAATAATTTTCAGATGGGATACAAAGTACAGTAGGACTCCAATATAATAGGGTGAAATGCATTTTATTCCAATGTTTTTTTCGAAATAATGATTTCCCCCAACAAATCTGTTTTCTGAAACTTTGCAAGTTGGCTTCAGAAATCATTCCAAAATTGCATATTTTAGAAACGCGCCTTTAGCAAGGGCGTTTGATAATAGAGTGAGGTTAATTGCATAAGTTGAAGAACATAGAGGAATGATGTACATTAGTTAAAATGCTTTTTGCCTTACCCAAGCAAGAGAAGCTTCAAAAATTGTTCCAGTTGCCCAAAACAATGAAATAGACATAGTCCAAGAACCTCTATCAGATGTTGGAGCAAACTCTAAGAACCACGAATTAAATACATGCCCACCCCCAACACCGAAGCCAAGCAAAAAAAACAGTATCAATAGTGATTCATAGCCTGGGGAGAAAGCGCTAATGAACCCAGCTCCTGCTGTAAATGTGAGTGCACCAATACAAGCAGTCCTGTAAGGGGAAAAAAAATCGTGTAAAGGCCAAAATTTATGATCGAAAGTACTGAACAAAACTTGTAAACATGAGAATATAGCATCGCTGCATGCTCCCTGAGTGAACAATTTATACTAACTCATAGTTCTAGGAAAAATGTTCCGTCTTTTACCTCCTCCACTACTAAACATCAGAATAAAGACCTCAAATTTCAAAGAACAACGAGAAATGATATTAACAAAATTATGAGCTCAAATTAGAAGATAAAAATTCTATTCGAAATTCAAAATCTTTTATCAAAACGTATGTAAAGGCATTATTGATGTTGACTGACTTCATGGGGAATGCGGCATATGTTGAACAAGTACCTTCTTCCATAAATGTCTGAGATAAGGCCCCAGACAAACCCGCCCACAAGCGTGCCAGCATAGACCACACTTGATAGCATGCTCCCTTCACCTGGAGAGAGTCTCCATTCAGTTTGTATTGCTGGTACAACTATAGAGAGAAGCATCACTTCAATTGCATCACCACACCAACCAAGTCCAGTAAAAATAAGTGCAAACACGTGGAACTTTCCGTACCCAATGGCGGATAATGCTTCATTTAGTGTGTATTGAAGCCTCAGGTCTGCCATCTAAAGAACTAAAGAAAATAAGAACTAGTGGTCATGGTGAGAAAATCTCAATGGTAAACGACTTTCTTTCTCATGTTCTAAATGTTAACAGAATAAAAGAAAAGCGATAACGTATCCGGAAAACACGAGGAGCCACCATCCATAGCCGCTCTAAATATACTTCAACACTAAAATAACCCCCCATCTGATGTTTGGGGCTGCAAATTCCTTTGAACGCTGCAAACCTTAGAACAAACACAAAGAACCAATGCATAATAGAGAAGATTACACTAAGAACAAACACGAAAAAATAAAAAATAAAAAAATACACAAGATTTACGTGATTTCACTACATATATTCTAAAAACAATAACTGATCACCTTGGATTTACAAGTCATGAAACTTTCTTAGCATTACTCTGTTCTTAATCATCCCTTTTTATTCGATTTAGAAATTGTCCATTAATCAGCTGCTGCAGTACACTGACAGACTAATAGCAAGCCAACACATTAAACCCAATCAACTGGCCTAAAACGTTTAAACTTGTGGTGACAATAGTAGAAACCCAAGTCATTATATATTGTACACATATCTAAAAACAGATCCAATGCAATACATTAGCTCGTGGCGTTTAGATGCAAAACATGGAATAAAACGAGTTTAGGAAATTTACCAGTTGGATAAAATTCCGATTCCAGAACCAAAATTTAGTCCTTGATCTCTATCTGATAAGTACTACAAGCCACTCATTAAAAAAATTTCTAGCCATTCGCCAAAAACAAACAAGATAAAAGAGACACACAAGATTTACGTGGTTCGACAAGTCACTGCATATTCTAATCACAGTAACTGAAATCGACCTGGATTCACCAGTTATGAAACTATCTTTAAATCACTATGTTCTTAATTAGTCGCGATATTACTCAACTCAGAAATTTACCATTAATCAGCCGTTGCAATATACTGATAGATGCAAAACATGGAAAATAAAAAGTGTCCATAAAAGTTACCTTGAACAAATTAAACTCTGATATTTCTAGACTTAAGACTTGCAGTATAAGTACCAAGTAGAGAAAAGAAAGTGATCTATCAAATTTAGTGCTCACTCTCACTTTATGACATGCATATATAGGGGAAGGCTTTTTAACGATCAAGTCGGACATCTCATTTGACTCCCTTGGTGGGATATGACCCTACGAATATATAAAGTCCACACGTTACATAAAATTAAACCTTCCAACTTAATCGTTTTGAAGCATTTTTCGCGTATATCATACTTGCGTAATACATTAAATAGCTGTCCAATCGCCATCAATGAGGTGTTATTTCCTAACCTTTCTATGAGGATAAGAACTTTTATCAACTTTCTAAAAAGGGAAAATTTAAACAAATGTCAAGAAAAGTGTTCGGACAAAAGACAGTAATGCATCAATTCTGAAGACACCACGCCAATAGGTACATTGTATCAGAGATTGTACCTCCACTTCACCACTGTCCCATCATACCCCACCCGTGCTACACCCATCAATTCTGAAGAGATGGTTCCTGTAATACCCACGGCAACAGATCAGCAGGTCAACACAGCTGAAATAGCACCCCATAACCAACTTGCTGATGTGGCTAACAACACGCAAGGAGCATATAGATTTCAGAAGTTGGGGAAAGGTTGGCGTAAGAGTAATACTCCACACCGCCTCAAAGAGTTTGTTAGGCCATAATGCTTAGATAATTTGCACAAAATAACTCAAGAATGCAAGATGGATTTGAAGTAGAGGCTTATTGATTTTCAAACTAAAAATATCTTAAATTCACACTTATGCAATTAATTTTTAGGATAAAAAAGGCCCACTCACTCTTGAGTGTGTTAAGGGAAGCTTAAACCAATATTATATCAAATATAAAAAATATTATACATGTCGAGAATTAATTTTAAGACATCTCTCATACAAAACGATACAAAATGAGGACCGTACCACTAGAGCAAATATCTAACATTATGGTGCTAGTGGTCGAGCGGCAATGGATGGCTATAAAGAAAACAATTAATGCACGCCAACAAAGAAAACAAATTCAAGTATTATCACGTAACTTTTTTTTGCTAAATGTTTACAATCATCAAATTGCTTCTTACGTGTTCGTTTATTATTTTTTCATTACTTTTCCTTGACATAAGCAACTCCACCACTACTTTTTTTTTTTTTTTTTTTTAAGAAAAAGGAAACCAGTGATAGAACCCAATTATCAGATTATTCTGTAAAAGTTGATCATTAACTAATAAAATTTCAGGTGTAGAATCTCACCCCAAAAATACATAGAGTGAGTCAAAAACAAAATTTAGAGGATAGGATAAGAATTCAAACTGGGAACCAAATACAAATCTTCCCCACACCTTAACTCCACCACCACTTATTTAACTTAGAAAATGGATAATTTTAAATTTGTTTTTTTTTTTGAAAAAAAAGTCAAAGGATATTATCACGTAACCGCTACCTTGCACGCCCAATGTGAATAATCAGTCAAAGCAGCACCCTTGACGTAAGTGGTGCTTGCACGCATGACTTTTGTTTTTTATTTTAGTTAATATTCTTTCTTGTTGCCTCTTTTAGTGGTAACACACCTACGGATGCCAATCCAAAGAACAAAGAGATGCATCAGCTGTTGTACCTTTTTGTATCAGAGATTGTACATTCACTCCCAAAAGTTCTGGTTTGGGAGTGTTACTTCAAATGTAAGGATTGTACTGCAGCGGGGTATTTGAAAGGAGAAGCTGAAACAAAATTAGCTATTTACTACTTACATATTTAGAAAGAGAGGTGCTTTCATCTGATCGAAGGCCTCCCTATTAACGTTGATAGAGCTTTACGTAAGGCTAATGGCAAGATTACATAAAGCTCAAGTGTTATGAAGGACTTTAATACTAAATTCAGTATCTTCATGCACTGTTTAAAGCCATAAAAGAATACTAATCTTTTATGTAGCGTAATAGTTTTTGATCGTTGAATATGCTTGTTCCACTGCGTGTGTCGTGAATCAAAGTGCACAATACAGTCTTGTAGTCTGATAAATTCACAGCCTAAGTATCTAAGTAGATTAAGCCTTTTGAGAGAGATTTTTTATTCTGTTTATGTGTCTGATACTAATAGAACATACGTTGTTCTATTAGAATATTGGACTTAAATACCCAGTGATGGGAAGTTACCTAGCTTCCCACACTTAGGTCTAATGGGTTGGGTCAGCCCATCTAAGGAAACCCAGGATCCAAATCCAACATCTCTCACTCGCACAAGATGGGCAGAACAATATCCACCATTATCTCTCAAGAAACTGATTCCAAAGCATAATCAAACTCTATACAGGTAAATAAGTCGTGCGACTCGCGAGTAAACAACAAGTGGAGGCTCAAAGACTATGCACCTGTTAAGGATGACATGGGAGCCACTATCTTCAAAAGAATATAGAGTCTTGCTATACCCTAGACCAAATTAATTTCACATCAGTTAGTGCACACCTAATCCCTCTTAGGCTATGCATGACCTTTAAAATCTCAATCATGTATTCATAGTTATATTTGATCACAAAGATTGTTCAATAACATAGATTGTATAACTAGTCGACCAATGAACACATGTAGCGCTTGATGTGAAACAGTCATCCATTCGCTCAATACCCCTCTAAATCAAGTTAACTGTTTTCCCGGACATGTCCTATATGATCGAATCTTACGTAATCTTTAGGCAACATACCAAAGGAGGTAGCATTAGACTTGACTTATCAGAATATGAGCGTAGATCACAAATGATATATTAAAAGAAGCATTTATTGCTTCAAGATCTCACACAGTGATGAAGTAGGGATTCATTCATCAACTTCCTTATATAGTCGCTAGAGTCCACACAGTATGAAACGTGTGTTACGGTGTGACTTCCTTTAGAAAAGGGAGTACGTCTTTATTTAATTCTAACACTGTACAGATTCTAATTTAGTTATCACTCAATAATTAACCTGAATTCTCGAACTTAATACTCACAGTAATCGAGGTTTCATATCTGGCTATATACAGGTTGTACGGATCGTGGGAATCCATATCGACCTCATATTAGTCTTAATTGTAACACATACAATAAGAGGTCTCATCTTAATAATTGTCGTTGGAACTAATCCCTGATCAATTTTCAAGGCGACACTAATATAAGTATAGTATTTTCAACAAATACTAACTAACTTATATTGTCTCATCTCTGCATGCTCCCACTGCGCCAGAGGCGATTGCTCGTGTGAGAGACCCAATCTCCCTAACCTGTTGACGTTCAATTTGATGCCAATAGTATGTGCTAACATACTCATACACAATTTAATTTACATATATCACAAATATTTAACACTATTTAAGTGCATACACAGTCTCATTCAGATATATCACAAAGATTTAACACTACTTAAGTGCAACAAAAAATTTCATTTATTTATTTATTTGACATCTGAAATATACAATTGTATGAGTACATAAGTGATCATTACACAACATATAGAACATACATCAAATTCTGTTCAATCCTAGAGATTTTACATGAGACAAATATATATCTCTAGGAATAAGGCATATCCAGAAGTTGATTTACGCTCATCTGGATCACCATCCCAGTCAGCGTTTGTAAATCCCTTTAGATTTAGGTCAACTTCTTGATAGAATAAGCAATAATCCAAAGTGCCCTTCAAATATCTCAGAATCCTCTTAACATCTTGCCAATGAGCTCATCAAGGGTTAGATTGATAACAACGTACCAATCCTACGGCAAAACATATATCCGACCTTGTACATAACATGACATATAACAAGCTACCTACAACACTCGCATAAGGAACAAGAACTTTCTTGATGTAAGATTCTTGCGACAAAGCAATAAGTCTTTTTGATCGATCCCTCTGAATCTTGACTCCAAGTACATATGCTGCCTTACCCATATCTTTCATCTCGAAAGTTGAAGATAACTACTTTTTAACGGTGATTATATAATCCTTACTATTCTCAGCCAACAAAATATCGTCAACATACAGAGATAGAATCACATATTTATTCTAAGACCTTTTGACATATACATAATGGTATTCTAGAACCATAACAAAATCATATGAAATGATTTCTCGATGGAACCTTAGATACCATTGTCTGGATGATTGCTTCAACCCGTAAATAGATCTTTGAAGCTTGCACACTTTGCTCTCCTGACCTTTTTCTATAAACCCTACAGATTGTTCCATATATATCTCTTCATCCAATTCTCAATTGAGAAATGTCATTTTTACATCCATCTAATGTAATTTCAGGTCTTGATGAACGACTATGGCTAAAATCAGTCGAATTGAGGCAAACCTAACCACCGGAGAAAAGGTTTCCTCATAATCTATACCTTTCATCTAGGTATAGCCCTTAGCCACTAGGCGAGCTTTGTATTTCTCAATGGATCCATCTGCCTTTCGTTTAATTTTGACAACCCACTTGTTCCCAATAGCTCTCATTTTAGGCGGAAGATCAACCAATGCCCATACTTGGTTTTTCTTCATGGAATTCATTTCTTCTTCCATCGCATTAATCCAATTTTGTCGTGCAGATGATGAGAGCTCTTCAGACACATTCTTTGGCTCATCATCATCCTGAGTGGTAACCATTAAAGATTCCCCTTCAATTTGAAAAAAACGTCGAGGAATGCTATGCTAGTTACTTTTCCGTGTAGGGGTGTTGAGTGAGCTAGATCTACCAACAGATTCTAAAACTGATTCAGATTCAAAATGACTAACCGGTGTATCTCTCCCACTTGGATCAAAGAACGAAAGTACTATCTCTATTCCAACTAATGGTGTGGAACTACTAGGATTTTCAAGGTTGCTCAACTCAATTAACTGGACATCCCTATCTACATCACCCCTACGTGAGAATTCTGTTTCCAAGAATGTTACGTCACGAGATTCAATTTCGGATACACTCTTGTCTACTTGTTCTCCAATGAAAACATATCCCTTGGAGTGCTCACAATACCGAATAAAAATACACTTTTTCCCTCTAGGTCCTAATTTGCCATGCCTATGGAACTATCATGAATATAAGCAGCTTCCCCCCAAGGCCATAAGTTACAAAGGTTATATAGTCTACATGTCCATAACTCATAAGGAGTGGAATTAACTGACTTAGTGGGCATACGGTTAAGTACATATGTGGCTGTTAGTAGTGCATCACCCTAATATGAAATTGGAAGATTAGCTTGAGTCATCATAGACCTAACCATGTCTAGTAAGGTTCTATTCCTTCTTTCTACAACACCATTTTGTTGCAGAGTTCCAGGAAAAAAAACCGTCTAGCTATACCTTTTTCATCACAGATACTTCTGAACTGATCAGAGAGATATTCTCGACCACGGTCCGTTCGTAATGATTTTACTTTCGTGTCTAACTAATTTTCCACCAAACTCACATATTTTTTAAAACAATCTAATGCATCGGATTTATGTGATATCAGATAGACATGACCATATCTAGTAAAATTATCTATAAAAGTGATGAAGTAAGAGGCCCCATGTCTTGCCCTAACATTCATTGGACCACATATGTCAAAATGGATTAATTGTAACATAATTTTTGCTGTTAAGCCTTTGCCAAATGGTTTTCTAGTGGATTTACCGACAAGGCAACTTTTACAAACAGGCAAGTTGACTTTTGCTAGTGGTCCCAAAAGACCTTCTCTAGCCAGTCTATTCATACGATCTTGCCCAATATGCCCTAACCTTCTATGTCATACATTCACATCTACATCTATAGTGCTAGAAGATGTATAATATGAAAAGCATTCATCATTAAGACCATAACTAATATGTTCAAGATCTAAAACTAAAAACCCATCCAACAGATATCTATGACCAAAAGAAACAAAATTAAAAAGTAGTTCAACAGAAACACCAGACATGTAAATATGAAAACCCAAACGCAAGAGGACTAATGCGGAGACCAGATTTCGTCTAAAGTCCAGATCATAGAGGACATCGTGGAGATTGAGGGTTTGACCGCCATGCAGCTAAAGTTTGCAAGTGCCAATGCCTTTAACTTCGACCCTAGCGTTATTGCCAACGTATATCCATCGGGACTCAGCCGGAACACGTCGGTACTCCACACACGCACCTCTATCTCTAGCTATATGGTCGGTCGCTGCTGAGTCAAGAGTCCACATAAGTAAAGATTCAGTCAGTAACGCACAACTAGAAACGTATGCATTACAAGAAGATTTGGTAAAATGCATTACCTGGGTCTTGGGCTCAGGGCAATCCCGAGTGTAGTGACCCTTCTTTCGACAATTATAACACTTAACTTTTGCAATGATCTTCTTCCCATTGCGCTTGTCTTTCTTCTTCTCCTTCTTGCCTTGCTTGTTTTGTTTTCCCTTTCCCTTATCACAAGATTGTTTGCCTTTTTTGCGTTTAGAGCCAGATGCTCCAAACTTGCTGGATTCAGCTACATAGGCTTGTCCAGTGGCCTTGACAGCAAAGAGAAGCTCTTCTTCGAGCTCTAGGTGGCGCGCAATATCCTCAAGCGTTTTCACGCTCTCATTGTGCGTCATATTAACAATCATGTGTTCCCAACTGAGAAGGGGAGAGCGGATAACAGCTTGCACCTGCTGCTCGTCCGTCATAATATAGTCGGCCGCCTTCAATTCTCTTATCATGTTTGACATTTCCTTAATGTGTTGCCTTATGCTTACATCAGATTTCTTTTTATAGGTGTCAAATTTAATAGTAAGCCGACACAGTTTTGACACAAAAGTTCCACCGAACTTCACTTTTAGAGCTATCCACATGCCCTCAGCGGTAGGGTAAGCCTCGAATTCAGCAATCAGATCATCATGCATTGTACTAATAATGTAATGCGAGCAGTCGCATTCTTTTTCTTCTAGATCTGATAGGCGTCCACATCCCTTCGATACTGAGCTCCAGTACCAATCTCGGGTTCATTCATTACATGGTTGAGGGTTTCAATGAATTCTTGTTCTTCTAGAAAGTACTGGACCTTACGATGCCACACATCGTAGTTGTCTTCATTCAACTTGTCACCCTTATTTAGATCAACTATGATGTTTTTCGATACCATTTGTAACTCTACATAGACATTAATAAGAGATACTTAGCACATACATACACTAAGTAATTTTGTCAGATCGAGTATTAAATTGTATTGAAAAGACACAAGACTTAAAATCAACAGATCGTAGTACGATCTGTCATCCTTTATAGTTCATGTGTCTTAAAAGTACAATTAAACTCGTTCTAACAAAACTATATTTCCGAAAAAAATGAATTACCCAAATTTATATTTTTATGAAATGTGAGTTCTAAATGTTAATCACTAAGTTTAGCATCTATAGAACTCCCACTTAGATAAAATATTCTCTTAATAACATTATTAAAAGAATAAAAACAACATATGTCTTTTAAAGATAATCAAATAAGGAAATAGATATATATCTATATATAAACAACACTGTTTACATATAAAAAAATTACAGAAATAAATAAACATAATTGTTCATCAATATAATGTAAGACAAATTATGCATTATGTTCATCATTCTGACACCCATATTCGGCTTGATCTGATTCATAAGTTATCTCATAGTCTTTAATTATTTTCAGAGCAAACCGATTAATGAGAAAGGAGTCGCTACGAGTTCCCTTAGCTTTGGACATGTTAGGAAACATAGACAAACAAGCAGCGCGTTTAACCCCTTGAAGTACTCTCTTTTTCTCAAATTGTTCTATCTCACATAGAGCATCCTCAAAAGATGTTCCCGACTCGTTGATCTTATCTTTCACATGGTCATACATGCTAGGAAGAGACTTTAGCAATCCCTCAATTTCTTCCTCCAAGGTAGGTGGAACTTCAAGCTTAATGCGCATTTTAAGAACAAAGTCTTTAACTTCATTAAGGTGCTCACGAAAAGTCTTCTTATCAGTAAATTATAGACTCATGTACTTAGTTAGGAGACGTTGTCTACAATTACAACCGAGACCACAACGAAATCTATTAATATAGGCCGCCGCAATAGACTTCTTCACGGTGCGTTTAACTCTCGCCATTTGAATATGACTACAAAAGTCCTAGTTTAAAAATAAGACACAGAATCTTTCTAGATTAAATTCTTAAAGAGATTAATGCACATAGTACATTGAATGTTGTACATACCAACAATTATAATAAAATTACATAAATTTTATTCATCGCAATGAAATTACATAAATTTCATGCAATTAGTTGTAAAACAAAACAATTACATAATTTTCTAGGTGTTCATTTGAAATTTCATTAAATTTCATTCATAGAATGATGTTTTACAACGTAAATTACACAAATTCATACCACTATTAGAAATTATTTAAAATTTCTAAGTCTCAATAGAGTTTAATCTAAGTTTTGTGGTCTAATTTTAAAATTAAGAAGCTTAAATAAACATATCACAAAGATATAATGCCTAAATAGATAACATTGGGCCTAAATCACAAATATCACAAAGTTTTGTGTACATGGGGTTCATAGAGTAAATATCACATAGATATAGGGCCAAAACAAAAATAACACAATAGATGTGTTTTGTTTTTGACAAGTCGGCCGGATAGTCGGACCACCGTCGCCGTTCGAACTGCCGATGGCCGGACCCCCGGTGGCAGGACCATCGCTGGCCGGTGGCTGGCGTGTCACCGCCTTGTGGTGACACATAACGCTCATGTGGCGCCACGTGGCAAGGCTCTATTGTGCCACGTGGCGCCGGTTGTGGGAGGTTTAAAACAGTTAATAGTTTAAAAAATTTGAAATACAAAATTCAAAAATTAAATAAAAATTAAATTGTAAAATTAATAAACTAATTATTAAGCTATAAAACCACCAAAACGTGGCCACGTGGCACCACTCCCACTATGCCATGTGTCCCCATGTTCAGCCCTACTATTGACTGAGAGAAAAACTGACGCACGCACGCACAAACACCAAGAACACACACTATTTTTAACGTACAAAACAGTGCATATTGCAATCTTAAAAAATTCATAGCAAATTCAATTCTTATCGAAAAATTATGAAATTCACGGCATTAGAATCCTTGAAACAAGTACTTTCTAGTAGTATCATAATCATACACATTTGTGATACTTCACAGAATCGCAATAATACTATAAATACGTGAAAAATTGCCAAAACACAATAATTGACATATTTTCATGCATATAATCATGTATATTGCAGGGAACAAACAACAAGGCTCTTATACCAATGAAGAACTTTAATACTAAATTCAGTATCTTCATGCACTGTTTAAAGCCATAAAAGAACCTTTTATATAGTGTAATAGTTTTTGATCGTTGAATATGTTTATTCCACTGCGTATGTCGTGAATCAAAGTGCACAATACAGTCTTGTGCTCTGATAAATTCACAGCCTAAGTATCTAAGTAGATTAAGCCTTTTGAGAGTGAGTTTTTCCTCTGTTTATGTGTCTGATAATAATAGAACGTACGTTGTTCTATTAGTGTATTGGACTTAAATACCTAGTGATGGGAAGTTACCCAACTTCCCACACTTGGGTCTAATGGGTCGGGTCAGCCCATCTAGGGTGACCCAGGATCCAAATCCAACAGTTACTGATAGAAGGAATGCGGATCAGTCAAACTTTAACTCTTCCACCTGTGAAGCTACCTGGATTTGCCCCCCCAATGGGTTGGTCCAAAATTAATGTTGATGATGCTGAAGCTGGGAATGGAAAATTTGTTATTGCTACAATCTATAGGAACTCTGTTGGGGCTTTTCTTCATGGAACTACGAGTATTATTTCGTGCAACTTGGTGTTCTTGGTTAAGCCTTTTGCAATTAGACTTGGTTGTCGTTTTGCGAAAAGTTTAGCCCTCGACTACATCATGTTTGAAAATGATGCAAGTGCACTCCAAAGTGCGATTGTCTCACAAGAGGGAGTGACCTGGTGGAAAGTTAAGCCTATTGTGGATGATATTAGATCAATCGCAGTTGAGATCAATGTTTGTTGATTTCAATGTGTCAAGAGGACTGCAAATCAGGTGGCGGATTAAGTAACGAAAAGTAGAGCCAATGATAAGTTAGTTTTTAATTGGTTTGTAAATTTACCCCTTCCCCTGATAGCTCTGTTAAATGCCGATCTGTTCCTTACTAGAGTTGGTTGAAACTCATGTAACTCTTTTGCGTTTATGTGAATGAAAAATAATCTTTTCACCAAAAAAAAAAAAAAAAGCCCGTTGACAAATAAAAATATTTTTCGTTATTAAAAGGTGGATACGAAAGAATATGCCCGAACGTTTTGGATTAAGGTAGATTGATTCCACGGGAAGCATTGGCCTTAGGGAAGCTTATCGTCTAATCAATAGCCAAAATTCCATCAAACTCGACCAAAAAAAGAAAAAAAAAATCATTCAATCAGACAGGAATTGTTAAAGTTTCAATGATTAGTCAACAGCGTGCTGAACTATTGATCACCTTTTTAAAAATGTTTGAATATCTCATCTCCTCGTACGGAGATTTAATCATGTTTACAGACAAGTAAATGAAGATTAATTGGTTAATTCGAACTGTTACATCTAACTCTTTGTCCAATTGAATAGTTGATCTTCCATTAGAACTTTTTAATTTATTCCATATAATTGATTAGTCCTTGATTTTAATAATGTTTGACAAACAGGTCACTTATTTTTAAAAGTGTTATATTTAAATTTTTTAACTTTGTAACTTATAATATTGATAGTTTCTTTGTCTTTTCCGTTAAAAAAATAAAGGTAAAGTACAAAAATAAAATAAAATATCGTGATTTTATCGTTACTTTTTTTACAAAAAAAAGATAAAAAGCTAACAGTATTACAAATTATAAAATTAATATTCTTAAATATATCACTTTTAAAAATAAAAGACTTATTTATCCAACACAATAAGATTTAGGAGGTTAATACTCTTTTTTAATACAATCTCTCATTTTATGATTAAAAAAAAAAAAAAATTCCACCGCATTAGCTAGGAGTTCCCTCATTAATCAGAAAGTGACAATTTCTAGCAAAAAAAAAAAAAAAGGATAAAGGCTCAAACGTCAACAACGGTTGAAAGCAATCGCTGTCATTGTCACAACATTTTCACACGTCTCATTATTTTTCTCACTTTTCCATTTGTTTTTTTTTTTAAATTAAGAACTTTAATCAATCAAAAAAACAAAATTTACATCATAGAATTACAACCTCAACATGAGACAAAAATATTTAGTTTAAAATCTTTTCAACAACATTTCAATCTCTACAAATTATTTTATTTACTAGATTATTACTATATCATTTTCTACGTACAATTTAATTTTTACATCATAATAAATTTTAAAGAATTTGATCTTCACTAAATACTTTATTTTAATATAGCCGCTTGTTCCGTTGCTCCAAATATAAAAAATAATGTTTAAAAGAAAAGCTTGAGGGTGATTGCCTGCAAAAGTTGAGTGCTTGCAATTAAGGGAAATCTAGTTAGCAACCTAATCCCAGCTACAAAAATTAATAAGCCTATGACAAGTTTAATGCCACTGTTCTAGATCCTTGGAGAAATTAACAATTATAATCATTATAGACTTTTTCTTTTTCCTTACTAGCAAAACAAGTGCTAATGGCAACCCAAAGAAGAACAGAGACCCTTCACCAGCTTCAACAACCATCATGTGGACGACGTTTATTGAATATCTTTTTACACAATAAATTAATTGATACATTTGCTGAATTACGACTAAAATAGGTGGCTAAATTAAAGTGGACGACGTTTATTGAATATCTTTTCTAAAAAGAGAGTTGTTCCGTTTTTTCACAAGTTTAGAGATTTATCAATTGAGAGAAAAATGTGAAATTAAATAACCCTCGATGATGGTTACACATTCAGTTATTTATTTGATCATGAGATATATCATGCAGTATGACTAGATTTAATCATTAATTATTACTTCAACAATTATGAGTAGATACCATTCAATTGTAAAGTTAAAAATACCATTTAAGTTTAAGATAAAACACAATACATTTATTTTTTATTTACAAGAAGTTGAATTTTTCATTACTGTCAAAACAGATTTAACCATTTAGAATTTATAAATAAAATATTATCAATCTTTGACACGTTAATAGGTAAAAATAAAAAAGGGAAAGAGCATTGTTGAGGTTACTGTCTGTATACACTGGTTCATCCTAGATTGACTCTTTTTTTGTCATATTCCACTGATAGATCATAAATGATAGGGACTTATGGTATTGACCCAGAATATAAAAAAGTAATATCTAAGAAGTCGACCTAGAAAAGTATCTAAAAATGACCATCATGCATGACATTGACTTTAGAAAATTGTTTGTATACGGAAATTCGCACAATACAAAATGTGAAATAGAAATGGATCCATTTTTTTCATATTTTATAGCCGCACAATGTGATTTTGTATACAAGTCTGACCTTTGACTTTAAAATAGTTGTGTTTCTTAAATACTCCTTTTTAAAACCGCCAATCATTTAACTCAAGAAAGGATAATTTAAAGCAAAAACAAAACAAAAAAAGAAGAGAAAAGTCAAAGGTCTAGACGTGTACGATATTAGCAAGGGTGGCGGAAATCCAAAGGACCGAGTCCGCAGCTTTGGCAACAAATTGAGTCTTGGATTGTGTAGCATTCTGGCACTGACACTCTTCAATCTATTTGTATTAGGTTGTTTCATGGTGCCTTCATCTTTTATGTCTTAAAAGGGAGAAATAATTGTATTTTTAAATCTATTATGTTTATAGAGGAATTAATTTTTAACATTATTATTTCTAATATTAGAACTAAATTGTATACGACTAAAAAAGTTAAACTTTCTCTATTGAACCAAATAATTTACATAGCTTGGAATATAGAGATATTAAGGAACTAATATAATCCTCGTTGGGGCACTATATTATGTAAATATTTATGGGATTTGAATGAAACACACATTTACTTTTAGCAATATATATATATTATCCGGTAACCATTTTAACATCCCATCCACATTAGTTTTGTAAAAAAAAAGTTTGTCTAATTTATAAAAATTTGAGTCTTCAATTAGTGTCGATACAGAGTTAAACATACAAGATGCATTAATTAGATTATGCAAAAGATTTTTGGTAAATGAACAAGTACTCAAATTTGCCATTAGGGGCTTTGGTCAGTTGTATGTAATTTGTTATGTATACAAGAAGTTACGAATTTAAGTCTCATTAGTTACGTTATATTGTCTTAGACCTCTTCTGAATCAAAAAGAAATAATAATAAATACTGGAATTTTCTACTACTACTAACACAAACTATACACGATCGTCATAAATTATCCATTAATTAGCTATTGCACAACACTTTTTTTTAGTCCTAAAAGGAAAATCCATGGAGAGACAGCATATACATTCTATAATGAGGAAATGTCCCCATTAGTCCTTAATGTTTTGTCGTTGAGACACTTTGGTCTCTGATTTTTAAAAATAAATATTTTAGTCTTTAAAGTTAAGTTAGTGAATTTTGCTATCGGGATTAACACTATCCTACTAAATTAACTTTAAAAATTAAAAGGTTTATTTTTAAAAATTAAAGACCAAAGTATCAAAATAGCGAAATATTAAAGACTAATGGGCGATTTCCTCTTCTATAATACAAACAACATTTATTCTGCTAGCAATAGAGCTTGTTGTACCCTAATATAATAAGAAGCCGATCAAAACGAAAAACGTTAATTATAGTAGTCAATTGATGCAATGGTCCAATCGAATTCTTCGACAAGGGATAAAACTCAAATTTAAGATACTATTTATTGTCTATTTGATAAAGAAGATATGAAACACAGAAATAAGTGCAATTGTTTGCAAGACTAGCACCCTTCTTCAAAGGAAAGGAGACGTCCTTGTTCAGGATTAAACTTATGTCCCGTGAACATAAGTTTAAATGGTGGGGACAATAAAGTTAGGTGGAATGCTCAGTAAAGACTGTTGTAATTAAAGATTTTGGAGTCGAATCACAATTTCAAACTCTATTTTATAAATAAATAAATAAAAATTGATGGGAGCTCTAGCAATAAGAGAAAAGATTGGAGCATAAGTGAATCTTTTAACACATTTGTAGAGGATATTTATACCACCTGTATTACACATAATTATCATTGTGCCCCCTATGATTTAAAAACTATCACGTTACTCTCTGTATTTTAAAAAAGTGATCACATAACCCCCCCTAGCGTTATATTTTCTATTAAACGTGTATGTCACGTGTGAGACTCGAGGCCGAACTCACGTGCATTAATATTAAAATATGTATAACTATATATTCTAGTGCTATATATGTCTTAATTATTTGTTATATGCCTTAGAAATAAGTTGGGAACTAAGTTAGAATAAGATAGAATTCAAAAATTAGAAAAATTGACTTTTGGGTGACTTAGTAATTGTCGAAGACTTGAGGGGCTAAAGTGCAATTACCTAAAATACCTTGTCGGGCACTAAATTAAGATTAGAATTGGAGTTCTAGTTATTTAAATCTCACTTAGACCCTAATGAATTAGATAGAAAACAAGCTAGGTACAATTGGAAGCAATAAATAAAACTAGGCTTCAAATTAAGATTAAGAGAAAGCTTAACTTATTTACCTAGAATTGAAATTAAATTAAAACAAATTCTACACCTAACCCCCACCAACCCCATGCCTGATTCAGACCATCCAAGAAGAGAGAAAAATCTGGAAAATAAACAAGAGGAAGAAAGAGAAAGAGGAAAAAAAAAAAAGAAGCAAGCAATTAGCTAGGAAATTCAACTCTTGGGCTATCATTGCAAGAGATTTCATCAAATTTATAAGGAATTGAGGTGAGGGGACTTTTTCTAAACTTATTTCAGAAGTATATTACATATATATGTGTTAGAGAGTAAGAAATTGATGTATTATACAAGATTATATGTTATATGCATGCAGAAATTTTATTACAGCAGTTTTATTTTGTGAATTGTTTGAGTAAGTAATTATTTTGAGAAAACTCTGGAAAAGCCACATAATACTCTAGACTCATAGAGGAACAACTTTTGTTTTAGACAAATTGTGAAGAAAAATCGTTTGCTTGCTTGAAATTGCTGAAATCAGTAAAGTTTGTAGTTGAGTTGGTGCAGGACAGTTTTGCTTGCTTGAATTTCGTGATATTTTTGGCCTAGAAACACTATCTAGAAAAATTTGAAAAAATTAGGATAAGTAGTTTGATCAGTTAGAAATAACTTTTGTTTAGGCTAGAAAATTAATAAAAATCTTTTAGGTCTTCAAAAATATTAAAAATCAAAGGCTAACAGAAATCGTGATCAATTTGGATAGTTTGCGCACCTATATTGTTTTGGTCATATCTTGATGAATTTAACTTGGAATTGAGTTATGTTTAATTCAAGAGTTATCTACTTTCAAAGAGCTTTCCATACATATAAAAATAAGTTTAATAAGAGGTCATTTACTTAGATAGTTTTGCAGCCAAAGTTTTGATACTACTGAAACTTTGAAACTGTTGAACTTGTTTATTTTATGTGCTTATTAATTCTTGTGGCTATAAAATGCACTATAAGACATTATTAGTGGTGGATATATGATTTGAACTATGTGAAATTATGTGTTAAGACTAAAAGTGTTGCGATACACTATGCGATGTACCATGTGATATACAACATGTGAGGTGATTAATGTGCATTATGAACTATGAATTATTGTTTATGTGTGATATATGTCAAGAATTATGTAAAGTTATGTGTTGAGACTAAAAGTGTTATGTGAAATATGATGCGATGTGATTATTAACGTGTTACGTGATATATTATGTGAATAACATGCACTGCATAAATTAACGCATTATTGCAGAGGTTGTAACCTTTTTTCGGCATGGTAGTGTCGAGAAACTCCGGGCAGTATCGGGCATGCCGGTCTAGCTCGGCTACCATAGTTACCAATTCCCCTCTCGCTAGGGAATTTTACTACCCTGAGAGAGTGGGTCGTAGGCTTCGGTATATCCAGAATACCCCGTGTTGGGAGACATAAGGGATTTTAAGATCATTTGGCCGGCCGCCACTTGCTATGCGATGCGTTATATCAGCGTAAGCGTATTCTTATGTGCTAAATGTTTATTTTATAAAAATGTGATGTGTTTACCATATAATGTTGCGACGTGATTCCTATATGTTGATGCCATGTGTTTAATAATTGTTGCTAATATGTGTATGACATTCACAAGTCTTCAAATTGATTTTTAAAAGAGAAAATGATTTCTAAAACCCTTCCTATATTCCTCCCTCACTGAGCTTAAGTTGTTATAAGCTCGCTCCGTTTTTCTACCCTTGTAGGTTGCTCGAGGTAGAAGTTTAAAAGTTGTCATTTGCTAGTAGATTGCACATATGAATACCAAGGTAACAATTTACATTAGTACATATTATACAAACTTTATTGCTAGTGACTAATATTAAAACGTTTCAATAAGACATTTATTGTGATGATTTATTTTTTATTTTTCATTCAGTGTTGTAAAAGGACAAAATGTCGTTGTGGTAGATGTAGAATTTTCTTTCATTTGAAAATTCAAAGTAGTTGCCAAATAGGTTCTTTTTGTGGCCAAAATTAATTTTTTTTTTTGGCTATGCAGGCCAAAATAATAATAAGAATGTACCACTAGTATAAACAAGTCAAATGACTAATTCTTCTTCTTTGTAGTTTAACTAAATTACGATTAATTACAATCGCAATTTGCAGTTGAGTAAAACTCTATTTGGTCTAGTTTTTTGACATTTAAAAATATTTTTTATGATTTTAAAAGTTAAGTCTAACATGTTTGATCCATTTCTGAAAGTTTTTTTAAGCAAAAGTTAAAATTGAAAAAAAATGAAAAACAAGAAGCTTCAAATTGGAGCTTTTCAAAATAGGCTTTTACGAAACTATTTTTACATAATTTGAGAAGCTATTTTTTTTTTTTAATATACCCCTTCATATTTTTTCAAGTCCAACATTGCCCTCAAATTTTTTAAAAGCTCAACATTGTCCAACATAGGCCAAACAGTCAACGACTTTTGTTCAACAAAATTTCAAACTAAAGTTCTACTACTAAAAGCTCTAAGGGGGCATTTGGTTCATGGATTAACTTAGGATTCCTGAGAATGTGAAGTCAGGAATGTAATATTTTCATATTTGGTTTGCAGAATAAAAAAATATTCTCGAGAATATCACATTCTTTGGAATCCATTATTCCCATGATTTGGTCAAATTTTATTCCCATGTAAGGAAGGGGGTGAAAATATGATATTTTTGAGTTGTAAGAATATTTTAAAAAGTTTAAAAAGATAAAAACACTCCTAGCTAAAATAATCTCTCTTTTATTTTCCCTAAAATATTTTTTATCTTAATATAATGTTGATTGACCTAAGACATTCTTCCAACATCATTTTCTTCTCACCCCACAAATCTCAAACCTTTCACAGTTGCCAATAAGAAGTTATATAAGAAATATAACCTGCCATCAAGGAATTTTTCTTTTACGATTAATTAATTTTTCAAGATTCAATTAATTATATGAGTGGTGTTGTATGGGTGCTGTTGTATGCCGTCAAGATGTTTCTTTAATTATAACTGGCATGAAGGTCAAGATGTTTATCTGATTCATGCCTGTTGTAATTTATTGTCTCTGCTTTTAAGACTAAATATATTACTTCTACTGCAAAGATATTTCCTCGTCAACAAAAGTTAACAGTTTTTTACTCCTCTTAAAAATGACCCAATACAATAATATAATATTTTTAACAATTTAAGAAAATATTTCTAAAAATATTTTTGGTGTACTAAATAACTTTTCTTACATTATTGGAAATGACATTACTGGGAATCACTTTCCCAAGAATGTTATTCCTAGGAATGAAAAATTAATTCATAAACCAAATACTCCTTAAAACTCAAAAGTTAAAATTTCACAGATAAACTAAACAGACCTAAGTATTCAACGATGCTAATATAGCAATGCTTTTTAATTCTTGAAGCGCTTATCGCGACCAGAGAGACCCGTTCTCAGTGTTGCATTTTCTATTACCCTGGCCTGAATTAGCCTGTAAATAAGCTTTTGAAAGTTTGACATCTAAATGGTGAGAGAAATCACTCTTGTGCATATCATGATCATTTTTAAATAGAAGCGACTTTTGGAAAAGAAAGTTTCATAAAAAAACGTCCAGCTCATTTATAAACAATAACCTAGCCATCACCTAGTAACAAAAATATATTCTTTTTGTTTCTTGAATTAGCAAACAAATATATATATATATATATATATATATATATATATATATATATATATATAGTGCGGGACGAGTTATTTTTATTTGGAGTCAATCGATCCATTTTTTTTTTTTCGGAAATATATATATGTACGTTTAAGATATTTTTAGATTAAAAAATCAAATTAATCCCCACTTATAAAAATTATTTGTTTTTCGTATACCATTACCCGTTCGCTTAGAACTCAACAAGAGAACTCCTAAAACCCTTGAATATGGCTCATTATTTCCTTGTGAAGCTATACTTGGTTTTGGCTATTTTGTTCTCTTCTTGTGCCAAACTATTGTCAATCATTTTTAACCAATTTTTATTTTTCTATACTAACTTTTTGGTTGAGTGTATCATATTGATAAAAGGCATGATAAGTGTGTGGTTTATAAACAGTTTCAATAAAGACACTTATTGTAATGATCTTTTCATTTTACAATTAGAGCGTTGTAAAAGAATAAAATGTTAAAGTGGTTCTCAGATGTAAAATTTTCTTTTATTTTTCAATTAGAGCGTTGTAAAAGAAATAAAAATATATGTTGAAATGGTTCTTAGATGTAAAATTTTCTTTCATTTGAAAATTCAAAATATGTAGCAGTCAATATTAAATAGGTTTTTTTAGGCCAAAAATAATATTGATTAGGTGAAAGATGTCGTTTTGAAATGTGCTATTAGTATAAAAAATTAAATGACTAATTCTTCTTCTTTGTATTTTGATTAAATTATAATTAATTAAAATCGAGACATGCAGTTGAATAATTAGTCTTGAACATGTTGTTGAAGTCTTCAACATGTTTTTGAAAACTGCTTTATGGTTAGAACTTATAACGCCTTTCTCAAAACTTTGTTGGTGAAGTCTTGAACATGTTTTTGGCTTCCTCATTCTTTCCGCTACTAGTCTTAATTTGAAAGTTCTCGTCTCCTTATTTCCTTGTGAAATTATACTTGGTATTGACTATTTTGATCTCTTCAAGTGCCACACTATAGTCAATCATTTTTAACCAATTTCTATTTTTCTATTCACAATCTCTAACTTTTTGGTTGAACGTCTCATATTAATAGTAGACATGGTAAGTGTGTAGTTTATAAACTATTTCAATAAAAACACTTATTGTAATGATTTTTCATTTTTCAGTTAGAGTGTTATAAAAGAATAAAATGTTGAAATGGTTTTCAGATGTAAAATTTTCTTTTATTTTTTAATCAGAGTATTGTAAAAGAAATAAAATGTTTAAGTGATTCCAAATTAATATTGATTAGGTGAAAGATGTCCTGTTGAATTTACTATTAGTATATAAATAAGTTAAATGACTCATTCTTCATCTTCTTCTTTGTATTTTAACTAAATAATAATTAATTGAACATTGCTATATACACGAATGCTGTGAGACGAAATTTAAGAGTAACATTACACACGAATAATTTGGGTATAGATTCTCCATTGTAATGTTTTTTTATAAATACTAAGGCTCTGTCCGTTTGTCGTAAAATAACTTGTTGGTGAAAAATATTTTTAAGAGAAAATATTTTTTTAGAAAACATAAAATTTTCTAATGTTTGGATGTAATAATAAAAAATTAATTAAAACTATTATTTTATTAATCTTTTAAAAAATATTAATAATAAATCACTTTTAATTAATTAATTTATTAAATTTTTTTTAATTCATTAATAAGAATTCAAAATAAGATAAAAATAATTAACTATTAAAATCTTTAATTGCATCGGTTTGTATCAAACTCTTTAAAATTTTTCCTTAGAAATGACAATTAGGATTTTATTTTGGAAATTGGATGCAATATCTTTTTAGTCAGGCTAGGCCCTTGCTTATGGATAAGCCGTAATTGTCCCTTCAAATGCGGAAAACTACACCGTTTGAGTGCTGAGCCTTGTGCTTTCCTATCCATTTTCCTTGGAAAGAAAAAGGCTTAATTAAATAGGGATCTAAAGAAATTTTGATCTTCTTCAATAAAACCAAAATTTACCAATGAAAACCAAAAATTGATAATAATTCCAACATAGTAACTTATTGATAGTTCTCTTGAACTTAACTAGAGATCGCTTGGCACATCCAAAACATTTATCATTACATAGCAATCGACCATTACATTAATGCGTGAAATATATGTATACACATATGTAAGTATATACACACAAACATATAGAAAGAGAGAGAGAGACAGAATTACTTGGAGGTCTCGACGGCGTTCGCGAGTGAAGTCATCAGTAGAGCCAGAGATGACCTTCACCTTCATTGTTGTGTGTTTCAGCTTTGATTTTCTGCCGGGAGAGACCTAAATCCCCCAGTTTTTGCTCTTGTTTTAGCAGGCAAAGCCCAGTTTTCTTTTTTCTTTTTTTAATAGATGCTAGAGTTAAGCCCATTTCAAAATAATGCAGAATGGCCCAAAGGTCTTTTTTTTTTTTTCTTTCGTTTGTCAACGATAATGTTTAATATTAACATAACAAATAGAATACAAAGTGTGCCCCAACACACCTTGGTCCAGGCAAAAAAAAAAAAGAGTACAAACTAGTAGACCAGCACACTATAGCCCAAAAAAAGAAAAAATGCAACCATTGGGGCCAACCAAATCTAAATAACAAAATGAAGCCCAAAGGCAAACTAGCAGAAAATAAGTGAAAAATGGGCAAAACACACAGCCCAACTAGCAAGTTGTGCCAAAAATATAGAAGAACTACACAAGCAAAGAGAAAACAAAGGAGAAAGAAAGAGAGAGAGTAAAAAACAAAGATACAAAAAGAGAAGATGAGAAGTGCTGCGGCTAGTATCCGTTGTTTGGATTATTTATAGCGCCACATGCTAGTGAACTAGCACAAAGTTTTAAATGACCGATTAATTTTTTTTTTTTTGTCTCAAATCATCCGCTAAACATGCCAGAGAAGAGATCAATTGATTTAGTTTTAACAAATAGTTGAGCTAAATTGTGATTTGTCACATTATTTTTACAATATATAATAGGTTAAAGATTTATGTCATTCATTAATTAAGCTCTTTTTCGGTTTTAAATCACCCATTTAATAATGTTTTGGTTTCATTTTAATCCCTTCTTAAACAATTGTTGTATAACAACTTCGAGATTAGATATGGTTTATTTCTTTCAATTCCTCATTGGTCTTTTTTTCTTTGAACAATTTACAGTTCTTATTTACTTGTCAGGTGGCTCCATGCCAAAAAGGAGGTACCACCTGATGAAAAACCCTTGTTACACTCACCTTCGAAACATGATTATTGTTCCTAAATGATCTGAAGTGTGATTGGGGTCTATAATAGCAAAAACTTTAACATGGTTGAGAAACCAGAAATTATTGGTCATTACCTCGCCAAGTGATTAATGACAAGCCCAAATTTTAATTAACTTTTTATATATTATGAAAATCAATTGATCTCTTCTCTAAAAAAAAAATGTCAATGAGGAACTGAAAGAAATAAATTATATTTATTTGACAAGTTTTTTATGTTACAATTGTTTAAGAAATGGTTAAAATAAAACAAAAGTTTTACCAAATAGTGATTTGAAAAGGAAGAAGAGTTTAGTGAGTGAGATAAACTTTAACCTATTCCATATTATAAAATAATATAAAAAATAACAATTTAGCCCAATTAATTGAAAAACTAACAGAATTAACAAAAAGAAAAAAAAAAAGTTTAGGGGGAAAATTGAAACAAAAAAAGAAAAGTTTATTGCGTGATTTGAAACTTTTACATTAGTTTAATGAATTGTGGCAGAAATTCACGTTATAAAACCCTAACTAGAATTACCTTTCAGTTTACTATCCTGGCTTCTTTTTTTCTTCACAAATTTATGTTATTCTGAAAAAAATAAAAAAATAAAAAAGATAATTTTGTTAAAAAGGATAAAAAAATTAAAAATTTTAAAAACAAAATAATAAAAAATTAAAAATTAAAGAATTTAAAATAAAATTTAAATGTTTAAAAATGAAATAAGTAAAATGAAAAAATAATAAAATATAAAATAGGATTAAAAATATATAAATAAATTAATTTAATCTAAGTTTAAAATATTTTTTTTAAAAGCTGAATTTTAAATGTTAAATTTTTGAAATAAATTTAAATTTAAAAAATTGAAAAATAAAATAAATAAAAAAATATAAGCATATTTTTAAATTTATATTTAAATTAATTTTTTAAAGATAAAAAAGTTAAATTATTTTACTTGTATAAATATGTTACACATATATTACTTGCACATTGGTGAAAGATATAAAGTATATTGTGACTTATATATAATTAATTTTTAATAATATTTTTATCTTTTAAAGTTACGGGCATTGTTGGAAAAGTTAAAATTTCAAGAATATATTGAGTCTAAACCAAACATAACAATATAATATAACATTCTTAAGATTATTTTAACATACCAAACAGTTTTAATTACATTCTTTTGGATTGTGATATATATATATATATATCTCATAGCTAGCAAGACTAAGGCCTTAGAATTAAAAGAATTTGTCATCAATCAGCATCCTTTTTTGGATGACATGAGTACTTAGTTGGTGAAACTTGATTATTGAATTATTCGGCAAAATTCGACTACCAACCCCGAGTACAACGGTGCATCCCCACACATGCACTAGGTCATCAAGGGAGAAACACTAGAGTAGTAGAAGTGTTGAACCCATGATCTGTAATAGCAATTTTATCTTCACTACCGTTGGACCATACCCCTAGGGGCAATCAATATCATTTCTTGAGTGTATCTTCAATAATATTGGCTTATTTAAATTTTTTGTTGGAATTTGGGTTTTAACTGAAATGAATATGCAGTATTGTCTTGATATTTGAGTAGATCATATACTTGTAAGTGAGAAGGACTAGGTATATAAGTGTTCCTCTTTCTGATTAGATGAACATAGTATATTCACATATCAAATCAAAATGAGCGGTGAATGAGAAATTTAATAACAAAGTTAACAGATCAACTTGGGAAACAAATTGAGAAAATGGGTTCGTCTCCTATGAGAAAAATAAAGCCAATTGTGTTAATCATTAAGTTCGGTCCAATTCACCATACACCACTTGTTTGTTCCTTGCCTTGTATTGGATTGGTTTGGTTAGGCTCAATTTGTACTGTGGGTGCGGATCCGATCACAACTTTAGTTTTAGATATAATGTTTTCTCCGAATGGTAAAAAGGTCAATTTAGGGCATGAACTTAGTCTAATATGGAATTAACGGCCTGAACTTCAAAACCTTCTATGAAAAGGCTTAAAATTCTAAAAAAGATGCGTTATACACACCATTAACTAATGGTATTTGTATTTTGCATGACTGACTTCTTTCTTTTCTTTTAAAGCCTACGTGTCATATTAGGTTTCATTTCAACCTCTACATGGATTTTTTGTGAACGTCAAATAACAATAATTTCTAAATATCTTAAACTAAAAAAATAAGATATCAACATATAAACACACATATATACCTAAGCATATAAACAAAAATCTCTATATGCACCTGTATAAGAGAAAAGCCTACTTGTTCTAGTATTTTATAAATGTTTGTGTTTATATGAGTAGGAATATATATGTGCGCGTAATGGTTTTTTAACTGTTGAACATTTTGCAACTGTCTTATTTAGTTTCATCAGTTAATCTTTTTAATCACTTTTGTTAATAATTTCTCATGAGATTTTTTTTTTTTTTTTTGCAATGGTTCTAAATTATAGTTTAATTGCAACGGTATTTTAATTGTTGCTTATTATATACAAAAACCTGGTCTTGTAAACAATTTGCAACAGGGCTATATGTAAAGGCACTATATGCAAGGTTAAAGTCATTTGTAATAGTTTTTAGCCTTTTCTATAATAGTTTAAATATTTTTCAATGTTGCAACATATAAAAAATGTGATAGCCTAGTTGATATCTTCCTTTTTAGCTTTAAAAATGTCTGGAATTTATTACGCTATTGTTGAATTTAAGATATCAAATTTTTTTATTTGGTGTTTATAGAAAAAGTCAAATAATAGTTGGAAAGAAAAAAAATATTTGGCATTGTAGGATTAAAAAGAAAAGAAATATGCCACAGAAGGAAACTACAAACACTATTGGTTAACAGTGTGTAAAACAACTCTTTTTTTAGAACTTTGAGTCTTTCCATGAAAAGATTTAAAGTTTTGGCCCTTAATTTCATATTAGACCAAGTTCAGACCATAAATGACCATTTTCTCTTTTGAAAATCTATTCCATGATTTATTTCAAAATTTATTCAAGAAATAAATATATTCAGAATTCATATAAGGATTTATTCTAGAAATAAGTATCATAAATAAATATGTTGTTAGTCGCATTTGTTTTATTTTCTATCAAATAAATATCATTATTCAGAATTAATTTCAACAATTAAATGGTCACTATTATGGTCAGAAAATCGTTACTTATTTTTGTTATCATTATCTGAGTTGTTTTGGCATGAAAGATAAGAGGTTTAAAAAAAACGTCATGCATACAAAATTTGCATAGTCAAACAAAGAGTGTTCTACTTTATTCGGTTTGTCATATCTTGTGATTTAAAGTACTACTTTTATAAGTAGAAGATTGTTTTAATCTTTCTCCTTATTCTAATGACATGCAAACAGTGTTGCTGTAAGAGTTTAGGTATATATTAGAAAATCCAAGTAGGGGTATTACTAGATACTCTTAATGAGAAATCATGTATGTGAGTGGGCTGCTCCCATGAGATTTTTCGAAGGTTGTATTTTTTAGAGCACTCATGAAAACCCAGAGTTATCTAGAGCTAAAATGAACAGAACCGTGAGAACCTAAACAAATTCAATGAGGATACTGTATGAGTTTTATTGTCTTGGTTTATATAAAAGCTGAATAGTTCAAGACATTTTGTTTAATGGTTAACAAGTAAATCTCATAGCTCTCATTGGGGAAGATTCAAGGCCAAAAGCTATCTATCTCAAAGTAGTGTCTTTTGAATTAAACTCTCTCTTATGTCTATATGGCTAATTAATTTTTATTCATGTAGGGGATTGTTGGAATTTGTATTGTAACCCAAGTGAATATGCAATGTTGACTTAATATTTGAGCAGATCCTATATTTCTAAGTTGGAAGGATCAAGTATATATGTAAGTGTTTCTCTTTTTGATTAGAGGAACATAGCATATTCATAAGTTAAACTCAAATGAGTGGTGCATAAGAATTTAATGACAAAGTTGATAGATCAACTTAGGAAAATAAATTGAGGAAGTAGGTTTGTCGTACATGAGGGAAATAAAGCCTATTGTGTTGATCATTAAGGTTGGTCCAATACATCACACAAAACCTGTGGTGCCTTGCCCCATATGACTCGATTCAATTTGTATTTTTAGGTGTGGATCTGATGATGATTTTATTTTTGGATTAATGATTTTTAGAACTTATTTCATGATTTATTTAGTAATTTATTATAGAAATAAATATATTAAGAACTTATTTTAGGATTATACATACATATACATATATATATATATATATATATATATAAGAAACAACCCAAGAAAGATAAGATAATGATAGACATAACAGAAAGCGGAATAAACACAAATAATAGGAGGATAAATAAAAGTAATACAACAAATATGAAGATAAAAGGAGACAAAGTCTCTTACTTGTTATTTAATGTACTGGAAGAAGACTATGCTATATTGTTGGTTGTACAGGAGTATAATGGAAAAGAGTGATCTGGATAAAAGAAAAATTAAAAAGGAGAAAGAATATACGGATCCTATGTTCTGAGGCAGATCCTGCCTTAATATGGGACATAGAATCTAAAATACAAATGTGAAATGTAAAAAGAAAAGTCAAAAGTAACTTTTCCTAAAGTGAACAGTAGAAAGTGATTTTTACTATTCATGAATAGTGACTGGATAGTGTCGGCTTTTACTGTGGCCGAATTCTGTTTTGTCTTCACGTGTTGATCTTGTTTGGCATTTTACTGTGGCCGAAAGATCTTCTGTCTTGACATAATGATGATGTTTCTGATTGGATTACTTTCACTGTGACCGAAAGTAATTTCGTCATCTTGTGATGATGATGACTGATGATGGAATCTTGACTGGATTCATCTTCTTCTTCATCTCTAAGTCTGAAACTGGTTCTATGCTGAAGACGTTGTAAAACTTCTTCATGTCTGGATCATATTGACTTATGATAGAATACATACAAGTACACTGAGTAATGTATATTTCCCACTAATACAAAGAAAATAAATAAACTAGTCTATTTTCCCTATAATCTAATCTGCATCGTACTTAGTCTTACAATCTTCGAAGCCTTACTATCTTCGAAGCCTAACTACCTCTCATCAAATCGCCACATGGGTAACAATGGAGTCTTACATCTTCTGCTCCTCAATCCCGTGACCTTACAAGATTATTGAGATAGGTTTGCTAAAGGTAAGTTGGCTAAAGGTAAGGTGACTAAGCAAAATAAAAAATAAAATACAAGTTAGAAGATAAACAAGTTTCTAAATCCTTTTTGGCTTTTTGGGAAAGCCACACCCATCAACGGACTTGAGGTATCTTTACCAGTTGCCGTTTGACCTGGACTAACTGAAGTTTCATGGAATTCTTAAGTAACCATATGACTTCAGAGAGGGGAAGTCTAACCGTTGCATCCTAGTTTTTGAAGGGAACTTAAAAGAACAAAACCCTATCTGTCCAATGTTTTTGGTGAGAACATTAGGAAACTCATATGTCCTGTGTTTTTGGAGAGAACACTAAGAAACTCAAATGTATTGTGTTTTTGGCGGAGAACACAACTAAACTCCATTGTCTGAGTTACAATGGTATAAAAATGCTGTAACAATCATCTTCATTGTCATTAGCACTGTCTGTGGAGATGGATGCCTGATCTGGGGCAATTTCATCGAGCTGAAGTAAAATGGCCTGAACTTCATCATAACTGGTGGCAGCTGCTAATTGGGTTTGGAGAAAATTCTTGAAGGAGAGGAACTCCTGTTGAACTGGTTGAATTTCCTTTTTCTGCTTCTGATTGGTCTCTAGCCGTGCTTGGACCTTTGGAGTTGAACAAGAACTGTTGTTCATCTTCTTCCACCACATGACGCAATGATTTCTTCCGAAAGTCGGTATGACTTGCTGATTTTCGAAAGACACATGTTTAAATGTGAATTCTGATCTGAATATCCATGTTACAAAGAAAATCCTATAGAACACAAAAAATGGGGAAATGTAGGCTAATTGGATTGGTGCTTTCAAATTCTCCGTGAAGTACTGGAATCCTTTGAGGACTGGTTCTGGTAATATGTCTGTTATAGGACCATATGATGCCCACCATTGGATAAACCAATTTGGGACCTCTAATGGGAATGATTTCTTGAAAAGGAAAAACCATGACATATCATGTTTATCATTCTAGCGATAGAAATATCTGAACCATGCCTGAATGTAATCATAATAGTTATAGTCTCTGAGGGGTAAATTTTCTGGGATCTGTTTGGTTTTCTGTAGGGGTTGTGCCCATTGATCAAGGGTGAGCACAGTCTGTAGCTTAGCCTTGACGTGGCTACTGGTGTGCTGGCTTTCTGAGCATAAGAACTGAGATCGAATGCTTTTGCCTTGCCTTTGTCTTTCTTGGGTGCCACTGTTACTAATGTCAGGAATGAATGATCCTGCAAAATGGTTAGCAACAATATAAAGAAAGAAATGTGGAATTGAAATGTTATCAACTCTGCTTCTGGATCTGAAATCTTTGTTTCAATCTACTTAATTGCGATGGACTTGAAACAATCCATCTAAATCCACTAATTGGATTTTTGGTGTCCGCTTCTGTGAATCTGCAAAACAACAAAAATAAAAAAGGTATTCCCGAAGGAATCATGTTTCCAAGAAATCCGATTTTTGTCTGGAAAAGTCTAATCTTGGGTGCAAAAACCACAAGACCGTTTTCTTTGATAACTTTAAAAAAAATGCAAATGTTTCCAATGCTGATGAATGTCATTACTGAAGACTAACACATCATCAATGTAAACAATTGTAAAGTCTGTGAACTGATTAAAAATTTGAGTTCATAATGTTTTGGAATTCTGAAGGTACATTCTTTAGCCCAAAAGGCATGCCATTCCACTCATATTTTCCAAATGGAACTGTGAATGCTGTTTTGTACCTTTCTGATTCAACGACTTGGATTTGCCAAAATCCCGATTTCATGTCAAATTTACTGAAGATATGGGCCTGATTTAATCTCTTAAGGAGATCATTCTTCTTGGGCAATAGATATCTGATCCATTGTAAGACCTTGTTTAAGGGCTTATAGTTAATGACTAAACGAGGGACTCCTCGTTCCTGTTCTGCATGTTTATTGATATAAAAGGCTGCACATGACCATAGGCTTTTGCTGGGTCGGATTAGCTTTTTATCTAATAAACTCTGGATCTCTTTTTTACAAAGAGAAAGATATTCCTGGTTCATCTGGATGGGCCGAGCCCTGATAGGAATATTCTGTTCTAAAAAGTCCTTCTCATATGGGAGAGAGACAGAATGTTTCTTACGAACCCAAAAGGCCGTAGGAAGTTCTGAACAAACTTCTTTTTCAAGTTTGGTCTGGCATTCATTGATGGACTTCTACTGTTTAGCAATCTGTTCATCAATTCTGAGACTTTTAATATCTTGTTTAAGAAAACTGATTTGGTTTTCTTTCTGTTGGATTGAGTTAATATCTCTTTGTTGTGAAGGGAAATAAAACTCAAAAAGGATAGGTTTACCTAACACATTGGTAGATATACCTTGTTCTGTAACAGTCATGGGAAATAACTGTTGAAGGAATGGATTCCCGAGAATGACTTGGGAATTTAACTGTTTTATCAATACAAAGCTGGTAGGAAAACAAATACCTTGGTTGCACACATGTGCATTAGGTAATTTGTACCTAATCTGGAGTTTTGTAGAGTTAGTTGTATAAAGCTTCTCTCTGGTTTTCTTAAAATATCTGGAAGGAATTAGACCTTCTTGGATACAGTTCATATTTGTACCTGAGTCTAATAAGGCAATGGTTTCAAATTTGAAATCATTAACCTTGATGGTTAAGTGAACATACCATTTTTGGTACGTGATTCTGTTTAGAAGATTGAGAAAATCCTCTGTTAGTTTGGAGGTACTAGCTCCTTCTGTCAGTTTGCCAATAGCAATATGAGTCTGTTTATCAAATTCATCATTCTGAGAAAGATGTTCTTGACGTTCTAGTGATTCTATTTGTAAGAGCTGGACATCTTGTTAGAGATGTTCATGATTAAGTCTGAGATCACAAATCTCTTGTCTGTATTCTTGTTTGAGTTGCTGAATTTCTATTTTTAACAGTTTAATCTTATGTTGGAGATCAAAGATTCCCACTGGTTGGGTTTTTCTCTTCTGGAATTGACTGACAATATCAGATAATTTGTATTCTTGATATCAGTCTGATGTGTTATGGATAGAGGTTTCTTTTCTTCTTTTTCATCCATTATATCTTTAAGTCTGAGAAGATAAGCTTGTTTTTCTTCTGGATCATTAATCTTACAGATCATATCAATCATAAGACTGTCAGAATCTGTAAGGACATTTAATCCTTTCTGACATAAACATGCTCATTTGTTGGGACAAGCACATTCTTGGATGGTGTTGGAAGAACTACTAGAATAGTAGTTGTCTGTTCTAATCTGATTTATGTTTTCATCATCAGAATATTCTGAAGAAGAGCTGGATGATGATTTAAGATCATCAATGGACTGGATTATTTTGCTCTTTGTAGCTTCATCTAATTCTAGTGATTGAATTAGTGATCTGACTCTGCAGTCTCTTGCAAAGTGTCCTGATTTACCACATTTGAAGCAACCTGTGGCTTTCTGTTCTTTACTCTGTCTATGATAATTTGGTTTCCAATTTCTTTGTGGAAACTTCTGGTAATATTTCTTCTTATGACTGTATGGTTTGTTGCCATACTTTTGGTTATACTTCTGTCCAATGGACTTAAAATGACTTTTATATTTTCTGGAAGAAATTCTGGATTTATGTGTCTTTGGAGTGGTTTAATTCTTTCCATACCATACTGTTCACACCAATTTCCTAATTTCTTTCTGTTAGACTATTTCTTCAGTTGTGCTTTAAGACGAAGATCAGTGCAAATCTTCAAAGCAGTCTTGTTTATATGTGATATCATATCACCATATGTTATTAGATCGTAATCTAATCCTGGATAGTCTAGTGAAAGGGATTCTCTCACTTGCTGAGCAAACAACTTTGGAAGACCACAAATGAATCTTTTTTTCCAATAACTGGTGTTGTTGTCAGATCTTTGGTATAGTTTACTGAGAAAGACATCCTTATACCATCAGAAGTCCTGGAGTGTACGACATCTGAGGTTCTGAAGGATTTCAGATGTTCGTTCCTGATAAACTGTGGGATCACCTATGAAATGGTATGTGATATCGAAAACTAAGGCTGATAGAGCACATGACTCTGTCTGACCTTGCTGATTAAGAACAAGTTCACCATTCTCATTGGTTTTCACCATGTTAAGAATGCCTTCTTTGGTAGCGTCATTGAGGTGGTCATCCCACCATCCTTTGAGCTGACCATTGAAGCCAAGAATGATATTTCTGGTCGCTGCTCTCTCAGAAACAGCTTGCTTGTAAATGTTACCGATAATGATCATTTGTTTGGTAACATTGAGAATCTGGTATTCTGACATTTCAGCAATATTCCATTCATAGATTTGAGATCCTGAAAAAGATCTCTGCGAATGAAATTCTTCAATTTGAAGATCTGAAGGTGAAGGTCTAGGATAGAAATTTTTTGTATCTGGAAAAAAAATTCTATTAATGTGGATAGTAGCGTTATCCCTCCCGGAATTCTGTGAAGAAAAGGAATCGTAATCAGAATTACTGTCTGACTGTTGTAATGTTTGAAGAGCCAGTTGGCTAGATGAAGGTTATGATTTCTTTGTTCTAGAAATCAGTTCCTGGAGAAGTTTGGTATTCTTCTCTTCTGTGGATTCCAAGTTTGGAATGAATTTGGATATCTTAAAAGGTAAAACCTTGATTGAAGATTATGGTTTAGCCATTGTACTGGTTAATTTAAGTGAATCAAATGGTTTTATCAATGAAACAGTGGTCTGTTCAATTGACTTCTGTTTTGATTCAACAGGTTTAATTGGAGTTATAGTACTATTCTGTTTTTCAAGAATATCTTTGATATTATGAACTTGTTTCTGTAAAGTGACTAATGAAAGATTAGTCCAATTATTTTGTTGGGCTATGTCTTTTAGTTCTGGTTCCTCTATGAGGATGATTGATTTTAAATCTATTGTTCCTTCTTTAGTAGGAATCTGTGTGTGTTGAAACAGAGGGTGCTCTGCATTAATGACTATTGTGGAATTAGGTAAATTCCATTTTCTAGTTCTTGCAGTAAGAACATTAATGTTCATTGGTTTATTTCTATGTTTAAACCACATAAAAATGGTACATTTAATCTAACAACTTGAAAATACTGGAGCCATTGGCTTTTTAATTCTGCTAATTGTCATTGTTATGGTTATTAAAATACCATTCTCTGATCTGTTTGTTCTCTTCTGAAAGAAATTCTTCTTTCAAACCTTAAAACATCTCTTTCAAAGACTTTAGACAACATATTGACGCCAAAGTCTGAGGTTGAAGGGTTGAAATCAACAGATGATGTATCTGTTGGTTCAAACTCTGGATAGATAGGTCGAGCAGTCTGTTGTTCAATCTTAATTCCTATTGGAACAGATTGAATCTGGGATCTGCTTGTTGATGGCAAATCAACGAAGCCTGGAGTAGGGTTAGAAATACTGTTCCTAGAAATGCTAGAGGCTGAATGGGATAAGACTGATCCTCTATTTCCTCTATCTATCTTAACGGAAACAGTACCATCATCATATTGGATGATTTGTTCAATTCTGGAGTTCTGGACGTTCTGGTCCTGAACAACTGGTTTGGTGGCATTTTCAATGCCCCACCTTTCTGGAAGTGAAATCTCGTTCCACTTAATAGTTCTGGGTATATTAACCATGGATCTATTTCTGTCCATATTCCAAAGGATAGTTTCACCTTTTGGACATTTTTTGGTTATAGATCTAGGATTTAATCATGTGGTCATCAATTTATAATTAAGACGATAAATAACTTCATATGCGTGTGTACCACAATCAACATAATAATTATGCGTCTTAATATCTAACTGAAGTGCTTTCATGACATGTGGACATATAAGCGATATAGTATGGTCTGAAAAATAATTAAAGAAAATAGGTCCATTACATAGACTAGTTTCTACTAATCCTAGTAATTAATCATTATATCTAAGCAATCTACAATCTCTAAGAGCTAGATATACATTGGTATCTAGTCATTCTCTGATTATAGGCTTAAGTACGACTTGCACATGGCCAATAAGTAGAAACCTATAGCCGTTTCTAATGGCTTAGTCTAGGGATTTCTGGGAAAAAAGTTTGATACTCTGTTGATCACTGGTTAATGGCACTACTTCTTCCTTACATTTAATAGTAAGTAGAGATTTTAGGTCAATGAGACCCTTCTGGTAAATCTCTTTTATGTCCATCTTAGGAGGTTTCCAATTACTCAACTCTCCTACTGTCCATGTATGTTATGTTTTAGCTATAGTATTATTATCTGATCCAACTGAAGCATTACTGCTACTAGATGCCATTACAGCTATGTTGACTAGTCTTAACCTTACAATCTGCGAACCGACTTACTATCTTCGAAACTACCTCAAGGGACTCCTGGAGTCTACTGCCCTTCCGCGGGTCTTACTCGCTCCCTACCCTGTCTTCGTAGTTAAATGTAAGTTATCGATACAGGTATGTTGCTTAAGACTAACCTAATAGTTGCTCTGGCTCTGATACTAGAAACAACCCAGGGAAGATGAGATAAAGATAAACATAACAGAAAGCGGAATAAACATAGATAATAGACAGATAAATAAAAGTAATACAACAAAGATGAAGATAAAAGGAGACAAAGTCTCTTACTTGTTATTTAATGTATTGGAAAAAGACTGTGTTATACTGTTGGTTGTACAGGAGTACAATGGAAAAGAGTGATCTGGATAAAAGAAAAAATTAAAGAGGAGAAAGAATATCCGGATCCTATGTTGTGAGGAATACTCTGCCTTAATATAGAATATCGAATCTGAAAACAAAAGTGAAAATGTAAAATAAAAAGTCAAAAGTGACTTTTCCTAAAGTGAACAGTAAAAAGTGATTTTTACTATTAATGAATAGTGACTAGATAGTGTCGGCTTTTACTGTGGCCGAATTCTGTTTTGTCTTGACGTGTTGATCTTGTCTGGCATTTTCCTGTGGCCGAAGGATCTCCTGTCTTGATGTGATGATGATGTTTCTGGCTGTATTTCTTTTACTGTGACCGAAAGTAATTTCGTCGTCTTGTGATGATGATGTATGATGGAATCTTGACTAGATTCATCTTCTTCTTCATCTCTGAGTCTGAAACTGGTTCTGTGCTGAAGACGTCATAAAACTTCTTCATGTCTGGATCATACTGACTTATGATAGAATACATACAAATAAATTGAGTGATGTAAATTTTCCACTAATACAAAGAAAATATATAAACTAGTCTATTTTTTCTATAATCTAATCTGCATCGTACTTAGTCTTACTATCTTCGAAGCCTTACTATCTTCGAAGCCTAGGGAAGATAAGATAATGATAGACATAACAGAAAGCGGAATAAACACAGATAATAGGAGGATAAATAAAAGTAATACAACAAAGAAGAAGATAAAAGGAGACAAAGTCTCTTACTTGTTATTTAATATACTGGAAGAAGACTGTGTTATATTGTTGGTTGTACAGGAGTACAATGGAAAAGAGTGATCTGCATAAAAGAAAAATTAAATAGGAGAAAGAATATCTGGATCCCTCTTTTCCATTGTACTCCTGTACAACCAACAGTATAGCACAGTCTTCTTCCAGTAAATTAAATAACAAATCACTCTTTTCCATTGTACTCCTGTACAACCAATAATATAGCGCAGTCTTCTTCCAGTACATTAAATAACAAGTAAGAGACTTTGTCTCCTTTTATCTTCATCTTTGTTGTATTACTTTTATTTATCCTCCTATTATCTGTGTTTATTCCGCTTTCTGTTATGTCTATCATTATCTTATCTTCCCTAGGTTGTTTCTGGTATCAGAGCTAGAGCAACTATTAGGTTAGTCTTAAGCAACATACCTATATCGACAACTTACCTTTAACTACGAAGACAGGGTAGGGAGCGAGTAAGACCCGCGAAAGGGCAGTAGACTCCAGGAGTCCCTTGAGGTACTTTCGAAGATAGTAAGTCGGTTCGCAGATTGTAAGGTTAAGACTAGTCAACATAGTTGTAATGGCATCTAGTAGCAGTAATGCCATAGCTAAAACAGAACATACATGGACAGTAGGAGAGTTGAGTAATTGGAAACCTCCTAAGATGGACATAAAAGAGATTTACCAGAAGGGTCTCATTGACCTAAAATCTCTACTTACTATTAAATGTAAGGAAGAAGTAGTGCCATTAACCAGTGATCAACAGAGTATCAGACTTTTTTCCCAGAAATCCCTAGACAAAGCCATTAGAAAGGGCTATAGGTTTCTACATATTGGCCATGTGGAAGTCGCACTTAAGCCTTTAATCAGAGAAGGACTAGATACCAGTGTATATCTAGCTCTTAGAGATTGTAGATTGCTTAGATACAATGATTCATTACTAGGATTAGTATAAACTAGTCTATGTAATGGACCTATTTTCTTTAATTGTTTTCCAGACCATAATATATCCCTTACATGTCCACATGTCATGAAAGCACTTCAGTTAGATATTAAGACGCATAATTATTATGTTGATTGTGGTATACACGCATATGAAGTTATTTATCGTCTTAATTATAAATTGATGACCACAGGATTAAATCCTAGATCTATAACCAGAAAAAGTCCAAAAGGTGAAACTATCATTTGGAATATGGACAGAAATAGATCCATAGTTAATATACCCAAAACCATTAAGTGGAACGAGATTTCACTTCCAGAAAGGTGAGACATTGAAAATGCCACCAAACCAGTTGTTCAGGACCAAAACGTCCAGAACTCCAGAATTGAACAGATCATCCAATATGATAATGGTACTGTTTCCATTAAGATGGATAGAGGAAATAGAGGATCAGTCTTATCCCGTTCAGCCTCTAGCATTTCTAGGATCAGTATTTCTGACCCTACTCCAGGGTTCGTTGATTTTTCATCAACAAGCAGATCCCAGACTCTATCTGTTCCAATAGGAATTAAGATTGAACAACAAACTGCTCGACCTATCTATCCAAAGTTTGAACAAACAGATACATCATCTGTTGATCTCAACCCTTCAGCCTCAGACTTTGGCGTCAATATGTTGTCTGAAGTCTTTGAAAGAAATGTTCAAGGTTTAAGAGAAGAATTTCTTTCAGAAGAGAACAAACAGATCAGAGAATGGTATTTTAATAACCATAACAATGACAATTAGCAGAATTAAAAAGCCAATGGCTCCAGTATTTTCAAGTTGTTAGATTAAATGTACCATTTTTTATGTGGTTTAAACATAGAAATAAACCAATGAACACTAATGTTCTTACTGCAAGAACTAGAAAATGGAATTTACCTAATTCCACAATAGTTATTGATGCGGAGCACCCTCCGTTTCAACACACACTGATTCCTACTAAAGAAGGAATAATAGATTTAAAACCAGTCATCCTCATAGAGGAACCAGAACTAAAAGACATAGTCCAACAAAATAATTGGACTAATATTTCATTAGTCACTTTACAGAAACAAGTTCAGAATATCGAAGATATTCTTAAAAAACAGAATACTACTATAACTTCAGTTAAACCTGTTGAATCAAAACAGAAGTCAATTGAACAGACTACTGTTTCATTGATAAAACCATTTGATTCACTTAAATTAACCAGTACAAAGGCTAAACCAGAATCTCCAATCAATGTTTTACCTTTTAAAATATCCAAATTCATTCCAAACTTGGAATCCACATAAGAGAAGAATACCAAACTCCATGAACTAATTTCCAGAACAAAGAAGTCAGAACCTTCATCTAGCCAACTGGCTCTTCAAACATTACAACAGTCAGACAGTAATTCTGATTGCGATTCTTTTTCTTCACAGAATTCCGGGAGGGATAAAGCTACTATCTACATTAATAGAATTTCTTTTCCAGATACAAAGAATTTATATCCTAGACCTTCACCTCCAGATCTTCAAATTGAAGAATTTCATTCCCAGAGATCTTTTTCAGGATTTCAAATCTATGAATGGAATATTGATAGAATGTCAGAATACTAGATTCTCAATGTTACCAAACAAATTATCATTATCGGTAACATTTACAAGCAAGCTGTTTCTGAGAGAGTAGCGACCAGAAATATCATTTTTGGCTTCAATGGTCAGCTCAAAGGATGGTGGGATGACCACCTCAATGTTGTTACCAAAGAAGGCATTCTTAACACAGTGAATACCAATGAGAATGGTGAACCTGTTCTTAATCAGCAAGGTCAGATAGAGTCATGTGCTCTATCATCCTTAGTTTTCGATATCACCTACCATTTCATAGGTGATCCCACAGTTTATCAGGAACGAACATCTGAAATCCTTCAGAACCTCAAATGTCGTACACTCTAGGACTTCTGATGGTATAAGGATGTCTTTCTCAGTAAACTATACCAAAGACCTGACAACAACGCCAGTTATTAGAAAGAAAGATTCCTTTGTGGTCTTCCAAAGTTGTTTGCTCAGCAAGTGAGAGAATCCCTTTCACTAGACTATCCAGGATTAGATTACGATCTAATAACATATGGTGATATGATATTACATATAAACAAGACTGCTTTGAAGATTTGCATTGATCTTTATTTTAAAGCACAACTAAACAAACAGTCTAACAGAAAGGAATTAAGAAATTGGTGTGAACAGTATGGTATGGAAAGAATTAAACCACCCCATACTCAGAAGACACATAAATCCAGAATTTCCTCCATAAAATATAAAAGTCACTTCAAGTCCATTGGACAGAAGTATAACCAGAAGTATGGCAACAAACCATATAGTCATAAGAAGAAACATTACTAGAAGTTTCGACGAAGAAATTGAAAAACCAAACTATCATAAACAGAGTAAAGAGTAGAAAGCCATAGGTTGCTTCAAATGTGGTAAATCAGGACACTTGCAAGAGATTGCAGAGTCAGATCACTAATTCAATCATTAGAATTAGATGAAGCTACAAAGAGCAAACTACTCCAGTCCATAGATGATCTTGAATCATCATCCAGTTCTTCTTCAGAATATTCTGATGATGAAAACATAAATCAGATTGGAACAGACAACTACTATTCTAGTAGTTCTTCCAACACCATTCAGGAATGTGCTTGTCCCAGCAAAGGAGCATGTTTCTGTCAGAAAAGATTAAATGTCCTTACAGATTCTCATAGTCTTATGATCGATATGATCTGTAAGATTAATGATCCAGATGAAAAGCAAGCTTATCTTCTTAGACTTAAAGATATAATGGATGAGAAAGAGGAAAAGAAACCTCTATCCATAACACATCAGACTGATATCAAGAATATAAATTATTCTGATATTCTCAGTCAATTCCAGAAGAGAAAAACCCAACCAGTGGGAATCTCTGATCTTCAACATGAGATTAAATTGTTAAAAATAGAAATTCAGCAACTCAGACAAGAATACAGACAAGAGATTTGTGATCTCAGACTTGATCATGAACATCTCCAACAAGATGTCCAGCTCTTACAAATAGAATCCCTAGAATGTCAAGAACATCTTTATGAGAATGATGAACTTGATAAACAGACTCAGATTGCTATTGGCAAACTGACAGAAGGAGCTAGTACCTTCAAACCAACAGAGGATTATCTCAATCTTCTAAACAGAATCACGTACCAGAAATGGTATGTTCAGGTAACTATCAAGGTTAACGATTTCAAATTTGAAACCATTGCCTTATTAGACTCAGGTGCAGATATGAACTGTATCCAAGAAGGTCTAATTCCTTCCAGATATTTCGAGAAAACTAGAGAGAAGCTTTCTACAGCTGATTCTACAAAACTCCAGATTAGGTACAAATTACCTAATGCACATGTGTGCAACCAAGGTATTTGTTTTCCTACCAACTTTGTGCTGATAAAACAGTTAAATTCCCAAGTCATTCTCGAGAATCCATTCCTTCAACAGTTATTTCCCATGACTATTACA
Source organism: Ehretia macrophylla (assembly GCA_037974665.1). Taxonomy (NCBI): domain Eukaryota; kingdom Viridiplantae; phylum Streptophyta; class Magnoliopsida; order Boraginales; family Ehretiaceae; genus Ehretia; species Ehretia macrophylla. Next base: position 47,661,706 of record CM075777.1, on the reverse strand, counting down.
GAACAAGGTATATTTACCAATGTGTTATGTAAACCTATCCTTTTTGAGTTTTATTTCCCTTCACAACGAAGAGATATTAACTCAATCCAACAGAAAGAAAACCAAATTAGTTTTCTTAAACAGGATATTAAAAGTCTCAGAATTGATTAACAGATTACTAAATAGCAGAAGTCCATCAATGAATTCCAAACCAAACTTGAAAAGGAAGTTTGTTCAGATCTTCCTACGGTCTTTTGGGTTCGTAAGAAACATTTTGTCTCTCTCCCATATAAGAATGACTTTTTAGAACAGAATATTCCTATCAGGGCTCGACCCATCCAGATGAACTAGGAATATTTTTCTCTTTGTAAAAAAGAGATCCAGAGTTTATTAGATAAAAAGCTAATCCGACCAAGCAAAAGCCCATGGTCATGTGCAGCCTTTTATGTCAATAAACATGCAAAATAGGAACGAGGAGTCCCTCGTTTAGTCATAAACTATAAGCCCTTAAACAAGGTCTTACAATGGATCAGATATCCATTGCCCAACAAGAATGATCTCTTTAAGAGATTAAATCAGGCCCATGTCTTCAGTAAATTTGACATGAAATCGAAATTTTGGCAAATCCAAGTCGTTGAATCAAAAAGGTACAAGACAGCATTCACCGTTCCATTTGGACAATATGAGTGGAAAGTCATGCATTTTGGGCTAAAGAATGCACCTTCAAAATTTTAAAACATTATGAAGCAGATTTTTAATCAGTTCGTAGACTTTACAATTGTTTACATTGATGATGTATTAGTCTTCAGTAATGACATTCATCAGCATTTGAAACATTTGCATATTTTTTTTAAAGTTATCAAAGAAAACGATCTTGTGGTTTTTGCACCTAAGATTAGACTTTTCCAGACAAAAATCAGATTTCTTGGAAACATGATTTCTTTCGGGAAAATCACCCCTATCCAAAGAACACTTCAGCTTGCAGAAAAATTCCCAAACATTCTGCGTGAGAAAACACAGTTGTAGAAGATTTTTAGGATCTTTAAACTATGTTGCAGATTTTTATCCAGGCATTCGCCATTTATGTAAACCTCTTTTTGAACGACTTAAAAAGAACCCTCTAGCATGGACTGATGTCCATACAAAAGTTGTTCAGGAAATTAAGCGTCAAGTAAAGGTTTTACCAATTTTGACTTTATGTCAACCAGACACCCCAAAGATAGTTCAGACAGATACTTCTGAATTAGGATTTGGCGGTATTTTAATACAGATTTTAGAAGGAAAAGAACATATTGTTCATTTCCATTCAGGAACATGAGATAAAGCTCAACAGAACTATTCAACAGTCAAAAAAGAAATTTTGTCCATTGTAAAATATATTTCAAAATTTCATGATGATTTGTTGAATCATAAATTTATAGTACGTGTTGACTGTAAATCAGCCAAAGACGTATTAACAAAGGATGTTAAGAATATATCCTCTAAATAGATATTTGCCAGATGGCAGGCCATCATGTCAATTTTCGATTTTGATATTGAATATATCAAGGGAGACGATAATTCCATCCCTGATTTCCTAACCAAAGAATTCCTAACAGGCCATGTGCCTATCACATAGGATTCATTCGGGAATACTTTTTTTTATTTTTGTTGTTTTGCAGATTCACAGAAGCAGACACCAAAATTCCAATTAGTGGATTTAGATGGATTGTTTCAAGTCCACCGCAATTAAGTAGATTGAAACAAAGATTTCAGATCCAGAAGCAGAGTTGATAACATTTTAATTCTGCATTTCTTTCTTTATATTGTTGTTAACCATTTTGTAGGATCATTCATTCCTGACATTAGTAACAACGGCACCCAAGAAAGACAAAGGCAAGACAAAAGCATTCGATCTCAGTTCCTATGCTCAGAAAGCCAGCACACGAACAGCCACTCTAGCTCAATCATCAACCCCAGTCAAGGTTGAAGACAAACAGATAACCCATACACAGAAATCTACCCAGTCACCCCTAGGTAGAAATCTCACAGTTTGGGGGACTTTGACCCCTCAGAAACAGTTAACCGGTGTTCATGCAGGTACTGCAGGTACATCATCTTCACAGACGACAGACAGTAACAAGTTTCTGCCCCTTGTTGCTAAACCAAAACCAGTAACTCCAGAACCTAAACAGTTACCATTCCCCTCATACATATACAAGAATGTCTTTGACCAGATTCTTGTAACAGAACCATTTCATTTTAGACAGAACCCAGACATCACTCCTGATGAGTTTGCTAGGGCATTTCTCCATCCCCATTCAAACTACATCCCAGATAACACATATAAAACACAGAGTTACTATGAGGCTATTCTCATAGCAACAGGCTCTATAGAGTTTGTCCCAGATAACAGTGACAAACAACCAGGCCAATATAGCCACGTCAAGGCTAAGCTACAGACTGTGCTCACCCTTGATCAATGGGCACAACCCCCACAAAAAACCAAACAAATCCCAGAAAATTTACCCCTCAGAGACTATAACTATTATAATTACATGCAGGCATGGTTCAGATGTTTCTATCGCCAGAATGATAAACATGATATGTCAAGATTTTTTCTTTTCAAGAAATTATTACCATTAGAGGTCCCAAATTAGTTTATCCAATGGTGGACATCATATGGTCCTATAACAGACATATTACCAAAACTAGTCCTCAAAGGATTCCAGTACTTCACGGAGAATGGGAAGGCACTAATCCAGTTATCCTACCTTCCCCCATTTTTCGTGTTCTATAGGATTTTCTTTGTAACATGGATATTCATATCAGAATTCACATTTAAACATGTGTCTTTCAAAAATCAGCAAGTCATACCGGCTTTCGGAAGAAATCATTGCGTCATGTGGTGGAAGAAGATGAACAACAATTCTTGTTCAACTCCAAAGGTCCAAGCATGGCTAGAGACTAATCAGAAGCAGAAAAAAGGAAATTCAACCAGTTCAACAGGAGTTCCTCTCTTTCAAGAATTTCTTCCAAACCCAGTTAGCAGCCACCACCAGTTATGATGAAGTTCAGGCCATTTTACTTTAGCTCGATGAAATTGCCCCAGATCAGGCATTCATCTCCACAGACAGTGCCAATGACAATGAAGATGATTGTTACGGCATTTTTACACCATTGTAACTCAGACAATGGAGTTTAGTTGTGTTCTCCGCCAAAAACACAATACATTTGAGTTTCCCAGTGTTCTTTCCAAAAACACAGGACAAATGAGTTTCCAAATGTTCTCACCAAAAACATTGGACAGATAGGGTTTTGTTCTTCTAAGTTTCCTTCAAAAACTAGGATGCAACGGTTAGACTTCCCCTCTCTGAAGTCATATGGTTACTGAAGAATTCCATAAAACTTCAGCTAGTCTAGGTCAAACGGCAACTGGTAAAGACACCTCAAGTCCGTTGATGGGTGTGGCTTTCCCAAAAAGCCAAAGAACATTTAGAAACTTGTTTATCTTCTAACCTGTATTTTATTTTGTATTTTGCTTAGTCAACTTACCTTTAGCCAACTTACCTTTAGCAAACCTATCTCAACAATCTTGTAAGGTCACGGGATTGAGGAGCAGAAGGCGTAAGACTCCGTTGTTACCCATGTGACAATTTGATGAGAAGTAGTTAGGCTTCAAAGATAGTAAGGCTTCGAAGATAGTAAGACTAAGTACGATGCAGATTATATTATAGGGAAAATAGACTAGTTTATTTATTTTCTTTGTATTAGTGGGAAATATACATCACTCAGTGTACTTGTATATATTCTACCATAAGTCAGTATAATCCAGACATGAAGAAGTTTTACAACGTCTTCAGCATAGAACCAGTTTCAGACTCAGAGATGAAGAAAAAGATGAATCCAGCCAAGATTCCATCATCAGTCATCATCATCGCAAGACGACGAAATTACTTTCGGTCACAGTGAAAGTAATCCAGCCAGAAACATCATCATCATGTCAAGACAGAAGATCTTTCGGCCACAGTAAAATGCCAAACAAGATCAACACGTCAAGCCAAAACAGAATTCGGCCACAGTAAAAGCCGACATTATCCAGTCACTTTTTACTGTTCACTTTAGGAAAAGTCACTTTTGACTTTTCATTTTACATTTTCACTTTTGTTTTTAGATTCGATATCCTATATTAAGGCAGAGTCTGCCTCACAACATAGGATCCATATATTCTTTCTCCTCTTTAATTTTTCTTTTATCTAGATCACTCTTTTCCATTGTACTCCTGTACAACCAACAGTATAGCATAGTCTTCTTCCAGTACATTAAATAACAAGTAAGAGACTTTGTCTCCTTTTATCATCATCTTTGTTGTATTACTTTTATTTATCCTCCTATTATCTATGTTTATTCCGCTTTCTGTTATGTCTATCATTATCTTATCTTCCCTGGGTTGTTTATATATATATAAATATATATATAAGTATTAGAAATAAATGCATAGTTAATTAGAAATATTTTATCATTAAATATCAGTATTCAAACATAATTTTAGCAATTAAGTGGTCATTATTTTTGTTAGAAAACTGCTACATACTTTTCCTATAAATACCCAAGTTGTTTCGGCATGAAAGATAATGTTTTAAAAAAGCACTCTTGCATATATATAGAGTTTGCATAGTAAAAAAGAAAGAGTTTTAATTTATTTGATTTGTCATATCTTGTGATTTGAAGTATGCTATTATAAGACGAAAATTATTGTATTTTGAGAGACTTATGCTAGCAACTATAAGCACCATATACAGGGTTGTAAAAGTCTTAAGAAAATATATTCTAATTCAAGCTCCGATCTTACTCCAAGCTCTTATATATTATGTATTTTTAGGCATTCTCTCGTATTTTGGTACTCTTGAGCATTATAGTATTTTTGGACCAACTGATATTCTATAGATTCTATTATATTCTTTTTGCATTCATTTTGTAAAACTTTTGGCCTTTTTTATTTCAAATCTATTTTCAATTGCACATGAAAAATTAAACCATATATATATATATATATATATTTATATGTATATATATATATTTATATATTTATATATATATATGTTTGTGTGTGTGTGTGTATGTGTGTGTGTGTGTGTATTTTAGAACCTTGTCAATAGTGAATTATGAATCAGTCGGCAAATTATGTACTCACATAAGTTTTACCAACATTTTCACTGTTTCAAGTAATTGCCTTATTCTTCATTGATTATTCTTCGGTTAGTTCAAGTTCTCTTATTGTATAATTTTGCCTATTACCTACTAAATGTATATCATGAAAAACTTTGGTATTTGTAAAAGAAAAATGAGAGAGAGATATCGCACTTACAAGGAAGAAAGCAAAATTGAACTTGTGATTCATACAGAAACTTTTGACCCAAAAAAAAAAAAAAAACTATTGTTAGATGTCACATTATTTTTATCATTTATTTATCACTTTCTATCTGTATGCTTAGTTGGTATGTCAAAAAAAGAAGAAGATAAAGTTGGTTACTTGGGCATACCAACTAGGTGTACACATATGAAGTGGTAAATGACTGATAAAATAAGCTAACATCTAGCAACACTAAAAAAACAATTCATACATAAATGCATGTAAGAGAAAGATAAACATACTGAAATTTTATATCCCTATAGTGAATTGAAATTGAAGCCCTAGGTGTTTCTTAATTATTTATGCCTATTACATGGCTCTGAGCATGTAGGCAGAGCTTATTTATTGAACACGATATACTTGTAATTCATGCGTTTTTCTTTTTTATTTGCAAGGCATTTTTATTAGTTGTTGTGTTGTCTTGCTACAAGCCAGAGGGGAGTCTTCTTATGCATGGCTAGTCCAGGAAAAGGTTCTGTGTCAATGTCTTCTTTCTTCATTCCAGGGGGTAATTCCCAATCAAAGGAGTGGAGAAGATTGGCAAGTCCAAGCTCCACTGTTGCTGTTGCCAAATTGATTGCAGGGCAAATTCTCCTGCCTGCTCCAAATGGAATTAATCCAAAATGTTGCCCTTTATAATCAACTGTGCTATCCAAGAATCTCTCTGGTGAGAACTCGTGTGGATTTTTCCAATATTCTGGATCTCTTGAGATGGCCCATATATTAACAAATATTGCAGTTTTAGGTTGGATTTCATATCCATCTATGATGCACTTCTCTGTTGTTTCCCTTGGTATTGAGAGTGGAACGGGTGAATACAATCTTAAAGTCTCTTTTATGATTGCCTTGAAATAGAGAAGTTTTTGGATATCATCTTCTGTTACTATACCTTTGTTTGCCACTAGGTCTCGAATTTCTTTTTGAACTTTTGTCATAATACGTGGGTTCTTCATTAGAGTTGTCATGGCCCAAATTATTGTGGCTGCACTTGTATCAGTTCCAGCAATAAAAATATTCTGCGAAGAATATTTAAGCACAAAAATAATGTTAATTGACAACTTCTATAAAGTTAACTATTTCCAAACTTTGGTAAGATTTAACATTGAGAAGAATTTAGTTCCTATTCTGATTGCAATGAATTTCAATATTTCTTATTTAGAAACTATAAGGGGCAGTCGGTATAGAAAAATGGATTGTGAATGGAATGACATTCTCGGTTCTATCTTAATTCCTATGCTTATTATGAAGAACTAAACTTGGGAATCCCAATTCCCTAAGTAATGCGATTCCCACAAATATGAGAGTAGTCATTCCTAACAAAATGCATGGGATTAGCTCATTTTCATGTTTTTGGAACGAAGTCATTTATTAAATGAACAAACTGTCCTTTCAAAATATAACACGTATATAATAACAAAAGTCAATCCTTACAATAATAATAATAATAATAATAATAATATTAATTATTATTATTATGATTTTAACATTATTATCTAATCGTATTATTATTATTATTATTATTACTATTATTATTATTTATATGGTTTTTGAATATTATTTATTATTTTATAATATTATTATTATCTATCAAATGACCATAATAACCTTTCAAACTATAAAAATGTATATGATAGTAAAAGAAAAATACTTATCATTATTACTGTTATTATTATTGTTATTTATCAATATTATTTTAAGAATATTATTTATTGATTATTATTATTAATAAAATTGCTATTAATGATATAAATACCCTTCAAAACATAACATATATATAATAAGAAAAGAACAATCCTTATCATTATTATTAATATTATTATAATTATTCAATATTAATAGTATTCTTGTTTATAAATGATCAAAATGCGCTTTCAATACATAAAAGTGTATAACAACAAAATGAAATTTATTATATTGTTATTATCATTATTATTATTTAATGTTAATATATTATTATTATTATTTATTTATTTACTTACTATTATTATTTATCGTTATTATATTGCAATTTCTATTGTTATTATCATTATAGTTATTTTTATTCTTAAGAGAATAACATGTATACAATAACAAAAGGACAATCTTGTTATTTTATAAAAGTCATTTCCAATACTCCCCTATATAAATCAATAAATTCATTCTTAATTATATCTATTTCTATAATACATCGAATATGGTATATTGTTTACCAAGTTCATTCCATTCATACTTCTATTCCGTTTATTAACTCATTACATTTCGTATAAATGCATTCCAAGATACCAATCATCACCAAAGAAAATGATCAATTTTGAAGCATGTATAAAATCAGAATGTTTGAAGACTGATGCTTACCTGGAGCAATGCTTTGAGGTGGTCCATAGTCAAATCAACTGGAGTTGATTTATCTTCCCGCATTTGGAGCAAGAGACTAAGAATGTCTTGTTGTTCCATCGATCCAGACCTGTTTGGGCTACTGAGGTGCTCGTCGAGAAGTTCCTGGCAGAATGAATCCAACTCCTTGAAGGTCCTTTCCAATCTTGCAATTGTGCCGGTCAAATAATCAACCCACCCTAGTGAAGGGAGATAATTAGAGAAAAAGAAGCCTTGCATCATGGCCTGAATATCAAGTAGAAGGTCATTGAATCGTCTCTGGTCTGATCCTTCTTCATCATATCTCTTGCCAAAAGCAACTCTACAGATTAAGGTTCTTGTTAGAGATATTATCATCTCAGACAAGTTGAAGACTTCACGTCTAGAAGCGTGCATGGATATCTTTTTAATCATGCGTGTGGTTTCATCTTCGCGAATGGGCCGGAAAGATTGAACTTGTTTGACGCTGAAAAGACGAAGAATAGAAGCTTTTCTCATCTCCCTCCAGTAATCGTTAATTGGAGAGAATCCAATGTCCTTGCAGTTGTAAGTTATCCTTTTCGTGCTATAAAGTTGGAACCTACCAGAGAAAGCCAGGTCATTTTTCTTCAAGGCCTCTTCGGCCATTTTCGCTGAAGAAATCACGATTAATGGCTTTGAACCAAGTTTCATGGACATGAGGGCACCATATTTCTTTGACAGTTTCCATAAGTAGAAAGGAGGATTGGTGCTATCAAATTGATGCAAGTTTCCTATAAAAGGAAGCCCTGAAGGACCTGGTGGAGCACGACTCTTTCCAATAGCTCTCTTGAATCTTGGAATAACGAAGAGGAGAAAGATTGGGAAAGCTAAGATGAGATAATAAGCTGGTAACATCATCTTTTCAATATTTCTTGAGAGAAGCTGATATGTTTACTATCTACTACAAGCAACCTTTAATGAAAAGAAGAAGACTGAAATGAGTCTTTTATACTGTGCTCGGCAGATGTTTTCATTCAATTCTTTATTAGAGTACATGTTTTGCACTTGGGCACCGTAACTATTCTTGCACTTCGAATATTTTACATTATTGTTTGTTAATTCTAGAAAATTTCAACTTTGAATAGTTTACATTTTTGTTTATTAATTCTGTTTGTTGATTTTCAAACTTTCTTTTATTGTTTTTGATGTTGATTACGGTTAGTTTCATGTTAACTATCAAATATTTGACCATATTAAAAGATAGAATTGCCCTTGTATATTTTGGGCATGAAAAAGAGAAGAAAAAAAAAGAAGTGAAATAACCGTTGGGTTTAGCTGCTGAAACCCAATGACTATTTGAGCATAGCTGGGTATTTCTTAATCTCTTTTTTTTTTTTTTCCCCATATATTTTCCTTCAATTCTACTTGTTGCATCAATCCAAAAAAAAATCGTGAAGGCAAAAAGTCATAAAAATATAATCCAAGAAATTTGTTCAAATGTCTAAAAGATCATCAATTAATTATTCGGAAAGATGTAAACGTCAATTTGATTAAGTTCAAAAACGGTAACTTAAAATTTTATCACAGTATACGTCATCTTGTAACACTTAATGAAATTTTAAGTTAGAATAAAGACAACCCAACAATTCAAAACCATCCTAAATAATTGTAACAAAAATTGCCATGATTGACAGCTACTAAACTTCCTCTCATCTGACAAAAAAAAAAAAAAATTTCCTCTCATGACTTTATCAACGACTGAACATGGAGTTGATAGTCCATGTCTATTACTAATAAGCACAATGGAGTTGTCCCACGAACATCCGTAAAAAAATGTTGTCAATTAATGATTAGGGTTAATATTATTTTTGGTCTTTTATCTTTAATCTCATTAATATTTTAGTTCTTTATTTTTAAAAATGAGACATTTTAGTCCCTTATTTTTTAAAGTTGGGACACCGTTAGTCCTTGTCGCTGATTTAGTTAAAAAAAGATAGAAAAATACGTAATTGACCAAAATATCCCTGCAATTTGGTGGTGGTAAGGGTATTTTGATCATAGCACGTATTTTTCTATCTTTTTTTAACGAAATCAGTAACAAGGACTAACGGTGTCCCAACTTTAAAAGATAAGAGACTGAAATGTCTCACTTTTGAAGATAAGAGACCAAAGTGTCAATAAAGTCAAAAATAAGAGACCAAAAATAGTATTAACCCTAATGATTATTATCCTTTTGCTAAAAAATAAATTTACCCTTGTCACAATTAATTTTAACGGAAGAATTAAAATAAATATTTTTCATACATAAAGGATCAAAATAACTTTTTGTGCAGAGTTGAGGAACCAAAATATCCTTTTCCCATTTTCTTTCATTTGAAAATTCAAAGTAGTTGCCAAATAGGTTCTTTTTGTGGCCCATAGACTAGGTGAAATATGTCCTTTTCACGTAACTCATAGTATTTTGACCAACATAATAATAAAAAAAGAAGAGTGTACTATTAAGATATTCACTGTACTCTTCTTCCTTGTAGTTTAAATTATGATTAATTACAATCCCAATTTGTAGTCAGAAGATATATTAAACAAATCTCGCAAGCAATTACCGCCTTCCAACTATTATATGACTTCATTGATGACTATGACTACTAAGATATATATTCACCATTATGTCAACTTAGCTGCTCTCTCCGGAAATCTTAAACAAGACTCCATCATCTCAATGACGCAAATTGATTTTTAAAAGAGTGAGGCATCTAAAAATCTAAAGGTTGTTAGATTATTACAATATTGTCTTATTTAACGTTCAATTTTAGCTAATATTTCCATTTTATTTTTATTTTAATTATGAGAAATGTTAGATATCATACATTTTTTATTCATCACTTCCTATGTGTTTATTTGCCATACAATAATATATCCGTTTGCTCGCTGAATTAGCAAATATATATATATATATACATATATATATATATATATATATATATATATATATATGTATATGAGTTACTTTTATTTGAAGTCATTCAATTTAATTTGTTTTTTTTTTTTGAACATATGTATATGTTTAAAATATTTTTAGATTAAAAAATTTAATTAAAATTTTAAATTAAAAAACCCAATTAGGCCCCACTTAGGTTATCCTTGTAACATCTTGTCCACATTTAATCAAAAGAACATCTCGTTCACATTAGTTTTGTAATAAATTTATACTCAATCTATAAAATTATGGACTTTCGACTACTATCACTATGAACTATCAACATATATTTATACATTCTAAGAGAACATCATAAATTAAGTTGAATGAAATTTTATCATTCTAATATAACAAATTTCATAGTGTAGCGGTACATTGCAATACATGTATCAATTCAGTCAATAACAGGCTCAAACTGAAAACATTTAATCAATAAGTTAACATCTTTATAATCTTCTTCTCGCTTTTAATATTATGATATTTTAAATTTGAACAACGAAACACAACACCCACACCCAATTGGGAAACATAAAAAAGTTTTCCTTGACAAAAACAACTCCTCTACCAATCATTTGACTCAGAAATTGATAGCTGTAGATTTTTGTTTTAAAAATTACATAGTAAGGATTAAGATGTCATGAACTTGGATTTCTTCAAAAACATTTCTCTTCAGGCTGAATTTAATGTTGTCTATACTCAGCCCAGCAAATAATAGAGAATAAATCATATCAACAATAGAACAAAGGAAAAAGTTTCAAATTGTGCCTGCTAGCTATAAAGTAAACATATGAGGAGTCATTTGAATCTATGACGAGCATATTCGGATAGTGTTAAATATAACAAATAATATAATAAAGCTATAAGTGGTCACTTAACAGACGGTTGATTCTTCTTCCTCAATTTGCACAACATCACTCAATTCTTTTCCGTTGGTCTCAACAGGGAGCAAAAAGACACCGAGTCCTAAAAGAGCAATGACAACTTCAAACGTAATAACAGCTGCTGCTTGATGGCAACTGCTGAGCAATCCAACAGCTACAATAGGGCATAAAATGCCACCAATTCTTCCGATAGAACTCGCGACTCCAGCACCCGTTGACCTCAGAGAAGTTGGATAGAACTACAAAAGTGATGATTAAAAGAGGATACATAACCACATGGAGGTCAACTAAAACAGAGTTTTCCAATTCAATTCAAGTAATTAATTATATGGCATAATAAGTATATCTGGGAATAATTCCATTATATCTTTAAAATTTTGATCGTTTCATAATTCGCTCTGTTTTTACTCATTTTACAAAGCGATCATGAAAATCTCATTGCTTTTTATGAATGATCCCTAGTACAAGGAATGTCCTTTCATCGGAATATTTCTTTTACGGGACAGTCATACGATCATAATTAGCAAATAATCGTCCAACTCCAAGTAAATTTATGGTAAAATCAGAATACAAGAAACAGGTAGCAATAACTTCAAATTAAGTTTTTGTACTGAATAGTCTGACTGATCAACGAGAGAGAATTGAAACAATGAAGGAGGAAAATGTACCTCACATGCATAGAGACCAAGAACTCCACATCCTACTGGAATGAACATGCGAGCACCAAATAACAAAGCTGTAGTCACAATATCATTCTGATGCAAAACCAATGGCAAAAGTAGAATGAAAGTCAATCCACAAGCAATTTCTATGGTAAGCTTTCGACCTGCTCTATCCACAACTGCTATTAGAAGAACTGCCGAAAGAATCTCTGGGAAAGAAAATAATGTAGAATGTTAGATAATATAAGGAAAGTGTCATTTTCTTCTCTGTTCCTACTCTATGGTCATCTGGCAATGAGTTAAAATTACTCTTAAAACAATGTAGTGAGAAATGAGAAAAAAGGAACAATTCTACACCTGCCGAACTAGTAATAAATATTTCCATGTAGTCTTGGGCATTTTCTGAAATTAAATTACGTTGTCCACAGTTCTTTTGACCACTGATCAGCTCAGGGGTCATGAGAACGAGCCCATTGTATGCAAATAGATTCGCAACGTTCAACAGCCATAGCAGAACAGTTGTCTTCACTAATTTTTGTGTAAAAAGTTTGAACACTGATGATAGACCTGTTTCAGAATGACCAGTCTTTTTTCTTCGTGAGGAGAGTAGAGGACGTTCTTCTGATGAAACACATTCTTCATCATGCTCTACTAGTGAATCGGAGACTAGAACGCCAGGAGGAAGTTTTGCTTGGTTAAATTTAGCTACTTTCTCCAGCACTCTCTGGGCTTCAGTTGTTCTTTCTTTCAAACATAGATACCTTGGAGATTCTGGTATAAGAGCAGCAAAAAGAAGCACCAAGAAGGATGGAAAACAGGACAATGCAATTAACCACCTCCAACCCAATCTCGGCATGATAATCTACAAGTGAAGCAACAGAATCTTTATAGTTCAATATGTCCTCCACTGTTCAAGTTTTATGGGGGCACCATCAATGTACCTTGCAGAAAGCTCTCTTTGCAGATTATAGGATGAAATATGATAATTGTACAACTTTCCTTAGTCTACAGATGAGCCTAGATGTCAACTGATATAAAAAAATCATCTCAACAAAAATAAAGATTAAAAAAAAAAAAAAAACAAATGCCTATCCTTTGGTGGATCACTTATCCTAGACAAACTTCATGCATCATTTAGGAGGGTGAAACCAATAATTTTCAGATGGGATACAAATTATAGTATGACTCCAATATAATAGGGTGAAATGCATTTTATTCCAATGTTTTTTTCGAAATAATGATTTCCCCCGACAAATCTGTTTTCTGAAACTTTGCAAGTTGCCTTCAGAAGTCATTCCAAAATTGCATATGTTGAAGAACATAGAGGAATGATGTACATTAGTTAACATGCTTTTTGCCTTACCCAAGCAAGAGAAGCTTCAAAAATTGTTCCAGTTGCCCAAAACAATGAAGTAGACATAGTCCAAGAACCTCTATTAGATGTTGGAGCAAACTCTAAGAACCACGAATTAAATACATGCCCACCCCCAACACCGAAGCCAAGCAAAAAAAACAGTATCAATAGTGATTCATAGCCTGGGGAGAAAGCGCTAATGAACCCAGCTCCTGCTGTAAATGTGATTGCACCAATACAAGCAGTCCTGTAAGGGGAAAAAGAATCGTGTAAAGGCCAAAATTTATGATCGTAAGTACTGAACAAAACTTCTAAACATGAGAATATAGCATCGCTGCATGCCCTCCAAGTGAACAATTTATAGTAACTCATAGTTGTAGGAAAAATGCTCCATCTTTTACCTCCTCCACTACTAAACATCAGAATAAAGACCTCAAATCTCAAGGACCAAAGACAAATGTTACTGAAATATAAGACTTGTAATTATCATCAAATTTATGCGCTCCAGTTAGAAGATAAAACTTCTATTCGAAATTCAAAATCTTTTATCAAAACGTATGTAAAGGCATTATTGATGTTGACTGACTTCATGGGGAAAGCGGCATATGTTGAACAAGTACCTTCTTCCATAACTGTCTGAGATAAGGCCCCAGACAATCCCACCCACTAGCGTGCCAGCATAGACCACACTTGATAGCATGCTCCCTTCACCTGGAGAGAGTCTCCATTCAGTTAGTATTGCTGGTACAACTATAGAGAGAAGCATCACTTCAATTGCATCACCACACCAACCAAGTCCAGCAAAAATAAGCGCAAACACGTGGAAATTTCCGTACCCAATGGCGGATAATGCTTCATTTAGTGTGTATTGAAGCCTCAGGTCTGCCATCTAAAGAACTAAAGAAAATAAGAACTAGTGGTCACGGTGAGAAATCTCAATGGTAAATGACTTTCTTTCTCATGTTCTAAATGTTAAACAGAATAAAAGAAAAGCGATAACATATCCGGAAAACACAAGGAGCCACCACCCATAGTCGCTCTAAATATACTTCAACACTAAAATAACCCCCCCATCTGATGTTTGGGGCCGCAAATTCCTTTGAACGCTGCAAACATTAGAACAAACACAAAGAACCAGTGCATAATAGAAAAGATTACACTAAGAACAAACATGAAAAAATATAAAATATAAAAATACACAAGATTTACGTAATTTCTACATATATTCTAAAAACAATAACTGATCACCTTGGATTTACAAGTCATGAAACTTTCTTAGCATTACACTGTTCTTAATCATCCCTATTTATTCGATTTAGAAATTCTCCATTAATCAGCTGCTGCAGTACACAGATAGACTAATAGCAAGCCAACACATTAAACCCAATCAACTGGCCTAAAACGTTTAAACTTGTGGTGACAATAGTAGAAACCCAAGTCATTATATATTGTACACATATCTAAAAACAGATCCAATGCAATACATTAGCTCGTGGCGTTTAGATGCAAAACATGGAATAAAACGAGTTTAGGAAATTTACCAGTTGGATAAAATTCCGATTCCAGAACCAAAATTTAGTCCTTGATCTCTATCTGATAAGTACTACAAGCCACTCATTAAAAAAATTTCTAGCCATTCGCCAAAAACAAACAAGATAAAAGAGACACACAAGATTTACGTGGTTCGACAAGTCACTGCATATCTAATCACAGTAAGTGAAATCGACCTGGATACACCAGTTATGAAACTATCTTTATATCACTATGTTCTTAATTAGTCGCAATATTACTCAACTCAGAAATTTACCATTAATCAGCCGTTGCAATATACTGATAGATGCAAAACATGGAAAATAAAAAGTGTCCAGAAAAGTTACCTTGAACAAATTAAACTCTGATATTTCTAGACTTAAGACTTGCAGTAAAAGTACCAAGTAGAGAAAAGAAAGTGATCTATCAAATTTAGTGCTCACTCTCACTTTATGACATGCATATATAGGGGAAGGCTTTTTAACGATCAAGTCGGACATCTAATTTGACTCCCTTGGTGGGATATGACCCTACGAATATATAAAGTCCACACGTTACATAAAATTAAACCTTCCAACTTAATCGTTTTGAAGCATTTTTCGCGTATATCATACTTGCGTAATACATTAAATAGCTGTCCAATCGCCATCAATGAGGTGTTATTTCCTAACCTTTCTATGAGGATAAGAACTTTTATCAACTTTCTAAAAAGGGAAAATTTAAACAAATGTCAAGAAAAGTGTTCGGACAAAAGAGAGTAATGCATCAATTCTGAAGACACCACGCCAATAGGTACATTGTATCAGAGATTGTACCTCCACTTCACCACTGTCCCATCATACCCCACCCGTGCTACACCCATCAATTCTGAAGAGATGGTTCCTGTAATACCCACGGCAACAGATCAGCAGGTCAACACAGCTGAAATAGCACCCCATAACCAACTTGCTGATGTGGCTAACAACACGCAAGGAGCATATAGATTTCAGAAGTTGGGGAAAGGTTGGCGTAAGAGTAATACTCCACACCGCCTCAAAGAGTTTGTTAGGCCATAATGCTTAGATAATTTGCACAAAATAACTCAAGAATGCAAGATGGATTTGAAGTAGAGGCTTATTGATTTTCAAACTAAAAATATCTTAAATTCACACTTATGCAATTAATTTTTAGGTTAAAAGGCCCACTTACTCTTGACTGTGTTAAGGGAAGTTTAAACCAATATTATATTAAATATAAAAAATATTATTCATGTCGAGAATTAATTTTAAGACATCTCTCATACAAAACGATACAAAATGAGGACCGTACCACTAGAGCAAATATCTAACATTATGGTGCTAGTGGTCGAGCGGCAATGGATGGCTATAAAGAAAACAATTAATGCACGCCAACAAAGAAAACAAATTCAAGTATTATCACGTAACTTTTTTTTGCTAAATGTTTACAATCATCAAATTGCTTCTTACGTGCTCATTTATTATTTTTTCATTACTTTTCCTTGACATAAGCAACTCCACCACCACTTTTTTTTTTTTAAGAAAAAGGAAACCAGTGATAGAACCCAATTATCAAATTATTCTGTAAAAGTTGATCATTAACTGATAAAATTTCAGGTGTAGAATCTCACCCCAAAAATACATAGAGTGAGTCAAAAACAAAATTTAGAGGATAGGATAAGAATTCAAACTGGGAACCAAATACAAATCTTCCCCACACCTTAACTCCACCACCACTTATTTAACTTAGAAAATGGATAATTTTAAATTTGTTTTTTTTTTTTGAAAAAAATGTCAAAGGATATTATCACGTAACCGCTACCTTGCACGCCCAATGCGAATAATCAGTCAAAGCAGCACCCTTACGTAAGTGGTGCTTGCACGCATGACTTTTATTTTTTATTTTAGTTAATATTCTTTCTTGTTGCCTCTTTTAGTGGTAACACACCTACGGATGCCAATCCAAAGAACAAAGAGATGCATCAGCTGTTGTACCTTTTTGTATCAGAGATTGTACATTCACTCCCAAAAGTTCTGGTTTGGGAGTGTTACTTCAAATGTAAGGATTGTACTGCAGCGGGGTATTTGAAAGGAGAAGCTGAAACAAAATTAGCTATTTACTACTAACATAATTGGAAAGAGAGGTGCTTTCATCTGATCGAAGGCCTCCCTATTAACGTTGATAGAGCTTTACGTAGGGCTAATGGCAAGATTACATAAAGCTCAAGTGTTTCTGAAAAACTTTAATACTAAATTCAGTATCTTCATGTACTGTTTAAAGTCATAAAAGAATACTAATCTTTTATGTAGCGTAATAGTTTTTGATCGTTGAATATACTTGTTTTACTACGTGTGTCGTGAATCAAAGTGCACAATACAGTCTTGTGCTATGATAAATTCACAGCCTAAGTATCTAAGTAGATTAAGCCTTTTGAGAGAGAGTTTTTATTCTGTTTATGTGTCTGATACTAATAGAACGTACGTTGTTCTATTAGTGTATTGGACTTAAATACCCAGTGATAGAAAGTTACCTAACTTCCCACACTTGGGTCTAATGGGTTGGGTCAGCCCATCTAAGGCAACCCAGAATCCAAATCCAACATCTCTCACTCGCACAAGATGGGCAGAACAATATCCACCATTATCTCTCAAAAAACTGATTCCAAAGCATAATCAAACTCCATACAGGTAAATAAGTCGTGCGACTCGCGAGTACACAACAAGTGGAGGCTCAAAGACCATGCACCTGTTAAGGATGACATGGGAGCCACTATCTTTAAAAGAATATAGAGTCTCGCTATACCCTTGACCAAATTAATTTCACATCAGTCAGTGCACACCTAATCCCTCTTAGGCTATGCATGACCTTTAAAATCTCAATCATGTATTCATAGTTATATTTGATCACAAAGATTGTTCAATCACATAAATTGTATAACTGGTCGACCAATGAACACATGTAGCGCTTGATGTGAAACAGTCTTCCCTTCACTTAATGCCCCTTTAAATCAAGTTAACTGTTTTCTCGGACATGTCCCATATGATCGAATCTTACGTGATCTTTAGACAACATACCAAAGTAGCTAACATTAAACTTGACTTATCAGAATATGAGCGTAGGTCATAAAGGGTATATTACAAGAAACATTTATTTCTTCAAGGTCTCATACAGTGATGAAGCAGGGATTCATTCATCAACTTCCTTATATAGTCGCTGGAGCACACACGGTATGAAACGTGTGTTACAGTGTGACTGCCTTTAGAAAAAGGGAGTACGTCTTTATTTAATTCTAACACCGTACAGATTCTAATTTACTTATTACTCAATAACTAACCTGAATCCTCGAACTTAATACTCACAGTAATCGAGGTTTCATATCTGGCTATATACTGGTTGTATGGATCGTGGGAATCCATATCGACCTCATATTAGTTTTAATTGTAACACACACAATAAGAGGTCTCATCTTAATAATTGTCGTTGGAACTAATCCCTGACTAATTTTCAAGGCGACACTAATATAAGTATAGTATTTTCAACAAATACTAACTAACTTATATTGTCTCATCTCTGCACGCACCCACTGCGCCAGAGGCGAATGCTCGTGTGAGAGAGCCAATCTCTCTAACCTGTCGACGTACAATTCGATGCTAATCGTATGTGCTAACATACTCATACACAATTTAATTTACATATATCACAAATATTTAACACTATTTAAGTGCATACACAGTCTCATTCAGATATATCACAAAGATTTAACACTACTTAAGTGCAACAAAAAATTTCATTTATTTATTTATTTGACATCTAAAATATACAATTGTATGATTACATAAGTGATCATTACACAACATATGGAACATACATCAAATTCTGCGCAATCCAAGAGATTTTACATGAGACAAATATATATCTCTAGGAATTGGCTTAGTGAGTGGGTCGGCTACCATCTCATGCGTAGAGATATGTTCAATGATCACTTCTTTCTTTGACACCATATCTCTAACAAAATTATACTTAATGTCTATATGTTTTGTCTTGCCATGATATTTTGGATCTTTAGTGTAGGCAATGGCTGCTTGACTATCACAATAGACTGTCACATGTTTTTTAGCATTTGTGAATATTCCCAAATCCAACATGAACCTTTTAAGGCACACCGCTTCTTGTACAGCCGCTGAGCAAGCCACAAACTCAGCCTCCATAGTAGATAATGCTATGCAAGTTTGCTTCTTGCTACACCAAGAAATAGCCCTACTATTCAGCAAGAAGGCATATTCAGAAGTTGATTTACGCTCATCTGGATCACCATCCCAGTCAGCGTTTGTAAATCCCTTTAGATTTAGGTCAACTTCTTGATACCATAAGCAATAATCCAAAGTGCCCTTCAAATATCTCAGAATCCTCTTAACATCTTGCCAATGAGCTCGTCAAGGGTTAGATTGATAACAACGTACCAATCCTACGGCAAAACATATATCCGGCCTTGTACATAACATGACATACAACAAGCTACCTACAACACTAGCATAAGGAACAATATTCATGTCTTCTAACTCTTTTGGAGTTTTAGGAAACATCCCTTGGTTTAGGCTTTCACCATTGGCTATAGGAGTGTCAATGGGTTTGCAGTTATGCATTTAGAATCGTTCAAGAACTTTCTTGATGTAAGATTCTTGCGACAAAGCAATAAGTCTTTTTGATCGATCCCTCTGAATCTTGACTCCAAGTACATATGCTGCCTTACCCATATCTTTCATCTCGAAAGTTGAAGATAACTACTTTTTAACAGTGATTATATAATCCTTACTATTCTCAGCCAACAAAATATCGTCAACATACAGAGATAGAATCACATATTTATTCTAAGACCTTTTGACATATACATAATGGTATTCTAGAACCATAACAAAACCATACGAAATGATTTCTTGATGGAACCTTAGATACCATTGTCTGGATGATTGCTTCAACCCGTAAATAGATCTTTGGAGCTTGCACACTTTGCTCTCCTGACCTTTTTCTATAAACCCTACAGATTGTTCCATATATATCTCTTCATCCAATTCTCCATTGAGAAATGTCGTTTTTACATCCATCTGATGTAATTTCAGGTCTTGATGAACGACTATGGCTAAAATCCGTCGAATTGAGGCAAACCTAACCACCGGAGAAAAGGTTTCCTCATAATCTATACCTTTCATCTAGGTATAGCCCTTAGCCACTAGGCAAGCTTTGTATTTCTCAATGGATCCATCTGCCTTTCATTTAATTTTGACAACCCACTTGTTCCCAATAGCTCTCATTTTAGGCGGAAGATCAACCAATGTCCAGACTTGGTTTTTCTTCATGGAATTCATTTCTTCTTCCATCACATTAATCCAATTTTGTCGTGCAGATGATGAGAGCTCTTCAGACACATTCTTCGGCTCATCATCATCCTGAGTGGTAACCATTAAAGATTCCCCTTCAATCTGAAAACAACGTCAAGGAATGCTATGCTAGTTACTTTTCCGTGTAGGGGTGTTGAGTGAGCTAGATCCACCAACCGATTCTGAAACTGATTCAGATTCAAAATGACTAACCGGTGTATCTCTCCCACTTGGATCAAGGAACGAAAGTACTATCTCTATTCCAACTAATGGTGTGGAACTACTAGGATTTTCAGGGTTGCTCAACTCAATTAACTGAACATCCCTATCTACATCACCCCTACGTGAGAATTCTGTTTCCAAGAATGTTACGTCACGAGATTCAATTTCGGATACACTCTTGTCTACTTGTTCTCCAATGAAAACATATCCCTTGGAGTGCTCACAATACCGAATAAAAATACACTTTTTCCCTCTAGGTCCCAATTTGCCATACCTATGGAACTATCATGAATATAAGCAGCTTCCCCCTAGGGCCATAAGTTACAAAGTTTATATCGTCTACCTGTCCATAACTCATAAGGAGTGGAATTAACTGACTTAGTGGGCATACGGTTAAGTACATATGTGGCTATTAGTAGTGCATCACCCCAATATGAAATTGAAAGATTAGCTTGAGCCATCATAGACCTAACCATGTCTAGTAAGGTTCTATTCTTTCTTTCTGCAACACCATTCTGTTGCAAAGTTCCAGGAAAAAAAATCGTATAGTTATACCTTTTTCATCACAGATACTTCTGAACTGATCAGAGAGATATTCTCGACCACGGTCCATTCGTAATGATTTTACTTTCATGTCTAATTAATTTTCCACCAAACTCACATATTTTTTAAAACAATCTAATGCATCGGATTTATGTGATATCAGATAGACATGACCATATCTAGTAAAATTATCTATAAAAGTGATGAAGTAAGAGGCCCCATGTCTTGCCCTAACATTCATTGGACCACATATGTCAAAATGGATTAATTGTAACATAATTTTTGCTGTTAAGCCTTTGCCAAATGGTTTTCTAGTGGATTTACCGACAAGGCAACTTTTTCAAGCATGCAAGTTGACTTTTGCTAGTGATTCTAAAAGACCTTCTCTAGCCAGTCTATTCATACGATCTTGCCCAATATGCCCTAACCTGCTATGCCATACATTCACATCTATATCTATAGTGCTAGAATATGTATAATATGAAAAGCATTCATCATTAAGACCATAACTAATATGTTCAATATCCAAAACTAAAAAACCATCCAACAGATATCTATGACCAAAAGAAACAGAATTAAAAAGTAGTTCAACAGAAACGCCAGACATGTAAATATGAAAACTTAAACGCAAAAGGACTAATGCGGAGACTAGATTCCTTTTAAAGTCCGAAGCATAGAAGACATCGTGGAGAAAGATGGTTCGGCCGCCACGCAGCTGAAGTTTGTAAGTGTCAATGTCTTTAACTTCGACCTTAGCATTATTGCCAATGTATATCCATCGGGACTCAGTCAGAACATGTTGGTACTCCACGTACGCACCTCTATCTCTAGCTATATGGTCGATCGCTGCTGAGTCAAGAGTCCACATAGGTAAAGATTCAGTCAGTAACGCACAACTAGAAACGTATGCATTACAAGAAGATTTGGTAAAATGCATTACCTGGGTCTTGGGCTCAGGGCAATCTCGAGTGTAGTGACCCTTCTTTCAACAATTATAGTACTTAACTTTTGCAATGATTTTTTTCCCATTGCTCTTGCCTTTCTTCTTCTCCTTCTTGCCTTGCTTGTTTTGTTTACCCTTTCCCTTATCACCAGATTGTTTGTCTTTTTTGTGTTTAGAGCCAGATGCTCCAAACTTGCTGGATTCAACTACATAGGCTTGTCCAGTGGCCTTGACAACAAAGAGAAGCTCTTCTTCGAGCTCTAGGTGGGGCACAATATCCTCAAGCGTTTTTACGCTCTCATTGTGCGTCATATTAACAATCATGTGTTCCCAATTGGGAGGGGGAGAGCGGATAACAGCTTGCACCTGCTGCTCGTCCGTTATAATATGGCCGGCCGCCTTCAATTCTCTTATCATGTTTGACATTTCCTTAATGTGTTGCCTTATGCTTACATCAGGTTTCTTTTTATAGGTGTGAAATTTGATAGTAAGCCGACACAGTTTTGACACAGAAGTTCCACCAAACTTCAATTTTAGAGCTATCCACATGCCCTTAGCGGTAGGGTAAGCCTCGAATTCAGCAATCAGATCATCATGCATTGTACTAACAATGTAATGCGAGCAGTCGCATTCTTTTTCTTCTAGATCTGATAGGCGTCCACATCCCTTCGATACTGAGCTCCAGTACCAATCTCGAGTTCATTCATTACATGGTTGAGGGTTTCAATGAATTCTTGTTCTTCTAGAAAGTACTGGACCTTACGATGCCACACATCATAGTTGTCCTCATTCAACTTGTCACCCTTATTTAGATCAACTATGATGTTTTTCGATACCATTTGTAACTCTACATAGACATTAATAAGAGATACTTAGCACATACATACACTAAGTAATTTTGTCAGATCGAGTATTAAATTGTATTGAAAAGACACAAGACTTAAAATCAACAGATCGTAGTACGATCTGTCATCCTTTATAGTTCATGTGTCTTAAAAGTACAATTAAACTCGTTCTAACAAAAACTATATTTCCAAAAAAAAATTAATTACTCAAATTTATATTTTTATGAAATGTGAGTTCTAAATGTTAATCACTAAGTTTAGCATCTATAGAACTCCCACTTAGATAAAATATTCTCTTAATAACATTATTAAAAGAATAAAAACAACATATGTCTTTTAAAGATAATCAAATAAGGAAATAGATATATCTATATATAAACAACACTGTTTACATATAAAAAAAAATTGCAGAAATAAATAAACATAATTGTTCATCAACATAATGTAAGACAAATTATGCATTATGTTCATCATTCTGACACCCATATTCGGCTTGATCTGATTCATAAGTTATCTCATAGTCTTTAATTATTTTCAGAGCAAACTGATTAATGAGAAAGGAGTCACTACGAGTTCCCTTAGCTTTGGACATGTTAGGAAACATAGACAAACAAGCAGCGCGTTTAACCCCTTGAAGTACTATCTTTTTCTCAAATTGTTCTATCTCACATAGAGCATCCTCAAAAGACGTTCCCGACTCGTTGATCTTATCTTTCACATGGTCATACATGCTAGGAAGAGAGTTTAGCAATCCCTCAATTTCCTTCTCCAAGGTAGGTGGAACTTCAAGTTTAATGCGCATTTTAAGAACAAAGTCTTTAACTTCATTAAGGTGCTCACAAAAAGTCTTCTTATTAGTAAATTGTAGACTCATGTACTTAGTTAGGAGACGCTGTCTACAATTACAACCGAGACCACAACGAAATCTATTAATATAGGCCGCCGCAATAGACTTCTTCACGGTGCATTTAACTCTCGCCATTTGAATATGACTACAAAAGTCCTAGTTTAAAAATAAGACACAGAATCTTCCTAGATTAAATTCTTAAAGAGATTAATGCACATAGTACATTGAATGTTGTACATACCAACAATTATAATAAAATTACATAAATTTTATTCATCGCAATGAAATTACATAAATTTCATGCAATTAGTTGTAAAACAAAACAATTACATAATTTTCTAGGTGTTCATTTGAAATTTCATTAAATTTCATTCATAGAATGATGTTTTACAACGTAAATTACACAAATTCATACCACTATTAGAAATTATTTAAAATTTTTAAGTCTCAATAGAGTTTAATCTAAGTTTTGTGGTCTAATTTTAAAATTAAGAAGCTTAAATAAGCATATCACAAAGATATAATGCCTAAATAGATAACATTTGGCCTAAATTACAAATATCACAAAGTTTTGTGTACATGGGGTTCATAGAGTAAATATCACATAGATATAGGGTCAAAACAAAAATAACACAATAGACGTGTTTTGTTTTTGACAAGCCGGCTGGATAGTCAGACCACCGTCGCCGTTCGAACTGCCGGTGGCCGGACCACCGGTGGCAGGACCATCGCTGGCCGGTGGCTGGCGTGTTAGCGCCTTGTGGTGACACATAACGCTCATATGGCGCCACGTGGCAAGGCTCTATTGTGCCACGTGGTACCGGTTGTGGGAGATTTAAAACAGTCAATAGTTTAAAAATTTTGAAATACAAAATTCAAAAATTAAATAAAAATTAAATTGTAAAATTAATAAAATAATTATTAAGCTATAAAACCACCAAAACATGGCCACGTGGCACCACTCCCACTATGCCATGTGTCCCCATGTTCAGCCCTACTATTGACTGAGAGAAAAACTGACGCACGCACGCACAAACACCAAGAACACACACTATTTTTAACGCACAAAACAATGCATATTGCAATCTTAAAAAATTCATAGCAAATTCAATTCTTATCGAAAAATTATGAAATTCACGGCATTAGAATCCTTGAAACAAGTACTTTCTAGCAGTATCATAATCATACACATTTGTGATACTTCACATAATCGCAATAATTCAATAAATACGTGAAAAATTGCCAAAACACAATAATTGACATATTTTCATGCATATAATCATGTATATTGCAGGGAACAAACAACATGGCTCTTATACCAATAAAGAACTTTAATACTAAATTCAGTATCTTCATGCATTGTTTAAAGCCATAAAAAAATATTAACCTTTTATATAGTGTAATAGTTTTTGATCGTTGAATATGCTTGTTCCACTGCGTATGTCGTGAATCAAAGTGCACAATATAGTCTTGTGCTCTGATAAATTCACTGCCTAAATATCTAAGCAGATTAAGCCTTTTGAGAGTGAGTTTTTCTTCTGTTTATGTGTCTGATAATAATAGAACGTACGTTGTTCTATTAGTGTATTGGACTTAAATACCTAATGATGGGAAGTTACCTAACTTCCCACACTTGGGTCTAATGGGTCGGGTCAGCCCATCTAGGGCGACCCAGGATCCAAATCCAACAGTTACTGATAGAAGGAATGCGGATCAGTCAAACTCTAACTCTTCCACCTGTGAAGCTACCTGGATTTGCCCCCCCCACCCAATGGGTTGGTCCAAAATTAATGTTGATGCTACTGAAGCTGGGAATGGAAAATTTGTTATTGCTGCAATCTATAGGAACTCTGTTGGGGCTTTTTTTCATGGAACTATGAGTATTATTTCGTGCAACTTGGTGTTCTTGGTTAAGCCTTTTGCAATTAGACTTGGTTGTCATTTTGCGAAAAGTTTAGCCCTCGACTACATCATGTTTGAAAATGATGCAAGTGCACTCCAAAGTGCGATTGTCTTACAAGAGGGAGCGACCTGGTGGAAAGTTAAGCCTATTGTGGATGATATTAGATCAATCGCAACTGAGATCAATGTTTGTTGATTTCAATGTGTCAAGAGGACTGCAAATCAGGTGGCGGATTAAGTAACGAAAAGTAAAGCCAATGATAAGTTAGTTTTTAATTGGTTTGTAAATTTACCCCTTCCCCTGATAGCTCTGTTAAATGCTGATCTGTTCCTTACTAGAGTTGGTTGAAACTCATGTAACTTTTTTGCGTTTATGTGAATGAAAAATAATCTTTTCACCAAAAAAAAAAAAAAAGGCCGTTGACAAATAAAAATATTTTTCGTTATTAAAAGGTGGAGACGAAAGAATATGCCCGAACGTTTTGGTTTAAGGTAGTTTGATTCCACGGAAAGCGTTGGCCTTAGGGAAGCTTATCGTCTAACCATTAGCCAAAATTCCATCAAACTCGACCAAAAAAAGAAAAAAAAAATCATTCAATCAGACAGGAATTGTTAAAGTTTCAATGATTAGTCAACAGCGTGCTGAACTATTGATAACCTTTTTAAAAATGTTTGAATATCTCATCTCCTCGTACGGAGATTTAATCATGTTTACAGACAAGTAAATGAAGATTAATTGGTTAATTCGAACTGTTACAACTAACTCTTTGTCCAATTGAATAGTTGATCTTCCATTAGAACTTTTTAATTTATTCCATATAATTGATTAGTCCTTGATTTTAATCATGTTTGACAAACAGGTCACTTATTTTTAAAAGTGTTATATTTAAATTTTTTAACTTTATAACTTATAATATTGATAGTTTCTTTGTCTTTTCCGTTAAAAAAATAAAGGTAAAGTACAAAAATAAAATAAAATCACGTGATTTTATCGTTACTTTTTTTACAAAAAAAAGATAAAAAGCTAACAGTATTACAAATTATAAAATTAAAATTCTTAAATATATCACTTTTAAAAATAAAAGACTTATTTATCCAACACAATAAGAATTAGGAGGTTAATACTCTTTTTTAATACAATCTCTCATTTTATGATTAAAAAAAAAAAAAAAAATCCACCGCATTAGCTAGGAGTTCCCTCATTAATCAGAAAGTGACAATTTCTAGCAAAAAAAAAAAAAAAAGGATAAAGGCTCGAACGTCAACAACGGTTGAAAGCAATCGCTGTCATTGTCACAACATTTTCACACGTCTCATTATTTTTCTCACTTTTCCATTTGTTTTTTTTTTTAAATTAAGAACTTTAATCAATCAAAAAAACAAAATTTACATCATAGAATTACAACCTCAACATGAGACAAAAAAATATAGTTTAAAATCTTTTCATCAACATTTCAATCTCTACAAATTGTTTTATTTACTAGATTATTACTATATCATTTTCTACGTACAATTTAATTTTTACATCATAATAAATTTTAAAGAATTTGATCTTCACTAGATACTTCATTTTAATATAGCCGCTTGTTCCGTTGCTCTAAATATGAAAAATAATGTTTAAAAGAAAAGCTTGAGGGTGATTGCCTGCAAAAGTTGAGTGCTTGCAATTAAGGGAAATCTAGTTAGCAACCTAATCCCAGCTACAAAAATTAATAAGCCTATGACAAGTTTAATGCCACTGTTCTAGATCCTTGGAGAAATTAACAATTATAATCATTATAGACTTTTTCTTTTTCCTTACTAGCAAAACAAGTGCTAATGGCAAGCCAAAGAAGAACAGAGACCCTTCACCAGCTTCAACAACCATCATGTGGACGACGTTTATGGAATATTTTTTTTTCTAAAAAGAGAGTTGTTTCGTTTTTTCACTAGTTTAGAGATTTATCAATTGAGAGGAAAATGTGAAATTAAATAACCCTCGATGATGGTTACACATTCAGTCGTTTATTGGATCATGAGATATATCATGCAGTATAACTAGATTTAATCATTAATTATTACTTTAACAATTATGAGTAGATATCATTCAATTGTAAAGTTAAAAATACCATTTAAGTTTAAGATAAAACACAATACATTTATTTTTTATTTACAAGAAGTTGAATTTTTCATTACTGTCAAAACAGATTTAACCATTTAAAATTTATAAATAAAATTTCTGCCAACGTGCACTAAAATATTATCAATCTTTGACACGTTAATAGGTAAAAATAAAAAAGGGAAAGAGCATGTTGAGGTTACTGTCTGTATACACTGGTTCATCCTAGATTGAGTCTTTTTTTGTCATATTGCACTGATAGATCATAAATGATAGGGACTTATGGGATTGACCCAGAATATAAAAAAGTAATATCTAAGAAGTCGACCTACAAAAGTATCTAAAAATGACCATCATGCATGACATTGACTTTAGAAAATTGTTTGTATACGGAAATTCGCACAATACAAAATGTGAAATAGAAATGGATCCATTTTTTTCATATTTTATAGCCGCACAATGTGATTTTGTATACAAGTCTGACCTTTGACTTTAAAATAGTTGTGTTTCTTAAATACTCCTTTTTAAAACCGCCAATCATTTAACTCAAGAAAGGATAATTTAAAGCAAAAACAAAAGTAAAAGAAGAGTAAAGTCAAAGGTCTAGACGTGTACAATATTAGCAAGGGTGGCGGAAATCCAAAGGACCGAGTCCGCAGCTTTGGCAACAAATTGAGTTTTGGATCTATTATGTTTATAGAGGAATTAATTTTTAACATTATTATTTTTAATATTAGAACTAAATTGTATATGACTAAAAAAGTTAAACTTTCTCTATTGAACTAAATAATTTGCATAGCTTGGAATATAGAAATATTAAGGAACTAATATAATCCTCGTTGGGGCACTATATTATGTAAATATTTTTGGGATTTGAATGAAACACACATTTACTTTTAGCAATATATATATATTATCCGGTAACCATTTTAACATCCCATCCACATTAGTTTTGTAAAAAAAAAGTTTGTTTAATTTATAAAAATTTGAGTCTTCAATTAGTGTCGATACAGACTTAAACATACAAGATGCATTAATTAGATTATGCAAAAGATTTTTGGTAAATGAACAAGTACTCGAATTTGCCATTAGGGGCTTTGGTCAGTTGTATGTAATTTGTTATGTATACAAGAAGTTACGAATTTAAGTCTCATTAGTTACGTTATATTGTCTTAGACCTCTTCTGAATCAAAAAAAAATAATAATAAATACTCGAATTTTCTACTACTACTAACACAAACTATACACGATCGTCATAAATTATCCATTAATTAGCTATTGCACAACACTTTTTTTTAGTCCTAAAAGGAAAATCCATGGAGAGACAGCATATACATTCTATAATGAGGAAATGTCCCCATTAGTCCTTAATGTTTTGTCGTTGAGACACTTTGGTATCTGATTTTTAAAAATAAATATTTTAGTCTTTAAAGTTAAGTTAGTGAATTTTGCTATCGGGATTAACACTATCCTACTAAATTAACTTTAAAAATTAAAAGGTTTATTTTTAAAAATTAAAGACCAAAGTATGAAAATAGCGAAATATTAAAGACTAATGGGCGATTTCCTCTTCTATAATACAAACAACATTTATTCTGCTAGCAATAGAGCTTGTTGTACCCTAATATAATAAGAAGCCGATCAAAACGAAAAACGTTAATTATAGTAGTCAATTGATGCAATGGTCCAATCGAATTCTTCGACAAGGGATAAAACTCAAATTTAAGATACTATTTATTGTCTATTTGATAAAGAAGATATGAAACTCAGAAATAAGTCCAATTGTTTGCAAGACTAGCACCCTTCTTCAAAGGAAAGGAGACGTCCTTGTTCAGGATTAAACTTATGTCCCGTGAACATAAGTTTAAATGGTGGGGACAATAAAGTTAGGTGGAATGCTCAATAAAGACTGTTGTAATTAAAGATTTTGGAGTCGAATCACAATTTCAAACTCTATTTTATAAATAAATAAAAAAAATTGATGGGAGCTCTAGCAATAAGAGAAAAGATTGGAGCATAAGTGAATCTTTTAACACATTTGTAGAGGATATTTATACCACCTGTATTACACATAATTATCATTGTGCCCCCTATGATTTAAAAACTATCACGTTACTCTCTGTATTTTAAAAAAGTGATCACATAACCCCCCCTAGCGTTATATTTTCTATTAAACGTGTATGTCACGTGTGAGACTCGAGGCCGAACTCACGTGCATTAATATTAAAATATGTATAACTATATATTCTAGTGCTATATATGTCTTAATTATTTGTTATATGCCTTAGAAATAAGTTGGGAACTAAGTTAGAATAAGATAGAATTCAAAAATTAGAAAGATTAACTTTTGGGTGACTTAGTAATTATCAGAGACTTGAGGGGCTAAAGTGCAATTACCTAAAATACCTTCTCAGGCACTAAATTAAGATTAGAATTGGAGTTCTAGTTATTTAAATCTCACTTAGACCCTAATGAATTAGATAGAAAACAAGCTAGGTACAATTGGAAGCAATAAATAAAACTAGGAGTCAAATTAAGATTAAGAGAAAGCTTAACTTATTTACCTAGAATTGAAATTAAATTAAAAGAAATTCTACACCTAACCCCCACCAACCCCACGCCTGATTCAGACCATCCAAGAAGAGAGAAAAATCTGGAAAATAAACAAGAGGAAGAAAGAAAAAGAGGAAAAAAAAAAAAAAGCAAGCAATTAGCTAGGAAATTCAACTCTTGGGCTATCATTGCAAGAGATTTCATCAAATTTATAAGGAATTGAGGTGAGGGGACTTTTTCTAAACTTATTTCAGAAGTATATTACATATATATGTGTTAGAGAGTAAGAAATTGATGTATTACACAAGATTATATGTTATATGCATGCAGAAATTTTATTACAGCAGTTTTATTTTGTGAATTGTTTGAGTAAGTAATTATTTTGAGAAAACTCTGGAAAAGCCACATAATACTCTAGACTCATAGAGGAACAACTTTTGTTTTAGACAAATTGTGAAGAAAAATCGTTTGCTTGCTTGAAATTGCTGAAATCAGTAAAGTTTGTAGTTGAGTTGGTGCAGGACAGTTTTGCTTGCTTGAATTTCGTGATATTTTTGGCCTAGAAACACTATCTAGAAAAATTTGAAAAAATTAGGATAAGTAGTTTGATCAGTTAGAAATAACTTTTGTTTAGGCTAGAAAATTAATAAAAATCTTTTAGGTCTTCAAAAATATTAAAAATCAAAGGCTAACAGAAATCGTGATCAATTTGGATAGTTTGCGCACCTATATTGTTTTGGTCATATCTTGATGAATTTAACTTGGAATTTAGTTCTGTTTAATTCAAGAGTTATCTACTTTCGAAGAGCTTTCCATACATATAAAAATAAGTTTAATAAGAGGTCATTTACTTAGATAGTTTTGCAGCCAAAGTTTTGATACTACTGAAACTTTGAAACTGTTGAACTTGTTTATTTTATGTGCTTATTAATTCTTGTGGCTATAAAATGCACTATAAGACATTATTAGTGGTGAATATATGATTTGAACTATGTGAAATTATGTGTTAAGACTAAAAGTGTTGCGATACACTTTGCGATGTACCATGTGATATACAACATGTGAGGTGATTAATGTGCATTATGAACTATGAATTATTGTTTATGTGTGATATATGTCAAGAATTATGTAAAGTTATGTGTTGAGACTAAAAATGTTATGTGAAATATGATGCGATGTGATTATTAACGTGTTACGTGATATATTACGTGAATAACATGCACTGCATAAATTAACGCATTATTGCAGAGGTTGTAACCTTTTTTCGGCATGGTAGTGTCGAGAAACTCCGGGCAGTATCGGGCATGCCGGTCTAGCTCGGCTACCATAGTTACCAATTCCCCTCTCGCTAGGGAATTTTACTACCCTGAGAGAGTGGGTCGTAGGCTTCGGTATATCCAGAATACCCCGTGTTGGGAGACATAAGGGATTTTAAGATCATTTGGCCGGCCGCCACTTGCTATGCGATGCGTTATATCAGCGTAAGCGTATTCTTATGTGCTAAATGTTTATTTTATAAAAATGTGATGTGTTTACTATATAATGTTGCGACGTGATTCCTATATGTTGATGCCATGTGTTTAATAATTGTTGCTAATATGTGTATGACATTCACAAGTCTTCAAATTGATTTTTAAAAGAGAAAATGATTTCTAAAACCCTTCCTATATTCCTCCCTCACTGAGCTTAAGTTGTTATAAGCTCGCTCCGTTTTTCTACCCTTGTAGGTTGCTCGAGGTAGAAGTTTAAAAGTTGTCATTTGCTCGTAGATTGCACATATGAATACCAAGGTAACAATTTACATTAGTACATATTATACAAACTTTATTGCTAGTGACTAATATTAAAACGTTTCAATAAGACATTTATTGTGATGATTTATTTTTTATTTTTCATTCAGTGTTGTAAAAGGACAAAATGTCGTTGTGGTAGATGTAGAATTTTCTTTCATTTGAAAATTCAAAGTAGTTGCCAAATAGGTTCTTTTTGTGGCCAAAATTAATTTTTTTTTTTGGCTATGCAGGCCAAAATAATAATAAGAATGTACCACTAGTATAAACAAGTCAAATGACTAATTCTTCTTCTTTGTAGTTTAACTAAATTACGATTAATTACAATCGCAATTTGCAGTTGAGTAAAACTCTATTTGGTCTAGTTTTTTGACATTTAAAAATATTTTTTATGATTTTAAAAGTTAAGTCTAACATGTTTGATCCATTTCTGAAAGTTTTTTTAAGCAAAAGTTAAAATTGAAAAAAAATGAAAAACAAGAAGCTTCAAATTGGAGCTTTTCAAAATAGGCTTTTGCGAAACTATTTTTACATAATTTGAGAAGCTATTTTTTTTTTTTTAATATTCCCCTTCATATTTTTTCAAGTCCAACATTGCCCTCAAATTTTTTAAAAGCTTAACATTGTCCAACATAGGCCAAACAGTCAACGACTTTTGTTCAACAAAATTTCAAACTAAAGTTCTACTACTAAAAGCTCTAAGGGGGCATTTGGTTCATGGATTAACTTAGGATTCCTGAGAATGTGAAGTCAGGAATGTAATATTTTCATATTTTGTTTGCAGAATAAAAAAATATTCCCGAGAATATCACATTCTTTGGAATCCATTATTCCCATGATTTGGTCAAATTTTATTCCCGTGTAAGGAAGGGGGTGAAAATATGATATTTTTGAGTTGTAAGAATATTTTAAAAAGTTTAAAAAGATAAAAACACTCCTAGCTAAAATAATCTCTCTTTTATTTTCCCTAAAATATTTTTTATCTTAATATAATGTTGATTGACCTAAGACATTCTTCCAACATCATTTTCTTCTCACCCCACAAATCTCAAACCTTTCACAGTTGCCAATAAGAAGTTATATAAGAAATATAACCTGCCATCAAGGAATTTTTCTTTTACGATTAATTAATTTTTCAAGATTCAATTAATTATATGAGTGGTGTTGTATGGGTGCTGTTGTATGCCGTCAAGATGTTTCTTTAATTATAACTGGCATGAAGGTCAAGATGTTTATCTGATTCATGCCTGTTGTAATTTATTGTCTCTGCTTTTAAGACTAAATATATTACTTCTACTGCAAAGATATTTCCTCGTCAACAAAAGTTAACAGTTTTTTACTCCTCTTAAAAATGACCCAATACAATAATATAATATTTTTAACAATTTAAGAAAATATTTCTAAAAATATTTTTGGTGTACTAAATAACTTTTTTTACATTATTGGGAATGACATTACTGGGAATCACTTTCCCAAGAATGTTATTCCTAAAAATGGAAAATTAATTCATGAATCAAATACTCCCTAAAGCTCAAAAGTTAAAATTTCACATATAAGTTAAACAGACCTAAGTATTCAACGGTGCTAATATAGCAATGCTTTTTAATTCTTGAAGCGATTATCGCGACTAGAGAGACCCGTTCTCAGTGTTGCATTTTCTATTACCCTGGCCTGAATTAGCCTGTAAATAAGCTTTTGAAAGTTTGACATCTAAATGGTGAGAGAAATCACTCTTGTGCATATCATGATCATTTTTAAATAGAAGCGACTTTTGGAAAAGAAAGTTTCATAAAAAAACGTCCAGCTCATTTATAAACAATAACCTAGCCATCACCTAGTAACAAAAATATATCCTTTTTGCTCGCTGAATTAGCAAACAAATATATATATATATATATATATATATATATATATATATATATATATATAGTGCGGGACGAGTTATTTTTATTTGGAGTCAATCGATCCATTTTTTTTTTTTCGGAAATATATATATGTACGTTTAAGATATTTTTAGATTAAAAAATCAAATTAATTCCCACTTATAAAAATTATTTGTTTTTCGTATACCATTACCCGTTCGCTTAGAACTCAACAAGAGAACTCCTAAAACCCTTGAATATGGCTCCTTATTTCCTTGTGAAACTATACTTGGTTTTGGCTATTTTGATCTCTTCTAGTGCCAAACTATAGTCAATCATTTTTAACCAATTTTTATTTTTCTATACTAACTTTTTGGTTGAGTGTATCATATTGATAGAAGGCATGATAAGTGTGTGGTTTATAAACCGTTTCAATAAAGACACTTATTGTAATGATCTTTTCATTTTACAATTAGAGCGTTGTAAAAGAATAAAATGTTAAAGTGGTTCTCAGATGTAAAATTTTCTTTTATTTTTCAATTA
Organism: Ehretia macrophylla; assembly: GCA_037974665.1. Classification (NCBI taxonomy): domain Eukaryota; kingdom Viridiplantae; phylum Streptophyta; class Magnoliopsida; order Boraginales; family Ehretiaceae; genus Ehretia; species Ehretia macrophylla. Next base: position 47,627,098 of record CM075777.1, on the reverse strand, counting down.
GAGCGTTGTAAAAGAAATAAAAATTTATGTTGAGGTGGTTCTTAGATGTAAAATTTTCTTTCATTTGAAAATTCAAAATATGTAGCAGTCAATATTAAATAGGTTTTTTTAGGCCAAAAATAATATTGATTAGGTGAAAGATGTCGTTTTGAAATGTGCTATTAGTATAAAAAATTAAATGACTAATTCTTCTTCTTTGTATTTTGATTAAATTATAATTAATTAAAATCGAGACATGCAGTTGAATAATTAGTCTTGAACATGTTGTTGAAGTCTTCAACATGTTTTTGAAAACTGCTTTATGGTTAGAACTTATAACGCCTTTCTCAAAACGTTGTTGGTGAAGTCTTGAACATGTTTTTGGCTTTCTCATTCTTTCCGCTACTAGTCTTAATTTGAAAGTTCTCGTCTCCTTATTTCCTTGTGAAATTATTTATACTTGGTATTGACTATTTTGATCTCTTCAAGTGCCACACTATAGTCAATCATTTTTAACCAATTTCTATTTTTCTATTCACAATCTCTAACTTTTTGGGTGAACGTCTCATATTAATAGTAGACATGGTAAGTGTATAGTTTATAAACTATTTCAATAAAAACATTTATTGTAATGATTTTTCATTTTTCAGTTAGAGTGTTATAAAAGAATAAAATGTTGAAATGGTTTTCAGATGTAAAATTTTCTTCTATTTTTTAACCAGAGTATTGTAAAAGAAATAAAATGTTTAAGTGATTCCAAATTAATATTGATTAGGTGAAAGATGTCCTGTTGAATTTACTATTAGTATATAAATAAGTTAAATGACTCATTCTTCATCTTCTTCTTTGTATTTTAACTAAATAATAATTAATTGACCATTGCTATATACACGAATGCTGTGAGACGAAATTTAAGAGTAACATTACACACGAATAATTTGGGTATAGATTCTCCATTGTAATGTTTTTTTATAAATACTAAGGCTCTGTCTGTTTGTCGTAAAATAACTTGTTGGTGAAAAATATTTTTAAGAGAAAATATTTTTTTAGAAAACATAAAATTTTCTAATGTTTGGATGTAATAGTAAAAAAATTAATTAAAATTATTATTTTATTAATCTTTTAAAAAATATTAATAATAAATCACTTTTAATTAATTAATTTATTAAATTTTTTTTAATTCATTAATAAGAATTCAAAATAAGATAAAAATAATTAACTATTAAAATCTTTAATTGCATCGGTTTGTATCAAACTCTTTAAAATTTTTCCTTAGAAATGACAATTAGGATTTTATTTTGGAAATTGGATGCAATATCTTTTTAGTCAGGCTAGGCCCTTGCTTATGGATAAGCCGTAATTGTCCCTTCAAATGCGGAAAACTACACCGTTTGAGTGCTGAGCCTTGTGCTTTCCTATCCATTTTCCTCGAAAAGAAAAAGGCTTAATTAAATAGGGATCTAAAGAAATTTTGATCTTCTTCAATAAAACCAAAATTTACCAATGAAAACCAAAATTTGATAATAATTCCAACATAGTAACTTATTGATAGTTCTCTTGAACTTAACTAGAGATCGCTTGGCACATCCAAAACATTTATCATTACATAGCAATCGACCATTACATTAATGCGCGAAATATATGTATACACATATGGAAGTATATACACACAAACATATAGAAAGAGAGAGAGAGACAGAATTACTTGGAGGTCTCGACGGCGTTCGCGAGTGAAGTCATCAGTAGAGCCAGAGATGACCTTCACCTTCATTGTTGTGTGTTTCAGCTTTGATTTTCTGCCGGGAGAGACCTAAATCCCCCAGTTTTTGCTCTTGTTTTAGCAGGCAAAGCCCAGTTTTCTTTTTTCTTTTTTTAATAGATGCTAGAGTTAAGCCCATTTCAAAATAATGCAGAATGGCCCAAAGGTCTTTTTTTTTTTTTCTTTCGTTTGTCAACGATAATGTTTAATATTAACATAACAAATAGAATACAAAGTGTGCCCCAACACACCTTGGTCCAAGCAAAAAAAAAAAAAGAGTACAAACTAGTAGACCAGCACACTATAGCCCAAAAAAAGAAAAAATGCAACCATTGGGGCCAACCAAATCTAAATAACAAAATGAAGCCCAAAGGCAAACTAGCAGAAAATAAGTGAAAAATGGGCAAAACACACAGCCCAACTAGCAAGTTGTGCCAAAAATATAGAAGAACTACACAAGCAAAGAGAAAACAAAGGAGAAAGAAAGAGAGAGAGAGTAAAAAACAAAGATACAAAAAGAGAAGATGAGAGGTGCTGCGGCTAGTATCCGTTGTTTGGATTATTTATAGCGCCACATGCTAGTGAACTAGCACAAAGTTTTAAATGACCGATTAATTATTTTTTTTTTTTGTCTCAAATCATCCGCTAAACATGCCAGAGAAGAGATCAATTGATTTAGTTTTAACAAATAGTTGAGCTAAATTGTGATTTGTCACATTATTTTTACAATATATAATAGGTTAAAGATTTATGTCATTCATTAATTAAGCTCTTTTTCGGTTTTAAATCACCCATTTAATAATGTTTTGGTTTCATTTTAATCCCTTCTTAAACAATTGTTGTATAACAACTTCGAGATTAGATATGGTTTATTTCTTTCAATTCCTCATTGGTCTTTTTTTCTTTAAACAATTTGCAGTTCTTATTTACTTGTCAGGTGGCTCCATGCAGAAAAGGAGGTACCACCTGATGAAAAACCCTTGTTACACTCACCTTCGAAACATGATTATTGTTCCTAAATGATCTGAAGTGTGATTGGGGTCTATAATAGCAAAAACTTTAACATGGTTGAGAAACCAGAAATTATTGGTCATTACCTCGCCAAGTGATTAATGACAAGCCCAAATTTTAATTAACTTTTTATATATTATGAAAATCAATTGATCACTTGTCTAAAAAAAAAATGTTAATGAGGAACTGAAAGAAATAAATTATATTTATTTGAGAAGTTTTTTATGTTACAATTGTTTAAGAAATGGTTAAAATAAAACAAAAGTTTTACCAAATAGTGATTTGAAAAGGAAGAAGAGTTTAATGGGTGAGATAAACTTTAACCTATTCCATATTATAAAATAATGTAAAAAATTACAATTTAGCCCAATTAATTGAAAAACTAACAGAATTAACAAAAAGAAAAAAAAAATTGTTTAGGGGGAAATTTGAAACAAAAAAAGAAAAGTTTCTTGCGTGATTTGAAACTTTTACATTAGTTTAATGAATTGTGGCAGAAATTCACGTTATAAAATCCTAACTAGAATTACCTTTCATTTTACTATCCTGGCTTCTTTTTTTCTTCACAAATTTATGTTATTCTTAAAAAAATAAAAAAATAAAAAAGATAATTTTGTTAAAAAGGATAAAAAATTAAAAATTTTAAAAACAAAATAATAAAAAATTAAAAAGTAAATAATTTAAAATAAAATTTAAATGTTTAAAAATGAAATAAGTAAAATGATAAAATAATAAAATATAAACTAGGATTAAAAATATATAAATAAATTAATTTTATCTAAGTTTAAAATATTTTTTTTAAAAGCTGAATTTTAAATGTTAAAATTTTGAAATAAATTTAAATTTAAAAAATTGAAAAATAAAATAAATAAACAAAATAAAAAAATATAAGCATATTTTTAAATTTATATTTAAATTAATTTTTTAAAGATAAAAAAGTTAAATTTATTTTACTTGTATAAATATGTTACACATATATTACTTGCACATTGGTGAAAGATATAAAGTATATTGTGACTTATATATAATTAATTTTTAATAATATTTTATATTTTAAAGTTACGGGCATTGTTGGAAAAGTCAAAATTTCAAGAATATATTGAGTCTAAACCAAACATAACAATATAATATAACATTCTTAAGATTATTTTAACATACCAAACAGTTTTAATTACATTCTTTGGGATTGTGATATATATATCATAGCTAGCAAGACTAAGGCCTTAGAATTAAAAGAATTTGTTGTCAATCAGCATCCTTTTTTGGATGACATGAGTACTTAGTTGGTGAAACTTGATTATTGAATTATTCGGCAAAATTCGGCTACCAACCCCGAGTACAACGGTGCATCCCCACACATGCACTAGGTCATCAAGGGAGAAACTCTAGAGTAGTAGAAGTGTTGAACCCATGATCTGTAATAGCAATTTTATCTTCACTACCGCTGAACCATACCCCTAGGGGCAATCAATATCATTTCTTGAGTATATCTTCAATAATATTGGCTTATTTAAATTTTTTGTTGGAATTTGGGTTTTAACTGAAATGAATATGCAGTATTGTCTTGATATTTGAGTAGATCATATACTTGTAAGTGAGAAGGACTAGGTATATAAGTGTTCCTCTTTCTGATTAGATGAACATAGTATATTCACATATCAAATCAAAATGAGCGGTGAATGAGAAATTTAATAACAAAGTTAACAGATCAACTTGGGAAACAAATTGAGAAAATGGGTTCGTCTCCTATGAGAAAAAAAAAACAATTGTGTTAATCATTAAGTTCGGTCCAATTCACCATACACCACTTGTTTGTTCCTTGCCTTGTATTGGATTGGTTTGGTTAGGCTCAATTTGTACTGTGGGTGCGGATCCGATCACAACTTTAGTTTTAGATATAATGTTTTCTCCGAATGGTAAAAAGGTCAATTTAGGGCATGAACTTAGTCTAATATGGAATTAACGGCCTGAACTTCAAAACCTTCTATGAAAAGGCTTAAAATTCTAAAAAAGATGCGTTATACACACCATTAACTAATGGTATTTGTATTTTGCATGACTGTCTTCTTTCTTTTCTTTTAAAGCCTACGTGTCATATTAGGTTTCATTTCAACCCCTACATGGATTTTTTGTGAACATCAAATAACAATAATTTCTAAATATCTTAAACTAAAAAAATAAGATATCGACATATACACACACATATATACCTAAGCATATAAACAAAAATCTCTATATGCACCTGTATAAGAGAAAAGCCTACTTGTTCTAGTATTTTATAAATGTTTGTGTTTATATGAGTAGGAATATATATGTGCGCGTAATGGTTTTTTAATTGTTGAACATTTTGCAACTGTCTTATTTAGTTTCATCAGTTAATCTTTTTAATCACTTTTGTTAATAATTTCTCATGAGATTTTTTTTTTTTTTTTTGCAATGGTTCTAAATTATAGTTTAATTGCAACGGTATTTTAATTGTTGCTTATTATATACAAAAACCTGGTCTAGTAAACAATTTGCAACAGGGCTATATGTAAAGGCACTATATGCAAGGTTAAAGTCATTTGTAATAGTTTTTAGCCTTTTCTATAATAGTTTAAATATTTTTCAATGTTGCAACATATAAAAAATGTGATAGCCTAGTTGATATCTTCCTTTTTAGCTTTAAAAATGTCTAGAATTTATTACGCTATTGTTGAATTTAAGATATCAAATTTTTTTATTTGGTGTTTATAAAAAAAAGTCAAATAATAGTTGGAAAGAAAAAAAATATTTGGCATTGTAGGATTAAAAAGAAAAGAAATATGCCACAGAAGGAAACTACAAACACTATTGGTTAACAGTGTGTAAAACAACTCTTTTTTTAGAACTTTGAGTCTTTCCATGAAAAGATTTAAAGTTTTGGCCCTTAATTTCATATTAGACCAAGTTCAGACCATAAATGACCGTTTTCTCTTTTGAAAATCTATTCCATGATTTATTTCAAAATAAATATATTCAGAATTCATATAAGGATTTCTTCTAGAAATAAGTATCATAAATAAATATGTTGTTAGTCGCATTTGTTTTATTTTCTATCAAATAAATATCATTATTCAGAATTAATTTCAACAATTAAATGGTCACTATTATGGTCAGAAAATCGTTACTTATTTTTGTTATCATTATCTGAGTTGTTTTGGCATGAAAGATAAGAGGTTTAAAAAAAACATCATGCATACAAAATTTGCATAGTCAAACAAAGAGTGTTCTACTTTATTCGGTTTGTCATATCTTGTGATTTAAAGTACTACTTTTATAAGTAGAAGATTGTTTTAATCTTTCTCCTTATTCTAATGACATGCAAACAGTGTTGCTGTAAGAGTTTAGGTATATATTAGAAAATCCAAGTAGGGGTATTACTAGATACTCTTAATGAGAAATCATGTATGTGAGTGGGCTGCTCCCATGAGATTTTTCGAAGGTTGTATTTTTTAGAGCACTCATGAAAACCCAGAGTTATCCAGAGCTAAAATGAACAGAACCGTGAGAACCTAAACAAATTCAATGAGGATACTGTATGAGTTTTATTGTCTTGGTTTATATAAAAGTTGAATAGTTCAAGACATTTTGTTTAATGGTTAACAAGTAAATCTCATAGCTCTCATTGGGGAAGATTCAAGGCCAAAAGCTATCTATCTCAAAGTAGTGTCTTTTGAATTAAACTCTCTCTTATGTCTGTATGGCTAATTAATTTTTATTCATGTAGGGGATTGTTGGAATTTGTATTGTAACCCAAGTGAATATGCAATGTTGACTTAATATTTGAGCAGATCCTATATTTCTATGTTGGAAGGATCAAGTATATATGTAAGTGTTTCTCTTTTTGATTAGAGGAACATAGCATATTCATAAGTTAAACTCAAATGAGTGGTGCACAAGAATTTAATGACATAGTTGATAGATCAACTTAGGAAAATAAATTGAGGAAGAAGGTTTGTCGTACATGAGGGAAATAAAGCCTATTGTGTTGATCATTAAGGTTGGTCGAATACATCACACAAAACCTGTGGTGCCTTGCCCCATATGACTCGGTTCAATTTGTATTTTTAGGTGTGGATCTGATGATGATTTTATTTTTGGATTAATGATTTTTAGAACTTATTTCATGATTTATTTAGTAATTTATTATAGAAATAAATATATTAAGAACTTATTTTAGGATTATACATATATATATATATATATATATATATATATATATATATATATATATATATAAGAAACAACCCAGGGAAGATAAGATAATGATAGACATAACAGAAAGCGGAACAAACACAAATAATAGGAGGATAAATAAAAGTAATACAACAAAGATGAAGATAAAATGAGACAAAGTCTCTTACTTGTTATTTAATGTACTGGAAGAAGACTGTGCTATACTGTTGGTTGTACAGGAGTATAATGGAAAAGAGTGATCTAGATAAAAGAAAAATTAAAAAGGAGAAAGTATATCTGGATCCTATGTTGTGAGACAGACTCTGCCTTAATATAGGATATTAAATCTGAAAACAAAAGTGAAAATGTAAAATGAAAAGTCAAAAGTGACTTTTCCTAAAATGAACAGTAAAAAGTGATTTTTACTATTCATGAATAGTGACTGGATAGTGTCGGCTTTTACTGTGGCCGAATTCTGTTTTGTCTTCACGTGTTGATCTTGTTTGGCATTTTACTGTGGCCGAAAGATCTTCTGTCTTGACATGATGATGATGTTTCTGATTGGATTACTTTCACTGTGACCGAAAGTAATTTCGTCATCTTGTGATAATGATGACTGATGATGGAATCTTGACTGGATTCATCTTCTTCTTCATCTCTGAGTCTGAAACTGGTTCTATGCTGAAGACGTTGTAAAACTTCTTCATGTCTGGATCATATTGACTTATGGTAGAATACATACAAGTACACTGAGTGATGTATATTTCCCATTAATACAAAGAAAATAAATAAACTAGTCTATTTTCCCTATAATCTAATCTGCATCGTACTTAGTCTTACAATCTTCGAAGCCTTACTATCTTCGAAGCCTAACTACCTCTCATCAAATCGCCACATGGGTAACAATGGAGTCTTACATCTTCTGCTCCTCAATCCCGTGACCTTACAAGATTATTGAGATAGGTTTGCTAAAGGTAAGTTGGCTAAAGGTAAGGTGACTAAGCAAAATACAAAATAAAATACAAGTTAGAAGATAAACAAGTTTCTAAATCCTTTTTGGCTTTTTGGGAAAGCCACACCCATCAACGGACTTGAGGTATCTTTACCAGTTGTCGTTTGACCTAGCTGAAGTTTCATGGAATTCTTCAGTAACCATATGACTTCAGAGAGGGGAAGTCTACCCGTTCAATCCTAGTTTTTGAAGGGAACTTAAAAGAACAAAACCCTATCTGTCCAATGTTTTTGGTGAGAACATTAGGAAACTCATATGTCCTGTGTTTTTGGAGAGAACACTAAGAAACTCAAATGTATTGTGTTTTTGGCGGAGAACACAACTAAACTCCATTGTCTGAGTTACAATGGTATAAAAATGCTGTAACAATCACCTTCATTGTCATTGGCACTATCTGTGGAGATAGATGCCTGATCTGGGGCAATTTCATTGAGCTGAAGTAAAATGGCCTGAACTTCATCATAACTGGTGGCAGCTGCTAACTGGGTTTGGAGGAAATTCTTGAAGGAGAGGAACTCCTGTTGAACTGGTTGAATTTCATTTTTCTGCTTCTGATTGGTCTCTAGCCGTGCTTGGACCTTTGGAGTTGAACAAGAACTGTTCTTCATCTTCTTCCACCACATGTCACAATGATTTCTTTCGAAAGTCGGTATGACTTGCTGATTTTCGAAAGACACATGTTTAAATGTGAATTCTGATCTAAATATCCATGTTGCAAAGAAAATTCTATAGAACACAAAAAATGGGGAAAGGTAGACTAATTGGACTGGTGCCTTCCAATTCTCCGTGAAGTACTGGAATCCTTTGAGGACTGGTTCTGGTAATATGTCTATTATAGGACCATATGATGCCCACTATTGGATAAACCAATTTGGGACCTCTAATGGGAATGATTTCTTGAAAAGGAAAAACCATGACATATCATGTTTATCATTCTAGCGATAGAAATATCTGAACCATGCCTGAATGTAATCATAATAGTTATAGTCTCTGAGGGGTAAATTTTCTGGGATCTGTTTGGTTTTCTGTAAGGGTTGTGCCCATTGATCAAGGGTGAGCACAGTCTGTAGCTTCGTCTTGACGTGGGTACTAGTGTGCTGGCTTTCTGAGCATAAGAACTGAGATCGAATGCTTTTGCCTTGCCTTTGTCTTTCTTGGGTGCCACTGTTACTAATGTCAGGAATGAATGATCCTGCAAAATGGTTAGCAACAATATAAAGAAAGAAATGTGGAATTGAAATGTTATCAACTCTGCTTCTGGATCTGAAATCTTTGTTTCAATCTACTTAATTGCGATGGACTTGAAACAATCCATCTAAATCCACTAATTGGATTTTTGGTGTCCGCTTCTGTGAATCTGCAAAACAACAAAAATAAAAAAGGTATTCCCGAAGGAATCATGTTTCCAAGAAATCCGATTTTTGTCTGGAAAAGTCTAATCTTGGGTGCAAAAACCACAAGACCGTTTTCTTTGATAATTTTTTTAAAAAAATGCAAATGTTTCCAATGCTGATGAATGTCATTACTGAAGACTAATACATCATCAATGTAAACAATTGTAAAGTCTGTGAACTGATTAAAAATCTGAGTTCATAATGTTTTGAAATTCTGAAGGTACATTCTTTAGCCCAAAAGGCATAACATTTTACTCATATTGTCCAAATGGAACGGTGAATGCTGTTTTGTACCTTTCTGATTCAACGACTTGGATTTGCCAAAATCCCGATTTCATGTCAAATTTACTGAAGACATGGGCCTGATTTAATATCTTAAGGAGATCATTCTTGTTGGGCAATGGATATCTGATCCATTGTAAGACCTTGTTTAAGGGCTTATAGATTATGACTAAACGAGGGACTCTTCGTTCCTGTTCTGCATGTTTATTAATGTAAAAGGCTGCACACGACCATGGGCTTTTGCTGTGTCGGGTTAGCTTTTTATCTAATAAACTCTGGATCTCTTTCTTACAAAGAGAAAGATATTCCTGGTTCATCTAGATGGGCCTAGCCCTGGTAAGAATATTATGTTCTGAAAAGTCCTTCTCATATGGGAGAGAGACAGAATGTTTCTTACGAATCCAAAAGGCCGTAGGAAGATCTGAACAAACTTCTTTTTCAAGTTTGGTCTGGAATTCATTGATGGACTTCTGCTGTTTAGCAATCTGTTCATCAATTCTGAGACTTTTAATATCCTGTTTAAGAAAACTAATTTGGTTTTCTTTCTGTTGGATTGAGTTAATATCTCTTCGTTGTGAAGGGAAATAAAACTCAAAAAGGATAGGTTTACTTAACACATTGGTAGATATACCTTGTTCTGTAACAGTCATGGGAAATAACTGTTGAAGGAATGGATTCCCGAGAATGACTTGGGAATTTAACTGTTTTATCAGCACAAAGCTGGTAGGAAAACAAATACCTTGGTTGCACACATGTGCATTAGGTAATCTGTACCTAATCTGGAGTTTTGTAGAATCAGCTGTTGAAAGCTTCTCTCTAGTTTTCTCGAAATATCTGGAAGGAATTAGACCTTCTTGGATACAGTTCATATTTGTACCTGAGTCTAATAAGGCAATGGTTTCAAATTTGAAATCATTAACCTTGATGGTTAAGTGAACATACCATTTTTGGTACGTGATTCTGTTTAGAAGATTGAGAAAATCCTCTGTTAGTTTGGAGGTACTAGCTCCTTCTGTCAGTTTGCCAATAGCAATATGAGTCTGTTTATCAAATTCATCATTCTGAGAAAGATGTTCTTGACGTTCTAGTGATTCTATTTGTAAGAGCTGGACATCTTGTTAGAGATGTTCATGATTAAGTCTGAGATCACAAATCTCTTGTCTGTATTCTTGTTTGAGTTGCTGAATTTCTGTTTTTAACAGTTTAATCTTATGTTGGAGATCAGAGATTCCCACTGGTTGGATTTTTCTCTTCTGGAATTGACTGAGAATATCAGAATAATTTGTATTCTTGATATCAGTCTGATGTGTTATGGATAGAGGTTTATTTACCTCTTTTTCATCCATTATATCTTTAAGTCTGAGAAGATAAGCTTGTTTTTCTTCTGGATCATTAATCTTACAGATCATATCAATCATAAGACTGTGAGAATCTGTAAGGACATTTAATCCTTTCTGACATAAACATGCTCATTTGTTGGGACAAGCACATTCTTGGATGGTGTTGGAAGAACTACTAGAATAGTAGTTGTCTGTTCTAATCTGATTTATGTTTTCATCATCAGAATATTCTGAAGAAGAGCTGGATGATGATTTAAGATCATCATTGGACTGGATTATTTTGCTCTTTGTAGCTTTATCTAATTCTAGTGATTTAATTAGTGATCTGACTCTGCAGTCTCTTGCAAAGTGTCCTGATTTACCACATTTGAAGCAACCTGTGGCTTTCTGTTCTTTACTCTGTCTATGATAATTTGGTTTCCAATTTCTTTGTGGAAACTTCTGGTAATATTTCTTCTTATGACTGTATGGTTTGTTGCTATACTTTTGGTTATACTTCTGTCCAATGGACTTAAAATGACTTTTATATTTTCTGGAAGAAATTCTGGATTTATGTGTCTTTGGGGTGGTTTAATTCTTTCCATACCATACTGTTCACACCAATTTCATAATTTCTTTCTGTTAGACTATTTATTCAGTTGTGCTTTAAGACAAAGATCAGTGCAAATCTTCAAAGCAGTCTTGTTTATATGTGATATCATATCACCATATGTTATTAGATCGTAATCTAATCCTGGATAGTCTAGTGAAAGGGATTCTCTCACTTGCTGAGCAAACAACTTTGGAAGACCACAAAGGAATCTTTTTTTCCAATAACTGGTGTTGTTGTCAGATCTTTGGTATAGTTTACTGAGAAAGACATCCTTATACCATCAGAAGTCCTGGAGTGTACGACATCTGAGGTTCTGAAGGATTTCAGATGTTCGTTCCTGATAAACTGTGGGATCACCTATGAAATGGTATGTGATATCGAAAACTAAGGCTGATAGAGCACATGACTCTGTCTGACCTTGCTGATTAAGAACAGGTTCACCATTCTCATTGGTTTTCACCATGTTAAGAATGCCTTCTTTGGTAGCGTCATTGAGGTGGTCATCCCACCATCCTTTGAGCTGACCATTGAAGCCAAGAATGATATTTCTGGTCACTGCTCTCTCAGAAATAGCTTGCTTGTAAATGTTACCGATAATGATCATTTGTTTGGTAACATTGAGAATCTGGTATTCTGACATTTCATCAATATTCCATTCATAGATTTGAGATCCTGAAAAAGATCTCTGCGAATGAAATTCTTCAATTTGAAGATCTGAAGGTGAAGGTCTAGGATAGAAATTTTTTGTATCTGGAAAAAAAATTCTATTAATGTGGATAGTAGCGTTATCCCTCCCGGAATTCTGTGAAGAAAAGGAATCGTAATCAGAAGTACTGGCTGACTGATGTAATATTTGAAGAGCCAGTTGGCTAGATGAAGGTTATGATTTCTTTGTTCTAGAAATCAGTTCCTGGAGAAGTTTGGTATTCTTCTCTTCTGTGGATTCCAAGTTTGGAATGAATTTGGATATCTTAAAAGGTAAAACCTTGATCGAAGATTATGGTTTAGCCATTGTACTGGTTAATTTAAGTGAATCAAATGGTTTTATCAATGAAACAGTGGTCTGTTCAATTGACTTCTGTTTTGATTCAACAGGTTTAATTGGAGTTATAGTACTATTCTGTTTTTCAAGAATATCTTTGATATTATGAACTTGTTTCTGTAAAGTGACTAATGAAAGATTAGTCCAATTATTTTGTTGAGCTATGTCTTTTAGTTCTGGTTCCTCTATGAGGATGATTGATTTTAAATCTATTGTTCCTTCTTTAGTAGGAATCTGTGTGTGTTGAAACGGAGGGTGCTCTGCATTAATGACTGTTGTGGAATTAGGTAAATTCCATTTTCTACTTCTTGCAGTAAGAACATTAATGTTCATTGGTTTATTTCTGTATTTAAACCACATGAAAAATAGTACATTTAATCTAACAATTTGCAAATACTGGAGCCATTGGCTTTTTAAATCTGTTAATTGTTCATCGTTATGGTTATTAAAATACCATTCCCTGATCTGTTTGTTCTCATCTGAAAGAAATTCCTCTTTCAAACCTTGAACATCTCTTTCAAAGACTTCAGACAACATATTGATGCCAAAGTCTGAGGCTGAAGGGTTGAAATCAACAGATGACGTATCTGTTGGTTCAAATTCTGGATAGATAGGTCCAGCAGTCTGTTCTTCAATCTTAATTCCTATTGGAACAGATTGAGTCTGGGTTCTGCTTGTTGATGGCAAATCAACAAAGCTTGGAGTAGGGTCAGAAATGCTGATCCTAGAGATACTAGAGGCAGAACGGGATAAGATTGAACCTCTATTTCCTCTATCTATTTTAATGGAGACAGTACCATCATCATACTGGATGATCTGTTCTATTCTGGAGTTCTGGATGTTCTGGTCCTGAACAACTGGTTTGGTGGCATTTTCAATGTCCCACCTTTCTGGAAGTGAAACTTCGTTCCACTTAATAGTTCTGGGTATATTAACCATGGATCTATTTCTGTCCATATTCCAAAGGATAGTTTCATCTTTTGGACGTTTTCTAGTTATAGATCTAGGATTTAATCCTGTGGTCATCAATTTATAATTAAGACGATAAATAACTTCATATGCGTGTGTACCACAATCAACATAATAATTATGCGTCTTAATATCTAACTGAAGTACTTTTATGACATGTGGACATGTAAGCAATATGGTATGATCTGGAAAACAATTAAAGAAAATAGGTCTATTACACAGACTAGTTTCAACTAATCCTAGTAATGAATCATTATATCTAAGTAATCTACAATCTCTAAGAGCTAGATATACACTGGTATCTAGTCCTTCTCTGATTAAAGGCTTAAGTGCGACTTCCACATGGCCAATATGTAGAAACCTATAGCCGTTTCTAATGGCTTTGTCTAGGGATTTCTGGGAAAAAAGTCTGATACTCTGTTGATCACTGGTTAATGGCACTACTTCTTCCTTACATTTAATAGTAAGTAGAGATTTTAGGTCAATGAGACCCTTCTGGTAAATCTCTTTTATGTCCATCTTAGGAGGTTTCCAATTACTCAACTCTCCTACTGTCCATGTATGTTCTGTTTTAGCTATAGTATTATTATCTGATCCAATTGAAGTATTACTGCTACTAGATGCCATTACAGCTATGTTGACTAGTCTTAACCTTACAATCTGCGAACCGACTTACTATCTTCGAAACTACCTCAAGGGACTCCTGGAGTCTACTGCCCTTCCGCGGGTCTTACTCGCTCCCTACCCTGTCTTCGTAGTTAAAGGTAAGTTGTCGATACAGGTATGTTGCTTAAGACTAACCTAATAGTTGCTCTGGCTCTGTACCAGAAACAACCCATGGAAGATAAGATAATGATAGACATAACAGAAAGCGGAATAAACACAGATAATATGAGCATAAATAAAAGTAATACAACAAAAATGAAGATAAAAGGAGACAAAGTCTCTTACTTGTTATTTAATGTATTGGAAGAAGACTGTGTTATACTGTTGGTTGTACAGGAGTACAATGGAAAAGAGTGATTTGGATAAAATAAAAAATTAAAGAGGAGAAAGAATATCCGGATCCTATGTTGTGAGGCAGACTCTGCCTTAATATAGAATATCGAATCTGAAAACAAAAGTGAAAATGTAAAATAAAAAGTCAAAAGTGACTTTTCCTAAAATGAACAGTAAAAAGTGATTTTTACTATTAATGAATAGTGACTAGATAGTGTCGGCTTTTACTGTGGCCGAATTCTGTTTTGTCTTGACGTGTTGATCTTGTCTGGCATTTTACTGTGGCCGAAAGATCTTCTGTCTTGACATGATGATGATGTTTCTGACTGGATTACTTTTACTGTGACCGAAAGTAATTTCGTCGTCTTGTGATGATGATGATTGATGATGGAATCTTGACTGGATTCATCTTCTTCTTCATCTCTGAGAATGAAAATGGTTCTATGCTGAAGACGTTGTAAAACTTCTTCATGTCTGGATCATACTGACTTATGGTAGAATACATACAAGTACATTGAATGATGTATATTTTCCACTAATACAAAGAAAATAAATAAACTAGTCTATTTTCCCTATAATCTAATCTGCATTGTACTTAGTCTTACTATCTTCGAAGCCTTACTATCTTCGAAGCCTAGGGAAGATAAGATAATGATAGACATAACAGAAAGCGGAATAAACACAGATAATAGGAGGATAAATAAAAGTAATACAACAAAGAAGAAGATAAAAGGAGACAAAGTCTCTTACTTGTTATTTAATATACTGGAAGAAGAGTGTGCTATACTGTTGGTTGTACAGGAGTACAATGGAAAAGAGTGATCTGCATAAAAGAAAAATTAAATAGGAGAAAGAATATCCGGATCCCTCTTTTCCATTGTACTCCTGTACAACCAACAGTATAGCACAGTCTTCTTCCAGTACATTAAATAACAAATCACTCTTTTCCATTGTACTCCTGTACAACCAATAGTATAGCGCAGTCTTCTTCCAGTACATTAAATAACAAGTAAGAGGCTTTGTCTCCTTTTATCTTCATCTTTGTTGTATTACTTTTATTTATCCTCCTATTATCTGTGTTTATTCCGCTTTCTGTTATGTCTATCGTTATCTCATCTTCCCTGGGTTGTTTCTGGTATCAGAGCCAGAGCAACTATTAGGTTAGTCTTAAGCAACATACCTGTATCGACAACTTACCTTTAACAACGAAGACAGGGTAAGGATCGAGTAAGACCTGCGGAAAAGTAGTAGACTCCAGGAGTCCCTTGAGGTACTTTCGAAGATAGTAAGTCGGTTCGCAGATTGTAAGGTTAAGACTAGTCAACATAGTTGTAATGGCATCTAGTAGCAGTAATGCTTCAGTTAGATCATATAATAATACCATAGCTAAAACAGAACATACATGGACAGTAGGAGAGTTGAGTAATTGGAAACCTCCTAAGATGGACATAAAAGATATTTACCAGAAGGGTCTCATCGACCTAAAATCTCTACTTACTATTAAATGTAAGGAAGAAGTAGTGCCATTAACCAGTGATCAACAGAGTATCAGAATTTTTTCTCATAAATCCCTAGACAAAGCCATTAGAAAGGGCTATAGGTTTCTACATATTGGCCATGTGGAAGTCGCACTTAAGCCTTTAATCAGAGAAGGACTAGATACCAGTGTATATCTAGCTCTTAGAGATTGTAGATTGCTTAGATACAATGATTCATTACTAGGATTAGTAGAAACTAGTCTATGTAATGGACCTATTTTCTTTAATTGTTTTCCAGACCATAATATATCCCTTACATGTCCACATGTCATGAAAGCACTTCAGTTAGATATTAAGACGCATAATTATTATGTTGATTGTGGTACACACGCATATGAAGTTATTTATCGTCTTAATTATAAATTGATGACCACAGGATTAAATCCTAGATCTATAACCAGAAAAAGTCCAAAAGGTGAAACTATCATTTGGAATATGGACAGAAATAGATCCATAGTTAATATACCCAAAACCATTAAGTGGAACGAGATTTCACTTCCAGAAAGGTGAGACATTGAAAATGCCACCAAACCAGTTGTTCAGGACCAGAACGTCCAGAACTCCAGAATTGAACAGATCATCCAATATGATGATGGTACTGTTTCCATTAAGATGGATAGAGGAAATAGAGGATCAGTCTTATCCCGTTCAGCCTCTAGCATTTCTAGGATCAGTATTTCTGACCCTACTCCAGGCTTCGTTGATTTTCCATCAACAAGCAGATCCCAGACTCAATCTATTCCAATAGGAATTAAGATTGAACAACAAACTGCTCGACCTATCTATCCAAAGTTTGAACCAACAGATACATCATCTATTGATCTCAACCCTTCAGCCTCAGACTTTGGCGTCAATATGTTGTCTGAAGTCTTTGAAAGAAATGTTCAAGGTTTGAAAGAAGAATTTCTTTCAGAAGAGAACAAACAGATCAGAGAATGGTATTTTAATAACCATAACAATGACAATTAGCAGAATTAAAAAGCCAATGGCTCCAGTATTTTCAAGTTGTTAGATTAAATGTACCATTTTTTATGTGGTTTAAACATAGAAATAAACCAATGAACATTAATGTTCTTACTGCAAGAACTAGAAAATGGAATTTACCTAATTCCACAATAGTCATTAATGCAGAGCACCCTCCGTTTCAACACACACTGATTCCTACTAAAGAAGGAATAATAGATTTAAAACCAGTCATCCTCATAGAGGAACCAGAACTAAAAGACATAGCCCAACAAAATAATTGGACTAATATTTCATTAGTCACTTTACAGAAACAAGTTCAGAATATCGAAGATATTCTTAAAAAACAGAATACTACTATAACTTCAGTTAAACCTGTTGAATCAAAACAGAAATCAATTGAACAGACTACTTCATTGATAAAACCATTTGATTCACTTAAATTAACCAGTACAAAGGCTAAACCAGAATCTCCAATCAATGTTTTACCTTTTAAGATATCCAAATTCATTCCAAACTTGGAATCCACATAAGAAAAGAATACCAAACTCCATGAACTAATTTCCAGAACAAAGAAGTCAGAACCTTCATCTAGCCAACTGGCTCTTCAAACATTACAACAGTTAGACAGTAATTCTGATTGCGATTCCTTTTCTTCACAGAATTCCGGGAGGGATAAAGCTACTATCTACATTAATAGAATTTCTTTTCCAGATACAAAGAATTTATATCCTAGACCTTCACCTCCAGATCTTCAAATTGAAGAATTTCATTCCCAGAGATCTTTTTCAGGATCTCAAATCTATGAATGGAATATTGATAGAATGTCAGAATACTAGATTCTCAATGTTACCAAACAAATGATCATTATCGGTAACATTTACAAGCAAGCTGTTTCTGAGAGAGTAGCGACCAGAAATATCATTTTTTGCTTCAATGGTCAACTCAAATGATGGTGGGATGACCACCTCAATGTCGTTACCAAAGAAGGCATTCTTAACACAGTGAATACCAATGAGAATGGTGAACCTGTTCTTAATCAGCAAGGTCAGATAGAGTCATGTGCTCTATCATCCTTAGTTTTCGATATCACCTACCATTTCATAGGTGATCCCACAGTTTATCAGGAACGAACATCTGAAATCCTTCAGAACCTCAAATGTCGTACACTTTAGGACTTCTGATGGTATAAGGATGTCTTTCTCAGTAAACTATACCAAAGACCTGACAACAACGCCAGTTATTAGAAAGAAAGATTCCTTTGTGGTCTTCCAAAGTTGTTTGCTCAGCAAGTGAGAGAATCCCTTTCACTAGACTATCCAGGATTAGATTACGATCTAATAACATATGGTGATATGATATTACATATAAACAAGACTGCTTTGAAGATTTGCACTGATCTTCGTTTTAAAGCACAACTAAAGAAACAGTCTAACAGAAAGGAATTAAGAAATTGGTGTGAACAGTATGGTATGGAAAAAATTAAACCACCCCATACTCAGAAGACACATAAATCCAAAATTTCTTCCATAAAATATAAAAGTCATTTTAAGTCCATTGGACAGAAGTATAACCAGAAGTATGGCAACAAACCATACAGTCATAAGAAGAAACATTACCAGAAGTTTCCACGAAGAAATTGGAAACCAAACTATCATAAACAGAGTAAAGAACAGAAAGCCACAGGTTGCTTCAAATGTGGTAAATCATGACACTTTGCAAGAGATTGTAGAGTCAGATCACTAATTCAATCACTAGAAGTAGATGAAGCTACAAAGAGAAAAATAATCCAGTTCATTGATGATCTTGAATCATCATCCAGTTCTTCTTCAGAATATTCTGATGATGAAAACATTAATCAGATTGGAGTAGATAACTACTATTCTAGTAGTTCTTCCAACTCCATCCAGGAATGTGCTTGTCCCAGCAAAGGAGCATGTTTCTGTCAAAAATGACTCAACGTCCTCACAGATTCTCATAGTCTTATGATCGATATGATCTGTAAGATTAATGATCCAGAAGAAAAGCAAGCTTATCTTCTCAGACTTAAGATATAATGGATGAAAAAGAGGTAAATAAACCTCTATCCATAACACATCAGACTGATATCAAGAATACAAATTATTCTGATATTCTCAGTCAATTCCAGAAGAGAAAAACCCAACCAGTGGGAATCTCTGATCTCCAACATAAGATTAAACTGTTAAAAACAAAAATTCAGCAACTCAAACAAGAATACAGACAAGAGATTTGTGATCTCAGACTTAATCATGAACATCTCTAACAAGATGTCCAGCTCTTACAAATAGAATCACTAGAACGTCAAGAACATCTTTCTCAGAATGATGAATTTGATAAACAGACTCATATTGCTATTGGCAAACTGACAGAAGGAGCTAGTACCTCCAAACTAACAGAGGATTTTCTCAATCTTCTAAACAGAATCACGTACCAAAAATGGTATGTTCACTTAACCATCAAGGTTAATGATTTCAAATTTGAAACCATTGCCTTATTAGACTCAGGTACAAATATGAACTGTATCCAAGAAGGTCTAATTCCTTCTAGATATTTTAAGAAAACCAGAGAGAAGCTTTCAACATCTGATTCTACCAGACTCCAGATTAGGTACAAATTACCTAATGCACATGTGTGCAACCAAGGTATTTGTTTTCCTACCAGCTTTGTGCTGATAAAACAGTTAAATTCCCAAGTCATTCTTGGGAATCCATTCCTTCAACAGTTATTTTCCATGACTATTACAGAACAAAGTATATCTACTAATGTGTTAGGTAAACCTATCCTTTTTGAGTTTTATTTCCCTTCACAACGAATAGATATTAACTCAATTCAATAGAAAGAAAACCATATCAGTTTTCTTAAACAAGATATTAAAAGTCTCAGAATTGATGAACAGATTGCTAAACAGCAAAAGTCCATCAATGAATTCCAGACCAAACTTGAAAAAGAAGTTTGTTCAGAACTTCCTACGGCCTTTTGGGTTCATAAGAAACATTCAGTCTCTCTCCCGTATGAGAAGGACTTTTTAGAACAGAATATTCCAACCAGGGCTCAGCCCATCCAGATGAACCAGGAATATATTTCTCTTTGTAAAAAAAAGATCCAGAGTTTATTAGATAAAAAGCTAATCCGACCTAGCAAAAGCCCATGGTCGTGTGCAGCCTTTTATGTCAATAAACATGCAGAACAGGAACGAGGAGTCCCTCGTTTAGTCATAAACTATAAGCCCTTAAACAAGGTCTTACAATGGATCAGATATCCATTGCCCAACAAGAATGATCTCCTTAAGAGATTAAATCAGGCCCATGTCTTCAGTAAATTTGACATCAAATCGGGATTTTGGCAAATCCAAGTCGTTGAATCAAAAAGGTACAAGACAGCATTCACCGTTCCATTTGGACAATATGAGTGGAAAGTCATGCCTTTTGGGCTAAAGAATGCACCTTCAGAATTTCAAAACATTATGAACCAGATTTTTAATCAGTTCGTAGACTTTACAATTGTTTACATTGATGATGTATTAGTCTTCAGTAATGACATTCATCAGCATTTGAAACATTTGCATATTTTCTTTAAAGTTATCAAAGAAAACGGTCTTGTGGTTTCTGCACCCAAGATTAGACTTTTTCAGACAAAAATCAGATTTTTTGGAAACATGATTTCTTTCGGGAAAATCACACATATCTAAAGAATACTTGATTTTGTAGAAAAATTCCCAGACATTCTGCGTGAGAAAACACAGTTGTAAAGATTTTTAGGATCTTTAAACTATGTTGCAGATTTTTATCCAGGTATTCGCCATTTATGTAAATCTCTTTTTGAACGACTTAAAAAGAACCCTCTAGCATGGACTGATGTCCATACAAAAGTTGTTCAGGAAATTAAGCGTCAAGTAAAGGTTTTACCAGTTTTGACTTTATGTCAACCAGACACCCCAAAGATAGTTCAGACAGATGCTTCTGAATTAGGATTTGGCAGTATTTTAATACAGATTTTAGAAGGAAAAGAACATATTGTTCATTTCCATTCAGGAACATGAGATAAAGCTCAACAGAACTATTCAACAGTCAAAAAAGAAATTTTGTCCATTGTAAAATGTATTTCAAAATTTCATGATGATTTGTTGAATCATAAATTTATAGTACGTGTTGACTGTAAATCAGCCAAAGACGTATTAACAAAGGATGTTAAGAATATAGCCTCTAAATAGATATTTGCCAGATGGCAGGCCATCATGTCAATTTTCGATTTTGATATTGAATATATCAAGGGAGACGATAATTCCATCCCTGATTTCCTAACCAGAGAATTCCTAACAGGCCATGTGCCTATCACATAGGATTCCTTCGGGAATACTTTTTTTTATTTTTGTTGTTTTACAGATTCACAGAAGCAGACACCAAAAATCCAATTAGTGGATTTAGATGGATTGTTTCAAGTCCACCGCAATTAAGTAGATTGAAACAAAGATTTCAGATCCAGAAGCAGAGTTGATAACATTTTAATTCTGCATTTCTTTCTTTATATTGTTGCTAACCATTTTGTAGGATCATTCATTCCTGACATTAGTAACAACGGCACCCAAGAAAGACAAAGGCAAGGCAAAAGAATTCGATCTCAGTTCCTATGCTCAGAAAGCCAGCACACGAACAGCCACTCTAGCTCAATCATCAACCCCAGTCAAGGTTGAAGACAAACAGATAACCCATACACAGAAATCTACCCAGTTACTCCTAGGTAGAAACCTCATAGTTTTGGGGACTTTGACCCCGCAGAAACAGTTAACCGGTGTTCATGCAGGTACTGTAGGTACATCGTCTTCACAGACGACAATCAGTAACAAGTTTCAGCCCCTTGTTGCTAAACCAAAACCAGTAACTCCAGAACCTAAACAGTTACCATTCCCCTCATACATATACAAGAACGTCTTTGTTGGCCTGAAAAGTCTATAATCTTTATTTTGATAATAACAAAACATCTTAATTGTGCTTTAGCATTTTTTTGTAAGACCTTCATTCCAAAGCAAGTCTACATCAACATTGGATCAAGTTGTTTCAGTAAAGAGTAGAAAGCTTTTTGGATCAAAGACCAAGCTCTATCAAATTGTATCCAAGCCCTAAAGAATTCAAGTTATTGACTCGTAGATAAAGAGGGAGTCACAAGGAAGGAGAAGTGGTGACATAAGGGGTACCGGCCTTAAAAGTTGTCGCTTGCCTAAGTATGATTTGTATCGCTCAAAATTTCTCCAAAAAATATTTTTTTGATTTCAAAATCATTCGTAGAAAAATATTTTTTATTTCAAACTCTTGCTTTTGAAATCATTTTATAAAAATACCTTTCAACTAGTTTGAAATTTTTTTTGGGATGTTAAAAATGCTAAGAAATCTCTTTTTCAATATGCCCAAATATTTCTGGGCTCAAAATACCTTTTCAGCATTTTTTATGGTATCCGGGCGTTACCAGCATTTTCCGGTCGCCCGGATAGAAGGTGCAACGCCCGGCAGAAAAGACCTTTCCGGGCGATACACGCTCTTTCCGGGCGCCCGGATCAGTGCCTCAGCGCCCGGATGAGTTAACGGGAAAATCCAGAAATCTTGCTTAAAATCTGATTTTTGTCTAATCTTTCCCTCTTTTTAAGCCATGCCTTCTCACCTTCAAAATTATCTCTCCAAGCCATAATTTTCAGATTTTCAAAAGAGCTTTCATATCATTCCTATTGAGAAATCTTGAGCTATTATTATCATATCTTTTGAGCATTCAAAGCCATCTTCAAAGTGTAATATCAAACTCAAATAGGAGTTGCAATTGTCATTTATTCTATCACATAATCTTTGTAATACATTCTTTCACATAGATTGAGAGAATCATTGTGAGAAGAAGTATTGTAATCCTTTGTGGACTCAAAGGAAGAGAGAGTAGTAGGTTAAGCTTCACCTACTTTTGAAGGAGCTTGTGTAACTCTTGTGGACTCAAGAGTAATTGTAGTTGGTTCTTGCTTCACCAACATTTGAAGAAGCATCATAGTGAAGTGTTATTAAAATCCTAAGGGAAGAGAAGACCTTAGGTGGTGGACTAGGCCTCCGGGAGTGCGAACCACTTGAAAATCATCGTGTTTGATTTCTCTTACTCTATTCTCTTTATTTTCAAGTTATTTACTTTCGTGTGGATATTGCTCATCTTAATTGCTTGGTAATTGTTGAGATATCTATTTGAAATTTTACCTTGAAACTCTAATTGCATATCTAGTGTTAAATACTCATATGCTCACCAAGTGTTTGATAAATTGCCTACAAGAGCTTCTAGTTTATTATCAATCCTTACTAGACATTGCCTCCATATTAAGAAATTTTAAATAGCTTAACCTTGCCTAAACAACCTAATTCACCCCCCATTTTAGGTTATTAAGGACCTACAATCTTTGACCAGATTCTTGTAACAGAGCCATTTCATTTTAGACAGAACCCAGACATCACTCCTGATGAGTTTGCTAGGGCATTTCTCCATCCCTATTCAAACTACATCCCAGATAACACATACAAAACATAGAGTTAATATGAGGCTATTCTCATAGCAACAGGCTCTATAGAGTTTGTCCCAGATGACAGTGACAAACAACCAGGCCAATATAGCTACGTCAAGGCTAAGCTACAGACTGTGCTCACCCTTGATCAATGGGCACAACCCCCATAAAAAACCAAACAAATCCCAGAAAATTTACCCCTCAGAGACTATAACTATTATAATTACATGCAGGCATGGTTCAGATGTTTCTATCACCAGAATGATAAACATGATATGTCAAGATTTTTTCTTTTCAAGAAATTATTACCATTAGAGGTCCCAAATTAGTTTATCCAATGGTGGACATCATATGGTCCTATAACATACATATTACCAAAACTAGTCCTCAAAGGATTCCAGTACTTCACGGAGAATGGGAAGGCACTAGTCCAGTTAGCCTACCTTCCCCCATTTTTCGTGTTCTATAAGATTTTCTTTGTAACATGGATATTCAGATCAGAATTCACATTTAAACATGTGTCTTTCAAAAATCAGCAAGTCATACCGGCTTTCGGAAGAAATCATTGCGTCATGTGGTGGAAGAAGATGAACAACAATTCTTGTTCAACTCCAAAGGTCCAAGCATGGCTAGAGACCAATCAGAAGCAGAAAAAGGAAATTCAACCAGTTCAACAGGAGTTCCTCTCTTTCAAGAATTTCTTCCAAACCCAGTTAGCAGCCACCACCAGTTATGATGAAGTTCAGGCCATTTTACTTTAGCTCGATGAAATTGCCCCAGATCAGGCATTCATCTCCACAGACAGTGCCAATGACAATGAAGATGATTGTTACAGCATTTTTACACCATTGTAACTCAGACAATGGAGTTTAGTTGTGTTCTCCGCCAAAAACACAATACATTTGAGTTTCTCAGTGTTCTTTCCAAAAACACAGGACAAATGAGTTTCCTAATGTTCTCACCAAAAACATTGGACAGATAGGGTTTTGTTCTTCTAAGTTCCCTTCAAAACCTAAGATGCAATGGTTAGACTTCCCCTCTCTGAAGTCATATGGTTACTAAAGAATTCTATAAAACTTCAGCTAGTCCAGGTCAAACGGAAACTGGTAAAGACATCTCAAGTTTATTGATGGGTGTGGCTTTCCCAAAAAGCCAAAGAAGATTTAGAAACTTGTTTATCTTCTAGCCTGTATTTTATTTTGTATTTTGCTTAGTCAACTTACCTTTAGCCAACTTACCTTTAGCAAACCTATCTCAACAATCTTGTAAGGTCACGGGATTGAGGAGTAGAAGGCGTAAGACTCCGTTGTTACCCATGTGACAATTTGATGAGAAGTAGTTAGGCTTCAAAGATAGTAAGGCTTCGAAGATAGTAAGACTAAGTACGATGCATATTAGATTATAGGGAAAATAGACTAGTTTATTTATTTTCTTTGTATTAGTGGGAAATATACATCACTCAATGAACTTGTATGTATTCTACCATAAGCCAGAACGATCCAGACATGAAGAATTTTTACAACATCTTCAGCACAGAACCATGATCAGACTCAGAGATAAAGAAAAAGATGAATCCAGTCAAGATTCCATCATCAGTCATCATCATCGCAAGACGACGAAATTACTTTCGGTCACAGTGAAAGTAATCCAGCCAGAAACATCATCATCATGTCAAGACAGAAGATCTTTCGGCCACAGTAAAATGCCAAACAAGATCAACACGTCAAGCCAAAACAGAATTCGGCCACAGTAAAAGCCGACACTATCCAGTCACTTTTTACTGTTCACTTTAGGAAAAGTCACTTTTGACTTTTCATTTTACATTTTCACTTTTGTTTTTAGATTCGATATCCTATATTAAGGCAGAGTCTGCCTCACAACATAGGATCCATATATTCTTTCTCCTCTTTAATTTTTCTTTTATCCAGATCACTCTTTTCCATTGTACTCCTGTACAACCAACAGTATAGTATAGTCTTCTTCCAGTACATTAAATAACAAGTAAGAGACTTTGTCTCTTTTTATCATCATCTTTGTTGTATTACTTTTATTTATCCTCCTATTATCTGTGTTTATTCCGCTTTCTGTTATGTCTATCATTATCTTATATTCCCTGGGTTGTTTATATATATATATATATATATATAAGAATATATATATAAGTATTAGAAATAAATGCATAGTTAATTACAAATGTTTTATCATTAAATATCAGTATTCAAACATAATTTTAGCAATTAAGTGGTCATTATTTTTGTTAGAAAACTACTACATACTTTTCCTATAAATACCCAGGTTGTTTCGGCATGAAAGATAATGTTTTAAAAAAGCACTCTTGCATATATATAGAGTTTGCATAGTAAAAAAGAAAGAGTTGTAATTTATTTGATTTGTCATATCTTGTGATTTGAAGTATGCTATTATAAGACGAAAATTATTGTATTTTGATAGACTTATGCTAGCAACTATAAGCACCATATACAGGGTTGTAAAAGTCTTAAGAAAATATATTCTAATTCAAGCTCCGATCTTACTCCAAGCTCTTATATATTATGTATTTTCAGGCATTCTCTCGTATTTTGGTACTCTTGTGCATTATAATATTTTTGGACCAACTGATATTCTATAGATTCTATTATATTCTTTTTGCATTCATTTTGTAAAACTTTTGTCTTTTTTTATTCCAAATCTATTTTCAATTGCGCATGAAAAATTAAATCATATATATATATATATATATATATATATATAATTATATATATATATATATATAATTATATATATGTGTGTGTGTATGTATGTGTGTGTGTATTTTAGAACCTTGTCAATCGTGAATTATGAATCAGTCGGCAAATTATGTACTCACATAAGTTTTACCAACATTTTCACTGTTTCAAGTAATTGCCTTATTCTTCATTGATTATTCTTCGGTTAGTTCAAGTTCTCTTATTGTATAATTTTGCCTATTACCTACTAAATGTATATCATGAAAAACTTTGGTATTTGTAAAAGAAAAATGAGAGAGAGATGTCGCACTTACAAGGAAGAAAGCAAAATTGAACTTGTGATTCATACAGAAACTTTTGACCCAAAAAAAAAAAGAAAAAACTATTGTTAGATGTCACATTATTTTTATCATTTATTTATCACTTTCTATCTGTATGCTTAGTTGGTATGTCAAAAAAAGAAGAAGATAAAGTTGGTTACTTGGGCATACCAACTAGGTGTACACATATGAAGTGGTAAATGACTGATAAAATAAGCTAACATCTAGCAACACTAAAAAAACAATTCATACATAAATGCATGTAAGAGAAAGATAAACATACTTAAATTTTATATCCCTATAGTGAATTGAAATTGAAGCCCTAGGTGTTTCTTAATTATTTATGCCTATTACATGGCTCTGAGCATGTAGGCAGAGCTTATTTATTGAACACGATATACTTGTAATTCATGCGTTTTTCTTTTTTATTTGCAAGGCATTTTTATTAGTTGTTGTGTTGTCTTGCTACAAGCCAGAGGGGAGTCTTCTTATGCATGGCTAGTCCAGGAAAAGGTTCTGTGTCAATGTCTTCTTTCTTCATTCCAGGGGGTAATTCCCAATCAAAGGAGTGGAGAAGATTGGCAAGTCCAAGCTCCACTGTTGCTGTTGCCAAATTGATTGCAGGGCAAATTCTCCTGCCTGCTCCAAATGGAATTAATCCAAAATGTTGCTCTGTATAATCAACTGTGCTATCCAAGAATCTCTCTGGTGAGAACTCGTGTGGATTTTTCCAATATTCTGGATCTCTTGAGATGGCCCATATATTAACAAATATTGCAGTTTTAGGTTGGATTTCATATCCATCTATGATGCACTTCTCTGTTGTTTCCCTTGGTATTGAGAGTGGAACGGGTGAATACAATCTTAAAGTCTCTTTTATGATTGCCTTGAAATAGAGAAGTTTTTGGATATCATCTTCTGTTACTATATCTTTGTTTGCCACTAGGTCTCGAATTTCTTTTTGAACTTTTGTCATAATACGTGGGTTCTTCATTAGAGTTGTCATGGCCCAAATTATTGTGGCTGCACTTGTATCAGTTCCAGCAATAAAAATATTCTGCGAAGAATATTTAAGCACAAAAATAATGTTAATTGACAACTTCTATAAAGTTAACTATTTCCAAACTTTGGTAAGATTTAACATTGAGAAGAATTTAGTTCCTATTCTGATTGCAATGAATTTCAATATTTCTTATTTAGAAACTATAAGGGGCAATCGGTATAGAAAAATGGATTGTGAATGGAATGACATTCTCGGTTCTATCTTAATTCCTATGCTTATTATGAAGAACTAAACTTGGGAATCCCAATTCCCTAAGTAATGCGATTCCCACAAATATGAGAGTAGTCATTCCTAACAAAATGCATGGGATTAGCTCATTTTCATGTTTTTGGGACGAAGTCATTTATTAAATGAACAAACTGTCCTTTCAAATATAACACGTATATAATAACAAAAGTCAATCCTTACAATAATAATAATAATAATTATTATTATTATTATTATGATTTTAAAATTATTATCTAATCGTATTATTATTATTATTATTATTACTATTATTATTATTTATATGGTTTTTGAATATTATTTATTATTTTATAATATTATTATTATCTATCAAATCACCATAATAACCTTTCAAACTATAAAAATGTATATGATAGTAAAAGAAAAATACTTATCATTATTACTGTTATTATTATTGTTATTTATCAATATTATTTTAAGAATATTATTTATTGATTATTATTATTAATAAAATTGCTATTAATGATATAAATACCCTTCAAAACATAACATATATATAATAAGAAAAGAACAATCCTTATCGTTATTATTAATATTATTATAATTATTCAATATTAATAGTATTCTTGTTTATAAATGATTAAAATGCCCTTTCAATACATAAAAGTGTATAACAACAAAATGAAATTTATTATATTGTTATTATCATTATTATTATTTAATGTTAATATATTATTATTATTATTATTTATTTACTTACTATTATTATTTATCGTTATTATATTGCAATTTCTATTGTTATTATCATTATAGTTATTTTTATTCTTAAGAGAATAACATGTATACAATAACAAAAGGACAATCTTGTTATTTTAT
Organism: Ehretia macrophylla; assembly: GCA_037974665.1. Classification (NCBI taxonomy): domain Eukaryota; kingdom Viridiplantae; phylum Streptophyta; class Magnoliopsida; order Boraginales; family Ehretiaceae; genus Ehretia; species Ehretia macrophylla. The sequence goes on along the minus strand of CM075777.1, from coordinate 47,598,309 downwards.
AAAAGTCATTTCCAATACTACCCTATATAAATCAATAAATTCATTCTTAATTATATCTATTTCTATAATACATCGAATATGGTATATTGTTTACCAAATTCATTCCATTCATACTTCTATTCCGTTTATTAACTCATTACATTTCGTACAAATGCATTCCAAGATACCAATCATCACCAAAGAAAATGATCAATTTTGAAGCATGTATAAAATCAGAATGTTTGAAGACTGATGCTTACCTGGAGCAATGCTTTGAGGTGGTCCATAGTCAAATCAACTGGAGTTGATTTATCTTCCCGCATTTGGAGCAAGAGACTAAGAATGTCTTGTTGTTCCATCGATCCAGACCTGTTTGGGCTACTGAGGTGCTCGTCGAGAAGTTCCTGGCAGAATGAATCCAACTCCTTGAAGGTCCTTTCCAATCTTGCAATTGTGCCGGTCAAATAATCAACCCACCCTAGTGAAGGGAGATAATTAGAGAAAAAGAAGCCTTGCATCATGGCCTGAATATCAAGTAGAAGGTCATTGAATCGTCTCTGGTCTGATCCTTCTTCATCATATCTCTTGCCAAAAGCAACTCTACAGATTAAGGTTCTTGTTAGAGATATTATCATCTCAGACAAGTTGAAGACTTCACGTCTAGAAGCGTGCATGGATATCTTTTTAATCATGCGTGTGGTTTCATCTTCGCGAATGGGCCGGAAAGATTGAACTTGTTTGACGCTGAAAAGACGAAGAATAGAAGCTTTTCTCATCTCCCTCCAGTAATCGTTAATTGGAGAGAATCCAATGTCCTTGCAGTTGTAAGTTATCCTTTTCGTGCTATAAAGTTGGAACCTACCAGAGAAAGCCAGGTCATTTTTCTTCAAGGCCTCTTCGGCCATTTTCGCTGAAGAAATCACGATTAATGGCCTTGAACCAAGTTTCATGGACATGAGGGCACCATATTTCTTTGACAGTTTCCATAAGTAGAAAGGAGGATTGGTGCTATCAAATTGATGCAAGTTTCCTATAAAAGGAAGCCCTGATGGACCTGGTGGAGCACGACTCTTTCCAATAGCTCTCTTGAATCTTGGAATAACGAAGAGGAGAAAGATTGGGAAAGCTAAGATGAGATAATAAGCTGGTAACATCATCTTTTCAATATTTCTTGAGAGAAGCTGATATGTTTACTATCTACTACAAGCAACCTTTAATGAAAAGAAGAAGACTGAAATGAGTCTTTTATACTGTGCTCGGCAGATGTTTTCATTCAATTCTTTATTAGAGTACATGTTTTGCACTTGGGCACCGTAACTATTCTTGCACTTCGAATATTTTACATTATTGTTTGTTAATTCTAGAAAATTTCAACTTTGAATATTTTACATTTTTGTTTATTAATTCTGTTTGTTGATTTTCAAACTTTCTTTTATTGTTTTTAATGTTGATTACGGTTAGCTTCATGTTAATTATCAAACATTTATACATATTAAAAGATAGAATTGCCCTTGTACATTTTGGGCATGAAAGAAAGAAGAAAAAAAAAGAAGTGAAATAACCGTTGGATTTAGCCGCTGAAACCCAATGACTATTTGGGCATAGCTGGGTATTTCTTAATCTCATTTCTTTTTTTTTTCCCCATATATTTTCCTTCAATTCTACTTGTTGCATCAATCCAAAAAAAAAAAAAAATCGTGGAGGCAAAAAGTCATAAAAATATATTCCAAGAAATTTGTTCAAATGTCTAAAACATCATCAATTAATTATTCGGAAAGATGTAAACGTCAATTTGATTAAGTTCAAAAACGGCAACTTAAAATTTTATCACAATATACATCACCTTGCAACACTTAATGAAATTTTAAGTTAGAATAAAGACAACCCAACAATTCAAAACCATCCTAAATAATTGTAACAAAAATTGCCATGATTGACAGCTACTAAACTTCCTCTCATCTGACAAAAAAAAAAAAAAAAAAAAATTCCTCTCATGACTTTATCAACGACTGAACATGGAGTTGATAGTCCATGTCTATTACTAATAAGCACAATGGAGTTGTCCCACGAACATGCGTAAAAAAATATTGTCAATTAATGATTAGGGTTAATATTATTTTTGGTCTTTTATCTTTAATCTCATTAATATTTTAGTTCTTTATTTTTAAAAATGAGACATTTCAGTCTTTTATTTTTTAAAGTTGGATACCGTTAGTCCTTGTCGCTGATTCGGTTAAAAAAAGATAGAAAATACGTAATTGACCAAAATATCCCTGCAATTTGGTGGTGGTAAGGGTATTTTGATCATAGCACGTATTTTTCCATCTTTTTTTAACGAAATCAGTAACAAGGACTAATGGTGTCCCAACTTTAAAAGATAAGAGACTGAAATGTCTCACTTTTAAAGATAAGAGACCAAAGTGTCAATAAAATCAAAGATAAGAGACCAAAAGTGCTATTAACCCTAATGATTATTATCCTTTTGCTAAAAGATAAATTTACCCTTGTCACAGTTAATTTTAACAGAAGAATTAAAGTAAATATTTTTTATAAGTAAAGGATCAAAATAACTTTTTGTGCAGAGTTAAGGGACCAAAATATCCTTTTCCCATTTTCTTTCATTTGAAAATTCAAAGTAGTTGCCAAATAGGTTCTTTTTGTGGCCCATAGACTAGGTGAAATATGTCCTTTTCACGTAACTCATAGTATTTTGACCAACATAATAATAAAAAAAGAAGATTGTACTATTAAGATATTCACTGTACTCTTCTTCCTTGTAGTTTAAATTATGATTAATTACAATCCCAATTTGTAGTCAGAAGATATATTAAACAAATCTCGCAAGCAATTACCGCCTTCCAACTATTATATGACTTCATTGATGACTATGACTACTAAGATATATATTCACCATTATGTCAACTTAGCTGCTCTCTCCGGAAATCTTAAACAAGACTCCATCATCTCCATGACGCAAATTGATTTTTAAAAGAGTGAGGCATCTAAAAATCTAAAGGGTTGTTAGATTATTACAATATTGTCTTATCTAACGTTCAACTTTAGCTAATATTTCCATTTTATCTTTACTTTAATTATGAGAAATGTTAAATATCATATATTTTTTATTCATCACCTCCTATGTGTTTATTTGTCATACAATAATATATCCGTTTGCTCGCTGAATTAGCAAATATATATATATATATATATGTATATGAGTTACTTTTATTTGAAGTCAATCGATTTAATTTGTTTTTTTTTTTTGAACATATGTATATGTTTAAAATATTTTTAGATTAAAAAATTTAATTATAATTTTAAAATTAAAAAACCCAATTAGGCCCCACTTATAAAAATTATCCGTTTTTCGTATACCATTCCTCTTTCGCTTAGAACTCAACAAGAGAAGATAACTACAAGAACAAGAAGTATATCCGAGAAAATAACATACCTACCTCTATCAAGTTATCTCAACAAGAGAACTCCTAAACCTTGAATATGGCTACGGCAAAGGGCTGTAATGGGCAATGTCATCAGATAATGCAGCTATCTATATCCGCTACTGGTCTTAATTTGAAAGTTCTCGTCTCCTTATTTCTTTATTATAAAATTATACTTGTTTTTGACTATTTTGATCTCTTCTCTACTGCCACACTATAGTCAATCATTTTAAACCAATTTTATTATATTTGTAGTAGGCATGATAAATATGTGGTTTATAAATAATTTTAATGAAGACACTTATTGTAACTTTTTTTTTTCTAGTTTTTAAGTAAAGCGTTGCAAAAGAAATAAAATGTTAAAGTGATTTCTTAAATGTGAATTTTTCTTTCATTTTTTAATTAGAGTGTTGTAAAAGAAATAAAAGGTTGAAGTGGTTTTCATATGTAAAATTTTCTTTTATTTTTCAATTAGAGCTTTGTAAAAGAAATAAAATATATGTTGAAGTGGTTCTTAGATGTAAAATTTTCTTTCATTTGAAAATTCAAAGTGTGTAGTAGTTGTAGACCCTGAAATTTATAATCACGAATTTTAGTGGGCACCAACAACCTGCAAGATCAAAAGGTAGATGAACGGCGTGAGTCCTTGACACCGGTGTGGTGCCGACCAAAGACACTATGACGCTCAAGTTAGTAGTTTGTATGAAAGTATATAAATAGAATGAAAATATAAGGTAATTAGGGGAGACTACCATAGTAGGAGCGACAAGATGAACGAAAGTTGTTCGATAGAAGGGGAAAAGGACAAATGTAGCTGAAGGTATCTGATATTCGATGCCCTCCCCTTGGATAAGTGTGACTTATTTTTAGTTAGTGAAAGGCTAGAGTTCATGAGCTTTAGGGACTCACATCCCTAGAGGACTCCTGTATCTATTCTTTGAGATCTGATAAGGCTAGAGCCTACCTTAGTTCATCATCATCATCCACTCACGGTGGATTGGACAGTTAAGCTATCTCATAGTCGTTTATCTTTAGAATTTAGGTAGAGCCGAATCTTCTTCGAACTTATCACCAACTGACCACATGTGGTGGCATCGAACGTTGGGCTCTTTCGACGGCCCTGGGCTTGAGCAGGGCCTACCGTAAGAGTAGTTAATGTGTAATTGAACTGCACATGGGCCGTGGACCCAGTATCATGAGTTGGGTAAGACTGAACGGCTCATCGCGATAGGACCACAGGTCCAAATCCAATTTTTGCCATTACAGTTTATCCCCCACTCCCTAACTCAAAGAAGTTGAAGAGTCTTCGAGTTAAAAAATACTTGCTCATAGCATGTTACACTCCATGTCAGTTGGATCATACGACGTCACAATAGACTAACCCATCCAGATGAAATAGCGGCCCATTACGTCCAAGACTCTCACCCTCGCGCTGGAAGGCCTCGTATCACGAGGACTGAGGTGCTTGGTTGACCTTTTCACGCCCACCGTGAAGTTCTTTTAAAACTCGGAACCGTAGTTCTTCACAATCAAAGCCTACTGAATTGGTAGGCTTCATGCTCTACTACGCTGCAAACATCGAGCCACTCACGGGGTCTACCACGTTGGTAGGTGTCGTACCCACATTACTATGGGGGTGGAGTTATCATCACGGAGTCAATATTAAAATTTTCTTTCATTTGTAAATTCAAAGTATGTAGTAGTCAATATTAAATAGGTTTTTTTAGGCCAAAGTCAATATTGATTAGGTGATCAAAGATATCATTTTGAATGTACTATTAGTATAGAAAAGTTAAATGAATTCTTCTTTTTTGTAATTTATTGAAATAGTTCTCAATTTTTGTCTTTTTTTATATTTAAGTTCTTTATTTTTTATTTTAGATAAAATGATTATTTATTTTTTATTTTGGTGATAGTTGTCAATTCTTAAAGTAAAATTTGTCAAAAATTAACGTTAATAAGTACATGAATAACACGTGACCGTAAAATGCATAAACCTTTGAATACTTATATTTTACCGCGTGATAATTTTACTCCTAAACATTTATACATTTTGCGGTCATGTATTCACTAATGTTATTTTTTGACGAATGTTGCTACAAGAACTAACAGCTGTCACTAAAATAAAAGTTGAAGGACCATTTTGTCTAAAATAAAAGATAAGAGACTTAAATGTCAAAAAAAACAAAGATCAAGGATCATTTTAGTAAATTTTCCTTGACTAAATTATGATTAATTAAATCGCGACATGCAGTTGAATAATTAGTATTAAACGATGTTGATATAAAACAGCCAAAAACATGTATTAAGAGAAAGGTCAGGGAGAATGGATAATATATTAAATTCAATTGGGACAATAAAAAAATGGATAAGATATTAAATCCACTAATGCAAAGAAAGAAACAAAAATATAAGGATCATTTTACAGCTAAAACAACCAAGATTCCTTTATAAACGCACGCGCATGCATGCACACACTGGTATGGATCATTTTGAAAGTTTCATTACCTCATTTTTATCTATTGTAAATAATTTTAACCGCTGTATGTGATCTCGTTATAAAATTATTGTAATGTTTTTTGTAAATACAAGTAACAATGTAAAAAGCTGTTATAACGTAACTAAACTATAATCTTAAAATAGTTACAAAAAAATAATTTTTTAAGCAATTATTAACAAAAACGGATAAAAAATTTCAATGGTTGCAATCAAATAAATCTGTTGCGAAAAAGTTTTAGTTTTTACGACGGTTAATAACCATTGCAATAAGATCAATGAAACTTATTTGGAACTCTTTGCTTGAATTGTATGAATTGCCTTTCCTTCCATTGATTCCCATGTCATTTTTGTTACTGTTCTTAATAAGATCAATGAAAATGCAGTGTTGAGGAAAAGATTAATAGCCCAAGATCAGAACCTCTTTTCTTTAGAAAATTTTGCTTTCATGCCATTACATCGTAATGGTATGGAAACGAGTTTTAAATTACAATATGTATTTATTTAAATAATATTTTTAGGCTTGGATGGATAATTTGGAGATATAATTTGTGGAATTAATTTGTGGGTAATAGTGTTCGGGCTTTTAAGTGATCTTTTTAAACCCGTGGTATCACGATTCCAAGAATATTTGAAGTTTTACTATGGTATCAGAGATTATATTAGTCAACGAAAATGGGGTCGTGACATCACGCACTGTTGAGGCAAGTTGACATTTTTTAGCTTTAAATAAAGAATAAATGAACCAAAAAGCCCTTGCTTCAATAAAATTCACAGATTTGACCAAAAAATAAAAATAAAATTCACATGTTTGACCAAGAAAAAAAAAACAAAATCCACAAGAACATTTAAATTTTTTTTTTTAAAGTTATCTTCCAAACACCCCCCCACCCCCTGCTACTCTGTCAGAGCAGCAAATCTCACTGATGCTCCGACAAGCACCAGCAGCGTTGGGGTAGGGTGAGGGGCTACTTGGGGTGGGAGGGGTGTGGGGATGGCGGTAGGGGTGGGGGGCAACTTGGGGTTGAGGTAAGGGGTAAGGGGGTGAGTTGGAGAAGATGAAGAATAAAGAATAAAAATAAATAAATAAATAAATACATATTAAAAAAGGGGCAAATTGGTCACTTCAATAAATTTATTAACAGTGTTACACAAAATTTAACGGGAGGGGGGTTATGTGATCACTTTTAAAAACTCATGGGGTATCGTGATAGTTTTCAAATCATAAGGGGCGTCGTGATAATTATGTGTAACACAGATTTACCCCATTTGTAGCCGAAGAAATTTAATACTAAAGTAGGATTGAAACCTGACAACAAGTCATTCTAATACTACTATGATATACTAACTACTAAATATGAGTTTAAAGCTGATACATCTATCCCTATCTTCATGTTCATTTTTCTAGTGACATTTTATTTCTTAATTTATTTCAATCCTGTCCAAATTTATTCTAATATAGAAATCACCACATTAAAAAATAATCAATAAACAAAATCTAGATGCATGTGTCAAGTGATGAAAAGGGAAAATGGACCATCTGGTTGAGTTTAATCTCGAAACAATCACTGTGCTTTCTTTGGGTTCGTACAGCAATTTTTCAGACAAGTAAATCTTCTTAATTTTTATGTAATGAATAAAGATATACACCATGGTGATACTCGTTTTAGAAAAGTATATGCTAAGCTTCAAATTCTGCAGAATGTGGAGTATGTATAGCTAACCAAAATACCATCTGGTGAACTAACTCGAAAGAACTTCTTTCAAATAATTTAAACAAATCAGTTGCACGTCTAAGAAGATCTAACTTCCTAAATTCACAAAGCTCTACACATCCAACACAATAAATAAACTAACACTTTCTTGCCATGACATAAATAGAGGCTACACATTATCAACATGAGAACAATGGAAAAAGTTTTCAATTGCATCTGCTAGCTATAGAGTGAAAATATGAACAGCTTGACTAATATCACTTTCGTGTATAGAATGAGAGGAATAGAAATCGTATAGACTCCTCCATCGGAAGAGGGAGAGAGAGAGCGAGACCCTCAAGAGAAGAAGGAAAAAAAATGAAGTACACAGAAGCATACTTCATTCGAAGAAGAGAACGGGCATTAGACAATGGCAAATCTACTGTCGGGTCACCGAGGGCTACAGTCCCCTACTCGTCCAGTAGAACGTTACAAATTTTATTTTATTTTTTTTTTAAAATAAATATTTATATATTATTAGTTTAAAAAATTAATTAGCCTCCACTAAAAAAAATTAGTCATATAATTAAAAAATTATGTATTTTAACTCTCATTAAAAAAAAATTCTTGAATTTACCGCAAGTTATATATCTTACTTCTATGTGGGAAAAAAAAATATATATATATTATTAATATCACTTTATTTTTATAGTTCATTTATCAATTCTTATGTAACCACTACATAAATGACCACGGCTCTCCTATGTCCCCCTTTATCTCTAGCCCAAGACTGCCCCACCATCCACTGCATCTTCAACCTCCTCCAAGCTAATGGCGAAGAATAAAAAAGGCCATTTCAGCTTCTTTTTCCTTGTAACATCTTGTCCACATTTAATCAAAAGAACATCTCGTTCACATTAGTTTTGTAATAAATTTATACTCAGTCTATAAAATTATGGACTTTCGACTACTATCACTATGAACTATCAACATATATTTATACATTCAGAGAGAACATCATAAATTAAGTTGAATGAAATTTTATCATTCCAATGTTACAAATTTTATAGTGTAGCAGTACATTGCAATACATGTATTAATTCAGTCAATTACAGGCTCAAACTAAAAACATTTAATCAACGAGTTAGCATATTTATAATCTTCTTCCCGCTCTTAATATTATGATATTTCAAATTTGAACAACGAAACACAACACCCACACCCAATTGGGAAACATAAAAAAGTTTTCCTTGACGAAAACAACTCCTCTACCAATCATTTGACTCAGAAATTGATAGCTGTAGATTTTTGTTTTAAAAATTACATAGTAAGGATTAAGATGTCATGAACTTGGATTTCTTCAAAAACATGTCTCTTCAGGCTGAATTTAATGTTGTCTATACTCAGCCCAGCAAATAATAGAGAATAAATCATATCAACAATAGAACAAAGGAAAAAGTTTCCAATTGTGCCTGCAAGCTATAGAGTAAACATATGAGGAGCCATTTGAGTCTATGACGAGCATATTCGAATAGTGTTAAATATAACAAATAATATAATAAAGCTAGAAGTGGTCACTTAGCAGACGGTTGACTCTTCTTCCTCAATTTGCACAACATCACTCAAATCTTTTCCGTTGGTCTCAACAGGGAGCAAAAAGACACCGAGTCCTAAAAGAGCAATGACAACTTCAAACGTAATAACTGCTGCTGCTTGATGGCAACTGCTGAGCAATCCAACAGCTACAATAGGGCATAAAATGCCACCAATTCTTCCGATAGAACTCGCGACTCCAGCACCCGTTGACCTCAGAGAAGTTGGATAGAACTACAAAAGTGATGATTAGAAGAGGATACATAACCACATGGAGGTCAACTAAAACAGAGTTTTCCAATTCAATTCAAGTAAAATTTATGGTAAAATCATAATAGAAGAAACAGGTAGCAATAACTTCAAATTAAATTTTTGTACTGAATAGTCTGACTGATCAAAGAGAAAGAATTGAAACAATGGAGGAGGAAAATGTACCTCACATGCATAGAGACCAAGAACTCCACATCCTACTGGAATGAACATGCGAGCACCAAATAACAAAGCTGTAGTCACAATATCATTCTGATGCAAAACCAGTGGTAAAAGTAGAATGAAAGTCAATCCACAAGCAATTTCTATGGTAAGCTTTCGACCTGCTCTATCCACAACTGCTATTAGAAGAACTGCCGAAAGAAGCTCTGGGAAAGAAAATAATGTAAAATGTTAGATAATATAAGGAAAGTGTCATTCACTTCTCTGTTCCTACTCTATGGTCATCTGGCAATGAGTTAAAACTCTTAAAAGAGTTTAGTGAGAAATGAGAAGAAGGAACAATTCTACACCTGCCGAACTAGTAATAAAAATTTCCATGTAGGATGTAGCATCTTGGGCATTTTCTGAAATTAAATTACGTTGTCCACAGTTCTTTTGACCACTGATCAGCTCAGAGGTCATGAGAACGAGCCCATTGTATGCAAATAGATTCGCAGCGTTCAACAGCCATAGCAGAACAGTTGTCTTCGCTAATTTTTGTGTAAAAAGTTTGAACACTGATGATAGACCTGTTTCAGAATGACCAGTTTTTTTTTTGTTGTGAGGAGAGTAGAGGACGCTCTTCTGATGAAACACGTTCTTCATCGTGCTCTACTAGTGAATCGGAGACTAGAACGCCAGGAGGAAGTTTTGCTTGGTTAAATTTAGCTACTTTCTCCAGCACTCTCTGGGCTTCAGTTGTTCTTTCTTTCAAACATAGATACCTTGGAGATTCTGGTATAAGAACAGCAAAAAGCAGCACCAAGAAGGATGGAAGACAGGACAATGCAATTAACCACCTCCAACCCAATCTCGGCATGATAATCTACAAGTGAAGCAACAGAATCTCGACAGTTCAATATGTTCAACCCAATCTTTGCAGATTTTAGGATGATATATGATAATTGTACAACTTTCCTTAGTCTATAGATGAGCCTAGATGTCAACTGATATATAAAAAAAAATCATCTCAACAAAAATAAAGATTAAAAACAACGTATGAGAATGAACAAATGTCTATCCTTTGGTGGATCACTTATCCCAGACAATCTTCATGCATCATTTAGGAGGGTGAAACCAATAATTTTCAGATGGGATACAAATTATAGTATGATTCCAATATAATAGGGTGAAATGCATTTTATTCCAATGTTTTTTTCGAAATAATGATTTCCCCCGACAAATCTGTTTTCTGAAACTTTGCAAGTTGCCTTCAGAAGTCATTCCAAAATTGCATATGTTGAAGAACATAGAGGAATGATGTACTAATTTAACATGCTTTTTGCCTTACCCAAGCAAGAGAAGCTTCAAAAATTGTTCCAGTTGCCCAAAACAATGAAGTAGACATAGTCCAAGAACCTCTATTAGATGTTGGAGCAAACTCTAAGAACCACGAATTAAATACATGCCCACCCCCAACACCGAAGCCAAGCAAAAAAAACAGTATCAATAGTGATTCATAGCCTGGGGAGAAAGCGCTAATGAACCCAGCTCCTGCTGTAAATGTGATTGCACCAATACAAGCAGTCCTGTAAGGGGAAAAAGAATCGTGTAAAGGCCAAAATTTATGATCGAAAGTACTGAACAAAACTTCTAAACATGAGAATATAGCATCGCTGCATGCCCTCCAAGTGAACAATTTATAGTAACTCATAGTTCTAGGAAAAATGTTCTGTCTTTTACCTCCTCCACTACTAAACATCAGAATAAAGACCTCAAATTTCAAGGACGAAAGACAAATGTTACTGAAATACAAGACTTGTAATTATTATCAAATTTATGCTCCAGTTAGAAGATAAAACTTCTATTCGAAATTCAAAATCTTTTATCACAACGTATGTAAAGGCATTATTGATGTTGACTGACTTCATGGGGAAAGCGGCATATGTTGAACGAGTACCTTCTTCCATAACTGTCTGAGATAAGGCCCCAGACAATCCCGCCCACTAGCGTGCCAGCATAGACCACACTTGATAGCATGCTCCCTTCACCTGGAGAGAGTCTCCATTCAGTTTGTATTGCTGGTACAACTATAGAGAGAAGCATCACTTCAATTGCATCACCACACCAACCAAGTCCAGCAAAAATAAGCGCAAACACGTGGAAATTTCCGTACCCAATGGCGGATAATGCTTCATTTAGTGTGTATTGAAGCCTCAGGTCTGCCATCTAAAGAACTAAAGAAAATAAGAACTAGTGGTCACGGTGAGAAATCTCAATGGTAAACGACTTTCTTTCTCATGTTCTAAATGTTAACAGAATAAAAGAAAGCGATAACATATCCGGAAAACACGAGGAGCCACCACCCATAGTCGCTCTAAATATACTTCAACACTAAAATAACCCCCCCCATCTGATGTTTGGGGCCGCAAATTCCTTTGAACGCTGCAAACATTAGAACAAACACAAAGAACCAGTGCATAATAGAGAAGATTACACTAAGAACAAACACGAAAAAATAAAAAATAAAAAAATACACAAGATTTACCTGATTTCACTACATATATTCTAAAAACAATAACTGATCACCTTGGATTTACAAGTCATGAAACTTTCTTAGCATTACTCTGTTCTTAATCATCCCTTTTTATTCGATTTAGAAATTGTCCATTAATCAGCTGCTGCAGTACACTGATAGACACGACCCAGGTCTAATTACTAGCATGTCAACACATTAAACCCAATCAATTGGCCTAAAATATTTAAACTTTATAGTGACAATAGTAGAAACCTAAGTCATTATATACTGTATACATATCTAAAAATAGAATCAATGCAATACTTAAAATCGTGACGACAACAGTAAAGACCCGAGGACCAATATAGTACGGAATGTTACAGATGCAAAACGTGGAATAAAAAGAGTTAAGGAAATTTACCAGTTGGATAAAATTCTGATATCCAGAACCAAAATTTAGTCCTTGATCTCTTTCTGATAAGTACTACAAGCCATTCAATAAAAAAAAATCTAGCCAATCGCCATCAATGAAGTGTTGTTTCTTACGTTTTCTTATTTACACATTTTTTTTAGTGTAATCATCATTGACTATATATTTTTTATGTTTTCTTTATTCATAAAACATTTACGTTACGCATCAGAGATGGTACCTCGAATTCACCACTCCCATCATACCCCACCACTCATTGCAGTGTGATTCACCCATCAATTCTGAAGTTGGCCCTACAGGATGCTAATCCACTCGCATCTCTCAAGAGATTATTCTTTTTGTTTGTTGTAACATCCTTTTTACTGATTTAGTTATAAATTTGTTTTTTATTTATAAGAATTCAGATTTTTAAGTATTGGTAACACGAATTTAAATATTATAAATGATTAAATTAATGTAAATGATTTGTATTTGATTTACAAAAGGCACAAGTTTTTGAAACATTTTTGATAAGGTTAAGGTAAAGTACATTTTCAATTTAATACTTCGATATCTCTAATAAATATGTGAGCCTCACACACAGTGAGGCCTACTTTTTATGCATGGATGTCTTAAGTCTTCCTTGATAATAGCAAGTCCTCTACCAATCATTTGACTCAGAAAATGATAGTCGTCAATTTTTGTTTTAAAAAACAAAAATGAAAGGTCTAAATGTGAACAACATATTCTTGTTTTTTTTGGTGAAGTGAACAACATTATCCGCTAACCATTGCCTTGCACGCATCACTAACTTTTCTATTTTATTAAAAAAGATAAACAAATATGATTAGCAAAAAAAATCGATTAACAAATATAATAAATATTACGATTCTTTTCTATTTACTCATAAAAAAGCTCTAATAAATATGATTAGAGAATTGAATTTAGATGAAAATGTCCTAAGTTAGCTTGTGGTTCGGGTTTTTTTTTTTCTTGAACCCCCTTTTTGTATTAACTCATTTGTTCATGTTTGTGGGATTAATATAGTCTCTTACTTGCCTAGTTAAAAAAAAAAAAAAGAAGAAGAAGGTGAACAACAACCCATCTCTAGCTGTTGTACCTGACGCATTACAGATGGTACCTCCACTCCACCACTCAGTAGCGTCAAACACCCAACAATTTTGAAGATAGTGTCCTCTCTTTTTAACAGATGATAGAATTGTAATGTTGTATTTCATTGAATATTTTTCATTGATTTTTTGTTGACAAATGATGTTATAACATACAATTTAAATAGAGGAAGATTTAATTAAAGTCTAAGTAAATAATAAATGCTGGTAGATCCTATTAAATCTATGAAGAAGAATTTTAACAAATAATAAATGACACACTGCTCAAAACTAGTATATTCTATCACGTTCCCTCAAGCGAAATCAGATTGTTGACGGTGAATTTATCCCGAAAAATATAAAATGACGAATTTTCGCGGTTGCATAGACGATGGATGTAATAGACTGGGCACTGTTGGCGATTGAGAAAAGAGATAATAGAAGAAAGAGCGCCAGTTGAGATGATTTTTTTATTTGTCAAACTCTCAACAAAGCAGCGCCTATAGACCAAAGATAATAATAATTATGAAATAAAGCACCACCAATTACAGAGTTCATCTTACATTTTTTTTTTAATAGGTGCAACATTTTTTTTTACTGTTGGTGTTTCAATCAACACGTATAACAGTGGTAAAAGATTTATCATGAAAAGGGTTTTTTCATAATCTGTCATAATGACAAAAAAAAAAAATCTGGCATCAAGTAAAGGTAATGAAATAATAGGAAAAATCTCACTAGAAGTCCCCATTGTTTTATTTTGTCTTAAATTAGTCTCTATTGTTTAAAATGTACTAAAATAGTCCCCAATGTTTGGAAAAAAATCTCAAAATGGTCCTCACATCCAAAATTCTGTCATCTTTGACAGAAAATTAGTAAAAAGACTAAATTACCCTCACACATTTGAGTTAATATCAACAATACCCTTGACTTATTTGAGCACTTTTTCTCGCGATAGCTTGTCACAGCCGCGTACACCAACAACAACATCACCATCTCCAAACAACAACATCACCAGCTCCAATTCATTTTCATCTTCTCAACCGCGCCATTGTCAACCATCATCGCCATCGTCATCGTCATCGTCAACCATTACTGCCAAGAATGTTAACGATTTCAGGAGGTTTATTCTGGTTAGCCACAAAAAGCTGTTGAATTGCAAAAATAAACAAGTGAGAAACAGAGAAGTGAATTAGATGCATAACACTGTGTGAACAATATGTAAATGAGAATTGAATAAGCATCTAATGTTTAAACCTTGAACACAAGAAATGCATCGATCTGAATGCTCTTGCTTGAGTCCTGCAACATGGAACTCGCACGAGTTTAGGTGGACTAATCCTTTTCATAGCTAAAATAAACTTTAAGAAAAACAGGGAGGTATCTGTTTCAGCAAGTAAAAATGAATTTCCACACAGAAAAATGAATTTCCACACAGAAAAACAGTAAGAAAAACATAGCGTTGTACAGAAATCTGTGCTACTAAAACGAATGAATTTCCACACAGAAAAATGTAAGCAAAAATCTTCATGGAACAGCTTTGTCTAAATCAATTAGGAAAAGCATTTAAGGATAAAATCTCAAGCATCGGCTGTACCTTGATGGCTTGTCTTCTGGTGATGTAATTTGTAGACTCGAGTAATTTGGAATTGAAGTCATCAAAAAACTAGAACCAGAAAACAAGAGATAAATTTTAGACTTCCGGGAAAGATTAAACTAGAAAGAAACATGATCATAAATGGAAACAGAAAAGAATTAAAACGATGACGATGATGATCGCGATGATGGTTGACGATGACGATGACGATGACGATGGCGATGATGGTTGACGATGGTGCGGTTGAGAAGATGAAAATGAATTGGAGCTGGTGATGTTGTTGTTTGGAGATGGTGATGTTGTTGTTGGTGTACGCGGCTGTGACAAGCTATCGCGAGAAAAAGTGCTCAAATAAGTCAAGGGTATTGTTGATATTAACTCAAATGTGTGAGGGTAATTTAGTCTTTTTACTAATTTTCTGTCAAAGATGACAGAATTTTGGATGTGAGGACCATTTTGAGATTTTTTTTCAAACATTGGAGACTATTTTGGTACACTTTAAACAATAGGGACTAGTTTGGGATAAAATGAAACAATGGAGACTTCTAGTGAGATTTTCCCTAAATAATAACTAATTTTATTTATAGTCAAAATAGTAAGTATTGAAAAAATAATAATAATAACATTTAACAATTTAAATTATATTAATATTACAATTTTTTGTTATGATATAATTGTTAATAATTAAAAATAAAAGATAAAAAAAGATATTATTAAGTAATGAGTTTAGTTAAAATATGGAGAGTTATTAAAGAAAAATTAAATAGAGAGTCTAAAATAAAGAGTGCTGCTGGAATAAAATTGAAATAGAGAATTTATAAAAGTAGAAAGTCATCAATTTTACTTTCTATTGTAGAAAATAAATAAAGAGCCTGTTAGAGTTATCTCTAAGAAAAGCGCGTAGACGATTGAGATTACAAGAGGGCAAAGGGGCCTCCGGTTTAGATTGCTTTGTTAACCAATCAATCGTCTTATTTGCATGTCTAGATATAATTGGGCCAGTACAACATACGTGTGATATCTAATTGGTCTATTCCTACAAATGGGCTATTGGAACTCAATAAATTACATATTTGACAAAAACACAAAAAAAAAAAGAAAAAGAAACCAACAACCTAGACTATTTTTCTTTTCTTTTCTTTTCTTTTTTAGTGAAGACAATTTATATGAAGTATTCGACAAACTAAATAATCCAATTTTATTAGTCAATAAGGAAAAGTCAAATTTGAGAAAAAAAACAAATTCACTTGATTCCAAACTTTTTACAACAGAAAGAAAAAAAAATGTTAGATCTGACAAATAGAATAAGTTTTTTATAATTATTATGCCTAACATCAAATAGACTGGGTATTCCTCTAGTCAATCTTTGTTCCGACAATTTTGTGATAAAATCATTTGACAAACTTAGACGATGCTAATGACCAAAAATAAATAAATAAATAAATAAACAGAAGGAGATAGAATATGTTCAAATTTGAACTACTCTAAATTTAGAGCAATATCTCTGAAGGCATGTGATGTTTTCTTACGTTTTCACAACGCCTATAAATAGTTCAAAAGCAAATGAAGTTTTATTCAAGTTAAATAGTTTCAGAGAATTGAAGATGGCCAACAAGACTACATTGTCAATTCTCTTCTTCTTTTGTTCTCTTTATTGTCTCTCTTCCATTAGCTTGGTACATGCACGCCTAGTACCCGCCTTGTACGTTTTTGGTGATTCCTTGGTTGATGTTGGAAACAATATTTTCCTTCCTGGTGCAACAGCAATACCAAATTATAGACCATATGCGATAGATTTTCCAAATGGTACCTTTGGAAGGTTCACAAATGGCTTCACCATGGCTGATTATTTAGGTATATTTTACTTTTGAGAATGTTTTGGCATGGCCAAAGCACTTCCTAAGAACCTCGAGGGTCGAGGAGTTAGTCTAGTGGCAGAAGATTTAGAGTGTGAATAGAAGATTGGTTTGCATCTCAAGTTCAACTCAATAAGGAACTTTATTTGGACAAGTCCTAATAGGCCTTGTCCCTTAGTAATTTAGACCATGCTTTTCTTCAAGTCATTGAAAATTCTTAAAACAGCCCTAACCATCAGCCCTAGATACATGGAGTGGGTCTCACAGTATGTAAATATTTTGATGGTCAATTTGGGTTGACCAAAGA
Organism: Ehretia macrophylla; assembly: GCA_037974665.1. Taxonomy (NCBI): domain Eukaryota; kingdom Viridiplantae; phylum Streptophyta; class Magnoliopsida; order Boraginales; family Ehretiaceae; genus Ehretia; species Ehretia macrophylla. The sequence goes on along the minus strand of CM075777.1, from coordinate 47,580,903 downwards.
ATTACTCTCAAGTCATATATATCGAGATTTGACATTTGTATTTGAAGGGCTTAGAACAAATAATTCTCCGTTATTAAAAAAAAGAAGTAAAAGGAAAACTCTTCCAAAGGCTAACGAAGATGATTTGTATTGTATTTTCATTTTTAGTGGTTTACTAACTCTAATTTATTGAAATGCCATACAGCCAAATCACTTGGTTTGTCGATTCCACCTCCCATTCTTGATCCTCATAGCCAGATGACAAATTGTATTGATGGATTCAATTATGCATCAAGTTCTGCTGGCATTCTTCCTGATACAGGCGTTAAAATGGTAGGTAGATTATTGTTTCCAATATATATCTTTTTAATATCAATGTCCTCTAAAAGTTTTTGTATTCATAATAATTTATACGATATGCTTAACTTAACATGCATGCATGTATACCATATTTGGCCCTTGTAAATATTGTGTTTTCCAATCTTTACGTGGTTCACAATTTTATGCAGGAAGCAAACTTGTCCTTTGGACGTCAAGTAGAATTATTCAAAAATACTGCGCAAGAATTTCTACCGTCACGATTGAGGAATCAAAAAGCTGTGGAACGACATTTAAAAAACTCAATTTTTTTCATCGTAATAGGCTCTAATGATTACAGTCTAAACTATTTTAATCCAATGCTTAGCAACAACAGTCATATATATAATCCCGAACAATTTGCAGAACTTCTTGCGAATGAACTCGGACATCAACTCCAGGTATATTACTCCGGAGCGGATTTAAAATTTTGTTTCAGTGATATTTTTTTGTTTCAGTGAAGACTAAAATAATTTTTCACACTAAACATACATTAAATATAAACATTTTCAAAAAATAATTGGGTTGAAGCCCCCACTCAAATAAAAATGGATCCTTTAGTGACTAAACTTATACGTTAAATTCTTGGATAACAATATGTATTTGCAGGGACTGTACAAATTTGGAGCTAGAAAATTTGTTGTCTCAGAAATTGGTCGAGTTGGTTGTACACCAGCTGCTATAAGAAATTTGCCTCACCCCACAACAAGATGTGTAGAACAGCTTAATGCTTTAGTATCTATTTACAATATGAAGCTTGCCAACAAGATAACTCAACTTAGTGAAATCCTCGAGGGTGCAAAATTTGTCACCATGAAAGCTGACTCAGCAGCTGATATATTTGAGAATCCTATACGTTATGGTATGTGAAATTATCTTTTTCTTCTTTAACTTTGTGATCAAAATTTCTTGCAACCAAAGAAAAATTAGTCAAATTTTAATGAAATTCGCCTCGAAAATTCAGGATTTAAAAACGCAGTGAATTCATGTTGTACTATTGGAAAGGAGATTGAATGTGCAAGAGATATTCCACCATGTCAAAAGCATCGATCATATGTCTTCTGGGATGATGCTCACCCCACTGATGCGACGAACAAGATTCTTGTAAAGACATGTTTCAAGGATATAGGTGCATGCACTCCAATAAACATTCGCGAGCTAGCTCGTCATTGAACATTGGCTTGGTGTGCATAGTTTCTTAAATCAACAGGGGATATAGTTGTACCATATATAGACTATGAGAAATGATTATTAATTGACTAACTTTTGTATTTTCCTTATGAAACTCAATTTAGAATGTTCTGCATGGTTTTATCAATATATATAGTGTCTCGTGTTATCTCATAGCCGTATTTTCTTTTGACTTTCACTAGATAAAATGATGAAACATATATTTCATTTTTTCCCAGTTTAATTTCTTAGGTTTTTTTTTCCACTGTCGATGCAAATTTAAGTATTTTAAACAAGTTGATTATATTCAATATTCATGTAAAATGTGTTATATAAGAAGGGTTAGTTATGTCATTTTATAATGTTATTTTACTTTTTTACATTAGTTCTCATGGTTTAAAAATGTCAAATTGGTCCTTAATGTTTATCAAATGTAATCAAATTCCTTTCCAAAAACAAAGTCAGTATTGAAGGGAAATGTATGAAATGATTTAATTTCCCTTACATAATTTAACAAACCCCATCCTTTGATTGCCACCCCCGACCTCCCTTCACACCTCACTGACCTTAGATCACCCTCCAAGACTACAAAATTCATTTATAGTGTAGCAATGTATTTCAATACATATTTTAAGTTAGTAAAAAATTAGACAATATGTGAGATCGGAGACCATAGATCTAAATTCACCCAACATTTAATCACCACAAGTCATGACTATTCGATCACTTCATTAGACCTTTGGGGATTGAGACATTACTTAATAGACAAAGTAACAAGAAAAAGCAAATTACAGCTGAATTTAGGTATGTTTTATTTTTAGAATGTTTTGGCCTTGGCAAAGTTCTTCAAAGAATCTCAAGAGGTTAGTCTAGTAGTAGAGTACCTGGTGTGAATAGAAGACTTATTCATGTATCAGGTTTGACTCAACGAGAAAGTTTTTTTAGACCAGTGTTGATGGTTCTTGTTCCTTACTAATATAGACCATACATTCTTTGAAGTCATATATATCAGGAAGTGATATTTTTAATGTGTGTCATTCTTGTTATTAGAATTAAAAAAATAAGAAAAAGAAGTAAAAGGAAAATAACTCTTACAAAGACTAATGAAGATTATTTCTATTGTATTTTCATTTTTCAGTGTTTGACTCTAATTTATCATATGCCATGCAGCCGAATCACTCGGCTTGCCGATTCTACTTCCTATTCTTGATCCTCACAGCCAGACAACAAATCTCTGTTGGCATTCTTCTTGATTCAGGCGTTAAAATGGTAACTAGACCATTTACTCCAACTTGTCCGGGCTTGGGCTTGGGCTTGGTCCTGGGCCTTTATCGAGCCTCAGGCCTTTTCTCTAATCTTGCGCCTCTGCCATTTCACTAAGCTTTGGTTGGCCTTCTGTGTGTTGGGCCTTGTAGATGTATGTAGTCCTCCGTACTTTTTCTATTTTAGTCTGAGCTTGGTTGGATCCACCAATTAATACTAATGTTTTTTTCTAACAAAAATAGAAAGTAAATGTGTGCGACTCTTTTATTAATATGTCAAACTATAGGCCCTCTTCCGCAAAACATTTGCCCCACCCTAGCTTGACACCTCCGAAGCCCCTATATATAAATACCTAACGCATCTCACTTCTCCACCTTCACTTCTCACAAAAACCCTAGCCGCACCTCGGTATCTCCCTGCAAAATCTTCGGGTTTCCTCAATCAATCTTCAACAACAACAATGGTATAGCATAATATATATATCTAAATCTATATACATATATGAGATATATATGTATTTGTATGTAAATGTGTATGTGTGTGTTGATATGTGTGGAATGTGTGTGTGAAACAGGCGGATGTGGAGACAGATGTGACGACAGGGCAGCCAAAGAAGAGAACGTTCAAGAAGTTCAGCTTCAGAGGCGTCGATCTCGATGCTCTCCTTGACATGTCCACTGATGATCTTGTTAAGCTTTTTGGTGCTCGCGCTCGCCGAAGGTATATATATATATATAGATATACATATATGTTTGTATAAATTCATGATTGAATCTATGAAATGTGTTTGTATATATACCTGTATGTGTCTATGTGTATATATCTATTTATAATAGGTGTCTGTACCTGAATTACTAAATGCACTTGTTTATAATTTGCTGCAAGTGAAAAAATTATGATTTTGTTTTAAGTTTTAATCTTTAGAATCTGTATATGTGTATACGGATATGTTTATGTATAGCTGAAGTGCTATATGTGCTTGTGTATGTTTTGCTCTTAGTATTTGAATTTGGGTGTTTGGTTACATTTGCATTTATATTGACACATACATGTGTGTGTGTGTGTGTGTGTGTTTATGGATATCTGTGTGTGTATGCCAATATGTGTTTGTGTATGTATAGCTGGATTACTAAATGCACATGTGTTTTTGCATATATAGCTGAATTGGTAACTTTAATGGTTTGTTTTGCTTGCTGGTTGCAATATTAACTTCTAATTAACTATATTGATTTGTGAATCACCATTTGTATGTTTGTATTCTCCGATGAATTTGGGAATCCTATCTTATGTATTGGTTAATATGTACTTTATTTATGTGAATGTATAGGTCTTTTTTTCTCTCTGTATGTGAAAAACACAGTCCAAGGGGTTGGTCTACTGCTGGACATGATTCATTTGCTTTGCAAAATTTATTTGTTAATGAGCTTTATGTGTTTCTTTTTATATATTTAGACTTTCTGAAAATGACATTGATTGTTATCTGGTTGACGTAATTATAGGTTCCAGAGAGGTTTGAAGAGGAAGCCAATGGCTTTGATCAAGAAGTTGCGTAAGGCGGTATGTAAAAGAGATTTTTCACTTTTATCAATCGGGAGGTGTTTAGGATGTTTGTTGATGTGTAAAGTCGTTCTCGGCTAGAGAAATTAGTGAAAAAGCTAATATTGCCATGAATAATAGAGGATAGAAACAGGTCTAACTCGTAAAATTGAAGTATATGTGCTGAACTGATGGAGTCAGGTGTTATGATAATGAGTAACTCATGATATTTAGAGATCTGCCATGTATATGGTGTTTGTTTGTGATGTTAACTTTTGACCATTGCTTATTTGTTATGAAATTGCAATAATCGATTAGAAAACTAAGGAATTTTGAGAGCTAGCTTGATTCGTTAATAGTTATTGAAACTTCAAATCACTACGGTGAGGATATATGTTCAATTAACTTCTACCCAGTCATGTCTTGTTATGGCAAAAAGTTTTACATATACTCTATACGTGGTTGAAATATAAATAAATTGTGTTCAGTTTCTGTTACAGCGTCTTCTGCATATTGATCAGTATAGTTTTCATTGTGTTATGTAAAAGCTTTATGCAAACATTTCAATTAATTTTACATTATTAGGGTTGCGTTTCTTTTCGAGGCAAGCAGATGATGCATCACATTATTATGCTTTGATTGCTCTTAAATTCTTTAAATATTTTTATTGGAATCATGTGTTTGTAATTGAATGTGCTTTGACTAATGCTGTTTATGATGTTTTGATTCAGAAACGTGAGGCACCACCTGGTGAGAAACCAGACATTGTGAAGACTCACTTGCGTAACATGATCATTGTGCCAGAGATGATTGGAAGTGTTATCGGGGTATACAACGGAAAGACCTTCAACACAGTTGAAATCAAGCCAGAGATGATTGGGCACTACCTTGCAGAATTCTCCATTTCTTACAAGCCAGTGAAGCACGGTAGACCCGGTATTGGTGCCACCCACTCCTCAAGGTTCATTCCTCTCAAGTGAAAATTTCTGTCTGAAATCAGAGAATTTTGGCTGGAGTATTATTACTTTGTTTCTGTTTTCTTACTAGATACTCGTGTTTGAGCAGCTACTATGTATTTTGCTTGGTCTTTTATTTAGATTTTGTACCCTTAGTTTGGAAATTGATGGATCTTTATGGTTAAAAGGATGATTGTTTATTTACTTGTTTCCAAGACGCATTGCAATTTATTCTGCAAAAATGCTGGAATTTGAGGACACTATGAGGGTTAACTAGGTTTTGTGGCGACAATGGGGATTGTAGTCCGCACTCACGTACAATACAATAACACATTCAATAGTCCCCAAATTTGCATCTGCAGGTGATGGATTACGTCCTTGCCACTACGTGTACTGTGGGCCCAGGCCATCTTTAACACTTAATCTTCTTCAACCTTGGTAGTTCAACTGGTCGAGCTTTGGATGTATTTTCTAGAGATTGTCAGTTTGAGTTTCCTGACAATTTACCTGGCTAAAGTTTGTGGCTCATCGCGGTTTTCTAAAAAAAAGATACTTCATCTTCTTCATAATGATGTTTTAAACGATTACTTCATCTTCTTCATAACGATGTTTTATTTTCTGGCAGCGTGGCCATGGTTTTCATCTCCACGTCCTGCAGGATGCAGACTCTGCAGGTGCATATAATTGCCATAGCTTTAGTAGTTCCATCGTCAATTGTTGGGGATCTCTTAATTGAGTTTGGATCCTCTAATAACGTAAAATTAATAAGCAGGCTTGACAGGTTCAAGTCTTCATTTGTAGGACTTTTTTTATTCGTATATAAAAGAGAGCTGGTTACTCTCTACTCCAACTCATTGGGTTCTTATTTGTTGCAGTGTAACTCATTGTCGATGAAGAAAAGCCTGGTGTCCATTTTATCTTTGCCAATATAAAAGAATGCATCTCTGACAAAGTAATTATTAACAAGTTCAGCACTATCCTAAACTATGCGGGTGTGGTAGAATGATCTTCCTTATTCCGATGTTTTTGTGTGGGTGTGGTAGGTTGATCTTCTTTATTCTAATGTTTTTGTTGCTATCAATCAAACCTTGTTACCGTTCTCGAGAGGAAAAAGATAAAGATAAATAGGACGTGTTATGAGATTTGTAAATAACTTAATAATGAAGAAATTAATAATAGTGAATTGATGATGCAAGTATTATTTAATCGGGTCTTTGAGAATGGGAGTGGTCATTACAAAATTTCCGAAAGAGACATGGCTAAGTACTTGGTTTTCAATTTGTTTCCGAACAAAGTTGAAGCAAAAAATAGAACCATGGCTTTACTGTGACTGACTGATCAGGCAAAGGCATGCAAGTTTCTCTATCTTATAAACTCAAAAAGACTAAGGAAAAATGTTGAGCTAGCTCGAGATTGTTGAGTAGAAGCCCACTTTAACAAGTTACCAAAAACATTTTTCTAAAAATATATGAACAAAAAACTAGATTCAAAAATTACTAAAATGGGTAATATTTAGTTTGCTATTTATCAATAAAAAATTCCTAATGACGTATATAATATGAGCGTATTTGGATTATTATCTTACTGTCACTTTCTCTTATCACACATAATTACTGAAAGGACTAAAAAGTAGTGGGCATTGGTCATACTAGTTAAAATATTATACTAAGGCTCCGTTTATTTGTTGTAAAATAATTTGCTTGTAAAAATTTTTTTCTTTGAAAAATATTTTCTTGAAAAATAAAATATTTTATAGTGCTCTGTTTGTTTGCCGTAAAATAATTTATTGGGAAAAAATATTTTTAAAAAAAATAGAATACTAAAAAATATTTTCTGGTGTTTGAATGTACTATAGATTCTGTAAAATATTTTTTTCTCCCAAATGAAATGAAAACATTTTCTAAAATTTTGTACTAGCTGCGATTATTGATCGGAAAACATTTTACAGTTGACCAATTTTTCGGTGTTATCAACTGACCAATTTTCTAGTGTTACCAAACAACGTAAAATTAAGAAAAAGCAGCCGCAATTGTTGATCGAAAAACATTTTACAGTTGACCAATTTTTCGGTGTTACTAGACACCGTAAAATTAAAAAAAAGCAACCGCAATTGTTGACCGGAAAATATTTTACAGTTAACCAATTTTTCAATATTACCAAATATTGTAAAATTTGAAAAAAAAATTCGAAAAAAATATTTTACGGCAAACGGAGCCTAAAAGATCTCATATTTTCAGCTCAATTTAGGAAAAAGGGAATGGAATGGGGTATTTCTTTCCTAATCAAAATTAAAAAGCTCATTAACAAGGTTAATGATGCGCTAATAGATCTTATTTCTTAATTACCTCCTACATATAGTTCTATCAAACACAAATGCTTGTTTGAAATACAAACATACTCCTTCCTCTAAAAACCGAACTTTTTTTAGAAAAATTGTGAATTCCTCGCAACTGAACAACTCCTCCATGGCAACACATCCCTTAGATTGATTGTGCGTTTAATTGTATTGTAATACAATCTAGCTCAACCTTCCATTAATTCAAAAAAAGGAAAAGAGAAAAAGCTCGTCTTTGTAAAATTCCCCTAAAATTGGAATTACCTATTTGACCCCCAAAATAAAGAGTTAATTAAAAAACCCCCCCTAAACCAAAAAGACCTTCAGAAAGTGAGAAAAACATGAAATAGTACTTCCTTCATCCTATAATCACTCACACAAGTTTTTTGCCACTGCTAAAAAGTGTTGCTTTCCTCTTCTTCATTGTAAGTCACTCAGGTATGCTCCCATGAAACCCCCAAAAAATTCTCATCTTTTATCTACTACTGAAGCACCTAGCTTTATTGTTTATTTGTTTCATTTCTTACTAATTTTTCGATGAAGAACGGCAGAAATTAATGAAAAAATTAAACGTTTACACATTTCTTTGCTGCCTTTTCAATATATAATGTGGGTTTTTATTCATTTAATTGATATTATATTCTGTGATTCTAAGCACCTCGTTTATTTTTTATGTTTTACCCTTTATTTCTTTCTAATCATTTGGTTAAGAATAGTATATATTAATGAAAAATATTGAAACTTTATCTCATTTCTATGTTGCTTTTTCAGCATATAATGTGGGTTTCTTTGATTCTTTTAATTGATAGTGTTTTATCTGATTTTTCCATGTCTTTTTGTAACTTGTGATTGTTGCATGTGAGTATTGTTGGATTTGAGGTTTAGTGCTTGCTTGGTGTTGTTAATTTGGTTTTAAAGCTTCTGCTCTATAAAAATCGAGAATTATTCATTTCATTTTAGTTTTTTTTGGGGGGTGTTAATAAACAGACTGCTGTGTGCACAAAACTACTGCTATGTGCGTGGTGTCTGGGCAGGGTTGACCGACTTTGGAGTTCAATTTAAGCCCATTGTGCAAGAAGCTGTTTTCACGACTCGGACCCGTTATCCCTTGGTCAAATGGCAACAACTTTACTGTTACACCTTGTGTTGGGGTTTGGGTCAGTGTAGATGTAGTGGCATGTTATGTAGTTTTTTCATGGTTGCTCTGATTCTTTTGTTTCTCTTTTTCTTTTTGTCCTTTTGTTTGCTTTTCTGTTGTCGAAGTATAATGTTTTAGGGTGGGGGTTTTGGGTTTAATTGGATCAAATAGACTAAGTTCTAAGTGGGTTGGGCTACGGCAGAGGAGTGTTTTTTGTTATGGTAACCGGAGAGTTGGTTTTCTTACCGGTCTTGAAATTCAAGTAGTTTGATCCCTGTGGAGTATTGTTTTGTGGAAGAAATAATCTATTGTTTTCGGAAACGGCATTCTTGTATTTTTTTAATTTGGCTAAGCTTTGATTGTAATTGTTACTATCACCTGTGTAGTTATTCAATGTGATATTTCTTTTAAACTTTCTGTTATCTGTATGTCATTTCTAGAACTTTTGAAGTTCTAGAAAGAGTTTGTGTCATTAAAACTTGTTCTTATTGACTGATTACTTAAGATTTTCTCGGGCCCATAATTCTGGAAGCACTTTTTGTTGTAGTAATGAGAGATTTGCTTTGTCCACGTATGAACTTAGGCCATCTTTGTTTGTGTGGTTTTGTTGCTGTTAGTCATACAGTATATAGTACGCAATCATATATGCATAAATTTCCATTCAGTGGAAGACCTCTGAAATCAGTATAGGCTGCATTTGCATTCTTTGTACTTACTCTGCCTTCATGTATATGGAATTGAAGTTCTCCTTCTGTTGGTTTGTTAATTGGTGACCTCTAATTAAACGTACTCCACTTGAATTTCTTATCACGGATATTTCTTAGCCGACTGACCTAGTGGGATAAGGCTTAATATGGTTCCTTTTGGTATGTTTGTATGTATCTTGCTAAATATTTTGTAATAAAAGTTCAATCCTTTAATAAAAGATTCATCCTTCGTGTTTCATAACTTTAAAGTGTGTAGAGTTCAAACTGAATGTACTAGCATTCTTGCTTGTGAGTTTTTATTTCAAAACGTGTTCATCTATAACTAGCACGTCAATAGAATGCTGCTGCTGGATCCTCTTCTCATTACTTTTTGCATTTTCCATCAGTTTAGCATGGGGTTTCGCTTTGTATCTCCATAAAGACATCTAAGTTACCTGCGAACTTTTATTCTGAAACTAGCTGAAGAGCAGTGGCTTTTGCAACTTTTTTTTCTTTCTTGTTTTTTTAAAAAGAATTAGATAACTGGATGACTAATAACAAATGCAAACTGCATTTCTTTATTGTTTATTGCAGGTATAATTTGGAAAAATGTATCTCAAAACACGACTCTCATGGAACGTGATCATCCCAGCGGAGAATCTTGATGCCAATGGGTTGATGCTTCAGAAGGCTATTGTTGTCCGTCTCTTGGAAGAGTTTGCCATGAAGAAGGCCACAAAAGAGTTGGGGTATTTTATGGCTGTGACTACTCTGGACAAGATTGGGGAAGGAAAAGTTAGGCAGCACACAGGGGATGTCCTCTTTCCAGTGGAATTTAGCTGCCTAACCTTTAAGATCTTCAGGGGAGAGGTGCTGGAAGGTGTTGTCCATAGAATTTTGAAGCATGGTGTGTTCTTGAGGTGTGGGCCAATGGAGAACATCTATCTCTCTCATCAGAAGATGACTGGTTATCGCTATATTCCTGGGGAAAATCCTGTCTTCATGCATGACACAATGCCAAAGATAGAGAAAGATGTGGTGGTTCGTTTCATTGTGATTGGCGAGAAGTACATGGAGGCTGGAAAAGACTTCTATGCTGTGGTGAGCCTGGATGGTGATTATCTTGGACCTCTTTGGCGATCTTGAGGTTTTGCGGTGGTTGGTCAGTTAGGTGTATTTCATTCTCACTGTAGATGTTTCTTGTTCTTGATTCTGTAGACGTTTCTGATGCTAGACGAAGTGTTCACTTACATGGTTGTCATCAACAATGATATGCATTCTCTTTCTCTCTCTTTCTCTCTCTCTCTCTCTCTCTCTCTCTATATATATATATATATATATATGGTTTTTCAGTGCTTTGCATAATTAAGACAAACATCAGGTGTTAGTTTAAGATGTGATGCCACGGCTCTGTTCACATGCCATTGACGAAAAATTTGCTGCTTGTACTGAATTCAAGGGAAGGTTAGCAAATGCACTTAAATAAGGAAAAAGGATATCTGTGATTGAGAAAGCAGGAACATTATAGAGCTGTTGAATTACTTTGACAGGCTCTCAGAAAGCACATGCTTTGCTGTTTCTGAAGCTGCTGATCAGAGAGAGTCTTCTATGAGCTCTATACACTTTGTAATTCCATGTTTGATAGCAAGATGAAATGTGCGCCATGCAAGACGTGCTTAAATTATGCAGTGACATAAATCTTCAACAGGAGTGTATCTGCTTATAGCCAGCTGCAGCGTGAATTCTGTGGGACTTGGATCCTTTTATAACGTTATAACATTACGAAGGACATTCAATGCTGGTGAATTGACTATGCAGTTATGATAAAATAATTTAGACAATTCAAAACCATTGGACTCCCTCAAAACGTCATGAGGGGATACAAGTCCATTTTGTTGTGTTCTTCACTCTACTGGTTTCTGAACTGCTGATTTCGTGGAATGCAGGGTAGTACAAGGGGAAGTCCTTGAATTGGTAAAGATTTGTTCTTTAGACTATTATTACCATTTTCCTTTTTCTTGACAGGATTCTTCATTTATAGAACAAATTGTGAACTGAAATTAGGAAAAAGGCTAAAAATTGTTACAACCGGATAGGTTTGGTTGAGTGAGGTGGGCTCCACAAGCGTCCATGAAGAGTGGGCCCTACATGCTTGTGGGGTTCACCTCCGGCTGTAACGTTGTTTTAGCAATTTTTCCGAAATTAGTTGATTGACATGGTTTAAGCCTTATAACTGAAAGAAATGAAACATAATTCTGCACTTGCATAACAGAAGTTGAATGGCCAAATGGAGCTACTCTATGATATCTCTTATCAAAATGGTAGAGAGAAATAAATACAGAAACGTTACATCAGGTATGGCAATTCTGGGCTCAAGAAATTTAGGTTACTAGACCAGTTGAAAATATTAGTAGGTGGTCACAACTAAATTAGCTTTACCACGTTGATAAATTATGAGTTTCAAAATTTTCATACAAGATATCAGGTTATTCTACTTGATGCCCCAATCAAACAACTAATGAACGGGATGAACAGGAAATTCACTGGACGCAGTTTAACTAGTGGAGACTCTTAAAATAGTTGGATTCCTACCTATTCACGTTCTCTTTCTCGAATCTAGGGCTACTCCTCGAATTTAGGATAGAATTCGATGCTTTTTTTTTTAGTTCAACACATAGGCGGATTTACCTTGGGACCTTGTCCACTCACATTCTTAAAATTTATGTGTATTTATTCTAAATTTTCTTTAAAATATGTGTACTTTTAGTATGAAAAGGTAAATTAGCCCCCACTAAAATAAATGTAAATATTTTAGTTCCCACTAAATCAAAACTCTAGATCTGTTCCCAGTTTAGCTTGAGCACTGATATAGTATTGTCCATCCATTTATGACTCGTTAATGCATTGCATATTTCTTGCTAATCCTATTTTTTCATGTTAGCTCGTGTACGCAACTCTTCTAAAAAAATTTATTTCATTATGTCCATTCTCAAATGAATTGAACTATTTTATTTAATACCGATTAATTTTAAAATAAAACCGGTACTTCTCGCGCACCATATGCACAAGGCCAACTGGCCAAGACAATCTAAATTAGCCAATAAATGTGGGCAAGCCTTGTAAGCATAATTATTGAAATAAACATAATGCAATGAAATTTATCAGAAGCATGTAATCATCACAATAGAATCATTAGGGCATAAGTTACTTACCTGATGTAGAAGATGAAGCCACGTAGTGATTAATTGATTTCTCTACCTTAACCCTAAACTTTATAGTGCAGATATGTGATGGGATTCTACAACTCTTTACAGGGTAGGGAGATGACCAATTAACATGTATATATAGGTGTTACTTCCATCAAGTAACCTAATGGGTTTGGATTTTAGTGGGCTATTATTTTAATCAAGTGGGTCACCAATAACTTTAATGGGTCACACCTCTTACATTCTCCCACTTGACCCATTAACGTCATGGACGACAAGATTCAATCATAAACATAAGGCGCGCATAAGAGATTAAATCTTTGCATAATGTCCTTCATAAGTACCAAAGAATAACAGGCTACTAAATGTGGATTATAGTGGTTGTACATCATTCACTCAATGTACTCCCTTCTATATACCACAACATTAGTAATCAGTCACACTTGGTCATAATCGTAATGGTCCAAGATAATGTCTTTTACAGACTTTCCTATTTTTCTTAATAAGCATAATTCACGTGAATACTGTCATAAAACATGAAAAACTTTAATGTTTGTCAGAAATACGTCATTGAGCTCAAAGTGTCTAACATAAGAACATAGATATCTTTCATAATTACAACCAAGTCATATCATTTCTTAATGTCCCTTAAAGGTTTGATTGTAAGCCTTTAGCCATAAATTTGCAGTTTTGAGATCAGTACTTACGTGTTCGATAGACACCCTTTGTTTCTGGACCTCCTCTTTAATGACAAATATTTTAACTCTATGTATTTGGCACCTCATGATTATTTGTCATTTTAGAGAAGAAAACTATTGCAGAATTATCACAATAAATTTTTAGCGACTTGGCAATTTTTTTTGACAAATCCAAGTCCTGAAATTAATTTTCTGCAACCATAATACATGAGTTGTAGCTTCATAATATACTACAAATTCTGCTTCCATAATGGATGACATAACGATAGTCTATTTCACATTTTTTTATAAGGTCACTCCCATTGCTTAAAGGAAGAGTTGACCAAAGGTGGACTTTATACTATCAATACATCCAATAAGATTTGAATCCGAATATCCAATCACTTTAAATGATTAGATCATCTATATATCAGCAAGTAGCCTTCGATCTTTTCAGATACCTTAAACTTTTAATGCAGCTATCACGTAATTCAATTAAGAATTACTTTAATACATTCCACATCATTATTGGACATTGCATGAGACTAAATTTATTCACATCAAATTTCTTTAGAATTCTTTCAATATAGGTTTTTCAGAGACAATCCTAACATTCTTTTTGATCCATCATGGAATATTTCAATTCCTATCACAAAGGATATATGTCTCTCCCATATTTTTCACTTTCAAAATTCTATGAGAGAAACTTGAGTTCCATGCAATATGTCAATACCATTAGCAGCAAGAAGAATATCATCAACATACAAGACTTAAAGGGAAAACATCAATTTGCTCCCATTGATCTTTCGGTATACTTGCTAAATAATACTATGTTTCCTTGAAATCGAAAGATGTAATGGTATTATAGAATTTAATATACCATTGTGAAGTCTATTTAAACTCATATACTAGTTTCCTAAGTTTATACTGTGATAACCCGAACCCGGTATGCATTTAATGGCATTTAATTAAGTGGCATCTTAAATGTTAGCATTGAATTATGTGTTTATTTTAGTTAAACATTCGTTTGTAGCTTTATTTTCATACTTATGTTAATCGGTTTTATTTTTCTTGCATCTTAATGCTCGGTTTTCAATAAAATGAAAAGTAGCTCCGAGCCGGAGTAAATTTTGAACTATGTTACTTTCTGAAAAATTATATTTTCATAAATTCTTTGAGATTTAATTGTTATTCTTCTATTGACGCAAAGTGCATAGCATATCAAGAGCGATAGTTAGAAAATGATTTCTAGTCCTCAACAAATAGTGAAAACTAGTGTTTAGTGTTTTAATTTTAGTATTTTAGTTGTTATTAACTGGAATTGGATTTATGTTAGTTGTTTTAGCCTTAAAATGCCTAAAATTAAGCTTATTTGACCAACTTAGGTTAGCTTTGACCAAGCCTTGACTTTTGACTTGAGTTGCATTTTATTTAAAGCTTAAAATAGCACAAAATAAAAATAAAACCAAAGCTGAAACAGAATGGTCAAGGCCGAAAATACATAGAGAAGAAAAAAAAAAATTTCAAGCCAAATCATCAAAGCTTCGCGTGAGCTTGCACAGGGTGGTTTCCGAGGCATCCTACGAGGTTTTCCTAGCGTCTAGGAGCGTCTAAGGTGTGGGTTTCATGTTTATTTGCGCATTTGAATATTTTGTGTATTAACTTTGATTTTTGGGTTTTATCCGTATATTGTTATTTTAATCATTTTGAGGCTTAAAGAATGTTCCCTAGCAATTGTAGAACATGTATTTATAGCTTTTTAACATTTTCTGTGGTTGAATATTGAGATTGCAACTTAAATTGATTAGTGAATAGTAAATAGTGAATAGTAAACCCCTATTTCGATGAAGTTGGTCCGTTACGCGTTCTGTTGATGTAAGAAGGTGCTAGATATGCCAGAATGCCTAAATATATGGTTTAATTAGATTGTGTAATGGAAAAAAAAGCGGAGGAAAAGGCTTAGTGAAAGTTGGGGTCGTTTCGGTCAAGTTTGGAATTTTCTCGATTTGCGTGAAAGCATTGTCGAGGTACGTCATGGAAGCACTTTTGGTGCAGTTGTGACATTGGTTGGGTAATCGGTTGAGGTAGTTGTAGTTTAAACGAGCAAAGGGAGAAATCGGGGCTTTGCGTGAATTCTAGGGTTAAGTAGGGTTTCGGGGTCTTTAGATGTGCCTTATAGTGACCTAGGAGGATTGGTGAAGTTGGTTTCCAAAACTCGTAGCTCGTTTGAAAGTAGTAGCGTTTTACAAGTTGTGGTCATTTTGTGATTTTGTGTGTTTTCATAGCATAATGCCTATAGATTGCTTAATATTGCTTGTTATGCTTGTTAAAGTTGGTTATGATTGAATTGTATGTCAATTGTTGATAATGCTTGTTAGTGTTATTCTTGTTACTTTATTGATTTTAAATGCTTGTTATCTCGTTTATTGCTTGTATCTTGTATTGCATTGCATAGTGTCAGGCGCGTGAGTGATGGGCCTCTCTTGGTTGCCTCGGGTTGCCAGTGTTGGTTGCTGTAGCTCCGTGTCCTATTCCCTTTTCTCGCTTGGGTTGCCGCCCAGGGAGTTTTGCATCGTAGAATTGACAGAGTATGTCCGGAGTACTCTAACGGAAGTTATAAGGTGGGTGAGCCGGCGCATCATCGTTAAAGTCATCGGAATCGTGATCAGTACATTACTCGCTCGAGTGAACCATAGCCTTCAGAGTGTGGTATAGCTTTGAATGGTTGTGTTAATGCTTTCTTTAATTGTTTATTGTATTGTCGTGTATATTGAATGCCTTCCTATTGATTATATTACTTAACTGTGCCTATTTGCATTGCACGAACTTCTTTCTCTCCACCTCGATATCTGTCTCGCCCTCACTGAGTATACGTGTTGTGTATACTCACTCCTCACCACCACATTTCAGGAAATGCCATGTTAGCTGGAAAGTTCGTGATTTCATGAAAGTTCGTGCTTGAAGAGTTGACTTGCGTGCCTATGTGACTTGAGTTGTCGAATTTGTAAAGATGTATGCTTTTATGTATTGTATGTATTTAATGTCAAAGGGGATGTAATTTAAGTTTCATTAGATTATTGAAGTGGGTTGACAAGTTAGATTATGTATCTAGTTAATGTAGCTTAACTTCAATGCATGTTTGTATTGTCCAAAAGAAAGAGTTAGAAAGACATGATAGTCTAACTTATGCAATAGGTTGGTATGGTTTAATTGCCTAGCATGAATGTTCTTGTCAAAGATGAAAAGAGA
Organism: Ehretia macrophylla; assembly: GCA_037974665.1. Classification (NCBI taxonomy): domain Eukaryota; kingdom Viridiplantae; phylum Streptophyta; class Magnoliopsida; order Boraginales; family Ehretiaceae; genus Ehretia; species Ehretia macrophylla. The sequence continues at coordinate 47,564,351 of CM075777.1, read as the reverse complement.
TAGGTTAGCTTTTAAATTAGAAATGTATGTATACTTGCTGAGTTTAGTTGTTGAGAACCGAGGCTCAGATGGCCTTGGGGTGGTTGAATGTTTGGACATGGTATTGGTCCACTTATATGCTGTCGCAGGTTTGTATTTTGCCTAGAAACAGGGGAGACTCCGTTCGTTTTTCCCTAAAATTTTGCCCGGGTTTGGAATTGGGTTGTGATTAGATTGATTGATAGAACTCCCGGTCTCGAGAGGGATCGAGGTGTTACATACACTATATGACCTTTTCTCTCTATTGAAAATCCTTCAAGCTAGTCCATATAAACTTCTCCTCAAACTCTTCATTAAGAAATATATATTTTTTTTCACATTTATTTGGTACAACTCTAAAACATAATGAGCTACCAATGCCATGATTATCCTGAAAGGGAGTCTCGAAGTCTCTTTATAATCAATGCCACTTTCATAGGTATAACTTCTTGCAACTGATCTAGTCTTATAAGCTTAATTTTGCCATTATAGTTGCCTTTGGTCGTAAAAGTCATTTATCGCCAACTCTTTTAAACTTTCTGGCAATTTGACTAGATCTTAGCTTTATTTTGTCGCATAGAATTCACCTCTTCTTTCAAGGCATTAATCCATTTATTAAATTTTGTACTTCATATGGCTAGTGAAAATGAAGCCAGATATTTATGGACTCAAATATCGAAGTTTGACTCATATAAATAAACCACATAATCATCATGAATAGCTGTCTTTCTCTCCCTTTGAGATCTTAATGCTATTTGATGCGTTCAAACGGTGCGTTATAATTAGGTGCAAAATGACCAAGTTTTAATAACCCGCAAGTGCACTGATCTTCGTAGTGTAGTATGCTCTGAGTAAGGAGTCGAATTCCTCAGGGAGGCTCCTAAGTTAGTTCGGTTGAATAAGTGTGTGTGAAAGTGTTCTAAGTGAGTGTTGGAAATTAAAGGACGGATAGGTTGGCTGGTTTGATAAAAAGGAAAAGAATAAGCTAAGTTTAACTAAATCTAGAGTTAGAGTTGGGAGTATAAATATGGGGAGATAGTAATTGAGCTCGGATTAATATTAAGGCAGTTAATCTAGGCTCGAAAATAGGATTCTCTAATTCTGCAAGCGCTTAAGCTACAAGCATACACCTGATTAAGCTAAAAGCTATAGACCTAGTTACTCTACTTAGTTTCTTTTAACCAAGTACAATAAGGCAAACTAAACTAAGGAATTAACTTTCAGGTAGAAACTACGATACAACCTATAGTTTCATGGAATCTATGGTACAACCTATAGATTCATGATTAAAACAATTGTATGACACTAAAGTAACATAATCATAATACCAACTACAAGTATAATATTATGCTACGAAAGTAAAGCATTCATAACATCTACTTTAAAAGCATTATGTATGAATACTGAATTAAAACAAGCCATACATTACAATATGAATTAAATCAGTCCAAATGACGGAGACCGGTAAATTAAAAGACCATTAATATATAATCAAAATCACGAATTAACATAGGCATTATAACGACATTCAAATATAAAAGATATTAAAGAGATGCTCTCCCATTAATGAAGTCGAGGTCCGAGGTCAGAGTCCCGAGTACAGCTACGAGATTTCCTCATTTTTCCATTCCCCAAAAATTCGGGCATTACCTCCATCGTATTTTCCCCCAACTACTAACTATTTATACTACCATATTTAAACTACCCTAAACTAACACTAAAAAAACAATTAAAATAAAATCCTAAATTAATTTTCTATCTCCTTTTCGGTTGGGGTTGGAGGGTATTTATAGGGCCAGATTCAGGGGCGCGCTCGAGCACGCTTCTACTGCGTCCGTTGGTTATGCGACGCGTGTCGCTTCGTGAGGCTTCCGGTAGGATCTGGGAGGTGTGCTCGAGCGCCAGTGAGGCGTGCTTGAGCGCGCTTATGCTCTATCACTGAATTTGCACCACGTGGATTTTTCGAAAGATGGTGGAAGATTCATAGGGGGCACTCGAGCACCCGTGAGACCCGCTCGAGCGCCCGTTTGCTGACTTTTTCGGCTTCGATTGTTGACTTTGACTGAGACGTTGACCGAGGAGTTTCCAAACGTTTTCACTGTTTTGACCCTCCAAACGATGGATTTTGGCTAACATCATGCCGCGCGCAGGACAATCCTGCTTTTTGCTCAAAAGGCCGTTTCTACCCGAAAAACTGGTACAGTTTGTCAAAAACGGACAGAGGTCACTATTTGCACTTTGATCTGGCCAAATTCTTCCTCAACAGGCTTTGATTCAACTACCGATTCTTGAGTCTTTTTCATTGCACAATTCTTTGACTTGCTTTTTGCCGTTCTAAGTCTGTTTTCTTCACTTTTAATGATTAACCTACATTGCATCAAAAATGTATTAAGTATTGCATTTATTCCACAAGTTAAGATGTAATAGTAGGTAAATGCAGTAGTTTGAGTGGTACAAATATGATCACATCACTATTCTTTGTGGTTCATGTGGGTCAACTTCTTGTAAGTTAGCATTTACAAGTGATGATTCATCATTTATTTGCTATTCAATGTTGTTAAAACATTCAACAACACTTGGAGCAATTTTTGATTAAAAAAAAAGCATTAATGGATAAGGAAAATTCATCCCAAATTCTCTAATATCTACTTTATGAGGTTCATCACTCCCACTAACTTCACCATTCTCTATGAATCTAACATTACAAAATGTTAACAAATAGACATAATCATAATGTGAAATCAACTATAAAGTAATGAAATATTTTTCTCCATTAAAAGAGGGTACATCAAAACGTCTATAAATATTAGGGTGTGTAACTTCAAGAAGCTGTGTTCTTCTTGTGGCTCATTTATTACTGTGCTTGGTTTGCTTATACTGTATGCAATTCACACACATGCCAAGATCAGTAAACTCTCATTATTTACCAATCTATCTAATCATTCATTAGTATTATAACTAAACATTTATGCCACAAGTAAGCACAACTTTCACTTAGCTTGCCACGCTTAATTTCAATAATATGTTACTAAGTAAGGATTCATAGAACATACAATCAAGTTTTAGTTTATATCATCTATCACTGAGAATATCGAACCCAACAATTATGGTATTTTCAAATAAACTAAAACATCTATGTTCAATCTTAATATGAAATCCAAAAAAAATATTCAACTTTAATAAAGAAATTAAGTTCCTAAAAACAATATAGGTGCATAGAACAATAAAAATTAATGTGATGGCTAGCTCTAAGGATTAGACGATAAGTATTAGACTTTCAATTAGAGCCTTCACACGATTTTCTACATACAAAAATTTAATTTGGATTTAAATTCTTGATAATAAAGAAATCGTTCAACATATTGAAAACATAATTGGTAGCTACAGAAACAAGTACTAGGTATTAAGAAGAACATCACTCAAAAATTGATTAGAAACATACAAAGGAATGATAATTACCTTTATTTTCCAAACCGTACTTTATATTCAGGCAGTCTTTAAAAGTGAACCAACTTTATTATAAAGTGGCACTTTCAAGCCTGAACTTTTATCAAACGAGTCTAAGAATCGTTAACAAACTCTTTTCTTTCTTCTTGATTTTGTTCATTTAAATTTTTTTTACTAGTTTCTTGACCCATGAGATTAACAGTGTATCTTAATTGACTCTTCAATCTCATTTCTTTCTAAACAAGCATACTAGCCAATTCACATAATCACTTATCCTTAATAGTGTTATAATTAATTTGAAAAAGCTCATATTCAAAAGGTAATGAGTTCAAGATAAAACGTACTAGGAAGCATGCATTCGCTATCATCCCCAAGGACTTTAATCTTGCTGCATTATTAGTCATCTCTAAAATATGATCTTACATACTTCATGACCTATCAAACTTCATGGTTGTGAGCCTAGCTATTAGCATATCAGTGAATGACTTATATGCGGAATTAAAACTCTTCTTCCGCAAATTTTAAGTATTCTTTAGTATCATCAATTTGTGGAATGGTCATTCGCATAATAATGAGGCTTAATCTATTATACCGTTTCCAAGCTTTATAATGAATCTTCTCTTCCTCACTGCTCGAATCCGTAATGATAGGAGGTTCGTCATTCATAGTGCTAAGTCCAAATTCAAAATACCTAAGTGAATTTGGACTCGTTTATACTATTCAGAGAAGTTCAATCCATTAAAGATGAACATATAAAATATGCGAATGAGGAAAATAACTACAAATATGACATGATATTTTAGCATAATCATGGATTAATAATGACTACATACTTAATGCTGACAACATCATGGATTCAAAGAAAATAAATAAAATATCATAGTGTATTAAAGTTCTCCTTTGGGTAGAAACTAAAACGCACAATCATAAAGTAAATGCCCATATAATAACATTATTTTAATTTGTCTCATCATGTTTACTAATCACATGATAAATGATTCATCTTTGGACAAATTCAATAAGTCCAAAGAATAATAAATGTCAAATTATCCATCAATTCTCACAATCTCAATAATAAGTATTTCATAAGTGAATGGATAATTGATAGAGAATAAAATCTACAAACTTTTGAGTTCGGCCACTTTGGTGACTAACGAACTAACATAAGATGAATTTAATTTTAATAACAACTATAATCAAATAAAATTCATAACTTTCTTGGTTAGCTACTTTGGTGACTAATGAACCAACTTAATATGAATTTTAAATTCAATAATAGTTAACAATCATATCTAATGCGCAACGGTCCACTATTGAAACTATGAACCGAAAGACAAACAGTTCTTTCCTTTTTAGCCTTTGTCATGACATCCTTTAATGTAACAAAGACAAAAAACACATCAACATAACTTCTTAGTTTTGACATGATATGGTATCTACCATAGTAGGATTATTTTGTCTTGAATGGCTGCAACTTTAAACTTGATGCTCATGAGGCCGACTAAGTAATTCACTTTAATAATTGTCGGCACTTAAGGCTATCTTTAATAGAGGTAGTAAAATAAAAAATATGTTAAATTTAGAAATTTTTAGAGATCCAAACATTATTTTTGATTTAAATATACATGGGACCCACTACTTTTCACAACTTTTGATACAAAATGGGTCTTTAAATTACATTTGGGGTACTAAATTTAGAGCCCAAATGTAATTTAGAGACCCATTTTGCCTCAAAAGTTGTGAAAAGTGGTGGGTCCCATGTATATTTAAATCAAAAATAATGTTTAAATCTCTAAAAATTTCTAAATTTGACATATTTTTTATTTTACTACCTCTGTTAAGGATAACCTTAAGAGAATATCATTATTGTATAAGGCAATACATGTATGTCTCAGTCAGGCTTTGTGAAATACATGTCAAAGTAAGATGCGCACCATTCGTACTTTATGAAAAACTTGAATTTTGCAAGAGAGAAAAACTGCAATTTTGGTCAGTACGATAATGGCTTGATGGTCAGTGCTTCGACTGATGCGACTGTGACCAAGCTATTAAAATGCTATAATGGTTTTCACAAAAAGATATCCAATCCCAAAACTGTAAAGATCAATTATCACATAATATGACTTTATAATTAATAAAGCATAAGGGAGAGAAAAACATTCATCAACAATTATATTTTTATAATAGAGATTATATGATCTGATTTATTGACTCTGATATTATATATAAGAATAATTATTATAATAAATATAGTGCAATAAAATTTATCAGAAGCATGTAATCATTACAGAATTACTAAGGCATAACTTACTTATTTAATGCGGAAGATGAAGTTACGTAGTGATTAATTAATTTCTCTATCTTAACTCTAAACTTTATAGTGCAGATATGTGATGGGATTCTACAACTTTTTACAGGATAAAAAAAAAACTAATTAACATATACATATAGTATTACTTCCATCAAGTAACTTAATAAATTTAAATTTTAATGAACTATTATTTTAATTAAAAGAGTCACTAATAATTTTAATGGATCAATCAAGCCTGGCCCTCGATCTTTCCACAACCTTTGTTGTTTTTTGCGCACCTCAAAAACTCCAACACAACCTTGGCAAGTTTGAGAAGTTTCCTGCCCAATCTAAACAGACCAACCGCATAATCACCGTGTTGATTTGACGTTGCTACGCAATTGTCGAATCTTTTTCCATTGCCATGTTCCAAAAGTAAAGGGGTGGTAAAGCAATTAATTAACAAGTTGTTATCATTTAATATTTAAAGATCAATCGTGTCAATCTAGCTAATCCACGTGTGAATCAAGCATATAATAATTCTAATGTGACAAACTCCATGGTATTAATGAGAAGTCCTCGTGTTGCACCCCTTTTTAATTTATCTATCAAAAAAAAAATTTTATAGTATTAGAATTTAGATAATTCGTCCAAAAAAAAAGAATTTAGAGAACACTAAATTATTTTGGACAAAAAAGCTAAAAAATTTGTGCATGAAGCTCACTCAATCTTTTGCTTTTCTTACTTTATTAGATTCTTAGATGAGAGGGGGAAAAAACACCTCATTACTTTATGAGAGTATATTTTTTTATAATATTATAATATTATAAGTGAGATTTAATAATTACAATTCATTAATACAATTATAAAAAAATAAAATAAATGATTTAATAATTATTAAATCTCATTCATAACTGTATAATGTTAGGAGGTAATCTTCTCTTTTATTTTAATCCCCTTTCATGTTTATGGTGCTCTTCGACCATATTGTATCCATATTCAAGATTTTTTTTTTTTGACATTATCCATATTTAAGATTGAGGTGTTTTTTTTTTTTTGTTCAAAAGATTGAGGTTAGTAAATGTGAAGGACTTATCAAAATTGCATGATTAATGTAAAAGCAGTAGAGAATTAAGTCTTTCAATCAACATTCAACACAATCATTCGAGGAGTAATTTACCAGTTGTCTCTATCAAATTGAATTGCCACATATGTCAAAAATTGAGAGAGAAAGATGAAAATCAAATTGAATTGTCACATGTGTCAAAAATTGAGAGAGAAAGATGAAAGGAAATGAGTGAAAGTTCTATTTGCCTCTTAACACTTATTTTCTTGGGTCTCTTTCATTTAGTCATTGACTACCACCTTTGAATTTATATATGATGGAGTTTGAAATTTATGACTAAATCAAATTAAATTTTATGTCATTACTAGAGTACAATATTTTTAATTTGAGAAAGCTTCATTAATGTGAAATATGATTACAACTCAAAGCAAATATATTATTGTGATTGCTTTGTAATTCATATACAGTATTGAAGTCATTATTTGTTCCCTAAAACTTTCCAATAATACTTATTTTACACAATTCTTATTTGCTAGTTTAAGTGAAATTAATAAACTTACAATTACAAGACCACTATCAATTTTATAAAAAGTATAGTTTAAATTCCACAAATAATGTTTTGTCAAATGGTTAACTTTAAAAAATGTTAGAAAAGAATAAAATAATGTAATATTATTTCTAGACCAGTTGCATCTTTTTTTGGCCATATACCAATTACATTTGATATTATAAACACGTATAATATCAACTTTAAAAATATATAGCTAACATACAATTAAACCACGATTTACAAATTCACCCGCACTTTCCTCACCCCATTTTCTCTCAAAGATTCTACTAATAAATCTCAAATATTATATAGATTCATCAAGAAATAAATAGTGAGTAAATTTATTTTTTCTTTTATTTTTTCGTTTTTCTAAAAAGAGTGCATTTAAACCCTATAATAAATCCTAATTTTCATAATTAATTTTCCTGTGTTTTCTATCCTCTGAAGAATTTCACTAAACCAAAGCCACCGATCCCGAAGACCCTTTTCCTCCGGACCTTTCTTCCACTCTCTCTCTCTCTCTCTCTCTCTCTCTCTCTCTCTATATATATATATATATATATATACACACAGAATAGACTCAAAGGTTAGATCTCTCTCTCGCTCTTACACACACACTTACACACATAGCTGTGTGTCTTTACGTATTGTATGTATAAAGTGGTGGTTATACTACTATTTTTTATGTGTTAAATAAATAACCATTATTGTTGTTTTTGACCTTGTCCTTAACTATTTCTCTATTTGTTTGTTGATTTTCAGGTGGGTTTTGTTTGTTTTGTATGCATATGGTGAAGTGAGAAATTGTTACTGAGGTGAAAAGTTGAGAAAAGCTAGTGCTTAGTAGAGCAGCTATGCAAAGGGATAGTGGGCCCGGGGGCGGGCGGTTGCGGCGTCGTAGAGGCTCTAATGAGGTTGGTTATTTACTCTTTTGTGTGCAAATTTCAGTTATTTAGTCGTTTAGATGCGTGTGAGCTGGTGGTTTGCGGGTCGGGGTGGTTAAGGGTTGACTCGTGAAAACAGGCTCTTGAAAATGCAAAGTAAGTTGCTAAAGGGGTCTGACCCTTTCCTGAACCCCGGTAACTTCGTGCACTGGGCTGCCCGTTGTATATTGTGTTGGTTTGAGAATATGCCAGTCTGGAGAAATGATCTGATTGACAATTTACTATGACACCCTGCGGTTGTATGCTATGTTGGCTCGAGGTTATGCTGGACTTGGAGTAATGTTAAACTCCTCATTCTGTCATTTGTTATTCTGTTAAGAAGAAGATACAAAATTATGAAAATACATTTTTTAATTGCTCCAGTTGGCGTTTTTAGAGTAAAGAGCCTTGAGGATTATATTTGCTGCTTTTACAATTTGAGGATCAAAGTTTTTTCCCCAAATGTCAGGTTCCAGCTGAGGTTGCTAAAGCAAATGGAAGTCATTTACTTGTTAATGATCGGAACAAATACAAATCCATGTTGATTCGTACATATTCATCCGTATGGATGATTGGAGGCTTCGTATTTATACTCTACATGGGTCATCTTTATATCTGGGCCATGGTGGTTGTCATCCAAATCTTCATGGCTAGAGAGTTGTTCAATCTACTTAGGAAAGCACATGAAGACAAGCAACTCCCTGGTTTCAGGCTCTTGAATTGGTAAGTGTACATTGCATAATCTTGCTACTTAATGATTTCTTGGGTCTTGTTGGCACCCTTTGATTTATTAAGCCTTTTTCTTGTGGGCCTTGATTAAACTTAAAAAGATTTTTGGGGCTGCTGCTCTATTTTATTCAGCCTCTAAGCGTTAAAGTCAGTGGTAGAAAACAATACTAAACACACATATGATCACCTCTATCAATTTCATGTCCTCTGTTTTAATCCATGTACATATACATATGAAAGTGAATAATTAGATTATTATCCGATGTTGTTTTTCCCTTCATGTCTTCAGAATTGGATTTAACCTCTGTGTTAGGTTGGAGGATAGCTTAATAGGTTGGATGATAGCTTAATAGGTCGGATGATAGCTTAAAATTTCTGGAAAGGCATATAAACAATTTGCATTTTTCTCAAAAACTAGAAGTTGTACTTGGCATGTGACTGATATCTGGGCATAAAAAGGAGAGAATGTTGACTAGGAATGGAGGTGATGGATCATATGAAATTTTAGTTGAACAATGTTGAATTGTTAGAGCAGATTTCTCGAGTATTGACTAAAGAGTAGTTTCTTACTGTTAATCTTGGTGAAAAAAGAAAGATTATGTGGAAAAGGAATCAGTAGGGAAAATCTTTTGGCTTACAAATCAGTTACATTTGAGGCACTTAAGACTCCTTGCATCCTTTCAGAATCAATTCCTCTTCTGATTGAACAACATGACAAGAGTGCATATGTCAATGAGAGTTTAGAAGGGTCTAAGATGGCTGTGGAAATATTAGAAGTCCACTTGCGGGTGATGAGACATGATTGAAGACTAATCTGAATAAGATGGTGAGAGCTGTAGTTGCTCAAGAGACGAGTACATTTGGAGCATTGGCATGTTGAGGATGGGATCTTAGGAACTAAGTTTTGAGGGCACAGCTCCATATAAGTGTTTAGTTATTTGCATTGCAATTAGACTAGAGCAACTTGATGAATGTGTCATTTGAGTTTGGGCCTTAAAAGGATAATTAAGTGAAGAGAAAAGAAAGCTCAGAATTTAAAACCATAGGGAGAGTTATGATATCAGGGACTCAGAGGTAAACTTGGTTTTATGGGCAAGTCAGATGTGGTGGACTTTTCACAAAAGATACAAATTTAGGAGTTTTGGCATGTGTATTTAGATGAAGCAGGATGGGTCAGACCAGAAATTAGGACTATACTACATGAGCTGCACAAGCTTTGTATTTCGTTCAAAGAAAATAGGTCGGTTGAGCATCTTGAAATATTACCAATTATGGTGTTGACAAAAGACCTTGTTATTATCCAGACTGCAACGCCCTTTTTTTTGTTTCCATTCCCAGGCATTTTTTCTTCACGGCGATGCTTTTTGTCTATGGACGCATTCTAAGCCAAAGGCTCGTCAACACAGTCACATCAGACAAGTTCTTATACAAGCTTGTGGGCAGATTTATCAAGTATCATATGGTTACCTGTTATTTCTTGTACATTGCAGGTTGGTTCCATTTTTAGTTTTCTTTCTTGCATTATTGAATTGCTTAAGCGCCCTCTTGCTGAAATAGTCATCTTTGGGAAGCAGATGTGGAGATGTTCTCTTTGCATTGTTTTTTGTCTTCATTTTTTGCCACCTGGCAAGATGTTGATATATCGATAATGGCCCTTGGAGACTGGCTAAATTTCTCTTTCTTATTCACATCAGGTTTTATGTGGTTTATTCTAACGCTAAAGAAGAAGATGTACAAGTATCAATTTGGTCAGTATGCATGGACACATATGATCCTTATTGTGGTGTTTACGCAGTCAGCATTCACTGTAGCCAATATTTTCGAAGGAATTTTCTGGTAAATTTAACTTCAAATTCCATTATAACTCTTATCACCAGTTTTGAACTGTGTGTTCATCGCCCGTTTGCTTTGAACTTTCTTCCTAACAAAGTACTCCTAGAGTCCCTTCATTTTTTCTCCTCTTGTCATATTATTCATGAGATGCATGAGTTTACATTTATTTTTTTTCCTTTTGTTTTTTTTCGTTTTTCCTTTTCCTTTCCCATGTTCTTTTGGGGGGGGGGGCGGCGCGGGGCGGCAATGGTGGTGGGCGGGCTGGTTGTGGCTTTGATGCGGTTCTTTTATTTCAGTTCAGGGAGGTGGCACTAGTCCACTTTCTTGGGTTTCATTTCTTGTCGAACTTGGTTTAGTTCTCTCTGCAGCTTCTATATCAGAATTCAGGCATGCTAAATTTTTGCTTATATTATATCTAGATTTGTTTTTTTTGGGGGGGGATAGTTGAAATCTGAAATTATTTGAAACGAAGATTAACTATATTGCAGGTTCCTTCTTCCAGCATCACTTATCGTCATCAATGATATTGCTGCTTATTTCTTTGGGTTTTTCTTTGGAAGAACTCCTTTAATCAAGCTATCACCAAAGAAAACTTGGGAGGGCTTCATTGGAGCATCTGTAACAACTATTATCTCTGCATTTCTGGTGAGAATTCTATGCATTATTTGGATATAAAACTATGGAATTAGTCATGTTTGGGATTTTTTTTTTTCATTTAAAACATGAAGTCTTTTTATTGTTCCTGCCTGGTAAAGGCCTAGTTTTAGCTCCTTTCCTTCGTTGAATTTGGAGAATGAGTATGTTATGCCAATGATGTGGCTGGACATGCTTACTAAAGAGGAGGAGATTACAGACTCTATTCTTGTGTTTTTATACATTCTTATGCTAAGTTATGCTGAAATGTATACTGCAATTCCTGTAGTTGAATATCACTAAGTCTCTTCTTCAATCATCTGCATCTGAAGTTTCTTTTTTAAAATTCTGTTTATTTAATTTGTAAGGTGTTTAACCCAGGTTCGAATCATGGCAATGGCTTTTAAGAAATGTGTTGTAGCTCAATGTTTTAAATACTGGTTTTAACTGTCAAAAAATATTGAGTAATTAAAAAGAAAATTTATTTGTTTATTAGATGGCTATTATCCATTCAGTGTTTTCCTCCTGATCAAATATAATTCCAACCATTTTATTTGTAAAAGTTTGAGCAATTCTGTAAAGTAATTTGCTTATATCTATTTTGCAGCTTGCAAGTATATTTGGTCGTTTTCAGTGGCTTACATGTCCTAGAACGGTAATTCTTTTTGGCTAAAGTCTTATCTGTATTTTAGAAGGCATGCCTGTCAGATTGTCAACCTGAAGGAACTTAAGCTCTGCCTCCCGGTCATGGTGTCACATGCAGGATTTATCAACTGGTTGGCTTCACTGTGATCCTGGCCCACTATTCAAACCTGAAATTTTCACTCTTCCAGAATGGGTTCCTCAGTGGGTAATGGTTTAACTGATCTACATAAGTGCTCGCTGATTGATGACCCTTTTCTTTGGTTGAAGACCCTTTTATATATAGGTTCATTATTTCGTCTCTTAATTATTTGTTTCGTGATTCTGCTTTTGGTGTACATAGAAATTCTAGTTTATAAATCATCAATGTACAGTTGATGAACGGCTCCTTTACCCTGATTAAGTATTTTCCAGATGACGGCTTTTCTTTCATAACAAATATTTTAAAAGTAAGCCGAGAATGATGCTGTAATCTTTTCGGTTATTCCTTTGCTTAAACTTATTTCAAACATAAGGATTGTGATTTTGTGAAATTGAGATCACATTTGAAACTTGTTTTTGGAAGTCGAACTGGATGCTATATAACCTATGCTGTGGAATTATGTGATGATCACATTTGAATTTTTTATGTAGCGTATAGGTTATGAAGTTGGTGATAGGTTGTAAAGCATATGATTTTGATTTGCATTTTCATTACCACTGCCTACAAAATGAGGATGAGAATGAACAGATTGGTCCTTAGCCTTCTAATATTGTCAGTTTGATAGTGATATTGGAGAAGGCAAAGGTGGTGGCCTGCTCTTTTCATGATGAAAAGTTGCTTGGGCAAAGGCATATTGTTTATGTGTATGAAGATTTCATTTTGCCTTCTAAAGTCATTTTGAAGTCCTAATTTGCACCCAATTGTTGGGACCTTTCCAACTTGCCATTTAATTTTGAAAACTTTGTTCTACTTTCCATTTATGTTTATTAATGTTTAGATTCTCTCAATCTTTTATCAGTCATACTGGGGATTCACAAAATAAATATTATTCATTCTTTTGAACATCACATATCAGTAAAAGTAACTTGGCGGTATACCTTTGTCCTTTTCATACTCATTGGAGTACTTTTTGACCTCAGATTCAGCTTCAATTATAATTTGAGTAGTATGAATTTTGAATTCCCACCCAAAAGATTGTGCCTAGTAGCAGATGTGTCAACAATGATATAGCCCTAGAATGTGTTTTAAATCTTTTATTTTTAGAATTTGTGGGTAAAATGATTTTATTGTTCTTTCTTAGTGCTTTTAATCTGCCTTTTTAGCCTTACTGAAAGCTCGACATTCAAGATAGCGAAGCATTAACAGCTACGGTTTTCTCACTTTCTCTGTGCAGTTCCCTTGGAGAGAGATCTCGGTTTTGCCAGTACAGTGGCATGCATTGTGCCTTGGTCTGTTTGCTTCTATAATAGCACCTTTCGGAGGCTTCTTTGCCAGTGGCTTTAAGAGAGCTTTCAAGATCAAGGTTTGATTATCTCATTAATTTTCTGATATTTTGAACTCATTAATGGGAGTGTATGTCATAAGCTGATTCACCTTTTTCCTATTTGCTATAGTGATCAACAATAATTCTGTTTGCTGCAGGATTTTGGTGATAGCATTCCTGGACATGGAGGAATTACAGATAGAATGGATTGTCAGGTAGTTAAACAATTGCGAGATGCTTATTACATAGACTTTCCACAACTTTACTTCTGCAACATTGTTTTACATCAGTAGCGGTTGATAATCAAGAAAATCTATTTTGAAACGATACATATGATGCTAAATGTGTAATCAAGCTGCAAAGTGATATCTGGTCCTTCTATGTATCAAAGCCAAGTAAGTTGAGCTTGATTTGATGGAAACCCTTAAATACATACTTGCTGTAGGGTGGGGGTTGGGGGGTTGGGGTGAGAGAGCGAATAACAAGAGAAAACAAAAAGGAAAGTACAAAATTGTTTCAAATTTCCTGTGATAAAGTTTTACATTTTCATTGATATTTTTTACGTTCCCTTCGTTTAATTAAATATTTAACTTTGTGTTATCTCTGTCTTGCCAAAGATGGTATTGATAACTGATATTGAAATTTTGTTCCACTCATCCATAGCATATTATGATAGTCCTTCTCAGTTAAAGTTTTGTTGTTAAGAGTTCTATATTAGAGTAAATGAGAAGTAGTGTAAAGCTTCAGCATGCACTTCTCAAAATGGCTGAAGCTGATGAAACAAAAGATTATTAGAAAAAGTCTGCACTCTAGGTAAGACTTAAAAAGGTAAGTAGTAACTTGTTGCAGGCCAAAGTTCATTGAATTAGTTCAGTTAGTGATGTGGAGAACTAACTCTTCCTCCACCTTCTTTTGATACTTCTACTCGTCCTACTTCTTTCTCCTTCTATGGATACGTTCATTTGGTAGATCAGGACCTGGAGTTTTTCTCCATTAGTTATGCGGTAATTTTCAGTGGGTATGGTTTTTTATCTTTTGTATCTAAGCTTAGCGCTGGCCATTTAACATTGCACTCATCATGAGCACTGAAAGATTCAAGTCTAGATAAAGTTGTTTGTGGGGGAAAAAGAACTTAGTAGACAAAAAGTAGGTCCAATTCACCGTTCTCATTTTATAAAAAACTAGTTTTACATAATACCCTGTTTAATCTGGCATCTTGCTTCAGATGGTAATGGCTGTTTTCGCATACATTTACCATCAGTCTTTTGTGGTTGCACAAAGCTTATCCATCGAGATGATCTTGGAGCAGGTAAAATTTCGATCATCATTGCTTTACCTTCGCTTGCTTTTGTTCTTATTTCCTTTTTTCCTTATCGATAACATGAATACTGCTTTCCTAAGTATGAAGAGAAATTTGTAATCTGCTGATGTTGTTAACTGTGAATCTAGATATTGATGAATCTAACCTTTGAGGAGCAGCGAGTTTTGTACGCGAAGCTAGGGCAGAGCATCCAGGAGAGGCAGTTTGGAGAGTCTTAGAAAGCGTGAAACTAACCAGTGTAATTGTGTAGCTTTTATCTGCTTCTGTAATTTCACTTTTTCAGCCTCAGGCCTTGTTTACTGGCGTATGATTCTACACATTGTATAGTTATTACCCCTTGCTGAGTTCCCAAGTCTTGAATTGATTTGTGCTACATCATCCTCTAGTAAATTTGTCTGTCTGTCTGTTTCTCTCCCTCGTGCGCGTGCACACGCACTCACACAAAAATACATGCACGCAAGCTGTGCGCATGCTCGCTCACACGGGAGCCATGGTTTGTCTATCGTGCAAGAATTGTATACCGCTCTTGTATTCTGGGAACTGATAATATTGTACAATTGAGTATATACCTTGAACCATTGTGGTTTTTTGTTGTCATTTGTATAGGTTTTCAGACATCTCAACATTTTCAAAGGATGAGATGTATGGATTAACTGCCATTAAGTTAGAAAGTAAAATGTGATACAGTGATAGCGCAAGGGCTTCTTGATCAAATGAATTTCTTCTAAAAAAATTGAAATGAAAATACATATTATTCTCAGTGAATCACACGAGGAATTTTGAACAAAAAAAAAGGATCACCGCGAGGAGTCGGAAAGCAATTTTAATTTAGTACAAATAGCATATGTGAAAATGAACATATGAAAGAGGTGATGTTACATAGCAAAATATTTGATTACATTTGGGTTTGGCTTAAAAATGTCATAGGTCTTACATGTTTTATTTATAGTGAGTGGGTTTTACACGTTGGTGGGATCTACATCATATAGAGAGGGACATTGTTTAACGTTAAAGTTTTGAAAAAAAATCTATAACATCATCTTAGAGAATAATGTTGACTATGTATTCAGAATGAAAATTCATCAATCTATCTAACTTCTATTGGCCCAAGAGACATGGAATGGGTTCTACATCATATAGAGCCCACTTATGTATGATCGAGTGGTTTGAAAGATTAGATGAATTGAAGAAATTCTCGTATTCAGAGACATGGCTGTCAACCTTTGAAGCTAGTTGTTAACGATACTAAAGTCATTGCAACTACATTCCTCAAAACCTAGATTTTGCTTAAGCTTGACAGATTGCATTGCTAAGAGCTTGGTCAAAGGAATGTTGTTGTACAATTCGTTGACTAATGTGCATCGAAATCTTGTAAATCTTCCAGATTCTGAAGTCCCATTGGTGTCGGATAAAGGTTTTTTAGCTACACTTTTTTAATTAATGCACAGTGTGTGTGCAGTGTGTGTTAGCATTGAGAAAAGAAAAAAAAAAGTGTTCATGTATAGAAGAAAGGAAACAAGAATACATAAAAACATAAAAAAGTTGTTATTATTTTCCTGTTCTTAATAACACATTTTTCAGAACAGTGTTTGAAAATAATTTCTGAAAACAATACATGCCAAACAAGTTTTTCTATTTTTTTATTTTTAAAAATAAAAAAATTATTTTCAAAAACACTTTCAAATAGGCCTAACTTTTTGAAACACAACCCGAATAAAAGAGGTTCCACTATTTTTTTTTGCTGAATCAGTGAGAAAGTTTTATTAAAGAAAGAAAAAAGAACAAGTGTTACAAATACATTAAATGGCCAAATCCATGAGATTTCAAAAGATCAACAAACAAAACAACTCATGGATATGGCAAGAAAAGACAAAGACTGAGCCACAAATGCCACACAAAGCCAAAACAATGTCAAGCCAACTGGGGGAGAAAATTTGCTCTACGAACAAAATGACTATTAATAGAAGACATTCTAAAGGGTCTTCTAACTTGAGCTTTTAATGAGACTTCTTCCCTGATGCACATGAGAATCTCCTCTTCGGTTGATGCCTCATCGTTATCAATGATTTTACAATGTGTTACCTCAATGATGGAAATAGATTTCTTTAGTAATAGGTCACTTCTACCTCCACCTTTAAATAGGCTAAGCAATGTTATATAGAGTGTTCAAAGTTTTCCTAAACGAGAAAACTTTGGCCTTTGGGAGACTGCAATTTGCAGATGCTAGCATTTTCGAATAATGCAAGATTCTCTTCTTTTAACCAGTAAATGGACTTATTCAAAAACAAAAAAAACCCTGTAGATGGACTTGACCCCCCACCACCCCCTCCCCAGTACCCCACCCCACCCAAAAAAAAAAAAAAAAAAAAGTCCAGTAGATGGACATTTCAAACCTCCATCAAATTTGGGACACCGAAAGCAAAATTTTTATACACCAAATAAATTGAGTTGCTAGTTGGGTGGCGAAAAATAACGCAAGTATAGTAAGTTATTAATTGACTGATTTTCAATCCTTTCTCCCCAATTAAGGAAGATCCTCGTATCTAATTTTCGTCGCACATGAGTAGAATGAACTTTGTATCTCTTCCATGTTTCATATTATTGAAACTCTTCTTTTTTACCAAAAAAAGTGTGACTATTTTCAACACCTCATATTCATGCCTAACTTTAGAATACAAAACTTGCTTTCCGAAACAATTTTTTTTAAAAATAATTTTACTTGCATAAAAACAAAATCATTAACAAATTAATATATTGTTACATGTGGACAAAATTAGCAATTAACTAATTGTTTTACCAGGAAATCGTGGTTAGAGATTAAAAGCGATTTCACCATTTGAAGGATGTTTATACATATTCATGAGGTGACTATTGATGACGTTTTACTTGTAAAAAGGTTTTTTTTTTTTTTAATAAATAAAAGAATAGCTCAAATGATAGCCATAGTTCCTTTCTGGACAAGACATCCTTTAGTTTGAAAATGCTTAATTGGTCATCCGTTGGATTTTTTTTTTTTTCTTTCAATCTTTGTATAAGTTTCAGAATTCTCGAATAATGTGCAGCCCTGTGTACTATGAAAAAGTTCACTCTTGTAATTAAGTAATGTTATTGCAAGAAAGAGGTTAAATCGAACATTTTATTTGAAGTTGTGGTAAAACAAGCACAAGTAATGATTAACTTATGCATAATGGCTAATTAATTTCGTCTCACGAATTGGATAATAGCATAGAAATTTGATAGGAAAGGGGGATATCTTCCGGTTTGCATTTATTGACTTTTTGATATTTTTTTTTAACTTTGTTAAGGTAAAAATCTTCTGACCCAAAATCTAACTGGATATGGAAGTCCCAAACTTACTTTCTGCAAAACAGTCAAAGAATTAAACATGTAATTTATCCCGAGAATAGTTTCGACGCTGAAGTCAGTATTTTAATTGTTGGTCGGATTAAATAAAACTAATTATTTCTCAAAATAAATAAATAAAACTATAAAGTTAATAGAGTTATTATACTGAAAAGCAATTACCTATTCACGTCGTGAGATTTGCTATTTATACATAATTATGAGGAGAGTCTTAGCGCCTTGTCACACAAGCAAAAAAAATAGCGGCCACTGCTCAGTGGACCATTTGAGCTCGGGGGATCAATTTACGTCGAGATTTCCACCATTGTGCTTTTACCGATTTGCCCTCACTTTTGGTAACCATTTTACTTCTTATCCTCTGGTTTATTTTGTCCCTCATCAGAACTAATTTACAGTTTAGCGCTATTAAAATTAACAAAATAAATCAAGATTCTTCTACAAGTAAAATATATATATATATATATATATATGGTCAAACTGAACATTAACAAGAACGCAAAAGCATATAAGTAAATTTTGTTGTTATAAAAATCAGTTATATATACGAAATTTGAGTATACAACAAAGTAAATTTTTTGTTCCATAGAATGAGGAATATACACCAAAATTGTTAGTAATTTGCATTTATTTTATTATGTATAGTGTTATAGTATCTATATGGCCAACGGACAGTCTATATTTTGATAATAAATGGATTCTTTATTATTTATTTTAATATTATTTGAGAAATTTGTGTTTTGATAGTAGTTTTTATTTATTTAAATTTATATAGTAATCGTAGAAATCAAGTGTAACTATTTGAATTCATATGCTACTTGTAGAAATCAACTCATAGGCAGCTTTTAAATTTTGCTTCTTCCTTGCTGAAGAAATGGAACATCGCGAGCGGAACTCACTGAAGATGCTTGTTTTCTTAAAATTAAGGAAGTCATTTAGAATTATGATGATATTATTAATTTCTCTAAACGTAAAAGGAATATTAAACAGAATAATTTATTGATTAACTGATAACTAAAAAGCCTGAAAATGCAAAAATTAAACTTGTTCAAAATGCAATAGAGATAATGCAGTCTTTATGGACTATACATGTTTTTTAACTTTTATTTTATTTTTTCTTGAAAATGCAAAAATTTAACGTCTAACTACATCACTGATGGACTATACATGTTCAAACCAAAAATTAAACTTTGTTCGCAACATGAAATTTTTTAGATAAATGAATACCCCATAAACAGGAAAAAGCAAATAATTAAAACGCCTAATACCTATAAACAGAAAAAAGGAAACAAATAAAAGATATAGTACATTAGAAAAATAATATAAAACAAGCAACACATGTTTTAGCGGATAAGAATAAGTGTAAGGTGTAAAAATGCTTACAAGTTACAATCATGGCTTCGAATGAGGTAAGCAATGACATATACACAAAACATGACTTTCTTTCATAAGCAATGTCTTAACTATATAATAGAAGAATTAATACGTAGGGGCAAGATCATCCACTTGGACATATTCGACTGGTCGAGTCTAAATTTTTTTTTTTTTTTTCCCACATATATGGACATTGTCGTGAACGTGCAACGTAGAAGATGGGGGATGGGTTTCCTTTGGTGATTTCTTTCAAATCGCTTCATAATCATAATTTCTTATTAAAATTATAAAAACCACACCAATATCCCCTGAGTTATCTACTTCCTTATGAATGAATGGATTAGTTTGTTTCTGGTAAATGTGTTTGAAGAATTGGGTTTCGTGTTCGATTTTAATACTCTACTTTCTTTTGAAAAAATATACTCGTGATATTGACTTATATTTGAATAATTTTGCATTCATGGGATTACCTTTAAGGTTTATTCAATTATTTGTACTATATTTGTAACTATTCTCAAACCAAGGACGTCAAGACAATAAGCAACGAAAGAGAGAAATAAGTGAGAGAGTAGTGGAAGAGATGTTTAATGTGTGTGAGTATATTTTAAGAGTGCTAGTGGCGTGTAGTAATCTTCCAATTGAGTGTTATAATAGAATTTGTTATGTTATGTCTCGAATTATTTGCTCTTGTTTGGAAGATAAGTAATTTTGGACAACAAGTTTTGTAATTAATGTAGATTTTTTGGATGGCAAGTCTCGAGAAGTCTTTTGTTGAGGGCATAGAGCACTTATTTTTCCAAACTTTGTACTTTATTCATTCTTTGTGAAACTCTCTCCTTTACCCAATTAATTTTTGATAATTGAAATTATCTTTTTGATTGATTCAAATATGAAATGTATAAAAATCTTTCTTCCATACCCAATTGCTCCAACACTAAACAAATCCCTTGAGTTCGACTTACTAGCAATTGAAATACTCTATAGAATTGATTCAACACATTGGAGACACAAGGAGGAAGCGAAATTGAAATACTCTATAGAATTGACTCAACACATTGGAGAGTGAGGAATTTTTATTTTTTATTTTTTTCTATTTTAATTTTTATTACCCTCCCCCAACCTGCTTTCACCCAATGAGATTCGAACACTAATTTTTCCATTATTAGGAGACCCCATCATGATATCACAACGTTTTAAACGAAATCAATTATTTTAAATTATCTATTTTATTTTTTTTGTAATTATATTAATAACTCACGACTATTAAATTTTACATATAAAATCATATAAGCAAATCCATTTGTTACTAGAATGACGACTGCATCGAAGTCATATTGGCACAATAATGAACAATGACGATTACAGTGAAGTCATATTGGCCTATTATAATCAGCGCAGAAACAAGCTCTTGTCCAACTAGCCACACCCTCACTCAACCTCACAGTTCAACCATGGAAATCTTTTATTATCTTGCTGTGTTCATATTCATTCTCTTACTGAAACATGTCTACAATCATAGCAAGAAAAAGTTACCACCTAGTCCACTTGCTCTACCAATCATCGGCCACGTTCACCTCATCAAGAACTCTCTTCACGTAGCCCTTGCTTCGTTATCATCTCAATATGGTCCAATCTTTTCTCTCACTCTCGGGTGTCGATCTTTTGTTGTTGTGTCATCTCCATCTCTAGTTGAAGAATGCTTCACCAAGAATGATATAAATTTCGCAAACAGGCCTAAATCCATGGCCGGTGATCACTTGACCTACAACTACACTGCCTATGCTTGGGCTCCATATGGCTATCTATGGCGGAATCTTCGCAGATTAAGTGTTGTTGAACTCTTCTCTACACACAGCCTGCAAAAATCTGTCATGGTTCGTGAAGAAGAGCTTCGAACCCTCTTGAGATTGATGTTCAAAGCTTCCAAAAATGGAAATCAAAAGGTTGATTTGCACTATTCCGTTGCTGCTTTAACTTTCAATGTTATCATGAGACTCGCTGCTGGAAAAAGGTGTATAACAGAAGAGGATGCTGCAACTGAGGTTGGGAAGATCAATTTGATTAAGAAATTGAGGAGCATATTTTTTACGACTATCACAATGAATGCATGCGATTTCTTTCCAATCTTGAAATTGTTTGGATATAAAGGGCTGAAGAAGAAGATTGTCTCGTTGCGCAACAAGAGAGATGAGTTCTTGCAGGTGTTGGTGGATGAGGTTAGACGACAGAAGATGAGTTCTGTTAATTCTAGTGGTTTCATGAAGAGGGAAAAGAAGGCCTCACTGGTTGAAACTCTCTTGTCTCTCCAAGAATCTGAGCCTGATTTCTACACGGATGACCTCATCAAAAGTATCATACAAGTAAGTCTGCTGCCGTAAGATTTCCCTTGTTTTAATGTTTTTCACGTTATAACAGTTACAAGAAATAATAGCGAGAAATATCTATTATTATTTGATTACATTATGACATTATAAGAAGCTTGATGCTTATCCAGTTGAAATTGCCTTTAATACAAACTTCAAACTACTTCGGCCAGACATTCACAAAAGATATTTCTTTGAACAACAAATAGTCCTCAAATGACTAACAATACACTAGTAAGTGGATTTTGACTAATACGGTAGGGTGAGGTAACATCTTTAAAAAATTTTACTCAGTCATTATAGACTTTAGTAATGTCTAATTAAGCACGTATCAATACCTCGCCCTAGTTGGATTACTTGGCCTGGTTAGTGTTGGAAATGGGTTTTGACATGCACTTTCAATGGGTTTTTACACGCACTTTCAATGGGTTTTTACATGCACTTTGAACTTAATTTTAAGTGGGTTTTACGGACCTGTGTAAATGATTGATACTTGATACATATGTGTTCCTCTAATATACTTACATGTCAAAAATGGATAAAAACCTAAAAAATGTAACTATAGAAAAAAAAAAAAATTGAGTAGGAGATGCGGCTCTACTTATTATGTAAGAACGGCTCCACCATTGGTTTTATGTCACCTATAGCTATATCCACTTTAGGGGTTAAAGGAAGCCACCCCTAAATAATTAATCCAAGAACGTAGGTTTATTTCTTAAGAGATTATATTAATATGGTAAGCCGAAAAGAAATTCATTTTTCCTAAAGGCAGATGTGCTTCAGATTATGATTGTAGCAGGAACAGAAACATCATCTGCAACTATCGAATGGGCAATGTCGCTTCTCTTAAGTCACCCAGAGGAACTTCATAAGTTGAGAACAGAGATTGACAACATTGTAGGCCATGACCGCTTGTTGAATGAATCTGATCTTGCTAAACTTCCCCATCTCCACTGTGTTGTTAACGAGACACTAAGGTTGTACCCTCCAGTACCACTTCTTCTACCTCACTACTCATCTGAAGACTGTGTAGTTGGTGGATATGATATCCCAAAAGGTACAGTTCTTTTGGTGAATGCTTGGGCCATGCATAGAGATCCTAAGGTGTGGGAGGAGCCAAACAAGTTCAAGCCAGGGAGATTTAAGGCCATGGAAGTCGAAAGAGATGAAGGTTTCAAATTTGTGCCGTTTGGAATGGGGAGGAGAGCTTGTCCTGGAAACAACATGGGCCTTCGGACAGTTTTGTTGACATTGGGTGCACTTGTACAATGTTTTCATTGGGAAAAGGTTGGTGAGGAAGAGATAGACATGAACTATGTTTGTAGAGATACTATGCAGAAAGCTAAGCCTTTGGAGGCTGTGTGCATTCCACGGCACACTCATCTTCTCTCCCAACTTTGAGTTATCTCTAATTTGTTTGGATTCAGGGAGGAAAAAGTAATAAAGTAAAGGAGAGGATTTAATAATAAAGGAAAGGAAAGGGAATGATTAACTCTTGTTTGGATTGAAAAAAAATATAAAGGAAAGGTTCATAAAGGATTTTGTGTATTTTTTGTTTGGATTGAAAATGAAATGAAATGAAAGGATAAGTTTTATAAATAATTTGACAAATTTGTCATTTTATAATATATTGCTTGTATGGTGATACCGCTGTAATTTTTGAAACATGCTAAGGTTAATTTCGTAATTGAATTTTTTAGCTTTTCCCTTCCATCCTTTTGACCCGAATTTGGGGTGATTTAAAATATAAAGCCATGATTGATTTTCAAAATCTTCCCAAATCATTTCCACCCATAACCCCCCAATGCAAACAAGAGGCCTGATTAAAAAATCACTCCAAAACTATTCCGTCCCACCCAAATCACTCAATCCAAACACATTGAAGTTGAAGACATCGTAGTTAAGGATTTGGATAATGTTACGATGGAGCTCAATGTTCATGGAGTGATGATTTTGTTGTTTGATCTTTACAGTTAATTGGCCAAATTATTTCATCATAGTCATTGCTTTACCACTCTTGATTTCTCTTATTATATATATTATAATGTTATAAGGAGTTTCAAATCTGAGTAAATATTTCAAGAAGTGAAGAATAAAATATATAAGAGTCCCTACTTCGTATCAAATATGTTGTTTGAGATTTTTCTTATTTTAAGATAGCAGGTGTTGAAGAATTTGGAAAAATTCACCTTCAAGAAAATAATTGATATGGGAAGAAAACGATGTCTCTTTTTTTTTTTTTTTTTTTGGTGATTTAAGAGATGTTTAAGTTATTTTAAATAATTAAAATAATACACAGTAAAATAGATATTAATATATCTCATATTTAAAATGAGAATCATATGTGTTTGTTACTTATAGCCTACTCATAGGGCTTTCTTTGTCATATAAAAAGAACACGTAAAAAAAAAATAAGAGACTAAAAGTTCAATATGAAAAAAGTTTGTTTCTTTATCATCGCAAATAAGTTTTGATTAATCGCATTAACCGTCGTGCTGATTGATATTGGGGAACAATCTTGGTAAAAAAATGATATAACCACTCAATTAGATCTAGACCTCAATGAGCCAACACATGTGGGCCTAGCATTTCTTTATTAATATTTTTCTTACCTTGATTGCAAGGCAACGGCTTTGGATAAAAAGCTTGTTATCCCAATATTATCCTTGCCGTCATATGTTAAATGCATCAAATGCACAGTTATCATATCTAAACACCGCAGTTTGACAAAAAAAAAACACTGCACATTTAGGGATGATCTTCAGATTAAGCGTTTGTCTGCCCAAATTGTAGAGAGGCAAAGCTTTCACCGGTAGAAGTATAGTTAAAATTGTTGTTGAATAAAAATTATTAACTATTTAGTATTGTCATTTTTAGAAATACTATTTATTGTTAGTGCACTTGTGGACTTTTACAAATTGATTCTTTAAGGCCAAATGTGTGGATTCTTAGATTTTTTTAGGATAATGTTAGACTTTTAAAAATATAAAAAGATATTTTTGAGAAAAAAAGAATTTCTGCATGATATAACAACAGTTTCGTGATTTTTTTTTCTTTCAAAAAGCTCTGATTGAAACTTCTAATTAATTAGTTTTGACTTTAACTAAAAACTCTTTAAAATATGTGCCAAACAAATGAGTTTCAACTTTTAGATTTATAATAAGTTCTTCACGTGTTTAGAAATTAGGTCAAATAAACTCTAATTGTACTCAAGGGCGGAGCTACGTTATAAGATGCATATACAAATGCTTACACTGAACAAATCATGATTTGACTCAGTGGTTAGGTTTAAAATCAGTTCGGAAGACGTCAACCCAGGTTCGAACATTGTTATGTAATTTTTAGTGCTTATACTCATTTTTCAATTATTGAGGTAAGAAACAAGAACATATTGGACTTAGAGTAGATTGGTAACTGCTGGTGATAGCTCAGTTGGTAAAACGTCATAATGAAGTTTTGAAGGGTGCGTGTTCGATCTATGCTCACGACATTCATTATTTATTATTTTTTAAAATGAGAATATTATTCGAAACAAGTTGTTACACCCATGAGAATAGCTATAATTGCATGGCTTGTTTGAACTTAATATAAATTGTATTTTAGTTTTATTTTTGAAATCTGCTACTGATTCAACTAAAGAAAATTATACTGATTACATTAACAATTAACATAAATAATAAATATGAAGACACGTCGAGTACAATTGTAAAAGATATTTTTTCTATTATCATAATACTATAAACTATAATTACTTATTTTTTTTTTCTCTTTTTTCCCTCTTTTTATATGTTTATATTTTTTTTAATTGCTAAAATATGCTTAATATATATTAGTTTATGTATAAATTAGTGTATCTAAACCTTTAATTATTTACTATATTACTGTAGTGTATGTTCTAACCCCGATACTTAGATATGTCCTTACTTAACATTTGGTTACTAGTTAGATATCGAATACTTACACTGATCCTCAATTCTTGGCTCCGACTCTGGTTGTACTATTCCAGGACCTCCTCCTTTCTCTTCTCATATCTAAATACTATACAGTTCTCAGGCTATTCTTAAAGATCCTAATGAGGTATGCGAGGATCCCAATAAGTTTAACGCTAGGAAATTTGGTGACATTGAAGCAGAGTGAATGACTTTGACCAAAAAAAAAAAAAAAAAGCAAAGGAAGGGCTCCTAACCGGGTCCTCCTCCAATGGCAGACATACATTATGGTGAGTAGAGATTGTAGTCCGTCCGTACACTTTTTATTTATTTATTTATAAATATATATATTTTAAAAGTATTTTTAAATTAAAAAATTAATTTAGCCTGACTATTTAACTTTGCGCTCATGATGAGCACTGAAAGATTCAAGTCTAGATAAAGTTGTTCATAGGGGAAAAAGAACTCAGTAGACAAAGAGTAGGTCCAATTCACCATTCTCATTTTATAAAAAACTAGTTTTACATAATACCTTGTTTAATCTGGCAGATGGTAATGGCCGTTTTCGCATACATTTACCATCAGTCTTTTGTAGTTGCACAAAGCTTATCCATCGAGATGATCTTGGAGCAGGTAAAATTTCGATCATCATTGCTTTACCTTCGCTTGCTTTTGTTCTTATTTCCTTTTTTCCTTATCGATAACATGAATGTTGCTTTCCTATGTATGAAGAGAAATTTGTAACATGCTGATGTTGTTAACTGTGAATCTAGATGGTAATGAATCTAACCTTTGAGGAGCAGCGAGTTTTGTACGCGAAGCTAGGGCAGAGCATCCAGGAGAAGCAGTTTGGAGAATCTTAGAAAGCGCGAAACTAACCAGTGTAATTGTGTAGCTTTTATCTGCTACTGTAATTTCACTTTTTCAGCCTCAGGCCTTGTTTACTGGCGTATGATTTTACACATTGTATAGTTATTTGAATTGATTTGTACTACATCATCCTCTAGTAAATTTGTCTGTCTGTCTCTCTCCCCCGCGCGCGCGCGCGCTCACATACGGGTGGAACCAAAAATCTCATGTTGGGGTTTGAATTTTTTTTTTTTTGTATAATATTTTTTAGATTAGTAGAAAATAGATTCAAAAAATATATTTTTAGCAAATTAATTATTCGTGACAATAATAGAAAAGAATATAATTAATTAGCATAGAATATTTGATATCTTTTAGCAAAAATAATAGTAGCATATTCATTATTCAAGACAATAATCGAAATATGAAACTCTAGAAACTTAATGTACTAAAAAAATATGATTAACAAAATTATTAAACATTGTCATATTGAGGGCAATAATCGAAATATTATCATTAAAATATAATCAATAAAAAATATACACTAGCAAAATTATTACAAGAAATAATTTAAATTGCTTACCTTAGTTGGTGCTTAATGCAAGATGTTCACCTACTGAAAAAAAATCAATAAAATAAAATATGAATAAAATCATATAACCAAAAAGAAATATACAATACAAAGTTTTCATGACATATTACCTTAACTTTGTGTATTTTTTATTTTGTGTGTGAGAATTAGAATTTTATACTTTTAGTAAGAAAGAATAGGGATTAGGATTAGGAAAAATGTGAATGAAGAATGGATGAGAATTGGAGAAGGTTGAATCGTTGAAGGAGAATAGGGATTGAAGTTTTTTGCATTTTTCTGGGAAGAGGAGATGGTTTTGTTTTTAAAGTAATGACTATTTAAAATAATTATGTTCTATCCACTAGTGGTCGCGAATCTTTTTGCTTTTGTGGGGGTTTGGGAAAAAAAGAAGTAAAAAGGAAAGGGAAAAGGAGATTGAGACAGGGAAAAAAAGGGTAAAAAAAATAAAGAAATTGAGAGGCCAATGATTATTTTAAAATAAAAATACATGATTAAAAAAAAAATAGAAGTTGGTAATTTCAGACATGGAACTAATGTAAAAGAATATGCTTACTGAAAGGAAAATGAAAAGAAAAATAAAAAAATACACCTCTCTTGAAAAGTTATGGATGATTGATAATAAATCACTAAGCATACTAACAAATCAATGTAGATGAAAGTGTCCATGGAGAAAATGGTCAAGCTGGAGGTGGTGGTTAAGGGTGTGCAACGAAACCATCAACCCGCCCAAACCGTCTAACCCAACCCAACCCAACCCATTTTTAGCGGTTTTTTAAAACTTTAGTTAGTTATGGTTTAAATTTTCATATAAACCGACTACATGGTTTGGTTTATGGTTTTTACTATCAAAATCATAAACTCAAACCGACCCGTATATATATATATATATATATATATATATATATATATAAATATATATATACATACATACATATATCTGTAGAGACCTTTTCACTTTGCTCCACATTTTTTCAATCTATCTCTCTTTTCATTGAAAAAAAACAAAAGATATTATGAGTAACTCTTTTATATTTTAGATTTCTACAATACAATTATTTTATTCAAATATAATTATAAGTTAAACTGAATGTATGATTTGACTTGGTTTGGGTGGTTTGGTTTCTTCAAATGTATTAGTTTGGTTTGGGTGGTTTTGAAATGTATATGAGTTGATTATGATTTTAATTTTTCTAAACCGAATATGTTGGTTCGGATCGAAAAATATACTTTAAACTGTTCAAATCGATCCATACACCCCTCTAGTGGTGGTAATTGTGCGAAATTGGAAATGTGACTTCATTTTTGGCTTCTTTGATTCCTTTGGATATGAAACTTCTTTCAAAATTGAAATTCTTCCTCTCATCAGACGTTTGCAACTTTGCAAAGAAAGAAATATTCAAAATATTTGGATTGAAATGGATGCATTGAGGGTTGTCAATCTTTTAAAGAAAAATGAAAGAGGATCATGTAATACATGTTATGAAATTAGTCTTGCAAAAGAATTAATCAAAGACCATGAAGTTGTCATTTCTCACATTTTTAGAAAAGGGAATCAACCATATGATTTTTTGGCAAATTTGGAAGTGATTGCAAATGGCCTCACCATCATTGAATCTCTGCAAGATCATCAAAAGCTCAGATGAATGATAAGGTTAGATAAAGCAAATCTTCCTCATTTTAGATTTTAAACGCGTTATTGATAATATTTCAATTTTTATAGGAATAGTATTTATAGGACTCTTGTATTGAATAGGCGGTTTGTGTCTTCTTCTAGTTTAGATTGGACGATGGGGAAGATAAGTCCCCCATCCTCTTATGGAGGTAAGGTCTATGTCCCCCTCCACTTTTGTATTCTCTTTTTGGGTTATTAATAAAATTGTGGAGGGAAGTTGTAACGCCCCAAAACCAACACCCCCACGCCTGCAGGATACTCCTTAGACTTAGGGCCCAAGCGAGCATTAAGGCCATGGCGAGTGGGCCCGGAAGCGCACTATGCAAGTATTGTCCGCTTTGGAACCCATATTCCTCACGGTTTGTCCCTTCCCAGGTGGAACCCTACACTAGAAAAGGCGCATGCACGAATATACGAGACTTCTCTATATATTCAGTTGGCCCAGCTCCAAGCCTTCCGATGTGGGATGGGGTTACCACATCCACCCCCTTAAGGAGGCCCAACACCCTCGCGGGCCACTGGTGCAAAAGAAGGTCGGCTCTGATACCAATTTTGTAACGCTCCGAACCAACATTCCTATGCCTGCAAGATACTCCCTGGACTTAGGGCCCAAGTGAGCACCAAGGCCGAGGCGAGTGGGCCCGGAAATGCACTATGCACATATTGTCCGCTTTGAGGCCCATATCCCTCACGGTTTTGTCGCCTCCCAACCACTGTCAAGAAAACGTGCATACATGATACAAGGAGACATCCCCTTATATCAAGTAGCCCAAAGACCTCCGCGTCTGATGTGGGATATTACACCGCATTCCTCACCGACGTTGGCGTCGCACGAGGCACATTGTTTAGTGTGGGGTTCCACCTGGGAAGGGACAAAACCGTGAGGAGTATGGGCTCCAAAGCAGACAATACTTGCATAGTGCGCTTGCGGGCCCACTCGCTATGGCCTCGGTGCTCGCTTGGGCCCTAAGTCCAGGGAGTATCCTGCAGGCGTGAGGGTGTTGGTTTCGGGGCATTACAAAGGTGGTATCAGAGCGTCGCGTTCGCATGACTAGCGAGGACACTAGGTCCCCAAGGGGGGCGGGTGTAATATCCCACATCGGACGTGAAGGTCTTTGGGTTGCTTGATATAAGGGGATGTCTCCTTGTATCGTGTACGCGTGTTTTCCTGGCAGTGGCTGGGAGGCGACAAAACCGTGAGGGATATGGGCCCCAAAGCGGACAATATGTGCATAGTGCGCTTTCGGGCCTACTCGCCTCGGTCTCGGTGCTCGCTTGGGCCCTAAGTCTAGCGAGTATCCTGCAGGCGTAGGAGTATTGGTTCGGGGCGTTACAGAAGTCCCCCTCCTTTAAAAAAAAAAAAAAAAAAGCTTCAATGTTAATAAAATTACTAGAGCAATGACTGCGAGAATTGCATCTTACTCGTCTCAATCACTAAGCTGGTCTTTAATGTTTGAAAAAAATTATATTAGTTCTTAATATTTATAAAAATAATTTAAAATAATTTCTATTGTTTAAAACTAGTTAATTTAGTCCATATTATTTCTCAAAAAACTTTAATTTAGTTCCCAAATAGGGTCACTTGCAGAGATTAAGTTGATTTTTTTATTAAAAAAAAACGATAAGGACTTAAATTGAATCTCCGTTAATAATTAAAGTTGATAATATCACGATTATTCGAAAAGCTGCACAACCTTATGCTCATTAATATGGGGATATCAACATTTTCAAAGGATGCGATGTATCGATTAGCTGCCATAAAGTTAGAAAGCAAAATTCAGATAGCACAAGGGCTTCTTGATCAAATGAATTTCTACTAAAAAAATTCGAAACGAAAATATATATTCTAGTAAATCACACGAAGAATTCTGAACAAAAAAAGGATCACCGCGAGGAGTCAGATTGCAATTATAATTTAATACAAAGAGCATATGTGAAAATGAACATATAAATGAGGTGATGTTACATGGCAATATAATTTAATACAAATAATTAACATAGTAAATATTTTCAAAGCATTCTAGCAGGGGTGGAGGTTTACCTAGATAACCACGCAGTCAATACGAAATTAAATTGGAGTTGCATATACTTTTCATAATTTTTTTTTTTTGGTAAAATACTTTTCAAGAATTAATGGAACTAAGATGTTAGTTTCAACATGATTTTAATTTGAAGTCTAATGCTCTGTTTGACCTAACATTTTAACATTTAAAAGTGTTTTTTGTGAGTTTAAAAACTGAGACTATCTTGTTTGACTCATTTCTGAAAGTGTTTTTAGGTAAAAGTTAAAATTGAAAAAAGTTGAAAAACAAGAAGCTCCAATCAAAATAGGCTTCATGAAGTTATTTTTGTATAATGTGAGAAACTATTTTTTTTCTTTCTCAAATATACCTCTTCATATTTTTTAAACTTTAATATTGTTCTTAATTTTTTTAAAAACTGAACATTGCCCAATATAGGCCAAAAAAGTCAATGATATTTGTTTAACAATATTCCTAACCAAAATTTTACTGCCAAAAACTATACAAACTCAAAAGTTAAAATTTTACAACTAAGTCAAACAGATCCTAACTCTAATAAATCTTTCAAACTTTCATATTCCTTCAAAATAAAAGTTGTACAAAAAAAAAAAAAAAGAAGAAGCTCTCCTAGCACTTTCTGTAGTACTATGATAATCTACGGGGATCATATACGTTCTCCTCTTATTAGCGATTCATGGAATATCTATTTTAGTTCTGTTTTGGAGGCTAAGGTTTTAGCTAAAAAAAGTTCGCCAATTTGAGACTTAGTCTAGGTTTGATAATGTTAGGGTTTGGTTTAAAAACGTTACGAGCCTCACATATTTTAGTTTCAGTGAATGTGTGGCACCTACTTTATATAGAGAGTGATGTTTTTTAATATTTTAAAAAATAATGTTAAATATGTATTAAAGAATGTTTTAAAATATTTAACTTTTTAAAACACAACCCGAATATATAAAAGAGATTCCGCTATTAACGAGTCGTGATCAAGTAATCCAATGATTTTACAATGTGTTACATCAATGATGTAAATGGATTCCTTTCGTAACAGATCACTTCTACCGCCACCGGAGGATTACTTTAAATAGGCTAAGCAATTTTATATAGACTGTTCAAAGTTTTCCTAAAACTGGAAAGCTTTGGCCTTTGGGAACTGCAATTTGCAGCATTTTCGAATAAAGCAAGATTCTCTCTCTTCTTTTTTTGGTCAAAAGATTCTCTTCTTTTCACCAATTTGCAGATGTTGGCATTTTCAACATTTTAGATTTCAGCACACAAAAAGAATTAGAAATCTAGTTGTTAATTAAGTAGCAAGAAAAGTCACAAGTTACTAATTAACTAGTTTTTAATCCTCCCTCCCAAGTTAAGGGAAATCCTTGTATCTGATTTTTATCTCACAAGAGTGGAATTAGGACTTTCATAATATGAGTAAAATATTATGAGTAAAATTTAATATTAATAAATCATTGATATAATTATGATAAACTATAAAACTCCACCCATAACGTTCTAAAGAATCTTCACTCAATTAAAATGGGTCTTCGCATGATGTTAAGAATACATTTAGGTGTGACTCGTTGAAGCAAAATGTTGTAATTTGGTTTTTAAGCCAAATAAGATGTAAATGAGAAATTGGAAAAAATAAATGGTTTAATTTTGGCTAAAATTATATTTAATTATATTTCAAAATTTTAGAATATTTTTCAAGAGATATATCTCCTCTCTGAATGGACAAAACTAGTCAGAAAAAGATTTATTCCTTTCACGGACATGCATCAAACATTTATAAATACTTCTGGTTTTGGCATTAAAAAATGAAGATTTTCATAATCATTTTACATACATTCTGCTTTAAAGACAAAGTTTTACATTGCTTGGTTCGTCATGTATGAACAGTTTGGAGTGTCCTACCATCAAACAATGATCGTTGTATCTTGAGAGGTTACCACTAGTGACCGTAAGCACCATAGTGGTGCGATTAAGTTCTAAGGGGATTGAATCAAATTCAGACCTTGATCTAGTGCATTTATTTATTGCATTTTGCATAATTTTGTGCAAACAAGTTTCCTTTTCAGTTTATTTATTACAATAAATACATGTTAATTGTTGCAATTACTATCCAACACGCAAGTTCTTACGCCTAAGCTAAAAAATAGAAAAGAAAATCTGAACAAAAGTTGCGTTGAACTAGGTGGTTCATGTCCTAAGTAGTTGTATCAAATGCAAGAAATTGAAGAGAGAGCTGTACATATAGACGCTTCAATTAAATTTTTGAGACACACGCACACGCGTATGTCAAGCCCATCTTACACTCACGATCTGACTGTGTTGAACACTTTTCCTTGGTATAATTGAATTCAATGGCTTATCAGTGCATGCTAGCCATGCAAAATAAATGTCATTGTAATTTTCGGGCATTACTTACACTGGTAAGCTTCTGAAAAGGGGAAAAGAAAGCTAGCTGAAAGAAGCATGGCTAGCTGAGCAAGTTATTACCAAGATCAAATTCATGCGCTTTTTTTTTTTTTTTTGGTACTTATGAAACGTATAATTCTATATAAACAACCTTACCACCAAATTCCACTATAACAAGAAAGAGAAAAAGCTTCAACAGTTACAACTCACAAGCTTCCTCTTCTGCTTCTGTTTAGAACCAAAATACAAGAAAACACACACGTTAATGCTTTCCTCTTCTTCAACATGACCTTTTACTCAGTTTTGCTCTCATGAAACCCCATCAACCTCATCTTTTGTTTTCTGATCAACCCCTATGCTCATTGCTTGTTTTATCACGCATGTCTTAGTTTTTTTTTTTTTTTGCTTAACGTTTGATCAAGAACACTAGACAAAAATGGTAAAACAATCGAAGTTTGTAACATTTCTGTGTTTTTTTTTTCTCAACCTACGATGTGGGTCTGTATTCTTTTAGCTGATATTTTATCCTATGATTGTTTCATGTGTTTTTGTCACTTGTAAGTTTTGCATGTTAGTATTGATGGATCAAGTGTTTTAGTAATTTTAGTGTTTTTCATAGTTGGTTTCTTTAAAGCTTCTGGCTCCAACAAAAATTGTCTTTACAACTATCTGTTGAGTCAGTATAGAGGTATTGGACATATTATTTAGTTTTTGTTGTTGCTAAGAAATAGAGAACATTAGCAACGAAAGAAGATAGTACAGTGATGGTGTTTGTCAAGATAAATTGAAAAACTAGTTTTCTTGACAAAATTGCCATTCCTTGGCAGGGCCGCAGGGGTATCACCTTTGACGCCAACTGGAATGGTGAAGCTAGCTGCGAAAGTGAGTCTAAAAATCATTATAGCCATGATCTGAATGTATGTTAGAATTTCTTTTAATCAGTTGAAGCCGTCACCTTCTCTCAGTCTTTTTCTTTTTAAAATGAGCTTTGATGTCAAATCGTTTGCCTAGCTTGCGACGCCCTTCTCGGACATTGGCCTCATGTAGCTCTTTGATGAGATCATACTGTATTTGAATCACAATTTTGTCAAAAGCAATTATATTTTTATTTTGTTTGTTTTAGAGGAAAATAAATTGTACTTCTTATAATATGAGAGTACTTAAAGAACATCATTTACCATGAACAACAACAACTACCATATGTACCTCATCACTCTCCTTTAAGGCTAAATCACGTGGTGTCAAATTGTCGTTATTAACTATATTCATGTCCATTGATGGGTGCTTTATTAATAAACTCGCTTCAAAGTCTCTAGAATTATTTTTTATGTTCAAATGAAGAGGGGCGTTTCCTTCTTCATCCCGGTGATTGATCATGTTACTAACCCATGGTTGTGTCATGACGAAGCTTAATTCCTCTTTTGTTTTATTTTCTATCGAAAGATGCAAGACCTTTGCTGCTTGGTAGTTACCATGTCCCAGCAATCAGGACAGTATGTCAAAAGTTCCTCCATAACCCCTTTCTTATCTGCGCACGTTGCTATATGGAAAGGTGTCTTGTTCTCATCTTCAATGGCAGTTACATAAGTTGCCTCTCTATCAGTATCGAGGAGTACTTTTGCAAGCTGCACTGATCCTCAATGCAAAGCATAGTGAAACGGTATCCATTCTAACTCATCTCCTCAAGGATTCGTGCAACTTGCAAAAGTACTCCTCGATGCTGATTGAGAGGCAGCTTATGTAACTGCCATTGAAGATGAGAACAAGATAGCTTTCCATGCACCAACATGCGCAAATGAGAAAGGGGTTATGAAGGAACTTTTGACATACTGTCCAAATTGCTGGGACATGGTAACTACCAAGCAGCAAAGCGTCTTGCATCTTTTGATTGAAAATAAAGCAAAAGAGGCATTAAGCTTCATCATGACACAACCATGGGTTAGTAATATGATTAATCAACAGGATGAAGAAGGAAACACCCCTCTTCATTTGTACATACAAAATCATTCTGAAGACTTTGACGCGTGTTTATTAATAAAACACCTATTGATGGATAAAAATATAGTTAATAACGACAATTTGACACCACATGATTTAGCTTTAAAGAATGAGAGTATTGAGGTACGTATGGTATTTGTTGTTATTCATGGTCTTTACGTCTAAATGATGTTCTTTAAGTACTCTTGTATTATAAGAAATACAATTTATTTTCCTCTAAAGCAAAAAAAATAAAAATAGAATTGTTTTTGACAAAATTGTGATTCGAATGCAGTGTGATCTCATTAAAGAGCTGCATGAGGCCGATGTCTGAGAAGGGCGTAGAAAGCTAGACAAACGCTTTCACATCAAAGCTCATATTAAAAAGAAAAAGGTCGAGGAGAGAAGGCAACGACTTCAACTGATTGGAAGAAAATCTGACATACATTCAATCATGGCTATAATGATTTTTACACTCACTTTCGCAGCTAGCTTCACCATTCTAGGTGGCGTCAAAGGTGATAAACCTAGCCAAGGAATGGCAGTTTTGTCAAGAAATAAAGTTTTTCAAATATTTATCTTGACAAACACCATCACTGTGTTGTCTTCTTTCGTTGCTAATGTTCTCTATTTCTTAGCAACATCTTATGATGAGACAGTGCCTGCTAACATGGTAAGGCTTCACAAGTACCGTAGCTGTGCATTTGGGTTCAACATGATTGCTCAGCTAAACTTTCTTATTGCCTTTGTGATGGGGGTTTACACTGTCCTGGCTAATACCCCTTACTTGGCAAATACTGTCAGCGTTATGGGTGGCTTCATTATATTTGCGGTGCTTTCTCTAGTACATAAAGATCTGGGTTTGCAGATGGTATTAGAGGTATTATGTGATGCAGCAGTGAATTTTCTCGACGGATTGTATCTGTTGTGGTCAAAATTATGGTACCAAGAAGAGGATGATTTATGAAAAAGCGAAGTTGGAAGATGGCACATTTTAGCTTCTTGCTATGGGATATAGTTCGCGAATCATGAATTGAAATCCCATTTTTTTTCAATTCTAAATCGTATCGAATTGTAAATTGTACCATTTCGATCACAAATTTAAAACTAAATAATAATTAATATATTATGCTTCCATTATCAGTTTTAAATATTAGAACACAATATTTTAATGGTAAATGCCAAAGTCTTAAGACAAAAGAACATAAAAAATTCAAATAAGTAATAGTTAGTGGCCAAGTAAAGAACATAAAAAATCAAATAAAGTTTAATATTTAATGATGCCAAGACAATAAAAAAATCAAATACAATTTGATATTTAATAATGCTGTTGCAAGCGATAGAAAAACAATAAAAAGATGGTTGTAAAGACACTCGAATAAAGACAATAAAAAAACAAAAAAGACCACAGACGTTGACAATAAAGACCGTGTAGAGCGTAACTTGCTCGTAGGGGTGTTGTTCAAATTGCATATTGTCTTGAATGTGGTGCAGTCTGTGAAGATGTGGAACATGTCCTTAAAAGTTGTCATGCAGCAAGACAAATTTGGTGTCAACTTCAATGTATCTTCAGGGGCTGCATGATTAATAATGAGCTAATCTGAAGAGCAAGGCTAGCCATCAACTTGTTCCGTGGAATATCACCTTTGCGGTGGCTCTTTGGTGGATTTGGAAGTGGCAAAATGTTGCGACGTTTGGCACTGAGGAGAATAAAACGGTTGAGGAGAAGGTGCAAGTCATATGTAGATATGCTCGGGAAATAGCTGAGGCATAGAGTGGGCCTAGGATGGATAGTAGTCGTGTTTTCTGAAATTTGAGGCACGTTGCTTGGACGAAACCTAAAAGCATGTGGAAGTTGAACATCGATAGTTGCTCAAAAGAAAACTTGGGTTTGGTAGCTGTGGGATGGCTTTTCCGTGATGAATATGGTAATTGGAAGTCAAGATTTGTGATTAATTTGGGCATTGCCTCTAATAATGTTGCGAAGCTTCCGGCGCTAAAAGAAGGATTGAAACAGGCACAGTCCATAGGGATTGATAGAATGGAGATCGAATCTGACTCCCAAGTGATTGTTCAACTTGTTCGACGGAGTGTCCCAGCTCACAGTCCACTTAAACCAACCCTAGAGGACTGTCAGAATATCTTAAGGAATTATGGGAGCTACTTACTGAAGCATGTCTTCTGAGAATCTAACAAATGTGTTGATTGGCTTGCAAATTTTGGATTGCAACAAGCGTTAGGAGTTCAAACACTCGATCATCCTCCGAATAACCTACGTCATTTGTTGGACTATGATAAAAAGGGTGAAACATTTCCTAGATCCGTTTCTTCTTAATCCCCGACTTTAGCCTCCCTTGTAATAAAAAAAAAAACCACAAACAATAAAAAGACATAAAAAGCATCATCAGACATCAGCCACTAAAAAGTCTCTTGGTCAGTGAAATAAAGACCATAGACCAACTCACCGACACTATAAACAAAGACAACTCACCAACACTTGATCGCGAAGACTTTTGATCGGCGAAGATAGCTCTTGGATCAACGAAGACAACTCTTGTTTCAGATTTTAGTCGAATGAGATGAGTAGCGTTTTCTCTCTCTTCGTTTTTTATAGCTTTTGATTTTTGACTTTTGAATGTTTTGATTTTGTATTATAATTAAAAATTGATCTTAAATCTAAATGGACTTTTCTTTTTGTTTTGTTTGTAGAAATAGGCTCTCTTTTTTTATTAATAATGGGCAAAAATTGAAGTGGGTTTCTTTTTTCTTTTTTTTTCTTTTTTTTTGATTTTTTGATTTTTGGTTTTTTTGTTCGCCGAATCATCCGATTCACTCTGATTCACTAGGATTCGCTTAACGATTCACTAGCTGATTCGAATCATTTTTCGCCTGAATCGAACCGAATCGATTCACTAGGATTCGCTTAACGATTCACTAGTTGATTCGAATCATTTTTTGCCTGAATCGAACCGAATCGTACGATTCGAATCGCGAATCGTATGATTACGATAACTATGCTATGGGTATAATGTAGTCATAATTGATCATTATTTTCTCTAGCTTATTCTGATTTTACTATGTTGAAATTGGACAAATAGTCCCTATTGTTTAAAAGTTTTGGATAAATAGTCCTAATTGTTTTAGAAGTCACGCGGTTAGTCCTTATTATTGGTAAAAGTCCCACTAATAGTCCTCATTATTTCAAAAGTCACTCAGTTAGTCTTTGTTGTTTGCAAAAGTCTCTCTATTAGTTCATAATGTTTGCAAATACATTTGCAAATATTGCGGACTAATGGAGAAATTTTTGTAAACAATGAGGACTAATGGAAAGACTTTTGTAAATAATAGGGACCAACTGAATGACTTGTGAAACAATAGGGACTACTGGTAAAACTTTTACAAATAATGGAGACTAACTACGTGACTTTTAAAACAATGAAAACTATTTATCAAAAATTTATAAACAATAAGGTCTATTTGTGAGATTTGCCCTAAAATGAAATATCATCTTAAACCATAAATTCAACTTGCACCGATTTACTCAGGTAGATAACATATATATAAATTTATTCTAAGTTGCTTCATGCCTTTGCAGCTGACATTTTTTGCATATGATGTTTCTAGAGGGAAGCCTATATTAATCATGTATATCATAAATATTTTTAAATGGATTTTTAGGGCACAACGTGTGGTTCTAGTATTATATTTTAATGGTGTTGGTCCTTGATAACTTAAGAGGGGGGTGAATTAGGTTGTTTAGCAAGATTAATAAATTTAAAAACTTAATGTGAAAAGATGACTAACAATTAATAATAATGTCTTAGAAGTTCTTGTGGTAATTTATCAAACATTTAGTGAGCATGCAAGTATATAAAACTAGATAATCAATTAGAGCTTCAAGAATTAATCTCTAAGTAGATAAAACAGCAAATATCTAAAAGAAGATAAATGACTTGAAAATAAGGAGTGAGGGTAAGAGAAATTAAACACGATGATTTTCAAGTGGTTCACACTCCCGAAAGCCTAGTCCACCACCTAAGGTCTTCCTTTCCCTTAAGATTTAACCAATCTTCACTAAGATGCTTCTTCACATGTTGGTGAAGCAAAAACCAACTACAATTACTCTTGAGTCCACAAGAGTTACACAAGCTTCTTCAAGTGTAGGTGAAGCTCAACCTACTCACCTCTCTTCCTTTGAGTCCACAAAGGATTACAACACTTCTTCTCACAATTATTCTTTCAATCTATGTGCAAGAGTGTAATACAAAGATTGTGTGATAATATGAATGACAATTGCAACTCCTATTTGAGTTTGATATTACAATTGAAGAACACTTTGAATGCTCAAAGATATGAAAATGATAGCTCAAGATTTCTCAATGAAAATAATATGAAAAGCTCTCTGAATTAGCTTGGAAATCTGAAGATTGAAGCTTGGAGAGCTATTTGAAATGGTGAGAGAGCATGGCTTAAAAAGAAGAAAAAGTTAGACACAAAACGGATATAATGCATAAATCCTAAATTTTCCCGTTAAAGCATCTGGTCGCTGAGGCCTTCATCCGGTCGACTGGATGGGGCAGGTAATGCCCGGACCAGAGCTCTTTGTCAGTCGTTGTAGCCTTCATCCGGTCGACCAGATAAGGCTAGTAACGATCGGATGCCTAAAATGCTGAAAAGTGACCTTTTTGAGCCCTAAAACAATTTGTTTAATGGTAAAGCATTGGGGCACTTTTAAGGGAACTTATAAAAAAGTGTTTCTAGCATTTTTAACATCTCAAAACATTTTCAAAAAACTCTTGAAACAATATAGAACGATTTTTATACCACAAGAGTTTGAAATCCAAAAAGTCTTGTTTTTCAAAAATGAATTTGCAATGACCTTTTTTGAAAATACTTGTTCGAAAGATATTTTGCAAATATGAAAAATATTTTATGAAAAACCTTTTTGGAGAATTTATGAGCTACACAAATCATATTTAGTCAAACAACATTTTATCAGTCGATACCCCTTATGTCGCCATGTCTTCTTCCTTGTAACTTTTTTTTATCGTTGCGTTTTCAACTCTATTTCTTCGAGTTAACAGTTTTCTTTTCTTCGGGTCTCCATAAATTGATTTCCCATTGAGGATTTCATTTGAATGAGACAAGACATAAGATTACCTTTCAGGCTTTGATAAAATTTAAGATTGGGCTTTGACTTTGATCCAATAGTTTGAAGGTAGCCTTTGATCCTTTTGAATGACTTCATATTGATGTGGGCTTGTTTGAGACGTTCTTGTGTTGATGGATTGAATAACTTACCCAATATATAAGTAAGAAAACTAAAGCACAATTAAGATATTTTGTTATTATCAAAATATGGATTATAAGCTTTTTAGGCCAACAATCTCCCCTTTTTTGATGATGACAAAACATTGAGATTTGAAAGCACGAAAAAGTTAAGTATTGAAACGTAAAACTAGATTTGAGGTCTCCCCCTCAATTTGTGCTTGAATGAATTGAATTATTTTCTTGCAAATGAAAAACAAGCTCCCATTGAATAAGTGCATAGCATTATAAAGTATAATCATACACAAGTGTTTTCATGCTAGATTTCAATATTCATTTTCTCCCCCTATTTGACATCATCAAAATATAGTTCATAGAAACATAGAAGAGCAAAATAGTCATAAGAGAAGTTGTAATCAAAAGCAATTTTACATATTAATGATCTAAAATATCCAATCAATGTTAAAACAAGATGTAAAATGCAAAGGAGTACTTTGAGGCAAGTAAAACATGAAGGCTAAAAATTTGTTTGAAGGAAAAAAAAATCTCAAGCATCCACAAACTAAGAACCAAGATGATAGTCATGTAAGGCTTTCAACATCTGTTCCATAGGATCCAAAGGAACATCTTGTGCATCAAGGCGAGCAATGATTTCATCATGTGTGGAGGATTGAGAAGAAGACAATCTATCTCTTCAAGAACTACCAACACCACCTCTACCAATGTCTTGTCTTTCCATAGGATCTCTGAAGGAATCGGGATCAATATCAAGAGATTCAAATACAATAGTATCATCACGTGTATCCTCATCAATGTCAAGAACTTGATTGTTATGAAGCTTCAACTTTTGACGAGTGATGCTACTGAGATTTAGAAGATATAACCTAGCGCTAATAGACTCAAACTCTTGATCTCGGGGAACATCTAAAGAATCAAAGAGATGTGTTAAGGGTACCCCATAAGCAAGTTGGTTTTCGACTTCCTTGGTGTAGACGATATGGTTGATAATGATGTGTGAAAGATTGATCCTTTTGGCCTCATACATCAAATACATCAACAAAGCAGTAAATTTCGGAATAGAACCATCATTGACTTCCCTTGGAATGATAAGTTCATGAAGGATGTAGAATAAAAGCTTCTTTTTAGGGATGATTTCCTTTTTCTTAGGATAATGAATGCTAGTCTTTCTTGTTCATTCCCAAAGGAATTCTATAACCCGTTTTTCAAGATCATCATGAATGCCTTCCGGCATGCCCTTGTAGGAATAAAGCTTAGTGCCTTGATTTGGAATTCTGAAAGCTCTAGCAAAATCACTAGCAGTAAATTCTAACACCCTATCCTTAACTTGACTTTGCAACTTCATGGTGTTAAATTCTAAATTAGCATAATAGTAGAATTCACGAATCTAAGAGGTACAACCCTTATTTGCAAAACTTAGCATAGGTAGCCAACCTTGAGCATCTAAAATCCTCAAAATTCTAGTGCCATTAAGTAACTAGGAGGGTCTAAAATCTTACCCCATAAGATGTTTTGTTGAGAAAAGGCATCGGGATTGACAACGATTTGAGGCCTGGATGATGAAGATTCTCCTTGCTTATGCTTCTTAGAGTCAGCTCTTGGTGGTGCCATTGAGAGTTTGCAAGAAATTGAAGCCTTTTTGAAGAGGTTTGCCTTTGAGTTTTATCGAACACCTTGTAGGCGGTTTTTGAAGTCTTTTTTGAGAAAGTTTTTGAAACTTTTAAGGAAGATAAGAAGAGGTTTTGATGTTATAGAAGTGTTGTGATACAAGATTTGAAGAAAAATCGTGAAGGTTTTGATGTCAAAATAGTTTGGATTGAGAGAAAATATAGCTTGGTTAGGAAAATTTTTGAAAAAGTGGTGAAAAAAGTGATGAAACCCGTTTTTCAACCAGTGCGATCTAGTCGTTGGGCACCTGATCCGGTCGCCTGGATGAGGATAGTAACGCCCGGCAGTAGCTCTTGATTCGGTCATTGCAAGCTTCATCCGGTCGACCGGATGAATGCATTAACGCTCGGATCCTTTTTTTTTTTGAAAAAAATGTAATTTTTCAAAACTTAAGTGACCCAAAGCATTCCCAATTCTCTTCTAATGGCACAAAATTGATTCTCATGCAATGGTTTTGTAAAAATGTCAGCCAATTGATGCAAAAAATCAACAAATTCAAGTTTAATATCACCTTTTTGCACATGATCTCTTAGAAAATGATGACGAATTTCAATATGCTTAGTTCGAGAATGTTGAATTGGATTCTTTGATAGACTTATAACACTTGTATTATCACATTTGATCGGCACACGATCATATTCTAGACCAAAGTCAAGCAAGGTTTGTTTCATCCATAAAATTTGTGCAACACAACTACCCATAGCTACATACTCGACTTCTGCTGTTGAAAGAGCTACACTATGTTATTTCTTGCTAGACCATGAAACTAAAGCATGTCCTAGAAATTGAAAACTGCCACTAGTGCTTTTTCTATCAATCTTACAACCCGCATAATCGGTATCGGAATATCCTAAAAGTTCGAAAGATGTGCCTTTAGGGTAAAGGAGTCCTAAATCAATAGTACCTTTAAGGTATCTAATAATCTTTTTTACAGCATTCAAGTGGGATTCCTTAGGAAATGATTGAAAACGAGCACATAAGCACACAGAAAACATAATATCAGGTCTTGAGGTAGTTAAATAGAGAAGGCTTCCGATCATACCTCGATATTGTTGTTCATCAATCGATTTACCTTTTCATCTCTATCGAGCTTGGTTGAAGTTCCCATAGGAGTGCTCATTTCTTTTGCAGTTTCAAGCCCGAACTTTTTAATGAGTTCTTTAATGTACTTGGTTTGATTTATGAAGATCCATTCCTTTGTTTGTTTGATTTGAAGCCTAAGGAAGAAATTTAATTCTCCCATCATACTCATTTCGAATTCTTTTTGCATACATTCAGAAAAATACTTGCAAAGGGATTCATTAGTAGCACAAAAAATAATATCATCAACGTATATTTAAACAAGCAATATATCTTTAGCTTTTATTTTTACAAATAGTGTAGAGTCTAATTTACCGCTAGAGAAACCGTTATCAAGCAGATAACTACTTAATCTATCATACCATGCCCTAGGTGCTTGTTTAAGTCCATAAAGAGCTTTTTGAAGTTTGAACACATGACTTGATAGATTTGTATTTTCAAAACGGGGTGGTTGTTCAACATAAACTTCTTCTTGAAGATAACCATTTAAGAAAGCACTTTTGACATCCATTTGATAAAGTTTGAAGTTCATAAAACATGCATATGCAAGCAACATTCTAAAGGATTCAAGTCGAGCTACCGGTGCAAAGGTTTCTTCATAGTCTATTCCTTTTTCTTAATTATACTCTTGTGCAACCAATCTAGCCTTATTTCTAGTTACATTACCGGATTCATCTAGTTTGTTTCGAAAAACCCATTTTGTACCAATAATAGGATAATTACTAGGTCTTTCAACTAAGGTCCAGACTTGATTTCTTTCAAATTGATTAAGCTCTTCTTGCATAGTAATAATCCAATCATCATCCAATAATGTTTTTTTTTTTATATTCTTAGGTTCTACTTGAGATATAAAAGCAACATGTTCACAAAAAGTATTTAGATTAGAACGAGTTCTTACACCTTGTGATAGATCTCCGAGGATTTGATCATTTGGATAATTTTTGACAAATTTCCAACATCTTGGAAGATCTTGATTTGTTGACACGATTTGATCGTTTGATGTTGGTTGTTCTTCCTCATTTGGAGTATCAATTTGATTGCTTGTGGATGTATTACCTTTTCACTTGTAGGGATAGGTTGACTTTGTTCTTAAACTTG
Source organism: Ehretia macrophylla (assembly GCA_037974665.1). NCBI lineage: Eukaryota > Viridiplantae > Streptophyta > Magnoliopsida > Boraginales > Ehretiaceae > Ehretia > Ehretia macrophylla. Next base: position 47,519,749 of record CM075777.1, on the reverse strand, counting down.
TTGAGCACTTACATCATCATCTTCGTCTTTTCTTGACATAAAGGGGTTAGTTTCATCAAAATTAATATGCGTAGATTCCTCAAATACTAAGGTTCTTTTATTTTATACCTGATATGCCTTGCTTCTAGAAGAATAACCAATAAAAATACCTTCATCGGATTTTGAGTCAAACTTACCAAGGTGATCTTTATTGTTTAAGATGAAGTATTTACATCCAAAAACTTTAAAATGTGAAATATTTGGAGTATGGCCTTTCCATAGTTCATATAGAGTTTTCTTGAGAGAAGATCTAATTAATTCTCTATTTAGAACATAGCAAGAAATATTGACAGCTTCTCCCCAAAAATATGTAGGCAGGTTGTTTTATTTCAACATTATTCTTGCCATTTCTTGTAGAGTTCGGTTTTTCCTTTCAACAATCCCATTTTGTTGAGGAGTTCTAGGAGCTGAAAAGTTATACTCAATGCCATTTTGTTCACATAATTGCACAAAAGATGCATTTATTAATTTATGTGCCTTGATCACTATGAATGCATGAAACGTAATATCCTTTCTCATTTTGTACTTTTTTACAGAATTTTGCAAATTCATTGAAGGCATCACTTTTGAGAGTAAGAAACATGACCCATGTGTATCTAGTATAATCATCAATAATAACAAAAATATATCTAGATCCTCCTAGACTTATTACATCCATTGGTCCAAAAAGATCCATATGAAGTTTTGGTAAAGCTTTTGATGTGATCACATGACTAATGATTTTGAAAGATGCTTTATGTTGTTTTCCAAATTGACATGCATCACACAAATGATCTTTTTCAAACTTGGTCTTAGGATGTCCTCTTACAAGATCCTTTCGAGAAAGTTTACCAAGTAGATCTATGCTAATATGTCCTAACCTTCTATGCCATAACCAAGAATCTTCATTTGTTGTGATTAAATAATTAATATTTTGGCATGATATACTATCAAAGTCAATGATATAAACATTTTCATGTCTATTTGCAATAAACATCACATTTTTCATTTTGTCAAAAATAGTACAACATGATGATTTGAATTCAACTAGATAATCATTATCACATAGTTGACTTACACTTAGCAAATTATGTTGTAATCCTTTCACAAGTAGCACATCATGGATAGATATGTTATTTTTATTTCTAATGTTACCTTTACCAATAATTTTCCCTTTCTCATTGTTTCCAAAACTCACATGACATTTGTATATTTTGATAGGCCCATAGAAGAGAGATGGATCACCGATCATATGTCTTGAACATCCACTATCAATGACCCAATTTCCTTCATACTTTATCCTTATGGTAACCTATATACAAAAGCAAAATTTAGGTCCCCAAGTTCAATTGGGTCCTAGATTGTTAGTATTAATTTTTAGCACATTTAATAATCCATTTTGGTTTGAGTCAAGAAGGAATTTTAGAGTCTCTACCTACCATATTTTGAAATTTATAATGTGATGTTATATGACCTTGTTTTTCACAATAGGTACATGATTTTTAAAATCTTTTTGATGTTGATGCTTCATTTGTAGAATATGATGCTCTTACAAAATAACTTTTGAGAGATTTTTGTTTTGAAGAAGATTCATATCTTATTCCACTTTTATCTAAAGCCATTTTTTGTGAGCCAAGCATTTTATCAAGACTTTCTTTTCCTTTTGTAAATCTTGCTAGATTTCCATTTAATTCTTGATTTTATTTTTCAAACTTTTCAATTTTTGTTTGAAGATTATCATTTTCAAAATGAAATTTAAGTGTCTTTTCATGAACACAATTTCGATCTTTTTCAAGCAACTTATTTTCTTCTTTCAAAGAATTATTTTCTTTTTGAAGTTTATTTATCTCGATAATTGTAATTTCAAAACTATCATGCATTTTTTAAAATTCATATTGTAATTCTTCAAAGGAACATTCATTATCAATTAATGAACAAGAAGAGTAATATCCGGAGCTAAAAGAAGAACATACCTCTTCATCTTCTTTTGCCGTAAGACAAACGATGTTTGTCATTTCTTCATTTTCACTTTCTTCACCGGTTGATGCATCGTCATCAACGTAGGTTGCTTTCAAAGTTTTTCTTCCCTTGGTTTTGATTGGTTTCAGACAATTTGTTTTTATGTGACTCGTCTTATCATAATTGAAACATCTTCCTTTTTCTTTAGGTTTGTTTCTCCATTTGTTCATAAACTTATTGTAAGGAGCTTTGCTTACCTTTTTGAATTTGAGAAATTTCTTAAAGTTCCTTGTAAAAAGAGCTATCTCATATTCATTTTCTTTGTTTTCTTCTTCTTCATCACTTGAATAAGTCTTTGATGCAAGAAGTGCAAGTGACTTCTTGTTATTCATTTTTTTTTCTTCTTGGTCCTTCTTCTTCAACTCATGGCTCATAAGAGATCCCATAAGTTCACTAATAGTGAGGGTTTTGAGGTCTCTAGCTTCCTCAATAGCCGTTACTTTAGCTTCCCATGACTTGGTTAAGCTTCGGAGAACTTTTCCTACCAATTCTTAGTTAGAATACTCTTTTCCAAGAGATTTAAGAGTATTAACAATATTGGTAAGTTTAGAAAATATTTGTTCAATATTTTCATCAAATGACATATTGAACATTTCATATTTATGAACAAGCATGTTTATTCTAGTTTCTTTAACTTGGTTAGTTCCCTCATATGTGACTTCCAATTAATCCCAAATTTCTTTAGCACTTTTGCATCCAAAAATTTTGTTAAACTCATTTGAATCTAAAGCAAGATATAACATGTTCATAGCCTTAAAGTTTCTTTCACACATTTTGAAATCATCATCATTAAAGTCTTTTTTCCGATTTAGGGACAGTGATGCTTTGTTCTCCTTCCTTGTTAGTTAGAGTAGGATTGATTGGTCTATTTTTTTATCACATTCCATACTCTTATATCATTTGATAGAATATAGATTCTCATCCTAGTTTTTCAAAAAGAATAGTTTGTTCCATTAAACAATGGTGGTCTAGAGGAAGATTGTCCTTCAATTATATTAGACATTGATGAGTTTGCCATAAGGATCCTCTACTAGATGTTAAGCTATATGTAGAGTACTAGCTCTTGATACCACTTGTTGGTCCTCGATAACCTAAGAGAGAGAGAGAGAGAGAGAGAGAGAGAGAGAGAGAGAGAGAGAGAGAGAGAGAGAGAGAGGGGTGGGGGTGGGGGGGATGAATTAGGTTGTTTGACAAGATTAATAAATTTAAAAACTTAATGCAAAAAGATGACTAACAATTAATAATAATGTCTTAGAAGTTCTTGTAGGTAATTTATCAAACACTTAATGAGCACACAAGTATATAAAACTAGATAATCAATTAGAACTTCAAGAATTAATCTCTAAGTAGATAAAACAACAATTATCTAACAATCAATATGAGCAATATCTAAAAGAAGATAAATGACTTGAAAATAAGGAGTGAGGGTAAGAGAAATCAAACACGAAGATTTTTAAGTGGTTCGCACTCTCGAAGGCCTAGTCCACCACCTAAGGTTTTCCCTTCCCTTAGGATTTAACCAATCTTCACTAAGATGATTCTTCAAATGTTGGTGAAGCAAAAACCAATTACAATTACTCTTGAGTCCACAAGAGTTACACAAGTTTCTTCAAGTGTAGGTGAAGCTCAACCCACTAACCTCTCTTCCTTTAAGTCCACAAAGGATTATAACACTTCTTCTCACAATGATTCTTTCAATCTATGTGCAAGAGTGTAATACAAAGATTGTGTGATAATATGAATGACAATTGCATCTCCTATTTGAGTTTGATATTACAATTGAATAACACTTCGAATGCTCAAAGATATGAAAATGATAGCTCAAGATTTCTCAATGAAAATGATATGAAAAACTCTTTGAATTAGCTTGGAAATCTGAAGATTGAAGCTTGGAGAGATGTTTGAGATAGTGAGAGAGCATGACTTAAAAAGAGGAAAAAGTTAGACATAAAACGGATATAATGCATAAATCCCAGATTTTTCTATTAAAGCATTCGGTCGCTGAGGCCTTCATCCGGTCGATCGGATGGGGCAAGTAACGCCCAGACCAAAGCTCTCTGTCGGTCGTTGTGGCCTTCATCCGGTTGACCGGATAAGGCTAGTAACGACCGGATGCCTAAAATGCTGAAAAGTGACATTTTTTAGCTCCAAAACAATTTGTTTAATGGTAAAACATTTGGGCACTTTTAAGGGCACTTATAAAAAAGTATTTCTAGCATTTTTAACATCTCAAAACATTTTCAGAAAACTCTTAAAAAGATAGAAAATGATTTTTATACTACAAGAGTTTGAAATCCAAAAAGTCTTGTTTTTTAAAATTGAATTTGCAATGAACTTTTTTGAAAATACTTGTTCGAATGATATTTTGCAAATATAAAAAATATTTTATGAAAAACATTTTTAGAGAATTTATGAGCTACACAAATCATACTTAGTCAAACAATATTTTATAAGCCGGTACCCCTTATGTCGCCACGTCTCCTTCCTTGTAACTCTTTTTTTATCGTCATGTTTTCAAATCTATTTCTTCGACTTAACAGTCTTCTTTTCTTCAGGTCTTCATAATTTAATTTCCTATTGAGGACTTCATTTGAATGGACAAGACATAAAATTACCTTTCAGGCTTTGATAAAATTTCATATTGGGCTTTGACTTTGATCCAATAGTTTAAAACTAGCCTTTGATCCTTTTGAATGACTTCATATTGATGTGGGCTTGCTTGAGACGTTCTTGTGTTGATGGATTGAATGACTTACCCAATATATAAGTAAGAAAACTAAAGCACAATTAAGATGTTTTATTATTATCAAAATAAGGATTATAAGCTTTTTAGGCCAACAAGTGGTATTAAAGCAAACAAATCTAGCCTTTTATTTAAAGTGAAAGTGAGGCCTTGCTCTCCAAGTGATCTCGAATTTGACATTCTTTCCTATTTCAATGGTTAATTGTAAAGTAATTTGTCATTACATGTACACTTCACAGATGTAGCAGCAACTCACTACTTAGATAAGCATTATAATTGCTAAGAGGAGGGTCCAATTTATGCATCTTTTGGCTCAACCCTTCTCAGCCTGAGATTTGATACCTTGTTAAGTTATCACCTCATCTAAAAGTTTAAATTATTAGAGAGAGGTTTATTATATTATATATTATATCTTCCATAGTATATGTCCATCAAATTCATTCGTTTTATTCACTAGAGCCTTCATTTTCCCCTTAATTAGTGCTAAGAAATATCTACTCAATTTAGTTTGAGATTGTAGAAAATAATAAATAATACAACAAATCCCTCTCTAACAGTTTAAACTTTTAGATGAAGTGTTAATTTAACATGATATCATATTCAATATGCCAAAAGGTCCTGAGTTCAAAAATCACCGTCACCTATTTGAAAACATTAATTAAAATTGTTCAAGTGCAAGACTCAAAAACTAACTCCGCCCAAACCTTTCTCTAACAGTTTAAACTTTCATATGAGGTGATCACTTAACAAAGCTTAGAGAGAGTGGGTTTTATTCATCTTATCTACTTTTCTTTATAAAAGTCTAGAACTTGACAAAACTACCTTAGCTTGCAAATCAAAACTAATTTAACATTTTAAATGAGATGGTTACTTAACAGAGCTTGAAGAGAGCGAGTTTTATTCATCTTGTCTACTTTTCTTTGGAAAAGTCTAGAACTTGACAAAACATACCTTAGCTTGCAAAACGGAACTAGAATAGAGTAATATATCATGCATTTTAGGTTATAATATAATAATTAATTTGTTTTGATGGATGATTTTTAGGTTATTAATTTATGTTGAATGCATGATACTGGAGGGATTCACATGGTTTTGTGAACTTTTGAATATTTTTTTGGAATGAATAACAATAAATGTAATTTTAAATAAAATGTAAAGACAACATAACTTGCCTAGAAAATAAGTATTTTCAGAATGTACTGCAATAGTCACGATGAAAATTGTTGCATTTACTGTAAATGAAAACATTCTTTTGTAAATTGTTTCTTTTCGCTGTAAATTTTTTATTAAAGAGCAAGTTTTTATTGAAATGAAAAGCCCTTTTGTTGATCGAGAAAAAAAATTGTTGCATTTATACTGGAATTGCAGCATTCTCGAGGCCAATAATTATCCACGCTGTAAACTAGGCCGAAGTTCTTCATATATATGTTACATGTTTAATCGATTATTTCTATAGCATGTACTAACCTGCAAAATCATGCCAAACTTGTATTATATTTCAAAACTTGATCCTATTAAAGAGATTACTTTATCTTTCTTGGGCGGATAGCGGCCTCCAAAACCTGTTAAAGCTCTCTTCAACTTGCTCATAGCTAGATCGAAAAAACTAACAAAATGTTAAATGGTCATAAAAACTAGTATATGATTTCTTCATATGCATTTTTTTTGTTTTAATCTGCTACATTAGAGTATTAGTTGAAGAGTTGATGTATCTTTTTTATTTACATTTCACGATATAATTTGAGTGAAAAGTTTAATACATATCTCCAAAGAGGAAAGAAAGAAATTGTTAGAAAAAGAGTGTCTTCATATTCTTGAGACATAATCTGGTCGTTATTCGATGGTTCCATAGACTCACGTATAGGGGTGGATACATAATTTTTTCTCCGTGAGGTTGAAATTCATAATTTTAGACCTATATATACATATACATATATATATATATACATACATACATATATATATATATATATACATACATACATATATCTATATACATATATATACATATACATATATATATATATACATACATACATATTTCAATAGGGGTTAATTCATCTTTTTAACTAAAAAATATAGATATTTAACCTTTTTTTTGAAAAAAATAAATATAGACTTTTTAATGTTTTCTTTGACCAGTGGGGGTTGCAGCTCTTACTAGTTCCCACATACCTCCACCACTGTGCATGTCTCTATATGCCCAGGTCAGATATCTAATCTTAAACTAACTAAAGTCAAAATCACTACAAGAAAACAATGCTCGAGTGACAGATTTGGGCGACGGACTTTTTTCGTAGCCAATTGGCTACTGGTAGACTACGGAATTGCTACAAACAACTAATTCTGTAGCCTTTTCGTAGCCAAATTAGGCCCCGTTGGAATGGCGACAAAAATTAGCCACGAATTGGATACAGAACATAATTTTAATTATAAAAAAAATAAAAAATACTAGTCCGTAGCCATGCGGTGGCAAAATAGCCACGAATTAGCTACGAAAAATATGTGTTTTTTTAAAAAAAATTAAAAATAAAAAGCCGTAGCCTAGCCGTGGCAAATTTACTATGGACTAGCTACAGATTATTTAATTAATTAGGCAAAAAAAAACATAACAAAGTCTGTAACTATGCGGTGGCCAAATAGCCGCGGATTGGCTACGGACTATGTATTATGCAAAAAAGGTTTTTAAAAAATAAAGAGTCGTAGCCTAGCCGTGACAATGTTGCTACAACATAGCTACATATATTTTAATTAAATAGGAAAAAATAAAATAACAAAATTCGTAGCCCATCTGTAGCCCCTAGCCACGGATGGGCTACGGACTTTTTCCTATTTGTAGCCCATTTGTAGCAAATAGCCACAGATGGACTACAGACATTTACACAAAAATAAGGTTTATCTGTTTTAATTTGAATTATTGAATCCGGCCTCAGACACGACTTAGAAGACTTACAAGTCAACATTGATGGCTCACAATAGCTCGACCCTGTACCAATTCCTGACCATCCTAAGTCATCGAGCACAGCTCAAGAACGGCCTACAAGGATAGAGCCTTGGCAATATTATGGGTTCTAATATGTCAATGCCTATGTCAAGTGGCAGGTTGATCAACACACGCATTTGACGTTTGACGACGATGGGTAAGTATTTGAATATATATTTTTCCAACGCCTATCCCTATCCTACTATTCCCCTATTTCATGGATTTTAAATATCCAACTTTTTTGTTTGATCATGTTTAGATGGTCACCGTTCAGAGCTACTAAAGAAGTTACGAGAGCAATGAACGCCGGGTTTTCTAAGCCTTGATCGAGTTGGACAGAGGTCCCGAATAAGGTTAGGGATAGATGGTTTGCAAATTTTCAGGTATGATAAATATGTGTAAATATTTTGTAATGATATTCGTAATATCATTGTGTTAATTATGTTGAACTATTAATTTATTAATTACTTATTGTTTGTAGAGGGTATACAAGTGGTTCCCCAGTGAGGAAGGCACAGTTCGATGATTATTTGATTTCAAAGTCGGGAATCGTATACAAGACCTCTTCACCAAAGGACGGATGCGTAATAATAAGCCAAGGTGGGTGGGCGATGCTGCATGGGACCAATTGAAAGAAAGGTGGGCCACCCTAGAATGGCAGGCAGTTTCAGAGTAGAACTCAGCAAATCGACAGAACTAGCCATCTCCGCATCATTTGAGACCTGTGTCATATGAAGAGGCTGCCAGAAGATTGGTATGTATTAAGATGAATTTATTGAATTATTTGTTGTTACCATTGTTCAATTATTCTACCCATCATAAATGGTTTTGTTATGTTTTGGTGAATGAAAATTTGCAGGCAGAGGAATGGGGAGGACCAGTCACTAGAGCCGATGTTTTTGAAAGGACTTATCGCAAGGGTTCCGACGGGCCATTCACAGACCATAGGGCAGAACAGACCATAGTACAGTTATATGGATACGGTGCTTTACCCATAGACGCTTCTCCAGCTCTCGCAAGAATTGTATGGGAGTTTGTACAGTTGTTTTTATGTATTTCATTATGAGGCTTGTATCTTATATTATGTTGATGTGGTTAAGACAAACAACATATCCTTTGGTTGTATGTTGGAAGCCCATGATTATGAAGTTGGCTTATTTGTGGTTGTATATTGTTTGTTGTGGCTATATGAACTGTTGTGCAGGTTAAGTTTATGTGTTTTGGTCCATATTACAAAAGTTATAATGTCAAAATTCTGTCAGGTCCTGACTTGGTTTTAGGAGGGGTCGAGTTGGGGCGTGACATGTTTGATAATCTATAATAATATATTAGAATTTTGATATACCCCAACGAAACATGTAAAGTTATTTTTTGTTATTCTCATTTACAGGTTGAATATATCGAAATGGTGTAGCAGGCCACACAATCGATTTTCGAGGCAGATTTAGCAGCCACACCCGTAGATTATGATGCATATTTTTGCAGGCTGTCGGCAAACCAAACAGAGGTCTCGTATATGGGGTCAGGTTTTCCGCTTCTATTGGATTTGCACACAACAACCCACCAGGCAGACGCCAGATCACACAGATAGAGATCCAGCAGGCTATTGCTAGAGCTACAACACCCTTGAATGAGCAGATTGCTTTGCAACGATCATAGAATGTGGAATTGCGTCAAATACAACAAGAACAGAACGAGCGGTTAATTAATCAATAACAACAGAATGAAAAGCTTCACATACTTCAACAAGAAAACAATGCAGAACTCCGAGAACTACGAGCACAGATCGAACTCCTCACAAAAATGTTTCCGACGCCACCTGCGCATCAGTCTCCGCCTCATACCGGTGATAGATCTGAAGATTCATTTTTCTGTTTTTATGTTCTGTTAAGATAGACAAAGAGTTTGTTCAACTGTTTTTAGGATTTGTTTTCTTAATGGCCTGGTACAATATTATACAATCTACTTTTTTATTTAAATGAACTAAAATTAAAATTAAATAATTGATATTTATTTCTTGTTTTAACATTAAATGATTGATATTTATTTTTTATGTTAACAAATAAATAATTATGTATTTTAATTATAAAAAAATGGGAAAAAAATTTTCAACATTAGTGACAGTATGAAGACTAAGTTCTTGGAGACAGTTTGGAGACAAAATATGGTTGGAGATGGAATTGTTTGGAGACGGCTTGGAGATGGAGTTTTTCGGAGACGGCTTGGAGACGAAAATTGTTCAGAGACGAAATGTGGTTGGAGACGGTTTGAAGACAGAATGGAGACGGAATGTGTTTGAAGACGGACCACAGTTGGAGATGAATTGGAGACGGAGTTTTATTGGCGACAATGTGGAAATGACAATTTTGGGAGATGATTTGGAGACGAATTAAAGAGATGAATTGGCGACTACAGGGCAATTTGGCGATGAAAATTTCGGAGACAGTCGATTTTCGTCCCTTTGACATCACCTAAACTCTTTTGGCGACAGAAAAGTGACAGAAATTACCGTCACATTTGACAGTTTTTTTTTTTTTTTTTTTACAGTGTTAGCAGATAAGAACAAATGAAAAGTAGTTATAATATTCACGGCTTCAAATGAGTTAAGAAATGACATATCGACAGAAACATGGCCACATGGCTTTTTTCGATAAATAACTATTATAATAATGCTAGAAGATTCAAATAAATAATAAAGAGGCTCATTGAAAAAAGATACGTGTATACTGTTATATCATTCCTATATATAGTGATAGAAACGCAAGTGATAATAAAGAAAGTCGAGCTACAATAACCGCACGTTTTGAAGATTTTTTAATAAATGATAGAGACTTTTTTTTTTTTTTGGGTCAACATAGAGACAAACTGTAACATCTTTGAAAATGACTTTGCTGCATGGCCAGTGATCAGAGAAGTAGACACGAGCTATTGCTTTTGTTATTATTGTTATTTTGCTCCATGACTTCAAATATGCAATTCAAGACATCCTTCGAAGAACATTTCATGACATGTAAGGCCAATTTCATGTGGTTCTAAGCAAGCAAATCCACTCAATAATATACTATATATGCAGTACTGCATTCTTTAACACAGAGGGGAATTTAATATTTCAAAAGAGACATATCTTCTCAGTATATATATATTTTTGTTAAACATAATAAATAATATAATAAATTCTTCTCTAACAAAGTTAAGTTTCTCATTCTAATTGTAAGAGATTATAAGATCAATTCTCATAATTGACATTATGTAATATTTATTGTCAGACTTATACATTTCTTACATAATAATGATGATGATGATGATGATAATAATAATAATAATAATAATAAAAGAAGAGGTCTCTTCTACCTACCTCATCAATTAATGCAAGAATTCAAGAGAAAAAAAAGATTGAATTTATTAGAGATAAAACAGTCTTTGTCATTAATTTTATAACAGGAAAAAAGCAAATAACTAAAACCTAATACCCAACAGGAAAAAGAAAATAAATAAAAGATTAACTGCTCTAACAAAAAATTATCCAACACATCCACGCACATTAGTTAACAAATAAGAAAAAACAAAGCCATAAGGGCATGGCTCAGATTGCAAAAGTGGAAAGTAATCTAGTAGATGACGCAATTAATTTATTACGTCAAATAATGCAACTCAAGTTCTGTTTGTCTACAAATTAATTTAATTAAACCTCTTTTTTTTTTCTTTTGATAATTTAATTAATCCTTTCTATCTTCGTTTAAAAAGAAAAAGTAAGGTGTAAAGATGCTTACAATCATTGCTTCAAAAATCATAATTTGGTAAGCAGTGACATATAGAGAGAAACGTGGCTTCTTTACGTAAGAATGACATATAGACAAACGCGTGGCTTCCTTAGATAAGCTATGATATTATAGAGCCACATTGGTATCTTTTAAATCAAATTTGACCACATAGATCTCTTCAATAAATTAAATTTAACATTTGACCTACAACTTTAATCAAAAAAAAAATTTGACAACTTAAAAAAAAAGTACTTTAGGTGAATAAAAAAATGGAAGGGACTGTGGATCCCACTATAAATTCTTAAATTTAGAACCCTCATTAGGGTTGAATTTTTTTTAGAGCCCTTAAAAAATACATAAGACTTTAAATGAGCCTCTAAAAAATAAAGAGACTCTAAATTTATTTTTAGAACTCTTCAATTTAAAACTTCAAAATAAAGAGACTCTAAATTTATTTTTAGAACCCCTCAATTTAAAGCCTCCATTGACTTCATAGAGTAAAAAAATAAGTATCACGGATTTTTTAGCTTCTCCTTCTAACTGTTGCATCTTTGACATTTCTTGAAAAGTCGCCTCTAGCCATATTGCAGAATAATCGTGAGAGATACTTTCAGCTGCTCTATTATTGAAGGCAGATTTAAAGGCAAAGAAACAAATTATGGTTTGGGTTGTACTTTATTCTAAACCCAACCTAATCTTGAAAATAAGTGATCCTGTATAGTTACTAAAGAAAAAAGGAATAAGGCTAGTATTAATTCTTGAAAGTGAGTTGGTCTTAGGCTTTGTTTGTCTATCTGTTAAATTTTAATTTTTGAACTATAGAATTTTTAAAATATAATTTTTATTAGAAGTGCTGTTGAACAAAAATTGTTGACTGTTTAACCTGTGTTCGGTAACATTGAACTTTTAAAAATTTTAAAAGTAATATTATATTTTAAAAATATGAAAGAATATATTTAAGAAGGAGAAAAGAAAAACAGTTTCTCGTATTATGTAAAATAATTTCACAATTTTTTTTAAAAAATGTTTTAATATAGAGCTTCTTAATTTTTAACTTTTTTTAATTTCAATTTTAATCTAAAAATACTTTAAAAAATAAATTAAATAAATTAATTTAATTTCAAAACTTATAAAAGGTACTTTTAAACGTCTAAAAATTAAACTAAATATAACCTTAGATTTGATATCCAACCTTGACCAAACATATATACAAGTGAGTCTGAAAAACCGATATCGAACTTCAAAATTTCCCTTTCGTGATGACTTTACTGTACCGCACCTCGGGACCTATCACACATACAATATACCAGAACAGGCAATACTTTACTCCATGTTTTCGCCCAATTTCATGATTCTGTAGAGTGTGTCAACTTGGTTCTTGGCATGCAGGGTTCCAAATCTTTTAAGCTAGAGATGCTTAATTGGAGGAATTTAGAAGGTGAAACAGCACTGCACATTGCCTCAAAGAATGGACGTTCCAAAATTGTCCAAGAGCTTATTGATTATGCCAAACAACTTGACAAAGTTTTGCATATGTCTGTCAAGAATAAGATGATGAGGGCAAGTGATAAAAACGGAGACACGGCTTTGCATAAGGCTGTGAAGAATAATCACGAAGAGGTGGTCAATTTGTTAGTAGAAAACGATAAGGATTTTAAGCATACCTTTAATGAGATAGAGGAGACACCTTTGTATCTCGCAGTCGAGAGAGGTTATGATAACATTGTGTGGTCGATTTTAGACAAATGCACATCACCAAATTATAATGGTCCTGGCGGTAAAACTGCTTTACATGCTGCAGCCTTTCCTAAAAGTAGCAAAGGTAAGTAATTTTCACCGCACAGACATACTTATTCATATGTGCCATACATTCCAAAGAATTCAAAACTTTATATTGCATTTTGTTTCAATATGAATAGGGGCAGATCCAAGCATCCAAGGTTAGAGTATGTAATCATGTAATAAGAGAGGTTAGAGTATGCACTCATACACCGAAAATATCAACAAAAAAAAAATTGAAAATTTTACATTAATGAAATGTAGTTGCATTGTCCATTGACAGTGTTGCAAGGATCGTGTAAATAGATACGTTGAAAACACAATACTATTTTAACACGGTTCAACATAGCCTATGTCTACAAAATATTATTCTTTATTACTCATAATAATAACTATGACAATGACTCTGACATTTACCTAAAGGTGTATATAGTCTAACTCTAATATAATTTAATATGGTATACCCACCTTCTGGTGAATGATAACTAAATTCAACTCAAAGAGTTCTATTTATAGATAATAATTGTTAATCCAACTAGGAATAGGATTCCTTGCCCTAGAGTATTTTGATTCTAATTGTACTTTTAGTATCTTTAATATTTGATTATGCTTGAAATTCGAGCCATATCCAATAAATTCATCCATTGGCAAGAAATACTAAGCTTTGAACCCATGATCAACATCTTCTAAATTCAAAACCTCAACAATGCTTATGGAACATCGAATTCAAATTCTACCTTAGTTTGAATTCAGAACATTGAAAAACTTTAGAGAACTCCTGGTCAACTAGGTCAAGCCTTGATCAATGCTTGGTCAATGCGATCAAATATTGGTCAACATGGTTGCACTATCCTCCCTTAAGCTTATAACGCTGGTTTCACCGACAACAATAGATCTGAGAGCCGTTCTGCAATTTTCTCTTCTCTTCTTTTTAATTTTTTGATTTTTTCCTTTTGTTTGGTTTTTTTCCCTTTTCTTTAGTTGTGTTCTCTCTCCTAACTTGCAATATGAAGCTCTTTGTTTGCCAAACATCTCTGTCACTTTCTTCAATAGTGGTGTTCATCAATTTTCTTCTAGACAACATCAGTTGTCTAACTTCTTCGGCGCTCTTGGGGGCGTCATCTCCTTCATAGCACAATAACGATGACGCACAGTTATCCCTTCTCTGCTAGCTATATTCTTATCTTCTGAACTTGGAGTTGCTATAGGAACTCTATTACTCCGATGCAGCATCAATATGCTAAATACGTCGCAATAGCAATCTTCAACAACGAGCATTACACCATGTATTGACGCAAGTTTCTTGATTTCTTTAACGTCTTCTTCTTTGCAGTCTTCTGTTCTAGCAGCGGAATACACCTTCTTTTGGTGACGATAATAACCAACATATTTATTTGCAGTCCCAGACTCTGACACCATTTTGTTAGAAGGATCGTGTACATAAATACATTGAAAATACAATACTATTTTAACGTGGTTCCACATAACTTATGTCTACAGAATATATTATTCTTTATTACTCATAATAATAATTATAACAACGACTCTGACACACCTACCTAGAGGTATATATATTCTAACTCTAATATAATCTAATATGGTATACTCACCTTGTGGTGGGTGACAACTAAACTCAACACAGATAGTCATATTTATAGATAATAATTGTTAATCCCACTAGGGATAGGATTCCTATGCTCTAGAGTATTTTGACTCTAATTGGACTTCTAGTATCTTCAATATTTGATTATGTTTGGGATTCGAGCCATATCTGAAAACCCAGCTTCCAGTTTCGTGTTCGATTGTGCATTTAAACAATTAAACACGTTTGTAGAGAGAACACAGTAATAAGTGAATCCACCACAGTAATACACCTAATTCATACAGTGAAACAAATGAAAAGATAGTAAGTAAAGTACACACAGTATTTTCACGTGGAAAACCCAACTGGGAAAAAACCACGTGACCAATCCCTAGTCAAAATAGGCAATCCACTAGATGTTTTCATGATTATAATAGTTAATAGACTTATATGATTGACAACTCCCTTGTAACCCTCACCGCCAAGACCATCCAACCCACCTAAGGATTTACAACCTAGCGAGATTCTTTGACTTAGCATATTCTCCTAAATACTCACCTCCTTCTCCTGAAGAATGTTTAATGAGACAAATGAATAGAGTGTTTACAAACAAAAGACCTGCTCAGCGCAATTACAGTTCATAAACAAACCCTCACCACAGTGTTTTCCCAAACAAACTCATTAGACTCATAACAACCTTAGCAGATCCATTATGTTGTTCTCTATCTTCCGTGTCCTTCTTTTGCTCGAGAAGAAGTATATATATAAGTAGGAAAAATGCAACCTTTGGGCTCTAAGCATCCGCAATTTTAGTTGGCCTTTGTAGGACTCTTTACCCAAATCAATCTCTAAAGATTTTTCCTAATCAAAGATTTGCTCAATCACAATCTGCTTGATCAGAATCGCCTTATGATTACAGTTGCTGCAAATTAATAGCATTCCATATAAAATAGATCTTGCACAATCATTTGCCAAAAATAAAGACAATTAAGAAAATGGAAACTTGCCCCTAATCTCGGGCTAACAAGCTCCCCATTTGGCATTGTTTTTGGCAAAACTAGGCTGCATACTGACAATACTGCATCTGTAATCATGATCCTGCATACTCAACAATAGATATAACAAACAGAACAATGTAAACATGATCCTGCATAACTAAGAACTCAACAACAGATATAACAAACAGAACAATGTAGTCTTAGAACAACAACATATGTAGCGCCCTGTCCCCTCACGGAAACAGGAGCTCTATAAATCTGCTAATCACGACCCAAACCAAAACCCAAGTCACGAAAAATGAGGAAAAATGGACAGAGTCTCTCCTATTTATAGGACTATCTGATAACTTGCGAACAACAGAATACATCCACAACACCATAATCCAACATTCTCATACAACTCCAACTCCAACCATTCAACTATGCCCCGTCTCAAGGCTATCCAAGCCTTAGACTCAACAAAATAGGCACACAAGCATGCATAGGCTACAAATATTGAAATACTATGTTATAAAGTCACTTGTCATATCACTCTAACTTTATCTCTTCAATTGCTTTATCTATTAAGCCAACCTATCAACTTCATTAACCCAAGCAAGCATGCATGACCATTAAACAATAACATAGTCCATTAGGCTATTATAGGCCACCTACAAATCAAATACAAACAAGATCCAATACAATTACAAGCCGGGTTTCTATAATCCCAATCAAATTACAATTCAAGCCACTTTGTTAATTCACATGGATTCACAGGTACTAATAATGGAAGCCAACACATCCAAACACGGTAACTCTCAAGTTTTTCCTGTATCATCTTGCGAAGATGTTGAACCTGAAAGGTGTTAGAAATAAGGGTGAGTATACAACATGTATACTCAGTGAGGGAGGGGAAACGGGAATAGTATACTGGGGTTCATGCAATGCAGCAATTTAACACAACTAAAATGATAAATAAACAATGAATAACAATTATAATACTACACTTTAAAAGAATACAATCGATAACCCTTATAACTCCAAATCTTCAATCTCCGATCCATGATCTATGAACCATGAACCACGAACCACGATCAATATGTCGGTATAAACCCTAAACACTCTAGTGGGTGTACTCTAGATGTACCCCGAAATCCTACGACCCAACACCCCTGAAAATCTCTGGACCAAGCGAGTGAGGGACTAGAGCACGGAGATCGAATATCCACTGACAAGCCCGCTGCCGCCCAACCGATATCCAATACATCCGCCCCTGATACTATGGTTGCGCAACCACTATGCAATACACTTAAATCCAATGAAAATATAACAATAATATAAAGCAATAACACATAGAAATGACAACAAAGTAAGTTGCACTCGAAACAATTAAGATATAAGCGTTAGGATGAAATTAGCTATAATATAAAAGGGTCAATGACATATTTCTCACAAAACTTTACCAAAAGTTCACAATTACCTTAGAAATGCATTTAAACACATTATAAGCATCTACAAGTCAATAGGTGTGCAAAACAACCAACTTTCCACTTTTTCCCTTTGATAACTTAGGCGAATTGGCTCCAAACCGAAAGACAAGGTTCTAGATTCACAAACGAACTATTTCATACTTCTAATTACACTTTATGGCATCCCTTGGACCCCTGAAACTATCCAAATACTTACGTTTGCCATAAAAACCCCGATTACCCCTTTGTGCGTTTGTACTACAAGTACCTTAACCGAATCTCAACCGAGAGTTAGAAAAACACATTTAGTACATAATTACCCTAAGAACACCAAATATAATGCCCAAATCAACCCGGATTTACCTTACACCCGCCCCTTTATAAATTTTGCTAACTTCGCATTTTAACTAAGTTCTGAACAATTAAACTACACGGGGTCATTAGAATATCTTCATTAATATCTATAGCACCTAACTATAGTATTGAATCAAACCCTAAAGCATATTTTATCAAAACCCTAAAATTTACACTATTCATTATCTTCTTTAACTTGTCATTTCAAAATTTAGCCATAAACTATGCCAATAGCTTGCAAAAGAATGTTCACTAATCATTTTAGAAGGTTTTAGAAGCATTCATAAGAATCTATATCACAATATATAACAATTGCAAAATTAAACATAAACCCTAACATTCAAAGAAATACATATAAAATGATTCTCCCTCACCTCTACTAGTCTCCATGACGCAAGTTTAGGCTCAAATGATCCACCTAGCATGTAATAGAACACATATTTATCACAAGAAACCTCATGGACGTCATTCACAGCCAAATATAACAACAAGAACAATAGCTAAGTAGGCAATACTAGCTCAATTATAGCAACTTACGCAATTGAAGTCATTCTAACTTCCACTTATCACCACCCAACCTTAGCATGCTACTATTATAACTCCAAGGCAACCCAAAGGTCACCATTACAAGCATAGAGATTACGCACCATACAGGAGCACACATTTACACCTAAACCAACCATTTCAACTCAAAAACACCAAAAATTTAGTTTATTCCACCCAAACCACCATGACCCTTCAACTACCAACAGTTTTCCCTATCTAATAGAAGGCTTATAAATCGTATAATAGCATAAAATAGGCAATTTAATGCGTGCACAAAAACTGCCCAACGAAACAACCCTAAAACGCCCAAAGACAGAAAAATTCAGCAAGCTATATTCTCCAATTTTTTGCTCCATTTTGCAATCTCAAGTTATTTTATTATGCTAGATAGGTTCATTAACACATATAAGTATTATATAAAAGCTAAGATTCAAGATTAAACACAATTTAGGCATATAAATCATTGAACAACTCAAAATAGCCAATTTCAACAAAATATGTTCTATATAACAAATTAATCGGTAAAGTATTCTCTAACACTTGTTTAGCAAGATACAAATGTAATCCTAGCATTTTATAACATAAAAATGAACTTTGGAAGATTTGATAAAAAATTCCCTCACCTTTGTTTCGCAAAATAAAGGCAGAAACAATGGGTAAAAAGATGCTAGACGTCGACACAAGTCCGAAAATGCTTGGTTTGTGTCTTGGTTCTGCTTCTAGCTCAAGATATAAGCAAAATAGTGAAAAATCTACTATTTCGAGGGTTTGGACTGGTCACGGCTGAAGCAAGAAGAAGATGAGCAATTTTGGAATTTTTTTGGTGTTTTATAAGTTTTAATGAAAGTCAAAGGGTTAAGTCTCCGGTCAAACCCGCGTAAACCAAAACAACTCTGCGGCACCTTACGAACCTTACGAAAACGGCCATAACTTCTTTTAAAAAACTCTAATTTACGAACGGTTTGAATACCTAAAAACAAGACTCGTAGAGCTTTCCAAACATATATAATTCACCACCTAAATCTTTTCCAATTGGTTCATATTTAATTCAAAAGTTGACCCAAAATTTGACTCACTTAACCTTGCATTTTGTTTCTAATCCCAAGTTTACCCTTCATTAAACATTTCAAAAATTCTCACCTTGTCCTAGTTGGTCAATGTAGATAAAAATTCAACTAGTTTGGTCAAAGAAGGTGAAAAGTCAACAAGATGCAATTTAAATGAACTTTGAATGCAATTTTAGTTTAAAACACTAAATAAACCATCTAAATGCATATATTACTTTTCAAATAATGATTAAAATAAATGAATACACATGTAATGAACGCTCGTGTCCTCACAAATGGTCCATTTAAAAAGTCAAAACTAGCTATTTAGTTGAAAACAAAGTCAATAATACAAGAAAACGAAACCGAATATTAAAAATAATCAAAATAGTCAATATTCATTTAAAATAACTAATTAAACTATTATCTAAATATTTAAAAAGAATTATGAAAATAATGCCCCAAAATGAAGGAATAAATTAATGTAAGTACGTAATTAAATGCTATTAAGTATATATTGGGTTCGGGGTACCACAGCTTATCCTAAAAAACATCAAGCAGTAATATGACCAAGCAATAACACAGTGTAAACAACTGGACACACAGTTAGACTACATTTAATCTACAGCTGTAGACTAAACACAGTCTTTCCTCCTTTTTGCCAAAAACCAAGGCCAAAGGGCAGACTACCCATGCAAACAGAACATGAAGTAGATAGTAACTGTAGAAATATATAAAACACAGTAAACGAATACGAGGGCTACAACCCTTAAGAAAATATAGAAAAGAAAAAACATATCAGTGGCACACAGGCCATATAAACAAGAACATCAATTTTCAGGGGAAGAAGGCAGGTAAGGAAGAACATCTTGAAACATGGCAGCAATGGCACTGTGGCCAGCTAGAACATCTTGAATCCGCTTTTCCTGCGCAGCCAGAGCTCTTTGTAAAGTCTGCACAGTGGTAGAAAGCCCAGTCAAACCACCTGTGGATGTTGCAGAATCGTCAACTTGTAGGGAACCGACTGGCTTGACCTTGCTTTTCACTGGCTTAGCAGAGGTCCTCCCTGTGGTAGGCTTAGCTGGGACTGTTAGCTCACTATGAGCTCTGGCACTTTTGGGAAGATCCACATCAATCAACTGTGTACCATGCACATACTTAGGACTAAAAGCAAGAGTTTCAGACACCTGCAAAAACTTTTCACCGTCTGAGTCAAAAGTCTGATTGGCAGAAAGAAAAGCATAGGGAAAAGAAGGATACGGCAACAACTTTTTGTTCGTTTTGAGTTCAGCTTCGCGTAGGACACGGTTGAAGATAAACTCCCATAAATCAAAACCATCACCTATGCCAAAACGATACATAACAATGGCTGTGTGACTGTTAACGGTTGTATTGTGCGACGTAGGATAGACATTCTGGGTCACAACCTTGTAGAGGGCAGTATACTTGGCCGTGAGACATGATGCATCCAAACTTTCACCTGGCTACTCTATCTCATACCCAATTAGTTCAGACACCACTGTGTCAAGAGATGGCTCCCCTCAGTAACTGGCTTAGTGGGCTGATACTTCAAGAACTTGTTGATAGCAATAGGGGAAAACATATGGACCCGTCCTCGAAGGTAAACTTGATGGTAATGTAGGGATTAAGGATCCACTATGTTCTTATGAATATTGGCAAGGAACTTATGCATGATAGTGGGAAGGAACGGCTGAAGCTTAGTACTAAGAGACAGTATTCCCATTTTCTCCAGAAGAAAATGCAGACCATAAGGGCAATAGTTGTCTACCAAAATATTCTTCTCAGTCAGAAATCCTTTGGCAGCCAAGCGGGTAAACCGATCCTTGTTGATGGAGAGGAAGAACTTGTCGGAGTAGGCATTGGAGAGATCTAGACAAGGTAACTCGCTATCCTCAACATCCTGCTTTTGTCTAACCTCTGATGGGGAGGACGTCCGAAGACATTTGCTATGCTTGAATCAATGCTTAACTCGTGAACCTATTCTTTTGGCCCGTGGAACAGGTGATTCCTTAAGAGTTGTATCCTCCGCAAGCTATGGAGAAGACTTATGTTTGATGGATAAAGGCATTGTTATGGCTGTTGAAGACTGTGGACGTGATTTGAAGGAGGATAGAGCAACGGTAGTAGTTGGAGAAGGTTTGGCAGGTACGGAAGCTTGTAGAAAATTGAACATTTTCTCAGTCTCCTTTGTGGTGGGTGCCTTCCTGTTGGACGACGATGGTGCCGGTAGAGTATGAAATAACAGGCTTTCTTCATTGTTTGACCCACTATAGGCCACGGCGAAGGCTTTGGAGATGATCCTCCGGAAGGCTGAGATGAAGCTTGTAATCGGCACCGATGAACCAGTATGGCATCAGAGCTTTGTTCGGATGAGGGAGAACAGGTGGCCATGGATATGGAAGATGAATTGAAATCGTCTAGGATGATAGGTGTATGATTTGTTTCTTGATCGTGAGCTTAGATGGGCTTGGATTTCCACTGGAGACGAGTTGATCGTCGGACCATTTACTTTTATAGAGACAGCTCAACAAAGAAGATTAATGGCAACAAAATGTTAGGGCACATGATCAGACATGAAACGATATAGGAGAGAGAAACAGAGAGAGAGGTGGTGTGATTAAATGCAGCAACTTTGGGAACGTGGGAAAGAGAGACACGCGCCTCCTGTCTTTGTAATTGCCAAGGAAATTAAAATTTCCACCTTTTACGAAGTGAAAATTTTGGCGCTCAATTTTTGTTTTACGATCATAATCAAGGCCGTATCAGAGATGATGTTGTGAAAAAGAAAAAAAACTAACTAGAATCATCACACCACTCATGATGCAAAACACAAGTCATGCTTTGTCCATTGCAAACAAAATGAATGAGTAACCCATAGGGCCCCACACGAAGATCTGATACAAAGACATAATATTCATTCCACATGAGTTCTTACACATATGAACAGAGTGCGTGTGTGAATTGTGATTGGGCATTACCGCACTATGGACACCGAACCTAAGTGATAGACCAGCTGTAACAGTTGTTCAAATTACCCGCTCGACTAATCAGCTTATTATACTTCTTGTCTATCCTGATAGCTTTCACTCTTGTTCATTTCTATGTAGCCCAATGTAGCTTTTTCCAGGTTGACTTACCAGGGATGGCCTTGAATTTTGCACACAACAGTAATTATCTGAATTAGTTCAAATCAAAGTGCACAGTTCCTCCTTTTTTTTTGGAAAAACTTTGCATACTGATTAGTGTCTGGGAATAGAGCTATTCCATAGTCACAAGCTTAATATAGTTGATTAGTACTCGGACTTCACTGTTTACATAGTAGCAATAAGCTTGCTCATAGTAGTGCAGAAGATATTCATGTATTATATAGTCAAAACACAGTGTAAGTAACATTATATCAGTGCAGTCCCACTATATTTCCCTGTGGCAATCACAGTCAGAGTGTGCAAATGCCTAAGGCTTTACGTATTGTCTCAAATCTTACCGTGTCGAGAGCCTTAGTGAAAATATCTGTTAGTTGATTTTCAGTCACAACATGGTCAAGGACAACCTGTTTTGTTTTTACTAATTCCCATATGAAATAGTGTCTAATATCAATATGTTTGGTACGGAAGTGTTGAACAGGGTTTTTTGAAATATTGATTGTACTCATATTATCACAGTAAATAATAAGTAATTGATTACCAATACCATAGTTTGCAAGCATCTGCTTCATCCACAGTAGTTGCGCATAGCAACTTCCAATCGCTATGTACTCTGCTTAAGTTGTGCTTAAGGAGATGGAAGCCTGTTTCTTACTGTACCATGATACGAGATTGTTGCCAACGTAAAAACAACCCCCAATTGTACTTTTCTGATCATCGACATTCCCTGCCCAGTCAGAATCACTGTAACCTGCCAAATTAGTGTTAGTATCCATTGTGTACTAAATACCTAAACTGGCAGTGCCAGACACATATTTGACGATGCGTTTCACTACTTTGAGATGGGATTCCCTCGGATCTGCCTGGTATCGTGCATACACACCAACGCTAAAGAAGATATCAGGACAACTAGCAGTTAAGTACAAGAGACTGCCAATTATGCTGCAATACAATGTTGGATCAATAACTGTTTCATTCTCCCCCTTAGCCAGCTTGGGGGTAGTGCTGATAAGTGTCCGAACTATTTTTGTATTGACCATGCCAAACCTTTTGACCAAATTACGAGCATACTTCTCTTAAGAGATAAATATCCCATTGTGACACTATTTGACCTGCAAACTAAGAAAGTACGTTAGTTCTCCTACCATACTCATTTCAAACTCCCGTTTCATTTGATCAACAAAATCATCGACATTGTGTTTGGATGTAGAGCCAAACACAATATCATCCATGTAGATTTGTGCAATTAACAGTCCTGTGTTGAAATGTTTCACGAACAGTGTTTTGTCCACCCTACCTCGAGCATATCCCTTGTCCAACAAAAACTTTGTGAGTCTCTCATACAAAGCGCGAGGTGCTTGTTTGAGACCATACAGTCTTTTCTTCAACTTGTATACGTATGTAAGATAATGAGGATCAACAAACCCTTTGGGTTGTTCTACATACGCTTCTTCCTGTAAAATGCCGTTAAGGAATGCACTCTTCACATCCATCTGAAACAGTTTAAAACGCAAAACACAAGCAATGGCAAATAAAAATCTTATGCCATTGAGGAATGCACTTTTCACATCCATCTGAAATAGTTTAAAACGCAAAACACAAGCACTGGCAAATAACAATCTTATTGACTCCATTCTAGCTACAGGTGCAAATGTTTCGTCAAAATCAATTCCTTCAACTTGTGTGTATCCCTGTGCAACTAGTCTAGATTTATTGCGAGTTATTAGACCTTGTTCATCAATTTTGTTTTTGAATATCCATTTCATGCATGTGGCGTTAACACCTTTTGGTCTAGGTACTAAAGTCTAAACGTCATTCCTAGCAAACTAACTAAGCTCATCTTGCATTGCACTAATCCAATGATTATCCTCTAGTGCTTCATTTATAGTCTTAGGCTCAAACTGTGAAACAAAACATGCATACCTGGCATACTATTGGTAGTCAATCATTCGCTTACCCCATGTTTTGATACCTTGGTTCAATGGCCCAATAACATCATTCAACGAGTGGTCCCTTTGAACTTGCCGTGAAGGTCCTTTATGATCTAGATGAGCCACAATATCCTTCATGAGCTTCTTCTGTTCTTCTGTCTCAGAGAACTTTTTGTCATATGACTCCTCATTTGATAGTACTGTCAATACTGGTGCATCTACTGCTGGCACAGTAGTCTGAGTCTCTCGATCCTCTGAAATCTTTCTGCTCAACTGGTCATAGTGTTTGTCGTCCTTCGAGTGATCTACACAGTTAATCATGTTTACCTCGGAGGAGTTAAAACTTCCTTCTATGTTTTCTGTGTTAGATTCCAGTGACTTTTCAGGTTCCTCTGAAATTCCCTTGTCTTCATCTGCTTGAGGCACTACTGTGATAGGTGGTATCTCCTCTTCATTGTCAACATCGATCATACCTACAGTATCATCAACAGCTACATTTGCAGATTCCATAACTGTTAGTGTTCAAAGATTATAGACTCTATATGCTCGACTGTTCAAAACACATGAAAATGTTTCACAGTAGGCTTCTTACCTTTCCACAGTTCGTAGGGAGTTTTATTTGTACCTGAGCGTGGATATACCCTATTGATAATGTAACATGCGGTGTTAATGGCTTCAACCCAGAACTTCCTAGGTGTATTTTTTTCATTCATCATAGCTCGCGCCATCTCTTGTAAAATCCTGTTACGTCTCTCAATAACACCATTTTGTTGTGGTGTTTTTGGAACAGAAAACTCATGAGAAATGCCATGATTGACACAGTAATTAGAAAAGAATTGATTCTCAAGTTCCTTATCGTGATCACTTCTGATTCGAATGACCTCTGCATTACCTTTTTCAGTGGTGATCTGCAAACACAGCTTTCAGAAGGCTTGAAAAGTTTCAGATTTCTCCCATAAAAAGTCCACCCATGCAAATCTAGAAAAATCGTCAACACACACAAAGATATATTTCTTACCTCCCAAGCTCTCTGTTTGAACTGGACCCATGAGATCCATGTGCAACAGCTCTAACACTTTGTTCGTGGCCAACTACTGTGTTTTCTTGTGTGGAGCTCGAATCTGTTTTTCCAATTGGCATGGACGACAAACACCTTCCTTCTTTCCTGATAATCTAAGAATCCCCCTAACAATTCCTACATTGGCAATCTTGGTTAGCATATCAACATTTAGATGTCCTAACTTCTGATGCCACAGTTCTGTGATTTGAACTGAACTGCTAAGGCACACCATAGCCCAGTTAGATGGAACCGGTAGAGTATAACAGTTATCAAATGAGTGTTACTTGCAACCATACAGTTATCATTATTGTCAATCACCCTACACCCTTCCTTAGTGAAGTGAACATATAAGTTTTGGTCACACAGTTGGCTTATGTTGATTAGGTTTGCCCTAAGACCATCAATGTGAAACACATCTACTAGTTTGGGGAAACCTTCTACAACCACTATACCGCGACCAATTACCCTTTAGAGATGCCATCACCAAACGTAACTTGTCCTCCATGATATTCATGGTAGTATGTAAAGATATTGCGTTCACTTGTCATGTGACTCGAGCAGCCACTATTCAAATACCATGAATTAGTAGCATCTGCTTTCAAGGAAGTGTAAATAACAAGACATTTTTTATTGCTCTTAGGTACCCACATAAGTGAACTAAACTGATGTGAAAAATTATAAGTGAACATACTTGTTTCCTGCATGAGACGAAAATAGTGAGGTCGAATATGACCAACATAGCCACAGTGGAGACAGATTGGTACAAACCTGCTTTCGGTTTTCTTCTTGGACAACACAGTGAGGATCTGTGAGGGTGCCACCGGTGGTAGTTCTGGTTTTTCTGAGGCTTTGACAAACACTGTGGTATAAGTGGAATTTTCTCCTTGATATCCTAGGCCAGTGTGACCGCCACTTGGTTTCTGGATTGAAAGAGCATGATCAAGTTTTTGCTTCCCTGAATTCATCATGCGAACACCTCATTGTAACTGCTACAATTCCCCCTGTAGGTCCAATAGTTTTTGAGTTTTTTCTTCTAACTGTTGGAGGAGTGTTTCATTTTGTTTCTCAAGATCACCAATTTTTGTTTTCTGTTCTAAATTGGAAATCACCAATTTTTCATTCTTTTTACAAACCGCAACCCATTTTCCAAACATTAGTTCATACGTTTCCAAGAGTTGTTTATTACTCATGAGTTCCTCTGTTTCTGAGTCATAATTGTCGGTGTCCTCTCCACTAGTCATAATGAGCTTGGATTTGGACACAATATGACCATTCTAAATAGTAGCGAGTGCAATATAGTCCCATGTATCATCACTTGGCGCGTCTTCTTATTTTGGTTCCTCATCGCTCCATGTGGTATTAAACGCCTTCTTTTTCTTTTTCAGTGTGTTTGCACATTTTGCTTGAATATGCCCAAAACTCTCGCATTCTTTGCACTGTATACCTTTTTTTTTCTTCTCTCCAGACATGTCTGTATTTGGTCTGTTATCAGTTTCTCTGGGTGTTTCACTACTCCTTCTGCCAGGGTTGACATTGTTGTGCCCGCTGAAATTCTGTCTTCTGTTATTCCCTTGCATAGGAAACTTTTTCTATTTTTTCCATTTTTCAACAGCTCTAGCAAAATTTTTTGTCAACAGTGCCAGTGCTTCCAAACCATCATCACCGCCATCCAGTTCATCCGATAGTTCAGCCTGAAGTGCAAGTGTCTTCTCCTTTTTTTGCAGTTTAAATTTTAGTTCGTATATCTTTAATGAACTGATAAGGGCATCAACCTGCATAGTGTTAGGATCCTTTGATTCTTCAATCGCATCTACCTTTGATGCAAATCTTGTTGGCAAAGACTGAAGGATCTTCCTTACCAATTTTGCTTCAGAGTACCATTCTCCTAGGGTAAAGGTTTAATTGGTTATGTCACATAGTCGTGCATAAAATTCTGACACTGTCTTATTCTCATGCATCTTTATATCTTCAAACTTCATGGTTGGATACTGTAATTTGAATCTTTTCACCGCTTCGGTACCTTCAAACGACGTTTGCAACACATCCCATGCTTCCTTCACCGTTTCATAGTTTGAAATGAGTTTGAACTGGTTGACGTCTACCGCATTAAATATTGCATTTAATGCTTTGGAATTACAATTCGCCAAGCGCTCTTCAGCATTAGTCCACTGATCCTCAGGTTTGGGAACCGTAATGGTTTTGACCACAGTAGTAGAGCTACTACCAGTCCCTTCAGATGATGCTCCCTGTGAACTAATGCTTCCAATTTGTGGTATTGCAGTCTCAATAGTGGGCGCAATCTACCCGTTAACCACAGATCTCCAGGCACTTTCGTCAATTGCTTTGATATAAGCACGCAACCTAGCTTTCCAATAACTGTAGTTGGAGCCATCAAGAAGTGGTGGCATGTTGATTGAACCTCCGTCACGCATGTTGTCCATTTCTGTAAAACAGCCAGAAACCTCCCGGATCTCACTGAGGTATTGATTCAGTGTTTAGCTCTTGATACCACTTGAAACCCCAGTTTCTAGCTTTGTGTTCAATTGTTCGTTTAAACAATTAAACATGTTTGCAGATAGAATACGAAAATAAGTGAATCCACCATAGTAATAAGCCTAATTCATACAATGAAACAAATGAAAAGACAGTAAGTAAAGTACACACAGTATTTTAACATGGAAAACCCAACTGAAAAAAAATCACGTGACCAATCCATGGTCAAAATAGGCAATCCACTAGATGTTTTCACGGTTACAATAGTCAATAGACTTATGTGATTGACAACTCCCTTGTAACCTTCACCGCCAAGACCATCTAACCCACCTAAGGATTTACAACCTAGTAAGATTCCCCCGATTTAGCGTATTCTCTCAAATACTCACCTCCTTCTCCCGAAGGATGTTTAATGAGACAAATGAATAGAGTGTTAACAAACAAAAAACCTGTTCAGCGCAATTACAGTTCCTAAGCAAACCCTTACCACAGTGTTTCCCCAAACAAACTCATTAGACTCATAACAACCTTAGCAGATCCACTATGTTGCTTTCTATCTTCCGTTTCCTTCTTTCGCTCGAGAAGAAGTATATATATAAGTAGGAAGACCGCAACCCTTAGGCTCTAAGCATCCGTGATTTTAGTTGGCCTTTGTAGGACTCTTTATCCAAATTAATCTCCAAAGATTTTGCCTAATCAAAGATTTGCTCAATCACAATCTGCTTGATCAGAATCGCCTCATGATTACAGTTGCAGCAAAGTAATAGCATTCCATATAAAATAGATCTTGCACAATCTTTTGCCAAAAATAAAGACAATTAAGAAAATGGAAAATTGCCCCTAATCTCGGACTAACAATATCCAATGTACTGATGGAACTTCATATTTTATGCGCAACATGACGATTAATTTCTCCTTTGCTTTATTCTTTAACATAATGGATCCCTAAGCTACTTGAGAAGAACCCAGCATTAACAAAACAGGCAGATGAATTAGGAAAGATTCCACTCCATTATGCTACCTATTTTGGAGATTCTAGTCTTGTAGAAATACAACTTGAAAATGACAGATCTATGGCATACATGATTGTGAGCCAAGATGACAATATGACAGCTTTTCATATAGCTGCTTGCAGAGGTTATACAAGTATTATAGAAAAGCTTTTAGAACATTGTCCAGATTGTTGGGATGTGGTCACCAACAAAGGCCATAATATTTTCCATCTTGTTGTTAAAAATGGGAAGTCATAAGCATTAAGGTTCATCTTAGGCCAAGAATGGGCTGTCAACCTCATTAATCAACAGGATGAAGAAGGAAATACCCCTCTCCATATATATGTACTCAGCTGTGGTGCTTCCAAGTCCTTTGATGGTGATCCTTTGCTAAAACACCGCCAAGTAGATGTGAATGCTTTCAATAAGCAAGACTGTACTCCATATGATTTGGCACGGAAGCTAGGAGACACTGAACGAGTATGTATGTTCATTAATTGTTGTGTTCCTTATATATATATATATATATATATATATATATATATATATGGATAGCAATTGAGACCGGTTTTAAGGATACCTATCCCAACCCCGTCCCAAACGGGGATAAACATTCTCCGCTCGATGGTAGGATGCGATAAGAATAAGCATTCTTTGCCCTACATATAATCCAAAGGAAAAATCTCACAAATAGTCCCTATTGTTTACAAAATTTTGATAAATAGTTCTCATTGTTTTAAAAGTCACGTAGTTAGTCCTTATTATTTGTAAAAGTTTCACCAATAGTCTCCATTGTTTCACAAGTCATTCAATTAGTCCCTATTGTTTGTAAAAATCTATTCTATTAGTCCTCATTATTTACAAAAGTCTCTCTGTTAGTCTCCAATGTTTGCAAATGCATTTGCAAACATTAGGGACTAATAGAGAGACTTTTGCAAACAATAAAGATTAACTGAGTGACTTTTGAAACAATGGGGACAATTGGTGAGACTTTTACAAACAATTGGGACTATTGGTAGAACTTTTACAAACAATTGGGACTATTGGTAGAACTTTTACAAACAATGAGAACTAACCGCGTGACTTCTAAAATAATAAGGAGTATTTGTCCAAAACTTATAAACAATAGGGACTATTTGTCCAATTTACCCTAATCCAAATATAAACCTTAACTATTTTCCGAGCTTGACCATGCCTTAAATGATTTTTTATTTTTAATAGTTATAGGTTCTCGTTTCCCAAAAAAAAAAAAATTGATGCCATATCATGGTGATACGAACTTTTCGCTTCTGAAAAATATTTTTCAGTAAATCTTGAAATTTAATTATCATTGAAATTGGAAGTTTTGTTTTCCAAATTTTTAAACAGAATATATCACTATGTCGGCTTCAGATTAATGTCTTTCATAGCAAGATGCATGTGATAGACAAGTTTTCAAGACATTTGAAAATTATAAAAAGTTTTCACAACTCTCCTCTAAATTAAGCACAAATTAAAACACGAAACTTCTTTTCCCAATTTGATCTTATAAGAGTAATGCAGGACCGTGTGATAAAGACGCTACCAGAGAGCAGAGTTGAAGGAACGGTTCGAGAGCGAACTCACAGAGGGAAATCGCGCAAAGATTATATTAAGGCTGAGTTGGAAAAGAAGAAACAGAACATGCTACAACTAGTGAAAAAAATGATTGAGTCACATCTGTTAGTAGCTACACTTATTGCCACGGTCACCTTCGCAGCCGGATTCACCCTTCCTGGTGGCTACGATGGTAATGAGGGCACGAACCAAGGAATGGCCATTCTGATAAGGAAAGCAGCTTTTAAAATATTTGTTGTGACAGATACTATTGCTGTCATGTCCTCTATTCTTGCTGTTTTTCTCCATTTCACAGCATCATTGCACGAGGAGGCATGTAAGGAGAAGCAGCATGACCCGGAGAACATGGTTTCAGGCCTTTATTTCTCAGCACTTAAATTCATACTAATTGCAATGATATCAATGGTGATTGCATTCGTCACAGGGTTGTACACTGTATTAGATGGTTCCATAGGTCTGGCAATTTGTGTTTGTTCTTTAGGCTGCTTCGCCATTATTGCTATCTCTTACAGGCTCTGTCAGGTCTTCGGTCCGCGGGTGATACTTCGTTTTGTTCTGAATCATTTCTTCGCATGGAACTTTCTTAAAGATTGGCTATCCAAGATCATGAAATCATGTAAAGAAGCGTACAAGAAAGATCGTGTCAAGGAAAAAAACCTAAACCAAAAGACAAGGCCGGAATAACTGCACCTGTTTGATCGATAGTGTCACAAAATCAGGGCATGGAAAGTCTATCCAGTTGTCTTTTTTTTTCTTTTTCTTTTTTTTTTTTCCTTTTTCCCTTTTTGGGCTGAAATAAAAACGCTTTTAAAGCGTTTGTAAATCTACTGCTTATATATATATATATATAGCTTATGTCTTTTCATTTTCATTATATTGATTTACTGATGCACGTCATGTGTCAAGGGTGTTTTAACTCAAACAAGATCGGATGCACAATTAATCTACGTTATTAATAACATTTTTAATTTGTTTCTTTCAAGTTTTTAAAATATTTTCAGGCAAAAGTAATTAGGATAATGCTGAAAATTAGACGTAATAATATTTTATTAAATTGAAGAATATGAACAAATAGTTACTTATATTCATAATGACGATCAAGTTGTGCTTAAAACTTAAGGTTGTCAACATCATCAACCAAAAGGAAACTGAGGGGAACACACATCTCCATCTTCGAATTCATGCTGCTTTGCGATGAGTTAAAAGGGTTTCATATGCCCAACATTTATCGTTGAATTTTTATGTCTAAAATATGGTCTTTATATTGATTTTTTATTTCACGATTTAAATATCTCTTACTTAGCATTGGATGCACAATGGACAATTCGATTACAAACAATTTGATTTTGCTTCTTTGAAAAGTTTTAAAAAACTTGCAAATAAAAGTAATTTGGAATATACTCAAGCCTTCATAAAACATAAAACATTAACAGGACGGTTAAGTTCGGTGGAAGCAATCCTCACTTGAGACCTAAATGGTCTCGAATTCGAGTCACCTAAAGTGTAGGTAAAGAACCACTATTAATCTCTTTTTTTAGGGGGGGAAAAAAAAAAAGCCTTCATCAAACATTTATCTATTAAATTGAAGAATACTGACCAAATAGTCACTCATTCATAGGCATATTACTAATTATAATGTTCTGGCATCTATTTTGACATTTTGACAAGCATATTTAGATAACTTATGGATTCATAATCGTTAATTTTAATACTAGCTTGAGAAACTTGTTCACTTATAGTATATTTTATTCCATACTTTTTATGTAAATTCATATTGTACTCGTATGAATAAAGTAAACGTACTTTTTTAGATCTAGTAACTTTACTCTATTTTTTTTAAACGCCATTAATTTTGCACAATACATGCAATTTGGATCTAGAAAGTGTGTTCAACTCCTGCAAATAAATTTCCTTTTGAATTGGAAATTTTCTCAAATTGAATTCCTTGGATTTCTATATCAAACATATGTTTCCATTGTTGTTTAGTTTATTGTTACATGAATGAATCTACTCATACGCAGCCTACAAATATACTTTTGAAGGAACCATCTTGGCAACATTGAATCTATTGTATGTAATCCTCTTTACATTTCTTATTTAGGGACTTGGTAAAACATTGCGAACCATCTCCTTGCTGGGGTACCTACAGAGGAATAACTGGTCCTCTTTTGGTTGTTGCTCCACAATCTATGCTTAGAAGTTGGATGAATGAGATTAAACCTTTTTGCACTATTAAATTTCTTGGAAATCGAGATGAAAGAGCAAGTCATTGACCTGCTGAGTACTTGGGTTTTGAATTTTTACTTAGAAGAGTCTACATAAATTATTGATAATTTTCTGTTTGATTATTTTCTGCAGATTTGTTAAAGAATAATTCATATGGCTACATTTTTGTATTAACTTTTGGCTAACCATAACTCTACAAAATCCTTAAATAGCATCAACGTAGCCAATTGTTTGCAGATAACCGCTTTTCTATAAGGATGAATTAAAATTTAATCTAATGACTACTCTATACATAGAAATCATTATAATATTTTTTATGACCAAATGCTTACTGTCGGTCCATGCGACCGACAGCAGATGTAGCCAACCATGTGGTGAACTGGATAAAAAAAAAAAAAAAAGTTACGATCAAAATGAAATGTAGTTCACTGATTTGTCTTTTGCCTAGAGGTGTTGGTTCAAGTCCAACTCGTGACAAGGCCTTTTTCGTGGTCATATAATTTTTTCAGCGCCTCATTTTTTACTCAGACGGATGACTTCCTCATGTCATGATACCGTGTTATATATTTAAAATTATCTTTTTATTTTTTTACATTTATTTTAAAAAAATTTTGCAATTTGAATTCATTTATTTTTATAAATTGAAGATAATAATTTGTCCTATAAAACAATTCATTTACATAACAAACACACTAATTCAAATTAACAATTCTAGAATTTATATAATTTCACTATTTATTCCAATTTATTGATACAAGTTCATTTCTACTATAAATAATTTTTATTTATTCCAATTTATTAATACACATTTATTTTTATTATAAATAATTTTATTTATAATATTTTTTAATATCTATTGGGCTCATCCCATGTATCTACACAGACCATGCCTTAATAATATAGTTTAAAAAATTATTTATTTTAGTCAGCAATAAAAAATTGGTGAAAATGTTTAGGATCATTGACCCGTGGGAGATGATATTACTAATACTCATGAATGATCATAGGTAAGACTGATCATTTTTGTCTTTATGCCTTTTGAGTTAGCGGAGCGATCTTTCAACACTTTTAGCGAGATTTAAAAATTATAATTATTAATACAATTATAATAAAGTAAATTAAACTAAGTTTTGTCCTATTAGATGAAGTTAGTTATATGAATCATATGACACTATACGTTTTTGTTGAAAATTATTTTCTCTATAAATTTTATACACATAAAATCTCGTTTAATAAAATAATGTAAATAATTAAAAATTATTGAGTCTCAAGAAAGATTCGAGACAAGGGATCTCGAGGAACACCAAATCTCGAGTAATGTAAATAATTTAAAATAATTTACCTACCAATGGCATGACTTGCTGCATCACCATACAAGTAGATATACTTACTGTTGCATCTTTGACATTTCGTGAAAGTTGCATTGCCACATTGCTCAATAATTGTGAGAAACTTTGAGGACTTGTGCAAACACAAAACACTTATAAAATGATCACTTTGCTCAAAAGCAGAAAACTCACAAGAACATAGTATGCTCAGCTCTTTCCCAAGTTCACCTGTTGAAACCATGTACAACAGCCAAATAGATCCCAGTTTGTATAAATTAATCTGCCCAGGATGGTAATTTAGATGTTTTTAGAAAAAATAAGGAACATTTACATGTACGATTAACCCCAACTAGGAATACTTTACTCCATGTTTTGGCCCAATCTAATTCACGTTTCATGTTTCTCTTAATTGCTAATTATTAGCAATTCTTTTTGTGTCATTTTAAATTTTGTAAATGTTTTGCAAACAAACAAAAAATTGGACTACATAAAACATTATACCATTAGAATGAAGGATATAGACCAAATTGTTACAAATTTGCATTCATTTTATTATTTATAATGTTTATAGTATCGATTTTGGTCATCGCATAGTCTATATTTTGATAATAAAGGGCAGTTATCATCTAGTTTACTATATAGTACTTCAAATTATTTAAATTTAAATAGCTATTGTAGAAAGCAAGTGTAATGTATTTGAATTCATATAGTACTGGTATAAATCAACTCATAGGCAGCTTTTTAACTAAATTTTAGTGTGATGTGTGAACCATCTTGACTTAGCTTGGTGCCTTCTAAACTAAAACTTTTGGATCAAGTTATTTAGCATGATGATATTATTTCTTTAAACATAAAAGGATTAAATAAATAAAGGACAAACTGCAGTGCAATGACATACAAAACACACATGGCTTTCTTAAATAAGTAATTAGTATAATAATACGAGAAGATTCAAATGAATCTGCTCTGCTGATAAAATGATTTCCTGTATCTACGAAATAACGGTCAAAAAGTACATGGGGCTCATTGAAAAGATACATGTATGCTATTATATCATTATACTAGTGATACAAAGGCAAGTGATGATAAAGAAAGTTTATCTAAATAACGCACGTTTTGAAGATTTTTTTATAAATGATAGAGACATGTAAGGCCAATT
Organism: Ehretia macrophylla; assembly: GCA_037974665.1. Lineage (NCBI taxonomy): Eukaryota > Viridiplantae > Streptophyta > Magnoliopsida > Boraginales > Ehretiaceae > Ehretia > Ehretia macrophylla. Next base: position 47,484,523 of record CM075777.1, on the reverse strand, counting down.
TCATGTGGTTCTAAGTAAGCAAATCCACTCAATAACATACTATATATGCAGTACTGCATTCTTTACGACAAAGGGGAATCTAATACTTCGAAGAGGCATGTCTTAGTGGTATTTTCTCTTTCTACATGTAAAAGATTACAAGATAAATTTTTATGAGTTACATACTTTTATATTTATTGTAAGATCTAAACCTCACTTAAATAATATTAATAATAATAAAAAAAGAGGGTTGTTCCAGGGGCGGAGCCACGTTGGGCTAACCTGATTTTTTGTTGTTGTTGTTGTTGTTAATAGAAACAGCAGCATGAGTAGAGATTCTAATGTTAGACTCTTGGTGTGTAATGTCTATCATTTTGTTTTATACAAGGGAGTTAATGAGTGGAAATTCTAACGTTGGACTCTTGGTGTGTAATATCTATAATTTTGTTTCATACAAGGGATTTAATGAGTGGAGATTCTAACGTTGGACTCTTAGTGTGCAATGTCTATCATTTTGTTTTATACAAGGGATTTAAATTTATTAGAGTAAGATAGTAAATAATTTTTTATCTTGTTGCATAAATTTAATTGTATTAAATAGTTTTACGATTGTATCTAAATAAAGTCAGTCATTAAAAAATTTTAATGAAAAAATTAACGGAGTGGTCGAAATATAACTCATTTAATAAATTAATGGTCCTTTTAGGACCAAAAATAGTTAAATAGTCAAAACAAGATTGTGACAAAAGTTTAGTGACCTCTAGAATAATTTATTCTTAAATTATATTATTTTTTAAATTAAATGTAGAGAATCATGCCTTAAAGATATTTGTGGTTTAAATTACTTAAATTAAACATTAATTTAGTTATAGCATAAAAATATAATTTTAAACATAAAACTATTAGTAAAACAGCTTTATTGTACGACTTAATTATTATAATTTTTTTTCTTCCAAAAAATGCTTACAATCATTGCTTCAAATTAGGTAAGCAATGACTTATGACTGAAACGTGGCTTCCTTACGTAAGAATGACATAGAGACAAATGCATGGCTTCTTTGGATAGGCAACGACGTATAGACAAGCTGATGATAAAATTAAGTTAAATGAGAAAATTAGAAGAATACTTAAATTTTCTTATTGTGATTCAGAAATATGATTACATTCCGCGAGCTGAGATTACAATTCCGGAAAAATATCTTATTGCATGTGGTCTAATAGGGCAGCCCTTTTTCTCTTATTGCAGTAGAAATAACTTCCAACTTGTAGTAAAAATAATATCAAAAAGTTTTATTTTCGGTTGCAGTTTTGATTTTATATCAACATCATCTCTTTAATTTTACATAGATATAATGCTGCAGTCTTTACGGTTAATTTTATATAAAGTTCAAAAGGTTTTTGACTTCTATTTTTTTCTTGAAAATGCAAAAATTAATTATATCACTGATGGACGATATATGTTCATACCAAAAAATAAATTTGTCTGCAACATGAAAAATTTTAAATAAATGACCCCATAAACAAGAAAAAGCAAATAATTAAAAGGCCTAATACCGATAAACAGGAAAAAGGAAATAAATAAAAGATAAATTACATTACAAAAATATTATCAGACAAGCAAGACGTGTTAGCGGATAAGAATAAATGTAAGGTGTAAAAATGCTTACAAGTTACAATCATGGCTTCAAATTAGGTAGGCAATTAATGACATATACACAGAAACGTGGCTTCCTTTGATAAGCGATGACATATAACAGACACGTGCTTCCTTAGATAAGCATGGGAGGAGCTAAAAATTGAAAGTTGGGGGCCTATTTTTTTTTTTTTTTTTACATTATTTGTTGGGCTAATAAAAAAATATCTAAAAAATAATTTTTTCAATATAATTAGTTATAATAAAATTAAATAAAAAATAGATTATATATTTACATTTGACTAAATTTGAAATTTTTAATATTATAAGTTGATTTGATTCAAAAAAGAATACAAATTTGATATAAACTACAAAAATAATAATAATAATAACAAACACATGTATATTCATATCAAAATCAAGTATTTAACAAATAATTATTCAGTATAAATACAAACTAACAAACAAAAGATATATAAGAAAGAAGTTAATAAAATATAAACTTACCTAACAAAATGAAGCCTTATGTATTACGCACTTAATGCATAACAAAAGCTAAAATTCACTAACAAAAAATTATTACACCTTACTGAAATTTATCCACTAAAATTATATATTATTACAGAAAATTTACTATCAAAATATGATTAACCAAATAATATACACTAAAAAATTATTATGATAAGTATTTCAGTCAAATTGCTTACATTAGTCACTTATTGGTATCTTGCATTAATTTCACCTGCTGTAAAAAAAAAAAAAATAACAAAACAAATTATATAGCCACAAAAAAATAATAAATAAGCATAATATTATTATTTTTATGATATATTACATTAACTTTGCGTGTCTATGTAGCTGTGTGTTTTGTTATACAGTAATTAAGAATTATAGATGGTTAGGACTTAGGAAGAAGGATTAGAGTATAAAGATGGAAGAAGAAGTGGGAAAGGGCAAGAGAATTGGTTTCAGGTAGAAGAAGAAAAGGAAAAATTTATTAATTTTTAATCAAATTAGAATAAATCATGACAGGGCGGAGCCAGTTTTGAACAAAAAAAAAAAAAAAAAGCCAACATTCGTTTTTTTTTCTTAAGGTATGAGGGGGCCAAATTTTTCTTTTTTACAAAACTCTACTCAACTTTAACCTACTCCCCCGTCCCTCCGCCTATGTAAATCATGGGTTTAGGGGATAATGGACTGGCTCATTAAAAAGAAATATTCGTATCCCCACTATTCATTTTTTTAATAATATAATTTTCGATATAAGTGTGAAATATATTAAGATAAACTTTTATATATAATATTTTAAATAATAAAAATAACTTAAATCTCATTTAAATAAAAAAAATTATATATCACTGTCACTATTATATGTGGTGATAGTTAACGCAAGTGATTATAAGAAAATTTGAAATAAAACGATCGCACATTTTAAAGATTTTTCGATAAATAATACAAACTGCTTTTCCTTTTTGGCATCGTAGAGACAAACTGTGACATCTTTAAAAATGACTTTGTTGCATGACCGTGACCAGACTATAGTAGACACTAGCTGTTGCATTTTTTTACTTTGTTCCATGATATTGAATATTAATTTGGCTTTACAATCACATCGCTACGTATTTTCTAACATCAACCAATAACTTCTAATTTTTAGTAGAAATTATAATATCCAAAAGTTTTATCTTCAGTTTTGGTTTTTATCTATATATATATGGTGAAGTGTACCAGACCTCCCTGTATTTATAGGTAAGTGCACGATACCCCCCTGAGTTTTAAAACCCCCCTGATCACTAACTTGTATTTTGAAAAACTAGCACACATGCTTCCTTAGTTTTTTTTCGGTTAAATTTCTTAACATAATTTATAAAAAGACATAAATACTCTTAATTTTATTTATTTTCTCTCTTTTCTCCTTTTCTTTTTGTTTATATATATATACACACACACACACACACATATATATATATATATATTAAAAAAAACAAAAAAAAAGAAAAAAGAAAAGAAAAAACAGTGACTTCCGTGTCAACACACCCCCCCCCCCCCCCGGCCCGCCCCGCCCCGCCACGCCACCCCATAGCCTCACCTACCAACCCAGCCCCGTACCCTACCCAGCCCCGTCACCCCCAACCACCATAATATAATATATATATATACACATATATATGTATCACCAAACATTAAAAAAAATATATATATGTATATATAATACATAAACACACACACACACACACACACATATATATATATATATATATATATATATATATATATATATATATATATATAAATTTGATGGGCCTTGGGTGTTGGGTTGGGGGTGGGGGGTGGGGTTCCAAAGAAATTATGCAGATGAAAAAGATTGATAACATTGAAGGGAGGAGAAAAATTGAAATTTCACGAAGCAATGCTACCGCATTGCCATTTGGGATTGTTGATTCCTTATGCAGTTTAGATGAGGATGCATTTCTTTTTTCTTTTTTTTGTTTGGTCAAACAAAACATTCGATGAGGATGCATTTCACGAAGAAGTGCCACTGCACTTCAGTTCTAACGGAGTAGGAAGGGTGGGGGTGGTGAGGAAGATGATGGTTTTTTTTAAAAAAAAAATTCTTTACTTTTTTTTTTGGGTAAAAATTGGATTGAGAGAAAAAAAAAAAGAAAAAAAAAACATACATATAATATAAGGGTATTTTTGTTCAACTAGGTAACATTTTAAGTCAAAAAACATGAACCAGTCGCATTTAACGTGTGTGCAATGCACTCTCCGTTAAAAAAACAGATTTTTGGATGAAGGGGGCATGTGTGCTACTTTTTCAAAATATAATGTAGTGATTAGGGAGTTTTTAAAACTCAAGGGGTACCGTGCACTTACCCATAAATACAAGGGGGTCCGATACACTTCACCCTATATATATATATATATATATGTCAATATCAACATCAACTACAACTAACTTTTCTCTCTAATTAATTACTATTTATTATTATACACCAACCCATGAATATCCATCCTCATCTCTTATTCTTCTAGGTCGCAATAAACCACTGCCAAGGCAAACGACCGATCATATAGAAATCCTAAGATCTCTAAGGCGAGTCCAATAGATTTTTTTATTTTTTATTTCATAATAGAGAGTCAAATTGATAATTCTTTACTTTTACAAACTCTTTATTTATTTTAGTTTTACTCAAATAACACTCTCTATTTTAAATTTTTTGGCCTTTTTATTTCAATTTTACTCTAATAATACTCTTAATTTTAAGACTCTTTATTTAATTTCACTTTAATAACTCTCTATATTTTATCTAAAAAATACTAAACAAAAAGTCGCAAATAACAAAACTAAAATATGAATAGCTAAAAATGCATCATACGAACCTCAAAGATACAAAATTCGAAACCATTTTCACTAAACCCACAAAAAAAGGGGACTAAACAGAAAGTAGGAAGGGTGTAGGAGCGCGCCGTGCATGTGAAACTAAAGCTGCATTGCTTGTGGAATGAGTTTGTGTTTTATTCCCGACAAAAAAAAAAAAAAAAAGTTGGTGTTTTGTTGAAATAAGCTTTGACCAAAAAAAAAAAAGAAGAAGAAGAAGGGTAGAGATCTGATGTTCCTCGCTTGTTGTAGCGAGCAACAACAAGAAAACTAGCGAGTTGCCAAATCTAGTGAACAAGATACCTAGGCTATTGACGCATTTTTTTTTTTAAATTTGACTCTATACTTTGGCAAAAAAAATCAAAGTCGAGTCTTATTGAATTTGCCAAATCTAGTGTTTGAAATGACATTAGCAGTTTTCAATAATTATAAATTATTTACGCCATTTGATTAGAATTATATTAATATTTTACAATTGTTAAAACCTCAATAATTGTGAGGTATTTTGAGCTGCTCCATTATTGAGGACAGAATTTTTTTTTTTTTTTTCTTTTCTCTTTTAAACGCAATTCAGGCGTATAAATAACCTTGCTTGGAAGGCAGAATATTCAGAACTACATAATCCATTAAACCTTTTGCGAAGTTGTCCTGTTGAAACCACATAATTATAGCATCCAAATGAATCCTGAATTGTATAAATCTGCAGAAGCTGGCAAATTAGATGACCTTAAACAAAAATTAGATGGCCTTATACAAAATAATAGCCGATTACATGAACAATTGACCGCAACCAATTGCAATTTGCTTCATGTTTTGTCCCAATTCAATGATTCGGCAGAGTGTGTCCTTGAGATCCTTGGTAGGCTGAATTCCGAAGATCAGAAATTGATGCTTAACTGGCAGAACTCAGAAGGTGAAATGCCACTGCACACCGCCTCAAGGAATGGACGTTCCAGAATTGTCCGGGCACTTATTGAACGTGCACAAGCTCTCGATAGAGAAGATCTTGAAAGTGGTGCTAAAACAACATCCGAGGAAATGATGAGGGCAATGGATCATGATGGAGACACAGCTTTGCACAAGGCTGTGAGAAATAGGCATGAGGTGGTTGTCAGATTATTAGTATCAAACGATCCTCATTTTAAATATTCCTTTAATAAGATGGAGGAGACACCATTGTATCTAGCAGTCGAGAGAAACTATGATGAAATTGTGGACTTAATCTTAACAACTTGCACGTCACCAAGATATGAAGGTCCTGGCCGTAAAACTGCTTTACATGCTGCAGCCTTGAACTCTTGTGCCGGTAAGTAATTTTCACAAGCATCGCAACCTAGACGTCGCGCTTATTCATATATATATGATATTACTTCATCTTCAAAGAATCGTTCTCACGCATAAATATTGCATTTTGTTTTCTGTAATGTGCCATACAAGAAAAGAAAATTAGCATCACCAATTAAACTGTAGTTGCATTGTCTGTTGATTATTGAAAGGTAAATTTTGTGCACAAGACTGTAGTCAATCGTTCTTTTGCTTTATTGTTTAACAGATTGCACCACTAAGTTACTCGAGAAGAACTTGGCACTTACGAAACGAGCAGATGAGTTAGGATGGACTCCGCTTCATTATGCCGCTTATAGTGGATATGGAGATCTTGCAAGAATACTATTAGAGGCTGATAGATCCACGGCATACATGATGACTAGGAACAAAGATGATGATAATAAGACACCTCTTCATATAGCAGCTTGCGAAGGTAATCTTTGGGTAATGGAAGAGCTTCTAAAATACTGTCCTGATTGTTGGGACATGGTGATTAGCAAAGGACAAAATGTTTTGCATCTTAGTCTTAAAAATTATGGATTTGCAATAAAGTTTATCTTAGACCAAAGATGGGCTATCAATCTCATTAATCAGAAGGATGAAGAAGGAAACACGCCTCTCCATTTATACGCCACCGGTGTCTTCGAGTTTTGGGATGAGAGTGATTTGGAAAAGATGGTAAAGCATCCCCAAGCAGATGTAAATGCAGTCAATAAGGCACACTTGACTCCACTTGATCTGGCATGGAAGCCAGAACATTCGAAACAACAGGTACATATGCTTAATTAATATTTTTGTTCCCCTTTTTGAGATATATGTATATCTTCTGGCATTAAACATTACAATGTTGTGAGTATTTTGAGACTAGTGTTCATGTCTCATTTCGTGTTGATGTTACAATATTACTAAATGCTTTCCCCAAATTGAGCCTAGCTATAAAAGTAATGCAGGCTGGTATACTGGAGGTGCTATTTGACAGCAGTGCCAAAAGATGCTCTCGAAGATTAACAAGCATAGACGACAATGCTGATAATAGGAGAAAAAAAAAATTAGACGAGTGGAAGAGGGAGAGGCTCCCAGACTTCAAAGAAAAGGCTCAGACACATCTGTTAGTCGCTACACTTATCGCCACGGTCACTTTCGCGGCCGGCTTCACTCTTCCAGGTGGCTACGATGGTAATGCCGGCCCGAACCAAGGAATGGCAGTTCTGATAAGGAAAGCAGCTTTTAAAACATTTGTCATGACGAATGCCATTGCTGTGACATCCTCTATTCTTGCTATTTTTCTCCATTTCACAACAGTAGTGCGCGAGTATGAGCTGTACGAGCTTTATGACCTTTACAACTCTGCACTTATGTCCATACTCGTTGCTCTGATAGCAATGGTGATTGCATTCTTTACAGGGTTGTACACTGTGTTAGGTGGTTCCAGCTTGGGTTTAGGAATTAGCTTGTGCATTTTGGGCTGCTTCCTCATTCTTTTTATCTGTTACAAGCTACGTCCTTCTGTTGCTGATTTCTGGGGATGGGTCAAAATTTGGATACTTTGACGGATTGTTAGAGCGAAATAAAAAGGATGATTTATCTCCCTGTATTTGTGAATAGCTAGCTACCTTTGAATTTTCATGTCTAAATATCTATATGATATTAACGTTTTAAGTTTCTCTTAATTATTAGCAATTTTAAATTTAATAAATGTTTGCAAACAAAAATAATTAGGAATACATATAACATCATGCTACTAATTAAATTGAAGAATATTGACCAAATTGTTACTTATTCACATTCATTTTATTATTTATAATGTTATAGTACCTATTGTGGCCATCGGCATAGTCTAATTAAATTGAAGAAATCGAGTATAATGTACTTGAATTAATATGGTACTTCTAACTTTATTTCAGTGTGATGTGTGAACCATCTTGACTCAGCTTGGGGCCTTCTAAATTAAACCTTTTGGATTAAGTTATTTAACAGATGAAACCCACTTTATCCACTATAATATCCGAAATTCTCGTATATTTCTTTAAAAAAATTAGTTTCCTCAAATTTTCCCTTAAAAATATATCAACAAAAGTTCAATTGTCTAGCACTGTAAAAGATTTAACCCAAAATTCTATTCTTCAACGCGCTTTTTGGATTTTTTTTTTTTAATTGCACATAATAATTGAATTACATTGATACACATTTTGCATTTCTATGAAGTAACGTAATACGATATATTTCTGTGAAAGTAAAAAAAAATCTAGCAACAAAGCGTGTGGTCTGCCCTCATTTAATTTTTTAGGCTACAGATTTAGCGAAAACATGGTCAATAAAAGAGAAAAATGAAAAATACCTCATTCTCACATTCCAACAAAAAATTCTTGTATTTAGCAAGCGATCATTCAATCCTTAAAGTAAAAAATAAATCCCATATATATATATATTTGTGAAAAGGCCCAATGGGTGAAAGCTGCATGCAATAACTTCACCATTCCTACTACCTTTACATAGACACTTCAATTACTGCTAGAATTCCTGTGCCATATCCAAAGACTATTATAATCAATACTTTGTAGTATGAGCAGTGCAAAATTTCAGACTTAGATACCCTATAACGTTATATAATCCATAGCCGTTATATCTCTCTTATAAGATTATATGTTGTGAGGAGATATAACAAGTGTTTCCTTAGACCTTGTGTGGCGTCATTTCTTAGACCTCAGGGAATGTCGTCCCCAACTATGCAAGAGGATCTGCTCAAAATACGTTAGAATATCATGAGTGAAATTCTACAATTATGAATTTGTTAGTATAATTATATGATAAAATAATGTGAACAATTAATCCTTATTCCTGTGCGTCGAGGACAGAGATCAGATGTACTTCCTTTGTGATTGGCGCTGCAATACATTCTCTCTGCGGGTTGTTATAATTAAGCTTTTTCTTGGTGCAGCTGTTTATCACATTTGGGTGAAAAAGAATAAAAGAATATAGAGCGATGAATTCAAAATTTGTATTCAGTGTGGATCAAAACACACAAATTACACTTATATGTTAATAATTTCTTTCGGCGAAACTCAATTAATTTTTTAAACAAAAAATACCTTAAAAATACTCAAATCTTCAAAAAAAACAAAAAAAAATTCAAGGCGAGTGGAGGCTATGAGTGCCTGCGCCGTTGTGCTAATGCTCAATGATGATCAATTAATACTTTTTGATGTAAAGCGAAAGTTGTATATAGCTAAAAATATTTAGAAACAACAATACTTGCATAAGTTTTGCTGCAATTATCCTTTTGTAATTACTTTTAAGAACTTCGGCTCCGTTTTTTTGCCGTAAAATATTCTTTCGGAAAACATTTTCTTACTTTTACGGTGTTTGGTAACACCGAAAAAATAAGTCAACCAGAAAACATTTTCCAGTTAAAAATAGTAGGCTGCTTTTTGGAGATTTTTCGGTATTTGGTAATACCAGAAAATTGGTCAACTAAAAAACATTTTCCGGTCAAAGATGGTGGGTTACTTTTTGGAGATTTTCCGGTGTTTGATAACACCGCAAAATTGGCCAACTGGAAAATGTTTTCCGGTAAAATATGACGGCTAGTTCAAAATTTGGGAAAATATTTTTATGTTCTTTGGAAGATGAAAACATTTTTCAAAACTTAACTACCCCTATTTTATGTGTATATATATATATTTTTTATAAATCTCATGTTAGAAAATATTTTTTATTGTACGTCCAAACACCAGAAAATATTTTCAGTATTCTAGTTTTTAGGGAAATATTTTTCCCTAACAAGTTATTTTACGACAAACAAATAAAGTTTAGGAAAATATTTTCCTCTGAAAACATTTTCCAAGAAAACATTTTCCACTGAGAATATTTTTCACAAGCAAATTATTTTACGGTAAACAAACGGAGAAAAATATTTTATTTTCTAAGAAAACATTTTCCACAAGTAAATTATTTTACGGCAAACAAACGGAGCCTTAATCAAAATACTTGCTTACCTAGTAAAAAGAAAAAAAAAAAAAATTCAGACCTACACACATCTATATGATCATTTCATCTTATTGAATATCAAGATGCCAAGAAAGATTGCAAATATAACATTCAATAAACGAGTATACGATTAACTCAAAGGTTTGAGAAAAATTCGAATTTTTTTTTTTTTTGCCGATTACACAGAGGCCAAAGCCGCGGTCTTAGACTATGACCATTTTAGGGGATATCAAACTCCATTTGTCTCCACCCAATAATGGATCCAGATGCATCAGAAAACCCTCGACTATATGACATCCCATCGATTACTTCAGCCCCTCATTGATTAGCCAATTAGTGTATTGATTTGCTTCCCGGTAAACATGCCCAACCAAAATTGCAGATTTACTGTTCCAAATAATAGAATATTCCGTATAATACAACGTCTTCAAGATCCGACAAGCCCCTTGAGTCGAGCGTATGAAACAATAAGTATGAAAATCATGGCACAAATCAACCCCGCTACGATTACCACCTACAAAATTAGATGAGAAAAGCTTACAAAAATAAAAATCATGATAACATTTTCGCTGTCAGAACAATGACATAAAAAGATTCAGTGCTCTCACCCATTTGAACGTGTAGCCATGATTATCATTCCAAGTATAGGGGATGTTCATGCCAAATATTCCAGCTAGCAAAGAATAGATAGATAAGCAAACAGTTCCTGAACTAAGAAAAACCTCTAACTGCAATCACAGAGAAAAAGGAAGTATATGAATGGCGGAACCGGCAAAAACAATACAACAAAAACTATTTCTAATATGAAAAAGAAAAAACGAAAAAAAAAGTACTTGAATGAGCTGATTTCGATGATTGTCAAGCTGCAATGAAGAAACAAACTAGTTACAATCATGATGCAAATCAGGAAACGATATAAATAAAACAGATCTCCACGCTGCAAACTTTACCTGAATGTTTATGTAATCTTCGGTGTTATCAATATATTCACGGAGCTGCACATTTCAACATTAGGCATTAGGTCTGAAATAGTAATGTTCTTCAAGAAAAAATAATTATCCTAGTAAAGAGTTTATATAATACAATTTGTCAAATCATTAATCTTCTTTTCTTTTTATTCAAGGGAAACTCAAGTCATACAACATGTATTAAAAGATGTCGCCCATTAGAATTGATCTAGCAATCTTCGCACTCAAAGCGAGGAGCATACTACTAGACCGAAGTTTCAGTGGTAAACCATTTATCTTCTGGTAATGCAGGATTGATAATGACACCTTCACATCTCTACAAACCAAAACTCATAAACGCCTTCATCAAAATTATTTCCATCCCAAAGAGCTGATGCTATATCATGAGCTATGAATGTAAGTACCTGTTGCTTGATTTTGACTTGATATTTAGGTTCCACAGTGTTGTCATCAATACATGTCAATGTAGCATAGAAATGGCGAACAACATCAACAGAAACAGTTGCATCTCGGGGAGGTTGCATGAAATAATGTAAAGCATCAGTATTGAAGGTTTCAACGGCCCATTTAGTGCCTTCAGATTGCTCTAGGTCTTTCAACCAAAAGTACGTTTCACATACAGGGAGACATTTTAAGAACTTCTCTAAATTTGGTAAATCGGCTGCTTGGTCTGTGGACGAACTCGCAGCCTTTCTGACTTTGTCAGCGGTTGTGCGTTGACGCTTTGTTGCCATAACTACAACTGAAAGTAAAACCTAAAGTGCAAAGTCAGTGTAAATAGATAAGGACCAATGCAAGATGAAATTATACCTTCAATCCAACGTAATGCTTTAACCTTAGGACCTAAATTGGATAAAGTAATCACTCAGTTATTCACTGATTATAAGCTCTTACAAGAATAAATAGATAAAGAGGCAATCGTATAGTTTCATCATTATAAGATGAATTCGCTACACCAAGCAATATAAATTATAGGCCTTATCATGTAACTGTTTATAAATCAGAAACTAAACCAAATAGCCCGAGTCATCTTATTAAAGATATCATTTTCAATCTCTGGGAGCTCTTTCTACTCTCGAACAATCTTTGCTCGCACAAAATTGGTCACTGTAGCTTTTGGATTTCCTTCTTTAATTTTTTCAATGTTTAAATACCTGCAATTTAACATGAAAGAATATGAATAGATCATACCAAAGTAGATAATCAACAATAATTGTACGACAATGAGCACATAACCAAACTGAAACAAATGAAACGATGTAAAATAATATCAGATATTAAAATTTATATAAAAAAGAAAAGGTTGAAGTAGGCCTCTTCAACATGGTTGCAGATGTGGAAGTAGATTGTCTTTTCGTCCAAGAAGTAAAAGCCAACAAACTAAGTTCACATAGATATGTTCTTTACACTACCATGCAGGACTCGTGGCTGATAGCATGTTCTTTGACCAATTCGGTAGCAGATCTATATGACAATACTTTCAGATATTACCTTTAAAAGACTATAAACATTCTAAAACTAATTCTTATAGACGTGTTCTTTACAATACTATGCAAGACTCATATGGCTGAGACCATGGTTGAGCATTCAGATTGCTGCAACATGAAAGCCAGAAATAAAAAGAATCAAACAAAATCGTCCTCCATCAATCAACAAAAAAGAATCAAGCACTGCAATATCATACAAAATAAAATGGAAAAGAACTTACATTTTTTGGTCATGATAGTTATGGCGAAAGTCGAAGCTGATGAGTGATGAAGAAGATGAACCATTCCCTAAAGAAGATAAACAAAGCGGTGCAAAGGTAGAGAACAATTGAATAAGATGAAGAATTTAGGTGAGGGTATAACAAGTATTTTGTAGTATCTTTGTGTGAATAAATATAAAAAACGATATCAGCCATTCATCTTCACCTTCTAAATCGAACGACAAATTTGGTATGCAAGTATACCGTTGTTTTTCCTTTTTTGAATTGCCTGTGAGGCGTGTTTCTGAGAGAAAACAATGACGAAGAATAGAGGAGAAAGATTGAAACTAGAGAGAGAGAAAAAAAAATTATGAGATATAAAGAGAGAAAAATATGGAAAATAGAGAGAAAGTAAACAGAGAATGAAAAGTCAAAATTGAGAATAGCTTTATCAGTTGTTTTTTTCTTCGTTAATAACTTTTTCAAATAGTCAAAATTTGAGTTTTTTGCTTCCCGAATTTTTGAAATAATCAAAATTTGAAATACTCAATTCTCGGGTTTTTGAAATAATCAAAATTTGAAATTCCCGCTTCCCTGGTTTTTTAAATTATCAAATTTGAGTTTCCCGCTTCCTGGATTTTCGAAATAATCAAAATTTGAAATTCCCACTTCTTGGGTTTTTGAAATAATCAAAATTTAAAATTCCCACTTCCCGGGTTTTTGAAATAATCAAAATTTGAAATTCCCATTTCCCGGGGTTTTGAAATAATCAAAATTTGAATTTCAAAATTCCAGTTCTTTCAACTAATCAAAATAACAATAACCAAATTACCATTAGTTTGTCTTAGTGAGTTCGCCCTAGGCGAACATTTTTCTCTCGGGCGAATCAACAAATTATCAATTGCGGCAATCAGCTTCGCCTAGAGCGAATATTTTTTCGATGGGGCGAAGCATCGAATTGTCCTACTGAATAAGACAGTTTCGCCCTGGGTGAATATTTTTCGCTCGGGCGAAGCCTGAAATAATCATTTCCGGCAGTCAGTTTCGCCCTAGGCAAATTTTGTTCTCATGTGCGAAGCAACATATGATCATTTGTGTAAAAAAAAGGAAGAATTTTATTTATTTTCACAAAGGAAATTTAAAGTTGCCGCTTTGACCATATATAGACAAATTTCAAGTTTTAACTTTCCTTGAACACCAAATTTTGATCAGAATTTAGGAATTAAACATTAGCAATATTTTAAATTAACCAAAAACAAAATTGAAGATGACTAACTACGAGTCATCTTCCACTTGAACATGCAAGGATTTGTTCTATGAAATGCGTACATTTCATAAAAAGATTAAAACACAAAAGATTAACACCAATAAAATACAACAAACTATAAGAAGAAACATGTTCAACTTTGTGATATCGTCACTCTTTTTTTTCTTTTTTTTTCTTCTTCTTCTTCGTAGGAAATGTCACCTCATCTCCACTATTTTCATCATCTCTCAATCTCTTAGTAACGTCCAACTCAATGCCTTCCCAAGAAGCTTTAATAGGCTCACACCATTTGAAAAAATTACATGTATCACAATTATAGAATAAACACCCTTTTGAAGCCTTTTTTTCATCTGATACGACAATAATTTCTGCCTTTTGATAACAACGACATTTCGTGTTGATGTATCGCAAGTCAAGTGCTGGGTCTTGTGAAAATCGACTGCGACGAGTCGATGTTCACATTTTCACTATGCTAAAATATATAGTTTTAAATGTAAGTAAACAAGAAGAGTAATTATAAATATAAATAAAAATCCACAAACAAAAAAGCTCAAACTTGTATAAACTAAAATGGTCATGTAAAAGAAAATATGTCATATATGTCATATGAAGTGAAGGTAAAACAATGAAGCTAAAAAAATATTTACCTTTGTGGGACATCATACGGCAAAATGTGGCATTGAACTCTAGTATCTTCACATTTGTAGTGGCATTACATCCGAGATGCCATCTACATAGCCTGTGTTTTGCGTCAGGGAACACTTCAACAATTGCCGCATGCAGTGACTTGTCTCCGTCAGTGACGACTAATAAAGGATGTTTATTGTTCATTGCAAACAAAAATATGAATCAGTGCACTCGTTTTGAATTAACGCACCACCAAATATATACGTGTTTCGGTGATTGTTTACCCCTACAAATATCACAAGGGGAAATTTGTATAAATTGGTTTTGTACGTTGCGTCAAATATTATAACATCTCCAAATACTGCATACTCATCTCTCGACCTTCCATTTGAACAAAACAACTTATCTAATCGATTTTCATGATCAACCGCGTATTGAAAAAAAATCCAGGATCACCCTCTGATTTACCGTGTAAATAAGCCAATGCGACTTGGGCATCCCCGTCGCATATTTCTGCTCGACGATCATGGTTTAATTGGTTATACAAATCTTTCCTAGTAAAACCAACATTCTTATATCCACCAGACTCATACATAATTACATCGTAAATTTTGCTAGTTGTTATTCCAGCCCTAAGCAAAGAGTGGGCTCCATCTTTGTGACCTTCGTCAACGTTTTTGTGCGATCGCATCTAGGATACACAAAACTTAGGTACTAACTCATGATTGTGTTCTTCGACAAAGTTTGTTACAACGTAACGCATCTTCACTTTATCGAGCTTTATACGAAGCCTTGCGGTACAATCACATCTTGTTAAGGGTCGATGTTCTTATTGTTTGTTAGGCATCTCCAAGTATGCTTTCTTACGAAAACCCTAACAAGAACAAACAAATAATCGACTTTTTGCTTGATTTGTATCTTTATCTTTGTGAACACTCTCTTTTCTAACACTAAACCCAGTGACAAGTGCGTAATTGTTGTAAAATTAAAATGCATCGTCCTCCGACTCAAATATCATGTTAAATATATCCTCTTTGCTCAAATGTGGCAAATTTGATGAACTACCACCAACATCGGGAATCACATTGTCATTCATCTTTCTATTATTACAATAATGACATTAAAATTACTTGTTATAATCAATCATGTATAAAACATAATATCACAAATCTCTTTTATATTGAGAAAGATTAAAAATCTACATAATACTACATAACACAACCTATTAACGTATGTATAGCTGCATACATATTTTCTATATGGTACACACGAAATAGTTTTGAATAATATAACTTTTTTGGATTTAACTTATTATAATATATGACAGTATACTAACACATATCTACCGATAAATAATATATTGTGGGATATTTTTCACTATGTTAACCCATGCATACAAACTAATACAACAATCATACGATAAGTATACCATTAACAAATAATAAATAATACTCACTTATTAGTAAAGTATAACATATAAAACATTTAGGAATTAATACAACAAACAAAATTAACAAATAATCTAGCAAATTCAATTTTTGTAAACATAACAATATACAGTTCAACATATGCTTCCTCTATGTTATCATAATAACACTATTGATTATAAAAAAACACAGTAAAAATGATTAAAAAAAAATTAAATTGCTAACCTTGAATTGGTTCAACATATAGTGCAAAAATATTTTCTACAACAATTTCTTATATAGGCATTAAGCTCCATTTATTATAGTTGGTTAAGTAGTTGAGTAAATTAATCTCTAATATGATAATGATTTGATTTACATCCACCATTAATTATGATACGATTTGACATTTTACTACCAATAATTTATATAATAATTTTTTTTATTACTAATAATCATATAAGTGCTATACATTAACTTCACATTTCTACAATTGATATAAAAGCCTTACAATGAATAACAATATGTTTCCTACTAATTCAAGAAGCCCCTTTATAGATTGTATCGTTTATTTACTCAATGAAGTTTTGAGTGGAAAATTTTTTAATTGGAAGGAGAACTTACTACCAATAATGTATACAATAGTTTAGTTTTATTACAAATAATCATATAAGTGCTATACATTAACCTAACGTTTCTACTCTTTTAATATAAATGCCTTACTACGAATAACAATACGCTTTCTACTAATTCAAGACGTCCATCTACAGATTGTATCGTTTTTCACTCACTGAAATTTTGAGCGGGAATTTTTTATAGTGGAGGGAGAAGTATTTTAAAAGTATTAAATGCTGATATGATTGTATTAAATGCTGATGTGATATTAAGATTTCCAAATCAATTCAGTATTATAGGATCATAAGGACAAAATAGTAAATTACATATTTTAAATATATATGGCTGTGGGACCCACGTAGATTGGACAATATAAATAAATACATTGGTGGGACCCACAAGAATATTGCAGCCCAATTATACATTTCGCAGGAGGGTATTAACGTAATTGTGTGTAATATAGTGTAGTATATGCTAGGTCCCACGATAATGATGTGTCACAATTCTATCCATAGATTTTTGGCTGCTGATGGAAGAATTTCCCTTGCTTCAAATTAAGTAAGCAATGACTTATGAGTGAAACGAGGCTTCCTTACGTAAGAATGACATAGAGACAAATGCGTGGCTTCCTTACGTAAGAATGACATAGAGACAAATGCATGGCTTCTTTGGATAGGCAACAACGTATAGACAAGCTGATGATAAAATTAAATTAAATGAGAAAATTAGAAGAATACTTACATTTTCTTAAGGTAAATAGCGTATTACTTTTTTGTGTTTTGTTAAAAATGCACAATACCCTCCTGTGTTTTAAAAATTATCTGATTACCTCCCTGTATTTTGCTAATAGTGCACAATACCCTCATGTGTTTTAAAAATTAGCTAATTAGCCTCCTGTGATTTGCTAAAAGTAACTAATTACCCCCTTGTGTTTTATAAAGTTAGTTCATTGCCTTTTTATATTTTCTAATAAAAGCGCTAATTTTTAAAAGTATAAGGGGATAATTAGATAATTTTATAAAATATAAGGGGATAATCAACTAATTTTTAAAATACAGGAAGGTATTGTATATTTTTAATAAAACACAAGGGGTAATATGCTATTTACCCATTTTTTTATTGTGATTCAGAAATATGACTATATCAAAGCTCCCTTCACATTCCGCGAGCTGAGATTACAATTCTGGAAAAATATCTTATTGCATGTGGTCTAACAAGGAAGCCCTTTTCTCTTATTGCAGTAGAAATAACTTCCAATTTGTACTAAAAATAATATCAAAAAGTTTTATTTTCCGTTGCAGTTTTAATTTTATACCAACATCATCTCTTTCATTTTACATAGATATAATGCTGCAGTCTTTATGGTTAATTTTATATAAAGTTCAAAAGTTTTTGACTTCTATTTTTTTCTTGAAAATGCAAAAATTAACATCTAACTATATCACTAATGGACGATATATGTTCATACAAAAAATTAAATTTGTTTGCAACATGAAAAATTTTAAATAAATGACCCTGAGAAACTTGGTGAGTCAGATAATGTGGCTGTGATACAAAATAGTAACGAAACTGTTGTAGCGCTGCCACTGATAAAGAGAAGAAGAAGCAGTAGTCGTGTTATCATTTTTTGTGGTTGGTTTGGAAAGTAATCCGACCACATATTTGAATAAATCGTTGAAGGTGAGAAAGTTGATCATTTGTGCTTTTCATGTCAGATAATTGATGGTATTTAAGGTAATGGTCACAAAAGTTTTAAGAAAAAAAGTTAATTTAGTCTTTAATATTTAATATAAATGTTAAATAAATTTTTATAAAGTCATATTTTTTAAAATATAAGAATTTATTTAATTTTTATGTGAAATTTTAGGAATTAAATTAAATTTTTTTCAAAGTTTTAACGTGAGGAGAGAGAATTGACAGAAGGAGAGACTGATGTGATGGCTGCTGATGATAATGATGTTAACATTGTAAAATAAGACTAAGGAGGAATAAACGTGGAAAGGACAAAGTAAAAGGAGATGTGACGCAGGGAAACACATGTGATTATCAAAATTAAGTATTTAACATATAATTATTCAGTATAAATACAAATTAATAAATAAAAGATATATAAAAAAGATGTTAATAAAATATAAATTATCTTAGCAAAATGAAGCTTTGTGTATTACGATTTGGACTTAATGCATAACAAAAGTTAAAATTCACTAACAAAAAATTATTACACCTTACTGAAATTTATCCTCTAAAATTATATATTATTACAGAAAATTTACTATCAAAATATGATTAACCAAATAATATACACTAAAAAATTGTCATGAGAAGTATTTCATTCAAATTGTTTACATTAGTCACTTATTAGTGTCTTGCATTAATTTCACCTGCTGTAAAAAAAAATAACAAAACAAATTATATATTCATAAAATTATATAGCCACAAAAAAATAAAAAATAAGCATAATATTATTATTTTCATGATATATTACATTAACTTTGCGTGTCTATGTAGCTCTGTGTCTTATTATACAATAATTAAGAATTATAGATGGTTAGGACTTAGGAAGAAGGATTAGAGTATAAAGATGGAAGAAGAAGTGAGAAAGGGAAAGAGAATTGGTTTTGGAAAGAAGAAGAAGGAAGAATTTATTAATTTTTAATCAAATTAGAATTAATCATGATAGGGTGGAGCCAGAATGCCACCCTGTTTTAAACCCAAAAAAAAACAAAAAAAGCCAGCATGCGTTTTTTTTTTCTTAAGGTATGAGGGGAACAGTTTATTCTTCATTTTCACCCATAACCCTCCAATTCAAACAAGAGGCCTGATTAAAAAATCACCCCAAAATCATTCCTTCCCACCCAAATCACTCAATCCAAACGCAATGAAGTTGAAGATATTGTAGTTACGGATTTGGATAATGTTACGAGGGAGCTCAATGTTCGTGGAGTGATGATTTTGTTGTTTGATCTTTACAGTTAATTGGCCAAATTATTTCATCATAGTCATTGCTTTACCACTCTTAATTTCTCTTATTATATATATTATAATGTTATAAGGAGTTTCAAATCCGAGTAAATATTTCAAGAAGTGAAGAATAAAATATATAAGAGTCCCTACTTTGTATCAAATATGTTGTCTGAGATTTTTTTAGGGTAAATAGCATATTACCTTCCTGTGTTTTGCTAAAAATGCACAATAGCCCTCTGTGTTTTAAAAATTAGCTAATTAGCCCTCTGTGATTTGCTAAAAGTAGTTGATTACTCCTCTGTGTTTTAAAAATTAGCTGGTTACCCCCTGTATTTTATAAAAGTAGCTAATTAACCCCCTGTGCTTTTTAAAAATTAGCATTTTTGTTAGAAAATATAAGGAGACAATCAACTACTTTTATAAAATATAAGGGGGAATCAGCTACTTTTAATAAATCACAGGGGGGATTATCAGCTAATTTTTAAGACATAGGGGGGTATTGTGCACTTTTAGCAAAACACAGGGGGTTAATCATCTAATTTTTAAAATACAGAGGGATATTGTGCATTTTTAGTAAAATATAGGAAGGTAATGCACTATTTATCCTTTTTCTTATTTTAAGATAGCAGGTGTTGAAGAATTTGGAAAAATTCACCTTCAAGAAAATAATTGATATGGGAAGAAAATTTTGGTGATTTAAGAGATGTTTAAGTTATTTTAAATTATTAAAATAACAACATTAAAATAAATATTAATATCTCTCACATTTAAAATGAAAATCATACGTAACATGTGTTTGTTACTTATAGCCTACTCATAAAGCTTTCTTTGTCATATAAGAAGAACACGCACAAAAAAAATAAGAGGCTAAAAGTTCAATATGGAAAAGTTTGTTTCTTTATCATCGCAAATAAGTTTTGATTAATCGCATTAACCGTCGTGCTGATTGTGAATTGGGGAACAATCTTGGTAAAAAAATGATATAACCACTCTATTAGATCTAGACCTCAATGAGCCAACACATGTGGGCCTTGCATTTCTTTATTAATATTTTTCTTACCTTGATTGCAATGCAACGGCTTTGCAGAGATTAAGTTGATTTTTTTATTAAAAAAAAACGATAAGGACTTAAATTGAATCTCCGTTAATAATTAAAGTTGATAATATCACGATTATTCGAAAAGCTGCTATCGATTAGCTGAAATAAGTTAGAAAGCAAAATGTAGATGGCACAAGGGCTTCTTGATCAAATGAATTTCTTCTAAAAAATTCGAAATGAAAATATATGTTCTAGTGAATCACACGAAGAATTCTGAACAAAAAAAAGGATCACCGCGAGGAGTCAGATTGCAATTATAATTAAATACAAATAGCATATGTGAAAATGAACATATAAAAGAGGTGATGTTACATAGCAATATAATTTAATACAAATAATTAACATAGTAAATATTTTCAAAGCATTCTAGCTGGGGTGGAGGTTTACCTAGATAACCACGCAGTCAATACGAAATTAAATTGGAGTTGCATATACTTTTCATATATATATATATATATATATATATATATATATATATATATATATATATATTGGTAAAATACTTTTCAAGAATTAATGGAACTAAGATGTTAGTTTCAACATGATTTTAATTTGAAGTCTAATGCTCTGTTTGACCTAACATTTTAATATTCAAAAGTGTTTCTTGTGAGTTTAAAAGTTGAGGCTGTCTTGTTTGGTCTATTTCTAAAAATGTTTTTAAGTAAAAGTTAAAGCTGAAAAAAGTTGAAAAACAAGAAGCTCCAAATTAGAGCTTTTCAAAATAGGCTTTGAAAAACTATTTTTGTGTGTTTTTTTTTCTCAAATATACCCTTTCATATTTTTTAAAGTTCAACATTGTCCTTAAATTTTCTAAAAGCTCAGTATTGTCCAATATAGGACAAAAGTCAATGACTTTTGTTGAATAACACTTATAACCAAAACTCTACTGGTAAAAAAAAAATGTTTTCCTAGCACTTTCTGTAGTACTATGATAATCTACGGGGATCATATACGTTCTCCTCTTATTAGCGATTCATGGAATATCTATTTTAGTTCTGTTTTGGAGGCTAAGGTTTTAGCTAAAAAAAGTTCGCCAATTTGAGACTTAGTCTAGGTTTGATAATGTTAGGGTTTGACTTAAAACATTACGATTCTTACATATTTTGTATTTAGTGAATGTGTGATGCTTACTACATATAGAGAGTGACATTTTTAATATTCTAAAGAATAATATTGAATATGTATTAAAAAGTACTTTAAAATATTTAACTTTTTAAAATACAAACCGAATAAAAGAGATTTCATTATTAACGCGTCGTGATCAAGTAATCCAATGATTTTACAATGTGTTACATCAATGATGTAAATGGATTCCTTTCGTAACAGATCACTTCTACCGCCACCGGAGGATTACTTTAAATAGGCTAAGCAATTTTATATAGACTGTTCAAAGTTTTCCTAAAACTGGAAAGCTTTGGCCTTTGGGAACTGCAATTTGCAGCATTTTCGAATAAAGCAAGATTCTCTCTCTTCTTTTTTTGGTCAAAAGATTCTCTTCTAATACATGAGCAATGACATATACACAGAAACGTGACATCCTTTTGTAAGCAATGACATATAATACATGAGCTACACACATTAGACAAATAATTTTTATAATAATATGAGAGGACTAAAGTAAACGAGATCTCCTGCATCTATGAGATAACGGCAAAAATGTACATAGCTTATTAAAAAATTATTCGTATTACTATTATATGCCGTGAGAATAACGCAAGTTATGATAAAGTAAGTCAAGCCAAATTAACCGCACGTTATGAAGATTTTCGATAAATGGTATAGACCTTTTTTTCCTTTGCTGCTTGACGAGTGACCAGGAGCTAGTGGGACACTTTTTTTTTTTGGTCAAGAGACTAGGGGATGGAAAAATTATGATTTCTAAGTGAAGACAAAAAAAGTATTGTAACCATGTGAACTGTCAAAAAAAGTGCTGACAATACATTGCTTCAAATTAGGTAAGCAATGACTTATGAGTGAAACGTGGCTTCCTTACGTAAGAATGACATAGAGACAAATGCGTGGCTTCTTTGGATAGGCAACGACGTATAGACAAGCTGATGATAAAATTAAATTAAATGAGAAAATTAGAAGAATACTTAATTTTTTTTAAAGTAAATAGCGTATTACTTTTTTGTGTTTTGTTAAAAATACATAATATCCTCTTGTGTTTTAAAAATTAGTTGATTACCTTATTATATTTTGTTAAAAGTACACAATACCCCATGTGTTTTAAAAATTAGCTAATTACTCCCTATGATTTGTTAAAAATAATTAATTACCTCATTGTATTTTATAAAATTAGCTGATTGACTCTTTATATTTTCTAACAAAAGTGCTAATTTTTAAAAGTATAGGGGGATAATTAGCTACTTTAATAAAATATAGGGAGGTAATCAACTAATTTTTAAAAACATGAAGGTATTATACATTTTTAATAAAATACAAGGGGTAATATACTATTTACCCATTTTCTTATTGTGATTCAGAAATATGATTATATCAAAGCTCCCTTCACATTCCGCGAGCTGAGATTACAATTCCGGAAAAATATCTTATTGCATGTGGTCTAACAAGGAAGCCCTTTTCTCTCATTGCAGTAGAAATAACTTCCAATTTGTACTACAAATAATATCAAAAAGTTTTATTTTCCGTTGCAGTTTTAATTTTATACCAACATCATCTCTTTCATTTTACATAGATATAATGCTGCAGTCTTTATGGTTAATTTTATATAAAGTTCAAAAGTTTTTGACTTCTATTTTTTTCTTGAAAATGCAAAAATTAACATCTAACTATATCACTAATGGACGATATGTGTTCATACAAAAAATTAAATTTGTTTGCAACATGAAATTTTTTTTTTAAATAAATGACCCTGAGGAGCTTGGTGAACGAGGGAGTCAGATTATGCGGCTGTGATACAAGCAGTAACGAAACTGTTGTAGCGCTGCCACTCATCAAGAAAAAGAGAAGTAGTAGCCTGTCACCATCTTTTGTGGTTGGTTGGAAAGTAATCCGTACACATATTTGAGTAAATCGTTGAAGGTGAGAAAGTTGGTCATTTGTGCTTCCCACGTCAGATAATTGGTGGTATCCAAGGTAATGGTGACAAAAGATTTACGGAAAAAATTAATTTAGTTTTCAAAATTTAGTATAAAGACTAAATAAATTTTTATAAAGTCATATTTTTTTAAAATATAAAAATTTATTTGATTTTTATGTTAAATTTTAAGGATTAAATTGAATTTTTTCCAAAGTTTTAACGTGAGATAAAGGAAGGGAGAGAGAATTGACAGGAGAGACTAATGTGATGGCTGATGATGATGATGATGATGATGTTAACATTGGAAAATAAGACTAAGGAGGATTAAACGTGGAAAGGAAAAAGTAAAAGGAGATGTGACGCAGGGAAACACATGTGATTATCAAAATTAAGTATTTAACAAATAATTATTCAGTATAAATATAAATTAACAAATAAAAGATATATAAAAAAGAAGTTAATAAAATATAAATTAACTTAACAAAATGAAGCTTTGTGTATTACGATTTGGACTTAATGCATAACAAAAGCTAAAATTCACTAACAAAAAATTATTACACCTTAATAAAATTTATCCACTAAAATTATATATTATTACAGAAAATTTACTATCAAAATACGATTAACCAAATAATATACACTAAAATTATTATGAGAAGTATTTCACTCAAATTGCTTACCTTAGCCATTTATTGGTGTGTTGCATTAATTTCACCCGCTGTAAAATTTTTTTTAAAAAAATTATATATTCATAAAATTATATAGCTGCGAAAAAATAATAAATAAGCATAATATTATTATTGTCATAATATATTACATTAACTTTGCGTGTCTATGTAGCTGTGTGTTTTGTTATACAATAATTAAGAATTATATATGGTTAGGACTTAGGAAGAAGGATTAGAGTATAAAAGATGGAAGAAGAAGTGGGGAAGGGAAAGATAATTGGTTTCGGGAATAAGAAGAAAAGGAAAAATTTATTAATTTTTAATCAAATTAGAATTAATCATGATAGGGATGGAGCCAGAAAGCCACCATGTTTTAAACCAAAAACAAAAAACAAAAAAAGCCAGCATGCGTTTTTGTTTTCTTAAGGTATGAGGGGGCCGAATTTTTCTTTTTTACAAAACTCTACTTAAATTTAACCCGGGCCCCCGTCCCTCCGCCTATGTAAATCATGGGTTTAGGGGATAATGGACTGGCTCATTAAAAAGAAATATTCGTATCCCCACTATTCATTTTATCTAATAATATAATTCTCATTTTAAGTGTAAAATATTTTAAGATAAATTTTTACATATAATATTTTAAATAATAAAAATAACTTAAATCTCATTTAAATAAAAAAAATTATATATCACTGTCACTATTATATGTGGTGATAGTTAACGCAAGTGATTATAAGAAAATTTGAAATAAAACGATCGCACATTTTAAAGATTTTTCGATAAATAATACAAACTGCTTTTCCTTTTTGGCATCGTAGAGACAAACTGTGACATCTTTAAAAATGACTTTGTTGCATGACCGTGACCAGACTATAGTAGACACTAGCTGTTGCATTTTTTTACTTCGTTCCATGATATTGAATATTAATTTGGCTTTACAATCACATCGCTACGTATTTTCTAACATCAACCAATAACTTCTAATTTTTAGTAGAAATTATAATATCCAAAAGTTTTATCTTAGGTTTCAGTTTTTATCTATATATATCAACATCAACTAACTTTTCTCTCTGATTAATTACTATTTATTATTGTACACCCACAGATGAATATCCATCCTTATCTCTTATTCTAGGTCGCAATAAACCACTGCCGAGGCGAAGGACCGATCATTTAGAAATCCTAAGATCTCCAACGCGAGTCTAATAGATTCTTTATTTTTTTTTTTTTATAATAGAGAGTTAAATTGATAATTTTTTACTTTCCAAACTCTTTATTTATTTCAATTTTATTTAAATAATACTCTCTATTTTCAATTTTTTATACTCTCTACTTCAATTTTACTTCAATAGTACTTTCTATTTTAAAGATTCTTTATTTAATTTCACTCCAATAACTCTCTATATTTTATCTAAAAAATACTAAACAAAAAGTCGCAAATAACAAAACTAAAAATATGAATAGCTAAAAATGCATCATACGAACCTCAAAGGTACAAAATTCTTAACCATTTTCCCCTAAACTCACAAAAAAAGGGGACTATAAAAAATAAAAAAATAACATAACACAACAAACAAGGGAGATTTATCTGTTGGTGATTTTAAGATAAAACTTTATTATTATTATTATTTTTTTAAAAAGTTCTGTCCCCTTACAGTCTCTTGAGAGGTTTGACTTGGTCAAAGGTTCCATGGATGGGCTTTACTGGAATGAAAGAACAACAACGGACCCAGCTATTGCATACATTATCATGAAGGGCAAAGAAGGCCTATAAATAACCCTGCTCGGAAGCAGAATGTCTAAAACTACATAATCCATTAAACCTTTAAACCTTTTGCGAAGTTGTCCTGTGGAAACCACATAATACCAGCCAAATGGATCCTAAATTGTATAAATCTGCAGAAGAGGGCAATTTAGATTATCTTAAACAACAATTAGATATCCTTATACAAAATAATAGCCGATTACATGAACAATTGACCGCAACCAATTGCAATTTGCTTCATGTTTTGTCCCAATTCAATGATTCTGCAGAGTGTGTCCTTGAGATCCTTGGTAGGCTGAATTCCGAAGATCAGAAATTGATGCTTAACCGGCAGAACTCCGGAGGTGAAACGCCACTGCACATCGCCTCAAGGAATGGCCGTTCCAAAATTGTCCGAGCACTTATTGAACGCGCACAAGCTCTTGATAGAGAAGACCTTGAAAGTGGTGCTAAAACAATATCCGAGGAAATGATGAGGGCAATGGATCAAGATGGAGACACAGCTTTGCACAAGGCTGTGAGAAATAGGCATGAGGTGGTTGTCAGATTATTAGTATCAAACGATCCTCATTTTAAATATTCCTTTAATAAGATGGAGGAGACACCATTGTATCTAGCAGTCGAGAGAGACTATCATGCAATTGTGGACTTAATCTTAACAACTTGCACGTCACCAAGATATGAAGGTCCTGACCATAAAACTGCTTTACATGCTGCAGCCTTGAACTCTTGTGCCGGTAAGTAATTTTCACAAGCATTGCACGCTAGACATGCTCATTCGTATGTGCCATTACTCTTCAAAGAATCTAACGCATAATATTGCATTTTGTTTTCAAGTAAAATGATCTAACACTCTCTTCTATTTTACTGAAATTGCACATAAAATCCTATATTTTAAAATGCTGCGTAAAATTTCCTTTAATATTTTGCAAAACACCCCTGCCATTTATTTTGCTGCTAGATTTAACCAAAAATGTGACTTACGCGTACCGTGCGATTTTGTTCCCTTTTATGCCTTAAAACATTTCGGGAAAGACTAAAGTGTTCTTTTTACATCATATAATATTCTTATATATTAAAGTGAATGCAAGAATAATTAATTTTGTAATTAAGGTAAAATTTGGTTTTTATAGAGTTTATGTATTTTCCCTCTCTCTAAAGGAAGGTAAAACCAAAAAAAATAAAAAACAAGAAACTTTTGAAAACTGTGCAACAGGTGAAATTAGTTGTTATTTATTTTTAAATAAAGTTATTTTTTATTTTTTGTTAACTTAATGGAGATTAACAGAAGTTAATTTATCAAATGAAGTTTTAAATAAAAAGCACGTACAAAAATAAATTTTCAGAAGACTGTAGAAGTCAATCATTCTTTAGCTTTATTGTTTGACAGAATGCACCACTAAAATACTCAGGAAGAACTTGGCACTTACGAAACAAGTAGATGATTCGGGATGTACGCCGCTGCATTATGCTGCTTATATGGGAGGAGTAGATGTTGTAAGAATACTGTTAGAGGCTGACAGATCTGCGGCATACATAACAGCAAACAAATATGACAATAAGACAGCTCTTCATATATCAGCTTCTAGAGGTCGCCGTGCAGTAATGGAAGAGATTCTAAAATATTGTCCTGATTGCTGGGACATGGTCACTAGCAAACGCCAGAATCTTTTGCATCTTGCTATCAAAAGTGATTTTGGATTCCTCTCATTAAAGTTTATCTTAGACCAAAAATGGGTTATCAATCTCATCAATCACAAGGATGAAGAAGGAAATACGCCTATCCATTTATATGCCACCGGTGTCTCCGAGTATTTTCATGAGAATGATTTGGTAAGGATGGTAAAGCATCCCCTAGCAGATCTAAATGCTGTCAATAAGGAACACTTGACTCCATTGGATCTGACAATGAAGCTAGAATATCCTTCTAAACAAAAGGTACATATGCTTAATTAATATTTTTGGTCCCCTTTTTGAGATATATGTATATCTTTTGGCATTAAACATACAATGTTGTGAGTCTTTTGAAACTACTGTCCATATTTGCAGGGGCGTATCGTGAAGGAGCTTTTGGATGCAGGTGTCAGAATATGGCCTCAAAAATTAACAAGCGCAGAAAATGATATGAAAGCTTCTTCCGAACGAAGGAGGGCTGAAGAGAAACAGAGAAGGCTCGAAGACTTCAGAGAAAAGGCTCAGACACATCTGTTAGTGGCTACACTTATTGCCACGGTCACTTTCGCAGCTGGCTTCACTCTTCCAGGTGGCTACGATGGTAACGCCGGTCCTAACCAAGGAATGGCAGTTCTGATAAGGAAAGCAGCTTTTAAAGTATTTGTCATTACAAATGCCATTGCTGTGACATTCTCTTTTCTTGCTATCTTTCTCCATTTCTCGACATCAATGCGTGACGGCGAGTATAAGCTGTACGAGCTTTATAACCTTTACAGCTCTGCACTTATATCCTTACTCATTGCTATGATAGCAATGGTGATTGCATTCTTTACTGGGTTGTACACTGTGTTAGATGGTTCCTTGGGTCTTGGAATTAGCTTGTGCATTTTGGGTTGCTTCGTCATTCTTGTTATCCCTTACAAGCTACATCAAGTCATGGGTCTGCGGGAGTTACTTCGTTTTGTTTGCAATTTCTTGGGATGGAGCAGCGTTCGATTTTGGGCCAGGAGGGTCAAAATTTGGATAAAAAGTAGAAAAATGGATCTCCGGAAGAAGAGACATAACTAAATATCTACTCACCACACAGGCCCACCTATTGTGATAGTGGCACAAATAAGGGCATGGCAGTTCTATCTAGTAAAGATGCTCGCGTATTGAGGAGTGTAGAAGGATTCTACCGAGTAATCTGAGATTTCAAGTAAATCATGTATACAGCGAGCTGAACTAATGGCACACTGTCTATCAAAGCTTGGGCTACTCTACAAGGTAAGAAAGTCATATAGTGACTCACCCTTCATAGTACACATTGACAAATTGTTAGAGCGAGATAAAAGGAGTGAGATATTCTTTGTACTGATTGTAAAACGACTCATGGCTTAGAACTTTGTATATTTTTGTATATTTGTCAATATAGCACCTTTGAAATTTCATGTCTAAATATCTGATATTCATGTATGAACTTATGATGATATTCACGTTTCAAGTTTCTCTTAATTATTAGCAATTTTAAATTTAATAAATGTTTGCAAACAAAAATAATTTGGAATACACATAACATTATACTAATAATTAAATTGAAGAATATTGACCAAATATTGTCACCTATTCACATTCATTTTATTATTTATAATGTTATACTACCTATTTTGGACATCGTGATAGTCTATGTTTTGATAATAAATGGATTCTTTATCATTTATTTTTATATTATTTGGGAAATTTGTGTTCGATAGTAGTTTTTGTTTATTTAAATTTATCTAGTAATTGTAGAAATCAAGTATAATACTTGTATAAATCAAATCATAGGCAGCTTCTAACTACATTTTAGTGTGACGTGTGAACCATCTTGACTTAGTCACTACAAAACAAAAATCAATTTCTGTCTCTTTTTCGTGGTCAAATATTAACTAAATAGACATGCAGCTATTCATAGACAGTTGAGGGCCCTTTTCACCTCAATGATATTTACTTCTCCACAGATCGCTATTTAAAAATATGCAGCCATAATTGTTCTATCCCCAGGAAAACTGTAGAAAGATGGCATTTGAAGATATGGCCACGGAAACAGATTTAATACCAAGAAATTGCAGATTGGAAGTCTTTAACACACAAATAAGGAAGGGAGAAAACCATAACCTTTTGCACGCGTGCTGTCAATCTTGTCATTTGAGACTTCAATTTACGAACTCCATCCAAGTTACGACTACTAATCTGTGAATACTTTACTTCATGTTTTGGCCCAATTTAGTGATTCTGCAGAGTGTGTTCACAAGTGATACGGGATAAAACCTTTGATTTTTCTCGAATTCGCACACTAATTCTCTAATTAAAAGAAAAAAAGCACAAACAGGGAATCTGAGGTCCTATGGACCTCGGACAAAGAGTCCGAGGTCCACAGGACCTCGGACCAAGATGGTCCAAGGTCCAATGGACCTCGGACCAAGCAGGTCCGAGGTCCGAGGTCCCTAGGACCTTGGACCACGCATCCGAGGTCCAGTGGACCTCGGACATGAAGTCCGAGGTCCACAGGACCTCGGACCGAGGTGGTCCAAGGACCATTGGTCCTCGGACCAAGGAAATCCGATGACCTGTGGTCCTCGGACATGTTGATCCGAGGTCGGACCTCGGACGTTAACGCCCGAGGTCTACGGACCTCGGGTATTTTTACAATTGATCGGAATAGTTAGCTCTTCGTAAATAATTGCTGCATCACAGTTATCAAGCGTGGAGAAATCCTACAAAATTAGACGAGGCATAGGGCTATTCCAAAAGTCACTTTTTAAGACCTCAAGCTAAGAAGTGCTGGTTGGCATTGTTCCATAAACTCAGAGAATCCCCAACTAGTCTCCCACTAAATCATCTAAACAATTGTCCACTGGCCCTTTAATAATCCACACATGTTTGTAATGATGATCCACTACTGCACCTTTAATCTTTTGACTCAACTGCAATGATAACATCTCCTTTGTGACTCAGCAACCATGTGACTTGTCTTTTAAACCAGAAGCCAAAATGCCTATAAAAGGCAGTAGATTGAGCAAGGAAAGGGGAGTACATCTGATACTCACACTTATACACATATATTCATCTCCTTCTCTGCAGAAGCACAAAACTAACTTAAGCGTCGGAGTGCTAATACGGGCTAGACCCGTCAAGCTCTCTTTGTTTTGCAGGCATCAAGGCGGAGCGTGAAGGCCACTTGAGACACGTCATTTTTCTACCTTAACAGGTTGGCGCCCACCGTGGGGCCGATTCTAAATCCCCCACTGAGATCTCACAAGATCACACCATGGTAACTACCCGGAGTCATAATGTTGCAAGCATACATGAAGAAGAGGCTGTAGAACAGCCAAATGTGCAGTTCTGTCCCGGAGAGCCCTCCAACCTCGGACAGACTGATCTACCGCCTCCAAGGGTGGAAATACCTACAGGAAACCATCCACCATACACCAATCCATACCCAAGCTACCTGCCTACATACCCGCAAAACTATTCGCAAGGACCTACTTGGTACCCAGGGTGGCAGTATCCCACTGCCACAACACAACCTCCACAAACTAACCAGCCAGTAGATATTGGATATATCCTACAAACCCTGGAGGAGTTGAAAAAATCTATTAATAACCCGACACCTCAGCCAGTACAGCACCTCTCAGAAAACCAACTGCGTCAAGCATCGTAGAAAGTCCCACACACCAAAAAACCCAACTAACCAAAAACGCAGCCAACCCAAGAGAATCTGTGCAGCAGATTCATACTGGGGGGCAACACAAAGAGGCGATAAACTCCACCGGATCTTCACAGGGCTCAGATACAGCAGAGCGAGGCCCTTCTCGGAGTGGCCAGAGAGAAGGTACTACTTGTACTGTCTCAGTAGCAGGAGCTTTCAGGGGCCCAAACCCATTCAATCGTACTATCAACGAAGTTCCAAAGCCCACGCGATACAAATTGCCATATTTGCCCACCTATGATGGGCATGGGGACCCTAAAGATCACTTGGCAGTTTTCAGGCACAAGATGGAGTTCACGGAGTTTCCAGAGGCCTGGGTGTGTAAGGCTTTTGCAGGAACATTGGTAGAGGCGGCTGGAGTATGGTACGACGAATTGAAAGAAGGATCAATCGATTCTTACTCACAGCTGGCAGAATTGTTTGTAGGAAGATTTTCTTCGGCTATTAAGCCAACACGTCATACCACCTCGTTGGTCGATCTAAAGCAAAGAAGAGGAGAAACCCCCCGGTAGTATGCAACCCGTTTTAATGAGGCTACCTTGCAATGTACGCAATTTGATCAGAAATTTGCGATACAGGCGTTCACAAAATGGGTAACAAACGAGTTGCTGCAAGCTTCTTTAGCTAAAAAGACTCCACAAAATATGACAGAATTAATGACCAAGGCGGAGAAGTATATCAAAGTAGAAGAGGTGGCGATGGCAGAGAAAGAGGAAGACCCTAGAAAAAAAGGGCAGAATAGTCAAGCTTATATAACCCAAAAAGAAAGAAAGGCCGAGGAGGGCCGACAAGAACAAAGGGGAAGGGAAAGAAGAGAGCCACCTAGATGGCGGGGGTTCAACAATTATACTCCATTGATGAAACCCAGATCTCAGATATTGGCCGAAATCCGAACGCGGATGAACCTTCCAGATCCGCCAAAGATAAAAACGGAAAAGGAGCGCCGTAAGGGCAAAGGGCAATATTGCAGGTATCACAAAGATTTTGGGCATGATACCGAGGCCTGCAGGAATTTGAAAGATGAGATTGAAGTCCTAATCAGGCGTGGACACCTGCAAGCCTATGTCAGGAGGGGCAATCAGGAAGAGAGACAGAGGGAGAGGAGCCCGAGACACGCTCAAGCAACACGTGCTCAAGTGGAGGTTGATATGATAACGGGAGGTATGGCCTCAGGAGGGGAAAACCTTCAGGCCAGAAAGGGTTACCGCAGAGCAGGTCGCGGAGATACCCCGATGAAGAGACCAAGGGTGGAAGAAGATATCACCTTTGGAGATGAAGATTTGAATGGACTAGTATTGCCCCATGATGACCCATTGGTAATTGCAGCAGATATCGCTGGGATCGTGGTGCGCAAGATCATGATTGATACAGGAAGCTCGGCGGAGGTTCCTTTCCTAAGCACATTTGAGAAGATGGGGTTGAAAAGAGAATACTTGAGGATGATGAAGGGGACCTTATCAGGTTTCAATGGCAGAGAGGTAAGGCCCGAGGGTATGATAACACTAAAGATGATCCTCGGGCGAAAAGAACAGAGCCGTAGTGAGATGCTTGATTTCATTGTGATAGATTGTGAATCACCATACAATGGGATATTGGGGAGAGTAGCATTGGGAAAGTTCAGAGCAGTGGTGTCACCTATCATCTGGCCATGAAGTTCCCGTCTGAGGCTGGAATAGTGACGGTTAAAGGTGACCAGAGGAGAGCCCAGGAGTGCTACACAGCTTGCCTGAGGCTACAAAAAGAAGAGGGATAATTAATTGAAATCCCAGAGAAGAAGGTTAAAAAGGGACACGAGCTGAAGAAAGCAGAACCCGCGGAAGAATTGCAGAAAGTGGAACTAACAACTGGAAAGGAGGTTCAGCTCGGAGCAGAGCTTCCTCAAAACCTGGTGGAAGGTATAACTCACTTCGTATCTTGTAATAAAGATGTATTTGCTTGGTCTGTACATGATATGACAGGAATAGACCCACAAATAGCCGTTCATCGGCTAAACGTAGATCCAACATTCAGGCCGGTAAAGCAGAAAAGGCGGGTCTTCCATGCAGAAAACAATCAAGCAATCGGAGAAGAAGTAAGTAAATTGTTGAGGGCTGGGCATATACGAGAAGTGGAGTACCCTACCTGGTTGGCAAACGTCGTGATGGTTCCAAAGGCATCCGGGGCTTGGAGGATGTGTATAGACTTTACGGATTTGAACAGGCGCTGCCCGAAAGACTGCTACCCATTGCCTAGGATAGATCAAATGGTGGATGCCACCTCAGGTTTCGAGATGCTGTCATTTATGGATGCCTTCAAAGGGTACAATTAGATTAAGATGGCACCAGGAGATGAGGAGAAGACGGCGTTCATAACAGATCTAGGGGTGTTTTGCTACATGGTAATGCCATTCGGTTTGAAGAACGTAGGGGCATGTTACCAGCGCATGATGGACAAGGTTTTCAAGGAGCAGTTGGGGCGAAATATGGAGGTGTATGTTGATGACATGTTGGTGAAAAGTAAGAGGGCAGAGACTCACATCGAGGATCTGTCCGAGGCATTCTCGATAATGAGGAAAGTCGGCATCAAACTGAATCCTGAAAAATGCGCTTTTGGGGTTCAAGCAGGAAAATTTTTGGGATTCATGGTTACTCGAAGAGGCATCGAAGCTAACCCAGAAAAGGTGCAAGCCATTTTGGACCTTGAGCCACCCAGGAGCGTCAAGGATGTTCAGAAATTGACGGGAAAGATAGCAGCCTTGAGCAGATTCATGGCTAGGTCAGCAGACAGATGTGCTCCTCTGTTCAAAGTCCTGCGTAAACCGAAGGATTTTCAGTGGACGGTAGAATGTCAAGAAGCTTTTGAAAAGTTGAAGGAGTACCTAAGCTCGGCACCTTTGATGTCCAGACCAGAACCCAGTGAGACTTTGTACGTATATTTGGCAGTATCCCCAGTAGCTGTGGCGGCAGCACTAGTACGACAGGATGGAAAGCAGCAGAGGCCAGTCTACTATATCAGCCAAATACTTAAAGGAGCTGAGCTGAGGTATCCTCCTGTAGAGCGAATGACATTAGCTCTACTGGTGGCCTCAAGAAAGCTTAGACATTACTTTGAGGCGCATCCCATATGTGTTATGACAGATATGCCGTTTAAACAGATGTTGCAAAAACCAGAGGCATCAGGAAGGCTCTTGAAGTGGTCTGTGGAGTTGAGCCAATTTGACATCACATTCAGACCAAGGACTGCGATAAAAGCTCAAGCTGTAGCAGATTTCATTGTGGAATTCACAGGAGAGCCATCTACGGTTAACCCAAGGCCGTGGAAGATTTGGGTAGATGGAGCCTCAGGAAAAAGCGGCAGCGGAGCTGGAGTCATACTTTAGGATCCAGATGGCGATGAGTTGCAGTTCGCTTTGAAGTTCCGTTTCTCAGCCTCAAATAATGAGGCTGAATATGAAGCTCTCATTGCAGGTATTAAAACAGCTCAAGCGATGGGGGCTGATGCAATAGAAGCTCACACGGACTCACAATTGGTGGCAAGCCAAATAGAAGGAGAGTACGAAGCCAAAGATGAAACCATGGCGGCCTACTTAGCCAAAGTAAAAAGTGTAGTAGCAGGATTGAATCGTTTCACAATCAGCCATATACCACGGATGGAGAACGAGAAAGCAGATGTTCTCTCGAAGCTTGCAATAGGAGTAGCGGGGCCAATAACGATAGAGGTGGAAGAGGTTTTCGAGCCAAGCATAGTTCGGGAGCGCAAGGAGGTAGCCCAGGTAGAGCACAATGAGTCATGGATGCTGCCTATGGTCGACTTCCTTGAAAAAGGGATCTTACCGGAAAATAGTGAAGAGGCAAGAAAGGTGAAAAACTGAGCTCCGAAATACGTAATGCTCGGAAAGTAACTGTATCGAAAAGCATTTACTTGGCCCATGCTGAAGTGTTTAGACAAAGAGGAGGGCGATTATATACTCAGGGAAATGCACGAGGGGA
The DNA here is from genome assembly GCA_037974665.1 of Ehretia macrophylla. NCBI lineage: Eukaryota > Viridiplantae > Streptophyta > Magnoliopsida > Boraginales > Ehretiaceae > Ehretia > Ehretia macrophylla. Next base: position 47,448,735 of record CM075777.1, on the reverse strand, counting down.
TTTGCGGCAATCACATAGGCCACAGAGCTTTGGCTCGAAAGATATTGAGATATGGGTATTTCTGGCCAACCCTGAATGAGGACGCTCGGCGCTTGGTGCAAAAATGCGATACATGCCAGAGATTCTCAAGAATCCCACGACAACCTGCAATGGAGTTGACTGTGATGGTAAGCCCCTGCCCATTTGCTCAGTGGGGTCTGGATATATTAGGACCTTTCCCAATGAGCACAGGTCAGAGGGTCAAATGTTTTGTGATGGTGGATTATTTTACCAAGTGGGTGGAAGCCGAGCCCGTCGCCAAGACTACAGATAGGAATGCTTGGAATTTTGTGTGGAAACATGTCGTATGCAGATTTGGAATTCCAAGAGTGATAGTTACAGATCACGGGACCCAGTTCGATTGCCACTATTTTAGGAAACAATGCTCGGAGTTAGGCGTTTCCCTTAGATTTGCTTCTGTAGCACATCCGCAAACTAATGGCCAAGTAGAGAACGCTAACAGATCTATTTTGCAGGGTCTGAAAAAGAAGCTGGCAGCAGCCAAAGGCCTCTGGGCCGAAGTTTTGCCAGAAGTGCTATGGGGACACAGAACAACGCCAAATGAGTCGACAGGCGAAACCCCTTTCAGCTTAACATTCGGGGTAGATGCTGTCCTACCTGTAGAAATTGGCTCGACAAGCCAAAGAGTCACTGAGTATGAAGAAGAAGTTAATAACCAGGCCCTACGAGAAGACCTGGATTTGGTGGAAGAATTCAGAGAGAAAGCTAGAATAAAAATGCTCGAAGACAAGAGGGCTATGGCTAGGAATTTCAAAAAGAGAATAAGGAACAGAGAACTTAAAGAGGGGGATCTAGTCCTCAGAAGAGCAATCTTCAAACCTGATTCAAATCAGGGAAAACTCGGACCAAACTGGGAAGGCCCGTACATGATAATTAAAGAGGTCAAACCCGGAACTTACAGACTCAAAGACCTCGATGGCAAGGAGCTAAGAAACGCATGGCATGTAGAGCATCTAAGAAAATACTGCATGTAATCTTTTTCCTTGAATATTTGAGTACTATTTATGATCATATCCTTATTTCCGCCCAAAGTTTTCCGTTAATGATTGTAGAAGAAGGAAGTCAAGTCCCAATAAAGGGAAGTCGAGGATCAAGGCAAGGGGGCTCGACTCCCAAGATCTAGATCAAGGGGCACGATCCCCGAGGTCCAAGGCTGGGGGCACGACCCTCCCCCCAAAAGCCATCAAATTATCTTTCAATCAGGTAAAGAGTTTTGAAAAGGCATGACCCAACAAAACCAAGTACGAAAAAAGAAAGAGACAATAGATCAACGAAAAGAAAAACTCTTTTCATTAAAGACGAAAGTCTTCATTACAAAAGGCAAATATAATGCTTTAAATACAATGCCTATCACTCATCCTCAGAGCTCGAAGAATCATCAAAAAGCACATTCTCCCTAATAGTTAAACCATGCCTTTTGGCATAACGATCAAGCTTCTCCTGAAGTGCAGTAGTGACGTCATCCGTGGTATCAGCAGCAGATTGAGCATAAAGACTTTTCAAATCATCCTTGTATCCCTGCCCATAACGAAAATCCTCTACTGCCTGGACCTTTATATCCTCTAGAAAAGCTTGCAGATCTCTGAATTGAACTTCCACGGAACCACGAGCTGTCTGTGATACCTCTAACTCAGATTGAAGCCTCTTATACTCAGACTGAAGCCTCTCATACTCAGCCTTGGCCTCTTCTTGAGCCCTCAGGGAGGCCATCCAGTCAGTCCGGAGTTGGCGACGCTCGAAATTTACTGAAACAACCTCTTCTTGAGCTATTCTGGTTGTCTCACGAGTGGCAATAAGCTCGGCCTGGATTGTAGCCTCCGAGCTCCTGGAACGCTCCTCAAATTCCTTAAAAGCAACCTCAGCCTCAGCGAGCCGCTGCTCATATTGTTCCACGAAGCGGTAGGCCACGCTGAGACCCACGGACATTTGTGATAATCAAAGCAAGGTCAGAAAAGCACAACTCAGATAAAAATAAAAGAATTTTTTTTTAAAAAAAAAGGGGTACCTTGTGGCGGGCCTTTTCGAAAGCCTCTTGAGCAAAGAGGTGTAACTGATCCCTCGGAAGATCATCCAGAGAACTCACCACAGTATCAGGATCCTCAGGAACAGGGGGAGACCTTGGACGAGACTAGGTCGAGCCCTCGGGAGCAGGTCGAGATCTCGGACGAAGCAGGTCAGAAGATCTGGCAATAGAAAGAGGCGCATCCTTAACCAAGCCACTGCCCTCGGGCATGATACCAAGCACCTCTCCATAAGAGGGAGTTTCACGAATAGCAACAACTTCTTTAAAGGCTTCAAATCTTCGAGCATTGCTTTCAGGAGTAGGCAAAGAGAAATCCCACATGACAAATGGCTCGATCAGAGTGTACTCAGATGAACTATCTGACTGAATCACTTTTCTTCGTGGCCTAGCAACCTTCTTTAGTTTTTTGCTGGGACCACCTTTAACCTTCTTCTTTCCATCTCGTTTAGTAGTGCGGGCTCTTTATGCCTCAGCTCGGGTTTCCTGAGCAATCGCTTTTACCGGATCAAGTCTGCCAGCCCTGGTGGTTCGAGCCTCGGAAGCACCAGGAGGCATTTGCTGTTGAGCCTCGGGGATAGCGGTACCTGCAACGGCAAAATAAGAGTCAGCAGTGCAAAAAGAGAAGCTTAAAAATACATGTATGAAAATTTTTAATTACCTTCATAGATCAGAACATCAGCCTGGAACCCAGTGGCTGGAGAAGATGAAACCACAGCAACAGGGCATCTACGTAATGGAGAGCGAGCAACAGCCGAAGGTCCCGCCTCGGCATTAACACACCTCAACTGACCATAAATGCCGGAGGCTAAAACAGCTTCACGTGTTAAATAGAGGACATCGCGCACAGGCCGAGCTCAACGAAGAATGTAAGAAGTCATAAGTCTCTCGGCTGGGGTCAGGAGAGGAGGCTCACGATAAGCATCAAGCTCAGTGCGAGGTAAATGCCTGAAGAGTCTTCTGACTGGGCATTTGAAAGGATAAGTGACGAACACAAACTTGTTGTGCCATCCTCGGTTGCTAAAAGGCCAATTAAAAAATAAACGATGACTGGGCCTAGTAGAGAAGGAGTATACACCGAAATTCTTGGGGTCATGAATCAATTGATGAAATTGACAGAAGAGATTAAGGCTCGGAGTAAGACCAAGCGACTTGACCCAAACATAATAACCTACTACCCCCCTCCAACCATTAGGAGCAAGTTGACAAGGAACAATGTCAAAGAAATTAAAGATACGAACGATAAAGGCAGGGAGAGGAAGATGGAGAAACTGAAGAACGAGATGGGGTAAGGCTACTTCCCCTACCCCGGGTCGACATGCCACATCCTGATGGCGAGGAATTCTAATTTCATAACCATGTGGAAAGACACCTTCGTTGTGAAGCTCGCGTAATTCAGCTTTACCAAAGTTACATTTGTAGTACAAGGCAGAAAAATCCGTTTGGGCGTCGGGGTCAAGATCAGGTATTACGGCCCTAGAAGGAGGAGGAGAAGGCTCGGGTATCCCAGAAATCATCTCTAGAGTAATGTGAGGAAGAAAAGGATTCGGATCACATTGAGGGATGGTTTGAGAAGTTTCGGACTCAGTAGGATTCGGACTAGATTCCGGCGGATCGACTTCATCAGTCCTAACAGACCTAAGTGGTCGAGCGGGAACAGGAACCCCAAAGGGTGGAGGTGAAGAAGATGGGGGAATAGCTGAGACTAAAGGGTCAGTATGAGTAGCCCCGTGAAGACCGAGGCCTTGAGTCGCAGCGGGGAGAGCGACAGTAACCTCCATAATTTTTGAAGAAGAAATCGAAGAGGAAGACGCCATAAAATTATATATATACGAATGATGAATGTAAAAAGAGGTTAAATGATAGAGGATAGGGTACCGGAGAGTCCGAGGTATTGGTGGCGGCGCCGAGGTGGTTGACGTCGGTGAGGTGGTGGTGTCGAGGTGTTGGTGGCGGCGCCGAGGTGGTTGACGTCGATGAGGTGGCAGTGCTGAGGTGTTTATGGCGGCGCCAAGATGGTTGGCGTCGACGAGGTGGTGGTGCCGAGGTGTTGGTAGCGGCGCCGAGGTGGTTGGCGTCGAGGTGTTGCACCGAGAATAATAAAACTAGCTCAAGGTGTATGAGCTTTGGAGAGAAAGAGATGAAAGAATGAGAGAGAAGAGTGTTTGAAAAGAAGGTAAAGTGTTTGAGTGTTGGAAAGAAGTATTTATAGGAGTGAGTGGGAGGGAAACCAAGAGTTTCAAATTTGAAAATGGGAGGGAATACCAAGAGTTTCAAATCTTCACCATTAATTCAAAAGTCATTTCACCAGATCTTGACAAGTGGCAAGACAACATTAATGGTGGTAGGTGACAAATTGCACAGATAACAATGTGATTTTAGAATGATTTGTCGACTAGATTCGACGTTGCCATGGCCTCATAATCAGTTCCCGAACCTATTTTATAGCTCCAAGAACTGAGGGGGCATCATGATACGGGATAAAACCTTTGATTTTTCTTGAATTCGCGCACTAATTCTTTAATTAAAAGAAAAAAAGTGCAAACAGGGAATCCGAGGTCCTATGGACCTCGGACAAAGAGTCCAAGGTCCACAGGACCTCGGACCAAGATAGTCCGAGGTCCAGTGGACCTCGGACGTGGAGTTCGAGGTCCACAGGACCTCGGACCGAACATCCGAGGTCCAGTGGACCTCGGACCGAGCAGGTCCGAGGCCCAGGAAGTCCGAGGTCCCTAGGACCTCGGACCAGGGTGGTCCGAGGTCCTGTGGCCCTCGGACGTGGAGTCCGAGGTCCACAGGACCTCGGACCGAGGTGGTCCAAGGACTATTGGTCCTCGGACCAAGGAAATCCGATGACCTGTGGTCCTCGGATATGCTGATCCGAGGTCGGACCTCGGACGTTAACACCCGAGGTCTACGGACCTCGGGTATTTTTACAGTTGGTCAGAATACTTAGCTCTTCGTAAATAATTGCTGGGTCACAGTTATCAACCGTGGATAAATCCTACAAAATTAGACGAGGCATAGGGCTATTCCAAAAGTCACTTTTTAAGACCTCAAGCTAAGAAGTGCTGGTTCGCATTGTTTCATAAACTTAGAGAATCCCCAACTAGTCTCCCACTAAATCATCTAAACAATTGTCCACTGGCCCTTTAATAATCCACACATGTTTGTAATGATGATCCACTACTGCACCTTTAATCTTTTGACTCAACTGCAATGATAACATCTCTTTTGTGACTCAGCAACCATGTGACTTGTCTTTTAAACCAGAAGCCAAGATGCCTATAAAAGGCAGTAGATTGAGCAAGGAAAAGGGAGTACATCTGATACTCACACTTATACACATATATTCATCTCCTTCTCTGCAGAAGCACAAAACTAACTTAAGCGTCTGAGTGCTAATACGGGCTAGACCCGTCAAGCTCTCTTTGTTTTGCAGGCATCAAGGTGGAGCGTGAAGGCCACTTGCGACACGTCATTTTTCTACCTTAACAACGAGGTTCTTCAAATGCCGAGTGTCGAAATTAAGCGATCTATTCTTACCTGGAAGAATTGTGAAGGTGAAACAGCACTATGTTAGTAGATAAACTTGATTAGGACTCTATTAAATTAGTTCTAATTAGTTTAAAATTGGTTTTTTGACTAGGTAGTCTTTTCCTAGTTGGTAACGGTTTTATAGAACCATATCCTAATCGGTAATTGTTTGTTATGAATCTATAAACAGGGGTAAGTTTTTTCAATTGTAGTCATACCAAATATTAGAGCAATAAAGATTTCATTTAGAGTTTCCATAATATTTTTCTTTTATTTTCTCTCTACGATAAAATATTTTCTTCCATATTCTAACAAACAGGTATCAAGAGCTCGATAAAGATGATGGGGAATGATATGTTTTGAGTCTGGGTCAACTTTTTGAGAAAAATTACGCAATTTTATTGGAAGATAAACATTGTGTAATAAATGATGAAAATAATTTTTTGATAACAAAAGTGTCTATAACAAGAAATAAATTGTTCTATTAAATATTCAAAACGATGTAGCAAAATGTCTTAAAACTTGTGTAAAAGAAGTTTATTGGTTATGGCACTTGCATTTTGGGCACATAAATTTTGAAAATCTTTCTTTAATGTCAAGAAAAAATATAGTGCATAGATTACCTTCCATCAATCATCCGGAATAAACTTGTGAGGGATGCCTTTTTGTAAAACAAGTTAGGAAAAGTTTTCTAAAAGAGATTACATCAAGAGCAACAAGACCACTAGAACTTATCCATACTGATATTTGTGGGCCAATCAATCCTTGCTCCTATGGTAAAAATAAATATTTTATTCTTTTTATTGATGATTATAGCCGTAGGACTTGGGTGGTTTATTTTTTAAAAGAAAAATCTGAAGCTTTTTGCAAGTTCAAGAAATTTAAAGCTCTTGTTGAAAAAGAAAGTGGTTGGGAGATTAAAGTTTTGAGATCTGATAGAGATGGAGAATTCATATCAAGAGAATTCAATAATTTTTGTGAAGAGAATGGCATTCAACGTCCTTTGACAGCTGCTCGATCAACTCAACAAAATAGAGTTGCTGAGAGAAAAAATAGAGTTGTTCTTGAGATGGTTCGAAGCATGTTGAAGTCTAAAGGAATGCCTAAAGAATTTTGGACTAAAGCAGTTGATTGTCCAGCCTATCTGTTGAATAGTTGTGTCACAAAAAGTCTCTCTAACAAGACACAATTAGAAGTATAGAGTGGAAGAAAACCAACCATCAAGCACTTAAGGGTTTTTGGAAACATTGCTTATACTCATGTTCCTGATCAAAATCGAGCCAAGTTTGATGACAAATGCCAAAAACTAGAATTCATTGGCTATAAATCCTACTAATGGAAGAATTATTATGAGTAGAAATGTCCAGTTCAATAAAGAAGCTAAGTGGGATTGGAATGTCAAAGAGCAATTAGAATACAAATTCCTACCCATACAAGAGTAAGAAAAAGAAGTTAATGAAGATTCTATATCTCTAACTCCATCTCCACATCAAGATCTGACTTCATCAAAAGAAAACATAACTCCAACAACTTCAAGTTCGCATGAAAAGACCCCTTGTTTCAGAAGTTTGAATGAAATTTACGAGGTAACTCACAATTTAAATGATGAGCTAACTCTCTTTTGTCTACTTGCTGATTGTGAACCAATGAGCTTTAAAAAAGCTAACGAGAGTGAAAGATGAAGATAAGCCATGGATGAATAAATCAAGACAATAAAAAAAAAATGACACTTGGGAGTTTGCAACTTTACCCAAAGGCCACAATGCCATTGGAATAAAGTGGGTTTACAAGATGAAGAAAAATACTAAAGGTAAAGTTGAAAGGTACAAGGCAAGGCTGATTGCAAAAAGCTATAGTCAACGAGCTGGCATTGACTATGATGAGGTATTTGTTCCTATTGCATGCTTGAAAACTATAAGATTTATCATATCTCTAGCAACTTAACACAGATGGAAGATTTAGCAATTGAATGTTAAATCGGCATTCTTGAATGATTTTCTTGACGAAGAGGTTTATATTCAACAACCATTAGGCTATGTGGAGAAAGGGGGCGAAAATAAGGTATTAAAGTTGAAGAAAGCTTTTTATGGCTTAAAACAAGCTCCAAGAACTTGGTATAGTAGAATTGATGAATACTTCCATCATAATAATTTCTTTAAGTATTCGCATGAGCATGCTTTCTACACCAAATGTGAGAATGAAGACATGTTGATTGTTTGCTTATATGTGGATAACTTAATTTTTACTGGCAACAACCCAAACTTATTTGAAGACTTCAAAAGGACAATGGCAAGAGAATTTGAGATGACTGATATTAGACTCATGTCTCATTATCTTGGAATTCAAGTGAAGCAAACAGATGAAAGAATATTTATTTTTCAAGAAAGCTATGCAAAGAAAAATTCTCAAAAAATTCAAGATGGAAGATTGCAAGCCTGTCAACACTCATGTTGAATGTGGAGTACAATTGTCAAAGGATGATGAAGAAGAGCATGTAAATCTAACACTTTTCAAGAGCCTGGTTGGAAGCTTGAGATACTTGACCTGCACAAGATCAAATATTTTCTCTGGTGTAGGACTTGTGAGTCACTTTATGGAGGCTCCTACCAATACACATCTAAAGACTGCCAAAAGAATTCTTCGCTACATCAAAGGAACTCTTGACTATAGACTTTTATACACCTACTCAGAGGATTTCAATCTTGTAATGTATAGTGATAGCGATTGGGCTGGTGATCTTGATGATCGAAAGAGTAGTAGTGGATATCTTTTCTTCATGAGAGATACAACATTCACTTGGAGTTCTAAGAAACAACCCATTGTCATATTTTTTACATGTGAAGCTGAATATGTAGCTACTACTTTGTAACGACCCCCATGTTTTAAGGGCTTAATAACTAAAATTATGGGATTCTTGTCTCGTTTATTTTGGTTTAACATTAGATATTTTGGCTAAGTCTAGAACTTATAAAAAAAAACAAATTCCTATCTTAAGTTATCACACGGGAAGAATTAAAAATTCGCCAAAATAGTTTCTCAAAATTTTTGGTAAGGGTTAATCTCCTATAATTTTTGCCTACATAATGTTCCAAACACGTTTCTGATAGACTTATCTTATATTTATATAGCCTTGAGAGAAAAGCAAGAAGGTGGAGTTAGAGAAATAGACAAAATTCATAAAGGCAATCAATAGAAATTTTGCGCACGTCGTAGGTAAGTGTTGCTAAGGCTCTTTGAATTTGATAGAACAATGAGATAGTTCATTAAATATTAAATTTTGTAGGATTATGAAGTTTCTTAAGAGAGTGATAGTGTTTTTTTTATGCTTTTTGAAATAGGATTATAATCCTTGGGTTTACGATTCTCAAGCTCTCAAGTTAGTTTTGTTATTGCGTAAATTTAAGGTAAGTAGGAAGATCTCATATAATCCTTGTAAATATTTCTTTCAATTTACCCTTGTGAACAAAGCATATATTATGTGTATATATATATGGATATATATTGCGTTGTGGACCTATTTTTCAACTATTGATTTGGATATAGACCTAGAAGTTGTTATGTTTTGACACCCAAAATCTTTTTTTTCTTTTCTTTTGCTATACGTTCAGTTGATTACGAGGAGTATAGTTTAAATTAATGAATGGTGTTATTACTACCTACTTACTTCTCCATGCATATGTAGGGGTAGTCATAGTGGTATAGGTAGGGGCAGTGGTTTAGGGATTGATAGTGGCATTGGTTGAGGCAGTCGTAGTGGTATACGTAGAGGCAGTGGTAGGGGGACTGCCAGTGGCATTGGAAAAGGCATTAGCAGTGGCATAGGTAGGGGAAATGACATTGGTGTTGCTAATGTTAGTGAAAATGCTAGTGGTTTGACAACTGTGAATCCTTCTAGAGTGTACACAAGTTTCAGAAACAATGCATTAAGTGGCTTTACCTCCGGTGCATCCTCAACTATAAATCCCTCTAGTACATCCATGACTGATGATTTGAAGAAGAGAAAGGCTAAAAGAGCAATGCTACCGACCATTTTTGAGAATTTGAAAAAGATGAGGCATTTCATACCTTGACTTGAATTGTTTGCTGACTTTATGATTCCTTGGGTATTGAATTGTTTTTGGACAAGTTTATGTGATGTATTATGTTTTTGTACATGTTTATGTGTGGTTTTTGGACAGTTTTATGTATGGTTTTTGGACAAGTCTATGTGTGGTTATTGGACAGATTGACTTCCACGAAGTCATAAAATATGTTTATTATTATAGCATACATTGTTCTCATGTTTTTGCTTGCTATTGTTCTACTATAGAAATGTTGGCTTATTACATACATAAGTCATTAAGTGTAACAGGAGATGAATATTTGTGCAAGAAGCGTAATGGTTATATGCCCACGTTCATAGCATAGATGTGCTATGCTCGTTGTTTCTTGTAGGTGAAATCTTGATGTATGTAGAGTTAAATTGGAATTGACTGTTCAATCTTTAGAGTTAAAGAAAATACCAATCCATAAATATAACATTTGTTTACAACACATGCACCATTGTAAATGGTGTTAAAGGAAATACCGTTCAATAAACGTAATATTTTTTACAACATATTCTAACATTTATTTAAATAACAAGATAAAAACAACTAGACCATTGAAAAAGCAAAGGCACAAGTGCCAGTAAGAAGCATTTGTAACTTCACTATCTCATTGTTAGGGATCTTTTGCCTCATAGGCCAATTAACTTCCTTTCCATCTTCAACACATTCCATTGTATCAAACTTTTTAGGTGGAACCAAAGGTGGCCCACCCGGTGTCCAACTTGCAGTACGTGGGTTACACCAATCCCTGAAGGATCTACAAGTAAGACACCAGTAGAATAATCGACCTCTTGTTTCCAAAGCTTTCAACACCACTCTAATATTACACCATTGCCCACAACGATATCGATGATGTACATAGCGCAAGTTGAGTGAATTATATCTTGATGTTCTACTACTCCCTGTTGACATTCTTCAAAAAATTTAAAACACACTGTTAATATATAAAGATACAATGATTAGAGCAAATGAAAAAAGTAAATAAAAAAAAGATCACATGACTTCGGAAAATATGGGTCATGATCACTACAACATTAGTCAAAATTAAACAATTGCAGATTTCATGAAAATATGGGTCAAGCCTATGATGCTTTAACACCACATTCATAAAAGAACATTGAAATCACACTAGTAAATTCCACAAATAGCTCGTTCAGCTCTTGAAATAGCATAAAATAATTTGAGAAAAGTTGAATTGAGGAAAAAAAATTAACATGGCTTTGGAAATATAGGTTAAGTGAGCTTACAATAATTATAAAGCAAAACATTGTTAAATTAGTAATAACATATTACCAATAATATTTTTTTTAAAAACACAATAAAGTAAGTTAAAGAGCTGAACCTGCCAAAGATGAGGAGACTTTGCGAAAATAAGTATACATTGTTAAATTAGTAATAACATAATAGATATAATTAATAATAATAATAATAATAAGATCAAGTTGAAGAGCTGAACCTGCCAAAGATGAGGACACTGCGAAAATAAGGGTCAAATTGGTGCAGGCCCTTTTAAACTAAAATCAAGGGCTTTTTGGTCAATTTAAGCCTCATAAAATGCTCAAAAAATTGCCCAAATGCTTCTTCCGCGCGTGAATAGCACATTTAACAGCAAAACTAACGAAACATAAATGGAGGGGGGTGCTGTGAGAACTTTCTAAAAACACAGGAGTGTTTTTGATAGTTTTGAAAACATAGGGGGGTAACGTAATTTTTCTCTAATATTTTTAAAAGAACAACAGTGACGATTCATCCCCACTCAAGCAGCGATTGTCATTGTTTAAATAGTGACTGTCGCGGTTTGACCAGGACGAACTCATCATGGCCACATGGTGAACTTTAGTCACCGATCGCAGTGACTTCGTCATTGCAATCAGTGACTCAAAGTCACCTTGCCCTTTTTTTTTCTATCTTTTAGTTTTCTTCTTATTTCTTTTATTTTATCTTATTGTTTAAAAAAAATTCTTTGACGTATTTTAAACTTCTTGGAGTAAAGTATTGTCCTCCCACTGTCTTAAATGCAATTCAATTTTTTTTTTTTTTGTTAAAGTAAAGTTGTTCATTTTATTATTCCTAATAATTTCTATAACCTATATTTTAGTGAACATGTATTTGTCTCAAACCTTCTAAGTGTGGATCAACACATTATCTTTCACTTTAAATTTTCACTGCACCACTATTTTATATATTTTAGTTGTTCAAAAAGCTCAGTTAAGATTTGGGACAAAGAGTTTTTAATGTGATCGTATCATTATATTCGCGAGGAGTTTTATCTCAACTTACATTGTGCCATTTGGATGTGAACCTAAATACCGTTATTCTGAGGCCGAACCTTTGTGCCCTTGTTAGTGGGGATCGTACACCAACATATCGTGGGGTAGTACCCTATCATTTCGTAAGGGATTCCCGTTTGGTTTTGTTAATATGTGGTACAACAAATTTCTTTTTGGACTGTGCTACCAGGATTGTAACTTCGACCACCACATCGTTGGATATCCTATTGGTACATTTTGGTTTAGTTATTATGGCACTATTGATATATTTTTGTTCAGTTTTGTTACTCGAATCGTGGTCTTACATATGGTTTATGACTTCCCTCATACCCCTTACATTTTGGAACATCTCATGAAATCTTGTTTATCTCCGCAAAGGTTTTGTTATCTTTTCATTAAATTAATTGTTACATATTAAACAATTTAATTTTATGCAATAATATCATATACTGTATTTAAGGGGTCTACTACTTACTAAGATCGCATTATCATTTTGTATTTGTTTTCTTGAATCTATATTTTCGCAGATGGCTAGAATTGGGTGATTTCGCTTGAGGACAAAAGGCTAGACGACCTCATATGCTGCTCGGTCTTGTAGAGCCTTAGAATAAATAGACGTTTTATTGGCATTAGACTTATTGGATATTGAATTTTCGTATGCTTATGGACTTTTCCTTTTAGAATTTTGTAAACTTTGGAGTTCTTTTAAATTTTGATTTGGAGACGTGGACCATTTAAACTGTGTCTATGGTTTTAGATGCTCTGGAATTATCACATTGCTTGTGGATTTTAATTTAAATATGTTTAGTGCGTTGTGGATCTAAGAAGGACATTTCTTCTTAGGTGCACGACAATCATACTTTTCAAAATTTACTTTTAGTGAATTTTGGGGGCATGACATACTTCATGTGTCTGCCATGCTTTATGGTTAAGGAATTTGATGAAAGAATTTAAGATGTCTCAAGAAGAGCCAGTAGAGATTTATATGGATAACAAATCCGCAATTGTCTTAGCCAAGAATCTAGTCTTTCATGAAAGAAGTAAGCACATTAACACATGTTACCATTTTATTAGAGAATGCATCACAAGGAAGGAAGTGAAGATACATTATGTGAAGTCTCAAGATCAAATTGTGGACATTCTCACAAAGCCGCTCAAGAGTGACGTGTTCATGAACCTTAGATCTTTGCTCGGAGTTACACGAGTCAAATCAAGTTTAAGGGGGATGTTAGTAGATAAACTTGATTAGGACTCTATTAAATTAGTTTTAATTAGTTTTAAATTGATTTTTTGACTAGGTAGTCTTTTTCTAGTGGGTAATGGTTTTATAAAATCATATCCTAATCAGTATTGGTTTTTTGTAAATCTATAAATAGGGGTCTTAGTAATAAATGATCGTCATTTTGAACATCCCAATAATGAGATGAGGGATACACAATTATATATATATAGCAATTGAAAGAGGTTGTGAAGATATTGTAGACTCAATTTTAGAAAATTGCCCATCACCAAGTTATAATAGTCCTTGTGGTAGAAATGTTTATTACATGCAGTACTTGTACCTAAAAATAGCATATGCATAGGTAAGTAATTTTCACAAGTAGTGCACACAAGGTATGCTTAATTATTCATATGTGCCACATATTTCAATGGATTTTGCACTTTAAATTGCATGTTGTTTTCTAGATGCATAATCATACAACAAATTGAAAATTAATGAGAATTTTTAGATGTCATGCATCCCATTTTTATTACTCAGTTATAACATTTTATGTGAATACTTAATTGGTATATTAAAAGAAGTGAGAAATAAAAATAAATTGTTATTTTAACATATCAATTAATGCATTCAAATATGAGGTAAAAAAATAAATGATCGAAATTGATTGTGTCTAGTAACGCTCAAAATTAATATCAACAAATTGTGATTGCATCACTGTAGTAACTAATGGAAAAAAAAAAATTTGTGCTTAGCGTGGTAATCAACTTTTCTTTCGTGCTTTGTTCTCTTACAGCTTCTATTCTACTCAAGAAGACCATAGAATTAACAAAACAAGCAGATGAATCTGGATGGACTCCGCTTCATTATGTTGTCTGTTAGAGTTTATGCAGTATAAGTATGGATTAATTTCAAAACAATAGGACTAATTTGCTCAATCGACGGAGTTCTGTGGTGAATATAAAAAACTGATGCAATTACTTAGTGTAAAGTGAATCTGTTACAGATGATGTTGCAACATTAACTTGAATATCAGTTCTATCACAGACCATTAGCAATCTGTTTCTTGTTTAGTCAGTTTGTTCTACTTAATGTTCTAACATAGCCAGTAAGAATGAATAGCAGCAAAAATAAAACCTTGTAACATAAATAAAGAATACCAAGATTTAACATGGTTCAACTGTGCGGTCTACGTCCATGGGAGCTCCCCTGGTCCAACAAACCTATTTATTAAAAAATATAATCATTTACAACACCAATGGACTTACACAAGTAAAGGCTCCCTCTTGACCTTTGATGCCTTGATGATGAACTCCTCAATGAACTTTGGTTTGGCGAGCTCCCCTCGACCTGCAATGTTCTCCCGAGAACTTGTACTTTCTTCTCCCGAAGAATGAATAAAGAAAACAATAATCTAATCACTCAAAGCCTCATATAAATCGCTCATGACTTACTGTCAACCAAACAAATAGAGTTGCAACTAAAACAACTAAGCACTCAATGACAGTTCGTGTTGCAACATTACATGGAACACTGGATAGAACTCTTTTATATTTTCTTTGTTGCTCTCTATCTGCCTTCCTGTCGTGACTGCTGCTTCATATAAATACAAGATTACTGCTGCAGGTCATCTTAGGCTGCAAGAAAAAGCCTTGACTCATAAAACCTATTCTTCATTTCTTTGTGAATATGTAATAAATGTCATTCCTTAATCAACACAAATCTTCTTCTTATATGATAAGTTATCATAAGATTTTTTCTGCACAATATAAAAGGTAAAAGCACAAGTATGGTAATATCATAAGTTTTGCAAAACATAGCCAATCAATAATTGCCTTAATAATCTCTAATCAATTAATCAATCTCCAATCAATCTAATTGTCTTAACAATCTCCCCCTTTGGCTTTGTTTTGGCAAAACCCTGATATGACAGTCAATGAAACCTCCTACAACCCAAGTGCAAAAAGGCAGGTGCAACAAATGAAGATCCTGTTGCAACATTCAGTAAAACAGCAGTATTAGAGCAACACAAATAAGAGAGTATCAAAGCAACGATCAACCTGTTGTAATATGCAATGGAACACCAATAGAAATGTATCAGATTAGACAAACTAGTACTCCTGTATAAGAAAGCAATCTTGTTGCAACAGATACTAAAACAACCATGCAGTAAACTAACAGAAACACAAACAAATCAGGAGCAACACAACATATTACTCCTCATTTTTGCCAAACCAAAGGCAAAGAAGTAGATGCAAAGTATCAGAGCAATAAAGTTAGCAACACAGATAAGGATGTATCAGAGCAGCAAAAATAATGATCTTGCAAAAGATAGTAACCTAAAGATGATAATCCTATTGCAACACTTAATAAAATATCACAGACAACAATCAAACTAAATACCACAAAAATCAATAGCAACAATAGACATACCAAGTAGCAATAGTAGAAAATAGTAAACATTAAAACCAACAAAGTTTTAAAAGTAACAAAGTAATTCTCCCCCTTTTTGGCAAAGTAAAGGCAAATGAGGCAAAAGAGCAGCACAATAAGTTCATCAAGTCAACAACAAAAAAACACAACATCATGCGGAAGGTTTTATCAAATGCTCCATTAGAGCTTTCTGTCCCTTGAGAAGCTGAGAAAAAGTCTGAAAGGTTTAATCCTGATTAGCTTGATCATTACTCTGCTCTTTCTTGAAGTGGATGCAGCTGTTGCCACATGACAAATGGATTAGTGGAATTACTAGCACTCCTAGTGAGTGGTGCTATTGCAAAATTAGTAGTCTCCCCCTGAATGTCAACCTTGTGCGAACCCTGAAGAAATTTCAAAGAGAAAAAATAAAGGAGAGAAACAGAATAAAAATGAAAAGACATATAAAAAATTGTTGAAAAATCGTGTCCTAATTGCCATCATGAGTCAACTTAGGCAACTATCAATCCCATGATCTTGGGAATTTCAAGACCTGCACAAATGGAGTAACTGTCAATTTGAGAAAATCCAAAAATCCGGCGCAAACACTTTCCTTTTTGACCATTGATGTATTCCACAATGAAGTTGCAACATGTTGACATAGTTATCCAAAAACAATTTAGAACCGATATTGCAACAGAATTTTCAACAGTATCTCCAATTTGCTCAAAATCCCCTGAGATTTCACCCTTCCTTTTTTTTTTTTTGAAAATTAAAACAGAATTAAAATGCATGATATGTTTAAGAATCATGAAGTTACTTAAGAAATTATACTCATCAATATTCATTTCAGACAAGGATTTAATTAATGAACCATGTGTGTGTATGAGAAGTAGAAATTCAAATAACTTTTACCATCAAATCTGCAAGGTGCAGGAACTCTCCCAATCAGCTCAAACATACCTGATCATCTATTCATCTCGTAGGAAAAACACAATTTTTTTCTTGTTTCAGCTCATGTGGTAACTGGACTCTTGTATACAATATTTCTTTTCACATGTATTTTTTTCTTTGTTGTTTTAGCTCATGTTGCAACTAGTAGCTTTCACACTAATTCCTTTTATTTTGGATTAGGTAGCTCTTTCCAGTGCCTGTCAACAACATCATTTCCTGCCTTTTTTTTTTTTAATCTCAAGCATGAATAGAATATAGGAATGGATTTAGAAAGACTTCTATCTTGATCCCTAGTCATCAAAAAGTTCAAACTCCTCCACTTGTAGACTATCAAGATTAGCTTTCTCAATCAGTATTCAGTGTGTACAAGGAAGTATGGTTCACTAACTAAATCACAAGTTGAATTGATTATTAAACTTTCAAATTTCTCAAGCTTCTTTCATGACCCTGTGGCAAACCATGATGCAACATTATAAACTACCAATTCCTAAAGCTTTTTTCAAGGTTTCAAACCTCAAAGGATCTAAAGTTTTAGTAAAAATATCTGTCAATTATTTTTATGTTGCAACATGTTCAAAAACAATGGTTCCGGTTTCAACAAGTTCGCGGATAAACTTATTTAATTCCTTATGCATGGCATTTATCTAGAATTCATCCTCTAATGCATCTTTCACATTTTTGAGTTCTAAGGGAGAAATGTAGCACATATACCTTACCATGTCCCTATAGTTCAGCTTGGGTTTACCTCGAGTTGGGATTCCATCATGTATTGATCCAATCACATCCTTTGTAGCATGATTTATATGAACTTGAGGCATTACAGCTTGAATTTCCTTAGTGTTATCTTATGTTGTTTCGCTGTTTGTTGTAACATTGCACGTACCATTGTCTTTCTGCACTGTTTCCATTTTTGGCGTTGCAACAGTATCTGTCACAACAGATTTCTTCGTATGTTCTTCCTTCGGTGTTGTAACACTGTCTGCAACATCTGCATTCGTCTTATTGGTGCTTCCTTCTTCTAGCAATTTTCCTGTCTGTTTGCTCATTAGCTTTGGCACATATCGTACTGCACCTACATTCACAATCTTGGTCAGTAATTTATAATTTAAATGTCCAAATCTCTGGTGCCAAATTTCAGCGTTGTCACAGGTATTGTTGTAACACGACAATAATTGTTCATGAGATGGTGTAAGCATGTAGCAGTTGTCAGATGACATTTTTCCTGTAAGCGCACAATTGTTAGTCACATCTAACACATGACACCCATCTTTAGTAAATTTTACATACAAACCCTGATCATACAATTGACTGATACTAATAAGATTAGCTTTTAAACCATCCACATGCAATACTTTCTTGAGTCTCGAAAATACTTCAATATCTAAAGTTCCTCTCTCAAGTATTTTTCCCTTAACACTATCACCAAAAGTAACTTGGCATTCATCTTGCTCCTTGTATCTACTCAAGGCTTCACGCATATCTGTCATATGTCTAGAACATCCACTATCAAAAAACCAAGAGTTAGCAGCACAAGCTTGTGTAGTAGTATAAGTAGCAAAACAAGTTAAATCAGATTTTTTAACCCAAAATTGTCTTACTTTGTGTTGCAACAACACTTGAGATGATCTCTTTTGTTGATTAAGGAACTTATCTTTTTCCAGCATTCTTTGATACTTGAAGCACCGAGGTCTGATGTGTCCAGGTGTAAAGCAAAAATGGCAGATGGGATCAAACCTGCTATTTTTTCTTTGTTTCTTCTGCTGTGTTGCAATCTGTGTTGTAACATCAGTAGCTGAAATCGCGACATCTTGCTCCTGAACAGATTCTCCTGAACTTTTGACAAATACCGTCTTTCTAGAAGATTCTCCTCCATAAAAACCAAGTCCTGCATTGTCACTACTTGATTTCTGAATAGACAGCAAATGGTCAAGATTTTAGTCCCGGAATTTAGTATTTTCACATTACGCTGCATCTGTTTCAAGTCGTGTTGCAGCATCTGAACTTCATGCATTCTTCTGTCAGCCAGCTTTTCCAGTTCTGATTTTTGTTCCTCCAATTTTGCAATCCTTACCTCCAATTCTTGATTTTTTTTTTGGCACACAATCACCCATTTTTCATACATATCTTTGTACGTTTTCATGACTTCTTCGCTATCTAAGTCATCATCACTTTCTGA
The DNA here is from genome assembly GCA_037974665.1 of Ehretia macrophylla. Classification (NCBI taxonomy): domain Eukaryota; kingdom Viridiplantae; phylum Streptophyta; class Magnoliopsida; order Boraginales; family Ehretiaceae; genus Ehretia; species Ehretia macrophylla. The sequence goes on along the minus strand of CM075777.1, from coordinate 47,429,999 downwards.
CTCAGCACAATCATCTTCACTAAACACATCCTCTATTTCACTCAGTGTCGCAACAACTATATCACCTTCTTCTTCGGTCTGTTTGGTTTCTCGCTAGACTGTTACAACATTGAATGCAAAAAGTTACTGTTGTGCTCCTCGTCGCTTTCTGTGTATTCTTCCGACTCCTCATCACTCTAGGTAACATTCATTGCCCTTTTCTTTTTCTTCAAGATATTTGCACACTCAGATTGAATGTGACCAAAACCCTCACATTCATGGCATTGAATTCCTTTACCCTTTTTCCTTTCATCAGTCAGTTTAAAATTCTATTTTTTAAATATGTCAGACGGTGTTGCAAGAAAAGGCTTCTTTCCACCATTTGATTGTCCAAAGCCCTTTCTTCGCTTATCCTATTTTTTCAAAACATTGTTGAAATTTTTGGTAAGCACGGCTAAGGATTCAGAGATTTCAGAGTCCTCATCATCCGAAGAGCTTATTTTTTCTTTTCTTTCCACTTCAGTCCGCAAAACAATGCCTTTTTCTTTCATTTTTTGCTTAAACTTCATCTCAAAAGTTTGAAGTGGCCCCATCAATTCATCAATTTTGAGTTCATCAACATTCTTAGACTCTTTTATAGCAACAACTTTGATTCTAAATCTGTCTGGAAGAAAGCGCAAGGTTCTCCTCACAAGCTTTGAATCTGAATGCTTTTCTCCTAAAGCAAAAGATTCATTAGCAATGTCGCACAATTTGGCATTGAAATCGGCAATAGTTTCATCCTCCTGCATTCTCAGTTCTTCAAATCTAGTGGCAAGAATTTGCAATTTTGATCTTCTGACTGATGTTGTACCCTCATATGCTGTTTGCAATATCTCCCAAGTTTCCTTAGCAAATTCACACGTTGAGATTAAATTGAATTGATTTAAATCAACAACATTGAAAATTGCATTCAGTGCCCTAGAGTTCCAACTTGCTAAAAGATCTTCATCCTTGGTCTATTTTATTTCAGGTTTTATTGCAACATTGACCTGAGCATCCGTTTTGGTAGGAGTTGTCTAGTCAGTCAAGATAACTTTCCAAGCCCTCTCATCAATAGACTTGATGAATGCCCTTATTCGAGCCTTCCAGTACGAGTAATTTGCACCATCCAACAACGGTAGTTTAGTGATTGAGCCTCATTCACGCAAGATGTCTATACTTATTCCTGCAAGACAACAACTCAAAACTCCCAAGAATCTAACCGAATTAGTTTGTAACTTGCTCTTGATGCCACTTGTAAGAGTTTGTGCAGTATAAGTATGGATTAATTTCGAAGCAATATGATTAATTTGCTCAATCAACGGAATTTTATGGTGAATATGAAAAACTGATGCAATTATTTGGTATAAAGTGAATCTGTTACAGGTGATGTTGCAACATTAACTGGAATATCTATTCTATCACAGACCGTTAGCAATCTGTTTATTGTTTAGTCAGTTTGTTCTACTTAATGTTCCAACATATCCAGTAACAATGAATAGTGACAAAAATAAAATCTTGTAACAGAAATAAAGAACACCAAGATTTAACGTAGTTCAACTGTGCGGTCTACGCCCACATGACCTCCTCTGGTCTAACAAACCTGTTCATTAAGAAATATAATCAGTTACAACACCAATGGACTTACACAAGTAAAGACTCCCTCTTGACCTTTGACGTATTAAAAATGAACTCCTCAATGAACTTTGATTTGACGAGCTCCCCTCGACTTGCAACGTTCTCTCTAGAAAACTACACTTTCTTCTCCCAAAGAATGAATTATGAAGACAATAATCTAATCACTCAAAGCCTCATACAAATCGCTCATGACTTACTATCAAACCAAACAAACAGAGTTGCAACTAAAGCAGCTAAGCACTCAATGACAGTTCGTGTTGCAACATAACATGGAACACTGGACAAAACTCTTTTATATATTGTTTTCGTTCTTTGTCTGCCTTCCTGTCGTGACTGTTGTTTCATATAAATACAAGATTGCTACTGCAGGTCATCTTGGGCTTCAAGATAAAGCCTTGACTCAAAAAACCTATTCTTCATTTCCTTGTGAATATGCAATAAATGTCATTCTTTAATCAACACAAATCTTCTTCTCATATGGTAAGTTACTATAAGATTTTTCCTGCACAATATAAAAGGTAAAAGCACAAGTATGGTAATATCATAAGTTTTGCAAAACATAGCTAATCAATAATTGCCTTAATAATCTCCAATCAATTAATTAATTGCCAATCAATCTAATTGTCTTAACACTGTCTATGTTGGACATCGGGTACAAATGTTTATTAGTTTTGTTATGGAGAAATGTTTTACAAACAGCCTTTATTGTTTTTCTAAAATTTAAATTCGTCTTTATTATTTAGAATTCATCAATTTAGTCATTATTTTTTTACTAATTTTTTTTTAATTTAGTCATTGTTAAATTAAAATTATTTGAAAAATAATAGATATTAAATTGACTAATTCTGGACAATCAGATGAATTCTTAATTTTTTTTTAAATAATAGTAATTAATTTGATTAATTTTAAATAATAAAAATGAATTTGAGATTTTAGAAAAATAATAAGGAACATTTGCCCAAATTTTCCTTTGACATGACTGTATATTCTATTGGCATGAGACTTACGACATATCATATTGATAAGAACTTTTTCTTCTAAAAGTTTCTTTTCCCAATTATTACATCGATGTGTCCATAGACGAATTCCGGATTTTTTTTCTTAGTGGTACATGGGCAACTCTTTTTTTTTTAATAGGGATTAAATTAATTTTTTTTCTTAAAAAATATACACTCTTTAATATTTCTCGTTGGCCCCCAATAATACGAACCTAGTCAATATGTGTTGAGACCCAACACCAAGATTGGTAAAACAAACCCAAGATCTTTTCAAGAATGATAGAAACCGCGACCTGTTGCTTAGCAAAGCAAGAACCTTGGTATAATTGATGAAGACGCCACAAACAGGGGTGGAAAATTTGTTTGATAAGTCGAGGATGAATACCACAAGGAAACCTTGATAAGTTCGAAAGAGTCTCTTGGAGAACTCAAGGAGAATAATCTCATAATTTAATTATCAAAAACATCTCCCATCAAAGCTTGCATCTGTAAATTCGGGACTACGATGTTGACCCTTTACATTGATGTCATCCTCTTGATTATGAGCCATTATTAAAATTTGCCCTCACGTGTTTCACTCAACTCAATTTGGCTTTTACCCTCTAATAATCTTATACGCTCTGCCTTTTTCCTCTCGTATTCTCCCTTTAGTTCGTTTGAAACTAATCAACACTATCAAGAAGAACTAAGCAGCGAAACAATTCTGTCACGGAATCTGAATTTTCTCTTCTTTTTTTTTTTTGAAAGACCTCTAAGACTCTGAAAACAAATTTAGACAAAGAAAATTGAATAAAACCTGAAGAAGGAAACCTAGAAAAATAAGAAAAGTTGAAAAAGATCTATTTGAAAACACAAAAAATACCCAAAACTCCTAGCAAACGATGAAATTTGACCCTAAGAGGGTAGTGCCCATAGTAATATTGTAGGTTATGCTCAGAACGTCGTTTCCCTTCAGAAAAGTTTAGCCTCGAAGGCTATTGCAACCACAATTTTTTTTACTGTTCACTATAAATATATATATTTTTTTACTTTTCCCTAGTGTGAACACCTGATAAACTAGAATTCAAATTAATACTAAAACTAAAACTAAGATAGAATTACAAAGAAATTAAATCTTGACCAAATCTTCCAAGCTTCTTGAAACTTGAAGAATCTTGAAAATAGAATCTTGACTTGATTCTTTGCTAAAAAAATGCTCAAATGGTTCAATGAATATGGACAGCTGGTTCACATCATTCCCTCCCTCTTGAGAAGGATTTGTCCTCAAATCCACCGGGCTCAAAGACTAGCCTATGTGGTAGACCATGTGGTATGTCTTCGGGAAACAATTCAACTCCTCTGTGCAACCTGTTCCTCCTTTGTGTGTTTGGAACAACTGGTGGTTGTGCCTTTAGTGCTCTATCTTCAACCTTATCCAACCTCTCATGTAGTTGGTAAAGTTCTGCTCTCATTATCTGTCTCATCTTTCCCAACAAAAAAAAAGAAGAGAAAATTCAGATTCCGTGACAGAATTGTTTCGCTACTTGGTTCTTCTTGATAGTGTTGATTAGTTTCAAGCGAACTAAAGGGAGAATACGAGAGAAAAAAGGCAAAGCGTGTGAGATTATTAGAGGGTAAAAGCCAAATTGAGTTGAGTGAAACACGTGAGGGCAAATTTTAATAATGGCTCATAATCAAGAGGATGACATTAATGTAGAGGGTCAACAACCCGTAGTCCCGAATTTACAGATGCAAGCTTTGATGGGAGATGTTTTTGACAATTAAATTGTGAGATTATTCTCCTTGAGTTCTCCAAGAGACTTTTTTGAACTTATCAAGTTTTCCTTGTGGTGTTCAATCTCGACTTAACAAACAGATTTTTCACCCCCGTTTGTGGCGTTTCATCAATTATACCAAGGTTCTTGCTTTGCTAAACAACGGGTCACGGTTTCCATCATTCTTGAAAAGATCTTGGGTTTGTTTTACCAATCTTGGTGTTGGGTCTCGGCACATGTTGACCAGGTTGGTATCAAAGATTAGGTTTATCAGGTTTGCCTATCCTTTTCTTGGTCAAATTCGTGCGTCTAGGTTTATGTTATAATTTTCTTTCTTCGTTCTTGATAGAGTCTTTCTTTCTATTCCATTTCTTGTCTTGTTTCAATTCTGTGTGTTGTCTTGCTTCAAATTGGCCAAAACATAGAATCTTGAATTAGGGTTTCTTGTGCTTCTAAATTCGAATTCTTGGTTACTTGTTTGTTGTTTTCGTATCTGAAAATCAAGAAAAGAACATCAAGAAAAGAAAAGAGAAGTCAAGAAAAGAAAGAAAAGGGAGAAAAAATAATAATAATTCGGAGTTGAAAAGATCTTAGATTTGTTTTATCATTCTTAGAATTGAGTCTCAACACATGTTGACCAGGTTCGTATCACCCAAGTAAATCCACCATAGATATCACTAAGATGGCTTCGGCATGCCTTTGATAGCCAGATGTAATGGACAATCTTTGAAGCCATTAATAAATTTTAAGAGTAATTACGAAATTCTTTTCCCATACTGATGTTATAAGAGTAATTTAGGCTCGCGTGGTGGTGTCGCGAAGGTGACCGTGGATTAAAGATGCTCCTCAAGAGTCAAGAGTCTTGTTTGTTGTTTTTGCTAGCCCAGGCTGTCGCCCTTGTGGTTGTAGTTGTTGCGTTTGGACTTCAGTTTCCTCCACGCTTAGTCCACTTCATATATTTTCTTTTTTTATTTTGGCTTTTTTGTTTGTGCCCTTGTACTGTAATTATTATTATTATTTTTTTAAAAAAATAATCTATATTTCATGACTAAAAAGAAAGCTACTTGTGCCAAATTTGATGGATATGAAATGAGAAAAATCAATCTTTCCAGTAAATAATTTCACATAGAGAAAATGACACCATACCCCTAGTGGTCAGGTGTAAATGCACAATAACCCTCCTCGTGAGGTATTACTATAACCGCCTCATAATTCTTTGATGATTTTTTAAATGAGAAAAGTCCTTTTTCCAACAAATGATTTCACATATAACAACTTACTGGCATCTAATATCCTTCCATCTTATTGAATATCAAGATGTACAGCTTGAATTTTACTGCTCCAAAAGTATTGGATTTTTGGTTCAAGTCCAAGTCCAAGACAAAGTTAGAGTTATGTTTTATTTTTTATAAGTAGGACTTTTAACTTCTAATTCTTTGCAACGAGAATCACACCCCAGGGGTTTTACAATTTAGTCATACATTAAGTTTATGTGAGTGAGGGTTTAAGCTTTTCCGTTTATAAAGCTATATAAGTGTGAGAAAGGGTTTGCATTATTGTCGTGCAAAAGATATGTAGCATGTATCCATTATTGTTAAATAGTAGATTCCTCAATTCTTTGAATTGTGGACGTAAACAAAAAGTCAAACTACGATAAAAAATGCTATATGTTTATTTCCGCTGTGTGTTTATGCATTGTGTGTGCATGTGTCCAATTCCTAACGCAATAATATTTTATTCACTAAAATACAATAGAATAAATCATAATCTTATGTATGACCAGTCACTAGTTAAATCCTTTCCATCTGAATATACCTACTTAATTATAAGAATATTCAAGATCCTACAATCCCCTTGTATTCCAGCCTTGATATCCTCAATTATTTCTATATTTTTTTACCATTTTACAGTATCATTCACTGCATAGCGAAGAAGATGAGGAGAGCGGTCTTTATGAGTTGATACTCCTCCACACTTATATTCATACTAATTGCTGCGATAGCAATGGCGATTGCATTCTTTACTTACAGGGTTGTTCACTGTGCTAGATGGTTCCTTGGGTCTAGCAATTAGCTTGTGCATTTTGGGCTGCTCCGTCATTCTTGTACGTTGTTTTAGTGGCCCAAATCAACCGATACAAGTGGATAGGTAGAAAATATTTAGGGGTGCTCAACTTTGATAAGATCGATAGTCCAATCTAGTAAAGATGCTCTTAAAGGCTAAAGCGTTTGTAAATATATATATCATTTACGTTATGCTAAGGAAAATCCTAGATTGGCCACAGCGGCAAAAGGCTTGATTAGAGATGGTGAAAGGGAATGAAAAAAGGGATTTGTGATTGATATTGGGAATTAAGAAGAGCGTTTCTAGTACCTACATCCTATTTGATTGGTTCTAAATGTTATTTTTATCACTCATTTATCTTGTCGTCAATCCAATGCAATAAATTAGTCTCATCTCAAGCCTCTGGGAGTGGAGCGCCAGCCCTGCAACCTACTCTCCTATGAACAGCGAGATTTCTTGCCTTTTGGCATTATGGTCTTGCAAGTTTTAGCACCCTAGTGTGCCATCATTTTTCTATCGCTCTTGCAATGTTGTTAATATTAAATTAAATGAGAAAAATTAAAAGAATACTTAAATTTTCTTATTGTGATTCAGAAATATGATTACATTCCGCGAGCTGAGATTTCAATTCCGGAAAAATATCTTATTGCATGTGGTCTAATAGGGAAGCCCATTTCTCTTATTGCATTTGAAATAACTTCCAACTTGAAGTAGAAATAATATCAAAAAGTTTAATTTTCGGTTGCAGTTGTGATTTTATATCAACATCATCTCTTTAATTTTACATAGATATAATGCTGCAGTCTTTATGGTTAATTTTATATAAAGTTCAAAAAGTTTTTGACTTCTATTTTTTTTTCTTGAAAATGCAAAAATTAACATCTAACTACATCATTAATGGACGATATATGTTCATACCAAAAATTAAATTTGTTTGCAACATGAAAATTTTTAAATAAATGACCCCATAAACAAGAAAAAGCAAATAATTAAAAGGCCTAATACCGATAAACAGGAAAAAAGGAAATAAATAAAAGATAAATTACATTACAAAAATATTATCAAACAAGCAAGACGTGCTAGCAGATAAGAATAAATGTAAGGTGTAAAAATGCTTAGAAGTTACAATCATGGCTTCAAATTCGGTAGGCAGTTAATGACAAATACACAGAAACGTGGCTTCCTTTGATAAGCGATGACATATAACACACACGTGCTTCCTTAGATAAGCAACGACTTATTATTATTATTTTTTTGTCAAACAGGTCATACTATATTGTCAATAAAGTCAAAGTACATTAACCAACACCAACGGAGTTAGCATCCCACATTACAAGAGTTGAAAGTTCACAAGAGATATTGGTAGCCAAAAAAAAAAGGTAAACGACCTATTCTAACTGTGCGAGCAGTCCAGTCCGCTACTTTGTTCACAGATCGTGTGATCCAACGTTAGGAGCAGCCAGCAACTGGCGATAGGATAGAGTGGGAGTTGTGGACTATTGAGGAGATTCTCCAGTCACACAAATTTGAGTCCCTAAAAGCCTCAATAATCGGAGCCGCATCCGACTCGATTATTGCCGAGATAGGGTTGTTATAGAAAGTGAGTAACATGCAAGCGGTTTGACAAGCCAAAGCCTCTGCCTGTCTGGAGCTGTCACAGTGGACCAAACGTGCTCGACCATCCTTGATATACCCATTTGAGTCGCGAACCACTATTGGAATACCTGACAAGGAATTAGCGTGGATAAAAGAGGCATCACAATTGAACTTGAGTATACCTGGAGGTAGGGGTATCCAAGAGGTAATCTTCGGTTGTTCCGTAATAGCCAGTGCAGAGATATTTATAGCACTTGGTGACAAACATAGTAGGAAATCCAGTTCTTTCAAGTGAAGTTGTATGTCTGATAATAAGGCAATTATTGAGATCGGTTGTTGTTCGAAAATCACCTTGTTTCGTGCCCGCCAGATGGACTAGCAGATAATAGATAATAGGGTTGCCGCATAGGGTCATGGCAAACCCCCCTCAACACAAGATTGAATCATACCCATAAACAATGTGTCAAATCTGGAAATATGGTGGGTCGACAAGTGGAGCTGAAGAGGAGAAATAAACCAGAGATGATCAGTCCATGGACAACAAAGCAAAACATGTTCTACTGTCTCGATCGCTGATGTGCACAACTGACAAAGAGAAGTTGGAGCACACTTTATACGGAACAGATTCTCTCGTGTAGCTAGAGCTCCTCGACAAGCTTGCCATATAAAGTGCTAGACTCGTGGGGATGCTGTGGAAGACTAGATATCCTTCCAGAGCTGAAGGGGGAACTGGTAGGATGAAGATGCTTCTTCGGTATGCAATGGTATGGAAGTTTGGAGAGCTAGATAGTAGCCTGACCGAACCTGATAGATTCCAGTTGTTGTGGCTGGCCAGATGACATGATCCTCTTGTTGAGAAATCCAAGAAGGCTGAATTCTTAATATACGTTTTGTGATTGCATGAGGGAAAAGACGGGTGAGCAATCCTATGTTCCAGTTACCAGACGGTTGTGAAACAAAATCAGCCACAAAAGAGAGAGAAGTGTTCATTGGTTTCGCCAGAGGAGAGGAAGGTAAAAACCAGTGATCAGACCAAATGGAGACTTTGCTCCCGGAACCAATTTCCCACAGCCAGTGTTCACGGAAGAAGGACAACCCCTTAAAGATGCTATGCCAACTCCATGACGCATGGTGTGGTGCTTAGGTGCGTGCGAAATCTGTATGAGCAAAGTATAAACTTTTGAAGACCTAAGATGCTAGACAATGGGGACGTTGGAGAAGACGCCACGCTTGATTTGCAATTAGAGCAAGATTCTTAGCTCTTAAATCCCGGAAACCTAGACTACCTTGACATTTAGGTTGGGCAATACTAGACCACTTAAACCAAGGGATGCCTGCTTGAGAACCAAAACCCCACCAGAAACGGGCCATCAATACCGACAATTGTTTATGGACCGTCTTCGGGAAAAAGAAGATGGATATGGCATATTGTGGAATAGCTTGTAGGACTGCTTTAATTAGGATCTCCTTTCCCGCTTTTGAGAGAAGCTTCTGTTTCCATCCTTGAATCTTTGCTCTGACTCGATCGAGTATCCTGGATGAAGATTTAACCTTCGAGTTTCCATCTGGAAGGGGCAAACCTAGATATGTGCCCAGGGATGCACTGTTATGGAACCCTGTGATTTCCAATAAGTGAGTTCTGGTAGTAACTGGTGTGCCACAACTAAATATAATTGATGACTTTTGAAAGTTCACTCTTTGACCAGAGGCAAAACAGTATTGATAGATAACTTCCTTTAATGCAAAAGCCTCTCTAGGGGAAGCTTTAATGAAAAATAGGGAATCATCAACAAAAAACAAATGAGTGAAGGATGGACATGATTGAGCAAGTTTTATCCCTTGCAGGGTACCTTGAGCTCGAAAATACTGAATAATACTAAAAAGACCTTCAGTAAGTAGAACAAATAGAAAAGGACGGATCACCCTGCCGACGTCCCCTCCCAGGGGTGAAATAAGGTTGTGGCTCTTTATTGAGCAGAATACTATATGAGATAGAAGTGACACAAGACATGATCCATATGATCCATTGTTCACTAAACCCCAGCTTTCGAAGAAGATGCCTAAGGAAATCCCAGTCCACCATATCGTAAGCTTTGGACATGTCCAATTTGATGGCCACAACATGGGTATTGGAGTAGCGTTTACGCCTAAAGAAGTAACCAACTTCCTGGGCCACAAGGAGATTTTCCTGGATGGATCGACCACGTATAAAAGCACTCTGTTGAGTGGAAATGATGGAGTCCATATGGGGTTAGAGGCGCAAAGCGATTAACTTGGAAATAATTTTGTAACAGAAGTTAATGCAACTAATTGGACGAAATTGGAATACCTATTTAGGCACTTTGACTTTAGGAATGAGGGCAATATGAGTTCTGTTTAAGAGAGGAATGCCATCAAAGAAAGAGTTGACCAAATAGTAAATTTTCTCTTGAACAGTGTCCCAATATTCCCGATAGAAAAGACCCGTGAAGCCATCAAGTCCTGGGGCTTTAGATTTCCCTAAGCTCCAAATGGCTCGTCGGATTTCCACTCTAGATGGCTTCTCAAGTAGGATTTCATTGAGGGATTGTGGAACAATATGAGAGATATACCGTAGAAGCTGTTCATAAGACTTTAGGCTTTCAGTAGTGTAAAGGGTCTGAAAATTAGAGGAGACCAAATCTGTGATCTCGGACATATCTTCTGTCCAGCCACCTGAGTTATCCTTAAGGCGAAGAATCTTGTTTCTAGAGCGACGCTGAATGGTGCTAGCATGAGAAAACACCGTATTACGATCCCTAAAATTGAGCCATTTGACACGAGACCGAACATCCCAATACTTTTCTTCTCTGGTCCAAAGAAGGTCTATCTAATGGGCAATGTCATTAATCTGAGCCTGGTTATGGGAAACTACTGGTTGGTCTTGAAGCTGAGTCAATTCAAGTTTAAGATGTTGAATGAGAATAGACGATTACAAAAAAACCGTCGAATCCATTTCTGCAAGCAGCGACCACACTGATTGAGTTTTTTTCCAAACCAGTGAATACTTGATTGCTGATTGGGATGCAACCAGGATTCACGAATAACCTCCCCACATTCTGGTTCATCGACCCAAAAAGCCTCGAATCGGAATCGTCTGGTGTGTTTACGGTAATCATTCAAAGTTGAGAGGATAAAAGGAGAATAATATGAGCCTATCATCATATGTAAAACCAGCCATGCATCAGGAAACTGATTTCTCCAACTCAAATTACAAAGCGCTCGGTCTAAACGTTCCTTAACAACATGATCGGATTCCCGGTTGTTTGACCAAGTATAAAAAGCTCATTTCCATTCCAAATCCATAAGATGGTAGTTATCAATGAACTCAGTAAAGGACTGTAAGCGTGCATGGGGTTTAGGGCGATGCCCGCTTTTTCCTTTTGAAATGCTATTTCATTGAAATCACCAATAATAATCCATGGATAATCATAAGAGAGAGAAAAGCCAGTAGAAAAAAGGTAAGTAAGCAAAAGTGTCCCAGAGACACAGTCTTTCATTATAAACAGTGGGAGCATATACAAGAGTTAAAAACCACGGTAGCTCATCGGCTAGTTGTACTACGATTCGGACTTAATGTATAACAAAAGCTAAAATTCACTAACAAAAAATAATTACACTTTACTGAAATTTATCCACTAAAATTATATATTATTACATAAAATTTATTATCAAAATATGATTAACCAAATAACATACACTAAAAATTATTATGAGAAATATTTCAGTTAATTGCTTACATTAGTCACCTATTGGTGTCTTGCATTAATTTCACCCGCTGTAAAAAAAAAAAAAAAATTAACAAAACAAATTATATATTCATAAAATTATATAGCCACAAAAAATAATAAATAAGCATAATATTATTATTTTCATGATATATTACATTAACTTTGCGTGTCTATGTGGCTGTGTGTCTTATTATACAATAATTAAGAATTATAGATGGTTAGGACTTAGGAAGAAGGACTAGATTATAAAGATGGAAGAAGAAGTGGGAAAGAGAAAGAGAATTGGTTTCGGGAAGAAGAAGAAAATGAAGAATTGATTACTTTTTAATTAAATTAGAATTAATTATGACTGGGGTAGAGCCAGAATTCAAATGTTATGGGGATCAATTTTTTTTTTTATATAATATTTTTTGAGTTAGTATAAAGAGAAAATATCACTTCACCCTCCTGTGATATGTAAAAGTATCACGCTACCCCTGTGTGTTTAGAAAATTATCAAATACCCCCTATATTTTTTGAAACCCGTCACACCGCTCCCCTCCGTTTGTTTTGCTAACAGCGTTAAAAGATATGAATTAAATAACATCTCTACCATTTATATTATACATATATTTTTTTTTATTTTCTATTATTTCTCTCCACCCATTCTTTTCACCAAAAAAACAAAGTAAAGAAGATAAAAAAAAAAAGTTATCATCTTCCCCACCCCCATTCTCGTCAGCTAGGGATGTGCATGAGTCAATTTGGGCGGTTTAAAGCATCTTTTTCGACCTGAACAAACACATTTGGTTTGAAAAAATTAAAACCATAGTCAACCCATACACCTCTCAGAACCACCCAAACCAAACCAATACATTTGAAAAAATCGAACCACCATAACCATGTCAAATCATACATTCAGTTTAACTTATACTTGAATTTGAATAAATTAATTGTATTGTACAAATCTAAAATATAGAGGAATTACTCATAGTGCCTTTTGATTTTTCAATGAAAGAGGAGATAGATTGAAAATTGTGGAGAAAAGTGAAAAGTTTTCTCTCTATCTCTCTCTATATATATATATATATATATAGGTTGGTTTGGGTTTATAATTTTAATAGTAATTAAAAAGCATAAACCAAACAATGTGGTCGGTTCTTATAAAAATTTAAATCATAACCAACAAAATTTTTAAAAAATCGCCAAAAATAGGTTAGTTTGGATTAGGTTAGGCGATTTGGATGGGTTGATAGTTTCGCTACACAGCCCTGTCGTCAGTTCCCCACCATCTGCCACTATATACACGATAAGACCAAAAAAATTGGAAATATGTATGGCTTAGGGTTGATTATCTTGCAGCTGAGAAGGTAGAATTTTCCTCTACAAAATCAGTTTTTTGATGTTAAAATAATATCGATTTGTGAAATAGGTTTCTCGTACATCATCCAATGTATAAGATATAGGAATAAAACGCATCTGCAATAGAAGAATAAATCTTTAGATCTTTGCAATGGAATTGCTTTTATCTTCAAAATATTTGCATCAGTTGCTGCTTCCATAATCAGTTGGTGCTTTAATGAATGAAAGAATTGTTTCGTGATGGTAGAGACATTGCAAGCGATGTCATCTTCTACTTTTACTTTCTTTTTTTTGTTAATGAGGATAGGTGTAAGGACATTTTAGACAATATTATAGTTGATATAAAAAGAAAATACAAGGCCAACTGCAGATCCCGCACGTGAGATGCACTTTTTAACGGTAAAACAGACGGAGGGGGGCGGTGTGGGAGGTTTCAAAAAATACAGGAAGGTATTTGATAGTTTTTTAAACACAGGGGGATAGCGTGATACTTTTACATATCAAAAGGGGAGAGAGTGATATTTTCTCTAGTTAAAAGAGACTCAAGTTTTATGGTTTTAATTTTTTTTACGCATTATATATATATATATATATACACACACATAGCTACACGGCCACACAAAGAAAATAGAAAAAAATTGCTAAAGTAATAAAGCTGAGATTTGAGAAGTCCCTAACCTTTAATTTTTTTTTTCAAGTTGAGATTTGACAAGTCTCTAGCCTTTACTTATTTATTCAGTTTTGATTTTATACCAACATCATCTCTTTTATTTTACATAGAGATAATGCAGTCTTTATGGTTAATTTTATATAAAGTTCAAAAAGTTTTCAACTTTTATTTTTCTCTGAGAATGCAAAAATTATGACATTAAAATCATTTATAAGCTATAAGGATTTTTAAAGATTGTTAATGTTGAGTATTTAAAATCATTTATGGTGGAGACATGTAGTGGTGGGATGTGCTAGTGGTGAGGAAGAAGATGAGTGAAACCTGGGGGGAAAAAAAAAAAGAAAGAAAAGTTAGAAACAATCTAAGAGTATTTTAGTCAATCAATATATGTTTTCATGGTTTGTGCAATTCTTAGTTGCACTTTAAGTGTGTATATGTCACTCACTGTTAAATTTAACGAAAAATTGAATGGAAAGGGTATAGTGTAACATTATGGATAACACACGAGATTCTACGTCACTTTTGAAAATACATAGTTTATTATATAACTTTTGTTAAATATAAGAGGGCATGGTACATTTTATAAGCAATGACATATAATACGTAAGGCGTAAAAATGCTTAGACGTTACCAAACAAACAACACGTCTTAGCAGATAAGAAAAATTGTAAGGCGTAAAAATGCTTAGACGTTACTCTCAATCTCTCATGGCTTCAATTAGGTAAGCAATGACATATACACAGAAACGTGAATTCCTTTTGTAAGCAATGACAAATAATTTTTATAAAAATATGAGAGAATTTAAGTAAACAAAACCTCCTACATCTATGAAATAACGGCAAAAAAATACATGAGGTTCATTAAAAATTTATCCGCATCACTATTATATGCAGTGATAGCAACGCAAGTTATGATAAAGGAAATCAAGCTAAAATAACCGCACGTTTTGAAGATTTTCGATAAATGGTTTAGACCTTTTTTCCTTTGCTGCATGACGAGTGACTACGGACTAGTGGACACTAGCTGATGCACTTTTGTCATTGCTCCATAATTTTGAATATGCATAGAAAAATTATAATTTTTAAGATAACTTTATGAGATTATGGATTACTCTCTATTTAACATTAATTAATTTGAAAATAAAATTTAAGTTATCTAATATAGTATCAGAGTTAGATTTTTGATCTAGTTATATTTATCACGTGTCGTGTATCCGTATGACACTTTCGGTTCTTACCAGGTCACATGTAAAGAGGGTGTTACAATATACATTCAATTTATTTCACATAAAATAAAGGGTGAATAGCTCCGAACCCCCCTGTGATCAAGCGAAACTAGCTATAATCCCTCTGTGGTCCAAAAAATATAGCCGAACTCCCCTGTGGTCTACCTGTTGATGCACACTACCCTCCTCTATCAATTTTTTCATCAAACTTGATGAGATGTGTACCACACGCGAATAAAATACTATTTTTAATGATTTTTAACGTATTTAAATATAAAATAATATTAGTAATTGAAAAAATTTAATTTTTTGTTTTTTCTTTTCATTTTCATCTATTTTTTTATTTACTAAAAAAAAATTCATCTTCTCCAACCCCCCCCCCCCCCCCCCGCACCTGCACCCCACCCCACGCCCTTATCCCTACCCCCACCCCTACCCTTTCCTCTTCGCTGCTACTGCGTCGACGGCAGCAGCAGCAAATCTCGTTGCTATTGTCGTCGGCGCAACAGCAGCGAGGAGGAGGGGGTAGGGGCGTGGGGTAGGCATGGTAGGGTGGGGTGGGGTAGGGTGCGTGGGTGGGGATGGGGGAGGTGTTGGAAAAGATGAATTTTTTATTTATTTTTAGTAAATACAGAAATAGATGAAAATGAAAAGAAAAAGAAAAAATTAATTTTTTTTAATAACTAATATTATTTTATTATTAAATACGTTAAAAATCATTAAAAATCGCATTACTCTCGCGTGGTTAGCACTCTCTGCTAATTTGGATAGAAAAATTAACAGAGGAGGGTGGTGTCTATCAACGAGTAGACTACAGGAGGGTCCGGCTATATGTTTTGGACCACAGAGGGGTTATAGCTAGTTTCGCTTAACCACAGGGAGTTTCAAGACTATTCACCTTAAAATAAATTATAAACTCTAATATCACCTTATAAAATCATTGCTTTAGCACCAATTGATTTCACAACACATGTAAGGCCATTTCATGTGTTTCCAAGTAAGCAAATTCACTCAATAACATATTATATATGCAGTAATACATTCTTTACTACAAACGGGAATTTAATACTTCAAAAGAGGCCTGTTCTACCTACCTCATTTAAGGCAAGAAATGAAGAAAATGTTGAATTTGTTAAAAAAATCCCTCAATATGAATTTCTTTTAGCCTAATTCAATGATTTACACCAACAAAAATTTGGCATTACAATCACATCACTAAGTATTTATAACATTATCCAATTACTTCTAATTTTCAGTAGAAATAATAACCAAAAGTTTTTTTTTTTGGCCAAAAGTTATATCTTCGGTTTTAGTTCTTATTTTATATCAACTTCAACCCTCTTTTCTCTTTAATTTTACATAGAGATAAAGCAGTCTTTGTCTTCAATTTTATAAAAAAACTCAAAAAGCTTTTAACTTTTTTTTTCCTCTTAAATATGTTAGAATTTACATCTAACATACACCAAGAAGTGACAATACATGTTCACACTTAAGATTAAATCGTCCGTGTCCGCGTCCGCGTCCGCGTCCTCATCCATGACATTAAGAAAAACTTAAACAAAAGAAACTATTTAACAAACAAGCCCCTTTATAAATTAACAAGTAAGAAGAAAATGCAAGATGTAAAGATGCTTGCAATCATCTAGTGACATTCTTATAATTAGTGTGAGTGCGACAAATCCGAAATAAATTTTCATAAACGACAGCTTTATTGTACGACTTAATTATTATAATTTTTTTTTCTTCGAAAAAATGCTTACAATCATTGCTTCAAATTAGGTAAGCAATGACTTATGACTGAAACGTGGCTTCCTTACGTAAGAATGACATAGAGACAAATGCGTGGCTTCTTTGGATAGGCAACGACGTATAGACAAGATAATGATAAAATTAAAAGAATACTTAAATTTTCTTATTGTGATTCAGTAAAAAGATTATATCAAAGCTCCCTTTACATTCTGTGTAACACCCAGCACTAGAATTTCATGACACCTCATGCTTATACTATGTGCATCCATGTTTAAATCATTGTCATTTCATGTTATTTAAATGCTATTTTATATATTTGTTAATAAGCTGAAGGAAAAAAAAAAAAAAAAAAGGAAGAAGAACTTATCAAAACTGTCAAAACTGAAGTAGGTAGCCAGGAAGATTCGAACCTGCGACCTCTTCCTTCTTTGCACACGCTTTGACCAACTGAACTAAGGCTAGCTTGTTACCAAAACTAAACATTAGTAATATATATACGTGAAAGCCTATTAGATCAGTTTAAATTCAGCAAACCAAGACAACTTTTCCCATTTCTTTTCACAACACCCCCCCCTACCCGTTAACATAGAAGAAGAACGCGACCTAGCTGCAAATTAAGCTAAACTACTCTTTAAACCTAGAAAACGTAAGATTCTAACGCATTGGAGGTCATAGTATGTAAGTAGATTTAATTCTATTGTGAAATTTCTGCTTATTTATATACGTATATGTGTATATATATGTGTCAACTTTTTTTAATAATTTAAGTTGTGGCATAAATCCTTGGGATACTTGTTAGATATTAATTTAGTCAAAGTTCTACATGATTTAGAGATGGTTATTGGTTTCATGTGTGGAATGGTAGGTAAAGTTGTTTAGATTAATTCTGAATTTTACTAATTAATATGTATATATGCTTGTATGTGTGTATTATGAATTGATTTGAGAAGTTATTGACCTATATACCCGTTGTATAACATTTGCACATTAAATAATTTGGGTGTACGTGTTTGGATATATAGTTGTTTTGTTGTGGGTGTAGTAGAGAAAATAAAGTTGTCAGTATGCATATGTAAATGTATAAGTTCTATATTTTTGTTGATATGTGTATATAATTAAATGAGCATGATTTAGGTTTTAAGCAGTGAATTGGCTATATATTTGCTAAGAGTTAAAGTTGCGATGTTCATGAGTTCAAATTGTTAAAGACGTTACGTGAGGTGATAACAGTGAGTGATGATAAGTTGTGGTGACGTATATGTATGTGTTATTGCCATATAGAAAAGGAAGTCAAGTAAGATAAAATAGATAAGATAGTAAATGAAATATAACATGCTATTATTTTATACCCTTTTTACTTGTCTTCTAGAGTTTAATGTTTTAGTAAAATTTATTATGGTGCAGTTGTGAGTCACTCTTGAATCAGTTGTCTTAGTCAGAGGGTTGAATAAGTTAAAGCCAGGTCAAGGTAAGTAGAATACCCGTTCCGTTATACACATATCTACTTTGTTTCAGTTCGAGCTATACACCTTCTTTCCTATTCAAATTGAATCACTTTTGACTCTTTGATCTTCATTCCTTGAGTAAAGCACTTGTTCTTACTAAATGTACGCTGTGACACCCAGACGGCAGGGTGAAATATATAGCCGTCCTGGCTTTTAGGCCTACTCTGTTATATATATATATGTATCAATTGTTATCAAATGAATCAGTTGTGCATCAATTGTTAGGCATACGCATCGATGCCAGGAATGCATCAATTGTTAGACATATCTGTTAGGCAATTGTATCAGTGGCCGGCCAAACTCCGCAATTGTTAATTATATGTATCAATTGTTTATCACAGCTGTGCAGTTGTACTCAGATTCTATTCCGTATGCTTATTTCCTCCTCTTTCTATCAAATGCTTCATTGATATTTCATAAGTTTTCAGGGTATTCTACTTAATGAGCTTTGTCCGCTCATTTCATTTATTCGCTGTGCAGAGGAAAGTGGGGAGGAATACCAGGGCGTAGAGTATCAGGAAGGAGAGTACCAGGGAGAAGAGAATCAGAGAGAGGAGTATCAAGTAGACGAGGAACAGGGTGGGGACCAGACATAGTCTTTTACCCGGTTTACCTTTTGTATGTTGTTCCTTTAGTCTTCAGTTCAGCACTGTGGATAAACTTTCTAGTTAAGGTTGATGTAATTTTGCAGAAGTAGTTATGTAAATATAAACAAGGCCAGGTCTTGTGTATTTGCTTATCGTGGTATATAGATGCTCTGGTTTGGTTTGGCAGATTGACTGTTATTAATGATTATTGTATTAGATCGCCTTGCAGGCTTAGGTTGTTTGACTTAGGTCTGTGGCAGGTCACGACCCGAGTTTTAGAATTGGAATTCGGGGTGTGACATTCTGCGAGCTGAGATTACAGTTCCAGAAAAATATCTTATTGCATGTGGTCTAATATGGAAGCCCTTTTCTCTTATTGCAGTAGAAATAACTTTCAACTTGTAGTAGAAATAACATCAAAAAGTTTTATTTTCGGTTGCAGTTTTGATTTTATATCAACATCATCTCTTTCATTTTACATAGATATAATGCTGCAGTCTTTATGGTTAATTTTATATAAAGTTCAAAAGGTTTTTGACTTCTATTGTTTTCTTGAAAAAGCAAAAATTAACATCTAACTACATCACTAATTAATGGACGATATATGTTCATACCAAAAATTAAATTTGTTTGCAACATGAAAATTGTTAAATAAATGACCCCAGAAACAAGAAAAAGCAAATAATTAAAAGGCCTAATACCGATAAACAGGAAAAAGGAAATAAATAAAAGATAAATTACGTTACAAAAATATTATCAAACACGCAAGACGTGTTAGCGGATGAGAATAAATGTATAAAAATGCTTAGAAGTTACAATCATGGCTTCAAATTAGGTAGGCAATTAATGACATATACACAGAAACGTGGCTTGGCTTCCTTTGATAAGCAACGACTTACACTATGTTGATAATGTGACCAATTGGGCGGAGCTAAAAATTAAAAGTTGGGGGCCCTTTTTTATTTTTATTTTGTACATTATTTTTTGGACCAGTAAAAAAGTATTCAAAAAAATATTTATAATTAGTTATAATAAAATTAAATAATAAAAAATTAAATAAAAAATAAATTGTATATTTACATTTGACCAAACTTAAAACTTTTAACATTATAAGTTGATTTGATTCAAGAAAAAATACAAATTTGATATATACTATAAAAAAAAAAAATAACAAGCACATGTGATCATATTCACATCAAAATCAAGTATTTAGCAAATAATTATTCAATATGAATACAAACTAACAAACAAAAGATATATAAGAAAGAAGTTAATAAAATATAAACTAACCTAACAAAATGAAGCCTTGTATATTACAATTCGGGCATAATGAATAACAAAAGCTAAAATTCATTAACAAAAAATTATTACACCTTACGAAAATTTATCCACTAAAATTATATATTATTACAGAAAATTTACTATCAAAATACGATTAACCAAATAATATACACTAAAAAATTATTATGAGAAGTATTTTAGTCAAATTGCTTATATTAGTCACTTATTGGCATCTTGCATTAATTTCACCTGCTGTAAAAAAAAAATTAACAAAACAAATTATATATTCATAAAATTCTATAGCCACAAAAAAAAAAAATAAGCATAATATTATTATTTTCATGATATATTACATTAACTTTGTGGGTCTATGTAGCTGTGTGTCTTATTATATAAATTGTAGATGGTTAGGACTTAGGAAGAAGGATTAGAGTATAAATATGGAAGAAGAAGTGAGAAAGGGGAAGAGAATTGGTTTAGGAAGAAGAAGAAAAGGAAGAATTTATTAATTTTTAATCAAATTAGTATTAATCATGACAGGGGCGAAACTAGAATTTGAATGTTAGGGGGATTGAATTTTTTTTTCATACAATATTTTTTGAGTGAATATAAAGAGAAAATATCACTCCATCTTTCTGTGATATACAAAATAATCACGCTACCTCCTTGTATTTAAAAAACTATCAATTACCCCCTATATTTTTTGAAACTCGTCACACCGCCCCCCTCCGTTTGTTTTAAACTAACGACGTTAAAAGATATGAGTTAAATGACATTTCTACCTTTTATATTATATAATTTTTTCCTTTTTCTTTTCTCTCTCTCCACCCATTCTTTTCACCAAAAAACAAAATAAAGAATTTTTTTTAAAAAAAGTTGTCATTTTCCCCACCCCCGTCAACCCCCTACCACCATTCCCGTCAGATAGGGGTATGCACGGGTTGATTTGGGCAGTTTAAAGCATATTTTTCGACCTGTACCAATATTCGGTTTGGAAAATTAAAACCATAGTCAACCCATACACCTCTCAGAACCACTCAAATCAAACTAATACATTTGAAGAAATCAAATCACCAAAATCAAGCCAAATGATAAATTCGGTTTAACTTATAATTGAATTTGAATAAAGTGATTATATTGTACAAATCCAAACTTTTAAGAATTCGCCAAAAATGGTTGGTTTAGGTTAGATTAGGCAATTTGGGTGGGTTGACGATTTCGCTGCACACCCCTACCGTCAGCCCCCCACCATCTGCCACCTAATATGTGTGTGTGTATGTATATATATATTTATACATATACCCAAACACATATATACACGATAAGACAAAAAAAAATGTATGGCATAGGGTTGATTATCTTGCAGCTGATAAGGTAGAATTTTCCTCTACAAAATCGATTTTTTGATGTTAAAATAATATCGATTTGTGAAATAGGTTCTCATACATCATCCAATGTATAAGATAGGAATAAAACGCATCTGCAATAGAAGAATAAATCTTTAGATCTCTGCAATGGAATTGCTTTTATCTTTGACGAAGGGGACACCGAGCTAAGGTAAGCCGACCCTAGCCAAAACTCAAATAATCAGCTAACGCCAAACCTGGATGCTGACCCGACCTCAACTTGACCAAGGATAACCCCCGACCTCGGTGCCAGCTATTCTGATAGGATATAAAGCCCTTATGGAACATAAATTTGCGCCGCATTAAATGCTGTCAGAACCGAATTGAGTATAAATAGAGCTTCACCCCTACATTTTAAAGGTAACTTCTCATTGATGCTTTCAGCTACTTTGCCAGTTTGGACATACTAATCATTCGGTTGTCTGAGAAAAAAATCCGGGTAATCACCCCCTCCTTTTCCTTCCGTTTCCTTGTGCAGGTCAAGTAACCGACCTGAAAATTCAGCTCGGCAGGAGTAGCCATCCGACCTCAACTGTGAGATTCCCAACCTCGATAGTTTGGTGCCGTCTGTGGGAAGAGTTCTTTCTATCGCTCTTCTCCCCACTCACTAAAAAACCATTATGGTACAAACCAAAAGCCACAGCGCGCTAGTAGAGGACTCGCTTAACCTGGACGAGGATTTCGAAACCACGCAGGTGCCTAGCCAAAACCCAACCCAAACCGACATTGGAATGAGCCAATGTATACACTTAGCCTTACAAACCAACCCCTCTACAGATGCAGACCTCAACTTCAGTCTGTTACCAGAGATGAAGATAATGCTCGGGATATTTGAGGAACTCAAGGAGTAGGTAGCCCAGCTAGCTGTGGATCCCCGGTTCCGCCATCAACTGTGCTGCTACTTGCGCGCCCACAGTTCCGCATTCCATCCCCAGGGCAAACCCGAGCACAGGACGGAGAGGGCTCCCTGGAGCTGCTTGCAAGACTCGTTGAGGTAAGAAATAAAAGGGCGGCACATGCAGACCCCGAGCAGGCCAAGACCGTGGCTGCCATAGCCAAGGTCATTAACTAGCTCGGTGTAAGCCCACTCTTCCCCGAAGTACTGGCTACGCCATTGCCCACCGGCAACTGGATGCCCAACCTGGCAGTCTATAACAGGGACGAAGACCCTACCAGCCACCTACTCAACTTCGATCATCACATGACCTTGCATGACATGACCGACCTCATGAAGACGAAAACGTTCTCTACCACCCTGGTTGGCAATGCTTTGGACCGGTTCCAAAAACTTCATCCCGGCTCTATTGCAAGTTTTCATCAGTTGGCAAAGGTTTTCCTATCTCGCTTTGCGGGGAGCCAACGTGCAACTCGTCATACATCATCGCTGCTATCAGTGAAGCAATACATGGGATAAAGTTTGAAGGCTTATACAGCCTGATTCAATGAAGAGTCCCTCAAAATCCCCAACCTAGAAGACTCCATGGCATTGATGGCCTACCAAAGTGGGCTCACGTCGGACCCCCTAACGTCTTCCTTAGCCATCGACCCCGTGGATACTGTAGCTGAGCTGATGGTACGGACGGAAAAGTACATACACTGAGAAAAAATCCATCAGGCGAAGAGGGACGATGACAAGGAGAAAGAAGCTGGTAAGATGTAATGACTCCAACCCAACCCTTCTCAAGATTAGGTCAAAGTCTGCATTTACTTGTCATTGCGATTTCATAACTTTCTATTAAAAGAAAATAAAGAATTACTTAATAACAAGCCTTTATATAATAATTTAAGTACAAAAGGGTGTTACAACATTTGAGATCTGATAACTACCCGGCTACTAAACAATTAAGGTTTCAGCACAGCTACCCTTTTACCCAAAATTAATACAACAAACTCTAGCTTTTACAACTTGAATCCAACTATGACAGCAAGAGGCTTCAAGCATGTAAACATTCAGAGTCAATTTTCATTTCAAGGTAAGATGCACATGCGCTGGGGGGAGAAAAAAGAATGACCTCTAAAGAAGCTCAGTGAGGATAGAATAGAAGAGTTTTGAAAACATTTCTGGTCGGTCTCTTTTGCAAATCATGATGCAATTCACGTACGATAGTATAACAAATATGGTAAACAACATATAATAACCAACAGAGATTACTAACACATTTGAATCACGTAACGACATATAAATAACAAGCAGATTTCCTCCCCGAGGGTGAAGATCGCCAAGCGGGAGAACTTACCCATATTCTGATGTCATTTCCAGAGGTGGCCAGCCCCGAATCAAGATCACAATTTCAACTTCTTATCTCTCCCAAGAGGATACTCTGGATTGCATCCAAAATCTACGACCTAACATCTCCGAGGGCGGACCCGGACCCAAGCGAGAAAAAACTCTTCAAGGGCTATAGGCGTCCCAAGCGAGAAGAGGGAATAGGACCACGATAGTCACGAGATCACCGGCAAGCCCTATGTTGCCCGGCGTTCGTGAAATGCTATCGTGCCTGAGGTTGTAACCCCTAACTTTAATAGCACACAAGCATGCACACGTATTTACGTAACACACAATTGATAATTATTTGTACAATTTATGATCATGCACTTTGATAAACACGTAGGTGGAGAACAACAAAAGAGTTTGTCTCCGGTTAAGTACCTTCAACAATATTAATTCACTGAAAGTTCAAATAACTGAATAAAGCCGTATCACACCAAGTAGCCACAAAGGGTGATTAATTTCATAAACAGTTAGCTCTTGGCTAATAATTTCGAAACAATATATTATTAAAGTTAATCCTAGTTCAAATGTAACAAATAAAGAATATTAACAGACATGTTATATATCTTAAGCTAGAATATTAAAATAACAAATCATATTATAATTTTATAATAATCATATAAACATATAAGATGCTATTTTTAATAAAATCTCCTCACCTCAAAATGTCAAAAATTGGAGAAGACTCGGACAATTTTTGAAACTTTTGGAACGTTAATTAACTGAATCAATATCATTTAGTAAAATCGGGTCAGAGAAAATTGTCTGGCTGTTTGATTTCAAGGGGTCAAGTGACCCCTTTATATAGTTTTCAAAACCAATGCATACGGGACACGTGTCCCACCACGTGTCTTACATGCGTGGCACGTCCACGCATGTGTGACATGCGTCCCTCCACGTGTCTCGCATGCGTGGCACATCCACTCATGTGTGACATGTGTCCTGTGACACGTGTTACTCCCCGAGAGTGACACTAACGTTTCGTTTTTTTGCCCATTTTGTGCGCAGGTGTCCAGATTATCGTATTTTCGGGCCAGGATGCAATTTTGCCAAACTTCGCTATTATGTAGTACAAGTTAAAAGAAACCCAATGACGATACTCGTTTTCAGCGATGGGGTCTTGATTTTCTTATAATTGGCCCCGAAGTGAAATCCCTTTCCCAGACCAAAAACCCCTAAAATTAGGAAAACAGTCGAAATGGCCCGAAAAGTTAAAGGAAATCACTCATATGAAAAGTTTTACTTGGTCACGATATGGGTTTTACATCCTTGTAACGACCTTAAGCTTCATGTTAATTCATGTTATAAGAACACCTAACAATAGGTTACTATTAATCGTAATTCATTTAAATAGTGAGACAATTATAGATTAAATGCAGGCAAATAATCACAAAAATACATTTTCTAAAAATAACGAAAGAAATAAATATAAATAAATACTTGTAAATGCATGGTTGGGCTCGGGTATTGTGACGGTCGAGAACCTCTTCATATTCATTTTAAATTGTTGAATGTCTTATTTGAGCATTAAATGTGCATTTATTTAATTTTTAGCATAAGGCACTATTCATAAAGAAAATTTACTGTTTAATTTTTCTGAAACTGTATTTTTCTCCTATCACATA
The DNA here is from genome assembly GCA_037974665.1 of Ehretia macrophylla. NCBI lineage: Eukaryota > Viridiplantae > Streptophyta > Magnoliopsida > Boraginales > Ehretiaceae > Ehretia > Ehretia macrophylla. The sequence goes on along the minus strand of CM075777.1, from coordinate 47,404,539 downwards.
TCATGTAGGAGGAATGTGAAAAATATTATTTTGTGTATTTAATGTTGGGAGTATGCATTTAGAAAATAGTTTTTGTCTTGAATGAATAGTGTTACGAAAGAATAGTAACTTTTTGTAGAAATTTTATTTGGGCTTCTAGTAAATTAGCTAGACTTTAGACTTTTATTAGACCCTTAAATATGTTTAATTAGACCCAATTTACTAACTCAAACTCATTATTTCCTTAGTCTATTATTTATATAACATAATAAGAGGCAAAACAAAAAAAAAGAGGAGAAAAGCTAAAAATACTGTAGCAAATCCGAAAATGGCATAGGATGAGAATTTCTTCATCAAACCTTGGAGTTGAGCTCTTGGCTTGCTTAGGGAAGATTCTAGAGCACCTAGGAGTTTCACCACCTTGCCTACATCTTCATACAAGTGAGGAAATTGCATTTTTATAACTATCAAAGTATATGTTCATATATTGAAATTTTTGATTTGTTGATTATTGCTATAATACTTGCTATAAATGCTTAATATGTGTTTATTAGAGCCTATATAGTAGACTTTTAAAGCTTGTTAGCAAATTCTATGGTAGAATGCATTGATTGATTGAAAAAGATGATGAATAGTGTAGTAAATAGTGAAATCCAAAAATTTAGGGTTTTTTTATATAATTTGTTAATTAGATTGAATTGAGGCTTCCTTTAAGTGCTTTAGATATTAGTGAAACTAGACAAAGACTCACGTGAGGTTGAATTATTCGAAAATGAGTTAAAATGTAAAATTTGTTAACTTTAAAAAGGGGATTTTTCTCGTTGTGCAATCCGGGTGCATTTGGGCTATGGTTTGGGTATCCTTGGGGTAAGGAAGCACTTTTGGTGCTTTCGTTACGTGAAAATGGGGTTCGGTTAGTATAGTTGTAATTCAAACCCGCTCGGGGCCTTCTCGAGCTTTAACTTATAAAATGGATTTTTATGATCTTAATAGGTGTTTTTGGGCTTAATTAAGAATATAGTATGATTAGGATGTGGTTTGGAAACTTTGAAACGTGCATAGGAGAAAGAAATATTGGTTAAAGAAAGGGGAAAAGTAGTTTTTAGCCATTCTTGTTGCATTTGGAACTTGTTGTTGAGTTGTCTTGCATTGTATTGACTATCTAAAGTATAATAAAGCTATTTGAATTGATTGTGAGTAAAAGTCATGTTGATTGCTACTATTGGTACTATAAAGCTATTTCGTGTTATTGTAAACATATATTGTGCTTATATATGAGGGCGGCCTACTTTGTCGACCCTCTTATGTGTTATTTGATATCTTGAATACTTGTGGCTTGTCTCAGGGTTGCGCAACCTTTTCGGACATGGTAGCGTCGAGAAACACGGGCGGCGTCGGGCTGGCCGTGCTCCCTCGACTACCATGGTACCTATTCCCTTCTCGCTGAGGCATACTCCACTACTTCAGAGGCGTGGTTCACCTACTGGGCATGGACCTACCTCAGGAGAAAGGGTCGTAGGATCGGGATACATCCGGAGTATCCCAACTTGTTGGTGTATGGGTTTCCCGGCATTAGCATGAAGTTCATGGCTTGTGGTTCGTGATTGAAGACTTGAAGTGGAACCGTATCCTTTTTAATGTGGTTAATTACTTAGCTATTTGGTCTTGATATTTTATGTTATATATATATATATGACTTCTTGTGATTGCATTTCATATTGCACGCCTCGGTATGCTGCATCACCTCCCTCATTGGGTAACTTTGGTTACTCATTCCTCGATTTAACATGTTACAGGTGCAGTTAGAATTACTACCTTGTGTGCCGTGCTGTTGGTTACTTATCCTGCTGTGGTTAGAAGTTATTGTGAAGATGGAACTTGGTGTATATTTTGTATTATTTTGAAACCCTTTAAAAGTCTTGTATGTACTTTGAACAGCTTGTTAGATAGTGATTAAATTAAGAACTTATATGGTTTGATAGAGCAGTTGGCATGTAATAGCTAAAAATAAATTTTATTGCCTTTTATTTGCCTGCTTGTATGATTATATTTTGTCTAAGGCTCGGATGGCCTTGAGACGGGGAGAAGTTGGACAATTGAAGTTGGGGTATTGTATTGTGATTATACTTGCTACTTACAGGTTTTTGATTCGTCTTATAAACAGGGAAGACTCCATCCGTTTTCTCTAAAATTTTGTGCTCGGGTTCGGATTTGGGTTGAGTATAGTTTGGTTAATAGAAGTCTTGGTTCTGTGAGGGATCGAGGCGTTACAGGTATTACATCCTCCTTCCCTTATAAAAATTACGCCCTCGCAATTTACTTCTCCAGTACCTCCGGTCCACTGCGCGAGATTGAATACCAGATGCCAAGTAAGAATTTCAAACATGAGTCTCAAATAGTAATATCTAGATGAGAGTACCAAAGAACACCATATTAGAATACCACATGAGAATACCAAGAAATCCTAAATGCCAAATAAAGGCAATATAGACGCCAAATAAAGGCAATATGAATGCCAAATAAAGACTCATCTTCAGAAATCCAATAAGTAAGAAGTCCAGAGAAAATACCGATTAAGAAGTCCAAGCAAAGATACCAAAGAAGAACTTCAAGAATTCTGATCAAGGAAAATACCAACGGCCGATCAACTATTCCTTTGTTTGTTGACTTGCATTCAAGGAGATCCACTACTCGCTGATTCTTTCAAGGAAGGGAATTACTTACCATTTTATGGGTAATGCATGTATACAATTAATAACTTAAACATGCAACGTATAGAAAATAGATTCACACATAGCAGATAAGCACATTGAGCACATACGATTATGTCAAACACATATCCTTAAAAGACAACTACCCACAGTCCGAAGATCCTATCCCGACTTATGAGCTATCTAAGCTCTGATACCACCTGTAATGACCCCAACCTAACCCTTCTCAAGATTAGGTCAAAGTTTGCGTTTACTTGTCATTGCGATTTCATAACTTTCTATTAAAATGAACAATAAATAAAGAATTACTTAATAACAAGCCTTTATATAATAATTTAAGTACAAAAGGGTGTTACAACATTTGAGATCTGATAACTACCCGGCTACTAAACAATTAGGGTTTCAGCACAACTACCCTTTTACCCAAAATTTCAAGGGCGATAGGCGTCCCAAGCGAGAAGAGGGAATAGGACCACGATAGTCACGAGATCACCGGCAATCCCTATACAGCCTGACGTTCATGAAACACTATCGTACTTGAGGTTGCAACCCCTAATTTTAATAGCACATAAGCATGCACACGTATTCACGTAACATACAATTGATAATTATTTGTACAATTTATGATCATGCACTTTGATAAACACATAGGTGGAGAACAACAAAAGAGTTTGTCTTCGGTTAAGTACCTTTAACAATATTAATTCACTGAAAGTTCAAATAACTGAATAAAGCCGTATCATACCAAGTAGCCACAAAGGGTGATTAATTTCATAAACAGTTAGCTCTTAGCTAATAATTTTGAAACAATACATTATTAAAGTTAATCCTAGTTCAAATGTAACAAATAAAGAATATTAACAGACATGTTATATATCTTAAGCTAGAATATTAAAATAACAAATCATATTATAATTTTATAATAATCATATAAACATATAAGATGCTATTTTTAATAAAATTTTCTCAACTCAAAATACCGAAAATTGGAGAAGACTCAGACAGTTTTTGAAACTTTTGGAACGTTAATTAACTGAATCGATATAATTTAGTAAAATCGGGCCAAAGAAAATTGTCTGGCTGTTTGATTTCAAGGGGTCAAGTGACCCCTTTATATAGTTTTCAAAACCAATGCATGCGGGACACGTGTCCCGCCACGTGTCTTACATGCGTGACACATCCACGCATGTGTGACACGTGTCCTGAGACACGTGTCACTCCCCGAGAGTGACACCAACGTTTCATTTTTTTGTCCATTTCGAGCGCAGGTGTCCAGATTATCGTATTTTCAGGTCAGGATACAATTTTGCCAAACTTCGCTATTATGTAGCACAAGTTAAAAGAAACCCAATGGCGTACACCTGTTTTCCGCGACGGGGTCTTGATTTTTCTATAATTGGGCCCGAAGTAAAAGCCCTTTTCCAGACCAAAAACCCCTAAAATTGGGAAAATAGCTGAAATGACCCGAAAAGCTAAAGGAAATCAGCCATACTCTTATAAGCAGCTGAAAAGTTTTACTTGGTCACGATATGGACTTTACATTCCTATAACGACCTTAAGCTTCATGTTAATTCATGTTATAAGAACACTAACAATAGGTTACTATTAATCGTAATTCATTTAAATAGTGAGACAATTATAGGTTAAATACAGACAAATAATCACAAAGACACATTTTCTAAAAATAACGAAAGAAATAAATATAAATAAATACTTGTAAATGCATGGTCGGGCTCGGGTATTACATATGAAGGGAGAGGTCTCCCAAGGCCAACTTGGAGAAAAGACCCAAAACGACCGAGGCAAGTAGCCCCAGTAACCAAAGCAGAACCCCCGGTTCACCGTGTTCACTCCCCTCAACACCTCGAGAGAGCAGATCTTGATGGAGATCTAGTACCAGAACCACTTGCCTCCAGCACCAAAAATGAAAGACTGACCTGAGAAGCGGAATAAGACTAAAGATTACCGCTACCATATGGAGTATGACACACCACCGAGGAATGCCAAGACTTGAAACAGGAGATTGAGGCACTGATAGCCCGATGTCATCTCCGGAGGTACATAGACCAACAGCCAACCCGGAATCATGACCAAGGAAGGGAGAGAGAGAGAAGTCCGCCCAAGTTCCAAGTCAGGGGCTGGCATTTGGATATGATTGAGACCATCGCATGAGGATTGGTATCGGGTGGGGAGACCTCGGCTGGTAGAATGGGTTATGTTCGGGCTGGAAGAGAGTATGGGCCGTGCAAGGTCCGATACCGGGGATGAAGGAGCTCACTTTTTCTTCAAAAGACTTGGAGGGGATGATATTGCCCCATGACGACCCGCTGGTAATCAGCGTTGAAATAGCCAACTTCACGGTAAAGAGACTGATAGTGGACACCGGGAGCTCGGCAGAAGTCTTATTCTTGAGTGCATTTGAGCAGATGGGATTGGACAAGAGCCGACTCAGGCCATTGAGGGGTACCTTGGCTGGTTTCACAAGACATGCCCACCGAGCCGAATGAGTCGTCAACCTCCCACTGAAGCTGGGAGACGGAGATAAACGGGTTTCGATGCAGGCCAACTTCATTGTAATAGATTGCAACTCTACTTAAAATGGGATCTTAAGACGGGTGGCAGTCAACCACTCCAAGTCCGTCCCTTCTATTACTATCAAGCCTTGAAGTTCCCAACCCCGGGCGGCACGACCACCATCCGAGGAGACCAACTCTCTGCTCGGGAATGTTATGAAAACTTCTTCTGCCCCAAATATCAGATTGGCTGGGGACCAGATTTGTTCAAAGAGAAGAGGGATGACAAAAGAGGGAGCCCAGTTGAAGACCTTCAAGAGGTGGAGCTTTCCGATAAAGCAAAGAGAGCAAAGATCGGGAGCGAGCTCCCCAATGACTTCAAGAAAGGTATAAGTCAATTTCTTCTGGAAAATGAACATATATTTGCATGGTTTGCTTCTGATATGACAGGTATTAACCCGAGTGTGATTGAGCATCACCTGAATACTGACCCGAATCATTACCTGGTAAAGCATAAACGCAGGCACTTCCATTATGATAAACAACAAATCATAGCAGAAGAGGTTGATAAGCTGGTGGACGCCGGCCACATAAAGGAAATCCAATACCCAATGTGGTACTAGTGGCCAAATCCTCAGGCAAATGGAGATTGTGTATTGACTTCACAGACCTCAACAAGGCCTGCCCCAAGGACTGTTTTTCTTACCTCGGATTGATCAGATGGTGGATGCCACATCCGGGTTTGAGCTACTCTCTTTCATGGATATCTTCAAGGGCTATAACCTGATTAAGATGACTCCCGGTGATAAAGAGAAAATCGCCTTCATCACCGATAAAAGACTCTACTACTATGAGGTCATGCCATTTGGCCTAAAAAATATTGGAGCTACCTATACTCGGATGGTGAATAAGGCCTTCAAAAATCAGATTGATCGAAATATGGAGATCTATGTAGATGACATGTTGGTCAAGAGCAAGATGGCGGAAGACCATGTAATCGACCTGGCTAAAGTTTTCGCCATAATGGAGAACTTTGGGATAAAGCTAAACTTGAAAAAGTGCGCATTCGGCGTCTAATAAATCCATATTTTTAGTAATTTTAACCCATCAAATCATATATACTGCATTAATATTTCAAACTTAACTGTATATTTTACACACTTTTAGTGCAATATAGGCTTTGAAGAAGAAACAACAAAAATGGCCACAAAAACCAACAGTTGAATATGAAATTCAGTGCAACACTAGTGAAGAATGGTAGAACAACTTTAAAATGAGCAAATGGAGATTGAATTTGGCCAAACAGAGTATAAAAACGGATTCAGGACGCTGAAAAACCTTAAATAAACCTTGGTCAACTTTTGGTCAAAGCATGAACAATAACCGATTGAGCGTGAATAGTAAAGTCAATGCATGAATAGTAAAATCAGTGCGTGAATAGTAAATTTTGATGACATTATACTAACACAATAGTGACCTAGGTGTTTACATCATGCTGACACAATGGTGACCTAGGCGCTGATATCACGCTGACACAAGCGCGACATCATTGAATGAATAGTAACTCCGAATAGTACCTAATTCTCCTATAAATACCCATTTGTCTTTTCATTTGAAGACATTGAATTCTAGATTTTGTTATTGTGTGTGAGTAATTTCTTTGAGTGTTTTAGTTAGTATTTAGTGTGTGAAGTTGTGAATTCCACGTAAATGGTCTTTTGAGTCAAAATCACACTGAAGTCGTACTGATCAACTGAAATCCGTGCAACACGACAAGTAATTTTATTTCGGTAAACATTATGATTTCCTGTAATTTAATTCCTAACATGGCACACTAGACCCGAGATTCGGGGTGGTATGTATTAGGATATTCTTGTATATATGTTTTGATTCAGATTTATTAAAGTCTAGTATTTTTATTCTTGAAGTATTATTTAATTAATTATACGTATACTTGTAGTTATGTTATAGTTAATTAAAAGTACATATAAGCCCAATTTTGTAAATTAGTGGCAGTACGAGACTACCTTGGACGGATATAGTTTGGTTGTACCAACACCTCCGAGTTACGTAAGTAAAAGATTAATTGTGGTTTTTATTCTCGGGTGGATACTGTTAAGTTGTACCAACATCTCTATCCCGAGGACCGATAATCTATTAATCTCGTTACTTACATATCTAAGGCCATATCAGAAGTGGGATCATGTTGCCCAATTTCTAATGAACTTATCTTTTAATCTGAATCAACAATATTGTACTTGAGTATACCGAGCTATTACCACCCTGAATCATTATCCAATTCTTTGGATTTAAACTTTATCGTTAACTGTAAAATTTTTCAATTAAGTACCTTTGTTTAATTCACCTTTAGACTTCCTTAATTACCGTACTGTTGGACACTTTTTGGACACTTGGACTTAATCAAGCTCATCCGTGACGGGAGATAGTCAAACAATTCTAAATTAAAGGTGTAACGTAACTTGATAACTCCAATCTCCATAGATCGACCCTCTACTCGCCACAGCTAGAGGTAATTCGAGGTAAGCGCTATTTCAATCATCTAACCTCACTATTTTTTAGCGCAAAATGATGCGATCGAAATTTGGCGCCGTTGCTGGGGATTGGTGTTCATCAATTAAAGTAAGTCTTTGATTTATGTATATGTGTGTTAATATGTATATATATTTTAGTTTTTAGTCTTCAAGACTTCATTTTTAAGTCAATTTTGTATAGATTTTATTTCTTTTTAATGTTTTAATTTTGTATGCATGGTCGGAGATCTTTAAAGCCACTCATCTTTGTTTTTGATTCAGAAATTGAGAAAATTTTTAAATCCATAAACAAAGTACATAAATTTTTAATCATGGCTGATCAAATTCCGAATCAAAACCAAAATCAGGATCAAGTTAAAGGTAGAGAAATAGGAAATGATAGGAGGAGCATAAAAGATTTTTCCACATCACAAGATTATGTTCCTCCACGAGCCATCGCCTTACCTAAAATTGATGAAGGTTTCAAAATGAAGTCTCACATGATTTAAATGCTTCCCATGTTCAACGGTCTTTCTAATGAGAACCCGTATGATCACATTAATAATTTTCTCCATGCATGTAGATCAATCAATACTAGAACTGCCTCGGAGGAGGTTGTTAAATTGAGATTGTTTCCTTACTCTTTAATGGGTCAGGCACAAATTTGGCTTTACAGATTACGTTCTGGTTCCATTACTTCTTGGGGTCAACTGCAAAGAGAATTTCTTGAAAGATTTTACTCTTCTTCAAAATCTAATGGATACATGAATCAACTTAATAATTTTTCTCAGTTACCTGGAGAGGCACTACATGAGAGTTGAGATAGATTTGAAACGTTAATTCATGAATGTCTACACCATAGTATTCCAGATTGACAATTAGCCTAGAATTTTTATGGTGCACTTCTTGAGAAATCTCCAGAAGAAGCCACGAAATTGTTTATAAAACTAAGTAACAATTCACGAAAGCGTGCATCCTCATCTAGAGAAAGGAAGGAAAGTGTAGGTTCAAATGATTACTATTCTTTGACCTCAAAGATTGAAAATTTAACTTTTGCATTGGAAAAAATGGTTAAAAGAAGAGAATCATTGCATGTAGTTGATTCAGGTGAAAGCATTCTTGCATTAAATCTCAATTCAATTTTAGAGCAAGCTTGTGTTGCTTATAAATACCCTCGTAATTATGATTCATTCTCTAACACTTATATTCCAGGTACACAGGATCATCCAAATTTGCGGTGGAATCAAAATCGAGAGGATGTTCAACAACAAAGAACAAGAGGTTATCCACCAAGATTTCATTCAGTACCACAAGGACAGGTAACTTCAAGCTCTAATTCAGGTTCCAATTCTTACAGAACTACTTTTGAAGAACATGTTTTGAAAAAGCTTCATAATATGGAACCAATTTTGCAACTAGTAAGTACACATACAAAGGCAATTGCCAACTTGGAAATACAAGTAGGTTAATTGGCTAGCACCATGCAAAAAAGAGAAGAAGGAACACTCCCTGCTCAACCAGATGGGAATCCAAAAGGTAAGGCCTATGTAGCAGCTAAAAATCAAAAAGTGCAGGATTTTCAAGCTGTCACCACACTGCGAAGTGGTAAGAAAATTGATAACAAGGTAAGCATTAAAGCTTACGAAAATGCCAAACAAGCAAAACAAGAAGCTAAGTCTCAAGTTAATATTGATTCATCAAAGGAAGCTGAAAATGAATCTGAAATGGTAACTTCACATGAAAAATTTCCATTAACTGTAAGTCCTAAGACACCCTTTCCACAGGCATTAGGAAATCTACCTAATAAAGAATCTAAAAGGGAAGAAATGCTTGAAACTCTTAAACGAATGAAAATCAATTTACCCCTGTTAGAAATAATTAGGAAATTTCTTGCCTATGCAAAATTTCTCAAGGATTTATGTACTCAGAAAAGGAGGAATTCAGCTTTGATATCAAACAAGGTAAGGTTGACTGAAAAGGTAAGTTGCATTCTTATTTTTCTTGTTTCACCAAAACTAAAAGATCCTGGTGCATTTACTATTCCTTACTATATTGGTAATCACTGTGTAGATCGTGCCCTTCTTGATTTAAGAGCTAGTGTAAATCTTCTCCCCTAATGCAAAAATTCACTGTGCAATTAGAGAGTTGGAGTTTAAATTTGGAGATATTAAGGTAAAGCTGAATGTTGCTAATGCTGCTAGGTTTGCAAATGAAGATGATGGTCTTGAATGTTTTATTCTTGATAAGATTGATCCACTAATTGAAGAGTCTTTCCTTAGTCTCATGCAAAAAGATATTTTGGAAGATATTTTGAATCATGGTGAAATAGTTTTGAGTAAGTCTGAGGAAGAATCTGATGAAGATAACGAATCTTTAGAAAGAAACCTAGGATTTGATGAAAAACTTCAGGTGTGTGCAATAGAACCATCATTGACTCTTTTTAAAGAGCCTTTGCTTCCTTCTATACAATCTTTTCCTGAGTTAGAACTCAAACAACTTCCTAGTCATCTCAAGTATGTTTTTCTGGGATCAGATCAAACACTTCTAGCTATTATTGCTTATAATATTTCTTTGAAGCAGGAAGCTAAACTTATTGAGGTGTTGTTTAAGAATAAAGAAGCGTTAGGTTGGACTGTTGCAGATCTTAGAGGAACAAATCCCTCTTTTTGCATGCATAAGATCAATTTGGAAGATAGAACCAAGACATCTAGAGAGATACAACGTAAGCTGAACCCGAACGTGAGAGAAGTTGTGAAGAAGAAAATAGTAAAGTTGTTAGATGCATGTATTATTTATCCTATTTCTAATAGTAAATGAGTTAGTCCGATACAGGTTGTGCCTAAGAAATCAAGAATCACTGTGGTGACAAATGATAAAGGTGAATTGGTACCTACCCGTACCACAACTAGATGACGCGTGCGTATTGACTATAGGAAACTTAATGCTGCAACAAGAAATGATCACTTCCCTTTACCATTCATTGATCAAATTTTAGATAGGTTGGCAAGGCAAGGTTGCTATTGTTTTCTTGATGGATACTCGGGATACAATCAAATCCCTGTAGATCCTGAAGATCAGGAAAAGACAATTTTCACATGTCCTTTTAGCATATTTGTTTACAGAATAATGTCTTTTGGTCTTTGTAATGCACTTGCCACTTTTCAATGCTGCATGATGTCTATTTTCACTGATATGATGGGTAAATTTGTGGAAGTCTTCATGGATGACTTTTCTATCTTTGGTTCTTCATTTGAAAATGGTTTGAATAATCTATCTTTGGTATTGAAAAGATGTCAAGAATCTAATCTTGTCCTTAGCTGGTAAAAAAGTCATTTCATGGTGCATGAAGGAATTGTTCTCGGACACATTATATTCAAGGAAAGAGTTCGGGTTGATGAAGCTAAGGTTGATATTATCTCAAATCTTCTCCCTCTTACAAATGTCAAACAGGTGAGATCGTTCCTTGGACATACTGGTTTTTACAGACGATTTATAAAGGATTTTAGTAAAATTGCTAGACCTTTATCGAATTTGTTGGCACAGGATACTCCATTCCAATTTGATGAAAAATGTGTTACTGCTTTTGAAATGCTAAAAAATTCCCTTTCCACTACTCTGGTAATTCAGCCACCGAATTACTCTATTTCTTTTGAAATTATGTGTGATGCATCTGATTATGCCATAGGAGCAGTTTTAGGTCAACGCAAGGATCGCATTCCTCGTGTGATCTACTATGCCAGCCGAACTTTAGATGATGCCTAGAAAAACTACACCACTATAGAGAAAGAATTGCTTGCTGTAATTTTTGCATTAGAAAAATTTTGGTCTTATGTGTTGGGTTAAAAAATAATTATTTATTCTTACCACTCGGCATTAAGATACCTATTGGAAAAGAAAGATGCTAAACATAGGCTTATTCGATGGTTGTTGTTAATTCAAGAATTTGACTTAACAATCAAAGATAAAAAAGGTCGAGAAAATGTAGTTGCTGATCATTTGTCAAGAATTGTATCTCAGGAAATTGAAAATGAACTACCCTTGAGAGATACATTTCCTGACGAACAAATATTGTCAATTTTTGCTCATAAACTTCTTTGGTATGCTCACATTGTGAATTATCTTGCAGTAGGTAAAATACCCAAGGAGTGGAACAAGGCTGAGAAGGATCATTTTTTCTCAAAAGCAAAATATTATTTCTGGGAGGATCCTCATTTCTTTCGTATTTGTTCTGATCAAATTATTCGCAGATGCATACCAACGTCTGAACAACTAAGCATCATGTCATTTTGTCATTCGCAGGAATGTGAAGGACATTTTGGAGGACGACAGACAACTCTCAAAATTTTGCAAAGTGGATTTTATTGGCCTACATTGTGCAAAGATGTTCATGAATTTTGCAAGGCATGTGAAAGATGCCAGAAGACATATAACATGGGAAAAAAGGATATGATGCCCTTAAATCCCATTTTAATTTGTAAACTTTTTGATGTATGGGGTATTGACTTCATGGGTCCTTTCCCCATGTCTTTTGGTTTTCAATACATTCTGGTTGGTGTTGATTATGTGTCTAAGTGGATTGAGACAATTACAACACGGACTAATGATCACACTGTTGTGATGAAATTCATAAAAGAAAATATTTTCTATCGCTTTGGAATTCCAAGTGCTATCATTAGTGACTGTGGAAGTCATTTCATTCACCGAACGTTTGAAAAGTTGTTGAAGAAATACTCAGTCATTCATAAAGTTACTACACCATATTACCCATAAACTAGTGGACAGGTTGAGGTTTCTAGTAAGGAGATTAAATCAATCCTTGAAAAGACAGTAAGACCTGATATGAATGATTGGTCTACTCGATTGAATGATGCACTTTGGGCATATAGAACTGCATATAAGACTCCCATAGGAATGTCACATTTTTATTTAGTTTTTGGGAAAATATGTCATTTACCTGTTGAATTGGAATATAAGGCTTATTGGGCAATTAGGACTGTGAATTTCGACTTGCAAAAAACTAGTGAAAATAGATTGCTTCATCTAAATGAACTTGAAGAGATGCGTGTAGAAGCATATGACAATGCCAAGATTTATAATGAAGGAATGAAAAGAACGCGTGACAAAATGATTGTTCGGAAAAATTTTGTTCTTGGAAAAGATGTGTGGTTATTTAATTCTAAGTTACGATTGTTTCCAGGAAAATTGAGGTCTATATGGGATGGGCCATTTAGGGTTGAACAAGTTTTTCCGTCCGGTGTTGTCAAGATAAAAGATAAGAAATATGGAAAAACAATATTTGTAAACGGACAAAGGTTAAAACCAACAATCTGGTTAAAGAAGTCGATTGTACTTAAAGATCAAATCCCTGCAGAGTAACAATTTCAAGGTAACTCTGTCTGGCTGAAGACATTAAATTTAGCGCTCCTAGGAGGCAACCTAGGGATTCCCGTGGCTATTTGGATTCAATGTTTATTTTTCTGTCATTTATTTTCTTTATCATATGATTTTTTTTCCAGCTTAATGTAGTTTGGGTTTTAACCCTAAGAAGCACTTATACAAGTATGTTTGTCATGATACTAGTGGTTACTGTATGTTTCTATGTGCGGTTGACTGATTAGTACAACTCTGTCTAACAGTACTTGCCACTCCACCAGCTTAATGTAATTTAGGGTCTATTTGGGCGTTACTTGATAAGGTAGTTAGAAGTAAGAGCATTCACCAAACAGTATTGCCTGTAGTAAAACCCCACTGTCTTGCTTTTGACCCTGTGGAACTGGCTGTGGCTCCATGTGAGTGCCGAAGGAAAGTACTATGATACTCCAAACCTAGCATACAGTGAATAGTGTCTATTTGCATATATTTATGTGTTAATTTAATTGATTGGTTGAATTTAAGTGTTTATTTTAACTTTATATATATATATATATATATATATATATATATATATTTAGTAACTTTACTTTTAGTATTTCTTTAAATATGTAATTAGCAGTTAATTAAATTATATAAAATGCTTAATCTCTTATTTTCTTATTTGTAAAATGTGATGTTACTTTCTTATGTCTAATAAATTAGTTTTCATCATTTTAAAATGAGCCCCGAGTCTGGGGTGATTTTTGAAGTACGTTATTTTTTTAAAATTTAAAATTTTATTTTCATTATATGTTTATTTTCGTGCATACATTCATAATTTTTATGTGTATGGTATTTCGGGAAGGTTGGTAGAAAATTGATTAGTATAACAAATTAATAGTATTCTAGGTGTAAAATTCGACTATTTTATTTTTTAAAATTTATATTTTTCCTTTATTACTTACCTTATTAGACATATTTCGTCCATTGGAACTATATGCATAACATGTCGAGAACGTGAGATATAAAAACATTAGTGTCATGAATGAATAGTGTTACGAAAGAATAGTAACTTTTTGTAGAATTTTTATTTGGGCCTTTAGAGATTTTAGCTAACCTTGGACCTTTGGTTACCATTTTAATTAATTCAACTAAGCCCATTTAGCAAGCCCAAGCCCATTGTAAGTCATTAGTTAGCTTATATTAGTTATTTGAAGACCAAAAATCAACAAAAAAAGAGGAAGAAATCGTGAAAGGCAGAGAGAAAAAAAGGGAGAAGAGAAAGTTCACCTAAGGCTTGATCTTTGATGCTATCCAAGTGTTTTCCAAGCAAATTCAAGCTATGATCTTGCTCAACTAAGGACCTAGGTGAGGGCTAGCATCTCTTTGTGCATTATTTTTGCTTGTTCTTGTTTTTTTTAAGTTTGCTTCAAAGTAGACAAAAGTGGTAATGTATTCTTTTACATATCTAGCTTGTGTATTAGAGTTCATAATGTTGTAGGAATGGTCTTTTGCTAGCATTTGAAGTTTTTATGGTAGTTTATTGATAGAATAAAATTTAGTTAGTTAAATGTAAAATGGTAGACAAAGTGTTTGTTTAAATGCATAAATGAAGTGTAGGAATGTTATATAGGCTAAAGTAATGGTTATTGTTGGCTCAAATGCAAGAAATAACAAGAAGATGATAAGCAAGCAAAATTCGGATTTGGACACTGCACTGCCCCTAACTTCCGAAGTAGTTTTGGTATAGCAAACGTGCTTAGAATTGAACGAAATTTATATGGTAGCTAGATTAGACAGTTTAGAACAAATGTTGATTTCTAGAGCTAAGGCAAATTCTAACGTTTTGACCCTGCGATTTAGCTATTTCTGAAATATATCTGAAAATCACTGGTGCAGGGGCACTTCGCGCAGTTGCACGGAAAAGGTCATAACTTGTCGAATTTAGATCGGAATTGAGTTCCGCTTGAGGCTAAAATCATCTACACTCAAAGAGCTACGTTTATAAATAAAAATAAGTCAGTTTGGAGGACTATAGCATAAGTAACTGAATAAATAAAATTAAGCATCTGCAAGAAATTGAAAGATTTCTAGCTGGTTGATGATTGACATTAATGATTGTGATTGCTACATAGTAAAATTATGGATTCTCACTGTGTAGATGTGTATATTGGAGTTAAATGATGTTTATAAGATATTCAATATGATTTATTACGTGTTATGTTAATAATGTGATATTTTGGTATTGATTGTTAGTTAAATGAGAATTCTAGTGTTGTGGTTGTTGTTGTGTTAGGAGTGGGAGATAATAGATATTACATGTTCAATGTTTGAAAGAATGCTTGTAAGAAGATTGTGGGAGCTCAAGAAAAAATTAGCTAGCATGTATGTTCATAAATATACAAGATTGGAGTTTTAGTTCTCTCACTATATATATTGGAATTTCGAGTAAATGAACTAACTGCACCATGTGTATGTGTATGTGTGTTAAATTGAGGCTTCAATTAGGTGCTTTAAACGTTACTGCGACTAGTCATAGGCTCACGTGGGATTGAAGTGTTCAGAAGTGTGCTAAAATGCAAATATAGTAATCTTTTAAAAGAGGACTTTTTCCGTTGTGCAATCCGGGCAAGTTTGGGCTATGGTTTGGATATCCTTGGGGTAAGGAAGCACTTTTGGTGCTTTTGTTACACGAAATTGGGGCTCAGTTAGTATAGTTGTAGTTAAAATCGGCTCGAGGCCTACCCGAGTTTTTGCTTCTAAAATGGGTTTTTATGATCTTAATAGGTGTCTCTTGGCTTGGTTGGGAATGTAGTATGGTTAGGTTGTGGGTTGGTAACGTTGAAATGCACTTAGGAGAAGAAAAGCTTGGTTAAGAAAGGGGAAAAATGTAGTAATTGGCTTCTTTGGCGTACCTAGAGCTTACTATTGTGTTGTCACATACTATTGTGTTTATCTAAATCTAATTGAGCTATTTGAATTTGATTTTGGGTGAAGTTGTGTTGGTTGCCTCTTTTTGGGGTTATATAGTTATCTCGTGCATATGTTGGTTATAATGTGTTTATGTGAGGGCAGCCAGTTGAGTTGCCATACTCCTTTTCATCTTCTTTTAATTATATTGGTAATATAGGAAATGTATTAGCTTGATAAAAGTTAGTATTGACTTGTGAAATGTTTTCTTTAACTTGAGTTGTTGTGGGCGTTGAGATAAGATTATCTTATTTTTGAGTTGTTATCAAGTCAGTGTTGAAATTGTTGATAGATAAGTTTCTCTACTTCTTGTCCAACTTGTGAAATATTGAACTATAAATTTTTTTAGAGCTTGTTATGCTAGTCTAGTTTATGAATTTTCTTAACTTGTATTTAGTTAATGAATCTAATGAATTATGATAGTTTAATGGAGTTATTAACTAGCTAAAGGAAGAATGCTGCTAAGCTTCATTTAGGTACAAGTTATGGCCTTTGAAAAAGAATAATGCATGTGTATTTCATAATCATGCAGTAGTAAGCTACAGTTAAACTTAACTTGCACTTAAATTCTAGTATACTAGTTGAATATATCTTTTCTTGAGTAGCTAATAAGTTAGATTTAAGGTAGTATTCGATATCAAGGAGTTACTGGTGTCCATAGAAGAAGGTTACGTAGGAATTATGTAAAGGAGTATTTTAACATTTTTACTTACTATACATAATGACCCTAATCCTTTAATCATTGTTGTGTAGTAAAGTGTTGTAAGGCTTTTAATTTATATTATTGATGGGTTTAGCGAATGCTTTCCCATTGTGTTGTTAATAGGTTAAAAGATAAAAGTATTAATTGAGCATAACCTCCATTTTGGCTATTAACTTCCAAATAAAATAACTCTAGCTTGAAGTTTAAGTTAATAATTTTAGAAGCATTAGTTAATCAGTTAACTTATCTTCTTGTTCTTTTTCCTTTTAATGCAATATAATGTATTTCTGTGTTATAATAGTGCTTTATGTGTTGGTTAAAAGTCATAGTTAAGGTTAACTTTCTATTGGCCTAATTCTTTTAAATGTTATACTTATATGAACAACTAGGGTTTACACATCTGAAATAATTCAAGGAGGCTGGAGTGAATCTAATTATACTCTTGCATAATTAACCTAATCTAAGGTGAGGGAGTCTTCATCCCTTTTGTGCATTTCAACTTAATTTTATTATTTCTAAATTGAATTATTTAGTAGTTGATAAAGTTTATATGTAATATTTTACTTGCTATGTTGAGTCTTTTCGTGTTATTTATGATTAACTGCGAGGGTGGCCTTCTTTGTCGTTCCTCTTACGTGATTTGATATTCTTGTTTCTCGTGATTTTGTCTTAGGGTTGCGCAACTTTTTAGGACATGGTAGCGTCAAGAAACACGGGCGGCGTCGGGCTTGCCGTGCTCCCTCGACTACCATGGTACCTATTCCCTTCTCGCTGAGGCATACTCCACTACCCCAGAGGCGTGGTTCACCTGTTGGGCATGGACCTACCTCAGGAGAAAGGGTCATAGGAATTGGGATACATCCGGAGTATCCCAACTTGTTGGAGTAAGGGTTTGCCGGTACTTGCGTGAAGTCGTGGTTTGTGGTTCGAGATTGAAAACAAAAAGTGAACCGTATCCTTTTTATATGTGGTTAATTACTTGTTTACTTGGTTGTGTTATTTGATGTTGAATATGCTTTTATCCTGTTGCATATCATGTTGCATGCCCGGTAGGTTGCATGACCTCCCTCACTGAGTATACCAGTTGTATACTCACTCTCGTCTCTAACATCTTTCAGGTTTAGCACCTTTGCAAGGTGATACAGGGAAAGCTCGAAAGTTACCGTGTTTGGTTGTGTTGGCTTTCATTATTAGTACCTACAAATCCATGTGAATTAGTAAAGTGGTTTGAATTTGTAATTTGATTGGAACTATAAAAACTCGGCTTGTAATTGTATTGGATCTTGTTTGTTTTTGGTTCGTAGGTAGCCTGTAATAGCTTAAAGGACTATGTTATTGTTTAATTGTCATGCATGCTCGCTTGGGTTAATAGAGTTAGTAGGCTTGAATTAGAATGGTATGATAAGTGATTTTATAACATAGTATTTCAATATTTAGGGCCTATGCATGCTTGTGTACCTGTTTTGTTGAGTCTAAGGCTTGGATGACCTTGAGACGAGGCATAGCTTAGCGGTTGAATTTGAAGTATATGAGAATGTTGGATTATGGTTTTGTAGTTGTATTCTATTATTCGCAAGTTTTCGGATTGTCCTATAAACAGGGGAGACTCCGTCCATTTTTCCTAAATTTTTGTGCCTTGGGTTTTAGGATTGGGACCCTAGTCTCTTGAGGGATCGGGGCGTTACAAGTACTGTATGGCATGAACACAGAAACCTCTGGAAGAGCTAGTCCTTTAATTTTATTTTTTTAAAAAAAATTCTCATGCTCGAAGGCTTTAAACTATGACACTTAATTGTGTGTGCATATCTTGCTGGCTGACAATTAAATGGCTCCAGTACCCATTCCCGGTTAGAAGGAAAAAACTCTGACAATTTGTGTGATGCGCTCATCCTAAATGGGTAGGAGGATAGGTACGCAGTGGCAGCATTCGGTAGTGACTGTCTGAGGATAAAACATGGTGTTGTTTGTATTAGGGTGTGTACCTCACATGAACCCAAGTGATCTCTAGGTTGTCTAGGATCTCGTGGTGGTAACATTCCAAGGTTCGTCCTAGATGTTATCGCTTGGTTACCAATTAGCTTTAAATTGGCGTTAACCTAAACATTAGGAGGTCTTTTTCCACCGTTATGTAAATGGTAGCTCTCACGGTATTTGAGAAAAAAATAGCTAATACCATTATGAGGGGCATGTAATACGTGATTCATCACCTCTGTTTCGGCCAGTTCTTATGCTATAGCAGGTAGATTTACTATCCAAATTTTGATGACATTCATTTGGTGTTCGGATGTGGTTTACTTTGCTGCATAGGTATGAAACTGAAATAGGGTTGGGATCCTATTTTTGCATTTCCCAGGCTTCCTATTTGTGTGAGACCATCTTAAGGGTAAATTTTAATATGTTTGCATTTTCTTGTCATGATGTGTGCTTGTTTTAATTTACATCTATTAAAAAAAATGGTGTTTTAAAAATATTATTAAAAAAAAGGGGTCGGTCAAAAAGGGTTTTTACCCTAATCTTTTTTGCCCTCATTCTTTTTTTCTCTTCACAACTGACACCTCATTCTCTCTCACACAAAAATTACATTTTTATTTCCGTCTCCCAATCTTGTTTCATCAACTCAAAATGATCAACCAAGTTTTGCCACTTATTGTGGCCATTTTGCCTTTGTCTTCTTCTTGTACCTTTTCCTCATCCATCTTGTGATTAGGATGGGACGAATCCACAAAGGAAGAAAAGGTTTTTAGTTTTTGGGCTTATGTAATAAGTTGTGCTGATATGATTTTTTTTTTTGTTTTGTTGAAAAAAAAAGGGCGGCCGAAAGGTTTTAAAAAACCTAACCCTACCATTTTTTTCATCTCCTCCTCGCCGCTACCATCTCCTACCTTTCTCCCTACAAAACTTCTACTTCTTCAGTTTTTTTTTTGTTGTTGAAATTTTCACGAAGATGGTGTTGTTTAAACAACTCACGGCAGAGGAGTCATTGATTGTGTTTCTTGGTTTCATTATTGTGATTCTTCTTTATTTGGCTTGGTTGGTTCATGGAATGACTAGTTCCTGGGATAAGAGAAAGAAGTAGGCTTATAATATAGGTTGTTTTGTTGTTGTACTTGTTAAGTTAATGTACCGCTTCCATTTCCGTGGATAAAATTTGTGAGCTTTATTTTTATTGTCTTTAGTATGGTAATCTAATTTTATTATGATTATTTACCTAGTATTTACACTAATTTTGTTTTGATGTTGAATTTGGTATATATATAAATAAAAATGAAGTATGGAAGTTTGATGACGATTTTTTGAAACTGGAGATATAGATCTGGCCAATGTCCGAACTCCCTCACATGCGGTTCACAGAAAAAAAGAAAAAAAAAAAAGAACCTATTTGTAGTTAGTTCTCCTGAATATTAAATCTAGGGGTTGTATATTTGATATGTCTCGAGAATGTGTTTAGTTAATCTTGCCACTAAGGTCTTCTAACAACTTTGGTAATTTGGCGTGGTTTCAACCCTCTCTGCATAATTTTCAGCAATTGTTATGGCTATACATTCATTAGTACATATATTCTAAGTTTTCTCCAATGCACTTGTTTGCAAACCATTAAAGGAGATTTATTGTGTATATTTTGATTTGGTTTGTTAAATTTCTCTCCTTTTAAAAAAAAAACTTTGAAAAAAGGGGTGTTTGTTCTATTTTGTGTGATTTAGATTTTGTTTAAAAAAATAAATAAATAAATAATTTAAGTTTTAAAAAAAAGAAACATAAAAAATTAAAAAAATTAGTCATTGTGAAACCAAATTGTATATATCATTCAGTTTAAATTTCGTTTTGTATCACTTTTGTTTCTATCCTCATAACTAACGTTGGTGTCTGGAGCTTTTAATGACAAATCTTCTTTCAGAACCATTTGAGGAATAATGCTTGGAATTTTTATCAGGATGTATCTATCTTTTTAATTTGTAATGCATTGTATCACTTTCTTACATTGAGGGCAATGTAAGGCTCAGGTTTGAAGAGGTAGGAGAAAATAGTCGATACCACCTGTTAAAATTTTTTGAAATTTTTAAAAATTCTTTTACTTCATTTATTTATAATTATTAAATTTGAGTAGTTGATTGTTATAATATGGTTAGATTTTGATAAAATATTTTAATTAACTATGAATTTGGAATGGAAAAATGATTAGCCACTAAAGTTGAGTTTGTATCTAGAATCTTTGAAACCTTGTTAACTATTATTACATCCCAACAACATCAAATGATTGAATTAGAGGTTTTCGATTAATTATAAAAAAAAAGGAGTAAATTGAGGTAATTTTAATGTGAGATGTTATGTTTTATTAAAATTTGACTTATTTTTTCTAGATCGGTACACTCCCTAAAAAAATGTATACGGTAAAAAAAAAAACACACACACACACACATATATATATAGATATATATACATATATATATATACATATATATACATATATATATACATATATATATATACATATATATACAGATATATATATATACATATATCTACATATATATATATATACATATATATATGTATATATAAATATATATAGATGACTCGGTCAAACTTTGAAAGTGTTGATTCAGCAAAAAGAGCCAGAAATCAATACAAATTTAGTCAGACAATCCTTCTTTCACTAAATACAATTCAACCAATGAAAGACAAAATTTCATAAGTTAATGAGTCAACCAACATCTATCATCCGAGTCATCTATTAAAAAAAAAATATAAGAGAGTATTACTCGATTTGGAAGGTAATTAAATTTTAACATTTCATGACTATCCATAGAAAATATTTTCGATTTTACAAATTTTGCGTGATTAATTTTATCTCTTAATTGAGCTACAAGTGCTTAAACATGCTCAAATGATTTTTTTGTAATTAAGTTGGTTTCTATTGTTCTAGATACAAAACGATTTCTTGGGGTGAAATTGTTTGGAAGACAAACTTACTGTTAATCTTATATTTTATAAAATCTAACTGTATGAATAAATTGACTGCTTATATTTAATATTTTTGAATCTATGAAGTAATTGATACATTTACTTGAGGACAAACAAAGAATGGATTTGAGGAGGTTGATAAATCCATATTTTTAGTAATTTTAACCCATAAAATCATGTATACTGCATTAATATTTCAAGCTTAACTGTATATTTTACTCAATTTTAGTGCAATATAGGTTTTGAAGAAGAAATAACAAAAATGGTCACAAAAACCAACATTTGAATATGAAATTCAGTGCAACACTAGTGAAGAATGGTAGAACAACTTCAAAACGAGCAAATGGAGATTGAATTTGGCCAAACGGATTGCGGAAACGGATTCAGGACGCTAAAAAATCTTAAAGAAATCTTGGTCCACTTTTGGTCAATGCATGAATAGTAAAAGTCAATGCATGTACAGTAACTGATTAAGCGTGACTAGTAAAGTCAATGGTCAATGTATGAATAGTAAAGTCAGTGCATGAATAATAACTTTTGATGACATCATACTAACACAATGGTGATCTAGGCGCTGACATCATGCTGACACAATAGTGACCTAGGCACTGACATCACGCTAACACAAGCGTGACATCACTACATGAATAGTAACTCCAAATAGTACCAAATTTCTCCTATAAATACCCATTTGCCATTTCATTTGAAGACATTGAATTCTAGATTTTGTTATTGCGTATGAGTAATTTCTTTGAGTGTTTTAGTTAGTATTTAATGTGTGAAGTTGTGAATCCCAAGTAAAGGGTCTTTTGAGCCAAAATCACACTGAAGTCGTACTGATTAACCGAAATCCGTGCAACACAACAAGCAATTTTATTTCGGTAAACATTATGATTTCCTATAATTTAATTCCTAACATGGCACACTAGACCCGAGATTCGGGGTAGTATGTGTGAGGATATTCTTATATATATGTTTTAATTCAGATTTATTAAAGTATCGTATTTTTATTCTTGAAGTATTATTTAATTAATTATACGTATACTTGTAGTTATGTTATAGTTAATTAAAAGTATATATAAGCCCGATTTTGTAAACCAATGGCAGTACGAGACTACCGCGGACGGATATAGTTTGGTTATACCAACACCTCCGAGTTACGTAAGTAAAAGATTAATTGTGGTTTTTACTCTCGGGTAGATACCGTTTGGTTGTACCAACATCTCTATCCCGAGAACCGATAATCCATTAATCTCGTTACTTACGTATCTAAGGCCATATCAGAAGTGGGAGCTTTTTGCCCAATTTCTAATGAACTTATCTTTTAATCTGAATCAACAATATTATACTTAAGTATACCGAGCTATTACCACCCTGAATCATTATCCAATTCTTTGGATTTAAACTTTATCGTTAACTGTGGAATTTTTCAATTAAGTACCTTTGTTTAATTCACCTTTAGACTTCCTTAATTACCGTACTGTTGGATACTTGGACTTAATCAAACTCATCTGCGACGGGAAATAGTTTAACAATTCTAAATTAAAGGTTTAACTTAACTTGATAACCCCAATCTTCGTGAATCAACCCTCTACTCGCTACAGCTAGAGGTAATTCGAGGTAAGCACTATTTCAATCATCTAACATCACTATTTTTGAGCGCAAAACGACGCGATCAAAATTTGGCGTCAAGGCAAGAAAATTCTTGGGGTTCATGGTCATAGCCCGGGGAATAGAAGCCAACTTGGAAAAATGTGCAGGCGATACTAGACCTGGCACCGCCGACTTGTGTTAAAGACCTCCAGGTGCTCGCGAGAAAGGTTGCAGCATTGAGCAGATTCATGTCCAGGTCAACCAACAAGTGTGCTCATCTGTTCAAGATTTTGAGGAATCTTAAGAATTTTGAATGGACTACAGAATGCCAAAACGCCTTCCAAGAACTGAAAAGATATCTAGCTACGCCACCCCTACTATCCCGACCTGAGGTGGGGGAAGAGCTGGTATTATACTTGGCATGATCGGGGATAATAGTGGCGGCGACACTAGTTCGGGAAGAAGGAAATGAGTAGAAGCCGGTCTATTATGTCAACAAAACCCTGCAAGGGGCAGAGGCGAGGTACTCATCCTTGGAAAAACTCACATTCGCGCTCATCACGGGGGCAAGAAAGCTGAAGCCATACTTTGATTCCCACCTAGTCAAGGTCATGACGGATGTTCCACTTAAGTCCATCATACACAAGCTGGAGGCGTCGGGTAGGCTATTGAAATGGGCAGTTGAATTGAGTCAATTTGACATCACTTACCAATCCAGAACAACCACTAAAGCCCAAGCCATCGTGGACTTTGTGGTAGAATGTACTGGTCGAGCCGAGTATGACCTGGAGGATGTGTGGAAGGTCTATATGGATAGAGCCTCAGGGAGGTCAAGAAACGGAACCGAAGTGGTCATCTCCGACCCAAACAGGCATGAGCACCAATACTCTCTCAAGTTCGCCTTTCCGGCGTCTAACAACAAGGCTAAGTATGAGGCAGTAATTGCAGGGTTGAAAATCGCCGCTCAGCTTGGGGCGCAAGTAGTTGATCTGAACACCGACTCCCAATTAGTTGCCAGTCAAGTTTCGAGAGAATTCGAAGGCAAGGATAATACTATGATAGCCTTCCTCAATAGAGTTAGGGATTTGACCTCAGGGCTCAAGAGGTTTACAATGTAGCAGATTCCGAGGAAGAAAAATATAAAGGTTGATGCCTTGTCTAAGTTGGCCTTGGGAAAAAGCTAACTTGCATTAGTCCATGTGGAAGAAGTCTTCGAACATAGTATTCAATTGGGAAGACAAGTCGTAGCCGAGCTCGGTCTAAGCCCAGATTGGACTAGACCAATCATGGACTACTTGGAGGGGGTACGATCCCGGAAGATGAAAAGGCAGCTCGAAAACTCATGAAACATGCCTCAAGGTTTGTCATAATAGCTGGACAACTCTACAAAAGAGGTTACACTTGGCCTATCTTGAAATGTGTTGGGCCCGAGAAGGGAAACTATATACTCATAGAAATTCATGAAGGGGTATGTGAAAACCACTTGGGTGGCAAGGCTCTGGCTCGGAAAGCATTAAGGTAAGGCTAGTTTTGGCCAACCTTAGAACAAGATGCCAAGGAATATGTGAAGAAGTGTGATACTTGCCAAAGGTTTGCCAAGGTTCAGAGGAAGTCGGCGATAGACCTAACTGTGATGGTAAATCCGTGGCCATTCTAACAGTGGGGTCTAGACATCATCGGCCCATTGTCAAACAACGTTGGTCAGAAGAAGCACACCTTAGTAGTTGTAGACTACTTCATCAAATGACCCGAGACCGAAGGTGTTGCTAGAATCACAGAAAAGACAGCTTGGGATTTCGTGTGGAAGAACATCATTTGCCAGTTTTGAGTGCCAAAAGTCATCATCACCGACCACGGCAAGCAATTTGACAGTGCATACTTTTGAGGCAAATGTGCTGAAATTAGGATCGACCTCAAATTCTCATCTATTGCTCACCCTCAAAGTAATGGTCAAGTCGAAAGGACTAACCAAATCATTTTTTAGGGTCTGAAAACCATGCTAGAGGAAGCAAAAGGCCAATGGGTATCGATTCTTCCCGAAGTATTGTGGGCTCAGCGGATAACTACCAGCTCAGCAACGGGAGAGTCGCTCTTCGAGCTGACCTTCGGTAGTCAGGCAGTGTTGCCAGTAAAGACCAAGTCTCCAACGAGTAGAAACCTCCACCATGATCCAGGAATAAACGGAGCCCTAATCCGTGAGGAGCTTGACCTCGCTGAAAAGCTCCTCACGCTCCAAGCTAAAGCTCAAATAAGGATGTTGGCTAGCGAAGCCGCCATGCAAAGAGCATTTGCCAAGCAGGTCAAGCCTAAACCAATTAAGGTTGGCGACCTCGTCCTAAAAAATGCCATATTTTTGCCACGTTCAGGTAACAAACTCTTCCCAACTTGGGAGTGACCGTACGAAGTCGTGAAAGAAGCTGAAATCTTTTGTAACGGCCCTCGAGCCGAATTCTTTTGTAACGGCCTCCGAGCTAAAACTTTACGTGTATTAGCTCCTGAGCCCAAGTACACCATGTACATTATTTCAATACAATGTATTTTGAATACCAGTGTGAGGCCCAACCTGGGCAAAATGCGAATAAACATTAAAACATTCGTTTCATTAAGTTGAAAGAGTACAAATTACAAAAGCCAGACCCGGACAAAATTATAAAGATCATTTAGGTGTTGGGGCAGGGGTCAAAGTGGCAACAGAATCGGCTTCTTCCCCAACCTGGTCCATGTCCTTCTTGACGAAGTCCATCACCTTCTAGGCCTGGGACTTGAGATTGGCAGGGAGCTCGGGAACCTCTCAGAACTCTAGCGGCGAGGCCTCTAGGACTTCGATGTAGTCATTCTTGAAGGGAGGAATGAAGGTATTTGCTCGCTCCCGAGCGATGACTTGGCCTTGGAAGTAATATTCTAGCTCGGCATACTTGGCCATAATCCATTCCTCGCTCTCTACCCAGCTCACTGTCGCGTCGTTGTACTTGAAAGCTTCCATCGCTTTCTCTCCATCGAGCCCGACCCGGTCGACGAGCTTCTGATACCTCGCGTTGGCCTCGCACTTCTCTGTCTCATAGCGCTTAGCGTGTAACGCCCCGGCTAAGCGAATACCCCGAATGGCATAAGCCCACCAATGACGCTACATATGCACGTATTGTCTGCTTTGGGTTACCACATTAGGCCCTTCAAGGTTTTATCGCCTCCCCAAGCAAGCCACAAAAGAACCAATACTTGGGAAAACGCGCGTGCACGATATAGGGACACTTCCAAATATATCTAGCAGTCCAGCATTCTAGCCAGTTGATGTGGGATATTACACTCGCCCCCCTTAGGGACCCAGCATCCTAGTTAGCCAACGATCGGGTCGGCTCTGATACCACCTTCTGTAATGCCACGGCTAAGCGAATACCCCGAAAAGTAGAGGCTCACCAGCAACGCCACATATGCACGTATTGTCCGCTTTGGGTTATCACATTAGGCCCCTCACAGTTTTGTCGCCTCTCCAAGCAAACCACAAGGGAACCAATACTTGGGAAAACGCGCGTGCACGATATAGGGACACTTCCCAATATATCTAGCATCCTATCATCCTAGCTAGTCGATGTGGGATATTACATTGCATCTTTGGCTGCCATAAGGAGTCGGGATTTCTCTGTCTCAAGCTCGTTCTTCAACAGCTCAATCTCCGTTGCATCCTCTTTGTACCTCTTAGAGGCCTTCTCCTTCCGGGATTCGAGCTTGGCTCTGGCATTCGCTACTCGAGCTCGACGTAGTAAGCCTGGGCCTTAGTGAAAAGGTTGGGTATTGAGAGAACATGGGATTCGGCCTACACAAAGGACAACATATGTGATCAACTGAGCCGAAAGACATAACCATACATACATAGTTGAGTATAACTCACCGTAACCACGGTCGTCCTCAGGTCGAGGGACAGTTGCTCTATTAGAACCTTTGCCAGCTTGGGGTTGCACTTGAATGAGGCCGTCTTCACATAATCCTTCCTTGGGAGAACCACCTCCGTGGCTTTGTCCTTCCCAGTATATTCGGTTCAGGGCCTCTTCCTAGTATCAGGATGGGTCGCCGAGTACTCTTGAAGTACCACTTCTGAGGTCAGCCTCTTCAGCAAGTTAGACTCCGAGGTCCCCTTGAAAGTCACCTCAGTGTCGACCTCCCAAACTTGGTCGCTGGACCGCTGCCTCTTTTCTTAAGGAACAAGACCGAGACTGGCGCTGGCTTCGGCCTTCATGGCTGACATGTCTGCAAAAGAAAAAGAAAAGAAGTGCGAAATGACCGAGAACCAATTGAAAAGGACAATGGTAGACGATGTGATGAGGAGGTCGAGCATTTATCTCCTGAACTAACCCTCTTCCGAACTGGACTCGTCATCTTCCTTGGGCTCGGGAAGTAGGTAGGGATGCTTCTTTCTCGGGTCGGGTTCTTTCCTGAATAACTTGGAGTCCCAAATCCTCTCCTATGTGAGCACGTTGTCAATATTTATCAACAACCCTGGCTCAGGTCTGAGAACTGCGACCTCCTCAAGTTTTGCTCCTAAAAGCTTGGGATCGTCGTTCAAATTCTTCTTCAGGGCAGGATTCCAATCCCTCCTGCACCCCGAGTTCACAACCGGCTCCACCCAATAGTAGTCATTGTGTCAACCCTTGTTGGAGGAGTGCCATTTGGTAAAAATGGTGTTACCCACCCGAGCTGCGAAATGGAACCATCCAGGCTTCTTCGGGTTGGGCTTGTACACAAAAAATTGCCTAAACCGACGTAGGGTCGGCTCTACGTCCTTCTCGAGGCAAAACACGTAGTTCAGGATATTGGTAATAAAGCTTGGGAGCGGGAGTCGGATGACATCGAATGCGAGGTCGTAAATGGTGAAGTGGTCGGGTGGAAGATAGTAAGCGAGATCATGCCGACCCGGAACCTTCAGCTTATGGTTCCAATCTACCGACCAGTCCTTTAGCCTGGCATTTGCCATCTGCACAGTAGAGTGGCATTCGCACCTACAACAGACAAATAACTGCTCAATCATTTTCCCTCTACCTGATGAACAGCTGGTTGTGGCCGAGATCAGAGGCTGGATCGCCCGCACTGGGACTGCTTTAATTGGCTCCGCCAAGGAGACTCTTAAGAACTCTTGTGGCAGCTTGACCCCCTCCAACCGATTCAAAGGTGACCCATCCTCTTTATCTCCCAAGTCTCCTAGGTCGGCCAAAGAATCCTCCTCGGCCTCTTCTTACCATTCTGGTTACCGAACTGAAAGCACCTAAAATTTTGTAACCAAAGTGTGAAATGAATTTTGGACATCAGGGTCCTATTTATAGGCAGCCATTGTAACCACCTCGAGAATCCCAAACATCGTGTCTCGTCATAATTACCGGGTAATGTGTCAGTCATCTAAAAGGTATGCTCTACTGATGTGGTCTTCATCCTTTGATAGGGTCGGGAACCTCCAACTTGGGAACAACTCCTAAATCCAGATCTTACCCTTTCAATCTCGACTTGGGGGGGAGGGGGGGATTGACGAGAGGGACACCAAGTTGAGGTAAGTTGACCCGAGCCAAAACTCAAATAATCAGCTAACGCTAAACCTGGATGCTAACCCGACCTCATTCTGACCCAGGATAACCCCCGACCTTGGCGCCAGCTGTTCTGATAGGACATGAAGCCATGATGGGACATAAAGTTGCACCGCATTAAATGCTATCAGAACTGAATTTAGTATAAATAGAGCTTCACCCCCACATTTTAGAGATAACTCGTCATTAATGCTCTCAGCTACTTTGCCAGCTTGGACATACTAATCATTCGCTCGCATGAGGGAAAAATCCGGGTCATGACCCCGCCTTCTCCTTCTGTTTCCTTGTGCATGTCAAGCAGCCGACATGAAAATCTAGCTCGGCAGAAGTAGCCATCCAACCTCAACTGTGAGATTCTCAACCTCGACAATCTTCAAAATATTTGCATCAGTTGCTACTTCCATAATCAGTTGGTGCTTTAATGAATGAAAGAATTGTTTCGTGATGGTAGAGACATTGCAAGCGATGTCATCTTCTACTTTTACTTTCTTTTTTTTTCTTTTTTTAATGAGGATAGGTGTAAGGACATTTTAGACAATATTATGGTTGATATAAAAAGAAAATACAAGGCCAACTGCACATCCCGCGCGTGAGATGCACTTTTTCACGGTAAAACAGACGAAGGGGTGCGGTGTAGCGGGTTTTAAAAAATATAGGGGGGTATTTGATAGTTTTTTAAATACAGAGGGGTAACGTGATACTTTTGCATATCACAGAGAGATGTAGTGATATTTTCTCTCGTATAAAATAGACTCAACTTTTGTGGTTTTAATTTTTTGTACACATTATATATAAATATAAATGAAGCTTAGACAAAAGTAATATAAATAACGATATATATATATATACACACACATACATACATACATATTTACTGTAAAGCCCTGCAAGTATGCATGCATATCTTCATATAGATTCGTATATAATTAACATGCATATTATATCATTTAATATGCGTTTATATTAATTTATGTTCATTTACCTCATTTCATGTACATTTATATCGCTTTATATGTATTTACATCGTTGTATGTGCATTTGTATCATTAACATACATATTCATCGTTTTGCGTGCCAAAATATCCAACTACATGTATTAGCGAGGTTTACGTATCGTAGGCATTAATTGTATTTCAATACATCAAGAACAGTAACTAATTAGTTGCAAATCAACCACAAAGGGCAAACTAGTAATATATGTGTTAGTTGGAGGGCAAGGTGGACATTTGGCAAAATAGATATTTGATCACGTAACATCTACTATTCCCTCCCACTCAAAACACGCACAAACACATTAACACACACACACCCATACTCGACCAAGAGAGGAAAGGAGAAAGAGAGAAGAAAGAAAAAGAAAGAGGAAGAAAGAGGAAGAAGAGGGAAGAGAGAAAACTTTGTCTAGCCATTTCTAGCAATTTCCTAGCTTGTCTTCGCATCCTACAACCGTGAATTATCATTTGCTTGCATTATTGATGTGAGGGTTGTTTTCTCAAATGTTTTTCAAAGTCATATTGAGCATGAATTATGAATGTATATGTATGTTGAGCTTGATTTAGTGAAGTTATAAAACTATATCTTACATTCTAGCTTGTTGAAGGTTTGGAAATTTTGGATGGGTATGGATGGTTACATGGCTATATGTCTTGCTATCTCATATTTACTCATGTTTATAGGAATCTTTTTAAAGCTTGAGTGGTTGATGTTGAGTATACTGAGTTAGGTTGTTTAGTTGATTGAGCAAAACCCAGATTTTTCTCGTGCAACTCCATCCGGTCGATACTGCTTTCATCTAGTCGCTCGAATGAAGTAGGTAATGCCCGGATGAGAACTCTCTGCCGGGCGTTATGGCCTCCATCCGATCGACCGAATTGAGGTGGTAATGCCTGGATGCTTGACAACTTTGCGCAGTGATCTTGCGGAGGCCATAACTCATTCGTTTTAACTCCGAATTGAGCTCCGTTTGATTCGAGAGCCATCTACTTTCGATAAAATTTAATTATAGACCAAAATCATGTTAATTGAAATTTGGGAAAGTAGGTAAATTATCTAATTAAGTTAAAATAATGCAAAAGTATTGGAAACGCTTGTATGATGAAACAACCTTCCTTGTTAACCTTCACATTGTGTTTATGAATTCTAAAAGGGAGATGTTGTATTTGCTTATTCGTTGAAATGTTGGAATATGTTCATGGATAATTGTATGCTTACTATGCTTGAATGAGCTTGAATCATATATATATGTTCGAATATGCTTGCTTGTTATGCGGGTCAGAGCAACCTACTTTGTTGCCTCTCCTCTAAGTTATTATTCATGTTATGGTTACAATGTTAACCACAACCACAATTATGGGTATGATAGCGTTCGTTTTGTCCTAGGTAGCATCGGGCTACCAGTCGGTCTCGACTACCATAGTTCACAGTCTGCTGCAGCAACACATGCTCTATTAGATTTCTTATGTTATTGACTTCTGTTGCAGCACGTCGTCAATCTGTTACAGTAAAACCTGACAGCTCGAACATACTCAAATAAACTCTCGTTTGCAGCTTTGTTTCTCGCACTTTTTCTGCATCAGTTTCAGACGTGTGATGCTTTGTATATATGTTGAATTAATTGTCTAATCCTCCACAAGGTAATCTGTGCTTGGGCCTTGAGTTGTATGGAAAGACTTTGTCTCCAAGCAATTTTTGAATAAGGCAACCTTCTTTTCTTGAATAAGGAAACTTCAATCACTTTAATGTAGATGTCAATTTGCCTTTTCAACTCTCTTGTAAATATGATAAACAATCACAATTTTCCAAACATATATGCATATACCTAATTGTAGTAAATCCGTCAATATGCATATGCCATACTTAAATTCAGCCAAGACATAATTTTGGCAAAACACAAGCCAATTAAATTCACAGCTCTTGTTGCAGCAAGGAATGCAACAAGGGGTGTAACAATAATAACCAAAAGTTTTTTTTTTTTTTTTGGCCAAAAGTTATACCTTCGGTTTTAGTTTTTTTATTTATATATCAACTTCAACCCTCTTTTCTCTTTAATTTTACATAGAGATAAAGCAGTCTTTGTCTTCAATTTTATAAAAAACTCAAAAAGCTTTTTAAAATTTTTTTTTCTCTTAAATATGTTAGAATTTATATCTAAAATACACCAAGAGTGACAATACATGTCCACACCTAAGATTAAATCATCCGCGTCCGCGTCCGCATCCGCGTCCATGACATTAAGAAAAACTTAAACAAAAAAACTATTTAACAAACAAACCCATTTATATATTAACAAGTAAGAAGAAAATGTAAGATGTAAAGATGCCTGCAATCATCTAGTGACATTCTTATAATTAGTGTGAGTGCGACAAATCCGAAATAAATTTTCGTAAACGACAGCTTTATTGTACGACTTAATTCTTATAATTTTTTTTTCTTCCAAAAAATGCTTACAATCATTGCTTCAAACTAGGTAAGCAATGACTTATGACTGAAATGTGGCTTCCTTACGTAAGAATGACATAGAGACAAATGCGTGGCTTCTTTGGATAGACAACGACGAATAGACAAGCTAATGAGAAAAATTAAATTAAATGAGAAAATTAAAAGAATACTTAAATTTTCTTATTGTGATTCACTAATAAGATTATATCAAAGCTCCCTTTACATTCCGCGAGCTGAGATTACAATTCCGGAAAAATATCTTATTGCATGTGGTCTAATAGGGAAGCCCTTTTCTCTTATTGCGGTAGAAATTACTTCCAACTTGTAGTAGAAATAATATCAAAAAGTTTTATTTTCGGTTGCAGTTTTGATTTTATATCAACATCATCTCTTTAATTTTACATAGATATAATGCTGCAGTCTTTATGGTTAATTTTATATAAAGTTCAAAAGGTTTTTGACTTCTATTTTTTTTTCTTGAAAATGCAAAAATTAACATCTAACTATATCACTAATGGACGATATATGTTCATACCAAAAATTAAATTTGTTTGCAACATGAAAATTTTTAAATATATGACCCCATAAACAAGAAAAAGCAAATAATTAAAAGGCCTAATACCGATAAACAGGAAAAAGGAAATAAATAAAACATAAAATTACATTACAAAATATTATCAAACAAGCAAGACGTGTTTGCGGATAAGAATAAATGTAAGGTGTAAAAATGCTTAGAAGTTACAATCATGGCTTCAAATTACACATGTTGATAAAGTCACTATCATGGGCGGACCTAGAAATTGAAAGTTGGGGGCTGATTTATTTTATTTTATTTTATTTTGTACATTATTTTTTGGGCCAATAAAAAAATACCAAATTTTTTTTATAATATAATTATTCATAATAAAATTAAATAATAAAAAATTAAATAAAAAATAAATTATATATTTACATTTGACCAAACTTAGAATTTTTAATATTATAAGTTGATTTGATTCAAGAAAGAATACAAATTTGATATATACTACAAAAAAATAGAGTAATATTATATACCACTTTAATTTTCACACATTTATACCACCTCTTAGTTAGCATGTTGACATGGCATGCTAAATTGGCAAACTTAATTTCTTTTCTCTTCCTTGTTTTATTTATTCACTTTTCTCTCTCTTATTAACGTTTCTTATTATCCTTTTCTCACTCTTACAAACTTTTTCTTACTAACCCTAACCAAAAATTCCCAAATCAATTCAGCAAAAAGAAGTTTATTACTCTCTTCTACTGCAGGGCTATAAGTAATCATGCCCCTTTACATCTCTTGGAAGTAATGGGTTTGGTCTTGTCTATTATGAGGCCC
Source organism: Ehretia macrophylla (assembly GCA_037974665.1). Taxonomy (NCBI): domain Eukaryota; kingdom Viridiplantae; phylum Streptophyta; class Magnoliopsida; order Boraginales; family Ehretiaceae; genus Ehretia; species Ehretia macrophylla. The sequence goes on along the minus strand of CM075777.1, from coordinate 47,370,863 downwards.
TGCATTCGTGTATTTTATTTTCTAAGAAAAAATCTTTTTCATAAGTGACAAAGTTTAATTTTTCATACTTTTAAATTCTCAGTAACGGGAAATAGTTTTCCTTTGAGGATGTGAATGCAAATGGTGATTGTAACTTGATTGGCCATATATATGTTTATTCTTGTCAAACTGGGGAAAAATGCAGCAATGGTCTCCATTGTTTACTCAAAAGTTAATATAGTCCCCATTGTTTCAAAATGCTCAAAAAGGTCCCCAATATTTGTAAACATGCTCATTGTGGTCCCCACCGTTAAAAATCTAACAGATAATACATAAAAAGACTAAACTACCCCTAATTAAATCAAAAAATTACAAACTTATCCTTCCCTTCTTCTTCCTCTTCCACCCCACCCCACCCAACTCCACCACCACCACCACTCAATTCACAGCCGCCGGTCAATACCACCACCAGCTACCAGTGACCACCCACACCGCCAGTCACCACCACGGCCAGCCAACCAACATCGCCAGTCAAGCGAACACTACCCTTACCCACGCGAGCACCACCACCAGCCACTCCACCACCACCCCCCCCCAAACCCACACCTACGCGAACCCACAGCAAACCCCACCCCCACCCTCGTGAGTTTGTGTATGTGTTTTTGGCTTTGTGTCAACACCACCACCAACCACTAGCCACCACCCACACCGCCAGTCACCACCACCTACACTTCCAGTCACCACCATCAACACGCGAGCCCATGGTGAACACCACCTCCTACCCACGCGAGCCCACCTCGAACACCACCCCCCCACCTACGCGAGCGCAAGCCACCAGCCACTCCATCACCACCCCCACCTAAACCCACACCCACGTGAACCCACTACAAGCCCCACCCCCACCCTCGCGAGTTTGTGTATGTGTTTTTGGCTTTGTGTGTGTAATATTAGTGGGTGTGTTTTTGTGTGTGTGTTCGTGTGTGTTCTAGTATATGTTCGTGTATGTATGTTTTCGGGTGTGTGTTCGTGTATGTATGTTTTCGGGTGTGTGTTCGTGTGTGTTTTTGTGTGTGTTCGTGTATGTATTTTAGGGTGTATTAGTGTGTGTTTTTGGTGTGTTTGTGTGAGATTGTGTATTTTTTACTGAATTTCCAATTCTACCTTTGAAACACTGTTTATATGTGTTAAAACTAACTAAACTTTTAATGATGGGGACCATAATGAGCATGTTTGCAAACATTGGGGGCTTCTTTGAGCATTTTGAAACAATAGGGACTATATCGACTTTTGAGTAAACAATGGGGACCATTGTTGCATTTTTCCCGTCAAACTGCAACAACATATTTTGTAAAGTGTTTCAATTGATGAATATATATACACATGTATGAAATAGTAGAGGAATTTAGCAGAAGAATATATGAGATGAACCATACAGATAATGTACAAATATCAACAATTCTATTCATCTTTTACAATACCAATTCATCAAGAAGAGGGGAATAAATCTGAGAAGATGTAATAGTGAATAATAGAAGAGAATAATAAACTTCGTTTTGCTGAATTGATTTGGGAATTTTTGGTTAGGGTTAGAAAGAAGTATATGTTTGTAAGAGAGAGAAAACGATATTAAGAAATGTTGACATGAAACGATAATAAGAGAGAGAAAAAATAAATAAAACAAGGGAGAGAAAAAAAAATTAAGTTTGCCAACTTGACACGCCATGTCAACATATCAACTAAGAGGTGGTATAAATGTGTGAGAATTAAAATAGTATATAATATTATTTATAATATATACACATACTAAACAAATAACTCTTATAATAATATGAGATGATTTAAGTAAACGAGACCTCCTCCATCTACGAGATAACGGCAAAAAAAGTACATAAGACTTAATGAAAAATGATGTGTATCACTATTATATGTAGTGATAGTAACGCAAGTGATGATAAAGAAAGTGGAGCTAAAATAACCGCACGTTTTGAAGATTTTCGATAAATGATATAAACCTTTTTTAGTGGACCCTAGCGGTTGCATTTTTGTCATTGCTCCATGATCTTGAATATGTATAGAAAATTTTTAATTTCTAACATAATCTTATGAGATACTTAATTACTTTCTATTTAAAATCAATTGATTTTAAATTAAAACTTCAAGTTATTTAATATTATATTATAGTTGGGCTTTTGGTCCAATCATACTTACCACCTGTTGTGTATCACCGTGTCATTCTCGAATTTCACCGGGTTGCACATAAAGTTGTGTATCACTATGTCATTCTCGATTTTCTCCGGGTTGCACATAAAGAAAGTGTTGTAATATATATTGAATTTCTCTCGCATAATCAAATTATAAACTTGAATATCATCTTATAAAATCATTAATCACTATCACACCTTGCACCAATTGATTTCACAAAGCACAGGTAAGGCCATTTCATGTGTTTCCAAGAAGCAAATTCACTCAATAGGATATTATATACGCAGTAATACATTCTTTAGTACAAAAGGGAATTTAATACTTCAAAAGAGGCCTGTTATACCTACCTCATTTAAGGCAAGAAATCAAGAAAATTTTGAGTTTGTTGAAAAATCCCTAAATACTAATTTCTTTTAGTCTAATTCAAAGATTACACCAACAAAAATTTGGCATTACAATATGACATCACTAAGTATTTCTAAAATTATCCAATAACTTCTAATTTTCAGTAGAAATAATAATCTAAAGTTTTTTTTTGGCCAAAAGTTATATCTTCGATTTTATTTTTTATTTTATATCAACTTCAACCCTATTTTCTCTTTAATTTTACATAAAGATAAAGCAGTCTTTGTCTTCAATTTTATAAAAAGCTCAAAAAGTTTTTAACTTTTATTTTTCTCTTAAATATGTTAGAATTTACATCTAACATACACCAAGAAGTGACAATAAATGTTCACATCTAGGATTAAATCGTCCACGACATTAAGAAAAACTTAAACGAAAGAAACTATTTAATATATAAAAAAACCCATTTATACATTTAAAGATGCTTGCAATCATCTAGTGGTATTTTTATAGTGTGAGTGCGACAAATTCGTGATAAATTTTTGTAAACGACATATTTGTTGTACGAGTTAATTCTTTTAATTTTTTTTTAATTTAAAAAATGATTACAATCATTGCTTCAAATTAATTAGGTAAGCAATGACATATAGACTGAAACGTGGCTTCCTTACGTAAGAATGACATATAGACAAACGCGTGGCTTCCTTGTGATAACAGTAAGCCTATATCAGCTCTATCAGCTACAATAACAAATAAGATGGAAGCAGCTCATCTCAGTAAAGAGTATTACTCAGCCACCACTCATAACAGCTATAGCAGCTCAACAAAATATCTAGTTAAGTAGTTAGAAAAATATCTAGTCAGTTGCCAACTGTAATCTCCAATTGTATCCATCTATAAATATAAGACACACTTGTAATTCTCATTTTCAGAAAATAATACAAATCATTTTTTCAGTTTCCTCTCAATTTTGTCACCCTTGGATAAGCAACGACATATAATAGACAGCTGATGACAAAATGAATTCCTGCAAGGGTAACATCTTTGAAATTAAATGTCATGGGTGCATCACCAGTGACCATACTAGTACTGTCACGCCCCAAAATTTAATACAATAAATTTAGGACGCGACCGTCGCGTTTTTAGAAAGATAAGTCTTTCTAAACCCGCAAGACTCAATATGTTAATACAATTAGTGCAAAGCTACTAAAACCTCAATTGTCTGAAATCTCGAGTAATGACTTTAGATACTCAAGTGTTACTTCAAATTTCAAAGATCATAACGTGAGGTAAAATTCCTCAGTTATTACAAACAAACCCGAATGTCATAACTTGAATTCAAATCCAACATCAAATAACATTTGAATGGGTAATTCTCTTTGCACTAGATCACCACAAGAGACTGACACTACCCACCCAAATCTCGAGTTCTTACTCTTATTTTTTTGCAAAGAAAGCAGGCGGAAACAAAAAGGGGTGAGCGAACAAAAGCTCAGTAAAGCGTCCTTCCCCAAAGAATGACAAGAGTATACGAATCATGTAAATAATAAGAATGAGCAGTAGCGGAAAAATAATGAGCAATTAATAACTTGCAAGAGTTTCTTTAAAACTATAACAGTGGTCACATAGCATTTATCAATTAGTACAATATGATAGGTATTATCCCCCCTATCAAGTTCAGTACAATATGTATTATCCCTCCTATCAGGTTCAGTACGATAGGTATTATCCCCCCTATCAAGTTCAGTACGATAGGTATTATGCCCCCTATCAGGTTCAGTACGATAGATAGGTATTATCTCCCCTATCAGATTCAATACGATAACTATAACTTGTCGAGCAAAAACGGTCAATGTACAGTTTAAAGAAGAATGAGACATCAATCAGTATATATGCAAGGATACTCTTGACATTACTTTTTGGCTATACGGAATAGGTATGCAAACTTACGTTTCAAGGAGACTAGGAACAAGATAGGCTCTCAAATATTTATATCAAAAGATATAATATCGTAAAATAGAACGATTATAAATAGTGAATTAAATCACTAATCGGATAACGATAATTTACCGAGAGATTCTTAAATATTGTATTGAACAAATGGTCATAAAATCACTATGAGTGCAAGCATTACGTGGATCTTTTTCAAATAGTAATAAGATCAAACTTAACTCTTGGAAGGTAAATTATTTTCTAAGTTATAAAATTCTTATTTACAAAAAGACGCTAAAAGGTACCTTGGTTTTAAAGCTCTTTAATTTATTTTTGGTTGGGTTATAAATACAATGCAAAATACTGGAAAGAATATATATACATAAGTAAATGCGTTTAGAGTAAATTTAGTTAAAAGAATATATAATAGGTAAATATATACATTTGAAGTAAAAGTAGCTCTAAAACCATTTAAAGGCACCAAATGACTTTTATAATAACGTAATCGTTAAACGAAATATTTGGATTAAAATATAGAAAACCAGTAGGTAATATGAATAGATTTCCTTTAGAATTCTATTACTTAAAATCAGTAACTTTCATATATACCCAATACGTTAATAAGCAAATAATTTCTTTGTTGTTGCAGGCACAATACACGAAAGTATGAAACATGATAGTATAAAATAATAGGGAATAGTTTCTTGATAGTTGAAAGCATATAAATACTACTAGACTAATGAAGTCATGAACATGAACTTGTTCTTAATGCCATTGAGAATCACGTTGGCATTGAAATAAAAGAATCATTGAATCCTTAGGCATTTACGTTTGGTACTTGGTAGTTACAGCCACTGACCAAGATGTATACATATGTAGTAGACTGAGAAACATCTTATTCCATTTACATGGCTACTGAGCTATACACGAGGAATACAAGCTATTACATTCTTCATTATCTCCATGAAGAACTAGCGAGAATATCAGTAAGTTCTGATTCGTGAAAATAACAACGAGCCAAGAGAGAGCCATAACGATAAAAAAAAAGTAGATATTGACTATAGGATTTCTAACAGTTCAATGCGAGAGGATAAATAATAGGATTAGTAGGATCGATGCGAGTGATAATCATTTAGATGAGACAGTAGAAGAAGATTAAAATATAATGAAAGAATCTCACTTACCTCAATTTCAAGTGATAAAAATCTCAATATCTTTATCCTACAAATTTATACCATGATAAAATATTTCTATTAAAAATCTCAATCATCTCAGTTTACATTCAAATGATCAAAACTGTCTTTTATTCTTAATCCTAAAAGAATGGTATAACTTATAAACATCTAAGTACACTATGAAATCTAAGGCTTACCATGATGAAATCGTGTTACCAAGCTACCTACGCGCGAGACCAAAGTTTTCTGCTTCTATAATATTTTCTGCAGAGGAGCTTTTAAGAAATTCCAGCCGCTAAAATGGTTAAGGATTGGGCATTTATTGACTATTTTTAGAAGCCATTGTTCTGACAACCCACGAATTAGTTTTGCTTTGCAGGAAAAGCATGTTAAACAACGTGGTTTGTATTGGGGTTGGGGTATGGCTTATATTAATAATTTGCTCACAAGCTTTCTGCTACAAAGTGAAATTATTCCACCGAAAGCTGGGATTAACAAAGTATAAGTTGGGAAGTGAACCATATAATATTGATGCATGTGTAGAAGTAACCATGAGCTAGAGTGGGAAGAATTTGCTTGCTCAAATTTCCTTTTTGCTTTCTCGTTGTAACTAAGCAGGAGGTGGCTAATGCGTAATATGACATGCTTAATATATTGTACGAGGTGGGCTTCCGAATTTAAAAGATGCTGCATGAATAAAATGAGAACTAACAAAAATGACGACGAAAGTTCGGTTTACTTTCTCGATGACAGTTTAGGTATATTTTATTAAAATAATCGTAATTTTTTTTATAAAATTTCAATTGATGCGCCATTTGAAGCACTATAAACTAGACTCTTCGGGCTTTCCAACCATATATAGATCATCACCTAAGTCTTCCTCAATCGCTATAGCGTTTAATTCGAAATTTGTCCCAAAAACTTATTCGTAACTTTGTAACCTTTCAACCTTCTTTAAATAAATTTCCGAAGTGAACTTATATGCTTGGGCTTGCATATCTAGATGTTCCTATATCACTTTTAATACATTCCAAATTATATACAATCTTAATTGCTTTGAAATATGATATAATCATTATCGTTAATTGATCATTCTTTAATAATTTATTTTTGACTCGCATTCAGTAGGAGTATTACAAGTAGACTCTAGTAGTTGCATCTTTAACATATCAAAAGACGCATCTTGGGATGTTGCATTTTATGTTAAATTACACTAAATGTATAAGATTTGGATATAATATTAGTTTTAATTAATATGGACATAAATATTTTAGACAGTTGATTAATTATGCTTGGTGTGTTGGCTTGCTATTAGTTGGATTTAGGCCGTTGGAAGGGGTATTATCATAACATGTTACTATACGAGCGTGTAGGTTTTCTCTATTGTTTGGTGGACATCAGGACATGGATTGTGGTGAGCGTCGGATTCTTAAGGGTAGTTATGACACCTTATTTCACTTTGATTTTGTAAGAGGAGATTTGTATCCAATTTCTATTGACTTAAATTCTATACTATTGTCAATACAAATTAAGTAGTTAGACCTGATATTACACAATAACAATTGTGAGACATTTTTAGCTGCTCTATTATTAAAAATAGATTTAAAGGCAAAAGAGACGTATAACAACATATGGATTTCAAATTTTGATTTATGACACATTATTTTTGTACTTCTAGTATAGTGTATTATTGAATTTTTGAAAATGATGCACTTATTTAGATTTTTTGACATTATTCAAGTTAGTTTTTCCATGCATATGTTTTGGATTTTGATAAACGATTTTCTTAATACATGGATTTTGCACTAGATATTGGGTTTGGTATCATTTTCTTCGTAGTTTAGTCATGGTTTTCACATTAGCTTTGGACTTAGCATCCCTTGCCTGGCACTATTTATTGAGTTTTAAGCATCATTTCCTACTATTTGCTGAGATTTTTATCCCATTTTTGAGTTTTTATTAATTAAATTTTGTTTGCAATAGGGTAGGATTAAGCACTTTCACAAGCTTGGGATAGAAATTACCATGACATTTAATTGGAGTCGGACACTTTAGGTCATTAGACTTTCGTTTGAATAATTGATGGTTGCGCCCTCTTAGACATTTGTAGCTTTTGAGAAACCATTTTCGACTTTGATTTATTACTTTGAATATCATTATCGGTTGAATATTGGACGATTTTATTGTGCTTTTTTATATCTAAGTTCAATATTTTAGTGTATTATTGTAACAAAGTCACAAAATTTATCGTTCTTTTAGTTTTATTTATGATGTAGGCTAAATCTCGACCCGATTTGAAGTGACTGTTTTATTCCTAGTTGAATATAATAGGATCGTACCCAACCCAACCTCTCATGAACCCCGAGGTTGGGGTTGCCCATATCTGACCTAGCTCACGAATTCAAGGTCGGGACTCCAAAATATCCCAAAGACCTTGGAAAGGCAGTTATAACGTATCTGACACAATCTCACCAAATTAGGAAAAAATAGTCTTGGTAAGGTATACCTCATTCACTCTCAGAAGAAAGGTAACTCTCACTCTGTACACTTTCCAAATTTCATACTCTCTTGTTCATGCACTTACAAAGAGACTAACTTATAAGTATCGGATTTCTACTCTAACAATTCAGATTAATGTTCTTCTATAAATCTGCTAAAGAGAATGTTAAAATAAAAATCCAACTTTACAGGAAGAAATAAAAATACTTTCCTAACAGAACCTTGTACACTATAAATATGAGTCTTGTATCACTCTTTATAGTTTAAGGGTGGTTTCGAGCTGGAGAGAGGGTCATTCTGCCGTTTATTTTTCTTTTTTCTTTTTTTTTTCTTTTCTTTTTGGGAACGAGTCATGTTGTTTGATGAGTTTTCGAGCTGTGCGAAGTGAATGGTATTGCATGAGGGTTGTCAGGAACAATTATGCAAATGTGGTCAAATTATTAGTTGAAGAAGATCCATGTTTTCCACATCCCCTTAGTAGTAAATACTAAATAGTATAAAGGAACTCTGATGATCCTGTGAATTTGATCTTGGAAATTTGCACATTCTAAAAGCACAAACTATATATTCTGTAGGTTAATCTATTGAAACATATACACAACCGAACGAGTATACATTTTCACACCTACATTGCCCATTACATGAAAAAATATAGAAAAATGAACCCCAATTTTTCTAATAAATAAAAAGCCTGATAAGAATCAACACAAAAGTCAAATAAAGAAAGATAAAGGGTAAATAGTACAGCAGATAAATTAGCGCAAAGTTTCAAATCACCCATTAAACCATTTTTTTTTTCTGGTTTCAAATTACCCACTAAACAATTTTTTTTCTTTTTTTTTTTGCTTTCGTTTTACCCATTCTGTTAGTTTTTCAATTAGTTTTAATAGATTTTTATTGTTGGGCTAATTGTCATATGAAATATTATCTTTTTGATATATAATATTTTAAATTCGTTTCATATCACCCATTTAACTCCTTTTTTTTTCTTTTTTTTTACTTTCAAATCACTCATTTAATAAAATTTTTGTTTAATTTTAACAGAGAAATTTTCATTTCTCTTTCAGTTATTTCCTTACCAATTAAATTTTAATTTATTTATTTCTTCTCACCCCAAGGGAAATACTACACTTAACACATTTTTGAGTTATGATACGCTTCTGATAAGAAACCAACAGATGTAATCTGTATTTTCCAACTAACGGGTTTCAGTAGCTTATTGTAATTTCAATGGAGATAAGATAATGAGGAACCAAAAGATATAAATTATATTTAATATCTCTAAGTTTTTATACAACAATTGTTTAAAAAGTTGTTAAAATAAAATTAAAAAATGGGGTGATATTTTGAAATGGAAAAAAAAAGACTTTAATATATAGATGACATAAGACTTTTAACATATTATGTATAATAAAAATAAATGAAACTTTAGCGATCTAGAAATAAAATTCCGTTAAACGAACTGAAAAATTAGTGGAATTGGTAAAAGGAAAAAAAAATATTTAGCGGGTGATTTGAAACAAAAGAAAAAAAAAGTTTAATGGGTTATTGAAACATTGCATTAGTTTAATGGACTGTGACGCAGTTTACCCAAACATAAGAGACAGTCTTTGGTCCATCATTTGGCATAATTGCCTAATGAATGTGGTCCGTTGATTAGTGATGAAGATTCTAAGCCGTTGATGACAGCTTTAATTAAAAAAAAAAAAAAGGTTTCTTATCTACTGTAATGACCAAGATACCCTCCAATTAGACGCGGGCCCCACATGACAAACCAAAATATTATATGTATTGCGGATCAATGTAAAATGTCTATTTTCACCTCTTAGTGTTTAGAATGACTATTATACCCTTATCATTAACATCAATTATATGCATAAAATCACTAATATAACCTTCATTCAAAATTTCTCCAACACATTGCCGTCGTTTTTGCTCTCCGGCCACTGTTCATTCCCTTCCAACTTAACTTTGCTCCGACGGCGAATTTTCTCCGGCGAAGACTTGGCTTCTTCTTTACAGTTAGTCAACTTCTTCGGCAACATATTTCGAATCCTCGTCGACGGTGACACATTTTTAAACATGTAACTTTTTATTTACTTTTCTTATTTTGCTAAGATTCTTTCTTTTTATGTATCTTATTTTGTTATGTTTTTTTGTTTTGTTTTTATAATTTGCTATGTTTTCCTCGTTTTATTTATTTTTTTATGCTCTGGGTATGTTAATATTGTTATTTTATTTGCCCTTTATAACATAGTATACTTGTGTTGTTGGTTAGTTAAACTCTTGATTATTTCCTTTAACATTTAGTAATTTTTTTTTATGTGTATATGTTGCTTCATTGTCGTTATGTGTTTCCCTCTTGGTGTTGCTGTGTATGCGGTTTTGCATTGTTGAGTTTGTATAGTATGGAGTATTAATGTGTATTTCCAGTATCTTGCAATGTATATGCGCATGCATATGATCTGTTTGTGTTTATTAATGTGCGAACACAAACTATTTCTCTTACTTTGGAATGCAATGTGTTGTAAGATTCTTCCCACGCACGATGAAAGGGAACGATTTAGGTGAAGATAAGGGAACTAGAAAGAATAGCAATAAAAGGAAAAGAGCGGCATCAACTGAAGAAAAATTGAAGCGGCCTACATCCACATATATATATTTTAAGTAAGTGTATTACGTGGTGTTTTATTTGTAGTATTTATGTACTTGTCTTACTTACAATATATAATTACAGGAATTCGAGAATTGAGCAAATATTGGCATCTGACCCAACAACTATCGTGACCTCTGAAGTGACGACACAGATTATCAAAGAATGAAAGGCTCTCCCACAGGAGAAAAATGAAGTGTTTAAAGTGAAGGGAAGGAAAAGCTCTGATGCTTAGCACAGGAAAAAGAAGGGGCTTGAAAGGATGCACCGGGAAAAGACTTCATTGCAAAATGATAGCATGCAGACCCGACTATCTTTGTCTAAGATAGTGGAGTTGAATGAAAATCTCACCCAAGAACAAAAAGAAGCAGTAAAGAGCATTGGATTTGGCAAACTTCTTCACCTTAAGTGCACATGCATGAAACACCAATTTTGTCGCTGGATTGTTGATAAATTTGATCCTATGACAATCACATTTAATGTTCATGGAAAGATGATAAATGTGACAGCAGCAGCTATGGAACGCATACTCGACCTGCCTAATAGAGGAATGCAAGTGTCGACAAACAGTAATAATAGTGATATAGTAGATATTGAGACGTTGTTCAATGTGGAAGAGTTTGTGATTCCTTTAAGAGAATTATCAGCTCAAATCTATAATTACAAGAGTGCTAGGCGTGAGTTCAAGGCCTTTTACTGTATCTACGTTATAGGATACTTCTTGTGTCCTATAGTAAGTCATTCGGTTAAAGTAGAACTGTTACATGCCGTGAAGGATACTGGAGCAATTGGAGGCTATAATTGGGCGCAATTTTTGCTCGATTCTTTGGCAAATGGTGTCTATCATTGGCGAGAGAAAAAGAGAAAGTATGTGAGTGGTTGTTTGTTCTTTTTAATGGTAAGCCAAATTTATTATTCGCAAAGTTTATTGTTCACTTATCATTTAAGATTGTCTTGAGTATTGTTCGGCTGCTTGTGCAGATCTTATTTTTAGAGCATGTCAACCCTCGAGAACAGTTACACCCTGCTCATGATTTAAGGCCTTGCATCAAGTATTGGACTGACGAACTTATCAGTGAGAGAATGCAACGGTACCAGGTAAATGGAGGATGGATACACCGACCCAAATGGTTGCATTGTTTTCGAGAGTATAAAGCAACCCAGTGAAGAGACACTAGCTGGGGTTGCCAATATTGGGAGAGACGTTGATGATATTAAACGCACTCTGAATAACCTAGAAAGGAAATATGAAGAGATAAGTGCTGAAGTCAAGGAAAATTCACGTGGTATCAATGAATTAAAATCACTGTTCAAGCAGCTCCTAGAGATATTAGGGCAAAGTAATACATAGAGAAATGAATAGGGTGGAGATAAAGGGGCACAAGAAGAAAATAGAAGTGAAGGGAGACGCAGAGATGCCGCCAAGGGTATGGAAATTGTAGTTTGGGGAGATAGAGGACAACGAACTCGTGGCAATGTAGAGTCTGGACATGAACAAGAAAATATTAATGTAGAAATTGTTGAGTCTTGCAATAAAGAGAGTGTTGTTAACAAGCGGGTAAAGAAGATAGCCAAGAAAAAGGACAATAAGAGGCAGAAGAAATCTGCACGCGTAATTGTTGATGATATGTCTAGTGACAATGATGCTGATGTGGCTTCAGATGTAGGGGTAATGATTACCAGAGAACTAGTGAGGGCAATGATGATATCTAATGAAGTGTTGTGTGATTATTTGCTTTATGCAAAAAGAGATACAAAGTGAGTAAGGTTGTTGAGTTTCTTCTACGCATTTATTGCGCAAAGTTGGGGTGAGATTCTTTACTTTAATTTTGTAAGCTATGTTGCAGGGAAATAGTAGTAGCCAATGAGTTGTACTCTCTTAGGAGGCATGACATACGGGAGCTGATGGCATGTCGTAACATTTCAGCAGTCATCAGTGCAAAATTGTAGCTGTTTTAAGCCGTATACTTTTCATTTGAAGATTGAATAATATTTTTGTTAATTCAGGTAATTGACACATTCGCATGGCAATTGACTAAGACTTAGAGAGTAAGGGATCCGAAAATGAGCATATGGTATATGCCTACTCTCTTTTCGGTAAGCTTGACATATTTGGTACATACAATACACATATAAATGTATCAGGTAAATCTCTATGTTAAGTAAAATTTGCATCTGCAGCAACATATACTTGATAAACGTAAGTTGAGCAAGAAAGCATGTGAAAACAATTATTGGGGTCCTAAAAGATTTACTGGAAAATTGGCAGAATGTAAAGAGGTAAGTATGTATCTTTATTGTTTCGTTATAGTCATTGCTCATGTGAACATTGAAGTTCTTTATGTGATGTTATAGATATTTATTCCTCTTAATCATGAGGAAGAACACTGGCTGTTGTGCATTATTGACTTCGATAATTATTCAAAGAAAATATGCAACACCCATAACATAGCCAAGTCAAGGAGAAAAGTAAGCAGTCGAGTGAAAGAGCTGGTACAAGCCATTCTTTAGCTTTTTATTGTCCAAAAATCCTATTTTATATAGTTTATCATTTTGTTAATTGACTTTCTCCCAATGACAGCTTTGTTACATGGATAGGTTGTTGAAGGACATAGAAGGCGCAACATATAGAAAGATGAAGAATTTGAATGATTTCAAAACAACCTATCCTACATGGGTGCCGATACAAAATAACGGTTTTGATTGTGGTGTGTACGTATGTTTGATGATGAAGACTCCGGGTTATGACCGTGGGTTCAATGATGAGGGATCAGTCGAAGAGAGCAAACAATTGGCGTTCAAATTATGGCGTCATGCATCCAACACTCGAAATCCTCTTAATGGCTAGGGTTGTTCAAATTTGAAGTCGTATTATCTCTTATCTCGGTGGCAATTTATATGGTGATAAAAGAGTTCAGGTAAATCAAAATGAAATATTTGGGGAGAGGGTAAAGATATATAAAACATGGAAATGTGATATAATTTAAGAAAGAAGCTAATGAAGGTTTCTCTTATTTAAAATTTTGTGATGTGATTAAATTCATGTTTATTAAGTTGGTTGCATAATTGTGACAGATGGAATTCTGGTTGTTAAAAAAGAAGCTAATGAAGGTTACAAGAATAATATCTTCTACAATTAGCATTAGTTATAGGTTTAAAAATAAATTCTTGAAAATACTTCAATAACCATCTTTTAAAAACCATAAAAATAAAAAAATTGATATCAAGTGAGCAATTCAACTATCTTTATTACATTTATGGACACACTTATAATCACCATTATATAGAAAAAAATGATATTGTTTCATAACTTCATATAAGTATATAATTGAAAGAAGTCCAGAATTTCTCTTGGTTCATTATTGGTGCACCATAAATAAAATTTATTTTTTAGAAATATGATTGTTAAATCAAATTAGTTTAAAACACAATAGTGAATTGTGACCAAAATAACAATTTATTTTAACAAATAAGTCCTAACTTCATATTGTTTCAAGTAGAGCCATAATTTTATATTTGAAATAAAGAAGTAAAAAAAACAGTAAATATCATACATTATATTAGATTATAGTATCGTGCCATACTTAATACGCATCAACCAGAAAGAAATAACATTTAGCCAAAAACATACATGTTGCACCATGAAGTTTAACAATAAACCAAAAGAACAAACAAAAAGGAATCATAGTTCATGAAGCATAATCACAATACATCAAGAACACCACACAACTAATCAGCATCATAGAGGCAATTTCATGCTGGGTACTGGTTGATCAAGTTCAACCAATGTCTTCATATATCGAATGCAAACTGTTTACGTTTATTCGTTGACTCCGTCAGCAAGAATGAGTCCACATTGCCGGGGTTTTCCATCACTAGGCATACGTATAGGCCACCATCGTATATACCTGCTTGAGTTGGAACCCAATCATGTCTGCGCACTGAAAAAGTGGTAATCTTCCTCATGCCACTGTATGCAGCTGAATCAACGGCCTCAAATAAGTCGTCCAGGTATTTAACCTGCAAACAAATACCAGGCAAGTAAAATTAAAATTAGGACATTTAAAGTGACCCGTATAAATTCGATGACGAGTAGATTACTAGTGTGTTCAATTGGTGAATCACAACCCCATGACCATCAATCATAGCAGTGTCGCACAACAATATCTCACTAGTGGTGAAGTCGATTATACATAAGTACCAGTGTTCATTCATGATATTGATGGGTAAAAACATATATATAATATTTAGGGAGTTAGTTCCCAATTAACCAAACCTTTAACTATCAAACTAATGCTCATTAATATCTGCAATGCACTTCAGAATTTTTTATAAAAAATATAAACAATTAGATGTTACTTTTTAGCAATCCCCCAATGCGCCTGTGAAGCCAAATATACCCCAATAGTGTCAGATACATTGTGCAACCCCCATCGACTTTCCATCATTTCCAACCAAGATATTTTGTTGCAATACAAAAGAAATAATGTTTGTCAATACAACTATCTTTTAGCTTCCAAATGTTACCGTAGTATTAAAAATTGTCAGTTCTATCTTTTAAAACTTACCGAAAATTTTGCAGGAAGATACCAATTCAGCATCGTAATGTCATTAATCTGTGTATCCCTGGTCATCTTCGCTGCAAAGCAGTCTATAATCTATTGATGGAAACAAAGAATCTTAACACGTATCTCTTTCAAAATATACATTATGTTACATTCTTAAAGACTCACGCAAGAGCGTATTTTAGTGTCCGGTATGAGGTAATGCATATTTTCTCGTCATATGTAGTAATCCCCATTGTGAACAACCGTTTCCCTACAACATACACGTTACTGAGATTAATATTATAAAGTATATTGAAAATTTAAACAACATATAGTAATACAAACAACAGGGAAACCTAGAGTCTCTTTCAGTTGAAAACAAAAAATCTTCAAGTAATTCATTGTCTACGAGCATGTTGCAATCTATAGTCGGTGTCCGGTGTGATAGGAAAATGTTAATGGTGTCGCTACTTAACACCACTACGCTAGACTCTTTCAGCTTAGATGTATTGCAGCCTAGCTTGTGAGATGCAAAGAGTCGCTTTGAACATGACGGTGCAGTCAGGCGTACACAATATTGGTTCTTGAATTATGGAGAGTTTATAGATGCACTACCCTCCAAATGCATGGTAGCAATTTCTTTGCCACGTAAATCGCGGCCTACATCTTCACCAACATTGTCCTCAATCTCTATTTCCACACCAATATCTCCTACCCCAAAATGACCTTCTGTTCCTCCCATTTCATTAGGCTGATTGACATTCATGTGGGAGTTTTCACGGCCCACCAATTGTTTCAACATCATTTTCATATCATTCCAAGTTGTTTGTCCAGTATACATTTCTAATTTCAGTTGGAGCATTTCTGCTTTCAAGTACTCAATATCTACTTTCATCCGAACCATTTCTTTCTCTATGCACTTCAGAATGAAAAAAAAAATTGTTACTAATACCTTTATATAGCCAGAATTCAATTATAAAACCATAACTAAATCATACCTTGCCTCGTGAATACGGTGTATTGTCAAAGCTGGATACAATTCTTACCCTCCGCTGGCGGTAGTTCATCCTAAAATGGGAAATTGTCACAAATAAATCATATACTACGAAAATATGAATATAAAAGGATTTAGTGTTTAAAAAAATACGGGTTTAAATAAATACATGGTTAAAAAACATAATGTAGGTTTAGGGTTAAAAAGAAGGGGGTTTAAAAAAAACATGGTTCAAAAACAATACAGGTTTAGAAATATAAAAGAAAATGGAATAAGGGTTTAAAGAAATTGCAAGATAAAATGAGAAATGAATCATACATCATATCAAGTACAAACCTTAGTACAAAAAGAATTCTAAATGAAACAAATGAGCTGACTGGTAAGATACACCAACGAAGCAACAAAACATGCAGACAATTATAAGCTTAAAAAAATGTTATAGCTATTTGACTTAAATTAAAATAAAATTAAATATTAAAAACTCACATTTTCTTGATTTGCCTCATTCTCTCCACTTGAGCTCGTTTTGTGTTGTGTTCTTCGAGGTATGAGGGTTACAGGGAACAAAGAAGAAGAGAAGGGTGAGAGAGGGTAAATAAGGTGGGAATGCTTGAATATTCGATGTTAGATGAAAGGGAAAAAGTCAAATTAGTCCCTTAAATTTGCACAAAAGAACATTTTGGTCCGGAGTTTATGAAAAATATTAAATACTCACATTTTGTAGACTCGTGCGTGACACTATTAAAGTTGAATTAGTTATTTTAGTAAGGTCAAACCTTTGACCATTAAAAAGAATGCTAATGGTATAGCAAAAAAAGGACTAAATTGGATATTTTTTAGTACATTCAATTTTAGGCGGGATTAATAGAAGCGAAAAGGAGAGACACTTTGTTCAAAAAAAAAAGGAGAGAGACAAAGAGAGTGAATTTTTGGGCGGGATTAATGGAAGCGTGTGTAGGTTGCAGAAGGTGTCATAGATGATGTGATGGCTATGGATTGTGAAAATATTTAGGTTTTCAATTACCGGAAACAATTGAATACGTGTATGACGTGGCTCAATTCCATTGGTCCGTCAGACGTCATAGTGTTGACAATTGCAGCTATCTCGAAGATATTAGGTGTACTTTTTGTTGGAGATTTTGTACTTTTTGCTTCTTGGTACACGCTCAAAGCACAAAGGTTCAATTTAGACATTATCCATTGGGATTCTGGGGATATGTTTGGATTCCAACTGAGTTTTTTTTTTTTTTTTTGAATGGTAACAACTGAGTTAATGACCTGGCCAATTCAATTATGTGTCTATTTCAATTTTTTTTTTAATTTTTAATTTTGTATTAAATTAAAAAATTACCATTATTTGTCTCACACCTGAATAGCTGTTGTATGGAATTAAATAAAATTATATATATATTTATTTATATATCCAAAAAATGACATGCATGAGTTGATGACATGGCCAAAACCCCTTGCATGACCTGATGATGTGAGTAATTCTATTCACGTGAAAAATAAAAAATAAAACTTAATTTTTTTTCTTTTGTCCATAAATTAAACTATTTCAATAGAATATGAAAGGTGAACATTAATTAGCATCGAATACGAAAAGGTATTACCAAAAAAAAAAAATTAAATAACATTATATGCTTAGATGACGTGGTATAATTACATGCATTTATTAATGATGTGACAAAATCCTGTCTGCATAGGAAAAAATATGGTTAATGGAAAAATTGAAGAGTCACCATCATATTTTATATATATATCTCTCAAATACAATTATATGTTCATTATCTTTTAATAGTTCGAGTAATATAAAAATTAATTTTTCATAATCTCCTAAATCTATAATGTCTGCAAATTTTGGTGCTACAGCCGGCGAGGCTATTTCGGAGGAAGTTCAAACATTTTTCGCGACTCACATTATTGTGAGCTTTATAGGGCGGTATGACGATGGGGAAAGAGTTTGGTTTAAGATTAAGCGAACGGAAAAGCTACGCAAACTGATAGAGAAATACTGTTAGAAGCAAGATGTAGATAGGCATGTTGTGACATTTTTGTTCAATGGTGAACGCATAACAAAAAACCAAACACCAAATGAAGTTGGAATGGAGGCCTAGGACGAAGTTGATGCCATGATTCCATCGTTTGGTGGTGGAGTTTCTGGTATATTGAACTTATCTTTTTTGTTATTATTATTATTTGCACCTACCTATTTTTTGCGGTTGTGTTAACATGTACGAAATTATTAATGATGTGCAGGTATGCATCCCCGCAGAGGAAGGCATGAGTTGATGGGATAACACTGTGCCGATGACTGTTTGAGGGCATTGTATTGTCCTGTCATAGTTTGAAGATGATATGTTTTTGAACTATTATATGTTATATATGCCATATATTATATTATAATATAATATTGTAAGGTTTATATAATATAATATATAATTTTAAAAAATAATATCTAAATATATATTGTTTGTCTTTTATGTGAGTGCTTGTATTTTGTTTAATTAATTAATTTATCGAAGTAGTTTTCTTTCGCCTGAAATATCAATGAAATTATCAAATAAATTAACCAAGAGCAATTCTTTCGCATAAATGCAACTTACTTAGATAAACACGTACATACATTAAACATAAAATTTAACACAAACAAACTTAAAGATTCCTAAAGAGACCCATAATTTTCACGCTTATATACCCATTTTTACTTTTTTTTAAAAATAAACAAAGCAACCCCAACCATTACCAAAGAGAAGGCAATACTTCCACACAACATATTCTTCAACCTCTCCGTCTGACCATTGTGTTCCACTGGAAGAGGAAAAATTACTTCCTCACTATCATCGTCTTCGTTCTCAAACTCTGCAGGCGAATTCAGTTGTTGTCCGCTTGGAAGCCAGCGAGCATCATATAGGTGACACCATCCTCGAAATAAACCACAACTGCAACACTTATAGTACAAGCGACCCTTAGATGGCTTATTAATGGACACAACCTTAACATCGCACCACTGGATACAATGGCATTGAAAGTTGGAGAGACGCAACTCAAGTTTCGCATATTTTGAAGTTCTATTGCTGCAGCTCGTTGTTGGGGTTGACATGCTTAAAAAATGGAGCAAGAAAATAAAAGTAAAGTTACAAAAACAATATAGAAAATTAAAGTTACGAGAACAACAAGTAGTAGAAGTAGGAGGCATAAATGAGAAAATTGCATTTGGGTGAAGACGAGAAGTGAGAAGGATAAAGGGACGGGAAGGGAGTTAAAAAGAAACAATTTCTGCACGTGTACTTGTTACAGCAAAGACGTAATGGTAATTTTAGGGGGGAAAGCCAAATTGATCCCTGAACTTTGAGCAAAATGACCTTTTGTGCAAAGTTCTGGGACCAATGTCGTTCAAGTTCCATTTTTTCTTTTGTTTTTAACTTCTTGCAATCATATTGACAAAAAAAAACTTACAATCATAAGTAAAACAGTACCAATTGTCACGTGTATGATTACCTTTTGTTATGTTAGTAGGCTTGGAAATTTCCCCAAGGGGGTTGAAATGGTGAATTTGATGACGAGTTTTCTAGTTGTGATCCGCCCAATATTTGTTGCATGAGAATGTAGCTCGCATTTCCAAATCTATGTGATGTATTTCTAGTCAAATTTCACACAACACTTGACTCACCATGTTCGTAGCCAGGAATTGGACTTCCAAAACTTGTATTTTCACACATATCCATTGGCAAATCTGCTTGGCTGGACATATCATCCAATTCAATTTGTGGCACCTTACTTTCATCGTCAGACCCATCGTTTCGTTGTTTAGGGCATGTGTTGGCTTGATGTCCTAAAAGCCTGCAAACCAAAAGATATTTATTAAAAAATTATCAAATTTAGAACAATAATTTAAATGTGCTAACAATTATTTATTAATGGACTAACCAGCATTTTTGACATCACATCACTGCTTTTTTTTTCACTCTAGATCTTTACCCTTCAAACCTTTTGTTTTCGCTTTCTTCGGATCCAAAACATCAATTTGAATTGGTTCTGACGGACCAGACTCTTGCCTTGATGAAATCATATCTTCCATCCATATTTCTTTGGCACAAGCAATTAGGTGTCCAATGCCATTTATAATTTCCATATATCCATGGCTTGATTTCTTTGCATATAAAGCCAACTCCGAACATTTTTGAGATGATGTACCCGTGACAGGTTATCTCTACTTCCTTAGGCGTAGCAGATGACAAGTCCTTGTGCTTGAAATCCTTACTGATATCTGGCATCCAACGGGAATGAATGCAAGACGCCAGAATCTCAAGACGCCGGAATCTCTTTTAAAGCTTCGCATTTGAAAACATATATCACGTGCTTATAAAGCATTCCCGTTGACTCAATCTTCTTGCATTCGCAAAGGACCTCCATGGTAGCACCATTAAATTGAACGCGGCACAACATGTTTTTTTTATCGTAATCTGCAATCACATAAGTTCGACAATTGAGTGTGTGGGTAACAATCTCCACGTGCCATAGATTCGCCTGCAGTAAAATATGTTTTCTAACTTTGATCTTAAATATTTCCCTGGTGTAAACTTCGGAAGCATACTGTTCAAGATCCACTAGGGATGTCGTTAACACTAGTCTGGTATGATTTGTTTGAACTTCTCTATTGATAACATTAACTCGCAACATTTCCAACCCCCTGTGGTAGTCTCTCACAAAATCAATCAATCTTCGGTTTAGACCAAGAAAACTATTAAAAAACGCATTCATACCTTCGCAACGCTGCGTACTCCTTACGCTCGTAAAGAAATGACCTTGCAAATATGCTTCTGCCCACATACGCCTCCTATCATACGCACATGCTACCCAAATGTTATCCTCTAGACTATGTTCAATGACCATTTTGTTCCACTCAACCTCAAAATCATTAACGGAACACCTGAGGGACATTAATCTATTGAACGTCATTTTGAAATCTTGTAGGCTCACATTATGGGCTGCATTTCATAGCATATGCCACTTGCACAGTCGATGAGAGGTATGTGGGAACACAGTTGCTATCGTTGCTATCATTGCTCTGTCTTCATCAGTTTCAATGGATATAGGCATCTTATTATCTATCGCATTGGGAAATGTGTTCAACACCCATATGTAAGACTCCGTCGTCTCGGTTTGTATGAGTGCAGCCTTGAAGATACATGTGTTTCGGTGGTTGTTGGACCCCGCCAGGAGAACAAGAGGAAATCGATACGTATTGGTTTTGTATGTGCCATCAAAAATTAGTACGTCACCAAATACCGCAAATTCATTTATTGACCGCCTATCCGTCCAGAATAGCTTGTCTAACCGCTTATTCTCGTCCACTGTGTACTAAAAAAAGAACCTTAGGTCACCCTCTGATTTTCCCAATAAATAGCCTATAGCAACCTTAGCATCCCCTTCAACAATTTCCTCACTTCGTTCACGGTCCAAGTAATTGTATAAATCTTTTCTCGTGAATCCTACAGAATGATACCTGTCACGCCCCAACCCGACCTATGGAGGCTAGACTAGGGAATGACCTAATTCATTTATACTATTTCACATTCTTAGCCTTTTGTTATGATTTGATGCTTAACATTGGCCTAGAACCCCAAAAGTTTTTCCGAAAATCCGGCAGCATGACGGCTGTAATTGGACTCTTTACTTTGGCCTAATTTTCTAAATGCCTCAAAACTTTCAATCCTTGATTCGATTCCAACTAAGATTCCTATTTTTTCATCAACCGATATGCCTACTTGTTTATCTTGAAAGTGTTGTTTGGTTAATAAGCCTAGTTTGATAACTATGCTCCGTTTATTTGTTGAATTCCTGTTATGCAAGTACCTATTATCCTTTAGGGTACGGATGAGTACCTAAGTGAAATTAAATAGAGTTAACTTAGTGGATTAATCATCTAGTGGTTTGAACGCTTACGATAACTACTATACGAGACAATGAAAACAAATAACAAAATAAAAGGTTCGTCCGGTTATAGATAGTACAATCCCAAAATTAGACCCAAATTACAACGGGGTCATTTACAATACAACAACAAGCAACATTAGAAATAGTCTTCAAGCAACATATCGTCCACAAAATGACCATAGTCAAGTAAGGCACATAAGGCAAGCAATCATTCCAAAGAATCATCAAAAGGCACGTTGTCCTCGGGTACCTGTTCCTGGTCTTCTTCACCTGAGATGATAAAAGAGGGTGAGTCCTTATGAACTCAGCGAGGGAGAATGAGAAATAAGTTTTAAAACTCATTTTCCGGTTCAACTTATGAAAAATCCTTTTTGCAAGCATTAATATATCACAAGTAAGTACATAACGTAATGTAAAAGTAAAGGAACACAATTACCCGTCTTTCCTCCCCGCGGTCCTCTAGGAACCAAGCAAGAGTACTTATACACATAGTGAAAATGATACGGTGAGCTTTTGCTCTCAGTTCATGTCAGTATCAGTTGTTGCGGCCGACTTCAAATCATCCCCTTATCATGCCAAATGGGTGTACTCCGGATGTACCCCAAAATCCTATGACCCAACTCTTTGAGGAAGTCTAGCCTCTAAGCGAGAGAGGGAATTGGACAATGGTAGTCACGGTTGTACCGGCAAGCCCGATGCCACCTAGTGTGAGTGAATGCTATCACGCCAGAATGAAAGGTTACAACCTTGTATGCAATGCACATTTATGACATGTAATATATCACATTAGGAGGACAACAAAGTAGTTTGCCTCCGAACAGTCATAAGATTGCACATTGACAAATAAACAAGCGAGGCACGATATGACAGACAATTTTACTTATAAAGCACATGGAGTTATATGAATATTAAACGGGCAGCCATGTAGCACATGTAAATCAAGTCATATAACTCATTTCAAAGTTCACGTAATCAAATAATAAGATTATTCATCATGCAACGACATCTACGTGGGACCGGGTACAAGAAAGACCTACTTGTCAACATGTAATCATCGAAATCACGTTTAGGGCTACAAGGGCAACTACGGGCAGCCTACTAGTTTCATAATCAAACACGATATTTATAGGATCAACGCTTAGCGAGTTTTTCCTAGCCATTAGGGTTTCATTTCATTCTCATCCATGCGATTGAGCCCTAAGTTGTCATGTAATTAAACTCAAGTCATGCATTGATTAATTCAACACCCTCAAGCATTCAAAACAGTCCACACAATATCTAAATGCCACAATCCCAAGAATTTAATACAACAAGAGAAGCTACAATAATTTTTCTAAACATATCAATAGGTGAAACTCTCACTGCAATAGACTGTTTTCTCACAATCATTGAGACAAGCAAATAATCTCCAATTCTAGTAAACAAGATGTCAAATTAAATCTTAAGGAGTGAACTAAATTCAGAAACAAACCTCGCATCATTTGGAGTTCAGGTTCAAGAGTTATAGCCAAACCAGTGAGACTACACAAAACTATCTAGATTTGCACACATTTCAATACTTGCCGTTTTGAGGGCCTTAGGGTCAGATTTAGACTTAGTCCCTTTCTGACAAAAATGTCTAGAACTGAAAAATCTAGCTGTACACCAAATTTCATGCATTTTTTATATCATTTACTAAGTCAAAACTGGTTCGTTCTATAAGGTCAGTGAATCTGCCAAAACCTGCTTCATTTTTCCAGACTTTCTAGATTTGGACACATTTTGATAATTAGCCATTTTGAGGATCTTAGAGTCAAAATTAGATTTGGCCTATTTCTATGAAAAATTCTCAGAACTGGCAAAAATAGTTACCTACTAATTTTCACGCATTTTCAACATCATTTACCTAGTCGAAATCACTTCGTACCAACAAGGCAGAAGACTGTCACATACCCGATTTCATCTATCATCACATTCTAGCCAAATATCTTGCCATGCATGTTTACAAAAGCTCATGAACACACATATATCACAAGTACAGAAGTAAAGATAGACATTTAAGGGCATGCATGTAGTTTTTGAAAGATTTTCAAGAAGTTTTAGCCCTCACCTTAACAAGGCAACAAAGAAGATGCTCAAACTCTTGGTAAAGCACAAAGTTGATCTTTTTCCTTGCTTAGCCGAGAGACCACTTGGGATTTCTCTAATTTCCTAGCTAAGTTACCATGTTCTTAGTAGGTGCATGTGGTTAGAGCAAGAAGAAAACGAAATGGGAGCTAACAAACTCACCTAAGCCAAAATGGATGTGCTAAAGGCTTGCATGTGTGCTTCTTTGCTCCTAGTTTTGCTTGGTCGAGATCCTAAGCTTCTTGCATATCTTGATGAACCATTGAGTGATGAAGTTAAGCTATGGAATGTAGAAACTCAGCCAAGGCTGAGAGAGAGAGAAGAAATGAGAGGGAGAGAGAGAAGAATGAGGGAAAGAAAGAAGAATGAAAGAAAAATGAAAAGCCTTGAAGAGATTGATGCATATGTCGGCCTAGGGCCTTGCAAATTCAGATTTTTGTGTCTTCAAGGAACATTTTTGAATTGTCTAGTATGGCAAGAAGATGGGTCGAGAATATGGGTGCATTGGGTAGGGTTTTGGGTTAAATTTTTTATACATTGTGTCATTAAATTGTCATAGAATGTTTGGGGAATAAATTTTGAAATTGGATTGCATGCACAAAGCTCCTAGTGGTCGGCCAAGGCTTGTGCAAAATCTGAATTTTTGTCTTGGTTAAGCAATATTTAATTGTGTTTGGGATATGCAAAGAATAAAAAATAAATAATAAATAATGTCTAGCTTTTTGTGAGATTTTGTCTTCTAGTGGATTGAATTAGTAATTTAATAGTAGTTAGTGGAGTTTGTAGGATTAATTAATGATCTAGTGCTTCGTGTAAAATACTTTCTTGATTAGCGTGAGGGCATGTTTTCCTAGGCTTTGGGCACGCACTACGAGATAAGGCACGAACTACGAGATGAATGCACATTTTCTAAGTAAATGCACGCAACCCTAAATGAATGCACGTAATTCAATGCAAGGCACACAAAACAAAACACAATTCTTAAACCTAGGTCAAGGCACGTAAATCTAGGTTATGGCACACGAAACAAGGTATCGCACGTAAATCGAGGTCAGGGTACGTATATCTAGGTATCGCACGTCAGTCGGAGATTAGGGCACACCATTCTAAGTTAGGGCACGAATGACGAAGCATGCACGAAAATCAAGACAGGGCACGTAATCCAAGGTCAGTCATATAATTCTTGGTTTATGGCACGCAAATCGAAGTAACACGCGTTATTCGGGGTCGGACCTCACAATACCCACCAGCCAGATAGTTATGATGATCCATAACCCTACACGGTCATATTCCATCTCTAGTCATTGACTGGGCTCCAGCCCAATGCCCATCATCTACTTTTCGATAAGAATGGAGGTTTGACACCGCGTATGCTGGTACCAACTCGTGTGTGTGCTCCTCGTGAAATAATGTGAACATATAACGCCCGGCTGCTCTGTTAATCTTGATGCGAAGCTTGGCCTTACATTCACATCTAGTTAAGTCTCGATGTTCTCTCTACCGATTTTCCCTTTCCAAGCATTTTTCTCTTCGGACACCCTCTCTGTAACAAACATATAACCTATTCACTGTTTGACCAGTTATTTCATCTTTATGCACCGTGTCTTTTCTAATGCTAAGACCAGCTGCACGTGCATAACTATCGTAAAATTTAAATGTTTCATCCTCTGATGTGAATGTCATGTTCAATATATCTTCTTTACTTAACGAACTGACATCAAAAGAAGAGGAATTCATCGAAGCACTATCCATCTTTATAATACTATGGCTTTCGGAAGATTAGCTACCTGTTATGATGAGTAAGTTACAGCAAATTATACTGCTGTTTATTTACTATATAAAGTTTACGCTAATAGTCGATTATAAACGTGAAGGACTGTACATGCACCAAATATTTTATGTAAAACATGATTCATGCAACATAGTAAAGCCAATTTATGCAAAATATACATTCATATAATACTATGGATGTCCGAAGATTAGCTACGTATTACGATTAGTAAATTACAGTAAGATATACTTAGTGCATGCTCTTATTAACCAAGCGATACAAGGAAAATATTGTGATATTCAAACATACTTCAACAAATAAAATGGGCATACACAACGTAAGCACTAACCTGATATATAGTATTCCTTTTTCTTTTTCCCTCTCAACTCATTCGATTTACTACATCCCCTTTTTTCTATACACAAATTTCATCTACACACACGTTAAATTTATACAGCTTGGATAAATCTTCCTCATTAATTCAGTCCTTCATTCATTACCCTTCCTTACATTGTGGTAGTTGTGTTTGAGGTTGGTGAGCAGGGTTAATTCATGTGAGTGGATTTGACATATTGCATTCGGATATGACAACGTAGGAAATTTGAATCTGGCAAGGACATGACATTCCTTCAATTTTTTGTTTTTAGATATGATTTTTGACAGCTGTAGTTATTGCATTTATTAACTATTTAATAATTTTTATCGCTATTAGGAAAGGTCATGCCAATTAGAAGTACGATTTCAATTATGATTGTTATTTTTTTTCATTTCTATTTTTCTACAATCTGTTTTTTACACACAACATCTCACGTGCAAAGTTTCATCAACTGTGGAAAGTCGAAACCAGATTGCCCGATTAGACAACAACCCCACGAACCAACTAGGATGACCATTGGGGTCCTGTTTTCATCAACTAAACCATTTTCATCGTTATTACTGTGGTTCGTGCCTAAATTACTGCAAGAAGGATTTAAATTACGAGTTCATCATTTTTTCCATTTCCTAAGATACTTTAAATTGGGGATTAACGGGAGGCCTAAATGTAATCCCGTAAAATGTAACTAGTGAGATCGAACTCACAACCTCTGGCATGCTTAGCGATTAATATTACCACTAAACCAATATACGATTCCTGAGAAGTAGCATTGTCACGACCATTTTTTATCAACTACTTAATCGTTTCCATCTACAACAATTCATGCGTAAATTATTGAAAGAAGGATTTAAATTACGACTTTCATCATTTTTTTTCATTTCCTACAAAAATAGTTATTTTTATTATTTTAGTTTTATATATGTATTGGAATTTTAAAATCATAAATATAAAAATATGAAAAAAGTACATTAAACAAACTATTATAAAAATAGATAAGAAAAATTAGATTATTTAAAATTTACATTCTTAAGACCATTGCATGCCGTAACTTGAGATTTGTAATTATTTGGCATCTTCAATTTTACTATTGATTATAGTGGATCTAAGAAATTTGTTAGTTATTTTAATTGTACTTCAAAAAATTTCAAATAACATAATTAAGAATAAATTTTAAAGATTTGCAATTATTATTATATGTGACATGTGCTAAAAAAATTATAATAATAATTACAAACTCACTAACATAAGGAAGAGTTCTTTTTCAATTCTAGTTCTCATACATAATGGTTAAGTCGTAATTTGTTTTAAATACTTGAGAGTCATTACCATAATAATATTTTTAATATTTAACGGCAAGCAATAGACTTGAATGTATAATTAATATTTAAAATTTATTTAAGACCTATAAATATATTTATCATTACTATAACTTTAATTTATATTTTAAAGTTGTATGATTCAAATCAACTTTAATTCTTAAGATTTAAAAGAATTAAGTCTTACTTTTCTTTCATCAACTATTTAACCATTTTCATCGATATTACAGCATTTCATGCCTAAATTACTGCAAGCACTGTTTAAATTACAAGTTTCATCCCTTTTTTTTCAAACATAATTTAGCGGGTCTACTTTCATCAAACTACCATTATCGTTTTATCAAATGGTGCAAAGCCTGCAGTCAAAAACGCAATTACATTTCAATTGGTATTAGAAAATAGCACCAATTCATGAATGATTATGTTTATTCATTAAAGACAAAAATGGAGAATATGAATCGACACACCCTTTCAATTGTGTCTTCCCAACATTTATAAATAGGGAAACTCACCAAGTTATTTTTAAAGGGCCATTATTTAAAAAAAAAATGGCTTCATACTTTGATACCATTTCTAACCACTTAATTAGTGAAATTCTCTCCCGTGTTGGTTCATGTTCTACTATGGATCTTAGTTTCATTCGTAGAGAGCTGCTATGATAGTGAAAATCTAGAAGCTTTTTACATAAAAGGAGTGGTAAGCATTACAAAAATATTAGTATGAATTTTTTTAAAAAAATAATTAGCGTCCACTTCACATGTCTATATTTTTATATAGTTTGAATAAATTTAATATCCCATGTATGAATGGATTGCAGGTTGAGTATTTTTATGGAATGAGACAAGATGTTGCACTTGAATGTCTAATGAAAGTCGTTGAATCTGGACACGTTGGGGCATATTATATGTTTTCTATCATCCTAATCATTCAAGATAATGCAGCCAAGAAAATATGGATGTTGATGCTTAGCAAAATAAGGAGAGCAGTACCAAAGCATCGCATGGAATTGAAATCAATTTTGAATAGGCTATGGCTAGAATATCCATATTTTAAGGGACAAAGACCGACTTGTTGCACCAAACAACACGTGGTCAGCAAATCGAATTGGCTTAAGATCATAGACAAAGAGAACGGAGACATAAGTTGTGATGCTTGTTTCTGTGACAGAGATATTTATATATTATTTCTAGTTTGAGTTAGATAATTAGTGTTTGATAATGTTTATGTTGTAATCTTAATGAGCAATTTTAATAAGTCTGTAATAGATTTGATGGACATTTCTTCTTATGAGCAAACGAACCAACCAACCCAGAGCCCAATCAAAACCATTAATTTGAATAACTGTCAAGCCAAGGCCCAAATGTTATATGTCCATTTTCGTAATTTGCGATTCACTTGTCTTTATGCTTGAGCCCGATATGGTCTTTTGCCTGCAGTCCTTTTTGGTCATTTACACTATATTTTGTCTTTAGTGAGTATTATTTTATGAAATAAATATGATGGTATATTTGACATTTCTTCCTATAGAAGAGGATATATTTGACATTTGGCATATTTCTATTGTTCATCATTGCAGCTTGACATGTCCACGTATCCAAATCTTGTTACATTGGTTGTCCCATCATGAATGGCAGAATTGCCACTGACGGTTAGTAGAATTTTCCCAAACATAAATTACATGCATTAAATTTGTTAGGGAAAAAGCCATTTTAGTCCCTAAAAAATATGATAAGTCTCAACAAATTTGTCTGAATTTAGAAATCTCTCCACATTCTCTACATTTTAATTTATTGGGTAATTTTTTATGGATAGAAGAATAATGCACTAAGATGTCATTTTTGCCCTAAAAATGCAGCGGGGATTAGCAACCTTCTTACACTTGCAAATATTCATTACTACATGTAACGACACGACTTAGTGTGTTCGTTTGGTTCTTGAATTAAAAAAAAGATTACATTACTATAATCACATCTCAACGAACTAGTTGAAAATTAATTAAAAAATGGTTCATTATTTCTTTTTTTATAAAAAATTATATAAGAAACTAAAGTGTAGGGACTTGTGGAAGGATTTTCAAATTTACTGGATGTGTTTAAAACTTATCATATCTTGGTTTTTCAATAAAGAAATTCCAAAGAAATTAGAATAAATAAGCTTTGAAGATGCCTACAATCGTTGACACATGGCTTCTTATATAAGCAATTTGTTTATGTAGATTGAGAGATAACACTAAGGAAAAATGATTAAATTCAAATAACGACTCTCACAAAAAGTGAGACTCATATCAATCTAATCCAAATGACTCACATTAAACGTGGGAAGGGGCCATATCTATTGGAGAATTAGGTTCTCACCGGACAAGTTTAGGGTAGATACGAAAGTCTTTTTTTTTTTTTTTTTTTCATTTTTTCTGTCGTCGGAAAGTGGATACAAGATGTAGCATCTTTGAAATTGACTTTGCTGCATAACTGGACAAGTATAGGGTAGATACTATTAATTGTGCCTCTTTGACATTTCATAAAAAGTCGATTGCCACGTTGCCCAATAATTGTGACACATGGCTTCTTATGTAAGCAATTTGTTTATGTAGATTGAGAGATAATACTAACAAAAATGATTAAATTCAAATTACGACTCTTACAAAAAGTGAGACTCACATCAATCTAATTCAAATGACTCACATTAAACGTGGGAAGGGGCCAAATCTATTGGAGAATTAGGTTCTCACCGGACAAGTTTAGGGTAGATACGAAAGTCTTTTTTTTGTTTTTTTTCATTTTTTCTGTCGTCGGAAAGTAGATACAAGATGTAGCATCTTTGAAATTGACGTCGCTGCATAACTGGACAAGTTTAGGGTAGATACTATGAATTGTGCCTCTTTGACATTTCATAAAAAAAACGATTGCCACGTTGCCCAATAATTGTGAACCACTTTTAGCAGCACTAGTACTAAGGGCATGCATATGTTAGCGCTATAAATTGCTCGGTGGCGGATAATCTCATGGACATCATAAGCTTTAGCTTTTGCGTAGCTCTCCTATTGAAACCATACTTCTCCTATCGAAACCATGGGAAGCAGCCAAATGGATCCCACTTTATATAAATCAGCACAGAAGGGTAATTCAGAGGACCTTAAGAAAAATATGAACCCCTCAAACATAGATCGTCGTACCCCAACAGGCAATACTTTACTCCATGTTTTCGCCCAATTTCATGATTCTGTGGAGTGTGTCAACTTGGTTCTTGATATGCAGGTTCCCATATTTTTTAAGCAATCGATGCTTACTGAAAGGAATTTAGAATCTGAAACAGCACTACACATTGCCTCAAAGAATGGACGTTCCAAAATTGTCCAAGAGCTTATTAATTATGCAAAAAAACTTGACAAAGTTTTGCATAAGCCTGTCAAGAATAAAATGATGAGGGTAAGTGATAAAAATGGAGACACGGCTTTGCATAAGGCTGTGAAGAATAATCACGTAGAGGTGGTCAATTTATTAGTAGAAAACGATAAGGATTTTAAGCATCCCCTTAATGAGATAGAGGAGACACCTTTGTATCTCGCAGTCGAGAGAGGTTATGATGATATTGTGAGCTCGATTTTAGAAAATTGCACATCACCAAATTATAATGGTCCTGGCGGTAAAACTGCTTTACATGCTGCAGCCTTTCCTAAATGTAGCAAAGGTAAGTAATTTTCACATGCTTATTCATATGTGCCCTACATTTCAAAGAATTTAAAACTTTATATTGCATTTTGTTTCTATATGAACAGCGGCGGATCCAGGCACCCAAGTTCAGAGTGTGCAATCTTGGAATAAGAGAGGTTAGGGTGTGCACTCATACAACGAAAATATTTAATATAATAATTCTTTTTTTCTTTTTTTTTTCTTGCGGGGAAAAGATTTAGTCACACCAATAGCAATAGTGTACATACTGAAAACTTAATGCAATACTCCAATAGTTTCAAGTTTTTTGTTAGGTGTAGTTTTTGAATTTTGACTCGCAATGTAAAATGGTTTTTCACAATTTTTTGATGTTGAATGAAAATCTTACTGGGTTAGCTAAAAAAAAAAAAAAAAAAATTGAAAATTTTCACATTACCGAAATGTAGTTGCATTGTCCATTGACTGATGAAACTTCATATTTTATGCGCAACATGATGATTAATTTCTCCTTTTGCTTTATTCTTTAACAGAATGGATCCCTAAGCTACTTGAGAAGAACCCAACATTAACAAAACAGGCAGATGAATCAGGAAAGATTCCACTCCATTATGCTGCCTATTTTGGAGATTCTAGTCTTGTAGAAATACTACTTGAAAAGGACAGATCTATGGCATACACGACTGCGAGCAAAGATGACAATATGACAGCTTTTCATATAGCTGCTTGCAGAGGTTATACAAGTATTATGAAAAAGCTTTTAGAACATTGTCCAGATTGTTGGGACATAGTCACCAACCAAGGCCAGAATATTTTGCATCTTGTTGTTAAAAATGGAAAGCCAGAAGCATTAAGCTTCATCTTAGACCAAGAATGGGCCATCAACCTCATTAATCAACAAGATAAAGAAGGAAACACCCCTCTCCATTTATATGTACTCAAAGTTGGTGCTTCCGAGTTCTTTGATGCTGATCGTTTGCTGAAACATCGCCAAGTAGATGTGAATGCTTTCAATAAGCAAGACTGTACTCCACATGATCTGGCACGGAAGCTAGAAAAACCTGAACAACGGGTATGAATGTTCATTAATTGTTGTTTTCCTTTTTGACATATATATCTCGGGATAGCAATTGGGTCCAGTTTTGCGGATACCCATCCCGACCCAGTCCCAAACGTGGATAAGCATTCTCTGTGCAGTGGTGGGACGTGATAAGAATAAGCATTATCTGTCCCACATATAATTAATCCAAATATAAAACCTTAACTATTCTTCTTCTTGATCATGTCTTAAATTATTTTCTTTTTCTTTTTTTAATTTTTTTTAAAAATCTTTTAGTTATAGGTTTTTGATGGTTTCCCAAAACCATAAAAAAAATAAAAAAAAAGGTTGATGTCAATTGCCATATCATGGTGATACCAACTTTTCGCTTCTGAAAAATATTTTTCAGTAAATCTGGAAATTTATCATTGAGGTTGAAGTTTTCTTTTCCAAATTATTATACTGAATATATCACTAATATATCGGCTTCAGATTAATGTCTTTCATAGCAAGATGCATGTAATAGACAAGTTTTCAAGGCATTGTAAATTATAAAAAGATTTCATAACGTAACTCTCCTCTAAATTAAGCACAAATTAAAACACGAAACTTCTTTTCCCAGTTTGATCTTATAAGAATAATGCAGGACCGTGTGATAAAGACACTACCAGAGAGCAGAGTTGAAGGAACGGTTCGAGAGCGAACTCACAGAGGGGAATCACGCAAAGATTATATTAAGGCTGAGTTGGAAAAGAAGAAACAGAACATGCTACAACTAGTGAAAAATATGATTGGGTCACATCTGTTAGTAGCTACACTTATTGCCACGGTCACCTTCGCAGCCGGATTCACCCTTCCTGGTGGCTACGATGGTAATGAGGGCCCGAACCAAGGAATGGCCGTTCTGATAAGGAAAGCAGCTTTTAAAATATTTGTTGTGACAGATACTATTGCTGTCATGTCCTCTATTCTTGCTGTTTTTCTCCATTTCACAGCATCATTGCACGAGGAGGCATGTAAGGAGAAGCAGCATGACCCGGAGAACATGGTTTCAGGCCTTTATTTCTCAGCACTTAAATTCATACTAATTGCAATGATATCAATGGTGATTGCATTCGTCACAGGGTTGTACACTGTATTAGACGATGGTTCCATGGGTCTGGCGATTTGTGTATGTTCTTTGGGCTGCTTCGCCATTATTGCTATTTCTTATAGGCTGTATCAGGTCTTCGGTCTGGGGGTGATACTTCGATTTGTTCTAAATCATTTCTTCGCACGGAAGTTTCTTAAATATTGGGTACCCAAGATCGTGAAAAAATGTAAACCAAAAGACACGACCGGAATAGGCGCTGCACCGGTTTGATCGATAGTGTCACAATATCAGGGCATGGAAAGTCTATCCAGTTATCACTTAGGCTTTGGTCCAGTGGTAGGCCTAGTAGATAGGTTGTATTTGAATGAGGTCGTGAGTTTCAAGCGTTGCTGGTATTGTAAGAAATTACAAAGTCTCCCTTAAAAAAAATAAAAAATTTATAAAAGAAAAAAAAAGAGTTTATCCAGTTGTCTTCCTTTTTGTTTTTTCCTTTTTGCCTTTTTGGGTTGAAATAAAGAAGCTTTTAAAGCGTTTGTAAATCTACTGCTTATATATATAGATACACATTGTTTATATCTTTAAATTTTTCATGTCTAAAATATGATCCTTATATTCTTTTTCTGTTTCACGTCATGTGTCGATGGTGTTTGACTTGAACAAGATCGGATTCACAATTAATTTTATTTATTATTAACATTTTCAATTTGTTTCTATCAAGATTTTCAAATATTTTCTGACAAAAAGTAATTGGGATAATGCTGAAAATTAGACATAATAAAATACTGTACTAAATTGAAGAATATGACCAGATAGTTACTAGCTTATTTATAAGCACCTATTCAATTATAACTTTATAGTATCTATTTTGACCATGTGGCAGTTTATATTAGGATAACATATGGATTTATTAGTATTTCTTTTCATATTATATGATAAATTTGCATATTAATAATATCTTTCAATTTGTGCTTTCTGCACATTTGTCACTGAAAAATCTAGAACACATATATTTGCCAATCTGGTATTTTTCACCATCTCTTTAATAAAAGTCTATGGTATATCAGTAATATAACGTAATGTTTATCCGGGCCATTTTGTTGTTTATTATAGACTACAAAAAATAATTTCTCTAATGTTAGGGTATAAGGCATATTTACTTTTTTGGTGATAAATCTAAGAATATATCAATTTGTTGATCACTTTATTCAAGCATCATTTTGAATTCAAATAGTTCGTTGAGGTGAACAAGCTAAGCAATTTGATCTATCTATTTCGATAATTTGATAATCATATTTAGATAATCTATGGATTCATAATTGCTAATTTCAATACTAGCTTGAGAAACTTGTTCACCCAATTTTTATAGAATGTCGCTACCAAATGCTTTTTTTGAAAGATTTTGAAGGGAATGGATATATTATTCAACTCTGGGATTGTCTTGCAGCTGTTAAATATGAGCATTCAACAAGTCTTGGACTAGGCTATACAATTCTGATTTGATAAAGGATGTGGTGAATGTTGTTCGATGTAGAAAAAAAGGTGATTTGTTTATATGATCAAGGGATTGTAAGCTTGTACTTTATGACCCTAAGTCTAAGCCGATTAAGAAAAAGTTTGAAATCTCTTCATGCCAATTTCCTTCTACATTGGTGATTATTTGGAAAGTCTAGTTTTGCTGTAAGGTCATAAGGAAATTACTGAGGATGATAAGGCAAATGAAAGTCGTGGAGAATGCTCAAAGAGACAAGGACATAATTAAAATATAAGAGTTACAAATGTTTTGGTGAATAAGCCTTATGTTTGAGGTGTTCTATTTCTTGTAATCGATTAAAGCTAATGAAATAATTGTTGATCCAAACCTAAATTATAATAATAATAAAAAAAGGTACAAGAAAGCACAAGGTTTTCAATTTTAGCATAGTGTGACTAGACTTAATTCCTAGAGACATAATTAGGAATAAATTTTTTTGAAAATAAATAAAAAAAGACTATCAAGATCCTGAAGTATCTAGTTAATCAATATATCAAAGGAAACATTAATTAAGGGAGTGAAAAAGGAAAAACAAAGAGAGGGAAATTAAGAAATGAAGAGAGATAAATAAAATAATATTATATAATTTTTTTATAAGGTTTACTGTATAGTTTGGTACGCGATAAGTAATTAAAGAAATTTTTTAGTAATTAGTATTAGCATCAGTACAAAGAACACGAAATAATACTATGGTTAAAACACCTATGATATGATTTTGAAGAGAAGCATTCTTATGCTTGACTATTTTATTGAATAAACTTCATTTGGCACTTATTTTAAAATTTTACCCGCTTAGTGATAAAAACTAATGAGCACATCAAGTCCTTAACAAAATGGCAATTAGTTGTTCATGAATGAATCTACTCATACGCAGCCTACAAATACACTTTTGAATGAGCCATCTTGGCAAACATTGAATCTATTACATTTCTTCTTCAGGTACTTGGTAAAGCATTGCAAACCATCGAATAACTGGTTCTCTTATGGTTGTTGCTCCACAATCGATGCTTAGAAGTTGGATGAACGAGATAAACGTTTTTGCCCTGTTATTTCTTGGAAATCGAGATGATTTTTTTTTTTTTGCGCCCCTCACCCCCCCCCCCCCCCCCCCCCCCCCCCCCCTCAAAACCAATCCACATGGGTCTGGCAAACCAGCGTCCCCATGTCTGACCAAACAGTTGCGTTTGAGATAAAATCCTCAGAATAGCTTGAAGAGATAAATTTTTACTTAGAAGAGTCTACATAAATTATTGATAATTTTTTGTTTGCTTATTTTGTGCAGATTTGCTAAAGAATTCACATGGCTACTTTTGGCTAACCATAACTCTACCGAGTCCTTATATAGAATCAACTTAGCCAATTGTTTGCAAATGACCATTTTTCTATAAGGATGAATTAAAATTTTAATTTAATGAATACTCTATATTTAAAAATCATTTTAATATTTTGATGACCAAGCGCTTACGATCGGTCCATGCGACCTCCCCGAACGTAGTCACCCACGTGGTCAACCGTGTAAAGAAAGAAAATCACAATCAGAATGAAAAGAAGTTCACTTGGTTTTTCTTTTGTCTAAAGTACTGGTTCAAGTCCAGCTCCTGACAAAGCTTTTTTGGTGGTCATATAATTTCTCGGCGCCTCATTTTTCCTAGACGGATCACTTCACCGTGTCATGATATCTTGCCATGAATTTAAAATTATCTTTTTGTTTTTTTTACATTTATTTAAAACTTGTTGGCGATTTGAATTCATTTATTTTTATAAATTGAAGATAATAATTTGTCCTATAAAATAATTCATCTACATAACAAACACACTATTTCAAATTAACAATTTTAGGAATTTATATAGTTGCACTATTTATTCCAATTTATTGATACAAGTTCAGTTTTACTGTAAATAACTTTTATTTATTCCAATTTATTAATACAAATTTATTTCGATTGTAAATAACTTTATTTATGTTAAGGTAGAAAATTGTTGAGTAGCGAATAGCCTTCACACGCTGCTGATCGTCTGCAAAATAAAGAGAGCTTGGTGGGTCTTGCCCACATTAGCACTTTGATACTTAAATTAGCTTAGTGTTTTTATTGAGATGAAGAAGTATGTAAAACTATGTAAGTGTGTGTCTGAATTACCTCTCCTCCTTGTTGAAACCTCTACCTTTTATAGGCATCATGACTGTTGAAGTAATCATGATTGCTGAGTCAAAAGAGAGGTCATCATGTTTGCTGAGTCACAAGAGAAGGATAAAGGAATAGTGGGCAATTATTAAAGGATTAGTGGAGAATTGACTATATGCAACTACTGATCGGGCCCTGTTATTAAGGGATAATGTTTGTCAGCTCCACTTGATTTGAGGTCTTAAAAAAGAGAACCTCGAGTGGTCCTATGCCTCGTCCGACCCCATGGGAACTTCCTTTGAGCCTTATCTGAGCCCCTGGTGCCATCTTCGGGGTCGGGTTTGGTCCTACCCGATGTCCGAGGTCTCGGGTGGCTTTCTTTTGACCTCCTTGACCCTCATGAGGGGTCAATTTGTGATATAATAACTCTTGGGGATTTTACCCATATCATGATGCCCCCTCAGTTCTCGGAGTTATGTAATAGGTTTGAGAACTGATTCTAATACCTTAGATACGTTTAAGCTTAACAAAAGATCATCATAACAACGCCACATCTTCCGTGCAGTTACTTATCAATTGCCAACCACCAAAACGCTGCCACTTGTCACAATCTGGTGAAACGACTTTTGAATCAACATTGGGGATTAGAGACCTTTGGTTTTCCCTCTCTTTTTCACCTTTATAAATATCACTTTCACTTTTTCAAAATTCACTTTTCCTAAACAATTTTCTCTTTCTTGTCTTACTTTCTCTCGCCCACGGTATAATCCCTTCGAGCTCATACAACTTCGCTCCTCCATCTCAGGCCTTCATCCGAGCCTTTCTTTTGACTTCTTACACGCATCTCTCGTGCATTATGGCGTCTTCCTCTTCTTCTTCTTCAAAACTCATAGAGGTCACTATCGCTCTCCCTGCCGCGACCTAAGACCTCGGCTCTCAGAGAGCTGTGCTTGCCGAACCCTCAATCCCAATTGTTCCTCAGTCTCCACCCCTTGGAATTCCTATTCCGGCACAACCACTTAGGTCGATAAGATCTGGCGAACCCAGGCCCTCGAGGTCAAAGCCTATAAATCCTACAAGGTCTGATGTTTCTCAGACTATTCCTTCATGTGATCCTTGCCCAGAGCTCTTACAGATCACTTTAGAGATGATCCCGAGGGTGCTAGAACCTTTATCTCCTCATTCTAGGGCTGAGACTCCCGACCCAGACCCTGAGGCTCAGATAATTTTTTCAGCTCAGCGATACGAGTATACCTTTGTCCGTCGCTATTTGACCGACCTCCATCACCTGGGTGTCTTCCCTGACAACTACCGCCCCAAGATTCCTAAACGTCATGAAGTGGCCTGTTGTCCCTATTTAGGGGAATTAGTTCTGCCTTATCTCGTTCTCTAGTTTTTCCACCATCCGCTTCCCACCTTTGTCGTCTATATTCTCAACTTCATCGACATTACTCCTTGTCAACTTGATCAGAATGGTTGGAGGGAAATAGTAGACTTTTATGTTTGGGTTAGATCACTCGAGCTTACCCCGACCCTTAACCTTTTCCGCCAATTTCATCAGTTGGTCCATGACCCCAAAAATTTTTGTGTGCACTTCTTCTCTCCTAGATCTGGTCACCCCATATTCTTTAATTGGCCCTCCAACAATCGGGGATGGCATAACAAATTTGTGTTCGTTTCCCATCTTTCGAGATGGCCTGTCAAGAGGCTTATGACCTCTTTCATCCTCCGCCGAGCTCGGCCTGTGCAGGGTGCTCGTCACTTGTCCTATGAAGTCATTCTTGCCTCGGGCTCTATGATCGACTGAGGGTTATCGACGATGTCACGAGATCTTCTGACACTGCTTATTTACCATCAAAAAGGACTTATGTGGTCGAGGTCTCGCCTTCTCCAGTTGGCGGTCCTTCAACCGAGGTTCCGACTCATGGCGAGGATAAAGGTAATGAAAAATTTATGTTTATGAATTTTTATTTCGGACTTTCATTCCCGTTTTACCGACCTCTTACTCTGCCCTTATAGGTGTTGCGGATGTCTCTGTCCCTGAGGTTTGGTAACAGATGCCTTTCGGTAATTTTGAGGCTGTCGAGGTCCGTGCCGCTAGCGCCGACAACACTCTTCCTATACCTGCTCCTCCTACCGAGGTTTGAGAGAATGATCCTGTTGTTGTTACTGCTGAGGAGGCTCGGGCCGAGGTACACCAAGCTCAAGCCGAGACTCGATGAGCCCGAGCTGCTAAACGAGCTGAAAAGAAAAAAGTCAGAGAGGATCCTAAGAAAAGGCGAATGAGGGCTGTCCCATCAGAGTCTTTGTCTGAGCCTACCTGGTCCGAACCTCCTCTCCTGCGGGATTTTTCTTCGCCAACCCCCGAGAGAGCCGCTCGTAGATTTGAAGTTTTCAAGGAGGTTGCCGCTCGACATGAAGCTCTTCCTTATGAAGAGGTAATCAGCATTCTGCCCAAGGATAGTGGGTTGGTGAGAGACGCATTGCTCTTCGCCGCTAAGGCCTCTGCTCAGTCTCTTGCTGGGGCCTCTACTTAGTCTCGTCCGAGGTTTTCCCTGGCTCCTGAGGGTTCCACTCACACAGCGAGTTCACTACATGAGCTTTCAAGGGAATAGTTATACCTCATCGCGCAAGAGGCCTTTGAAAGGGCCCGCCTCAAGGTATTTTCTTTCCTTAGTTCCTCATTCACTTTAATTTCATTTAGGTTGTGTCTTTCTGACTTTGCTTGGTTGTCGCAGATGTCCGTGGGTCTCAGCGTGGCCCTCCGCTTTGTGGAAGAATATGAGTGGCGGTTTGCTGAGACTGAGGCTGCTTTTAAGGTGTTTGAGGAGCACTCTAGGAGCTTAAAGGTTGTGGTCTAGGCCGAGCTCGCCGCCACCCGCGAGGCAGTTAGAATGGCTCGGGATGAAGCTACTTCAGCAAATTCCGAGCACCGTCGACTCCGGATTGATTGGGAGGCCTCCATGAGAGCTCAAGAGGAGGTCAAGTCTGAGCTCAAGAAGATTCGATCTGAGTTAGAGGCTTCTCAGAGGGCTCAAGAGGAGGTCATGGCTGAGTATGAGAAACTTAAGTCTGAGTTAGAGGCTTCTATCACAGCCCGAGATTCGGTGAAAAATCAACTTAAGGATCTGTAGGCCTCGTTGAAGGGTATGAAGACCCAAGCCGTAGAGGACTTTCGTCACAGGTAGGGGTATGAAGACCTAAAAAAGTTGTATGCTAAATCTGCCGCCGACACCACTGCCGATGTCACTATTGCGCTTCAGGTGAAACTTGATCGTTACGCTCAACGACATGGCATAGTTATCAGAGAAAACTTGCTCACTAGTGACTCTTCGAGTTCTGAGGACGAGTCCAAAAGTAGTGAGGATGAGGAATAAATGTTGTATTTGCTTTATTTCCCTCCTTGTAATGACAATTTTGCTGTTAATGGAAAAGTTTTTCTTTTCTTTTTCTTGTGTATTCTTTTTTTTTTTTTGCGTTTGGTTCCTTTGGCTAGGATCTCGAGGGTCGTGCCCCTAGGCTCGGTTCTTATAAAACTATAAACCGAATAATGTGGTCGATTCTTATAAAAATTTAAATTATAACCAACCAAACTTTTAAGAAACCGCCAAAAATAAATTAGTTTGAGTTGGATTAAGCGATTTGGGTGAGTTGACGGTTTCGTTGAACACCCCTACTATTAGCCCCCCACCATTTGCCACCTAATATGTGTGTGTGTATATATATATATATATACACACACACACATATATACACGATAAGACCAAAAAAAAAAAGAGAAATATGTATGGCATAGAGTTGATTATCTTGCAGCTGAGAAGGTAGAATTTTCCTCTACAAATCGGTTTTTTGATGTTAAAATAATATCGATTTGTGAAATAGGTTTCTCTTACACCATCCAATGTATAAGATAGGAATAAAACGCATCTGCAATAGAAGAATAAATCTTTGGAGCTCTGCAATGGAATTGCTTTTATCTTCAAAATATTTGCATCAGTTACTGCTTCCATAATCAGTTGGTGTTTTAACGAATGAAAGAATTGTTTCGTGATGGTAGAGACATTGCAAGCGATGTCATCTTCTACTCTTACTTTTTTTTTTCTTTTTTTTTTTAATGAGTATATATAGGTGTAAGGACATTATTTTAGACAATATTATGCTTATATAAAAAGAAAATACAAGGCCAACTGCACATCCTGCGTGCGTGAGATGCACTTTTTCACGGTAAAACATATAGATAGGTGCGGTATGGTGGGTTTAAAAACAGGGTATTTTTTATCTAGACCCCTTCAAAATTTTAAAAAAGAGACTTAGACCCCTTATTTTTTATTAAGTTTGAGTTAGACCCCTTCTGTTAAATGTTGGACATGTTTTCTGCTAAAATCACATGAAATTTCATTTATACCCTCACACAAATATCTCACTATGTTTATGAGACTGTTATGTGTTTTTTTTTTGCTAATTATGTTGTGTATGCTATTTGTTCTTTGTGTTTGATGGTGGGTGCAAGAGAAGAAGACGGAGAATGCTGCCTGGTGAGAAGAAGAAGAATGGTGAGTGAGTGAGTGGGTGGAGTGAGTCAGTGGTGAGTTGTTGTTTAGGTGTGATTAGAGGGTATACATAGAATTTTATATAATTTTAACAGAAAGCTTCACAGACCCCTAACAGAAGGGGTCTGTGTCAAACTTAATAAAAAGTAAGGGATCTAAGTCTCCTTTCTTAAATTTTGAAGGGGTCTAGGTTAAAAATATCCTTTTAAAAAAAATAAGGATGTATTTGATAATTTTTTAAACACAAGAGGGTAATGTGATACTTTTGTATATCACAGAAAGATGGAGTGATATTTTCTCTAATATAAAAGAGACTTAATTTTTATGATTTTAATATTTTTACACTTTATATATAAATATAAATGAATCTTAGAAAAAATTAATATAAATAACAATATATATATATATATATATATATATATATATATATATATATATATATACACATATATACACATATACCTACATGGCCACACAAAGAAAATAGAGACTTGAGAACAGATAAAAATTGCTAAAGTAATAAAGCTGAAATTTGAGAAGTCCCCAGCCTTTACTTTTTTTTTTTTTTTTTTTTTTTTAAGTTAAGATTTGACAAGTCCCTAGCCTTTACTTATTTATTCAGTTTTGATTTTATACCAACATCATCTCTTTTATTTTACATAGAGATAATGCAGTTTTTATGGTTAATTTTATATAAAGTTCAAAAAGTTTTTAACTTTTATTTTTCTCCTGAGAATGCAAAAATTAACATCTAAGATCTAACCAACATTGCCGATCGACTACACATGTTCATACCAAAAATTAAATTTGTTTGCGACATGAAAATCTTAAATAAATGACCCCTTAAATGGGAAAATAAAACAATTAAAAAGCCTAATACCCGTAAACAAGAATAAGGAAATAAATAAAAGATAAACTGCAATACAAAAATATTACCAAACAAACAACACGTCTTAGCAGATAAGAAAAATTGTAAGGCGTAAAAATGTTTAGAAGTTACTCTCACGGCTTCAATTAGGTAAGCAATGACATATACACAGAAACGTGACTTCCTTTTGTAAGCAATGACATATAATACATGAGTTACACGCATTAGACAAATAATTTTTATAATAATAAGAGAAGACTTAAAGTAAACGAGACCTCCTGTATCTGTGAGATAACGGCAAAAAAGTACATAGCTTATTAAAAAATTATTCGTATTATTATTATTATTATATGCAGTCATAGTAACGCTAGTTATGATAAAGTAAGTCAAGCTAAAATAACCGCACGTTTTGAAGATTTTCGATAAATGGTTTAGACCTTTTTTTCCTTTGCAGCTTGACGAGTGAGCAGGGACTAGTGGACACTAGCTGTTGCACTTTTGTCATTGCTCCATGATTTTGAATATAATAGAAAAATTATGATTTCTAAGTGAAGCCAAAAAAGGAACTGTAGCCATGTGAGCTGTCAAAAAAAGTGCTGACAATACACTATAGAGGTCATGTGAGAGGAGCAGAAGTGATAGGCGAAATAGGGGAGACAAGAAAGGAAAAGGACATTACCAAAAAAAAAAAGAAAGGAAAAGGACAAGTGGCTGCCGTGAATAGTTTATAGTGAGCCTAGGAACCCAGGAGAAAATAGTGAGTGACGTGAGTTAAGAAGACATTTGATACCATGAAGACTTGAAAAAAATATATTTTACTCAATAAATAATGTTTTACAGTAGGACCCTATATATAGTTACAACAGCATACACGATAAGCACTAAAAGTTACCAATGATCACAAAAGATTACAATCAAAAAAGAGATTACAACAAAGATAATCACAATCCGAAAATTAAGATTTATCTTCTGTCACTAAGATAACTTTATGAGATTATATATTACTCTCTTTCTAATATTAATTAATTTAAAAATAAAATTTAAGTTATTAATATAATATCAAAGTTAGATATTTGATCCAATCATATTTATCATGTGTCTCACATTCTCATGACATTTTCAATTCTCACTAGATAACATGTGAAGAGGGTGTTGCAATATACATTCAATTCCTCTCGCATAAACAAATTATAAATTCTAATATTACCTTATAAAATCATTGCTTTAGCACCAATTGATTCCACAACACACGTAAGGCCATTTCATGTGTTTCCAAATAAGCAAATTCACTCAATAACATATTATATATGCAGTAATACATTCTTTACTACAAAAGGGAATTTAATACTTCAAAAGAGGCCTGTTCTACCTACCTCATTTAAGGCAAGAAATCAAGAAAATTTTGAATTTGTTGAAAAATCCCTCAATACGAATTTCTTTTAGTCTAATTCAAAGATTTACACCAACAAAAATTTGGCATTACAATCACATCCCTAAGTATTTATAACATTATCCAATAACTTCTAATTTTCAGTAGAAATAATAACCAAAAGTTTTTTTTTTTTTTGGCCAAAAGTTATATCTTCGGTTTTAGTTTTTATTTTACATCAACTTCAACCCTCTTTTCTCTTTAATTTTACATAGAGATAAAGCAGTCTTTGTCTTCAATTTTATAAAAAAAAAAAACTCAAAAAGCTTTTAACTTTTTTTTTTCCTCTTAAATGTGTTAGAATTTACATCTAACATACACCAAGAAGTGACAATACATGTTTACACCTAAAATTAAATCGTTCGCGTCCACGTCCATGACATTGAGAAAAACTTAAACAAAAGAAAGTATTTAACAAACAAGCCCATTTATATATTAACAAGTAAGAAGAAAATGCAAGATGTAAAGATGCTTGCAATCATCTAGTGATATTCTTATTAGTGTGAGAGCGACAAATCCGAAATAAATTTTAGTAAACGACAGC
Source organism: Ehretia macrophylla (assembly GCA_037974665.1). Taxonomy (NCBI): domain Eukaryota; kingdom Viridiplantae; phylum Streptophyta; class Magnoliopsida; order Boraginales; family Ehretiaceae; genus Ehretia; species Ehretia macrophylla. The sequence goes on along the minus strand of CM075777.1, from coordinate 47,326,186 downwards.
TTTATTGTACGACTTAATTCTTATAATTTTTTTTCTTCCAAAAAATGCTTACAATCATTGCTTCAAATTACGTAAGCAATGACTTATGAGTGAAACGTGGCTTCCTTACGTAAGAATGACATAGAGACAAATGCGTGGCTTCTTTGGATAGGCAACGACGTATAGACAAGCTGATGATAAAATTAAGTTAAATGAGAAAATTAGAAGAATACTTAAATTTTCTTATTGTGATTCAGAAATATGATTACATTCCGCGAGCTGAGATTACAATTCCGGAAAAATATCTTATTGCATGTGGTCTAATAGGGAAGCCCTTTTCTCTTATTGCAGTATAAATAATATCAAAAAGTTTTATTTTCGGTTGCAGTTTTGATTTTATATCAACATCATCTCTTTAATTTTACATAGATATAATGCTGCAGTCTTTACGGTTAATTTTATATAAAGTTCAAAAGGTTTTTGACTTCTATTTTTTTCTTGAAAATGCAAAAATTAATTATATCACTGATGGACGATATATGTTCATACCAAAAATTAAATTTGTTTGCAACATGAAAATTTTTAAATACGTGACCCCATAAACAAGAAAAAGCAAATAATTAAAAGGCCTAATACCGATAAACAGGAAAAAGGAAATAAATAAAAGATAAATTACATTACAAAAATATTATCAAACAAGCAAGACGTGTTAGCGGATAAGAATAAATGTAAGGTGTAAAAATGCTTAGAAGTTACAATCATGGCTTCAAATTAGATAGGCAATTAATGACATATACACAGAAACGTGGCTTACTTTGATAAGCGATGACATATAACAGACACGTGCTTCCTTAGATAAGCATGGGAGGAGATAAAAATTGAAAGTTGGGGCCTTTTTTTTTTTTACATTATTTTTTGGACTAATAAAAAAATATCTAAAAAATATTTTTTTCAATATAATTAGTTATAATAAAATTAAATAAAAAATAGATTATATATTTACATTTGACCAAATTTGAAATTTTTAATATTATAAGTTGATTTGATTCAAAAAAGAATACAAATTTGATATAAACTACAAAAATAATAATAATAATAACAAACACATGTATATTCATATCAAAATCAAGAATTTAACAAATAATTATTCAGTATAAATGCAAACTAATAAACAAAATATATATAAGAAAGAAGTTAATAAAATATAAACTAACCTAGCAAAATGAAGCCTTGTGTCTTACGATTCGGACTTAATACATAACAAAAGCTAAAATTCACTAACAAAAAATTATTACACCTTACTGAAATTTATCCACTAAAATTATATATTATTACAGAAAATTTACTATCAAAATATGATTAACCAAATAATATACACTAAAAAATTATTATGATAAGTATTTCAATCAAATTACTTACATTAGTCACTTATTGGTATCTTGCATTAATTTCACCTGTTGTAAAAAAATAATAATAACAAAACAAATTATATAGCCACAAAAAAATAATAAATAAGCATAATATTATTATTTTCAAGATATATTACATTAACTTTGCGTGTCTATGTAGCTGTGTGTTTTGTTATACAGTAATTAAGAATTATAGATGGTTAGGACTTAGGAAGAAGGATTAGAGTATAAAGATGGAAGAAGAAGTGGGAAAGGGCAAGAGAATTGGTTTCAGGTAGAAGAAGAAAAGGAAGAATTTATTAATTTTTAATCAAATTAGAATAAATCATGACAGGGCGGAGCCAGAATGCCACCATGTTTTGAACAAAAAAAAAAAAAAAAGCCAGCATGCGTTTTTTTTTTCTTAAGGTATGAGGGGGCCGAATTTTTCTTTTTTACAAAACTCTACTCAACTTTAACCTACTCCCCCGTCCCTCCGTCTCCGTAAATCATGGATTTAGTGGATAGCGGCCTGGCTCATTAAAAAGAAATATTGGTATCACCACTATTTATTTTTTCTAATAATATAATTTTCGATTTAAGTGTGAAATATTTTAAGATAAATTTTTATATATAATATTTTAAATAATGCAAATAACTTAAATTTTATTTAAATAAAAAAAATTTATGTATCACTATCACTATTATATGTAGTGATAGTTAACGCAAGTGATTATAAGAAAAATTGGAATAAAACGACCGCACATTTTAAAGATTTTTCGATAAATAATACAAACTGCTTCCTTTTAAACTGTAACATCTTTAAAAATAACTTTGTTGCATGACCGTGACCAGACTATAGTAGACACTAGCTGTTGCATTTTTTCACTTTGTTCCATGATATTGAATATTAATTTGGCTTTACAATCACATTGCTACGTATTTTCTAACATCAACCAATAACTTCTAATTTTTAGTAGAAATTATAATATCCAAAAGTTTTATCTTCAGTTTTAGTTTTTATCTATATATATGGGTGAAGTGTACCAGACCCCCCTGTGTTTATAGGTAAGTGCACGATACCCCCCTGAGTTTTAAAAACCCTCTGATCACTACCTTGTATTTTGGAAAACTAGCACACGTGCTTCCTTTGTCTTTTTTCCGTTAAGTTTCTTAACAGAATTTGTAAAAATACGTAAATACCCTTAATTTTATTTATTTTCTCTCTTTTCTCCTTTTCTTTTTGTTTATATATATATATACACACATATATATATATTAAAAAAACAAAAAAAAAAGAAAAGAGAAAAGAAAAAACAGTGACTTCCCCGTCAACACACACCCCCCCCCGCCCCGCCACGCCACGCCACACCACCCCATAGCCTCACCCACCAACCCAGCCCCGCACCCTACCCAGCCCCATCACCCTCAACCACCATAATATAATATATATATACACATATATATGTATCACCAAACATTAAAAAAAACAAACAAATATGTATATATAATACATATACACATACTCTCACACACACACACACACACATATATATAAATTTGATGGGCCTTGGGTGTTGGGCGGGGGGTGGGGGGTGGGGTTCCAAAGAAATTATGCAGATGAAAAAGATTGATAACGTTGAAGGGAGGAGAAAAATTGAAATTTCACGAAGCAGTGCTACTGCATTGCCATTTGGGATTGTTGATTCCTTATGCAGTTTAGATGAGGATGCATTTCTTTTTTTTCTTTTTTTGTTTGGTCAAACAAAACATTCGATGAGGATGCATTTCACGAAGAAGTGCTACTGCACTTCAGTTCTAACGGAGTAGGAAGGGCGGGGGGTGGGAGGGGGGGGGGGGGGAGGGGGTGTGGTGGTGAAGAAGATGATGGTTTTTTTTTAAAAAAAAAAATTCTTTACTTTTTTTTTGGGTAAAAATTGGATTGAGAGAAAAAAAAAAAGAAAAAAAAAACATACATATAATATAAGGGTATTTTTGTTCAACTAGGTAACATTTTAAGTCAAAAAACATGAACCAGTCGCATTTAACGTGTGTGCAATGCACTCTCCGTTAAAAATAGCAGATTTTTGGATGAAGGGGGCATGTGTGCTACTTTTTCAAAATATAAGGTAGTGATCAGGAAGTTTTTAAAACTCAAGGGGTTTTTAAAACTCAGGGGGTACCGTGCACTTACTCATAAATACAGAAGGGTCCGATGCACTTCACCCTATATATATATATATATATATCAATATCAACATCAACTAAAACTAACTTTTCTCTCTAATTAATTACTATTTATTATTATACACCCACCCATGAATATCCATCCTCATCTCTTATTCTTCTAGGTCGCAATAAACCACTGCCGAGGCAAACGACCGATCATATAGAAATCCTAAGATCTCTAAGGCGAGTCCAATAGATTTTTTTACTTTTTTATTTCATAATAGATAGTCAAATTGATAATTCTTTACTTTTACAAACTCTTTATTTATTTTAGTTTTACTCAAATAACACTCTCTATTTTAAATTTTTTGGCATTTTTATTTCAATTTTACTCTAATAATACTCTTAATTTTAAGACTCTTTATTTAATTTCACTCCAATAATTTTCTATATTTTATCTAAAAAATACTAAACAAAAAGTCGCAAATAACAAAACTAAAATATGAATAGCTAAAAATGCATCATACGAACCTCAAAGGTACAAAATTCGAAACCATTTTCACTAAACCCACAAAAAAAGGGGACTAAACAGAAAGTAGGAAGGGTGTAGGAGCGCGCCGTGCATGTGAAACTAAAGCTGCATTGCTTGTGGAATGAGTTTGTGTTTTATTCCCGACAAAAAAAAAAAAAAAAGTTGGTGTTTTGTTGAAATAAGCTTTGACCCAAAAAAAAAAGAAGAAGAAGAAGGGTAGAGATCTGATGTTCCTCGCTTGTTGTAGCGAGCAACAACAAGAAAACTAGCGAGTTGCCAAATCTAGTGAACAAGGTAGCTAGGCTATTTACGCATTTTTTTTTGAATTTGACATTCTACTTTAGCAAAAAAATAAAAGTCGAGAGTCTTATTGAATTTGTTTTAAAAAAAGTTTGACAAAAAAAATAAAAATAAATAACATAACATAACAAACAAGGGAGACCTATCTGTTGGTGATTTTAAGATAAAACTTTTTTTTTTTTTAAAAAGAAAAAAAAAAGTTCTGTCCCCTTAAAGTCTCTTGAGAGGTTTGACTTGGTCAAAGGTTCCATCGATGGGCTTTACTGGAATGAAAGAACAACAACGGACCGAGCTATTACATCTTAGACATTATCATGAAGGGCAAAGAAGGCGTATAAATAACCCTGCTCGGAAGCAGAATGTCTAAAACTACATAATCCATTAAACCTTTAAACCTTTTGCGAAGTTGTCCTGTTGAAACCACATAATAGCAGCCAAATGGATCCTAAATTGTATAAATCTGCGCAAGATGGCAATTTAGATGATCTTAAACAACAATTAGATAGCCTTATACAAAATAATAGCCGATTACATGAACATTTAACCGCAACCAATTGCAATTTGCTTCATGTTTTGTCCCGATTTGATGATTCTGCAGAGTGTGTCCTTGAGATCCTTGGTAGGCTGAATTCCGAAGATCAGAAATTGATGCTTAACCGGCAGAACTCAGACGGTGAAACGCCACTGCACATCGCCTCAAGGAATGGCCGTTCCAAAATTGTCCGAGCACTTATTGAACGCGCACAAGCTCTTGATAGAGAAGACCTTGAAAGTGGTGCTAAAACATCATCCGAGGAAATGATGAGGGTAATGGATCAAGATGGAGACACAGCTTTGCACAAGGCTGTGAGAAATAGGCATGAGGAGGTTGTGAAATTATAAGTATCAAACGATCCTCATTTTAAATATTCCTTTAATAAGATGGAGGAGACACCATTGTATCTAGCAGTCGAGAGAGACTATCATGCAATTGTGGACTTAATCTTAACAACTTGCACGTCACCAAGATATGAAGGTCCTGACCATAAAACTGCTTTACATGCTGCAGCCTTGAACTCTTGTGCCGGTAAGTAATTTTCACAAGCATTGCACGCTAGACATGCTCATTCGTATGTGCCATTACTCTTCAAAGAATCTAACGCATAATATTGCATTTTGTTTTCAAGTAAAATGATCTAACACTCTCTTCTATTTTACTGAAATTGCACATAAAATCCTATATTTTAAAATGCTGCGTAAAATTTCCTTTAATATTTTGCAGAACACCCATGCCATTTATTTTGCTGCTAGATTTAACCAACAATGTGACTTACGCGTACCGTGTGATTTTGTTCCCTTTTACGCCTTAAAACATTTCGGGAAAGACTAAAGTGTTCTTTTTACATCATATAATATTCTTATATATTAAAGTGAATGCAAGAATAATTAATTTTGTAATTAAGGTAAAATTTGGTTTTTATAGAGTTTATGTATTTTCCCTCTCTCTAAAGGAAGGTAAAACCAAAAAAAAAAAAAAAAGAAACTTTTGAAAACTGTGCAACAGGTGAAATTAGTTGTTATTTATTTTTAAATAAAGTTATTTTTTATTTTTTGTTAACTTAATGGAGATTAACAGAAGTTAAAATATCAAATGAAGTTTTAAATAAAAAGCACGTACAAAAATAAATTTTGGGCAGAAGACTGTAGAAGTCAATCATTCTTTTGCTTTATTGTTTGACAGAATGCACCACTAAAATACTCAGGAAGAACTTGGCACTTACGAAACAAGTAGATGATTCGGGATGTACGCCGCTGCATTATGCTGCTTATATGGGAGGAGTAGATGTTGTAAGATACTGTTAGAGGCTGACAGATCTGCGGCATACATAACAGCAAACAAATATGACAATAAGACAGCTCTTCATATATCAGCTTCTGAAGGTGGTAGTGTAATGGAAGAGATTCTAAAATATTGTCCTGATTGCTGGGACATGGTCACTAGCAAACGCCAGAATCTTTTGCATCTTGCTATCAAAAGTGATATTGGATTCCTCTCATTAAAGTTTATCTTAGACCAAAAATGGGTTATCAATCTCATCAATCACAAGGATGAAGAAGGAAATACGCCTATCCATTTAAATGCCACCGGTGTCCCCGAGTTTTGGGATGAGAATGATTTGGTAAAGATGGTAAAGCATCCCCTAGCAGATCTGAATGCTGTCAATAAGGAACACTTGACTCCATTGGATCTGACAACGAAGCTAGAATATTCTTCTAAACAAAAGGTACATATGCTTAATTATTTTGTTTCCGTTCTTGAGATATATCATGTAATTATCTTTTGGCATTAAACATAGATACAATGTTGCTGAGTCTTTTGAAACTACTGTCCATATTTGCAGGATCGTATAGAGAATGAACTTGTGGTTGCCGGTGTCAGAATATGGTCTCGAAAATTAACAATCGAAGAAAATGATAAGAAAGCTTCTTCCGAACGAAGGTCGGCTGAAAAGAGACAGAGAAGGCCCGAAGATTCCAGAAAAAAGTCTGAGACACATCTGTTAGTGGCTACACTTATTGCCACGGTCACTTTCGCAGCTGGCTTCACTCTTCCCGGTGGCTACGATGGTAACGCCGGTCCTAACCAAGGAATGGCAGTTCTGATGAGGAAAGCAGCTTTTAAAATATTTGTCATTACAAATGCCATTGCTGTGACATTCTCTTTTCTTGCTATCTTTCTCCATTTCTCGACATCAATGCGTGACGGCGAGTATAAGCTGTATGAGCTTTATGACCTTTACAACTCTCTACTTATATCCTTACTCATTGGTATGATAGTTGTCATGCCCCAAGTCTAAAATTTCAAATTCGTAAGCGAGACTGGTGTTGTAAGTATACGAAATAATTATCTGGGCCTCTTTTCTATTGGCCCAAAATGGTTAACCCAATTTACTCCTTATATCCACAATACCTACTTATAAATTACTCACAAACACTATCAATATCCGATGTGGGATGTCACATACATCTCCCGTTAAGGACCTGACGTCCTCATTAGGAGCACACACACACTCAAGACTAACCAGGCAGTGAAGGATTCTAGAGGTAACTCTATTGGTACAGGTTCAAGAGGTGACTTTCACACTACAAAAAACAAGCAGTTTTGTGACGGTCATTAATCGTCACAATTTCATCACAAACAAGTAAATGTGACGAAATTGTGACGCCATGTCTGTTGGCGCCAAACATGGCGTCGCAAAATCATTTTTCGTCACATTTTTGTGGCCTTGTCCCTAATTTGCGATGACATGCAAAGCTGGACGTGTTCGTCACAAATTTGTGGCAAATGCGACTTTCGTCACAGATTCGTGGCTAATTTTTTCATCACAGATTCGTGGCTAATTTTTTCGTCACAAAGTCGTGGCTAAATTTTTCGTCACAAATTCATCCCAAATTTTTTTTCGTCACAAATTCGTCTCAAATTGATTTTCATTTCTTCTGTCACAAATTTGTAGCAATTTTCAAATCCTTTATTCTAATATTATTTGTAACATCTTGTTTGTCATGCTAAATTATAAAACAATATCCACAATTGAATCTCAAACAATTTCTAAAGACAACCCCATAATTGACTCTCAAGTAGTTACGCAACCTACACATCCATTCAAAAAAAATACAATTTCACATCAAAGTAGATAAGTATACATAATAACCACCATTCAACAAAGTTACATTCTTCAAACATACATTCAAAATGAAATACCAAATTTACATCTATCATAATATTATATAGCTTGTTTTGTCCTGCTATGATAAGCTCCAAAAGAGAATTGATATGCAAAAAATTTTCAACATCCTCCATTGTGGCACATTATCATTGCATCGAAGATAGTCCATATATAAGCCTACTATTCTCACCATCTTTAGACAATTCATGTCTTAAATCTGCAAACAAGAAAAATAACCAAACCTAAAGCTTAATACGCACCCAAACCAACTCAATACATAAAAATGGAAAGCGAAAACAAATTATAATTTTCACTTGAAATGATATTAAGCCAAAAGTGCACCAAATTGGCCTAAATTTTTGCAATGCAAGAAAGATCATAACATAATCGAAAGTATAAACAAGTATAAGGAAAGTGAAAATGATTAATATATTTGTTTAAAACGTAAGAATTACATAATATATTTGAATCTACTTACTTGTTAAGGTTCCGAATAGAATATAAAAGTCATACTATGACCTTATGGATCATATTAGGCATCACCGTCTTGTTGTTCTGAGGGAGTTTGAGATTGATCCTGATGCGGTTGAAGTGGATGGGGCAACAATTGGGTTAACTGAACAACCTGTTGCTGAAGCCTTTGAAATTGCTCATTTGACTGTTTGGTCAGTTCAGCCCTTAGTTCTGATGTTGCCCTATTGACGACTGCCTATAAGTCTTGTTGTGTGATTCGATTAGCAAAAATAAGGACATCGTGCGTGGACCCTCCTATGGCTTGCGATCTTAAACCATACAATCGTCATCCTCTAGCCGATCCGCCTACCGCCTGGTAAAACAATGCATCATGGTCGATAGGCGATGCAGTCGGATCTCCTTGCAATGCTGCTATGGCCTACTCGACCAATTCTTGGTACTTAGCCTGCAATTAATACATAATTATTGTTATTTTACTTTAATGTTAATTATTAATTATATGGAATAAGTTCAAATAAATATAAGACATACCATGGTTTCTTCAGCCCTGGGGTCGGAGTATGGACCTTAGGCGCCTTTCCTATGAACTTTCTCAAACACATCTGCCTTCGTCACTGATTCCTCCGATTCTGAATCCTATAATAGCATTAATCAAATAAAAATTACGAAGTTAAATATTTAACTATCATATAGTACTATATTTTAAATAATTAGTTTAACACTTACCAATCATATAATGTTGCAAAAAGACCTCTCCCAGGTAGATTCTCAAAAGTCTCAACAGCAACTGAATGAAGATATTTCCCAACACTATGATCCACAACAGCTCTGCAAAAATATAGGAAAAAAATTTAAGGTATCATTGTCGAGATCAATTTCGTTCAATTTCTAGAAATAAATGGTTGCATGAAGTTTTTACAAAGTAAAGAAACTAGAATTTGCTTGTTTCCAACTTGACCTAAAAATCAAAATCCCTATTATAATGCCCCGATCCCTCACGAAACTCGAACCTCGATACAAAACCCGAGGCCACGAAAAATGAGAGAAAGCGAATAGAGTTTTCCCTGTTTTTAAATTAGTCCAAACCTGTGTCAACACACTATTTCACAACCACAAACATACAATAACTTTTAAACCTGACTTTTCAATTCTAGTTCATTACATATCATTACAAAATTTCAATAAATCATATTATACAAACTTCATCACTATAATTATATTTAATCTATCCCGAACAATTGAATCTCCAATCATTAAGTCCACAAGGTCTTGCAAGCACTGCATACCATTTAGTTACGCTTAGCATGCAGAAAAGAAAAGAAGGTGAGTAACCACGTGCTCAGTGAGGGAGGGGAACATTAATCCAGGGAGTTTTTTGAAATTAGACAATCATTAATGCTTCTTTGGTGATTGTTTGAATTCTTCGGTGCTTTTTCTGTTACAAAGAGATTGTCTTTTACTCTCAGAAAGCATCAAATTTGTTGAAGTTTTTGGAGATATTGATTCTTTCTTGTGTTCCTCTTTCGATGCCCTACTTCAATGATTATTAGATTGCAAACTAATGGCTCGATCATGTCTAGTTGGTCCTGACCCATTTGATTCCCTATCAACATGTTGATAACTGATGTAGTGCAACACAAACTAGTCTTTGCTTACCACAAGTAACATGTTGTTTCAAGTTAATATTTTTGGACTTCGTAAAAAAGGTTCAGCAATGCATGTTGTTCACTAATATGTATTTGATTTAGATGACTGAACGCGAGGATAAACTTCTTGTTGAGCATATGCACTAAGCTTTGGCCTTAAAATTATGAGGAGGTTAGCAGCGATGAGGACATTGAAGACGTGGGAGACTTTGTATTGTAACCCATTCATTAATTAAACAAAATTTGCTTAATTATTGTCAATTAAAAATGTCTAGTTGGTAAAGTAGACTTTGTATTATAACCCATTGCTATCACCAGAATCTTTGGTGATAGCCAATTTTAAATAAGAGTAAATATCATCATGTCAGGTAAATTCCAGTCCTTAGTTATGACTTCTAGAATTTTAAGCTAACTAAGTTACAAGTCTATTCAGTCGTATGTTCTTCAATTTCCATAAATTGTTGTTACTTGAAATATGAAACTATAACCTAGGTTTGACCAATATATATTAACATGAAGGTTATTACTTGAAGTGTAAAATCCCAACCTAAGTTTAATAGTAGTAACATATAGATTTGTTAAAACATGATCAATGACATCAACTAAAATAATAAACTACCCTACTTGGTCTAACTAGTCCATATGTAATTGACAATCAATGCATTTACATAATAAAAGATCATTTTAAAAAGACCCACACTTGTCTAGTGTTAATTGCGGCTGTTTTTTGAGACTAAGAAAACGTGGAAGCTTATAAGATTTTGTCGGTTTTTGGTGTGTTAAAACTGAATTCCTAGTAGCTCTTTTATAGGTGTCTTAATCTAATCTAATTGGCCCTTTGATAATCATAGCCTAGCCCAAGCAAACAGCTGCGTATCTTATTACTAATGAAATAATTCCATGCAAGCTCTTGGAGTTGGACAGCTAAGAACTGCAAGAGCTGCTTGCATGCACGGATTCATAGTTTGCTTCATTTACTGCTTGACAACAATAGTAATCTAATTATAGGTAATGATTAACAATGAATAATAGCTTTGGTGATTCACTGCCTTAAGCCTTGTCTTTTAATTTAAGCTGCTGCGTGTTACTAATAGAAGACTATTAACATGCAAGACTACATGTGTTTACTTCGAGTAAAGTTAAGCTGCTCACTAGACCAATGTTATCTTAACTATTAAATTTGGGAAATTATTGCAGCTATTACACTTGGTATGCGGTGGAGCTTTGGCCTTATCTAGTAGGCTGGTCATTTTAGAAGCTTAGGTGAGCAACTCACATCGCAGTCCTGGGTGTAGCAGCTAGTCGCAATGGTGTAACCAGTTCAGGTGGTACGTTGGCGTGATGCATAACTTAACTAAATGTCAGACTAATAGTTCTAAGTTAAATATTTCCAAATACTAGTAAAGGATTAAAATTAAATATTAGTAATAGAAACTAGCAAATTCAGAAACTACTACCACACTTTGCAACCTATGTTAACTTGAACAATAATCAGGGAGAATCGTGACTAGCACTAGACATAATAAATTCATTTACTAGATTTAATCACCTAATATACCTAATCATTTATTTCAGAAACTAAACCTGCTTCTATTTGTAATTCCCAAATTATTTGATGCTCTATATGAAAGAATATTTCATTTAGAGTTATGGAATCATATAGATTAAAACTAAGAGGAATTCATGGCTAGAATTTCAAAAATTTCTATAACAAAGTCTATATTCATCTAAAAACTCTACTCTTGATTTCATATGGTTAACATATGGTAAGTATATATTCAGCCATATATCTATATAGTAAAGAGGTAGATTTAGTTATACCTCTTGTAGATCTTGCAAAGATGATGAAGACGATGACGAACAAGCTTTGACAAGTCCTCCCACAAATGCAAGAGCTCTAGGTTGTCCACACAAGCTTGAATGGGTTCCTTAATCCCCAAAGGTTTTGTGCTAGTCTTCTTTGGGATGTTTTTAAGCTAGAATAATAGTTTTTTCTGAAAAATTGAAACCTCTTCTTTGGCTGTCCATGCTATGGACGAAAATTGCACAAATAAAAGAGAAGACAAAATTGTTCTTCTCAATGCATTGTGTTTTTCTATACATGTCTTGTGTAATGTGTTCCTTGTTTTATGCATTGTATGTAGTGTATTTAGAAGACAACAATTGCACTTCTCAATGCATCAAAACATATGTTTTGTCTTCTTTTATCTTAACCATTGATTTCAAAAATAATGGTCAACTTGATGATTTGAAACAATCTTAGCTATCTATTTGACATCTTCATTTTTCAAGACTAATATGTATATATACATATCATATACATATATATATATATATACTTCATTAATCTTGTATTTGTACATTTAATTTAATCTAATCATTATTAGTTTAAATTAAGGAAACAAACTTTCTGTATTTGCACTTTTGTCCCAACACTTATAAATAATTACACATTCGGCCCATTACTACTTAATGGCCGAGTATCGCCAACGTTAACACTTTAACGTTCCAAAACCAAATTCAAGCTTTTTCAAAACTCATTCAATTACGCTTTATTATGTGTGACTCTTTAGATTAACCGCCATATACCAATGAAAGAACATTAAACGACTTTAATATATTTTGAGAATATCTCCGCCATTCCGAAAATACCCTCACGTTCTAGAGTGACGTCTAGCAACGTATCAAGACAATTTATATAGCAATGAAGTCAAACAGGTGAATCTATTTCTAGTCGCAAATAATCATACAGTTTTATCCTTCTATTAATACGTCCCGATCGAGAAAAAGACCATGAAAAGATTAAGTCTATAAACTCGACAACGATGCAAACATCTAATAGGGTAGAATGAGAGATGACATTCATGGAAACACTTTTCCATCATCCATGCCTTGGCCAATGACTTCCTCATTTTACAATCGAAATTAGCTCGCATAGGCTCTCACCTCACGCCGAAGGTTAATAGATCATTTCTTGACAATTACCTGTCAACCACTATACGAGAAAGATAATATGCAAGAGGCCGTAACTTATCTTGACAAATCAAAGACAAGTGTTGTCCAAATGCTAATATTAAATTCTAATATATGTTACAGCCGTAATTTCTTAAGTCTAAGGATTACATGTACATTCGCAACGAATAACGAACTATTAATCCGAAGTCATGTATTTTTTTACTCATGTCACATTTAATGATCTATTCTACTAATAATCATTCATGTGATTGTTAATTACATCATATGTTGTTATGGCTCATGGTTCACCATCCTTTATCATTAATATTTAATATCAATCAAATGTAACAATTCACGTGATAGTCCATAATAGATTATTCTAGTCCCAGTCAAATAATCTAAAGACTACGAATAGTTTTAGATATTCTATATATGAAAGAAACATGCCAAGATATTCCAACGCATTTTGAAATATATTTCTTTTACGAGAATATCAGGGGACACATTCATATAATATAAAAGCGGAGAATATGAACATCCATAAACTGCCATTGATAAATATACAAGTTTACATAAAATGCCAAAAAGTAGGTCATTTAACCACATAGCATTAGGGCATATCACTAACAATCTCCCACTTGTACTAATGCGGTATCACAAAGAGCTAACGTATCATACTATGGTATCGCATACCCATCTTCTCGAGATGACGATCCAGTTGTGACTGACTCAAAGCTTTCGTGAGTGGGTCAGCTACATTATCCAGTATTGGAACTTTTTGCAAGCTTACATCTTTTCAAGCAACAATCTCTCGAATGATATGAAACCTCCTTTCAATATGTTTGGATTTTTGGTGAGATCTTGGTTCCTTGGCTTGTGCAATAGCCCCATTGTTATCACAATACAAACGTGTCGGCATTTCAATGGATGGAACAACTTCAAGCTCTTTTAAGAATTTCTTCATCCAAACTGCTTCTTTTGCAGCATCACATGCAGCAATGTACTGGGCTTCAGTAGTAGAATCAACAGTCATAGGTTGTTTGGAACTCTTCCAACTGACTGCTCCTCCATTACAAACAAAAATGAATCCCGATGTAGACTTTCTATCATCTCTAATAGATTAAAAATCTGAATAAGTGTATCCTTCAATACGGAGTTCACCGCCCCCATAGATTAAAACCAAATCCTTAGTTCTTCTCAAGTACTTAAGGATGTGTTTTACAGCTATCCAGTGACCATCACCTGGATCGGACTGATATCTGCTCGTAGCACTTACTGCATAAGAAAGATCAGGTCGCGTACATAGCATGGCGTACATGAGACTACCTGTGGCGGAAGCATATGGTATTTTTTCCATGCATTGTCGTTCCTCATCAATTTTAGGAGACATTTCTTTAGAGAGACGCACACCGTGCCTCATAGGCAAGAGGCTTTCTTAGAACCCTCCATCTTGAATTTCTTCAAGATCCTTTCTATGTACATGCTTTGGGATAAACCAATTAATCTCTTCGTTCTATCCCTATATACACGAATTCCCAAGATATAAGTGATTTTTTCCAAATCCTTCATGGAGAATTTATTGCTCAACCAAACCTTTGTGAACATCATATGACCTATGTCATTACTCATGATCAATATATCGTCCACATACAAGATAAGGAAAGTGACTGCACTCCCACTAACCTTTTTGTATACATAGGGTTCATCATCATTTCTAATGAAACCAAACTCTTTGATCTTATTATTAAATCTGATGTTCCAAGACCGAGAAGCTTGTTTGACACTATAAATTGATCTCTTAAGCTTGCATACTTTATGACCTTTAGATTCAAAACCAACAAGTTGTTCCATATAGATATCTTCCTCAAGATATCCATTAAGAAACGCGGTTTTAACATCCATTTTCCATATATCATAATCATAGTATGCGGTAATTGTAAGCATTATGCGAATAGACTTAAGCATAACAATCGGTGAAAAAGTCTCGTCATAATCAACACCTTATTTCTAACGATAACCTTTTGCAACGAGTCTAGCTTTAAAAGTTTCAACTTTTCCATCTGCTCCCAGTTTTCTCTTGAAGACCCATTTGCAACCAATAGGTACGATACCTTCAGGTGTGTTACCAAGGTCCAAACATCGTTAGAGTACATGGAGTCTATTTCAACTTGCATTGCCTGTTTCCATTTCTCAGAATCGATATCATATATCGCTTCCTTATAAGTAGCAGGATCATCAATTTGATCGTTATCCCCAACAATAAATAATTTTTGCGCTTCCTCAAGAAGATAACCATATCTTTCAGGAGGATGGGATATCCTACTAGACGTACGAGGAATTTGTGTTGTGACTTGTTCTAGACTGTCTTGAACAGTTTCAAAATCTTGATTTGGGTCATTTTGTGGTTCAGAGGACAATTCCTCTATTTCTACTTTTCTTCCTGAGCCACCTTCTTGAATAAACTCTTTTTCAAGAAAGATAGCATCGCGGCTGATCAAAATCCTTTGATCACTAGGAAAATAGAAATAATATCATTTAGTTTCCTTAGGATATCCCACAGAACGACCTTTATCAGATCTAGCTTCCAATTTGTCCGTCTTGAGTTTTTTAACAAAAATGGGACAGCCCCAAATCTTAATGTGATTAAGACTTGGTTTCCTACCAACCCATAACTCATACGGTGTAGTAGGAACAACTTTAGATGGTACTTGTCGTAAGAAGTGCATAACCCTACAATGAAATAGGGAGATCTGTATAACTTATCATAGATCGTACCATATCCATTAATGTACGATTCCTACATTCAGATACCCCATTTAATTGTGGTGTAGCTAGTGGCATTGTTTGTGAGGTAATACCAGTCTCTTTGAGATAATCAAGAAACTCGGTACTCAAGTATTCACCTCCACGATCTGATCGTAGAGTTTTGATTCTTTTTCCCAATTGGTTTTCTACTTCAGCCTTAAACTCTTTGAATTTTTCAAAAGCTTCAGACTTATACTTCAACAAGTATACATAACCATATCGTGAATAATCATCGGTAAAAGTTATGAAGTAGTAATAACCACCGCGAGCCATTTCCCTAAATGGTCCACAAACATCACTATGTATTAATCCTAACAATTCTGTAGCTCGTATACCTTGTCCAATAAAAGGTGACTTGGTCATCTTACCAAGAATGCAAGATTTGCATGCAGGGTTGGGTTCACATCCCAATGAACTAATGAGTTCATTTTGAACCATCCATGCCAATCTTTTATCATTGATATGACCAAGCCTTAAGTGCCATAATTGTCTTAGATTAATTTGATTATCTTGAGGACGCTTTCCTTTTGAAGTAATAGTTGATGTAGATGTAACATTTATGCTATGACTTGTATCTAAATGATAAAGATCTTTTACCAAAAAAGCCTTGCCAACATATTTATTACTATAACGAATATTACAGCAATTGTTTACAAATGAAAATTCATAATTTTCCGATGCAAGCTTAGGAATAGACATGATATTCCTAATTGCATTTGGTACATACAAAACATCTTTAAGATTTAATACATGTCCAATAGGCATATGCACATCAAAACTACCTCTGGCTAAAGCTGCAACATTTGCCCCGTTGCCAACCTTCAAAATGACTTCACGCTTCCGAAGCGAACTCCGATCACTTAGATTCTGTTCAGAAACACAAATATGAGAAGTTGCACCAGAATCTAAAATCCACGAAGTTTTATGATGACCAATTGACAAATTAGTCTCAATCACAAACATAAAAGAAATATTACCTTTATCAGTGTCTACCTTAGCCTTTTGTTCCTTCAGCTTCTGAAGGTATAAATGACAGTTTCTTTTCCAGTGGCCATTCTTCTGACAGTGAAAGCAAATACCCTTAGGTGCTTTCATTTTCCCTTTTGCTTTAGCTACACCACCTGAAGCTTTAGGAGTCGATCCTTTCTTGTTGTTGTTGTTGTTCTTTTTCTTTGGCTTGGTGCTAGAAGTAGAAGCAACCACAAGAACATGCTCATTTCCTTTACCCTTCATTTGACCTTGTACAGTGGTCAGCATGTTTAGTAACTCGGGCAAGGAACACTCAAGCTTGTTCATGTGAAAGTTTATGGTGAATTGGTTGAACGATGGTGGCAGAGATTGTATAATTAAGTCAGTCTGAAGTTGATAGTCCATTGTGAAGTCAAATGCCTCAAGTTGAGTAATCAAATTAATCATCCTGAGGGTGTGCTTGTTCATATCTGAGCCTTCATCCATACGAGCTCTGAATAATTCTTTAGATATCTCGTATCTAACAGTACGACTCTGTTCACAATATAGCTCTTGCAAGTTTCGAATCATGCTTGCAGCATCAGAGATCTTATCATGATGACGTTGCAACTCATTATTCATCGATGCAAGTATGTAACTCTTAGCACGTAAATCATGTTCAACCCATTGATCATAAGTTTCACGTTCGGCCTCAGTGGCTGTCTCAGGCAGATTAGCCGAAGGGGCATTGTCCAAAACATACTCAATCTTTTCCATACGTAGAACGACTCTAAGGTTGCGTGCCCAGTCATTGAAATTCAGTCCGGTTAAACAATTTTTATTGAGGATACGGGCTAAGGGGTTCGCAATTCAAGCCATGATATAAACTGTAGAAAAGTAAAATAATGCAGAAAGTAAGATTGCAAGTAATGTAAACAAGTAAGACTATTTAATTTTGGACTTCAATTAAATAGTACCTCCTACTAATCTTATCGGATCTCGCACTCCCTAAATGAGAAACGTGAATCTAATAAAGACTCCTTAATAGGATGATCAAATTCTCTTAAGGCTAATATCTCTCAACTTTCATGCACTATTGAAATATTACTTTAAGAGTAAACAACTATTGCTATCTATATCATCTTATAGCACTTGGTCAATTTTTAGCCCCTAAATCACATTAATCTCAGCTTTGGTGCATTATTGATCTAGTGATCTAGTTAAATTAAGCCCACCATCTAAGTGAATGCGACAAGTTGAATCATATGATCTCAACTTTAGTGTATTCTTGGCACATATAATTTTGGAGCATTACAACATTTATATGTGAACTAGGCATACAAAGGACTTATCATGAACTATATATTTCTACCTTTGGGTTAGACAAGCTATATTTATTTTAAGCCATTATAGTCCTAGGATGGTGGAAGGCTACGATAAAACTCCTTTTACCGTTTTACAATCTAATCTTAGTTTGCACATAGGGAGCTTTTGATTTTAAAGATCTCGGTTATGCATACAAGTCCATTTAAAAACCAATATCACATATAAGCAATTAAACAAGCATATATGCATCAAAATAAAGTAAGGTGGATCATGGACTTAGTGTAATAAAAACAAGCCTAGAGAAACCAAATAAGCACATCATGAATGTCTTCAATGGCCTTGACTTATTGGTTTCACCTTCATTTGAAAAGCCTCAAACTCCTTGAAAGTCTTCAACTCCTTTGCAAAACTACTTAGTAGATTACATCAATATGCCTCACTACAATAAGCTCTCTCTTGCAAAAATAATAAAGTGAGACTTATGCCTCATTTACAAGCCAATGAATGAATGAATAATTATTACCAAGCCATCTAATAAATTACAACCATTCATCATCCACTAAGCTAAGTCCATGATCCAACCATCAATCACCATTCATCACAAATTCATAAAGTATTGAATATGCATCAAATACATACATTCAAGAAAACTAAATGAACACTTTGCAACAAGTTTCATATCTTGATCTTGTAACATCTCATGTTAAACAACACACAAAAGCACTCAATAACAACCAACTTTTAGTACATCCATGTTGAACAAGACCCAATGCAAATCCTTTGTTAATTTCATGGCCCAATTTGAGTTCTTAGACTTATATTAATCTGATCTAATCATATTAGACTTAAGCCCTCTGATTTTAGGCCCATTGGGCTTAACCAAAATCCAATCAATTAGCCATGACTTTTAATTTATGACCCATCATAAATCTGCTGCACATGTACCAACTGTTTTGACTCGTTTAACGCATCTACAGTTCCCCAAAAATTCTAAAATTTTTCAGAGAGAAATTTCATCGATGTAGATAGTTTTAGAATCAAACGGAACTTAATTCAGAGTTAAATTCACTGAGTTATGCCTCTTAGAACACAACTGCACAAACTGTCCAGATTTATGCGAGAATCAGTGAACCTACTGAAATAGTTCTAAATGAGACCCTTAACCACGAAATTAGGAGATGCATATTAGAAGATGAAATGTTCTACTATTTCTATTGCATAACATAACCAAAAATCAGCCCCAAACAAGAACATTTAATCTATTAAAACAGCCATGCAAAATCAGTGCGCAGAAAACTTGCAAAGATGCTGAAAACATTTTTCTTGTTCTTTTTGTGCTCAAGACTCTAGAAACTTTAAGCAAACACATATGTAATCACATGAATCATCAAGCCTTGTTCTGATACCACTTGAAGAATCTTTCATTTAGAGTTACAGAATCATATAGATTAAAACCAAGAGCAATCCATAACTAGAATTTCAAAAATTTCTATAACAAGGTCTATATTCATCAAAAAACTCTACTCTTGATTTCATGTAGTTAACATATGGTAAGCATATATTCAGCCATATATCTATATAGTAAAGAGGTAGATATAGATATACCTCTTGTAGATCTTGCAAAGATGATGAAGAAGATAATGAACAAGCTTTGACAAGTCTTCCCACAAATGCAAGGGCTTTAGTGTTCACACAAGCTTGAATGAGTTTCTTAATCACCAAAGGTTTTCTGCTAGTCTTCTTTGGGATGTTTTTAAGCTAGAATAATAGATTTTTTCTAAAAAATTGAAACCTCTTCTTTGGCTGTCCATGCTATGGACGAAAATTGCACAAATAAAAGAGAAGACAAAATTGTTCTTCTTAATGCATTGTGTTTTTCTATGCATGCCTTGTGTAATGTGTTCCTTGTTTTATGCATTGTATGTAGTATATTTAGAATACAACAATTGCACTTCTCAATGCATCAAAACATGTGTTTTGTCTTCTTTTATCTTAACCATTGATTTCAAAAATTATAGTCAACATGGTGATGTGAAAAAATCTTAGTCATCTATTTGACATCTTCATTTTTCTAGACTAATATGTATATATATATATCATATACATATATATATATATATATATATACTTCATTAATCTTGTATTTGTACATTTAATTTAATCTAATCATTATTAGTTTAAATTAAGGAAACAAACTTTATGTATTTGCACTTTTGTCCCAACACTTATAAATAATTACACATTCGGCCCATTACTACTTAATGGCCGAGCATCGCCAACATTAACACTTTAACGTTCCAAAGCCAAATTCAAGCTTATTCGAAACTCATTCAATTACTCTTTATTATGTGTGACTCTCTAGATTCACCGCCATATACCAATGAAGGAACATTAAACGACTTTAATATATTTTGAGAATATCTCCGCCATTCTGAAAATACCCTCACGTTCTAGAGTGACGTCTAGCAACGTATCAAGACAATTTATATAGCAATAAAGTCAAACAGGTGAATCTATTTATAGTCGCGAATAATCGTATAGTTTAATCCTTCTATTAATACGTCCCAATCGAGCAAAGACCATGAAAAAATTAAGTCTATAAACTCGACAACGATGCAAACATCTAATAGGGTAGAATGAGACATGACATTCATGGAAACACTTTTCCATCATCCATGCCTTGGCCAAGGATTTCCTCATTGTACAACCGAAATTAGATTACATAGGACATCGCCTCACACCGGAGGTTAATAGATCATTTCTCGACAATTACCTGTCAACCACTATACTAGAAAAATAATATACAAGAGGTTGTAACTTATCTTGACAAGTCAAAGACAAGTGTTGTCCAAGTGCTAATATTAAATTCCAATATATGTTACAGCCGTAATTTCTCAAGTCTAAGGATTACATGTACATTCGCAACGAATAACGAACTATTAATCCAAAGTCATATAGTTTGTTACTCATGTAACATTTAATGATCTATTCTACTAATAATCATTCACGTGATTGTTAATTGCATCATATGTTGTTATAGCTCATGGCTCACCATCCTTTATCATTAATATCTAATGTCAATCAAAGGTAACAATTCACGTGATAGTCCATAATAGATTATTCTAGTCCCGGTCAAATAATCTAAGGACTACGAATAGTTTTAGATATTCTATATATGAAAGAAACATACCAAGATATTTCAACGCATTTTGGAATATATTTCTTTTACAAGAATATCAGGGGACACATTCGTATAATATAAAAGCGGAGAATATGAACATCCATAAACTGCCATTGATAAATATACAAGTTTACATAAAATGCCAAAAAGTAGGTCATCTAACCACATAGCATTAGGGCATGTCGCTAACACATATGCACCAAGTCTTTTCATTCTCCAGGTATATTTTATAATGCCTGCTATCGCTTCCATATTATATACTTAAAGACTTTATAGATTGTCTAAGCAGCAGTTAATCCACTAGGCCACTCAATTACTTATAATCTTTTAAATAGCAAAGCTAAGTGTTAACCTCATCCAAATATACCTAAAATATTTATAAGCCTTATTCCAGTAAGAACAATTCCACTGTCCTCAAATTCTCAACATGATCTTTAAAATTAGGTAGCATTCCTTAACCTCAAGTAGTTATAGACCTATTACTTTAGAGAAATATACTTAACTTTTCTAAGGCTACCCCATTAGTTTTATAAAAGGGGTATAGTACTATCTCAATCAACCTTGCTCATCATCTAAGTGTCTCCAAGTAACATATTCCACAAAATTAAACCGTTCAACTAATACTTGAATCCCCTTCCAAACTATTTTTCTCTCAAATTGAAACGAATGCTTAGTTTGATATGATAATTTTTATATATTCCCTAAGTTTAGATTAATTCCTAACATACGAACACCAACCACACTAATAATATCTAATTACTATACTGAGTCTCGGGATTTGAGTACAGGGTTTTACATCGTACAACTATAGCAAAGCACATGAAATTTACTTACAATTTATCCTATTTTTAATAATCAAAAAGGCTAAATATGGACAAAATAAAATGCGACTACAACTAGGAACGTAGAAACAATCAGGAATATAGTGATTGTTCTTCCTTGTCCTTGTGACTATTCTGTTTTAGTTCAAGTGTCAATTTAGAATTCTGTACATGAGATATATAAACCAACTCTGTAATCTTTATTACGAAAAGTAAATTTCAAGATATTGACAAAAGGATGAAAGGTTGGTCTTACTAGCTGCTTTCGTATTATCCATTGCAAATAGATGTCTAACAATATATATAAAGAGAACTACTTGCTTCTAGAAACTCATTCCGTAATAGTAGATTATGTAAAATGCAAAATCATCACCATCAACAGTAGATAGTTGTTTTTTGTTTAAATAAGCAAAAACTCAAAGTATAAAGAATAATAAGACATACCACAGACCAGCCTTCAATATATGTGCTATTCAAAATCTGAATCTCTGTAATTTTCTCTAACCATCACACTATTGCCGGAGAAGCTTCTATGCCACCGTCGTCGACTTTTGATTTGGGTTTTTCTTCCCTGAGTCCAAATGAGAGCTTTCAATTATTAATTTGTTCATTCCTCTCTATACGACGTCGTGGGCTTAATTATTGATAAAGGCCGCTTTTTAGGCTTTTTTTTCTTATCCAACCAAACTATCACATTATAAATAAATAAATAAAAAAGAAGCAAAATGAAGCCAAACGAAAAGCAGCAGCATGTTCAAAATGAATTCTAATATCTCCAAACCTCTCAATGTTGATTTGGACGGGACCAACTATGTTTAATGGTCACAGAGCATGAAGGACTTTCTTCAAGGCCATGGCTTGTGGGATATCGTTGATGGCTCGGAATTACAACCTGATGCAACAAACACCAAAAAGCTCAAAGAATGGAAGATGAATAATTTCTATTATCAAGCACTAAACAGTGAATGATTTGGAGAAGAAATAAGAAACTACAAAGGGTTACCTTTTACAACTTCCAAATGTGGTGGTGCGACATGGCGGTGGTGCGAAGTGCCGAAGGTACCAAGTGGTGGTGGTGCGAAATGGCGGTGGAGTGTGTGTGTAGGGGTAGATGGTTGGTGAAAATCGTGTGGGTGAAAAAGGGGCTATTTAATTGGCCCCTTTTTAAACAAAGTATTTTTTTTAATTAAATATTAAAGTCGTCACAATTTCGTCACAGACACATATTGCCTTTGTCACAGAATCGTGGCTGATTGCCACAAAAATGCGACGAACAATCTAATTTGTATAAAAGGTCACAGATTCGTCACAATAATTGAGTCAACGTTGCAACGTTATCACGGCTTTAAAATGATTTTTATTTCCCGCGCTATAGCTATTGCAGTTGTGGCCAAATTGTCGCAGTTTGTGACGAATTTGCGACAAATTATGGTTCCCGTCACAGTTTCATCCCAATTTCCACACAAGCTTTGTGACAAAAACTTTCGTAGCAATGTCGTCCTAATTTTGTGATGATTTTCATTTTGTCACAAAAATTTGTTGCAAAGCAGCTTGTTTCTTGTAGTGCCACCAGCCTTCTAGATGTAATACTTTGTCCCACATAGCACTTAGTTCTCGTACCGGCTAGTGACTTGCTCCGAATACTATTCTGTCACGTCCCGGGCCCAGAACCCCAGACCCGCAGGCGAGACTGGTGTTGTAAGCATTAGAAACAACTACTTGGGCCTCTTTTCTACTAGCCCAAAATGGTTTACCCAAGTTATTCCTTATACTCACAACACCCACTTATAAACTACTCACAAACACTATCAATATCCAATGTGGAATGTCACAATAACAATGGTGATTGCATTCTTTACAGGGTTGTACACTGTGTTAGATGGTTCCTTGGGTCTAGGAATTATGTTGTGCATTTTGGGCTGCTTCGTCATTCTTGTTATCTCGTACAAGTTACATCAGGCCATGGGTCTGCGGGGGTTACTTCGTTTTGTTTGAAATCTCTTGGGATGGAGACGTATTCGATTTTGGGTCTGGTGGGTCAAAATTTGGGTAAAAAGTAGAAAAATGGATCTCTAAAAGAACAGACATAACTAAATATCTACTCACCACACAGGCCCACCTATTGTGATAGTGGCACAAATAAGGGCATGTCAGTTCTATCTAGTAAAGATGCTCGCGTATTGAGGAGTGTAGAAGGATTCTACCAAGTAATCTGAGGTTTAAAGTGAATCATGTATAGGGAGGCGAATCAATGGCACACTGTCTACCAAAGCTTGGGCTACTCTACAAGGTAAGAAAGTCATATAGTGACTCACGCTCCATAGTACACATCGACAAATTGTTAGAGCAAGATAAAAAGGGTGAGATATTCCCTATACTGATTGTAGAACGACTCATAGCTTAAACCTCTGCGTATTTTTGTATATTTGTGAATATAGCACCTTTGAATTTTCATGTCTAAATATCTGATATTCATGTATGAACATGTGACGATAGTCACGTTTCAAGTTTCTCTTAATTATTAGCAATTTTAAATTTAATAAATGTTTGCAAACAAAAATAGTTTGGAATACACATAACATTATACTAATAATTAAATTGAAGAATATTGACCAAATATTGCCACTTATTCACATTCATTTTATTATTTATAATGTTGTACTACCTATTGTGGACATCGGGATAGTCTATGTTTTGATAATAAATGGATTCGTTATCATTTATTTTTATATTATTTGGGAAATTTGTGTTCGATAGTAGTTTTTCTTTATTTAAATTTATATAGTAATTGCAGAAATCAAGTGTAATACTTGTATAAATCAAATCATAGGCAGCTTCTAACTACATTTAAGTGTGACATGTGAACCATCTTGACTCAGCTTGGGGCCTTCTAAAGTAAACCTTTTGGATCAAGTTATTTAATGGACGAAACCCACTTTATCCACTAAAATATCTGAAATTCTCGTATTTTTCATTAAAAATTTAATTTCCTCAAATTTTCCCTTAAAAATATATCAACAAAGTTCAATTGTCTACCACTGCTAAAACTGTAACACCCAATCCTATTCTTCAAAGTGATTTTTGGCTTCTTTTTTTTTTTTTTTGTATTGCACAAGATGATTTAATTACATTGAAGTAGTATATTTCTGCAAGAGTAAAATGAGATTTTTTTAAAAAAAAAAAATTTGAGTGACAAAGGGTAATTATAAATTCATTAACCTCATTCTCACATTCCAATTACTGTTAGAATTCCTGTGCCAGATCCAAAGAGTAGTATAAGCAATATAATATTCTATAGTATGATGAGTAGTGCAAAATTTCAGACTTAGATCCCCTATAATGTTTTACAATTCATCGTCATTGTATTTCTCTTATGACGTTATATGTTATGAGGAGATACAACAAGTGTCATCCCCAACTGTGTAAGGAGATCTGCTCATAACACGTTAGAATATCAAGGGCGAGGTCCTACGATTGTGAATTTGTTAATATGATTATGATTAAATAATGTGGACACTTTTTTTTTTTTTTTTTTGATGACGTGGGAACCTAGTTGGTGGAACCCGATCACTCCCTGACAAACTCTCGAGTGCAGCGGTACATCCTAATACATGCACCGATTCAGTCAAGGTTACCTAAAGCAGGTTGGTGTAAATCAAACCAGAAGCATACCGCATTCAAAATACACCCCTTACTGCTGGACTGTCCCTTGGAGACATATGTACTTCCTTTGTAACTTCACACACAAGATTTGGGAAAGGGGAATGAAGCTTGTTAAGGGTTCATCACGTTACATAAATGGGAGAATATAAATGATTGATCGGGGCTGCAATGCATTCTCTCTGCGGATTGTTCCTATTAAGCTTTTTCTTAGTGTGATTATTTATCACATTTGGATAAAAGGAGTAAAAGGATCCACCATCACATTTGGATAAAAGGAATAAAAGGATCCACCAACGTGTTAATACATGGACAGATTCAAAATCTTTATTCTGTAAAGATTAAAACACATAAATAACACTCATATATTACTAATTTTTTCAGTGGAATTAAATTAATTTTTTAAATTAAAAATACTTTTAAAATACACATACTTTAAAAAAAAAAAAAAAAAGACGACAAAAATCAGGGTGAGTAGAGGCTCCAATGAGTGCCTACGCCGTTGTGCTAATGCTCAATGACGATCAATTCTTTAACAGAATATGTTTTGATGTAAAACAAAAGTTGTATATAGCTAAAAAGTTTAGAAATAGCAATATTTGAATAAGTTTTGATGCAATTATCCTTTTGTGATTACTTTTATTTCTTAGTAGAAATAATTGCTTGCCTAGCACCAAAAAGAAAAAAAAAAGAAAAAAAAGAAAGAAAAGAAGAATTTTAGATGTACTGACATGCACAAATTCATATGATAAGTTCATCTTAATAAAGGAAAGGACTTCAGTCCATCTGGATTGACCGTCCGCCTCAGTGTGGAGGTGGCCCCACCTGTGTGGGGCCCACCTCACATGTGAGAGGCGAACTAGTTAGTCCAGACGGACTGAATAGGCTCTCCTTATTGAATAGAAAGATGCTAGGAAAACTACAAATATAACATTCAATAAACGAGTATATGATTAACTCAACCGTTTGAAAAAAAAAAATTGAACTCTTTTTTCCTCGATTACACGAAGGCCAAAGTTAAAGTCCTAAACTATGACCATTTTAGAGGACGTCAAACTCTATTTGTCGCCACCCAATAATGGACCCAGCTACATCGGAAAACCTTCCACTATATGACATCTCAAAAGGTACTTCAGTCCCTCATTGACTAGTCAATTAGTGCATTGATTCGCTTCAGGGTAAATATGCCTAATCGAAACTGCAGGTTTACTGCTCCAAAGAATAGAATATTTCATATAATACAATGTTCTCAAGATCAAACAAGCCCCTTGAGTCGAGCGTATGAAACAATAAGAATGAAAATTATGGCACAAATCAACCCCGCTACGATTACCACTTTCAAAATTAGATGAGAAAAGCTTACCAAAACAAAATCATGATAACATTTTCGCTGTCAGAACAATGACATAAAAAGGTTCAGTGCTCTCAGACCATCTCCAATAAACTCCCTATAATGGCTCCTTAGCCATTATAGGGAGCCAAATCTAGCAAAATGTCTCCAACAGACTCCCTATGTGGGGTTTCCTAGAATTGGGAGTCCTCGTTGAAAATCTAATTCTCGTTGGATGTAGAGAGCCAAAAGTTGGCTCTCTACATCCCAAAAACTTTGTGAAAGCAAAAAAAATAATAATAATAATCTGAAAAGCTCTCCAACGTCCGTAATTATGACCGTTGGAGATATATACACAGATGATGCTTCAAAGAATCACCAACAAGTTTTGAAAAAAAAAAATTACCAAACAAGACCCAATTGTGAAACAAATCACCAAAAATTTCAACCCAAAAAAACCAATATCAATATTGAGACATCATTTTAGCTATAAAATATATTTTCTTGCACACATCACTACTCAAACCGAAAAGAAAAACAAATCCGAAAAAAGGGTAAAAGTTTCTAGTTCTTTTCTTACATTTTTTTTTCTTGACAAATCTTGTGTTGGTGCTCATTTTTTTTTGTTGACAGATCTTGTGTTGGTGTGTGTTGGTACCCTTTTTTTTTTTTCCTTGGCAGATCTTGTGTTGGTGTGTGGTGGCCTATGGAGGTAGTTTTTGTGTGTAGATGATGGTGCGTGGTGGGAATTTTGTGTTGGTGATGGTGATTGAGAGGTGAGGAGAGGGATTTGGGAGTTGAAAGGGTTGTATGGGGAGGGTGTATTGTTTGGCCGGGAACGTATGTTTTGGATAATTAGATTTAGGGTTAGTTTTTTATTTTTATTTTTGGTTAAAATTAAGTTAAAAATTAGTAGCATTAGTTTTAGTTTCATTTAAATATAATATCATCATTAAAGAATAAACAACATAAATAAAAAAAAATTAAAATGGTATATTTGATCAAAATATAGATATATTGGAGTAAACAAAAAAAGGAGTCCATAAAATAGAGAAGCTGCTGGAATGAAACTGAAATAGGGAGTCGCTGAAATAAGGATAGATTAAAAGTAGAAAGACTGCTGCTGGAGTGAAACTGAAATAAGGAGCTCCAAAAATTAAGGAGGGAAGTCCAAACTCCCTACATGTAGAGAAAAAAATAAGGAGACTGTTAGAGTTAGCCTCACCCATTTGAACATGTAGCCATGATTTTCATTCCAAGTATATGAGATGTTCATGCCAAATATTCCAGCTAGCAAAGAATAGATAGATAAGCATACGGTTCCTGAACTAAGAAAAAGCTCTAACTGCAATCACAGAGAAAAAGGAAGTACATGAATGGCGGAAACGGCAAAAACAATACAACAAAAACTATTTCTGATATGAAAAAAAAAAAAAAAAAAGAGTACTTGAATGAGCTGGTTTCGATGATCCATGAAATTTTGAAAATTGGCTTTTACATACCGTGGTCAATTTGTTCAGTATACCATCAACTCATGGGAAAATTATTCTATGCGGCAAGAGAGAGATGACGTGACAAACAAATGGAAAGAAAGTTGACATGTGACGTGTCATTATGCTGTGTTGTCATATGTTTTGCACCGAAATGACAGTTTCAGCCTTATCTGAAAATGACATGCATAAATACAAATTAAAAATATTAAATTTCAAATGACCAAAATAGACAAGCGAGTGATGAGAAAAATTGTTGTCAAATGACCATATTAGGTCCCTTACATGTAGACTTACTTGTTCGCAATCATGAATTTTTTTGATATTTTGTACGTGTAATAAAGTGTCATGCAGAAATTTTTGTTTGTACGTGTGAGAGAGTGATATTGCCAAACTTCATACAATATATCCTAAAAAAAAATTTCACGCAATCCATATGCGGGAAAAGTGCATGCAGTACAAGAGTGGCTTAGCAATTGTAATGGCCTTCCACAAAATATTCATTTATCGAGCGTATCGTTATGAAAACGTAATTAAATTTTTTTTAATCTTATTCTCGAAATATAGCAACATGGAGGTCGTTATCTATAAATAAGCCGAAATTAGTTTTTATCATCCAACTAATGACATAACCTATTCAAAAAAGATTTATTGCAGAACTTAAATTTTTTTCATATGGTGAAAACGTGCAATAAACAAATAACTAAAATTAGTTTATATTACACAACCAATGTCCTATATAATGTGAATGAAAATGTAAAAATCGGCATATAAACATAATTAATGATTAAATTTCAATTAATAGTGACTATTTTTGGTGATATGTAATGCATAACCTACTTGAGGCAATGTTAAATTTTAAAAAATATAAAAAAATATATTTGATAAAAAGAAAAAGGGAAATAGATTCCCCATTATGTAAAAATAATTTCATAAAATTCTATTTTGAAAAGTTTTAAAATGAGTCAAATAAAGTAGTCTAACTTATAAACTGAAAAGATACTTTTGAGCATAAAAAATGTAGACCAATCACCGAACTGTTGTGCTATTGATGATCTTTGGTTCCATCTTTTGATGTTTTAGCCTGGATTTCTCAACCTTTTTGCTATGTATTCATGTTAGCCTGCTATATTTTGGGTTTGAGTCTGTTGTCTATTGATGAACCTATGTGTTTTGGGTCGATTAGTTACATATAGGCTTTTGTTTTATTGTTTTCTTTGCAAAGTAAATTCAGGATTTGGATCCTCTCTTTTTTAAAATGACGTATACGGTCATCAAAATTGTTTCTCTTTGATTTCAACTATGACATCTAAATTAATAACTATAAACTTTTAAAAAGATAGTTTGAAATAAAATTTAAAATAAATAGTTGAGATTTAAAAGAAACAAATTTAATGATTCACAGTACACGTCATGTAAAATGAGAGAGTGATAAAATGAGAAGAGATTTATTACTAATATGGACTGAGTCTTCTGCATAATTTTCTAATGCAAGTATATTTTATAACTACTCTACACACCCGAAATGAAAAGAAGAAAGAAAAAATAAGTGTTATCTTGTGAAATCTAGGGTCTTTTGATTTAAGATTCTTTTTCGTCGGGTCGATTTAATGTTCAATATGGCAAAATTATATTAGTTATATTTATTTATGTTTCATGCACGAGAAAATATGATTTTTCTCTCATCTATTAATAAATTATTGTCGCTATCAAAACCAATATTTTTTAAAGTTCACAATGCACATGACAATTATTTCAAGTTTTCTTTGTTGTATGAACAATTATTATATAATCATTTTCTTTTTGTCATTATTATAATTATAATTATTATTATTATTATAATATAAACTCCCGAAACAAAATATCTATCACCCATACCTTGTTCTGTCCAACATAAATTTACTCTCTTGTTTAACGGTTCCTTAACGCCGTCCAATTGAGTGAGAGTATCATAACAATGATCATATTATTCTCTAATAACCTAATTTTCAATCGCTCTATTGTAATGAAAAATCATATTCGATTTTAAATAAGGTATATTTCGTAAGTGTTATAAAATGGTATTGTTGAAATAGTGTTTGTTTGACCAATAAAAAAATAATGTTTGCTAAGCATATGTCATGTAGTTATTATTAAAAAAAAAATAACTATAGCAAAACAAATCCCAAATCATAGTAATCCATTTAAATTCATGAACTTGTTGGTATACTAAGATATACAAGGAAAAAAAAATTTCTTATGAAATATACATACCGAAATTTGAGATTCTTTTCCAACGCCGGCGGCTTAGAAAGGATGAACAAAACCCAGATCTAAACTACAGTGCCTGATAATGGAGAAGATATGAAAGGTCTATCTATCAATTTTTTACTAAGATGAAGATTTGTTGAGTTTTTTGCATGCGGGAGTGGGTAAAGGAAGAAAATCTGATCGGACAGAGTGAAAGGGAAAGGGTAAGTTTTTAGGACAGAGTGAAAGGGTAAAAATGTAAAAGTAGTTAGTCAATTCTAATGCTGAAGGTTGTTTTCGTAGAAGCAACAAATGGTAGTATAGGCAATAAGATTTCTGGTATGGACATAAGGGTAATACTATTTCTAATAGTTTATTTATGTATTAAAAAATTATTGATGTGACATGAAGAGAGAAAATTTAGCCGCATAGAAGACGGCTCATTTGCATGAAGTAAGCCTGCAATATAAATATCAGTCGTCAGTCTTTAAGAATTTAAAGATTAATGGAACTGAAAGGACAAGGTAGGTAAATGTTGTCACCGCAAGCAACATTTCAAGCTCCTCAACATCATTGTCATCGCCATGAACTGTTGCAATACTTGCCCTACCAGCTCTCGATATCTATGAGCCTATAGCGGGTAAGGCAAGAAACCAACTGGCAGCACTTGAGCCGCTCACTGGTGAAGATACATATTCGTAGATAGTTGAGGGTCTTTTTCATCTTAATGATATTTACTTCTCCACAGATCGCTATTTAAAACATGCAGCCATAATTGTTCTATCCCCAGGAAAACTGTAGAAAGATGGCATTTGAAGATATGGCCACAGAAACAGATTTAATACCAAGAAATTGCAGATTGGAAGTCTTTAACACACAAATAAGGAAGGGAGAAAACCATAACCTTTTGCACGCGTGCTGTCAATCTTGTCATTTGAGACTTCAATTTACGAACTTGATCAAGTTACGACTACTAATCTGTGAATACTTTACTTCATGTTTTGGCCCAATTTAGTGATTCTGCAAAGTGTGTTCACGAGGTTCTTTAAATGCTAAGTGTCGAAATTAAGCGATCTATGCTTACCTGGAAGAATTGCGAAGGTGAAACAGCACTATGTTAGTAAATAAACTTGATTAGGACTATATTAAATTAGTTCTAATTAGTTTTAAATTGGTTTTTGACTAGGTAGTCTTTTCTTAAAGAGTAATGGTTTTATAGAATCATATCCTAATCAGTATTGGTTTTTTGTGAATCTATAAATAGGGGTCAATTATTTCCGTTGTAATCATGCCAAATATTAGAGTAATAAATATTTCGTTTAGATTTTTCATATTATTTTTCCTTTATTTTCTATCTATGAGAAAATAGCCTATTCCACCACAAAAAAAATTGAATTTTGCGAGAGACGGTTACCCTCACCGTGCCGTCGCCAATTTGGAATTTGCGTTGGCAGGGTGAGGGGAACCTTCCGTTAGATACGAGGTTGTCACCAAAATTGTTCCCCTTACCAAACAATCACCAATTTGGTGATGGCTGCCAAATTGTCTCCATCCCGTCTTCAACTCCTCCATCACCAAGCCCTCGCCATTTTTTCCCGTCTCCGGGCCGTCACTATAGTTTGTCGTCACCGAGCCCTCGTTAATTGGTGCCGTCCCAAAACTATCACAAAAATTGTCCTCACCAAACCGTTGCCAACCTTTCTCGTCACCAATGTTTGCTGTCACTAAGCACTCGCCAACTTAACCCTTCACCATACCGTCACCAAAATTGTCATCGCCAAGCCCTCGCCAATCTTTCCCCTCACCAAACCGTCATGAAGCCCTCACTAACTTAACCTTTCAATATAATTAAGTTTCTCATAATAAATTCATAAATGTTAAAAAATCATCCTAAACTGAATTTGCTATAAAAATTGAAATTACAAAATCATTATACTAATTATATATATATATACACAATATATTTACATATATGAAAAGACAAAAAATCCAAAACATCTATTCATAATATATACTAATTATATATATATATAAATAAAATCACGGAAAAATGAGAGGAAGAAATACTCTTAAAAGTAAATACAAACAAGAACAAATAAATGTGACTATGTTACAAGTTTATAGTTATTAACTAAACTAAAAAAATGAAATATACACCAATCAAGTAGAATGCATATCATAACGAAAATTTTATTTCTATTATTTGTTCTCAAAACAAATGTCTCCCAAGTGAAGACATACAAAATCAATTTGCATCCACCAACATAAAGACCAAGTAACATTCTATACATGAACAAGTAATTAATGAGAAAAGAAGTAGAAAACTGCATGTTGATGGATCAACACTGACCAACTACAACAGTTTCTGTATCCAATGACTCACTTGTGACAACTGCAGCTGCATATCACAAACTAAATAGTTGGCAAAAGCTGAATTATCTTGAAGATAATGCTTAAAGAAGTTCATGCATAAAATTTGGCACATACGAAAAGGCTAAGCAGAGTTTTTTTTAATATTCTTTAGGGCCCTAAAGTCTAAAGTCAATATACATGACATCTAACGTACTATATAATAAATGATTTTATTCAGTGCTTTTTTTGTTTTTCTATTCTTGGTTCTCCTTTAGAAAGGCTAAGCAGGAAAAGGTGCATCATTTTCTGAAGACCAGCTTGACTTGTTAGAATGAAGGACTAGTGATCATACCCAACGCAACAACTTATATATAATTTTATGTACATAAATTTTGCAACAACTTTCCTACTTTTAAATTTTAAATAAATACATCTACATCAACTTATATATATACACATATACCATGCGAGGAGAAACTGATGATCATACCCAATGCAACAACTTTCCTACTTTGAAGTTTTGCAACACACATACTAATACACTGACAAAGCCATTAATTTTTTCCATCCAACAATATAAAATTTCACTCTTATTACTTCTACTAGCAAATTAAGTTTCACAAATTGAGACATATAGACACTGCCCAAGCCTAAAGACTCGAAAATGATTATATAAATTAAAGTTGTCGCCTACTAAGTTGAGATCACTAGCCATAAACTTAGTTAACAATTTAATTGAGAGCTAAAATGGACCTGTGGGTCAGAAGAGTTGGGCAATTGCTTCGAAAGTTAACAGTTTACTTAACATCTATTCCACAAGAACAAAATACACTAGCCAGAAAACCCACATCCTAACTATCTAGCATGAAAAATAATACCCAAGATTGCTTCAGAGTTTCAATGTCTCTGTTTTTCTAATCTTTGGTTTTAAACATCCGAAAACTTAATGCCTTCACATATATCTTGGAAATTATAAATACCATATATACTGTTCATTTCATTTCAAATTTTGTCAAAATCGCCTATCATTCTTACTACAACACTAACAGAGCATGTTTTAGGGACACCGAATATGCAAGAGCTTAATGTACTGCCAGGACTAGTCATGACTTGCATTAGGATTCCATTCATAATCGTGATTTTGATAAACAACCTCATTTTTGCTCAGATTGTTGAAACTTCTTGTCTGGAGAAAATCATGTAAGGGAGAAAACTCATGACAATAACTTTAACTCTACTCCCTTTCATTTAACTCACATTAAATAAATCATAAACAACCTCATTTACCCTTTTATTCTCTTTTTGGATTTTTTCAGTTCCTAATTCAACTAATATGCCAACTACATACTTAGCAAAGTTTGCATCTCTCTCCAACCTGGAAAAAGAACAACTGAACAGATGAGTTACCTAGACACTAAAAGTCCATATGCATCAGTAATTCTTCTATTATCAACAAGCATTATGTACAGACTAAAGAAAGCATCGTATCTACTAAATTTTGACACATACGGAAAAGACTTGGACTCTTAGTACGCTGAAATATTTGACAAGTTAATTTGCAAATGAAAGGAGATGCCAAAATACTATTAATAGAAATATATCATTTGCCCAATTAAGAAATCAAATGTCATAACTAAACAAAAATGTTTACAAGAAATTCAATCCTTCAGGTCAATGTCACCTCTGATAGGATATGGCCTTCCTATCAGAATTACAGTCCAAGAAAATGTGGTAAGATGTGCAAGGATGAAAACTACATACCTCACAAATAAGCTCTCGAATTCGTCTAGTGAAACCAGTATTGCAGATGACTCAGCCAGCTCATTAACATTTTTATCAAACAAAAAAGGCAACTTAAAAAACGAAAATTATTTAAAATAAAAAAATAAAAACAAAATCAAACAAAAAATAGAAAAAAGTAGCATATATATATATATATATATATATATATATATATATCTGTGTGTGTGTAGATCTGGATAGAGGGGGGGTCACAGGTGGGGGTAGGGGACTGAGGTAGGTCAAGGGTAGAGGTAAGGGACTGGGGTGGGTCACGGGGATGGGGGTCGTGCTTCGCGGGGGTGGTGGTGGTGACAGATCTAGTGGGTGTGGGTGCGAGGGGTGTTCTTCGCAAGAAGAGAAGGGGGTGTAGATGTATGTATACATATATATGTATAGATAACTCCTCAAACATCAAATTAATTCTTCGAAGATCACAAGCTATGGCAAAAAAAAAAATGTATCGAACGTTCTTAGCTTTCATTTTTTTTTTGGATTATTGTCTTAGCTTTCAAAAGAGAAAAGAAACAAAACGTAGCTTTATTTGGTGATGAGAAAGTTGGGCAAAAAAAGAAATATTTTTTGGTGAGGGGAGGCGCCTCCCGTCTCCAATTTTTGGTGAGGGAAGATGCTTCCCTGTCTCCAATTTTTGGTGAGAAACAAAACGTAATTTTATTTGGTGATCAGAAAGTTGGGGAAAAAAGAAATATTTTTTGGTGAGGGGAAGCGCCTACCGTCTAAAATTTTTGGTGAGGGGAGATGCCTCCCGTCTCTAATTTTTGGTGAGAAACAAAACGTAGCTTTATTTGGTGATGAGAAAGTTGGGCAAAAAAAGAAATATTTTTTGGTGAGGGGAGGCGCCTCCCGTCTCCAATTTTTGGTGAGGGGAGATGCTTCCCGTCTCTAATTTTTGAAAGAAACAAATCGTAACTTTATTTGGTGATGAGAAAGTTGGGCAAAAAAAGAAATATTTTTTGGTGAGGGTTTGGAGACGGGAGGCGCCTCCCCTTTCCAAATTTTGGTGAGGGGAAGTGCCTCCCGTCTCCAATTTTGGAGACGGCAAAGTATGCCGCCTCCAATTTTGGAGACGGGAAATGCTTCCGTCTCCAATTTTGGTGACGGGAGGCGCTGTCGTCTTTAATTTTAGAGACGGCGAAGTATGCCATTATTGTTGATGACGGCTTAGTGATGATTTTTTTCATCTCACACTATGCCGTCATTATCTTGTCACAAAATTGGTGTTAACATTTTCCTTCACCAAGTCGTCGCCATATTAGTGACGGGATGGCGACGACCCGTCGCAAAATCCAATTTTTTTTGTAGTGTTCTATATTTTAACAAACTGGTATTAATAGCCGCTTCCATATTCCTCGCATCACTAAGGACAATTATGATAATTGGTCCATTCATGTGAAGACTCTCATTGGCTCACAAGATGCTTGGGAGATTGTAGAGAAAGGCTACGTAAGACCTAAACTGTTGAAGAAATTGAATTTAGCATAATTTCGGGGCATTAAATTAGGCTTAGTTTATGGCAATTATAGTTTTCCTTATTAGTATAGATTTATTATTCAATTAGGATTCTATTGTTGGTGGCCAAGTTTTGGCACCTATAAATATGCTTTATAATTGTACTTTAGGATACACCTCGAATAATATACAATGTAGTCGTTTTAGTTTTCCTCTTATTTAGAGCCACCATTGGTGGTGGCTTCATTGTTCGCTTCCGCATATGAATTTATTTTCAGCCTTTTTTTCTTTTTATATTTTGTTTAACATGGTATCAGAGCTTGAGTTCAAAATCTGGGCATGATGGTATGAAGGATTCGTTTGTGTTTGTGAGAGGAAGTCATAGTGCTAACGTCAACACTGTACAAGCTGACGTCAGTGAGGTGGTTTTTTTTATAAAAAAAAAAGAAAAAAGAAAAACAAATGATTGAGATTCGGGTCTTTGTCGTAGGTTGTCATCGTTGGGATCCAAATTTGAGTCGGGGGTTGAATTGGACCTAATTGATGAAGGCTGTGATTTGGTATGTTATTGGCTAGGAAGATTTGGCGATTGATCGTAGATTGTTTTGATTGATTGATGATTAAAGAGGTGGTAATCAATTGTGATGCGGTTTGTGGGTGGAATCTTGTACTTGATTCTAATTGAGTTAAGCAGAGGACTTAATACCAAATTGGGTGGAATCTTATGCTGCAAGAGATGCTTTGTAAGCTTGAATGAAAAGAAACTCTGACTTGTTTGACTGGGCTTTGACCATTGGTTGATTGAACTTTGGCCAAGTTGATAAGGGTGTTCTTGGAGTTTTTAGATGTGTTGAATTCAATTGCAGTCTGTTTTCTAAAATCGTTGATGTATCTTGTTGGATTTGTGTTTGGGCCTTCGGGCATTCGTCTCCTTCCTTTAGACTTATTTCTTTGGACTTTCTGACGTTGGCATCAACGATTTAGTTCAAACTCAAGTAGCCTACTTGAGTTTAGGGGGGGTTGTTGAAGAAATTGAATTTAGCATAATTTTGGGGCATTAAATTAGGTTTAGTTTATGGAAATTATAGTTTTCCTTATTAGTGTAGATTTATTATTCAATTAGGATTCTATTATTGGTGGCCAAGTTTTGACACCTATAAATATGCTTTATAATTGTACTTTAGAATACACCTCGAATAATATACAATGTAGTCATTTTAGTTTTCCTCTTATTTAGAGCCACCGTTGGTTGTGGCTCCATTGTTCGCTTTCGCATACGAATTTATTTTCAGTCTTTTTCTCTTTCTATATTTTGTTTAACATAAACAAGAAGAAGTTTTGAGTCAAAATCAAAAATATGCATTGATAAAGAATCGTAAGAAGGATCAACAAGCTCTCTATATCATCCATGTTTGGATAAAACTATGTTCGAGAAAATCTCATATGCAATTACTGCCAAACAAGCATGGAAAACTCTTCAAAAATCACAAAAGTGGTATATAAGATGAAAAAGGTTCGTCTTCAAACTTTAAGAGGTGAGTTTGAATCTCTCCATATGAATGATGGTGAATCTATTTCAGACTATATTTTGAGATTTTTTATGGTTTTTTAACCAACTAAAAAGATATGTAGAAGATTTAAAAGATCCTCGTATTGTAGAAAAGATCATTCATCCTTTGGATCCAAAATATGAATATATTGTTGTAGCCATTGAAGAATCAAAAGAATTAGATAATATGTCAGTTGATGAACTCATGGGTTCATTACAAGCTCATGAAGAAAGACACAAGAAGAAAAACCAAGAAGTCTTGGAAAAAGTTCTTCAAAGTAATTTTGCTTTGAAGAAAGAAGAAAACTTTGGTAATGATGGAGGCCAAAAAGGACGTGGACGTGGACGTGGTAGAGGCCGAGGCCAAAATCAAGGACGAGGACGAGGACGTGATGGAAGAAGAAGATTTAATCAAGAAAAGAAAAATCAAAATTTGAATAAACTTGGGCATGTAAGAGGAAATTGTTTAGGATAAAGGTACGACAAAATCGCAAATTCAATGTTACAATATGGTCATTATGCTAATAAATGTAGAAATAATCCTAAAGTTGTGGACAAAAAAATAAATTTTGCTGAAAGACAAGAAGGGGAAGAAGAGATTACCTTGTTGATAACTTATCATGGCGAACAAGATGAAGGAGATACGTCATGGCATCTTGATACAAGTGCAAGCAACCACATGACTGGACAAATGAGCATATTCGCAGAACTCGATGAAACTATCAAGGGCAATGTTAAATTTGGAGATGCCTCTATGGTTTCAATGGAAAGAAAATGTAAAATTTTAAGTTGTTTGAAAGATGGAAGACATCGTTTTATTTATGAGGTTTATTATGTGGCAAAATTAAAAACCAATATTTTGAGTCTGGGTCAACTTCTTGAGAAAAATTACACAATTTTATTGGAAGATAAATATTGTGTAATAAAAGATAAAAATAATTTTTTGATAACAAAAGTATCCATGACAAGAAATAGATTGTTTTATTAAATATTTAAAATGATGTTGCAAAGTGTCTTAAAGCTTGTGTAAAAGAACTTTCTTGGTTATGGCACTTGCAATTTGGGCACATAAATTTTAAAAATATTTCTTTAATGTAAAAAAAAAAACATGGTGCATGGATTGTCTTCCGTCAATCATCCGGAACCAATTTGTGAGGGATGCCTTTTTGGAAAACAAGTTAGGAAAAGTTTTCTAAACAAGACTACATCAAGAGCAACAAGACCACTAGAACTTGTCCATACTGATATTTGTAGGCCAATCAATCCTTGCTCCTACGGTAAAAATAAATATTTTATTCTTTTTATTGATGATTATAGCTGTAGGACTTGGGTTTCTTTTTTAAAAGAAAAATCTGAAACTTTTTACAAGTTCAAAAAGTTTAAAACTCTTGCTGAAAAAGAAAATAGTTAGGAGATCAAAGCTTTGAGATCTGATAGAGGCAGAGAATTCACATCAAGAGAACTCAACAATTTTTGTGAAGAGAATGCCATTCAACATCCTTTGATAGCTCCTTGATTACCTCAACAGAATAGAATTGCTGAGAGAAAAAATAGAGTGGTTGTTGAGATGGTTCGAAGCATGTTGAAGTCTAAAGGAATGCCTAAAGAATTTTGGACTAAAGCAGTTGATTGTGCAGTCTATCTGTTGAATCGTTGTATCACAAAAAGTCTCTTTAACAAGACACAATTAGAAGTATAGAGTGGAAGAAAGCCAACCATCAAACACTTAAGAGTTTTTTTAAGCATTACTTATGCTCATGTTCCTGATCAAAATCGAACCAAGCTTGATGACAAAAGCCAAAAACTAGTCTTCATCGGGTATGAAAAACATTCCAAAGCTTACAAACTTTACAATCCTAGTAATGGAAGAATTATTGTGAGTAGAGATATCCAGTTTAATAAAGAAGTTGAGTGGGACTGGAATGTCAAAGAGCAATCAGAATACAAATTCTTACCCATACAAGAGCAACAAAAAGAAGTTAATAAAGATTCTATATCTCCAACTCCATCTCCATCTTCAACTCTAACTCAAACTCCATCTCCATATCAAGCTTCGACTTCATCTCAAGAAAACATAACTCCAACAACTTCAAGTTCGCATGAAAAGACCCCTCGTTTCAGAAGCTTGAATGAAATTTATGAGGTAACTCACAATTTAAATGATGAACTGACTCTCTTTTGTCTACTTGCAATTGTGAACCAATAAGCTTTGAGAAAGCTAACGAGAGTGAAAGATGGAGACAAGCCATGGATGAAGAAATCAAGACAATAAAAAAAAGAATGACATTTGGAAGCTTGCAACTTTACCCAAAGGCGACAAAGCTAATGGAGTAAAGTGGGTTTACAAGATGAAGAAAAATACTAAAGGTGAAGTTGAAAGATACAAGGCAAGACTGGTTGCAAAAGGCTATAGTCAACAAGCTGACATTGACTATGATGAGGTATTTGCTCCTGTTGCACGCTTGAAAACTATAAGATTTATCATATTTATAGCAGCTCATCACAGATGGAAGATTTACCAATTGGATGTTAAATCTGCATTCTTGAATGGTTTTCTTGACGTAGAGGTTTATATTTGTTAGCCTACAGGGTTATAGGCTTTTAGTATTTATTTTGATGATAACTAAATCTTAATTATGCACTTATCTTGTGACTAATCATGCATTGTATAAGTTCTCAATTTATGTGATTAGTCAAAGATTGAAGGATGCTCAAGAGCAAGTTCATGAAGAATGATGTTGATCAAACTCAAGTGATTTAATCATGAAGATCAAATGAAGAGCTCAACATGATCAAGCTCAAGTGTCTTTTTGTCAAGATCTCTACAAGCATCAAGTTGTGAAGATTCAAGTGAAGATCTTTGTAGATGAAGAGGGAGTTATAATAAGAGACGTGGCGACATAAGGGGTACTGGCTAATTAAACTTTTAACATTATAAGTTGATTTGATTCAAGAAAGAATACAAATCTGATATATATTACAAAAAAATAACAAACACATGTATATTCATATCAAAATCAAGTATTTAACAAATAATTATTCAGTATAAATACAAACTAACAAACAAAAGAAATAAAAGAAAGAAGTTAGTAAAAAATAAACTAATCTAGCAAAATGAAGCCTTGTGTATTACGATTCAGACTTAATGCATAATAAAAGATAAAATTCGGGGGACCAAATTTTTTTTTTTACAATATTTTTTGAGTTAGTATAAGGAGAAAATATCACTTCATCCTCCTGTGATATGTAAAAGTATCACGCTACCTCCTTGTGTTTAGAAAACTATCAAATATCCCCTTATATTTTTTGAAACCCATTATACTCTTGCCCCTGATCCGTTTGTTTTAAGCTAATGGTGCTAAACGATATGAGTTAAATGACATCTCTACCCTTTATATTATACATATTTTTTTCTTTTTCTTTTTCTTTCTCTCCACCCTTTCTTTTCACCAAAAAACAAAATACATAATTTTTTTTATAAAAAGAGTTGTCAACCCTCCCCACCCCCATGCCCGTCAGCCCCCCACCCATCTGCCACCTAATATGTGTATGTGTGTGTATTTGATTTTCTTGCATCTAAGAAGGTAGAATGTTCCTTTATAAAATTCGTTTTTTAATCTTAAAATAATATCGATTTGTGAAATAGGTTTCTCATACATCATCCAATGTATAAGATAGGAATAAAACACATCTATAATAGAAGAATAAATCTTTAGATCTCTGCAATGGAATTGTTTTTATCTTCAAAATATTTGCATCAGTTGCTGCTTCCATAATTAGTTGGTGCTTTAATGAATGCAATAATTGTTTCGTGATAGTAAAGACATTGCATGCGATGTCATCTTCTACTTTTACTTTCTTTATTTTTTTTAATGAGGATAGGTGTATGATAGTTTTCTAAATACAGGGGTTAGCGTGATACTTTTGCATATCACAAATGGATGAATTGATATTTTCTCTAGTATAAAAGAGACTTAATTTTTATGATTTTAAATTTTTTTTACACATTATATATATATAAATGAAGCTTAGACAAAAGTAATATAAATAACGATATATATATATATGTGTGTGTGTGTGTGTGCGTATATATATATATAGACACACATATGTATATATATGTCGAGGTTAGGAATCTAGTAGTTGAGGTTGGGAGGCTACTCCTGCCGAGCTGGAATTTTGGGTCGGCTTCTTGACCTGGATTTTTGGGTCGGCTACTTGACATGCACAAGGAAAATAAAGAAAAAGGCGGGGTGATGATCCGTATTTTCCCTTCGGGCGTGCGAATGATTAGTATGTCTGAGCTGACGAAGTAGCTGAGAGCATTTAATGAGCAGTTACCTCTGAAATGAGGGGGTGGGGCTCTATTTATACTAAATTCAGACCTGACAACATTTAATGTGGTACAGTTTTATGTCCCATCAAGACTTTATGTCCCATCAGGGCAGCTGGTACTGATGTCGGGGTGAGGTCAGATCAGCATCTAGGTTGGGCATTAGCTGAATATACTAGGCTTGGCTCGGATTAGCCCACCTCAGCTAGGTGTGGGTATCTTACCTCAGCTCGGAATCCCCCTCGTCAATCCATCCCCCCAAGTTGAGATTGAGAGGGTGAGATCTAAATTTGGGAGTTTTTCCCGAGCTGGAGGTGCCCGACCCCGACAGAGAGGATGGCCACGTCAGCGGTGCACGCCCTTCAGATGGTTGACACGTCACTTGGCAGTTATGACAAGATGCGACGTTTGGGATTCCCGAAGTGGTTACAGGAGTTGCTTATAAATAGGGCCTTGACGTCCGAGATTCATTTCACACTTTGCTTACAAAATTTGGAGCTTTTAGGTCAGCAACCAGAGTAGTC
Source organism: Ehretia macrophylla (assembly GCA_037974665.1). Classification (NCBI taxonomy): domain Eukaryota; kingdom Viridiplantae; phylum Streptophyta; class Magnoliopsida; order Boraginales; family Ehretiaceae; genus Ehretia; species Ehretia macrophylla. The sequence goes on along the minus strand of CM075777.1, from coordinate 47,283,239 downwards.
GAACACTTTAAGCTCGGCAAAAATATTCTCGGGGTATTCAGCTCGGAATCTATTAACTCAGAGCTAATTTAGGTCGGGTCATCTTCAACAGCTAGAGTCATAGGTACGTCCCGACTCCCTTTAGATATTACTGCACATATTTTAATTTGTAAACAAGATGGAGAGGTCGGAGTCGGAAGATTCCCAAGCGATGGAGGTAAGATCCTATAGTACGGACGAGAGTCCGTCGAGCTCGGGATCCACCTCGGATAGAAGTCAAGGTGATGACAGCACCGATGGAACTCGAGGGTCAGTTCAACGATTCGAGCCCAGGGAAGGCGATGATGACTGCCAATTCATTAGGGTCAGGCGAGTGCAAGAGGAAGCCGAGGCGGATCCTTTAGCCGACCTTGGAGACTTGGGAAATAGAGAAGACGAGGATCCGTTGAATCAGTTTGAGGGGGTCGAGATCCCGCAAGAGTACTTAGTTGGAGCCTTCACGGCGGAGCTGATCGAAGCAGTCCCGGTTAGGGCCGTTCGACCTAGGAGCTCAGCTACAGCTAGTAGTTCGTCGGCTCGGGGGAAGAAGATAGAGCAGTTGTTTGCTTGCTGTAAGCGCGAGTGCCATTCTACCATCCAGATGGCTAACCCCAGGCTAAAGAGTTGGTCGGTGGATTGTCACCATAAGTTGAAGGTACTAGGTTGGCACGAATCTGCCTGTTTTGCTCCAGCCGACCACTTTGCCATTTATGACCTCGCATTTGATGTCATCTACCTCCTGCTTCCCAACTTCATCATCAGCATCCTGAACTACTTCGAGCTTAGCCCAGGTCAGATGTCACCCAATGGTTGGGCCCTCGATGTGGCATTTTATGTGTTCTGCCTCGAGAAGGAAGTGGAGCCGACCTTGCGTTGATTTAGGCAGTTCTTCGTATGCAAGCCCAATCCGAAGCAGCCAGGGTGGTTCCATTTCGCAACTCGGGCCAACAATTCCATATTCACCAAGTGGCATTTCTCCAACAAGGGTTGGCACAACGACTATTATTGGGTGGAACCGGTTGTGAACCCGGGGTGCAGAATAGATTGGAATTCTACTTTGAAGAAGAATATAAACGACGACCCCAGGCTTTTAGACGCGAAACTTGCTGAGGTCAGGGTGCTGAGGCCCGAGTTGGAAACACTGATCGATATTGATAGCGTGCTCAGGTGGGACAGGATCTGGGAGTCCAAGTTATTTAGGAGAGAACCCAACTTCTCGAAGGATCATCCTCACTTTCTTCCCGAACTCGCAGAGGAGGTGGAGTCCAGCTCAGTAGAAGGTCAGTTCGCAAGATCAGTGCCTAACCTCCCCATTATCCTGACTTGTCATTGTCTTCTTAAATCGGCTTTCGGCCATCTCTCACCTCCTTCATTTATTCTTTGCAGATATGATGGATACGGTAAAGCTCGCGTCTCCTCAGAGGAGGAGAAAAACCGAGGCCAGTGGCGAAGTCTCGGCTCGGTCTAGCTTGGGCTCCACCGTCCCACAAGAGCAGAGGCAGCGGTCCAGCAACCAAGTCCAGGAGGTCAGCACTGAGGTCTCTTCCAAGGGGACATCGGTGTCTTCCCTGCCCAAAAGACCGAGCTCAAGTGTGGCGATCCCTGAATGCTCGGTGTCTTACCCTGACAATAAGAAACGGCCTCGGGTCGAGTACTACGGTAAAGGCAAGGCCACGGAGGTAAACCCTCCCAACAAGGATTTTGTTGAGGCAACCAAGGTCGCCCGCGATCCCAAGCTAGCAATGGTCCCAGCAGAGCAGCTCTCACTCAACCTGAGAACGGCCATAGTCACGGTAAGGCATATTTGACCGTGTTGATATGGTTAAGTTTTTTAGCTTAGCTGATCATTTCGCTGTCTTTTGCGGAGGCCGAGTCCCACATCCTTTCAGCACCCAGCTTTCTTGCCAGGGCCCAATCTCATTGTGTCGAGCTCGAGCATCGATACATCGACTCCCGAGCTGAGCTTGAGGCCCTGAGGGAGGATTCCGCCCAGAGGCGCAAAGTGGATACAACGGAGATCGACCAGCTGAAAAAGGAGCTTGAGGCGGAGAAGTCTTGGTGCGAGGCCGCGGCCAAGGACGTCGAGCGCTACAAACAGGATAGACGCAAAGCCGAGGTGAAGCTTCGGGAGCTGGTAGATCAGGTCGACACCCAAGGGGAGAAGGCGGTGGAAACCTTCAAGTCCAGTGAAGTGGCCGTGGACTGGTTGGCCACGGAAGGTGGGGCATGGCTAAGTACGCCGAGCTGGAGTATTACTTCCGGGGTCAAGTCGCAGCTCGGGAGTGAGCGAATACCTTTTTTTCCACCTCCAAGAATGACTATATCAAAATCCTGGAGGCTCCACTGCCGGAGTTCTGGGACATCCCCGAGCTTCCAGCCGACCTGGTGTCCCAAGCCCAAGAGGTGATCGAGTTTGTCAAGAAGGGCATGGACCAGGGCGGGGACGAAGCCGACGATACTACCTCTGCCGCTGAAAGTAAATGACCTTTGTAAACTCGCCCGGGTCGGGCTCTTGTAATCTTGCCCAAGTCGGGCTCTTGTAATTTTGAATTTTCAATTTAATGAAATGATTGTTTTGCGTTTTATTTGAGTTCGTACGAATGTACTTTTCCCTTCGCAAATTTTCTTAAGTAAGTGAGGTCGGACTAATATAATGGACCTTTCAAACTTAATTTAAATGTAAGAAACCTAGCTGGACGCGACTAATGAATTTATACCCTGATCCGAACTGGTTAACTGGGCAACCGTATAATAGTCGCCGATCTGGACTCGTTAGTCCGATTTAAAATTGGTCAGAGTAATGTTGACAAATGTTGAGTTCGAGTTTAGATCCAAACTAACATACCGAGCTGAAGGCGGATTATACCGAGTTGGACTCTAATCCGAACTGGTAAAGCGAATCAAATTGTTATTGATTATACCCGAGCTGGAACCTAATCCGAGCTGGTTTATTTTATCATTAGCTCGTAATTAAGCATGGTCACCGCGATAATCCGAGTTGGTAATAGGTTAGCTAAGGTGCTTGGGCCCGGGTCGGGCCTCGCACTGGTTTACAAAATGTATTGTATTGAAGTTGTACATGGAATACTTGGGCTCGGGAGCCAATTACAAGTAATGTTTTGGCTCGGGGCCTCAACAGAAGATTTCAGCTCGGGGGCCGTTACAAGAGTTTTCGGCTCGGGGCCATTACAAAAGATTCCAGCTCGAGGCCGTTACACAAGATTTCGGTTCGGGGCCGTTACACAAAATATCTCTTCAGGTGTTCTGCGTGCCATGCATTCTTCAATTGCTTCCCGCATTTGTCGCGGAGGTAGAAGGTCCTAGGTCGGACTTTTTTCACGACTTTGTACAGTCTCTCCCAGGTCGGGGAGAGCTTATTGATCGAGCGCAGCAAAAAGATAGCCTTTCTGAGGACGAGGTCGCCAACCTTAATAGGCTTAGGCTTGACCTGCCTGGCAAATGCTCTTTACATGGCGGCTTTGTTGGCCAACATCCTGATATGAGCTTTGGCTCGGAGCTCTTTAGCGAGGTCGAGCCCTTCACGGATTAGAGCTCTGTTTATTACTAGATCGTGATGGAGAGTCCTACTAGTCGGAGACCCGATCGCCACTGGCAGTACCGCTTGAGTACCGAAGGTCAGTTCGAAGGGCGATTCTCCCGTTGTCAAGCTGGTAGTGGTTCGTTGAGCCCACAGTACCTCGGGAAGAATCGATGCCCACTGGCCTTCTGCTTCCTCCAACTTGGTTTTCAGGCCCTGCAAAATGATTTGGTTAGTCCTTTCAACTTGGCCATTACTTTGAGGGTGAACAATAGATGAGAATCTAAGGTCGATCCCAATCTCAGCACAGTTGCCTCGAAAGTATGCATTGTCAAATTATTTTCCATGGTCGGTAATGATGACCTTTGGCACCCCAAATCGGCAAATGATATTCTTCCACACAAAATCCCAAGCTGCCTTTTCTGTTATTCTAGCAACACCTTCAGCCTCAGGCTATTTGGTTTAGTCCACAACTACGAAGGCGTGCTTCTTCTAGCCAACATTGGTTGGCAATGGGCCAATGATATCCAGGCCCCATTGATAGAATGGCCACGGGCTTATCATCACTGTCAGGTCTACCAGAGGCTTTCTTTGTATTTTGGCGAACTTTTGGCAGGTGTCACACTTTTTACATATTCTTTGACATCTTGTTCTAAGGTTGGCCAAAAATAGCCTTGCCTCAATGCCTTCCGAGCCAGAGCCTTACCACCCAAGTGGTTTCTACATACTCCTTCGTGGATTTCTCAGAGTACATAGTTCCCCTCCTCGGGCCTGACACACTTTAAGATAGGCCAAGTGTAGGTTCTCTTATAAAGTTGTCCAACTATTATGACAAACCTTGAGACTTGTTTCATGAGTTTCCGAACTGCCTTTTCATCCTCTGGGGTCATCCCCCCCTCCAAGTAGTCCAGTTTGGTTCAATCTGGGCTAAAATTGAGCCCGGCTATAGCTTGCCTTCCCAACTGGATACTTGGTTCGGAAACTTCTTTCATATGGACCAGTGCAGGTCGGCTCTCACCCAAGGCCAACCTGGACAGGGCATCAGCCTTCATATTCTCTTCCCTCGGGATTTGCTGCACCGTAAGCCTCTTGAGTCCTGAGGTCAAATCCTTAACTTTGTTAAGGTAGGCCAGCATAGCATTATCTTTAGCTTTGAACTCTCTTGATATTTGACTAGCAATCAATTGAGAGTCGGTGCTCAGGTCAATTGTTTGTGCCCCGAGTTGAGCCACAATTTTCAATCCCACGATCACTGCTTTGTACTCAGCCTCGTTGTTGGACGTCGGGAAGGTGAACTTGAGGGAGTATTGGTGCTCATGTCGGGTCAGGTTGAGGATGACCACTCCGGTTCCGCTTCCAGACTTCCCCGAAGTCCCGTCCACATGGACCTTCCACACATCCTCTGAGTTATGCTCGGCTCGGCCAGTACATTCCACCACGAAGTCCACGATGGCTTGGGTTTTGATGGCTGTTCTGGGTTGGTAGGTGATGTCAAATTGACTCAGCTCAACTGCCCATTTTAACAGCCTACCCGACGCCTTCGGCTTGTGTATGATGGACTTGAGTGAGGCATTTGTCATGACCTTAATTGGATGAGCATCAAAGTATGGCTTCAGCTTCCTTGTCGCCATGATGAGCGCGATGGCGAGTTTTTCCAAGGAGGAATACCTCATCTCTGCCCCTTGCAAGGTTTTACTGATATAATAGACTGGTTTCTGCTCATTTCCTTCCTCCCGGACCATTGCCGCCGCCACTGTTGTTCCTAAGCATGCCAAGTATAGTACCAGCTCCTCCCCCACCTCAGGTCGGGATAGTAGGGGTGGCGAAGCTAGATACTTTTTCAGCTCCTAGAAGGCGTTCTGGCATTCCGTAGTCCATTCAAAATTCTTAGAATTCCTCAATATTTTGAACAGAGGAATATACTTGTCGGCCGACTTGGACATGAATCTGCTCAGCACCGCGAGTACCTGGACGTCTTTCACACAGGTTGGCGGTGTCAGGTCAAGTATCGCCTGAACCTTCTCTGGGTTAGCTTTTATTCCCCGGGCCGTGACTATAAAACCCAAAAACTTTCCCACCTTGACGCTGAATGCACACTTTTCTGGGTTTAGCTTTATCCTAAAGTGCTCAATTATGGTGAAGGCTTCAGCTAGGTCGGTCACATGGTCTTCCGCCCTCCTGCTCTTGACCAACATGTCATCTACATAGATTTTCATATTTCGGCCAATCTGATTCTTGAATGCCTTGTTCACCATCCGAGTGTAGGTAGCTCTAGCATTCTTGAGGCCAAAAGGCATGACCTCATAGTAGTAGAGACCTTTATCGGTGGTTAAGGCAGTCTTGTCTTTGTCTCCGGAAGCCATCTTGATCTGGTTATAGCCTTTGAAGGCATCTATGAAAGAGAGTAGCTTAAACCCGGATGTGGCATCCACCATCTGATCAATTCGAGGTAGGGGAAAGCAGTCATTGGGGCAAGCTTTATTGAGGTCAGAGAAGTCAATACACAATCTCCATCCGCTTGAGGACTTGGTCACTAGTACCACGTTAGATAACCAGGTCGGGTATTGAATTTCCTTTATGTGGCCTGCGTCCACCAACTTATCAACCTCTTTCGCTATGATTTGTTGCTTATCATAATGGAAATGCCTGTGCTTCTGCTTTACTGGGTAGTGATTTGGGTCGACATTCAGGTGATGCTCAATCATTCCCGGGTCAATACCTGTCATGTCAGAGGCAGACCATGCAAATATATGTTCATTTTTCAAGAGAAATTGGCTTATACCTTTCTTGAGGTCATCAGAGAGTTCACTCCCAATCTTCGCTCTCTTTGTTTCATCGGAGAGCTCCACCTCTTGAAGGTCTTCAACTGGGCTTCCTCTCTTGGCATCCCTCTTTTCCTCGGGCAAATCTGGTCCCCACCCAACCTGATATTTGGGGCTGAGGGAGTTTTCATAGCATTCCTGAGCAAAGAGCTGAGCTCCTCGGATGGTGGCTGTGCCACTCGGGGTCGGGAACTTCAAAGCCTAATGGTAAATTGAAGGAACGGCCCTGAAATGATTGAGTGCCACCCGACACAAAATCTCATTGTAAGTGGAGTTACAATCCATCACAATAAAGTTGGCTTGCATCGAAACCCACTTGTCTCCGTCTTCCAACTTCAGTGGGAGGTTAATGACCCATTCGGCTCGGTGGGATTATCCGGTAAAACCAGCTAAGGTGCCTCTCAATGGCCTGAATCGGTTCATGTCTAACCCCATCTGCTCAAATGCGCTCAAGAATAAGACTTATGCCGAGCTCCCAGTGTCCACCATCAGCCTCTTTACAGTGAAGTTGGCTATTTCAGCGCTGATCACTAACGGGTCGTCATGGGGCAATATCACCCCTTCCAAGTCTTCTGAGGAGAAAGTGAGCTCCTCCATCTCCGGGATCGGACCCCGTATTAGTCCATACTCCCTTCCAGCACAAACATAACCATTCTTGCCAGCTGAGGTCTCCCCACATGACGCCAATCCTCCAGCGATAGTCTCAATCACAGCAAACGTCCACCCCCAGGCTGGCGCCTGGGTGGACTTCTCTCTCTCTCTCTCTTTGATCGTGATTCCGGGTCAGCAGTTGATCTACGTACCTCCGGAGGTGACCTCGGGCTATCAGTGCTTCGATCTCCTATTTCAGGTCTTTGCACTCCTCGGTGGTATGGCCGTAGTCCATATGGTAACGGCAATACTTGGTTCTATTGTACTTCTCAGGTCGGCATTTTATTCTCGGCGCTGGAGGCAGGTGGTTCTAGTGTTGGATCTCCATCAGGATCTGCTCCCTTGTGGTGTTAAGGGGAGTGAACATAGAGAACTGGGGGTTCTGCTTAGCTGATGAGGCTGCTTACCTCGGTCGTTTTGGATTTTACCCCCAAGTTGGGCTCGGGAGGTCTCTCCCTTCTTGCCGGCTTCCTTCTCATTGTCATCATCCTTCTTTGCCTGATAGATTTCTTCCGAATGTATATACCCTTCTGCTCGTACCATCAGCTCGGCTACAGTTTCTACAGGGTCGATGGCCAAGGAGGATGTAAGGGGGCCCGACCTGAGCCCACTCTGGTAAGCCATCAATGTCATGTAGTCCTCTACGTTGGGGATTCTAAGGGACTCTTCATTGAATCGAGCTGTGTAAACCCTCAAACTTTCCCCTCTATGCTGCTTCACTGATAGTAATGTTGAAGTATGGCGGGTTGCACGTCAGCTTCCCGCGAAGCGGGACAGGAAAGCCTCAGCCAACTGATAAAAACTTGCAATGGAGCCGGGACGAAGTTTTTGGAACCAGTCCAAGGCATTGCCAACCAGGGTGGTTGCGAATGTCTTCGTTTTCATGAGGTCGGACATATCATGCAAAGTCATGTGGTGATCAAAGTTGAACAGGTGGCTGGCTGGGTCGCCATCCCTATTATAGACTGCCAGGCTGGGCATCCGATTGTCTGTGGGCAGTGGCGTAACCAGTACCTCGGGTGAGAGTGGGCTTACACTGAGCTGGTTAATGACCTTGGCTATGGCAGCCGCGGTCTTAGCCTGCTCGGGGTCAGCATGTGCCGCCTTTTTTCCTCTCGCCTCCTCAGGTCCCACCACCAGCTCCAGGAGGCCCTTTTCGTCTTGCACCCATTTTTGCCTTAGGGCCGGGATGCGGAACTATGGACACATGGGCCGTGGCGTAGCTGCTGGTGGAGCCGGGAGGTCCGCAGCTAGCCGGGCTACCTGCTCCTTGAGTTCCTCGAACATCCTGAGCATCATCCTCATCTTTAACGACAAGTTGGAGTTGAGGTCTTCATCTGTTAAAGGGTTGGTTTGTGAGGCTAAGTGTTACGCCCCAACCTGACCTATGAAGGTTAGACTAAGGTGTGATCGAAACATTCAAGTCATATCACGTACTTAATCGTTCAAGAGGGTTTAACACTTAACGTTTTAGCCTAAACTCCACAAATTCTCCGAAAAATCGACAGCATAACGGTTGTAATTGGGCTATTTAGTTTGACCTAATTCTCTAAACGCCTCGAAATTTTCAATCTCAATTTCATTTCTAACTAAAAATACTATTATAACCAATCGAAACGCCTACTAGTTATTTCGAAGTCTCGTTTGATTAATAACCTAGCATGATACTATGTCTCGTTTGTTTGTTAATCCTTGTTACAAAAGCACATGTTGATCTTAGCTTAACAATGAGTACTTGCTTAAAATTGGATAGGTTCATTTTACTTAATCCTTACCTGATACTTCGTAATCCTATGATAGATACTAGCCAATAACGATAGCAAAATGACCATAGTAGTGTCTATCTAGTTATTATTAGAACAAGCCAAAATTAGACCCCAAATTACAATGGGGGTCTTTTACATTACAAAAACAAGCAACATAAAAGAAATAGTCTTCAAACAACATATCGTTCACGAAATGGCCATAGTCAAGTAAGGCACGTAGGGCAAGCAATGATTCTAAGGAATTATCATTAGACATGTTGTCCTCGGGTACCTGTTCCTGGTCTTCTTCACCTGAGTTGATAAAAGAGGGTGAGTCCTTATGAACTCAGCGAAGGGGAACGAGAAATAAGTTTTGAAACTCATTTTCCGATTCAACTTATGAAAACCCTTTTGCAAGTATGACATATATCCCAAGTAAGTTCATAATGTAATATAAAAGTAAAATAACACAATTACCTGTCTTTCCTCCCCGAGGTCCTCTAGAAACCAAGCGAGAGTACTTATACACATAGTGAAAAGGATACGGTGAGCTTTTGCTCTTAGTTTACTTCCAGTATCAGTTGTTGCGGCCGACTTCAAATGATACCCTTATCACGCCAAATGGGTATACTCCGGATGTACCCCGAAATCCTACAACCCAACTCTTCGAGGAAGTCTAGCCCCCAAGCGAGAGAGAGAATTGGACAGTGGTAGTCACGGTTACACCGGTAAACCCGATGCCGCCCGGTGTGCGTGAACGCTACCATGCCAGAATGAAAGGTTGCAACCTTGTATGCAATGCACATTTATGATATTTAATATATCACATTAGGAGGACAACAAAGTAGGTTGCCTCCGAGCAGTCATAAGATTGCACATTGACAAGTAAACACGCGAGGCACGATATGACAAGTAATTTCACTTGAAAAGCACATGGTGTTATATGAATATTAAATGGGCAGCCATGTAACGCATGTAAATCAAGTCATATAACTCATTTCGAAGTTCACGTAATCAAATAACAAGATTATTCAATATGCAACGACATCTACGTAGGTCCGGGTACAAGAAAGGCCTACTTGTCAACATGTAATCATCAAAATCATGTTTAGGGCCATGAGGCAACTATGGGCAGCCTACTAATTATATAATCAAACACGATATTCATAGGATCAACACTTAGCGAGTTTTTCTTAGTCATTAGGGTTTCATTTCATGCTCACCTGTGCGATTAAGCCATAAGTTGTCGCGTAATTAAACTCAAGCCATGCATTGATTAATTCAAACACCCTCAAGCATTCAAAACAGTCTACACAACATCCAAATGCCACAATCCCAAGCATTTAATACAACAATAGAAGCTACAATAAATTTTCTAAGCATATCACTAGGTGAAACCCTCACTGCAATGGACTGATTTCTCACAATCATTAAGATAAGCAAACAATCTCCAATTTCAGTGAACAAGATGTCAAATTAAATCTTAAGGAGTGAACTAAATTTAGAAACAATCCTCGCATCATTTGGAGTTCGGGTTCAAGAGTTGTAGCCAAAACCGTAGGACTACGCAAAATTGTCCAGATTTGCACACATTTCAATACTTGTCATTTCTGAGGGCCTTAAGGTCCGATTTAGCCTTAGTCTATTTTCTGACAAAAATGTCCAGAACTGAAAAATCTAGTAGCATACCAAATTTCATGCATTTTGGATATCATTTACTAAGTCAACACGGGTTCGTTCTACAAGGACAATGAATCTGCCAAAACCTGCTTCATTTTCCCAGATTTTCCAGATTTGGACACATTTTGATATTTTGCCAGTTTGAGGACCTTAGAGTCAAAATTAGCTTTGGCCTATTGCTACAAAAAATGCTCAGAACTGGCAAAACTATTCACCTACCAATTGTCACTCATTTTCAACCTCATTTACCTGGTCAAAATACCCTGCACCAACAAGACAGAAGGCTGTCACATACACGATTTCATCTATCACATTCTAGCCAAATATTTTGCCATGCATGTTTATAAAAGCTTATGAACACACATATATCACAAGTACAGAGGAAAAAATAGACATTCAAAGGCATACATGTGGTTTTCAAAAGCTTTTCAAGAAGTTTTAGCCCTCACCTTAGCAAGACAACAAAGAAGATGCACAAACTCTTGAGGATGCACAAGATTGACTCTTTTCCTTGCTTAGCCGAGAGACCACTTGATTTTCTCTAATTTCCTAGCTTAGTAACCAAGTTTTTAGTAGGTGAATGTGGTTAGAACAAGAAGAAAATGAAATGGAAGCTAACAACTCACCTAAGCCGAAATGAAGGTTCAAAGAGCTTGCATGTGTGTCTTTTGCATTCTAGCTTTGCTTGGTCGAGTTCCTAGTAGCTTGCATGACTTGATGAACCATTGGATGAAGAACTTAAGCTAAGGAGAGTAAAATTTCAGCTAGGGCCGAGAGAGAGAGGAGAAATGAGAGAAAGAATGAGAGAAAGAGAGGAAATGAAAGAAAAATGAAAAGCTTTGAAATGTTTGATGCTTGTGTCAGCCCAGGGCCTTGCGAAATTCAGATTTGTGTCTTCAAGGAGCATAATTTTAAATCACCTAGCTTGGCAAGAGGATGGGTCGAGAATGGTGGAGTCCTGGGTAGAGTTTTGAGCCAATATTTTTTTTTGCTTGTGTCATAAAATTGTCATAGATTGTCTAGGTGTAGATTTTGAAATTGAAGTGCATGCACAAGGCTCCATGTGGTCGGCAAAGGATGTGTTTAAATCTGAATTTTTTGTTTGTTCAAGGCTTATTTTATTATGTGTTTGGGATATGCAAAGAATAAAGAATAAAGAATAAAGAATGTCTAGCTTTTGGTGCAAATTCGTCTTCTAGTGAGTTGAATTAGCAATTTAATATTAGTTAGTGAAATTTGTAGGATTAATTAATGATTTAGTGCTTCGTGTAAGATGCTTTCTCGATTAGTGTGCAGGCATGTTTTCTTAGGTTTAGGGCACACACTACGAGGTAGGGTTACGAACTACGAGACGAATGCACGTTTTCTAAGTAAATACACGCAACCCTAAATGTATGCACGTAATTCAATGCAAGGCACACAAAAAGAAACACAATTCTTAAACCTAAGTCAAGGCACGTAAATCTAGGTTATGGCACACAAAACGAGAAATTGCAGGCAAATCGAGGTCGGGTCTCACACTAAGTGTATACATTGGCTTGTTCCAACGTCGGTTTGGGTTAGGTCTTGGCTAGGCACCTGCGTGGTTTCGAGGTCCCTATCCGGGTTGGGCGAGTCCTCTACCGGTGTGCTGTGGCTTCTAGTTTGTACCATGATGGTTTCTCAATGAGTGGTGAGAAGAGTGATAGAAAGAACTCATCCCCACAGACAGCGCCAAACTATCGAGGTTGAGAATCTCGTAGTTGAGGTTGGAAGGTTACTCTTGCCGAGCTGAAATTTTGGGTTGGCTTCTTGACCTGGATTTCTGGGTTGGCTACCTGACCTGCACAAGGAAAATGAAGGAAAAGGCGGGGTGATAACCCAAATTTTTTCCTCGGGCGCAAGAATGATTAGTATGTTCGAGCTGGCGAAGTAGTTGAGAGCATTTAAACCTCTGAAATGAGGGGATGGAGCTCTATTTATACTAAATTTAGACTTGACAGCATTTAATACGGTGCAGCTTTATGTCCCATCAAGACTTTATGTTCTATCAGGGCAGCTGGCATTGAGGTCGAGGTTCTCTTGGGTCAGGGTGAGGTCGGATCAGCATCCAGGTTGGGCATTAGCTGAATATGCTAGGTTTGGCTCGGATTAGCCCGCCTCAGCTCAGTGTGGGTATCTTACCTCAATTCGGAATCCCCTTCGTCAATATATATATATATATATATATATATATATATATATATATATATATATATATATATATATATATATATATATATACGCACACATACATATACACACATACCTACACAACCACAGAGACTTGAGAAAAGATAAAAATTGCTAAAGTAATAATGTTGAGATTTGAGAAGCCCCTAGCCTTTACTTTTTTTTCTTTTTTTTTAAGTTGAGATTTGACAAGTCCGTAGCCTTTACTTATTTATTTTTTTATTTTTACCAACTTAAAACTAAACAAAAACTAACAAAAAAATAACATAAAGCGGTGGAGACTCGAATATATATACACATACTTACATGGCCACACAAAAAAAATAGATACTTGAGAAAAGATGAAAATTGTTAAAGTAATAAAGTTGAGATTTGAGAAGTCCTTAGCTTTACTTCTTTTTTTTATCAACTTAGGCTCCGTTTGTTTGCAGTAAAATATTTTCCTGAAAAATATTTTTTGAATATTTCGATATTTGGTAACACGAAAAATTTAATCAATAGGAAAATATTTTCTGATCAAAAGAAAATTTTAGTTTAAAAGAGTGAAAAATATTTTCTTAACCTTTGGAAGAAGAAAATATTTTTCGGAACTTACCCACTTCACCCCCACCCCACCCCACCCCCATCCCTACCCCTACCCCCCATACCCATCCCCATCCCCACCCTATCCTATCCTACCCTCACAGTTAACATATATATTATACGTGTATGAATTTTATTTTATTTTATAAAATCTTATGTCGAAAAATATTTTTCACTATATATCCAAACACCAGAAAATATTTTTTAATATTCTATTTTTCAAAAAATATATTTTTTCCTAAAAATATTTTTTCCCAACAAATTATTTTATGGCAAACAAACGGAGCCTTAAAACTAGACAAAAATTAGCAAAAAAAAAATAACATAAAGCCATGAAGACTTAAGTCCTCGACAAATAGATATGCTTGTAACTAACCATTGTAGCTAACCTATATTTTGAAATTTTTTACAGCTTTTCCGTTATTTATGGGGCCAAATTTAAAAAAAAAAAAAAAAAAAAATCCATGATGAGACAAAAAAGAAGTGAAGGGAGCCCACTTTATTCTTTTTCTTTTGAAAAGCTTTTGACTCATGATGAGTCAACATGTTTTGAATAAAAAAAAAAAAAAAAAAAACCAACATTCGGTTTTTTCTTAAGGTACGGGAGGCCGAATTTTCCCTTTTTACAGCCGACTTTGTTCTTTGAACAAAAAAAAAGCCAACATTCGTTTTTTTCTTAAGGTGTTGAGGGGCCGAATTTTTCTTTTTGACAGCCCACTTTGTTCTTTTTCCTTTGAAAAGCTTTTGACTCCATGAGCCACCATGTTTTGAACCAAAAAAAAAAAAAGCCAGCATGCGCTTTTTTCTTAAGGTATGATGGGGCCGAATTTTTATTTTTTACAAAACTCTACTTAACTTCAACCCGGCCCCTATGTAAATCATGGGTTTAGGGGATAATGGACTGGCTCATTAAAAAGAAATATTCGTATCCCCACTATTTATTTTGTCTAATAATATAATTTTCGTTTTAAGTGTAAAATATATCAATATAAATTTTTATATATAATATTTTAAATAACTTAAATTTCATTTAAATAAAAAATTTATATATAACTATCACTATTATATGCAGTGATAATTAACGCAAGTGATTATAAGAAAAATTGGAATAAAACGACCGTACATTTTAAAGATTTTTCGATAAATAATACAAATTGCTTTTCCTTTTAAACTGTAACATCTTTAAAAATGACTTTGTTTTTTTTGCTGGAAAAGCAAAAGTATCATCTAACCTCCATTTACTATAGAGAATCTTATTAACATCACTATCTTTAAACTTGTTACAAGTAAAAATTTTCATTCTAATCGCCTGTATAATGTCAACAACTATGTTTTCCTCTGTTGCAAAAACCTCTATGTAGATTCTACGGTTCCTTTCCTTCCACATTGCATAAAAGATCCACACAACAACCTAGCTAATGTAGCATGGAGACCAACACCCAAACAGGGGATCTGACCCTACTCCACCACATCGTCCCACTTCTCTAATCTTTGGTAAACACAAACCATACATCCAAGCAACGCTGTCAAATACGCTTGCTCAAACCACATGTAAAAATGAGATGATCTCTATCCTCAACCGCAATCCCACAAAGTTTACACACAGAGTCCGAAGATACCCCCCAAGAAAATAGTCGGTCCTTTGTAGGAAGCCGATTAAGTAAAGCCAACCAAGAAATAACACCATGTTTTAGGATCCTGACCTTACTCCAAAAAATGTGATGTCACTCCACCTTCTCACTCCGAAGCCTAATAGAATTCCAAGCCGATGCAATAGAGAAGTCACCATTTTGATTCGGTTTCCACATCCACATGTCTCTACCATTTGAATCGAGGGAGAAATGAGTATAATCCCCAATCTCCTTGAACAACGGCATGTCCGGCCAGCACCAAACTCCATCGTAGACCACATCAGCCACTTTGCCATCCTTATTAACAACAGCAAGATGCGCATCATCCACATCCATGACCGTGACCAGACTATAGTCGACACTAGCTGTTGCATTGCAACCAGACTAT
Source organism: Ehretia macrophylla (assembly GCA_037974665.1). NCBI lineage: Eukaryota > Viridiplantae > Streptophyta > Magnoliopsida > Boraginales > Ehretiaceae > Ehretia > Ehretia macrophylla. The sequence goes on along the minus strand of CM075777.1, from coordinate 47,267,973 downwards.
AGTCGACACTAGCTGTTGCATTTTTTTACCTCGTTCCATGATATTGAATATTAATTTGGCTTTACAATCACATCACTACGTATTTTCTAACATCAACCAATAACTTCTAATTTTTAGTAGAAATTATAATATCAAAAGTTTTATCTTCGGTTTTAGTTTTTATCTATATATATCAACATCAACTAACTTTTCTCTCTAATTAATTACTATTTATTATTATACACCCACCTTATCTCTTATTCTAGGTTGCAATAAACCACTGCCGAGGCAAAGGACCGATCATATAGAAATCCTAAGATCTCTGAGGCGAGTCGAATATATTCTTTATTTTTTTTTATAATAGAAAGTTAAATTGATAATTCTCTATTTTTATAAATTTTTTATTTATTTCAGTTTTACTCAAACAACACTCTATATTTATAATTTTTTGAACTCTCTATTTTAATTTCATTCCAATAATATTCTCAATTTTAAGACTCTTTATTTAATTTCATTCCAGTAACTCTTTATATTTCACTCCAATAATACTCTCAAAGGTACAAAATTCATTACCATTTTCACTAAATCCAAAATAAAAAGGGGACTAAACAGAAAGTAGGAAGGGTGTAGGACCTGTGCATGTGAAACTAAAGCTGCATTGCTTGTGGTGTTTTGTTCCCGACAAAAAAAAAAAAAAAAAGAAGTAGAAGAAGGGTAGAGATCTGATGTTCCTCGCTTGTTGTAGCGAGCAACAACAAGAAAACTAGCGAGTTGCCAAATCTAGTGAACAAGATAGCTAGGCTATTTACGCTTTTTTTTTTTTGAATTTGACCCTCTACTTTAGCAAAAAAATAAAAGTCGAGAGTCTTATTGAATTTGCTTTAAAAAAAGTTTGACAAAAAAAAATAAATAAATAACATAACATAACAAACAAGGGAGACCTATCTGTTGGTGATTTTAAGATAAAACTTTTTTTTTTTAAAAAGAAAAAAAAAGTTCTGTCCCCTTAAAGTCTCTTGAGAGGTTTGACTTGGTCAAAGGTTCCATCGATGGGCTTTACTGGAATGAAAGACCAAAACGGACCGTGCTATTGCATCTTAGACATTATCGTGAAGGGCAAAGAAGGCGTATAAATAACCCTGCTCGGAAGCAGAATGTCTAAAACTACATAATCCATTAAACCTTTAAACCTTTTGCGAAGTTGTCCTGTTGAAACCACATAATACCAGCCAAATGGATCCTAAATTGTATAAATCTGCAGAAGAGGGCAATTTAGATTATCTTAAACAACAATTAGATATCCTTATACAAAATAATAGCCGATTACATGAACAATTGACCGCAACCAATTGCAATTTGCTTCATGTTTTGTCCCAATTCAATGATTCTGCAGAGTGTGTCCTTGAGATCCTTGGTAGGCTGAATTCCGAAGATCAGAAATTGATGCTTAACCGGCAGAACTCCGGAGGTGAAACGCCACTGCACATCGCCTCAAGGAATGGCCGTTCCAAAATTGTCCGAGCACTTATTGAACGCGCACAAGCTCTTGATAGAGAAGACCTTGAAAGTGGTGCTAAAACAATATCCGAGGAAATGATGAGGGCAATGGATCAAGATGGAGACACAGCTTTGCACAAGGCTGTGAGAAATAGGCATGAGGTGGTTGTCAGATTATTAGTATCAAACGATCCTCATTTTAAATATTCCTTTAATAAGATGGAGGAGACACCATTGTATCTAGCAGTCGAGAGAAACTATGATGAAATTGTGGACTTAATCTTAACAACTTGCACGTCACCAAGATATGAAGGTCCTGGCCGTAAAACTGCTTTACATGCTGCAGTCTTAAACCGTTGCACTGGTAAGTAATTTTCACAAGCATCGCAACCTAGACGACGCGCTTATTCATATATATATGATATTACTTCATCTTCAAAGAATCGTTCTCACGCATAAATATTGCATTTTGTTTTCTGTAATGTGCCATACAAGAAAAGAAAATTAGCATCACCAATTAAACTGTAGTTGCATTGTCTGTTGATTATTGAAAGGTAAATTTTGTGCACAAGACTGTAGTCAATCGTTCTTTTGCTTTATTGTTTAACAGATTGCACCACTAAGTTACTCGAGAAGAACTTGGCACTTACGAAACGAGCAGATGAGTTAGGATGGACTCCGCTTCATTATGCCGCTTATAGTGGATATGGAGATCTTGCAACAAGACTATTAGAGGCTGATAGATCCACGGCATACATGACGACTAGGTACAAAGATGATGATAATATGACACCTCTTCATATAGCAGCTTGCCAAGGTAATCCTTGGGTAATGGAAGAGCTTCTAAAATACTGTCCTGATTGTTGGGACATGGTGACTAGCAAAGGCCAAAATGTTTTGCATCTTAGTCTTAAAAATTATGGATTTGCATTAGAGTTTATCTTAGACCAAAGATGGGCTATCAATCTCATTAATCAGAAGGATGAAGAAGGAAACACTCCTCTCCATTTATACGTCGCTTCCGGTGTCTTCGAGTTTTGGGATGAGAGTGATTTGGAAAAGATGGTAAAGCATCCCCAAGCAGATGTAAATGCAGTCAATAAGGCACACTTGACTCCACTTGATCTGGCATGGAAGCCAGAACATTCGAAACAACAGGTACATATGCTTAATTAATATTTTTGTTCCCCTTTTTGAGATATATGTATATCTTTTGGCATTAAACATTACAATGTTGTGAGTATTTTGAAACTAGTGTCCATGTCTCATTTTGTGTTGATGTTACAATATTACTTAATGCTTTCCCCAAATTGAGCCCAGCTATAAAAGTAATGCAGGTTCGTCTATTGGTGGTGCTAAATCAGAGCGGTGCCAAAACAGGCTCTCGAAAGTCAATAAGCATTGACGACGCTGATGAACGGAGAAAAGAAAAAGCCAAGCGGAAGAGGGCTGAAGAGAAACAGAGAAGGCTCGAAGATTTCAGGAAAAAGGAACAGACACATCTGTTAGTGGCTACACTTATTGCCACGGTCACTTTCGCAGCTGGCTTCACTCTTCCAGGTGGCTACGATGGTAACGCCGGTCCTAACCAAGGAATGGCAGTTCTGATAAGGAAAGCAGCTTTTAAAACATTTGTCGTGACGGATGCCATCGCTGTGGCATTCTCCATTCTCGCTATTTTTCTCCATTTCACAACATCAATGCGTAAGGGCGAATATGACGTGGACGAGCTTTATGACCTTTACGACGCTGCACTTATATCCCTACTCATTGCTATGATAGCAATGGTGATTGCGTTCTTTACAGGGTTATACACTGTGTTAAGTGGTTCCAGCTTGGGTTTAGGAATTAGCTTGTGCATTTTGGGCTGCTTCGTCATTCTTGTTATCTCTTACAAGTTACATCAGGTCGTGGGTCTGCGGGGGTTACTTCGTTTTGTTGGTAATCTCTTGGGATGGAATAGTGACTGGGCGTGGAATGTCAGATGGTGGATAAAACAAAATTGTCTATCATATTTGGAAGGATATTTGCGAATGAAACGATGACAGAGGAAACAACTTCTTAATTCTATTAGTTTTGATATTAAAATTAAATTGTATTTATTTAAGAAAGTTAGAAACATCATTTTGAATAGAGTTATTTGTAAGTCATGAATAGTTTATAGATAAAATATCTATTTTTTATTTTTGTTTTTAGTTGTACGTTTACATTTTCATTTAATGAATCTCTTTGCTTATTTAGCAAAAAAAAAAAAAAACTATCTTGGCCGCATATTGAGTGTCGAGGGATTGTATGAAGTGAATCACGTATACAGGGAGGAAAACCAAAGGTAAAAGGGGGTAGGAAGCCATACAGTGATTCAGGCTCTGTACACATTGACAAATTGTTTGAGCGAGATAAAAAGGGGTGACGCATCCCCGATCGTAAAATAACTCATGGCTTAGACCTCCCTGTATTTGTGAATAGCTACCTTTGAATTTTCATGTCTCAATATCTATATGATATTCACGTTTCAAGTTTCTCTTAATTATTAGCAATTTTAAATTTAATAAATGTTTGCAAACAAAGATAATTTGGAACACGTATAACATTATACTACTAATTAAATTGAAGAATATAGACCAATTGTTACTTATTCACATTCATTTTATTATATATAATGTTATAGTACCTATTGTGGCCATCGCATAATCTATGTTTAATTGATTCGTCATCATTTATTTTTATATTATTTGGAAATTTTCTGTTTTGATAGTTGTTAGTTGTTCTTGTTTATTTAATTTTTGTATAGTAATTGTAGAAATCAAGTATAATGTACTTGAATTAATATGATACTTCTAACTTTATTTATTTTAGTGTGATGTGTGAACCATCTTGACTCAGCTTGGGGCCTTCTAAATTAAACCTTTTGGATTAAGTTACTTAATAGATGAATCCCACTTTATCCACTAAAATATCTGAAATTCTCGTTTATTTCTTTTTAAAAAATTAGTTTCCTCAAATTTTCCCTTAAAAATATATCAACAAAGTTCAATTGTCTAGCACTGCTAAAAGATTTAACACAAAATTTTATTCTTCAACGCGCTTTTTGGTTTTTTTTTTTTTAATTGCACATAATAATTGAATTACATTGATACACTTTTTGCATTTCTATGAAGTAACGTAATACGATATATTTCTGTGAAAGGAAAAAAAAATTCAAAAAAAATTTCTAGCAACAAAGCGTGGTCTGCCCTCATTTAATTTTTTCGGCTACAGATTTAGCGAAAACATGGTCATACTTCTTTCTATAAAAGAAGAAAAATGAAAAATACCTCATTCTCACAATCCAACAAAATTTTTTTGTATTTGGCAAGCGATCATTTAATTCCTGAATTAAAAAGTAAATTTCATATATATATATATATATATATATATATATATATATATATATTTGTGAGAAGGGCCAATGGCTTAAGGCTGCAAGAACTTTCCCATTCCAACTACCTTTACATAGACACTTCAATTACACACATCTATATGATCATTTCATCTTATTGAATATCAAGATGCCAAAAAAGATTGCAAATATAACATTCAATAAACGAGTATACGATTAACTCAAAGGTTTGAGAAAAATTCGATTTTTTTTTTTTTTGCCGATTACACAGAGGCCAAAGCCGCGCTCCTAGACTATGACTATTTTAAGGGATGTCAAACTCCATTTGTCTCCACCCAATAATGGATCCAGATGCATTGGAAAACCCTCGACTATATGACATCTCAACGGTTATTTCAGCCCCTCATTGATTAGTCAATTAGTGCATTGATTTGCTTCACAGTAAATATACCCAACCGAAACTGCAGATTTACTGCTCCAAAGAATAAAAATATTCCGTATAATACAATGTTTTCAAGATCCGACAAGCCCCTTGAGTCGAGCGTATGAAACAATAAGTATGAAAATCATGGCACAAATCAACCCTGTTACGATTACCACCTACAAAATAAATTAGATGAGAAAAGCTTACAAAAGTAAAATCATGATAACATTTTCGCTGTCAGAACAATGACATAAAAAGGTTCAGTGCTCTCACCCATTTGAACATGTAGCCATGATTATCATTCCAAGTATATGGGATGTTCATGCCAAATATTCCAGCTAGCAAAGAATAGATAGATAAGCATACAGTTCCAGAACTAAGAAAAAGCTCTAACTGCAATCACAGAGAAAAAGGAAGTATATGAATGGCGGAAACGGCAAAAACAATACAACAAAAACTATTTCTAATATGAAAAAGGAAAAAATAAAAAAAAAAAAAGGAGTACTTGAATGAGCTGATTTCGATGATTGTCAAGCTGCAATGAAGAAACAAACTAGTTACAATCATGATGCAAATCAGGAAACGATATAAATAAAACAGATCTCCACGCTACAAACTTTACCTGAATGTTTATGTAATCTTCGGTGTTATCAATATATTCACGGAGCTGCACATTTCAACATTAAGCATTAGGTCTGAAATAATAATGTTCCTCAAGAAAAAATAATTATCCTAGTAAAGAGTTTATATAATACAATTTGCCAAATCATTAATCTTCTTTTCTTTCTATTCAAGGGAAGCTCAAGTCATACAACATGTATTAAAAGATGTCACCCATGAAAATTGATCTTGCAATCTTCGCACTCAAAGCGAGGAGCATACTACTAGACCAAAGGCTCAGTGGTAAACCATTTATCTTCTGGTAATGCAGGATTGATAATGACACCTTCACATCTCTACAAACCAAAACTCATAAAGATTGCACATCTATATATGTTCAACCATAAATTACTTCTACATTTAATTTCAAAAGCTCCACAAATAAAGCATTAGCTAATTGTGAACAATAACAATTATATAATTTACAAGAACCATGAAATTTTGAAAATTGGCTTTTACATACCGTGGTCAATTTGTTCAGTGTACCATCAATTTGCATGAAGTAAGCCTGCAATATCAATATCAGCCGTCAGTCTTTAAGAATTTAAAGATGAATGGAACTGAAAGGACAAGGTAGGTAAATGTTGTCACCTCAAGCAACATTTCGAGCTCCTCAATATCATTCTCATCGCCGTGAACTGTTGCAATACTTGCCCTACTAGCTCTCGATATCTTTGAGCCTATAGTGGGTGAGGCAAGAAACCAACTGGCAGCACCTGAGACGCTCACTGGTGAAGATGCACCAGCCAACTTTCTGGACAAGTAAAGATCAGCCATGTCATCATCATCATCTAGAAGTTGTTCAAGCTCATCCCCGACCTGCAATAAGCCCAAAATACAATCATTCCGAGTTGAATTCGTGCTCATGCAGAAGCTGATTTAAAATTAATTTGAGTGATGTATTCCTTTGGCTCAAAAATAAAATACATATAACCAAGTTATGTAGTAACTAATTTTTAAGAGATCAGAGCCAACTTCAGATGAACAAGTTAAAATGTTATTTTTTAATATTCTCAATTGACCCCAAAGATCAAGCAACTCAAATCGTAATCAGTTCAATTCAAACCAAATATTAACTAAATTGAACATGCAGCTATTCATAGACAGTTGAGGGTCCGTTTCATCTCAATGATATTTACTTCTCCAAAGATCGCTATTTAAAAATATGCAGCCATAATTGTTCTATCCCCAGGAAAACTGTAGAAAGATGGCATTTGAAGATATGGCCACAGAAACAGATTTAATACCAAGAAATTGCAGATTGGAAGTCTTTAACACAAATAAGGAAGGGAAAAAGCCATAACCTTTTGCACGCGTGCTGTCAATCTTGTCATTTGAGACTTCAATTTACGAACTCGATCCAAGTTACGACTACTAATCTGTGAATACAGTCACTACAGAAGTATCAGCATGAATTAGCTATAACGGTTCAATCTGCCTTCACTTCAAAGATACAAAACCAATATTATCTGGTAGTGTGATAACAACAAAAATTCATCCAAGAAACAGGTGATTAGGGAAAAAAGGAAGGCAAAGATCCTACATAAAGGCAGGAGAGAAGTTCTGCTAACACATGATTTAGCTGAGCGCTTCCATCTAATACTTCCATAGATCAACTGAATCGACAAAGATTTAAAGGATGGTACAAGTTCTTTTACTGACATTGTAAAGTAAAACCCGAAGTTTCTATAATGCCAAAGCATTTGTGCTACTCATTGTAACAGAAAATTGAATGAAAGAACAAAAGTGAAAACATAAATATAGGTTCCGCTGATTAGTACTGAAGGCTAATTCCTGCAAATTTGTCTACGATTGCCTAATTGGAACTAAAGAGAGCCAGAAAAATGGACATATAGACATGCCTGCATGCAAACACATGCACAATAGATATATAGGGCAGAGAGAGAGGACAGTATAAATTGTTTGTCATCATAACCGTTATCAGCATAATAAAATGATGGGATTGAGAAAATGTGTACCTTAGAGGTAAGCATATCTAAAGCGGGGTAAACAGCAGTCTCCAATTCTATTGTGCGAGCAGCAAGGAAACTACAGATGGCTTCCAGAGCCACCTCCAATGCCCTGAATTCAAATGGGGATTCTGTATTGCATACACAGATAATCAAAATATTTGTAGTAGCTCAGGACTTACAATAACAAAGAATGCACAGAAGGTGAGAGGAGAAAGTTTGAAAGAGAAGAAACAAAGAAATAAATTCCACATGATAGAAAGAACTAAGGCTCTTGGAGAAAGGAAAATTAGGATTACTCCTTAGTCAACTTTTTATTGACAATTAAAATTTTATTTACTTCTCAAAAAAATAATCACAAAATCACCAAGGCTGTCAACATACCATCTTCTTCACCCATGTCAATGTCATGCTGTGCGACCAACTCTTTTCCATCTCCTTGCTCTTCACGATTTGCATTGACTGGTTTAAGTCGCCGTCGAAGTTCCTCAACTACTGGTGTAACATTATCATCTAGTGGATCTCGAAGCAAAACCTGTTCCATGAATTATTGTGAGACCTCATCAACTGTGGCCCGAAATAATTCAATGATGCTACCCAAACCACACAAAGTTCATATACAAATCCACTAAAATCCCAGATAAGTAGAAAGAAAACCACCATCAGTGACTAGAAATGTCAAGATAACTTATCAAGCCACGATGAAAATTTTAAAGGAAGACTGTCTAAGTATCAGAATAAAAGATATGGTCATTGGATGCATTTATCTAGCTAGTAGTCTCAAAAGAAGTCATCCAAGCACAAACCATACAAGTGCGTCCTTAATTTTTAATAGGTCAGGAAGTAGTACTGACACAGGACCCAAAAGAATATGATATAGTGAGTTGATATAAAAGATATTGCGTGATATATACCTTTTTCTCGAATTTCATTTCTAATTTAAGTGACTTTAAAGGCTTGCCCTCAACAATCTCCTCTTTCTTTTTCATCTGAGATTGGAAAAATCTCATGCTCAACTTTGGAAAGCAACAGTGTGTAAGTAATGCTGTGCAAAGCACAAGAAGTAATATATCCAGCTTTGGACAAAGTCAAATCACTTCATTACAGTTGTAGGTCAATGCACATGGTGAAAACCAAGATGCAAAGATAATAAATTCTATTTCACTATCTACAAACTATTATTGAGAGTAAAAGACATGTCACTAAAGAATACAAGTAACTTAATCCATAAGTCAACTTTTTAATTGTATTCAAAGTATTCAGATCATTTTTCAATTCCAATTTAACAACATCATACTTTTAAATACCAAACTTTGAACATATATGTATTCCACTAGAGACGTAATCAAGCTGCCATGAGAAGAAACATATTGACAGTAGATGCTCATAAGTCATGATTCACAAAGAGTCAACAAAGGTCAAAATTAAAAATTCATAAAACATAACAAAGATAGAATGAATCAAATAGAGAAAAGCTTACCTCTTCAGCTGTAATAATAGCCTTGATATGCTGTCATTACCCAAAACACAAACACAGATAACACTTGTGAGCTAAACAAATTTAGTTAAAGAAAATCAAGATACCTACTGAAAAATCAAATCATAAACTTTCAGATTTAATTTATTAAAGAAAAAAACTTTTACTTAACCTTTTTATCAATATGAAGCTTAACAAAAGAATTCCTTTGTTACCAATTCATAAAACTAAACTTAATTGTATAATTTCGAACTTAAACCCGACTTTGAATGAAAAAGAGAAATCACCATTAACCATATTGCATTAAACTAAAGAAGATAAAGATAATCTCTAATAATCCACCATAAAAGAAACCAATTTTATCCGATTTCAAGTACCCAAACACTTCCTTGACTCGAAAGTAAAATATTTTCACAAACTTAATTTAAAAATACAAAAATAAATTTCTCCCATTAAAAGGGGATTACAAAAACTAAAATCTTTACCTCTAAATTGAGAGGAAAAAGCTTTACTTAACCCACAAATCAAATCTTTTCAACAAAACCCAAATAAAAGAACATCTGATTTTATTTTCCTTTACCTCTATTTTGAGAACAATGGTATGCTCAAGGACTAAAATTTACTATTAGTTCACCAAAAAGACACAAACTTTAATCCAATTCCAAGCACCTAAAAGCTACCTGAACCCCAAAAGAATCAAATATTTTTCACCAAAATCCAATTAAAATAACAAAAACAAAAAGGAAATTTCCAATTTTTTTCCATATAAATGTGAAAAATTTAACATTCTTTATTTTCTTTTATCTGTAAATTGAGAACAATAGCATGCTCAATGATAAAAATTTGTTACAATTTCACCACAAAGAACCAAACTTTAATCCAATTTCAAGATCCCAAAGCCACCTAAACCCAAAAAATCAAATTGTATTCACCAAAAAAATTAAAAATAAAATATCCCATACATTAAAAATTAAATTTTAAGCTTACACAAAAACCAAAATTGTGTGATTTTTCTGGGTAACGTTATACCTCTAAGTTGAGAACAATGGCGCGTTCACGGCCGAGGATGGTGGAGGGATAGGAGAGTAGAGGGTCGAGGATGCGGAGATCGCGCGCGTGGTGCATGATCGCATACTTGTCGACGTCGAGAACTGTTTCTTGACCCGACCCATCCATTAGGATCCAGCTCCGTGACCCGCCACCCTTCTTCTTCACTCCACCTGTGCCCGTGCCCGTACCCGTACCCGGTTCCGACGGCACCATGTACCCGTCTTCTCGACCCATCTTCACCAATCATATCCTTCTCAACTATCCAAAACCTTTATTTGTTCGATTTATACATATATGTGTGTGTGTATGTGCGTGTTTTTGGTGTGTAAAGGGACAAGGAAACCCTAGAATTAGGGTTATTGAGAAAGGAAGAAATGCAAGGGGATCACATGGCTATATATGTGTATCATGCATGAATATGTTTGTGTCTTTATTTGTGTGTGTTTGTATGGAGGTGAGAGAGGGAGAAAAGTTGAGCTAAAGAAAAGGCAGTCAGAATAGCATATAGAATCTTTGACTCGGGTAAAAATGGTCGCGTAATCAAATATTTTAATTTGAATTTATTATTATTATAGTAAAATAATATATATATATATATATATATATATATATATATATTTTGAATGGGATCTCACAATTTTAAATTGTATATGTTATACCATTATGATTAAATCAATAGTTAATAATTTTAAATTTCACTCTTAATTTCAACATTCGTACATAACAAAATAACATTTAAACAAAACCTGATAGTTATAAATTATTCATATTATATTATCATAATTACATCAATAGTGAATAAAGTTTAGATCTAATTCACAAGGTGTGAACATAGTGAACACATCCATTCCTGTAGAACGGGTAGGATGTTCTTTTTTCTTTTTAATGAATGCTTTTCACTTTTTCTCCCTTTTTTCTTTTTCACTTAACACAAATTGATATGTTTAATGACAAATATCGTGTTGGTTCCACATCATAGTTACAAACTTTAAGTTAGACGATGATAGATTTATTATAAGACTATAAATTTAATAGTTTGGTAATGAATTCAAAAAACAATAATACGCGTTTAACACATTCTTGATGTTAATCACAAGTATAATAGATTAGACTCAAGAGTAAGTAGTACAAATTGGCCACTAGCCGTTTGGTTCATTAGTATGATTCTAATTTTGAATGCGAGAAGTTTAAAGATTAAATTTCATGTGTAATATTTTAAGTGATATAAATGACTTAAATCTTCTTTAGATAAAAAAAGTAGTACAAATTGATTTTCAAAAAAACAATTTGTATTCAAACTCAGACACCAAAAATTTCCAATATCGGCTTAAAAGGTTTGATTACATACTTGAGCTCGAACTTTCGCGTTTTCCTTCGTCAAATTATGCTCGAACTTGTTTCTCCTTTATTGTTCTTTTTAACACGAAGTGATATCTAAACTAGTATAGATTCGAACTCGATTTCATACCGAGGTTAAAAGGTTTGATTACATGCATGGGCAGATTTATTTGGGAGCTAGTGGGACTGCAGCTAGTGGCTAATGCATAAAGGAGTTCCCGCTAGCATGAGAAAATTTTAAAAATTTTATGTATATTTAATTAAAAAAAATTATACACATATAATTGAAAAATTATATGTTTTAATTCTTACTAAAAAACTAAATTCCTTAACCCACCCTTAATTGTTGCTCCTATTGGCTCTAAGAAGGGAATTATTAAAGAACAAGTTAAACTTACATGTATTTTTAAAATAATTATAAATAAAAAATTAATTTAATCTTCACTAAAATATTTATCTATATATATAAATATTTAATTATGTATTTTTAATTTCACCTAAAATTGTGTCTTTTAGCATGGGATACACGACAAACAGCATCCAGAGGAAAGAAGGAAAAGAATAAAACCTTTTGGCATCTCCTTTTTGGGTACCTTATATATGTGGAGGATATGACGTTGGTTGACATATAACACCTCCAAATACACCCCTATTTTAGTCTTGACATATAACACCTCCAAATACACTCCTAGTTTAGTCTTTTCGTAGTAAGAATTCTTTCATAACCTTAAATTCAACAATTTTAAATTGATAATTCAATTATAATAAAATAAGCTTGATTGTTCAAACTGTTTGAGTCAAATTTACATCAAACCAACATCATGAGCGTTGACCAACAAAAAAAAAAACATCATGAGCGGATCCTTGCTCCACAAATAGCTACATATTTAGATTTGCCCATCACACAAAGCAATATAAGCATATATGCCTTCACCACAAACGAGCATATATCATCTAATTTACAAACCATTCCAACAAGTAAGAATAAGGAATATGATACCACTTCACAGGAACCACAGATAAACAGATCGAATTCTGACATATCCAAATCATTACTAAAACAAATACTTCACCATTGTCAAGTGATCAAAGGTAACATTTCATGTTCAAGTGGGGAGTAACTAATAACAACATCACAAAAATTTTAAGATTTTGCCAACACAGTGGGTTTCCAATCAACTCTCCTGTTAGAAGTTAGCTAATCTAGCATAGACAACTCAATTTGAAGTTGCACTCATCAGATTCGTAAAAGAATTAATGTCAGATTCAACGGAAGTGGATGCACCATGTTCCTGCATAAATGATTCAGAATTGAATCGTGCAATAAAAGCTTGTGTCTCGGAGGACCATAACTTTTGATCAGTCATTCACGATCAAATTCATCCTCAGTTAAAACTCCCATAACCATGTCATATAATGAGGCAGTGCTTTACTAACAAAGAAGCGTTTGCCCTTACCTTTGTGAAATTCAATGCCAAAAGCAGATTTCTCAGAGATATGATTGTCGTTAAGCCACCGAGGAGGTTGAATAGAGACCAACTTGTGTTATACATAGCGCAGAGGTATCTTGGAGGCATTGATTAGAGTAGTGAGAAACAACCCCAGTACGAAAAGAACAATATAAACGAGGAACATTCAAGTGGCCAGTCAAGTCACAAAAAAAAAAAAAAGTGGCCAGTCAAGGAGTGTAAGCCATGAGGGCTAGAGTCTTACTGAGACTGTTAGAGCAGAGACAGTCAAGAGTGTTAGAGGAATGAGGGCCAAAGAGTGGCAAAATCTCACTTGTAGTTAAGGAACCGAGTGGTCAAGGGGCAAGGACAATGGTTATGGCCGAATTTGAAGATTGGTCGTAGCACGCTGTGAAGATCAATCAGAAGCAGAAGTAGTATAGTGTGAAGATTAAATGACATGAGCGCTGGTAGTATGGAGTGAGAATCAAACACAAGTGGTGGTAGCAGAGTGTAAGGATCAGAGATAAGTGATGCTATCATATTTTGATAATCAAACAGAGGCGGTGATAGCATTTGTGAGATTAAGCAGACTCGGTGGTAGCATGATGTGAGGGAAATGCTAACAAAATGGTAGCTCTAACACCATATTAACGGAATACAAGAGAGAAGAGAGAAAAGAGAAAAGAGATAAAGAAGAAAAGATAGGAGAAAGTATGTCTATATATCAAGAGCAGAGACCATAGTTTAACAATTGTAAAAGGAAAAGAAAGATGTAAAGTTGAAACTTAGCGTTCAACTTCAAACATGTAAATGTATTCAAGCACTATTCAAGCATTAGTTGCCACCCTTGTAAGTCCAAGATTTCTACCTACAAGGTCTAATCACTAGCTATAACGATAGGAAATGATCAGAGAATCTGCATAAGTCGAACATTACCAGGAAGGTAGACATTAGAACAAAGGGAGCGGCAGTTTAGGTAGAAGGTAAGGCAACACTGCTTTGCGCCCCAATATATCATCCTCACCAAACCTCATATGTGTCTCCACCATGTTGCTCACAAAATTGTAACAGACCATCTTATCTGAAGCCGTCAAGAATATTCGCTCTTGGTCTAATGCATGAATGGAAAAATCGAGTCCGTCATCTCCTGAGAATGCTGGCTTTAACTCAACATGGGGAATTTCCGTCACAAATTTCCATTGACCTTGTTCGAGACTCCACAACAAAATCATATTATCACTACAAAGTGAAGCACACTGAAGCATGCCCTGGTACTCACCCAAACATAATGAGTAAATCGATTGGTTGTAATCAGGGTGCTTTACGAATTCAACAGTCTCCTTCTCAATGTCACAACACACAATCTCAGAATGCCCATCGATCCAGTATAGAGAATTTCCAATCTGAATTGTAGGTCTTTCCGTCAGGTACCGAGCAACGGGACTAATTGTACGGCAACTTTCAGAACACTGATATTGATACCTGCAGGTTCTCCAACAACTTAACAAAGATGAGTATATATGAACCCCTGTGAAGCATTCCTCTCCAACAAGGTCTGAAGTCAATGGCATTTTTACCACCTGGTAATGGCCGGTTTCTTTATCAACCAGAAAAGCAGTTCGTGAGTATTTAGGCGATGATTCAGGTGGCATAGGAAGCCAACAGTGTTTCCTTGTGATTGGATTGCAAACGTAGTATCCATCAATTTGATGATCCTCACCTTGGGCAATGTTCCACGGAGAATGATCTGTTATACGAGTGCAAAGAAGCAGGCCATGCCGACATTCTTGGATGTGAAAATTTTGGGGAACAATTTCGATATTGTTCAATGCATTTAATCCCCTGTTTTTCAACTCATCTCCATGAAGTATGTTAGACCATTTCGACATGGGAATGAACTTAACTTGAAATATGATCCTCCTACCATTAATTATACTCCTGGTTTTGTCTGAATAATCATGGTAAAATATTCCAGCCAAAACATCTGCTTCTTTGTTACCTTTCTTTATCAATTGAAGCAAGAAATCAGCAGAGTTGACGGGATTAGCGAACTGCTTGCTCACACACCTGAGCACAGATATCTCCCTCCAGGATGCTCTACACATAATCTCACCTATTAGATCATCATCGATATTAAGCCGAGCTATTTCACCGCACTGAATCTCAGCCTCAGGCTCAATGTTAGGCTTCTCTATGTCTATATAGTTTTCATCCTCAATGTTAAGCTTTCTCTGATTTCGTTCATCAGTGGACAAACCAACCGAATCATGTTTGATCTCTTGTTCGCGGACTGAGTTCGCGAGGCCTTCATGTTCCCTTCCAGTTTCTCGACAATCAAGCTCAAGGAGATCTCCATCAACCCTTGAACTTTTCAGCGGGCCAGAGGAATCCACAGGAGGCATGTTGACAAGTTGAAATCGGTATTACAGTGGGTGAGAAGGATAAACGAAGCCGTGATATGACTGGAGTCTGTAAAACTCCTAGTCCCAATTGAATATATTTCCGAAGTTCTAACTAACAACGTGTCGGTACCCGCCAAAATCTGATAAACCCAAATTCGAACCCGATTACAATATCTTTTACTGAACCAGAACCCGATTATCCAGAATAATTGGGCGTAAAACGTCTGTCATCCGTCAAATCCCAGGCTCAACCCTGGACATGGGTATGGTAGGGGCAGAAGGAATTTTCGGTGGAACAGTGAAATGCGTAGAGAACGAAAAGAAATCAGAGAGGACAGCTAGGGGAAGCGAAAGGGAACTCGACGGTTGTATATATTACAAAACCCACGGGTATCTGAACCGACCCGATAATGTAAAAAATAGATTAGAAATTCATTTGAATTGAAAAAAATTAGATAGACCTACACAATTTCTCCTCTGATCTTCTTGATCTTATTTTTCTTCCATCTCCTGTGACTTGAGCTTCTGCATCTTCTTTCTGAAATTTTCCTTTGAAATGATTTTTTCCTTCATAAATGTCAGAAAAATGTACTTGTTAAAAAAAAATGCGAGAAGAAGGTATGGATGCAGCACTCTGATGTGGAGAGTAAACGTGGAGGTTAGGATGGGGACTCAAAGTTGGGAATGTAAAAAGGGGAAATAGGGAAAAGAACAGAAGAAGAAAGATGCGAGGTTACTCTCATTTCTCAATTTCGTGAATGTGACTTATTACACCGGTTTATAAACTACATATTAACATTTTATCTTTTTGTTGATGTGGGACATTATCATTTCCGAGTTGAGGACTTGACATCCTCGAGGCATGAAACATAGAATTCTAGTGGTTGTTTATATGAATTCAAGAAATAAGCTCACACTGATATTTTACACATAGTATTTAACTTCTGCATCATACTAATAATTAGTTTTAAATATCATTTATCATATTTGGCTCCATACTGGTAACAAGTTTTAAGATTGATGTTGTAAGTTTAATCAATAACTAATTCCAAATCAATTGACCTAAACTCGTACACTTATAATCACTCAAACCAACTAATTATTTAAACGCACAACATCGCTTACAAATCACAAATTTAATATTTCTCTAATTAATTTGAGACATTAAACATCTCATAATTACCTTGCTGTTAGTCATAATTCTTAAATAACTTTATCACTTTTGAATTTTTTCAGAAAAACTTTGACTTGAATAGTCTTAATTTTTTTCTAATAGTTGAAAAATAACCCTTTCATGTCAAAACAAAGAATGTAGGCATAAAGATGAAAAAAAAAAAAAAAAAACTAGAACCACTTTCTATCACCTGGAAGATCATTGTCGATGTCCTAACTTAATTAATACAATTGTCACCACAACCCTATTATCTCTCCAATAAATTTTATCAAACTAAATTGAGTATATCTAGTTGTCAGTAAATAAGGGGAGGAGGCAGGAGTAGCCATGTATGTAGATGAAGAAAAGGAATGAAGTTGACTGGCATATATATGGTATTCTTTTTTCTTCTAATTTCTTCACTTCTTCTTGTTGTTCTAATTCTCTCTTTTTTCGTGTACTTTAACTTTGATGAAGTTTAAGATTAGCAACTGAAACACGCAAAAACTGAATCCCCACTAGAACTCCCATAAGGCCAACTTAGATAGCAATCTCTATTTTCTTTTTCTATTGTAGGGAGTGAATTTTTTTTTTTTTTTACTAAATCAGCAGTTTGTATTTCTTAAAAAAGAAAAGATACAAAAGAGGTTCAAAGACCAATTATATCAGATCAAGAAATTGCAAAAAACAAAAAAACTAGCAAAGAGAAATTACATTGAAGCACGGCTAGCAAATGAATTTGGTTCTCTCGATCTTAAAAAAGCTCCCTATTCTTGTTTTACTACAAATTATAATATTTTAGCTAGACATTGTTGTTTATAACTTTCTTAAATTTTTAAATTTTAGCGTTTCAATCTGAAAATATGACAATCACATTCTATCAAATGGTTATATTGCTAACGATCATAGTCTTCCCAACCTAAACTAGTTCATTTATCATTTCTCCCAAATAAATAGAACTCTAACAAAACATATTCAAATAAAAGTATAGTAATTAAATTTTGTGGCTTAATTATAATTAAAAAAATATAACAAATGTATTACCATAAAAATGGTAATTCTAAAGTAAAATAGTATTTCTAATTCAATTGTTATTCTTTTGTATTACTTAATCAATACAAACCACAAAAATGCCCACAAACTAGAGGTTCAAGACGCTTCAAAGCCCTCTAACCACCCACCACAAAAGATAAAAAACTAAAAAAGTAAGCTGCATCACAGGTCTTTAAACTTTTACGATGTTTCAAATTATCCACTATTGTTTTTGTGTCAAATTGCTTATTGAACAAATTTATTTTGTATGGTTTAACCCATTCTATTAGTCTTTCTATTTAGTTTTAATGGATTTTAATTTTTAGCTAGGCAAAATAGTCATTTGCAAACTATTTTTATAATATAAAATAGTATAAATTGCGAGACGACCCACTAAACTTGCAAAAAGTTTCAAATAAGCATGAACATCATTCCCTAAACAAAATTTTTACCTTATTTTACCCACTCTAGTAGTTTTTTCCATTAGTTTTAATAGATTTCTAATTTTAGTTGGATATAAATGCATTTGCAACACCATTTAAAAGAAGCCAATTTTTTTTTTTTGCCTATACACACACTAACAATATTGCTTGAGAGTTTTTTCTTGATGTTTTTACTAAACAATCAACGACTGGACACTTGATCATTAATTTTAAACAATTTTACACTAACCAAAAAATTTACGATCTGAACAGACAAATGACATTTTTGCTCAACTAAGAATAAAAACGTGTTAAAATCAATTGGAAAACTAATGAAGTGGGCACATGAAAAAAAGAATTTGTTTAGTGATGATTTGAAATGAAAAAATAATATTTTAGTGGGTGGTTTGAAACTTTATACAACTTTTAGTGACATGTTACACAATTTATCTTATTTTACAACATAGAGTTGAAATATAAATTATAATTTTAACCAACTAAAAATGAAAGTCCATTAAAAGTAATAGGAAAAACAAATGAAGTAGGTAGAATCATAGTTCGCGAATCGTGAATCGTATTGTGAATCGAAATTCTATTTTTTTGAATCATGAATCGTATCGATTCGGTCACAACTTTAAAATTAGATAATAATTAATATATTATGTTTCCATTAACAGTTTTAAATATTAAAAGATAATTCTTTAATGGTAAATGCCAAAGTCTTAAGATAAAAGAACATAAAAAAATCAAATAAGTAATAGTTAGTGGCAAAGTAAAGAACATAAAAAAATCAAATAAAGTTTAATATTTAATGATGCCAAGACAATAAAAAAAAATCAAATAAAGTTTGATATTTAATAATGCTGTTGCAGGCCATAAAAAAACAATAAAAAGATAGTTGTAAAGACAATAAAAAAACAATAAAGACCATAAACCAACATAAAAACAATAAAGAGTAAAAACCACAAACAATAAAAAAACATAAAAAGCATTATCAGACGGATAGCCACTAAAGTTTCTTGGTCAGCGAAATAAGACCATAGACCAAAGTACCAAACTCGTCAACACTATAAACAAAGACAACTCACCAACACTTGATCGCGAAGACTTTTGATCGGCGAAGACAACTCCTGGATCGACGAAGACAGCTCTTGTTTCAGACTTCAGTCGAATGAGATGAGTAGCGTTTTCTCTCTCTTCGGGTTTTAGGGCTTTTAATTTTTGACTTTTGAATGTTTTGATTTTGTATTATAATTAAAAATTGATGTTAAATCTAAATAGGCTTTTCTTTTTATTTTGTTTGTTGAAATATGCTCTCTTTTTTATTGATAATGGGTAAAAATTGATGTGGGTTTTCTTTTCTTTTTTTGATTTTTGGACCTTTTTTTTTATCCGAATTGTTCACGATTTGGCGAATCGTCCGATTTACTCCGATTCACTATGATTCGCTTAACAATTCATCTTAATTAACGATTCACTAGTTGATTCGAATCGTTTTTAGCCTGAATCGAATCGAATCGTATGATTCGAATCGCGAATTGTACGATTACGATAACTATGGGTAGAATTAAACAAAAAATATATGGAGTGGGCGATTTAAGCAAGAAAAAATTTGGATTGATGATTTAAAATATTGAATAAGTTTAATAACTAGTCACGCAATTTACCTACATAAAAACCAAAAACCAAAACGTTTTTCAATAAGGCCTCTCCTTCTCGCCTTTCTTCTCTCATCATCTTCCCCTCCTTCTGTGACAACCACCCTCCTCCCCAGTGGTGGAGCCACTTTTTGCCCTGGGCAAAGGGTGGCCTTTATATACAATGAAGTTGCTGAAAATTAAAACATTAATGTGTTATATTACATGCATAATGAGGTTGCTAATTATATATATATTTTTGTTGCTATGTTGCTTCACATATATATTGCTTTCCCTTTTCCCTTGCCACTTCTTCTTTCCTCTATTGGCAAGCAAGAGTCTTTGGCCAGATTCGGCAAGCAACTGCAATGGAATAGCAAGGCAAGAGTGCAAGAGTTTTTAAGGAGTTGATTGAAGAGTTTAATGGAGTTTAAAATTTGGGGGTACGTGTAGTGAGACTAAGGCATTGCCTTAGCTTTTTTTTTTTTTTTCAAGTGCTCATTATAGGTACAAATAAACAAGGTAGCCAAACATGGCTACTATATATACGTGCAGCAGGAACTGTGTCCAAATGTACATTTCTCATAGGATTTTACAAGTAAAAAATGGCTAATTAATAAATTCGCAACAAAACTCACATCGAAGTTGAAAGAACAAAAAAGAAACAGTCTTGATGACCAATGTCCAAAAGGCCAAAGAAAGAAGACTAATGTCTAAAGTCAAAGAAAAAATAACTAATGTCTGAAGACCCAATGTCTGAATGGTCAAAAAACAAGAGGATGAAAAACAATTACATCAATTCCAAATTCAAGGCTTAGCAAAGAACACCAAAAAAAAAACTCCAAGAACACTAAATTAAGCCAAATCTAGTATGTTAAAAAACACCAATAACACCAAGAACATCTTTCTTCACGTCATTTCTAATCTTTCAACTTGGACTCTATTACTATGTTAAACAAAAACAAAAGAAAAGTCAAAAATATAAATACGTGGAAGCAAACAGTAGGAGCCACCATTACGGGAGCTTTAAACAAGATAGAATAACCAAAACGACTATATTGTAATTATTCAATCTTCCAAAGTATAATAGAAAGGCCTATCTATAGGCTACAAACTTGTGGAATAAGAATACAAAGCTTGACTCATAAGAAACGTAATCAAATAAAAAAACCTGGAATTTCCTTGTATTTAGCTTAAATTCCTGAACTCTAATTTACTTCAACACTACTCGTTAGCTATAAGGATTGAACAATAAATATTAAAGACTCTGCAAGAAGCCAGAGATTAGAACACAGGGAGTGGCATTTTAGGGAGAAGATAAGGCATTACTGCTTTGTACCCAAATATAAGATCCTCATCATAACTCATATGCGTCTCTTCCATGTTGCTCACAAAATTGTAGCAGACGATCTTCCCTGAATTCTTCAAGAATATTCGCTCTTGATCCAACGCATGAAGCTCAAAATTGTCTCCTGAAAGAGTCATAAAAAGATGTAATGGTCCTAGCAGAACCTGAAAACAATGAATTTCCTTGAGGAATTTCCATCCACCATTTTCGAGCCTCCACAACAGAATTGTAGTGTCATCACACTGTAAAGCATAGTGAAGCATGCCTTGGTACTCACCTATACATAATGATCTAACCCACGATGACTGGGAGAAATCAGGGTGGTTTATGAATTCAATCATCTCTTTCTCAATGTTACAACACACAATCTTTATATATCTAACGCTATTTTTGGTTTCGCTACGGCGGCCAAAATGACGTTCATCGATCCGATAAAGTGAATTTCCAATCTCAACTGTTGGTCTCTCCATCACGTAATTACGAAAGATAGCAATAAAAGGACGACGACTATCAAAACAGTACTGATCATGATAAACAACCCTGTACTTTCGAGTTCTCCAACAACGTAACAAAGATGAGTACACCTCAACATCTGTGAAGCTTTCTTGATCTCCATCAGGGTTTTCTGAATGATGATAAGTTGATGGTATTTTTACGACCTGGTAATGACCATTTTCTTTGTCAACCATGAAAGTAGTTTGCCAGTAGTTATGCGATGATTCAGGTGGCATAGGAAGCCAAGAGTCTTTCCTTGTGATGGGATTGCAAACGTAGTATCCATCAATTTGATGATTTTGATCAGCTTCGGTTGTAAAACGATAAACCTTACAAGTACAAAGAAGCAGGCCATGCTGACATTCCTGGATTTCGAAATCCAGGGGAAGACATTGCGTAATTTTCAATGCATTTAATCCACTATTTTTCAGCTCATCTACATGAAGTTTGTTAGACCATTTTGACATGGGAATGAACCTAGCTTGATAGGTAATCTTATTATCATTAGTTAGCCTCTTGACATGATAAAAAATTCCAGCCAAAAGATTTGGTTCTTTGTTACCTTTCTTTCTCAACTGCAGCAAGAAATCAGCAGCACAGGTGGGATTAGCAAACTGCTTGCTCACACACTTGAGCACAGATATCTCCCTCCAGGATGCTCTACACATAATCTCACCTATTACCTCATTATCGATATTAAGCTGATTAGATACTTCACAAGACTGAATCTGATCAGGCTCGGGCTCATTATTAGGCTTCTCTATGGCTATATAATTTTCGCCCTTGCCCTCCAAGTACATAAGAGGGTTGTTAAGCTTTCTCTGATCTCCTTCATCAATAGACAGTAAACCAATTGAATTATGTTTGATCTCTCGCCCATGGTCGGAGTTGGCTAGACCTTTCTGTTGCCTCCACAGAATTAACCTTCGTAGCCAGAGTTGGCTAAACCTTTCTCTTGACTTCCGAGAACTCTTGACCTTTTTAGCCGGCCGCGGAACTTTTGACTTTTTTAGCCGGCGGCGAAGAAGAAGATCCCCAGGAGGCATGTTGAAAAATTGGATATCACCGTGAGTGAGAAAGATGTGAAGTGCAATTACTTTCCCCCTTCTCAATATATATATAACTGCAAGCTATGAGACTCCTATGCCCAATTGAATACGTTTTCGAAGTTTGTGGTCGAATGTGAGTGCTATACTGATAATAGATAATTACTTCTTCTAAAGATAATACATTTAACCATTTCAAGATTTAAAAATCAAACACCAGCAACTCAAAAGAAACCATGAAGGATAGGCTATGTAATATATTTCATAAGGCAAAATATTGTTTTTCCCTAGAGAACTTATCTATAACAAGCCACTCATGAATTGCCGAGATTTATTTTTGAACTTTATACATAAATAGTTATTTTTTAGAGAATAGCATTTTCTCCCACGAGTTTAGCGCCAAATGCCAAATTCCTCCGCGATGTTTTAGTTTTGCCCAGATTTCCCATGACCTCAAATTCTATCAAACAAAACTTTAAATTAAGTTAATAGACATGTTGGCCTTTTAATTTTTTTTATTGAGCTATTTAATACTATTTAATTGGCTTTAATTTTGTAATTTTTTTACGTTTTTAAAACGTTAGCTCATTACAAAAAAAAGTTATACGTTGAGTTAAAAATAAAAAATCGGATTTTATTGGATATAAATATCCACATCTATTTTGTTGTCCCTTAATTAAAACCTAAGAGGGAAAAGGGGGGGGAGGGGGGGTGAATTAGGTTATATGGGCAATACTACTACTTTTTTGATGAGACAATATACAAGCAATGATTAATAAAAAAACAACCTTAATAAAAAATGCAGTCTAGCAATAAAAATTATAAGTGAGGCAATTTATCAAACACTTAGTGTGTAGAAAATCATGCAAAGAGAGAGTTGAGAGAAAGAGATTGCAAATCGCGATTTAGCGTGGTTCGACCCCCGCCTAAGTCCATGACCTAAGTTCCTCGCTTAGGATTTTAACAATCTTCACTATGGTGACTCTTCAAATGTTGGTGAGTCCACAAACCAATTACAACAGTAGTTCAAGCTTTTACAATAGAAAATTCCTACTCAATACAAAGCTTCAACCTCAACACCTTTGACAATGAATTCATTCATTTCAAAGTATTTAACTCTCTCTTTTGATAAGTGTTTGAGATCAACAATAAAAGCCCTCTTTTAGAATAGATGGATACAATGAATGCTTCTCTCAATATTGTTCACAAATTCTTGCTCAAGTATTGCACAATGATGATTCAAAGATGAATATAGTGTTAGAAAACAAGAGTAATTGCTTTGAAAGTTTGCAGTTGAAAGTCATTAATAGAGGCTGAAATGTGTGCATTTAATGCTCTCCAACGTTCATAAAATGACTCTATTTTAAAATAGCATTTTGGCTCGACCGGTCGACCCCTGCTCCACCGGTCGACCGGTCAGGGGGACCTCGTTCGGTGGAGAAGCCTCGGGCGGAAGACCCATGCTCTACCAGTCGACCGGTTCCCCTAAGGTCGTCCAGTTTGCTCAGAAGGTGCAAGGACTTGGGGTTTTTTTATGCTTCTTTTATAAAATATTTTGTAACATCTTTTTCAAAGATAGATGAATATTTTCACAAACACTTTTAGGAATCATTATTGAGCATATACCATATGCAAGACCCAAACTCCGGTCAAGTCTCAACCAGTACCCCTTATGACTTCCGTCTTCATCCTTATAGCTCTATCGTTATTTCTTCGATTCTTTGTCTTTTCTTGAGTTGATGGATGATCTTCTTTCTTCTATAGTTTGATGAACTTGTAATTCGGAGTCAACTTTGATTTATCTCATTCATGCACACTTAAACAAGCTCATTAGGCATAACCGTGGTTTATTATCATCAAAACCAAGATTAGAAGCCATTTAGACTAACACATTTATTATGTGTGGATTGAAGTGAATCTATTTTTTTTCTAATCGCGCATAACACCAAATTTTTACAGTAAGCTCGTTTTTTTCTTTTATTTTTGTGGATTAATTCCCAATTTAGTCCTTTATCTTTATCATATTTTATGAAGTGATTCTTACCTTTAAAAATGTAATATTATAGTTTTTTTTTTATCTTTTGTATATGTGATATCGTTAATCTTTTTTCAACTTTTCGTTTAAAATTTGACTACATTCGCACATGGTTGGCAATTGTGGTAGTAATTTTCTCCAAACTTTAGGGGTAAACTCATCTTTTGATTCTATTTTTCTTTTTTTCTCTAATCAACAAATCCGCAACAAAACTTACACCGAAATTGAAAAAACAAAAAAGAAGCAGTCTTAAAGACCAATGTCTAAAAGGCCAAAGAAAGAAGACCAATTCCTAAAAGTCAAAAAAAGAAGAACTAATGTCCTAACACTCAATGCCCGAAGGCCCAAGAAAACAAGAGGATGAAAAAACAACTACATTAATGCCAAATTCAAGACTTAATAAGAACACCAAAAAATTTCAAGAACACCAAATTTGGCAAAATGAAGAGCAAAGTCAAAACTTGGGCTTTTATGCCATGCTAAACAAAAACAAAACAAAAGCTGAAAATACAAACATGCAGAAGCAAACAATAGGAGCTATCACCAACGGTAGCTCTAAATAAGAGAAGATAACTAAAGCGACTAAACTTGTGATCATTCAATCTTTCAGAGTACAAATACAATGGCGTATCTATAGGCTATAAAACTTGTAAAACAAAAATATAAAACTTGACTAATAAGAAACTTAATCAAATAGGAAAAACTTAAATATTTCTTAATTTTAGCCTAAATTAATACTCCTCATTATTCTGAACTCTAATTTACTTCAACATTACTCACTAGCTATAAAGAATAAACAATATCAAAGAATATGCAGGATGCTAGAAATTAGAACACAGGGAGTGGCATTTTAGGGAGAAGATAAGGCATTACTGATTTGTTCCCGGATATAAAATCCGCATGAAAAAGCATATGCGTCTCTTCCATGTCGCTCACAAAATTGTAGCAGACGATCCTCCATGAATTCTTCAAGAATATTCGCTCTTGATCTAAAGCATGAAGCTCAAAATTGTCCTCTTTTAACATCCTCAAAGAACGTATTGGTACTTGCCCCGACCTAAAAATACCAATTTCCTTGAGGAATTTCCATCCACCATTTTCGAGCCTCCACAACAGAATCGTATGATCGTAGTCACACTGTATTGCATAGTGAAGCAAGCCTTGGTACTCACCTATACATAATGATCTAACCCACGAATATTCAGAGCAATTACCTGGGTGGTTTATGATTTCAATCATCTCCTTCTCAATGTCAAAACACGCAATCTTGGTTTCGCTGCCAAATCGTTTATCGATCCAATAAATTGAATTTCCAATCTGAACTATTGGTCTCTCCATCACGTAATTATGATGGGTAGAAATAAAACGACTGCTATCAAACCACTGATGATGATCATCAAGAAACCCGCACTTTCGAGTTCTCCAACAACGTAACAAAGATGAGTACACCTCAACATCTATGAAGCTTTCTTGATCTCCAACAGGGTTTTGATCTGAATGATGATAAGTTGATGGTAGTTTTACAACCTGGTAATGACCATTTTCTTTATCGACCATGAAAGCAGTTTGCAAGTAGTTATGCGATGATTCAGGTGGCATAGGAAGGCAAGAGTGTTTCCTCGTGATGGGATTGCAGACGAATTATCCATCAATTTGATGATTTTGATCAGCTTCGCTTGGAAAACGGTATGCCTTACGAGTACAAAAAAGCAGGCCATGCCGACATTCCTGGATTTCGAAATCCGGGGGAAGAAATTTCCTGATTTTCAATGATTTTAATCCCCTATTTTTCAACTCATCTACGTCAAGTTTGTTAGACCATTTTGACATGGGAATGAACCTAGCTTGATATATAGTTCTATTATCATCAGTTTGCCTCTTGACATGAAAAAAATTCCAGCCAAAAGATTTGGTTCTTTGTTACCTTTCTTTCTCAATTGCAGCAAGAAATCAGCAGCGTAGGTGGGATGATTAGCAAACTGCTTGCTCACACACTTGAGCGCATATATCTCCCTCCATGAGGATGCTCTACACATAATCTCACCTATTACATCATTATCGATATTAGGCTCATGAGATACTTCACAAGGCTGAATCTGATCAGGCTCAGCCTCAGCCTCATTCTTAGGCTTCTTGGCTTTTATAGTTTTCGCCCTCTTGAGCTTTCTCTTACTTCGTTTAATGGACAAACCAATTGAATCATCGTCGTCCGAGTAAATAGCAGCCCTCTTAACCTTTCTTTGATTTCGTTCATCAACGAACAAACCAATTGAATCATCTTCAATCTCTCGTTCATGGTCGGCGTTGGCTAGAGCTTTCTGTCGCATCCGTTTTAGCCGGCGAAAAAAATCCAAATCCACATAAGACATGTTGAAAACTATGCTAAAAAATACCCAAAGTAATCTAACCCGAATCAATAGGTTATCTCTCTATGTGTTTTCAAACTATGAGAAACATGAGGTAATGAAGTATTTATAGAAGAGGATATGATCCTAAATAAATTAAGATTTATAAAACTAATCCTTTTAAAATTTGGATTTAATATACGTAGATGAGGATGTTAAAAATTCATTTTTCTAATAGGTCTCGGAAACCCAACAATATATGACTGCGCAATCTATGAGACTTCTAATCCCAATTAAATACGTTTTCGAAGTTTGTGGTTGAATGTGAATGCTATACCTAGTAAGTAACAATAAGGAGGAGTCTGTTTATCATAAGGAGAGAAACAAATTCTCCAGTCTCCACACAAAACATTGTTTTCTAGGCTATGTATATATTTTCATAAGGCAAAATATAACTTATTTACAATACGTCACTCACGCGTTGACGAGATTTATTTTTTAGCCATGCAATTAGACTAGAAAAGGCAATTGGTAGCACTTAAACCCGAATCCGATAAGTACCTGACTTGATTAAAAATTCATTTACGAGACCAAAGAAATATCTGTTAGGGTATAATTTTTATGGATAATTATCAATGGATAGTACGATAGAGTTTGATAATAGCAGTTAAAAAAATCCAAAATATGACAACCTAATTATACATAATATAAAGTTTAAGAAAAAAATAATTTGATGGAGGTATGATAACTTTTCAGTAGAAACTTTTTGTTAAATGCTTTTATTCTAATTTAGTTGTAATGATATCCTTCCATTCTCCTACTTTAAAGAGATAGATCCTCATTCTCCACTCTTGACAGGTTAAACCAAAAGCAGAAAGCAAATAAGCTATATCCGCACACCTCGATGTTTAGATTATTGGTTTAAGTTTGTTTATGGACCAAACATTTCAATTTATAATTCTTAGTTTTATTGAGGTTGATCATTTATTTATAGACAAATATCATACTATGTTGTTTATTTTGAATTTTATTATCTTTTCTTTTATTAATTCTTTATCATTTTATTTTGTAGGTCTTTTTAACACTTTAAATTTTATTTTTCTAATTTAAATTGAAATATATATTTATTTTCATTGTTTTTTAAAAACAAATTTAGTCTTTTAATTAAAAATATTCTGATTTAATTTAATATTTAATTGCGTATTTATGTTAACTATTTTTCAAAATATTTTTCCGCTTTTTTAATTAAATATATATATTTTTAATCTATTAACAGGTCGGGTCGACTCGAGTAGGGTCTTTGAACAAATTCTCCAGTCTTCACACAAAACATTGTTTTCTAGGCTATGTATATATTTTCATAAGGGAAAATATAGTTTTTCCACCAAGAACTTATCTACGACACGCACTCACGTGTTGACGAGATTCAATTTTTAACCTTGCACATAGATTAGGGAAGGCAGGGCGTGTTTAAACACGAATCCGATAAGCACCCAGCCTGATTAAAAGCCCATTTATGAGACCAAAGAGATATCCATTAGAGTTTGGTTTTTATAAATGAGTATCGACGGATAATCCGATATAGTTTAGTAATAGCAATTATAAAAATCCAAAATATGACAACCTGATTATAAATTTCATAAAAAGTAAATATTTAAAAATATTTATATATTTATATACATACACATAATATAAAGTTTAAGAAAAAAAATACTTTGATGGAAGTATGGTAACTTTTCAGAAGAAACTTTTTGGTAAATGCTTTTATTTTGTTTAACCCTAATGACATCCTTCGATTCTCCTACTTTAAATATATAAATAGATCCTCATTTCCCACTCTTGACAAGTTAAACCAAAAGCAAAAAGCAAATAAGTTGTATCCATACACCTCGGTGTTTAGATTGGTTTAAGTTTGTTTATGGACCAACAATTCAATTTATAATGCTTGGTTTTATTGAGCTTTTTCATTTATTTATAGACAAATACCATGGTATGTTGTTTATTTTGAATTTTATTGTCTTTTCTTTTATTAATTCTTTCTTCATTTTATTTTGTAGGTATTCTTAACACTTTAAATTTTATTTTTCTAATTTAAATCTAAATAATATATTTATTTATTTTATTTGTTTTTTAAAAAGATAAGTTTTTTTGTTAAAAATAGTTTTATTTAATTTAAAACTTAATTGCATATTTATTTTAATTATTTTTTAGAAATATTTTTTAAACTTTTTTTTTACTGAGTATATATTTTTATCTATTAACTGTTTTGGGGTCAGGTCTTTGAATGTTTAGTGTACTCGGGTTTGGTAAACAAAATCTAGTCATGTTGGATTTTCATTACGGGTTTGGAAAAAAATAACTTAATTGGATTCGGGTTTGGCTTTATAGGTTTTAGCAGATATTTGACCCATTGTCATTCCTTGTAACGTAGACAATTATTTTTTAGATAATTCCATTTTCTCCCATGAGTTTTGCCCCAAATGCCAAACTTCCCTGTGATGTTTTAGTTTTGTCCAGATTTTTTATGACATTAAATTCTATCAAACAAAACCTTAAAGTTAGTGGACATTTTGGTGTTTATATTATCTTACTGAGCTATTTAATTCTATTTTATTGCCTTTAATTTTGTATTTTTTATGTTTTTAAAATGTTATCTCATTACAAAAAAAAAAAAAAAAATTATACGTTGAGTTAAAAAGAAAAGATCAGATTATATATATATATATATATATATATATATATATATATATATGTGTGTGTGTGTGTGTGTGTGTGTGTGTGTGTACGTATAATTTATATATATACGTGCGTATTGAAGTTATTCTAATTGTTTTCTCTAATCGCGCATAACCCCAAATTTTTACAATAAGCTACTTTTTATCATTTCATTTTTTTTTAATGTTTCTAGAAGATTAGCTCATTGCAACAAAGTTATGATTTAGGTTAGAAAAAGGATCAAATTTAATTTGAGATGTTTATACCTAGAAAAAAAGGATTGATTTTAAAGTGAATCTAATTTTTTCTGCAATCTTGCGCATAAAACAAATTTGTATAATAAGCTGCTTTATATCTTTTTATTCATTTTTATATTAAAATTTTCAAAAAAATATGAAACGTCTTCTTTGCGGTGATAATACCAAAATATCAAGTTAGCTCAGTTATCTTTATATGTTTATCCTTGCCACTTTTAGGCTTGTTATTCAAGAACTTTTTCAGTAATATGGCTGTGATCCATTATTACGTACGTGCTACTAGTAAATACTATAAAATTTTCTATTTGATTGTATTCGTTCTTATTGAATGACTTTACTAAATTGTTTTGTCTATTTTTGCTTTTCTTTTAGAAAATAAAAAGATAAAAATGCCCTTCAAAATAAGGCTTTATTTGACAAAGTTTGTTTTGAATGAGTGGTAGGGAGACTTGAACCCTTGACCGTCTTGAAACCTAGCTCTAATACTGTAGTAAATTATATTTCATTTAAAAGTTAAACTGTTAAGAAGGGTTTATTATAGTTATTATTATTTTCAACAAGCTATATATAGATCTTTTTCATTAAGTTTAGCATGTATTATAGAATTAGCCTTCATTTATGGTGTTCTCTCGATTGACCAAGCATAAAGATGACTTACTTAAAAGCATGTATATCGCAAAAACATCACATATTATATGGACAAATGAAGATGGAGCTATAAGTGCTCATTATGTATATATAACATAAAACTTGAGATGAACAAGGAGCTAAGAGCTCATTGTTTTTATTTTACACACAACAATAAACCATCTAGTGATAGAAATAGAGTTGCTACTATAGCTTCAAGCGGCAGCTTTTTATTTAGCAATACATTTGACATCACAAGCTTGTGATTTTTAGCATTTGTAGTAGCAAATGCAAGCATACTTCCAATCTTTGCCCCAGCGTTGTTTGTTGCAGACACCATACTCGCCTCCCCAATGCTTGCAGTGTTGGCTACATTTGTCATTCTGGAGGCAAGGCCCAGACCATCTTTTGCTTTCCTTCCCACAATACTTAGCTTCTGCAACTCTCATCTCTGCATGAAATTGGATAAGGCAAAGTCAAATATGATTTTTGTCACTTGCTTCTAGTGTTGCCTTTTAAACAACCACATATAGGAATTTTTTTTTTTTTTTTTTTGAGGTGCTAAATAAGCACGTGATTTCATTTAATATAAAAAACTGTACAAAGGGAAAAGAAGATACAAAATCAATCGAACCAAACAAAAATTAAACTAGGATACTCTTATCGTCTAAATATACCAAGCCTCACAAATAGGTCAATTTGTTTTTCTCCCCTCCCCCCACCCCCCATGGGGATTCGAACCCTGGTCTTCAACTTGACACCGGGTAACCCACCATTGAGTTATCCTTGAAATTCTCTCACAACTAAGTCGATTGAGAATACAGTTACTGAACTTTTCTCACCATAAATTCTATTGCTAATGTCACTTGAATGTTGTGAAAATTTTGGTCCTCCAACAAGGGCTATAGATTTAAAGTAAGGGTTTTATTCTTTGAATTTTTATCCTTTTTTGATTATCTAAAGTTCCCCCTCTTCTTACTATGAAAATGGGACTAAAATAAAACCCCATATAATATATAGCATTGTTTTCTAAAAATAATTATTAGAACTTGTAAAAGACAAAAGTGGAAAATCTGATCATCACTAGTGAAAGTAGTATGAATAGCATATAGAAGCATTAATGTTCCCCAAAACAATATCCCATATGATAATATATAGTATCGCTCTTAAAATAATTATATAACGTATAAAATAAAAGTGCGCAATCTTATCATCACTAGTAAAAGTGGTATGAGTGGCATATAAAAGCATTGCATGTGGTCTAACCTGTGGCTGCAACAATAAGGAAGAGGAGTAGCAAAGCAAAAAAGGCTTTGTTTCTAACTTGAGACTTAGCCATATCTATTCGTTTTTGTAATACTTGTGGGAAACTAGGTGAAACTGAAGGGGATATTTATAGCATGACAAAGCCACTGCCCCACGACTTAATTAAATGGCATATAGATTTAGCTCTGATTTGTTCAAAGTAGAGAGGTTAAAAAAATGAAGAATTGAGTAGGATTGAAGAAGTCATAAGAAGTGGTTAAGAATGATCAGATCAAAGTTTGTCCTCACCAAGAAATTTAGTTGATAGCATGAATAAAGTAATCTTATCCAAATTTACATGCTTGGGTTAATTACACAGTGGTCTCGAATGTTGTTACGAATTCTCAATTTAAGTCCTTATTATTCAAAAATAACAAAATTAATCATCATAGTTTTAAAAAGTTATTATTCAAATTAAGCATCACCGTTAAACCAGATTAATTAATTTAAATAGAATAGTGGTCACTACGCCTATTTGAAGGGTAAAATTTTAAATAAAAAAATCAGTAGATGCCAAATTAATTCACAATATTTACATAAAAGTTCAAAATAATACCCAAAGTTCTACAAAAAAAACTCAAATTAATACCTATAGTTTTACCAAAAAAAAAAATCTAATTAATCCAATTGGCAACATTGAATCCCAACAATTGGCAACATTCCTTATTTGGTGCAATCGTCATTTCAATCGTCTATGCAATCATTGGGAATAGCCATCAACTACAATCGTCGTTCCAAACATTAATGTGGTATGAGACAACTAATATGAATTTGAGTTAGGGTTTGGAATTGGAGATGAGTTATGGTTTGGATTTGGGATGAGATTGAGCATGGAGTGAAATAAGATTGGGGATGAGAATGAAAAAGAAAAGATATTGGCTGTAGATTTGTGTACATAGTGGCATGTTGTAAGTTACTAAATTTTGTATGGATATTTCACGTATTTTTGTTTAAGTTAACCAATTTTTAATAGTGGGAATTAATTTGACTAACTTTTGTAAATGATGGAAAGTAATATTATTACTTTTGAATAATGAAGACCAGATTGAAAATTCGCATAATTAAACAATGCGGTAATTTGGACATCATATGCTTGTTATGTTTATATTAACCAAAATTTTAAAGGTGGAAACAAGTTTAATTAACTTTATAAACCATGGGTATTAATATTATAAAATTTAAACAACACAGACTAAACTAAAAATTGACAACAAAATTGAAAACTTATTGCATAATTATCCCTTACATGCTTCTTCCCTTTTATATGTTTTTTTGTCGTACACGTAAGTTGCACAAAGAATGAAATCCTAACATAAAATGAATCCTATTTTTCAACGCCGTAATTTAACTTTTCCAATAGGCTTGAAATGTTCTTACATGAATATTGTAAAGATAAGCACAATACAGTCACTTTTGATATGTTAACTGAATTTTCTCATAAAGTATCATCGAGTGCCGGTAAGACTTGGTTTAACATCCTCATCAATCTTGACAAAATTCAACTAGCCTATCAACTGACATTGTCAAAAGTCATAAGGGCCTTAGACTTTTTTTTTTAATCCTAAGATACACTTTATTTTATTTTATTTTTTGGGAAAGGAGGGGAACTCTCCTCCGAAAATTTATTATTAATTATCAAAAAAGAAAGTACAAAAGGTAGAGAGGGACAAACAACTGTACCTCCACTTGGGGGCGGAGGAATTACCTGCCCCACCGACCTATCTAATCTAGAAGTAGACACAGGCACCCCTTCATTACAAAGGATTCAAAGCCCTAGCCAAAAGGAATCAGAAAATATAAATACAAACATCCTATCTAATTTGGAAATTAGGTATATTAGCCTTCTCAACACTTTATTTTATTAAGCAAGTGACTTTATTAATTCTAAAGATCTCTGTACAAAAGCAACAATAAAAGCTCAACTAAGTATCGAGGTTCTAAGTTATACAAATCGCATGGTTGAACAGACTATAGCCAAAAAAACTTTTTCCTACACTTTAAACTTAGCTGCACACTATTTTTAATACTAGCAAAAATCTGATCATCACGTTATAACCAAGATAGACTTTTTTTTAGTCTCTTAGAGCCTGTCATTGTCATTATTCTTCCTTCAAATTTATTTTTTCATCTCAGTTAAATTCATATAGGAAAGAGTAGTTGAAGAAGTCGAGATGAGAAAGAAAAACAAGTCTCACTTTGCTTTAAAAGATTGGGGGTATATATGGTATAATTTATATAATATAATAAATTTATCTATAACAGTTTAAACTTTTAGATGAAGTGGTCACTTAATATAATATCAGAGTTTAGGTACCAAAAAGTCTTAGGTTCAAACTCACTTCCACCCATTTAAAACATAAAATTGTTTAAATGCAAGGCTAAAAAATTAATTTCGCCTACACTTGCGAGAACCATTTTAAACTTTTAAATGAGGTCATCATTTGGCAATGTTAGCTTCATCCATTTTGTCACATCATGGAGTTGCATATTATTTTTTTCTTTCAAACGTATTTGTCGTTTTCTTTTCATCTGTTTTCACAAGAAAAAAGTGATTTAAACCATATGTAAGTACTGCTATGTTTCACAATGATTTGAGTGCCAATAGATATAATGTATTGATTTCTAGTTTCATTTTTATGGTGCCGGCCTTGGACTATCACGTGTCTTGTAGTTTAATTTGGTGTTGGATGGGTGGCTTTAATACTAATTTGCTGATGAACGCAAGGAAAACACAATTTTTTAAACTTGGTTGGCCCTGTTACATTTACAACCCAAAACTGGGAAAATCGACTATTTGTTAATAATGGTAACATAGCATGAATTTTTGGACCAAAAAAAAATTAAAAATGTAAACTTTTTCTCAATGGCTTTATACACAAAAAAAGCCTAAACCATAGTACAATTAAATTTTTGTAGAAAAACACTAAAAAGTATCCCACATAGTTAGGTTTTTTTACGAATAAAATACTATAGAAAACTCCTTCACTCTCTCGGGCTCACGTCTATAACAAATAATTACAAATTATAAAGTATTATTTGCTAAATATTTATTCTCTAGACTTGTACTTGTATTTAGTGGGGTTGGACTTTACTTTTAAGCCAAAACGTGTGTCTCAAGAAGGCTGAGAAAAAAGACCAAAAGTAGGAACACGAGCAAAGAGATTTTACAAGCTAATATACATGTTTCTTATGGACTTGGAAAATATAATGATTCAGACATAATTACAATGTAAAAGGAAGAAGTATCTTTAATATATATTAGCACCCATGGCTTGTCGTAATTCTTGAATTGCTTCCTCAAGTCTAAACAATTCAAAAGTAAATTAGATGTGGATAGCCTTGAATTCTTTGTAAGTTTTTTTTTTCTTTCTTTCTTTTTTGCTAGGCTTGTAAGTTTTTTTTTTTTTGTTGTTAATACCAAAAGTAGGAAAAGCAAATAAAGGAGATCATCTAAGAGGCACTTCAATTCCTTGTAGTTTCATCTTTTTTTTTTTTACTTCATCTTTTTCCATTTGCTTCCCTTTTGTCGTTACTTTAATAGTTTTTTTTTATTAAAAGCAAGCGGGGTGTATTTCATCTTTTCACATAAATATTTACAAAATTTGGTAGTAAGCTACCCAACAGAAGAAAAAACAATCAATCTCTATCAAGATAGCCTACCAGATCTTAGTCTCATCAATATTTCAGATCTCTACAAATAGTCTGGTTCAAAAGAGTTTGTTTAAATCTCTTAATCATATACATTTTGGTCCTAACATCAAAAGCGAAGTCATTACTTTAATGTTATCTTTTCTTTTTCTTCTACTTTTAACTTCTGACAAGTTCACCATAAATTATTGAGATATTTGTATTTAATTCAAGAAGAGAAGACGAAGAGAAACCAACATGAATATTACATAAATTTCATTACATAGAGAAAATAATACAGCCAAATAGCTAACTCAAATACACCATTTAGAGGTAGCTCTTATCTTTATTCAAGCACACAAAAATACACAATGTAACAATGGAAATGAAGTTTTTGCTACAACTTGAATTAGTAGCTTTCATTTATAGAAACTAAGACCCGCAGCTTGAATATAGGGTTTTTTTTTTTTTTTTATTCTATCGCACTTTTGCCAATTTTCTTGAATTCAAATTTTAAATGAGTTAATAATTAAAGCGAATAATTATATATGAAAAACGTGCATGATGTATTCTATTTGGCACTAACGGAACAACAGGATCTTCAACTCATCCGCTTGCACAAAGGACCAAATATTCGACAAGATTGCGCTGGATAATATCTTCAGATATTTAGTTGTAAAGGATTTAAGAAAACAATCCTTAATCATAGTATATGTAGGTCTTGGAACTTAGATAATTTTAATCTCTGCTAGGTTGATTTTTTTTTTTTTTTTTTTTTTTTGATGTCTGATTCGAATTTGTAATTATTACAGTTGCACAGTTCTTTTGGAATGAATAGAACACTTGGAACAAAATAATGTGGATATTATGCAATATCTTACAATAGTCAAAAGAAGAATAATGATATGGCAGCCTCGAAGGGAAGTAAAATAAAGTGTATCTTGGTTATATCCTGATGATCAGATTTTTGCTAGTATTAAAAATAGCATGTAGGAAAAAGCTTTTTTGGCTGTAGCCTGCTCAATCTTGCGATTTGTATAGTTTGGAAACTTGTTTATTTAGCAAAAATAATAATAATAAAGTGTATCTTAGGACCAAAAAAAAGTCTAAGGCCCTTATAACTTTTGACAAGGTCAAGATTGATGAGGATGTTGAACCAAGTCTTACCGGCAGTCGATCATACTTTATGAAAAAATTCAGTTAACATATCATAAGTGACTGTATTGTGCTTATCTTTACAATATTCATGTAAGAATATTTCAAGCCCATTTGGAAAAGTTAAATTACGGCGTTGACAAATTGGATTCGTATGTTAGGATTTCGTTCTTTGTACAATTTACGTGCACGACAAAAAAACATATAAAAGGGAAGAAGCATGTAAGGGATAATTATGCAATTAGTTTTCAATTTTGTTATCAATTTTTAATTTAGTCTCTGTTGTTTAAATGTGATAATATTAATACCCACAGTTTATAAAGTTAATTAAATTAATTTCCACCTTTAAAAAGTTGGTTAATTTAAATAGAAAAAGCATAAAATGTCCAAATTGCCGCATTGTTTAATTATGCGGTTAGTCCCAAAGTTGCCACCATTTTCCATTTTAGTCTTCATTATTTAAAAGTAATACGTGAAATTTCCATACAAAATTCATTTAGTAACTTACAACATGCCCCTGCGTACATAAATCTTCAACCAACCTCTCTTTTCTTTTTTATTCTCATCCCCAATTTCATTTCACTCACGTTCTCGATCAGTCTGATCCCCAATTCCAAACCCTAACTGAAATTAGACGATTGAAATGACGATTGCACCAAATAAGGAATCTTCCCATTTGTTAGGATTTAATGTTGCCTCATGGATTAATTATATTTTTTTATTTTTTATTTTGTAAAACTATAGGTATTAATTTGAGTTTATTTTTTTTGTAGAACTTTGGGTATTATTTTGTACTTTTATATAAATATTGGGAACTAATTTGGCATGTACTGATTGTTTTTATTTAAAATTTTACCCTTCAAATAGGCGTACATGACCACTATTCTACTAAAATTAGTTAATTCGGTTTTAACGGTGATGCTTAATTTGAATAACTTTTTAAAATAATGAGGATTAATTTTGTTATTTTTGAATAATAAGGATTTAAATTGAAAATTCGTTACAACGTTCGAGACCATTGTGTAATTAACTCAAGCATGTAAATTTGGATAAGATTACTTTATTCATGCTATCAAGTAAATTTCTTGGTGAGGACAAACTTTGATCTGATCATTCTTAACCACTTCTTATGACTTCTTCAATCCTACTCAATTCTTCATTTATTTCAACTCTCTATCTTTGAACAAATCAGAGCTAAACCTATGTGCCATTTAATTAAGTCGTGGGACAGTGGCTTTGTCATGCTATAAATATCCCCTTTAGTTTCACCAAGTTCCCCCACAAGTATATTACAAAAACGAATAGATATGGCAAAGTCTCAAGTTAAAAACACAGCCTTTTTTGCTCTGCTCCTCCTCTTCCTTATTGTTGCAGCCTCAGGTAAGACCACATGCAATGCTTTTATATGCCACTCATACCACTTTTACTAGTGATGATAAGATTGCGCACTTTTATTTTTTACACGTTATATAATTATTTTAAGAGCGATGCTATATATTATCATATGGGATATTGTTTTGGGGAACATTAATGCTTCTATATGCTATTCATAGTTCATACTACTTTCACTAGTGATGATAAGATTTTCCACTTTTGTCTTTTACATGTTATAATAATTATTTTCAGAAAACAATGCTATATATTATATGGGGTTTTATTTTAGTCCCGTTTTCATAGTAAGAATTTAGTATTGAACACAAAAGATTATTATCATACAATGACAACTTTTACTATACTAGAGGTGGTGAAACATCTTAATATCGATCATCGCTCTTATGTTTATTATCAACTTTTTTATTTGAACTTTACAACTACATGGTTTTTTTTTTCCCAAAGCGGAGGAACTATAGATAATCAACAAAGGATAAAAATGCAAGGGAATAAAACCCCTACTTTAAATCTATAGGCCTTGTTGGAGGACCAAATTTTTCATAACATTCATCAAGTGACATTAGGGGTAGAATTTATGGTGAGAAAAAGTATGCTCAGTCGACCTATATTGTGAGGGGAGTTTCAAGGATAGCTTAGTTGTAGATTATTCCCTGATAATTGAAGACTATGGTTTGAATCCCCATTGGAATAAGGATGAGGGAAAAAAAATGACCTATTTGTGTGGCCTGGTATAATTAGATAGGAGTATCCTAGTTTAATTTTTGTTTGGCTCCATTGATTTTGTATCTTCTTTCCTCTTTTTACAGTTTTCGATATTATATAAAATCACGTGCTTATTTAGCTTAAAAAAAAAAAATCTATAGGTGACAAAAATTATATTTGACTTTGCCTTATCCAACTTCATGCAGAGATGAGAGTTGCAGAAGCTAAGTATTGTGGGAGGGAAAGCAAAAGATGGTCTGGGCCTTGCCTCCAGAATAACAAATGTAGCCAACACTGCAAGCATTGGGGAGGCGAGTATGGTGTCTGCAACAAACAACGCTGGGGAAAAGATTGGAAGTATGCTTGCATTTGCTACTACAAATGCTAAAAATCACAAGCTTGGGATATTAAATGTATTGGTAAATAAAAAGCGACCACTTGAAGCCAGAGTAGGAACTCTATTTCCATCACTAGATGGTTTATTGTTGTGTGTAAAATAAAAACAATGAGCTCTTAGCTCCTTGTTCATCTCAAGTTTTATGTTATATGCTATATACATAAATGAGCTCTTAGCTCCATCTCAAGTCATCTTTATGTTTGGCCAATCGAGACAACACCATAAATGAAGGCTAATTTTATAACATCATGTTCATCCTGATGATCATATTCATCATGAGGTACCCATGTTAACATGAAATACATGCTAAACTTAACATAAATATAATAAATCCTTTTTTAACAATTTAAGTTTTAAACGAGACGATAATTTACAATAGTATTAGAAATAGGTTACTAGATGGTCAAGTGTTCAAGTCTTTTTGCCATTCATTTAAAATAAACTTTACAAAATAAAGTCTTATTTTGAAGGGAATTTTCACCTTTTCATTTTCCAAAACAAAAGCAAAAATAGAAAAAATAGACAACAATTTAGTAAATTCTTTCAATAAGAAAGAATACAATAAAATGGAAAATTTTCTAGTGTTTACTAGTAGATTTTATTGTTCTTTCTTTCTCTTTGTATAGTGGAGATAGTGCACGTAATGAAGGATCACATCCATATTATTGAAAAAGTTCTTGAATAACAGGACTAAAAGTGGCAGCTAAGGATCAACATATAAAGATAACTAAGCTCACTTGATATTTTGGTATTATCACCGCAAAGGAGAGGTTTTAGATTTTTTAAAAATTAATATAAAAATGAATAAAAAGATAAAAATCAGCTTATTATACAAATTCCCTTTTTGTGCAAGATTGGAGAAAAAATTAGATTCACTTTAAAATCTATCTTTTATTTTTTGTACATATTTATACATCTCAAGTTAAATCTGACCTTTTTTCTAACCTAAATCATAACTTGGTTGCAATGAGCTAATCTTCTAGAAACATTAAAAAAAATGAAAAGATAAAAAGTAGCTTATTGCAAAAGTTCGGCGTTATGCGCAATTAGAAAAAAAAAATTAGAATCACTTCAATACGCACATATATATATATATATCATATATGATCTTTTCTGTTTAACTCAACATATAATTTTTTTTTGTAACAAGATAGAATTTTAAAAACATAAAAAAATACTAAATTAAAGGCAATAAAATAGAATTAAATAACTCAGTAAGAAAAACAAAAAACAAAAAACAAAAATATCCATTAACTTTAAGGTTTTATTTGATAGAACTTGATGTCATAAAAAAAACTAGAAAAAACTAAACCATCACGGGGGAGTTTGGTGTTTTGGGCTAAACTGTGGGAGAAAATAGAATTATCTCAAAAATAACTATCTACGTTATAAGCAATGACAATGGGTCGAATACTCGCTAAACTCTATGAAGCCAAACCCAAATCCAATTAAGTTACTTTTTTCCAAATTCCGTAGCGAAGACCCAAAGAGTTTAGATTTTGCTTACCAAACCCGAACATAGTAAACATTCAAAGACCCGACCTGTTAATAGATAAAAATATATATTTAATTAAAAAAGCAGAAAAATATTTTGAAAAATAGTTAAAATAAATGCGCAATTAAATTTTAAATTAAATAAGAATATTTTTAATAAAAAACCTAAATTTGTTTTAGAAAAAATGAAAATAAATATATAATTCAATTTTAAATTAGAAAAATAAAATTTAAAGTGTTAAAAAGACCTACAAAATAAAATGATAAAGAGTTTATAAAAGAAAAGATAATAAAATTCAAAATAAACAACATAGTATGATATTTTTCTATAACATATATAGTGTTTGGAATCACTTCTATTGTGAAATTCATTTGATTTATAAATGAATTTCATTAGGACTTGTATTTATAAATGAATTCTATTGTTTGGAATAGTAATTTGCAATACATGTGGAATTGGAATTAGAAATTATATTTTACTCAAATACCCCTCATTTATTCTATTAGAATTAATAAAATTTAGGAATGATAAACAAGAACTTTTGAACTATCTAACCAACACTAGAATGGACTGTTGATGCATTGACTTGTTGATCAATTATTTTCTACGTGTTTTATTGAAAGAAGAATGATGAGGGAGAGGGTTTAAAATATATTTTATTTTTTTACCTTTGTATTTGAGCCAAAGTTAAACTTAAGTGTAAAAAAAAAATCTAAAGGGTAATTTTGTCCTCAAAAGAAATGAACAAACTTAAAAAACGTGAATTTGTAAATTCCACCTCTTAAGTAAGGATTTGAGTAAGCCTCGAGCAAATCCAAGATTTACAAATCCTGGTTTTTTATTTTTTTTAAATGGTGCTTCCAGACATAAAAAGCTAGATTAACAAATGAATTCCGCAAAATTTTATGAACTTCATTTGTTCCAAACATTTTGTAAATACATTCTCAATCTCAATAAAACTAAGAATTATAAATTGAAATGTTGGTCCATAAATTGCGGATACAGCTTACTTGCTTTCTGCTTTTGGTTTAACCTGTTAAGAGTGGAGAATGAGGATTTATCTCTTTAAAGTAGGAGAATGGAAGGATATCATTATACGGCTAAAAGAATAAAAGCATTTAACAAAAGGTTTCTACTGCAAAGTTACTTTATATTATGTGTATGTATATAAATATATAAATATATTTATTTTTTACTAAATTTATAATTAGGTTGTCGTATTTTGGGTTTTTTTAACTGTTATTATCAAACTCAATCGGACTATTAATCGATAATCATCTATAAAAATCAAACCCTAACAGATATCCATTTGATCTCGTAAATAGATTTTTAATACTTATTGGATTTGGGTTTAAATGCTACCAATTGTCTTCCCTAGTCTACTTGCTGGGCTAAAAGTCTTCCCTAGTCTACGAAGGCTAAAAAATGAATCTCGTCAATTCGTGAGTGTTGTAGATAAGTTCTTGATGGAAAAACTATATTTTGCCTTATGAAAATATATACATAGCCTAGAAAAAAATGTTTTGTGTGGAGACTGGAGAATTTGTTTCTCTCCTTATGCAGAACAAACTCGTTCTTATTGTTACTTACAAGGTATAGCACTCACATTCAACCACAAACTTCGAAATCGTATTTAATTGGGATTAGAAGTCTCATAGATTGCGCAGTTATATATTGTTGGGCTTTCGAGACCTATTAGAAAATTAATTTTTAACATCTTCATCTATATATATTACATCCAAATCCCAAAAAGATTAGTTTTACAAATCTTAATTTATTTAGGATCATATCCTATCCTATAAATACTTCATGCGTTTCTCATGCCTCGTACTTTGAAAACACACAGAGAGATAATCTATTGATTCAGGTTAGATTACTTTGGGTATTTTTTAGCATAGTTTTCAACATGTCTTATGTGGATTTGGATTTTTTTCGCCGGCTAAAACGGATGCGACAGAAAGCTCTAGCCAACGCCGACCATGAACGAGAGATCGAAGATGATTCAATTGGTTTGTCCATTGATGAACGAAATCAAAGAAAGGTTAAGAGGGCTGCTATTTACTCGGACGACGACGATGATTCAATTGGTTTGTCCATTCAACAAAGTAAGAGAAAGCTCAAGAGGGCGAAAACTATAAAAGCCAAGAAGCCTAAGAATGAGGCTGAGGCTGAGCCTGATCAGATTCAGTCTTGTGAAGAAGTATCTCAAGGGCTTAATATCGATAATGATGTAATAGGTGAGATTATGTGTAGAGCATCCTCATGGAGGGAGATATATGCGCTCAAGTGTGTGAGCAAGCAGTTTGCTAATCATCCCACCTACGCTGCTGATTTCTTGCTGCACTTGAGAAAGAAAGGTAACAAAGAACCAAAATCTTTTGGCTGGAATTCTTTTTCATGTCAAGAGGCAAACTAATGATAATAGAACTATATATCAAGCTAGGTTCATTCCCATGTCAAAATGGTCTAAAAAACTTGACGTAGATGAGTTGAAAAATAGGGGATTAAAATCATTGAAAATCAGGAAATTTCTTCCCCCGGATTTCGAAATCCAGGAATGTCGGCATGGCCTGCTTCTTTGTACTCGTAAGGTTTATCGTTTTCCAAGCGAAGCTGATCAAAATCATCAAATTGATGGATACTTCGTCTGCAATCCCATCACGAGGAAACACTCTTGGCTTCCCATGCCACCTGAATCATCGCATAACTACTCGCAAACTGCTTTCATGGTTCACAAAGAAAATGGACATTACCAGGTCGTAAAACTACCATCAACTTATCATCATTCAGATCAAAACCCTGTTGGAGATCAAGAAAGCTTCATAGATGTTGAGGTGTACTCATCTTTGTTACGTTGTTGGAGAACTCGAAAGTGCAGGTTTGTTTATGATCATCATCAGTGGTTTGATAGCAGTCGTTTTATTTCTACCCATCATAATTACGTGATGGAGAGACCAACAGTTCAGATTGGAAATTCAATTTATTGGATCGATACATGATTTGGCAGCGAAACCAAGATTGCGTGTTTTGACATTGAGAAGGAGATGATTGAAATCATAAACCACCCAGCTGATTGCTCTGAATATTCGTGGGTCAGATCGTTATGTATAGGTGAGTACCAAGGCATGCTTCACTATGCAATACAGTGTGACTACGATCATACGATTCTGTTGTGGAGGCTCGAAAATGGTGGATGGAAATTCCTCAAGGAAATTGGTTGTTTTAGGTCGGACCAAGTACCAATACGCTCTTTGAGGATGGTAAAAGAGGACAATTTTGTGCTTCATGCTTTAGATCAAGACATTCATTCTTGAAGAATTCATGGAGGATCGTCTGCTACAATTTTGGGAGCGACATGGAAGAGACGCATATGCTTTTTCATGCGGATTTTATATCCGGCAACAAAGCAGTAATGCCGTATCTTCTCCCTAAAATGCCACTCCCTGTGTTCTAATTTCTAGCTTCCTTCATATTCTTTGATATTGTTTATTCTTTATAGCTAGTGAGTAGTGTTGAAGTAAATTAGAGTTCAGAATAATGAGGCTTATTAATTTAAGCTAAAATTAAGTAATTTTCAGTTTTTCGTATTTGAACATATAGATAATGAGGCTTATTTCTTATTAGTCAAGTTTTATATTTTTGTTTTACAAGTTTTATAGCATATAGATACGCCATTGTATTTGTACTTTGGAAGATCGAATGATCGCAAGTTTAGTCATTTTAGTTATTCTCTCTTATTTAGAACCACTGTTGGTGATAGCTCATATTGTTTGCTTATGCATGTTTGTATTTTCAGCTTTTGTTTTGTTTTTTTTAGCATGGTATAAAAGCCCAAGTTTAAAGACTGGGCA
Source organism: Ehretia macrophylla (assembly GCA_037974665.1). Taxonomy (NCBI): domain Eukaryota; kingdom Viridiplantae; phylum Streptophyta; class Magnoliopsida; order Boraginales; family Ehretiaceae; genus Ehretia; species Ehretia macrophylla. The sequence continues at coordinate 47,223,310 of CM075777.1, read as the reverse complement.
TGATGTGAAGAAGATTTTTTTGGTGTTATTGGAGTTTTTCAACAATATGTTAGATTTGACTTTGCAGTTCGTTTTGCCAAATTTAGTGTTCTTGAAATTTTTTAGTGTTTTTGTTAAGCCTTGAATTTGTTATTATTGTAGTTGTTTTTTCATCCTCTTGTTTTCTTGAGCCTTCAGGCATTGGGTATTCGGACATTAGTTCTTCTTTCTTTTACTTTCAAGATTTGGTCTTCTTTCTTTGGCCTTTTAGGCATTGGTCTTCAAGATTGCTTCTTTTTTCTTTCAACTTGGGTGCGAGTTTTGTTGTGGATTTGTTGATTAGAGAAAATGGAAAAATAGTATCAAAGATGAGTTTATCCCAGAAGTTCGGAGAAAATTACTACCACAATTGCCAAGCATGTGCGAATGCAGTCAAATTTTAAACAAAAATTTGAAAAAAGATTAATGATGTCACATATACAAAAGATAAAGGACTATAATATTACATTTTAAAAAAAGGTAAGGATCACTTCGTAAAATATTATAAAGATAAAGGACTAAATTGAGTGTTAATCCAAAAAAATAAAAGACAAAAAGGAGCTTATGGTAAAAATTTGGTGTATTATGTGCAAAAAAAAAATAGATTCACTTCAATACACACATAATATATATATATATATATATATATATATATATATATATATATATATATATATATATATATATGTATGTATGTATGTATATCCAATAAAATCCGAACTTTTCTTTTTAACTTAACGTATAACTTTTTATGTATTGAGCTAACGTTTTAAAAACATAAAAAAAAAATACAAATTAAAGCCAATAAAATAGTATTAAATAGCTCACTAAAAAAATTAAAAGGCTAACATGTCCATTAACTTAATTTAAGGTTTTATTTTATAGAATTTGAGGTCATGGAAAATCAGGGCAAAAATAAAACATGGCGGAGGAATTTGGCATTTGGCGCTAAACTCGTGGGAGAAAATGGCATTCTCTAAAAAATAACTATTTATGTATAAAACTCAAAAATAAATCTCGTCAATACATGAGTGGCATATTATAGATAAGTTCTCTAGGGAAAAACAATATTTTGCCTCGTGAAAATATATTATATAGCCTAGAAAACAATGTTTTCTTTTGAGTTGCTGGTGTTTGATTTTTAAATCTTGAAATGGTTAAATGTATTTTCTCTAGAAGAAGTAATTATCTATTATCAGTATAACACACAATATTTTTGGAATGAATAGAATACTTGTTTAAATAGCAAAAATATTAGGATGAAGACCCCCTATAATTTTATAAAGTTACACAATACTTTATGTTGTCTTAAAAGTGCACGGTACTTCCCTGTGGTTTCTGAAACTAAGCACAAGAATATTCGCCCCAACATATCATCCTCACCAAACCTCATATGTTTCTCCACAATGTTGCTCGCAAAATTGTAACAGACCATCTTATCTGAAGCCGTCAAGAATATTCGCTCTTGGTCTAATGCATGAATGGAAAAATCGCGTCCGTCATCTCCTGAGAATGCTGGCTTTAAATCACACATGGGGAATTTCCGTCACAAATTTCCATTGACCTTGTTCGAGACTCCACAACAAAATCATATTATCACTACAAAGTGAAGCACACTGAAGCATGCCTTGGTACTCACCCAAACATAATGAGTAAATTGATTGGTTATAATCAGGGTGCTTTACAAATTCAACAGTCTCCTTCTCAATGTCACAACACACAATCTCGGAATGCCCACTGATCCAGTATAGAGAATTTCCAATCTGAATTGTAGGTCTTTCCGTCAGGTACCGAACAACGGGACTAATTGTACGGCGACTTTCAGAACACTGATATCGATACCTGGAGGTTCTCCAACAACTTAACAAAGATGAGTATATATGAACCCCTGTGAAGCATTCCTCTCCAACAAGGTCTGAAGTCAATGGCATTTTTACCACCTGGTAATGACCGGTTTCTTTATCAACCAGAAAAGCAGTTCGCGAGTATTTAGGCGATGATTCAGGTGGCATAAGAAGCCAATAGTGTTTCCTTGTGATTGGATTGCAAATGTAGTATCCATCAATTTGATGATCCTCACCTTGGGCAATTCTCCATGGAGAATGATCTGTTATACGAGTGCAAAGAAGCAGGCCATGCCGACATTCCTGGATGTGAAAATTTTGGGGAACAATTTCGATGTTGTTCAATGCATTTAATCCCCTGTTTTTCAACTCATCTCCGTGAAGTATGTTAGACCATTTCGACATGGGAATGAACTTAACTTGAAATATGATCCTCCTACCATTAATTATACTCCTGGTTTTGTCTGAATAATCATGGTAAAATATTCCAGCCAAAACATCTGCTTCTTTGTTACCTTTCTTTATCAATTGAAGCAAGAAATCAGTAGAGTTGAAGGGATTAGCGAACTGCTTGCTCACACACCTGAGCACAGATATCTCCCTCCAGGGTGCTCTACACATAATCTCACCTATTAGATCATCATCGATATTAAGCCGAGCTATTTCACCGCACTGAATCTCAGCCTCAGGCTCAATGTTAGGCTTCTCTATGTCTATATAGTTTTCATCCTCAATGTTAAGCTTTCTCTATCAATGGACAAACCAACCGAATCTTGTTCGCGGTCTGAGTTCGCGAGGCCTTCGTGTTCCCTCCCAGTTTCTCGACAATCAGGCTCGAGCAGATCTCCATCAACCCTTGACTTTTTCAGCCGGCCAGAAGAATCCACAGGAGGCATGTTGACAAGTTGCAATCGGTAGTACAGTGGGTGAGAAGGATAAACGAAGCCGTGATATGACTGGAATCTGTAAAACTCCTAATCCCAATTGAATATATTTCCGAAGTCCTAAATTTGAACCCGATTACAAAATCTTTTACTGAACCAGAACCCGATTATCCAAAATGACTAGCGTAAAACGTCCGTCCATCCGTCAAATCCCAGGCTCAACCCTGGACATGGGTATGGTAGGGGCAGGCGAAATTTTCGGTGGAACGGTGAAATGCGTAGAGATCGAAAAGCACTCTGCTGAGCCGCCACTAACACTCATAGAGGAAAGCTAGGGGAAGCGAAAGGTAACTCGACGGTTGTATATATTACAAAACCCGTGGGTATCTGAACCAACCCGATAATGTAAAAAGTAGATAAGAAATTCATTTGAATTGAAAAAAAATAGATAGACCTACACAATTTCTCCTCTGATCTTCTTGATCTTATTTTTCTTCCATCTCCTGTGACTTGAGCTTCTGCATCTTCTTTCTGAAATTTTCCTTTGAAATGATTTTTTCCTTCATAAATGTCAGAAAAATGTACTTGTTAAAAAAAAATGCGAGAAGAAGGTATGGGTGCAGCACTCTGATGTGGAGAGTAAACGTGGAGGTTAGGATGATTAAGGTGAGAAGAAGCTGAAGATGGGGACTCAAAGTTGGGAATGTAAAAAGGGAAAATAGGTAAAGGAACAGAAGAATAACGAAACGAGGTCACTCTCATTTATCAATTTCGTGTATATTAACATATTTTTTTTTTTAGTTGATGTGGAACATTAGACACCCGAGCTGAGGACTTGGCGTCCTCGAGCCTGGAGGCATAAAACACAGAATTCTAGTGATTGGTTAATATGAATTAAAGAAATATGCTCACACTGATATTTCACATAGTATTTAGCTTCTGCATAATATTACTAACTAGCTTTAAATATTATTCTGTTACACTCAATTTCAAAATTTCAATATCACAAATAAAATTGGTATTATAAATTTAATTAATAACTAATTCCAAATCAATTAACCTAAACTCACACACTTATAATCACTTAAACCAACTTATTATTTAAATTCACAACACTCGCTTACAAATTACAAATTCAATATTTTTCCTATCAATTTAAGACATTAAACATCTCATAATTACCTTGTGGTTTGTCATAATTCTCAAATAACTTTATCACTTTTGAATTTTTTTCAAAAAAACTTTGACTTGAATAGTCTTAAATTTTTTTTAATAGTTGAAAAATAACCCTTTCATGTCAAAACAAAGAATGTAGGTAACGATGAAAAAAAAAAAAAACTAGAACCACTTCCTATCACCTGGAAGATCATTGTCGATGTCCTAACTTAATTAATACAATTGCCACCACAACCCTATTATCTCTCCAATAAATTTTAGGGTAAATAGTACCACAATCCCTTATGATTTAGCAAAAATGCATATGACCCCCCTGTGATTTAAAAAGTGCACCGGAACCCTTTATGGTTTTCAAACCATGCACACGCACCCCCTTCCTAATTTTCCATCAACAAATTTAACTGAATTGTATAAAAAGACTAAAATACCCTTCAATTTTTTATTTTTTATTTCTCTTTTTCTTTTCTTTTTTGTTTACACACATAGACACACACACACACACACGCACACACAGACACACACACACACAGAGACACACACACACACAGACACACAGACACACAGACACACACACAGACGCACACATAGACACACACACACACAGACGCACACACAGACACACACACACACACAGACACACACACACACACATATATATATATATATATATATATATATATATATATATATATATAATATACACACGCACACACACACGGGATGGGTGTGATGGTGGGGTGGGTGGGGGTGGGGGTGGGGATGGTGAGGGTTGGGGGGAGGGGGGGATGCAGTGGTTTGAGGAAGATGGGTTTTTATTTTTTATTTTTTATTTTTTGTGAAAATTGCATTGGGAGAAAAAAAAAAAACATATATAAGAGCATTTTTGTCCAATTAAGTAATAATTTAAGCCTAAAAACATGAAAAATTGCACCGAACGTGCGTGTAATATACTCTCCGTTAAAAGTAACGATTTTTTTAATGGAGGGAGCTGTGATGCTACACTTGTGAAACCATAGGGGGTTCCGATGCACTTTTTAAACCACAGAGGGGTAATGTGCACTTTTACTAAAGTATAGAAGGTTGTGGTGCTATTTACCCTAAATTTTATCAAACTAAATTGAGTATATCTAGTTGTCAGTAAATAAGGGGGAGGAGGCAGGAGTAGCCATGTATGTAGGTGAAGAAAGGGAATGAAGTTGACTGGCATATATATGATATTCTTTTTTTTTTCTTTTTTCTTGTACTTTAACTTTGATGAAATTTAAGCTTAGCAACTGATACACACAAAAACTGAATCCCCACTAGAACTCCCATAAGGCCAACTTAGACAGCAATCTCTATTGGGCAAAGAATATTTTAGTCCTTAAGTAATATATTAAACCTCAAATAAGTTCTTGTGTATTTAAAAAACCATTTACAAGTCCTTTACATTTAATTATGTTAGTCAATTTTGACAGAAAAGTGAAAAATGCAACGAAATTCCATTTTTGCCCTTAGTGGATGCTGACATGGACAAGCACTTATGAAAGTGTTGTATTCTTTTTAAACAAACCAAAAAAAAAACATTTTTTAACCAAAAAGAACCTTTAAGCTTTTTCACTCAACAGTCACAAAACCACACACGGACAATTTCTCAAAAACACACACACACACACAATCACACAACTGAACGCTACTCATCAGAAGCCGACCAAGGAGGCTCGTGGTCGGAAGTCTACGAACAGACAAAAGGTGCTTTTTCTAATTATTTTACATGTAATTTTTTAGGATATTATATGTATTTGTTGTAGTTTATTAAATGCTCTTTGATTTCGACTTAGATTTGAGAAAGTGAAAAAAATCGGGTTTAAGTGTTCAGTGGTGTATGTATCAACGTAAGTAGATTATATTAGTTGTAGCTTTGTGTTTTTTAATATATTTGGCTTTGTGTTTTTGTAACATTTGTGTGTTTTCTTTTTCAGTGAATTTTTTTGGCTAAGGTTAGTTTTTTTTATAATGTTGTGACAATGTTGATTATGTTATTATGTTCAGTTGCAATGTTAAGTGACAATGTTGAAAGAAGTAATGGAAATGTGAATGACAATATACAACATGATCAAATGGTGGTTTTCAGTGATGATAGTGATGATAACTTGTCAAATATGGATTCGAAAAATGAAGAAAATTGTAATGTTAGTGAGGAAGATGATAGTGATGACAAGTGTGCACATATTGCCAAGTTATGTGACAAGATACAAGAGAATTATTTTAAAAAGTCACTTGACAATAAAGGGAAAGAAATTATAGTGCTTCAAGTGGGGCAAATATTTGATGACGTACAACATTATAGTCTACCATAGATGCACGTTCTGCAAGACATTAGGTCATAACAAGGCTACATGTCATCTTAGAACTGGGCAGACTTCACAACAAAGAACCAGGAACCCGAGGGATTCTAATCCTAGGCGAGAAGAGGTTAGAAAATATGCTAAGAATTTTGTGTTGAATATCATTTGTTGTATACAATTGTTTTTCATACATTGGATATATCATTTAATTTCATCATTAACTACAAAATACATACTTTTCAGCATTCTCAAAGCAGCACTCAGGAGACTACAGATGTAGGGTCTCACAACAATCTGAACGAGATTGTCGTTTCTTGAGTATTTTCGGACCATCTTACCAATAGGTTGAAAATATATTTATCTCCACTATAAATTGTCGTTTTTTTGTGGTAGAAATTTGATTTTTTGTCGCGAATGTTAAATCTGTGCAACGTTGCTTTTGTTTGTGGAAAATTGAAGTTTTATCATGTATGATTCAATATAATTCCATTGTCCAACTATCACGTTAGAACTATTTTTTTAAAGCAAAGAATCAGGATCCCAAGAAATTATATATGTATATATATATATATATATATATATTGTCTACAACAAATACTCATTTCCTCTATAGGGTTGCATGAGGCAACAAAAATTCAACAAAACTAAAACGTTAAATTGCAATATATATATTTTTTTGATTTAGCAAATACCCAATTCCCACTATATCATTGCATGAGTCAATAAAAATACAGCATTTCAAAATTAACAAAAATGGAATCTCGTTGAAGCAATAAAAATTTAACATGACCAAAAATAAATTATAATGTTTATTAATATTTTTTATTATTTTCTTTAAGTTCCCGCCATATTCTTGCAAGAGGTAAGAAGAATATAGCTATGTTTGTCCATGTCAGCATCCACTAAGGGCAAAAATGGAATTTTGTTGCATTTTTTATATTTCTGTCAAAGTTGACTAACATAGTTAAATGTAAAGGACTTGTGAAGAGTTTTTTAAATACACAAGGACCTATTTGGGACTTAATATATTACTCAAGGATTAAGATGGTTTTTGCCCAATCTCTAATTTATTTTTCTATTGTAGGGAGTGAATTTTTTTTTTTGCTAAGTCAGCAGTTTGTATTTCTTAAAAAAGAAAAGATACAAAGGGAGTTCAGAGACTAATTACATCAGATCATGAAATTGCAAAAAACAAAAAACTAGCAAAGAGAAATTACATTGAAGCATGGCTAGCAAATGAATTTGGTTCTCTCTCGATCTTAAAAAAACTCCCTATTCCTATTTTACTGCAAATTATAATATTTTAGCTAGACATTTTTGTCTATAACTTTCTTAAATTTTTAGATTTTAGCGTTTCAATCTGAAAATATGACAATCACATTCTATCAAATGATTATATTGTTAACGATCATAGTCTTCCCAACCTAAACTAGTTCATGTATCATTTCTCCCAAATAAATAGAATTCTAACAAAACATATTCAAATAAAAGTATAGTAATTAAATTTTGTGGCTTAATTATAATTAAAAAAATATAACAAATCTATTCCCATAAAAATGGTAATTCTAAAGTAAAATAGTATTTCAAATTCAATTGTTATTCTTTTGTATTACTTAATCAATACAAACCACAAAAATGCCCACAAACTAGAGGTTCAAGACGCTTCAAAGCCCTCTAACACCATTACGTCATTTCTAATCTTTCAACTTGGACTCTAGTACTATGTTAAACAAAAACAAAAGAAAAGTCAAAAATATAAATACGTGGAAGCAAACAGTAGGAGCCACCATTACGGGAGCTTTAAACAAGATAGAATAACCAAAACGACTATATTGTAATTATTCAATCTTCCAAAGTATAATAGAAAGGCCTATCTATAGGCTACAAACTTGTGGAATAAGAATACAAAGCTTGAATTATATTTCCTTGTATTTAGCTTAAATTCCTGAACTCTAATTTACTTCAACAGTACTACTCGCTAGCTATAAAGATTGAACAATAAATATCAAAGAATCTGCAAGAAGCCAGAGATTAGAACACATGGAGTGGCATTTAGGGAGAAGATAAGGCATTACTGCTTTGTACCCAAATATAAGATCCTCATCATAACTCATATGCATCTGTTCCATGTTGCTCACAAAATTGTAGCAGACGATCTTCCCTGAATTCTTCAAGAATATTCGCTCTTGATCCAACGCATGAAGCTCAAAATTGTCTCCTGAAAGAGTCATAAAAAGATGTAATGGTCCTAGCAGAACCTGAAAACAATGAATTTCCTTGAGGAATTTCCATCCACCATTTTCGAGCCTCCACAACAGAATCGTAGTATCATCACACTGTAAAGCATATTAAAGCATGCCTTGGTACTCACCTATACATAATGATCTAACCCACGATGACTGGGAGAAATCAGGGTGGTTTATGAATTCAATCATCTCTTTCTCAATGTTACAACACACAATCTTTATATATCCAACGCTGTTTTTGGTTTCGCTGCGGCGGCCAAAATGACGTTCATCGATCCAATAAAGTGAATTTCCAATCTCAACTGTTGGTCTCTCTATCACGTAATTACGAAAGATAGCAATAAAAGGACGACGACTATCACAACAGTACTGATCATGATAAACAACCCTGTACTTTCGAGTTCTCCAACAACGTAACAAAGATGAGTACACCTCAACATCTAGAAGCTTTCCTGATCTCCATCAGGGTTTTCTGAATGATGATAAGTTGATGGTATTTTTACGACCTGGTGATGACCATTTTCTTTGTCAACCATGAAAGCAGTTTGCCAGTAGTTATGTGATTATTCAGGTGGCATAGGAAGCCAAGAGTCTTTCCTTGTGATGGGATTGCAGACGTAGTATCCATCAATTTGATGATTTTGATCAGCTTCGGTTGTAAAATGATAAACCTTACAAGTACAAAGAAGCAGGCCATGCCGACATTCCTGGATTTCGAAATCCAGGGGAAGACATTGCGTAATTTTCAATGCATTTAATCCCCTATTTTTCAGCTCATCTACATGAAGTTTGTTAGACCATTTTGACATGGGAATGAACCTAGCTTGATAGGTAATCTTATTATCATTAGTTAGCCTCTTGACATGATAAAAAATTCCAGCCAAAAGATTTGGTTCTTTGTTACCTTTCTTTCTCAACTGCAGCAAGAAATCAGCAGCGCAGGTAGGATTAGCAAACTGCTTGCTCACACACTATTACTTTTTTTATGAGAGAATATACAAGCAATGATTAATCAAAAACAACCTTAATAAAAAATGCACTCTAGCAATAAAAATTGTAAGTGAGACAATTTATCAAACACTTAGTGTGTAGAAAATAATGCAAAGAGAGAGTTGAGAGAAAGAGATTACAAATCGATATTTAGCATGGTTCGACCCCCGCCTAAGTCCACGACCTAAGCTCCCCTCTTAGGATTTCAACAATCTTCACTATGTCTTCAAATGTTGGTGAGTCTACAAACTAACTACAGCAGTAGTTCAAGCTTTTACAATAGAAAATTTCTATTCAATACAAAGCTTCAACCCCAACACCTTTGACAATGAATTCCTTTATTTCAAAGTGTTTAACTCTCTCTTTTGATAAGTGTTTGAGATCAATAATAAAAGCCCTCTTTTAGGATAGATGAATACAATGAATGCTTCTCTTAATATTGCTCACAAATTCTTGCTCAAGTATTGCGCAATGATGATTCAAAGATGAATATAGTGTTAGAAAACAAGAGCAATTACTTTGAATCAATGCTTTGAAAGTTTGCAGTTGAGAGTCATTAATAGAGGCTCAAATGTGTGCATTTAATGCTCTCCAACGTTCATAAAATGACTCTATTTTAAAACAGCATTTTTGCCCGACCGATCGACCCCTGCTCTACCGGTCGACCGGTCAGGGGGACCTCGTCCGGTGGAGAAGCCTCGGGCGGAAGACCTATGCTTCACCAGTCGACCGGTTCCCCTAAGGTCGTCCAGTTTGCTTAGAAGGTGCAAGGACTTGGGTTTATTTATGCTTCTTTTATAAAATATTTTGTAACATCATTTTCAAAGATAGATGAATATTTTCACAAACACTTTTAGGAATCATCATTGAGCATATACCATATGCAAGGCCCAAACCCCAGTCAAGTCTCAACCGGTACCCCTTATGACTTCCGTCTTCATCCTTATAGCTCTATCTTCATTTCTTCGATTCTTTGTCTTTTCTTGAGTTGATGGATGATCTTCTTTCTTCTATAGTTTGATGAACTTGTAATCCGAAGTCAATTTTGATTCATCTCATTCATGCACACTTAAACAAGCTCATTAGACATAACCGTGGTCTGTTATCATCAATAATTATTATGTGTGGATTGAAGTGAATCTATTTTTTTTTCTAATCGCGCATAACACCAAATTTTTACAGTAAGCTCGTTTTTTTCTTTTATTTTTGTGGATTAATTCCCAATTTAGTCCTTTATCTTTATCATGTTTTATGAAGTGATTCTTACCTTTAAAAATGTAATATTATAGTTTTTTATCTTTTGTATATGTGACATCGTTAATCTTTTTTCAACTTTTCGTTTAACCTTTGACTGCATTCGTACATGATTGGCAATTGTGGTAGTAATTTTCTCCAAAGTTTAGGGGTAAACTCATCTTTTGATTCTATTTTTCTTTCTTTTTTTTTTTCTAATCAACAAATTCGCAACAAAACTCGCACCGAAATTGAAAAAACAAAAAAGAAGCAGCCTTAAAGACCAATGTCTAAAAGGCCAAAGAAAGAAGACCAATTCCTAAAAGTCAAAAAAAGAAGAACTAATGTCCTAATACTCAATGCCCGAAGGCCCAAGAAAACAAGAGGATGAAAAAAAAAACTACATTAATGCCAAATTCAAGGCTTAATAAGAACACCAAAAAATTTTAAGAACACCAAATTTGACAAAACGAAGAGCAAAGTCAAAACTTGGGCTTTTATACCATGCTAAACAAAAGCTAAAACACAAACACGCAAAAACAAACAATAGGAGCTATCACCAACAAAACGACTAAACTTACGATAATTCGATCTTTCAAAATACAAATACAATGGCGTATCTATAGGGTATAAAACTTGTAGAACAAAAATATAAAACTTGACTAATAAGAAACTTAATCAAATAAGAAAACCCGAAAATTACTTAATTTTAGCCTAAATTAATACTCATTATTTTCAACTCTAATTTACTTCGACACTACTCACTAGCTATAAAGAATAAACAATATCAAAGAATATGCAGGATGCTAGAAATTAGAACACATGGAGTGGCATTTTAGGGAGCAGATAAGGCATTACTGCTTTGTTCCCGGATATAAAATCCGCATGGAAAAGCATATGCGTCTCTTCCATGTCGCTCACAAAATTGTAGCAGACGATCCTCCATGAATTCTTCAAGAATATTCGCTCTCGATCTAAAGCATGAAGCTCAAAATTGTCCTCTTTTAACATCCTCAAAGAACGTATTGGTACTTGCCCCGACCTAAAAATACCAATTTGCTTGAGGAATTTCCATCCACCATTTTCGAGCCTCCACAACAGAATCGTATGATCGTAGTCACACTGTATTGCATAGTGAAGCAATCCTTGGTACTCACCTATACATAATGATCTAACACACGAATATTCAGAGCAATCACCTGGGTGGTTTATGATTTCAATCATCTCTTTCTCAATGTCAAAACAAGCAATCTTGGTTTCGCTGCCAAATCGTTTATCGATCCAATAAATTGAATTTCCAATCTGAACTGTTGGTCTCTCCATCACGTAATTATGATGGGTAGAAATAAAACGACTGCTATCAAACCACTGATGATGATCATCAACAAACCTGCATTTTCGAGTTCTCCAACAACGTAACAAAGATGAGTACACCTCAACATCTATGAAGCTTTCTTGATCTCCAACAGGGTTTTGATCTGAATGATGATAAGTTGATGGTAGTTTTACAACCTGGTAATGACCATTTTCTTTATCGACCATGAAAGCAGTTTGCAAGTAGTTATGCGATGATTCAGGTGGCACAGGAAGCCAAGAGTGTTTCCTCGTGATGGGATTGCAGACGAAGTATCCATCAATTTGATGATTTTGATCAGCTTCGCTTGGAAAACGATATGCCTTACGAGTACAAAGAAGCAGGCCATGCCGACATTCCTGGATTTCGAAATCCGGGGGAAGAAATTTCCTTATTTTCAATGATTTTAATCCCCTATTTTTCAACTCATCTACGTCAAGTTTGTTAGACCATTTTGACATGGGAATGAACCTAGCTTGATATATAGTTCTATTATTATCAGTTTGCCTCTTGACATGAAAAAAAATTCCAGCCAAAAGATTTGGTTCTTTGTTACCTTTCTTTCCCAATTGCAGCAAGAAATCAGCAGCGTAGGTGGGATGATTAGCAAACTGCTGGCTCACACACTTGAGCGCATATATCTCCCTCCATGAGGATGCTCTACACATAATCTCACCTATTACATCATTATCGATATTAGGCTCATGAGATACTTCACAAGGCTGAATCTGATCAGGCTCAGCCTCAGCCTCATTCTTAGGCTTCTTGGCTTTTATAGTTTTCGCCCTCTTGAGCTTTCTCTTACTTCGTTTAATGGACAAACCAATTGAATCATCGTCGTCCGAGTAAATAGCAGCCCTCTTAACCTTTCTTTGATTTCGTTCATCAACGGACAAACCAATTGAATCATCTTCAATCTCTCGTTCATGGTCGGCGTTGGCTAGAGCTTTCTGTCGCATCCGTTTTAGCCGGCGAAAAAAATCCAAATCCACATAAGACATGTTGAAAACTATGCTAAAAAATACCCAAAGTAATCTAACCCGAATCAATAGGTTATCTCTCTGTGTGTTTTCAAACTATGAGAAACATGAGGTAATGAAGTATTTATAGGAGAGGATATGATCCTAAATAAATTAAGATTTATAAAACTAATCCTTTTAAAATTTGGATTTAATATACGTAGATGAGGATGTTAAAAATTCATTTTTCTAATAGGTCTCGGAAACCCAACAATATATGACTGCGCAATCTATGAGACTTCTAATCCCAATTAAATACGTTTTCGAAGTTTGTGGTTGAATGTGAATGCTATACCTAGTAAGTAACAATAAGGAGGAGTCTGTTTATCATAAGGAGAGAAACAAATTCTCCAGTCTCCACACAAAACATTGTTTTCTAGGCTATGTATATATTTTCATAAGGCAAAATATAACTTATTTACAATACGTCACTCACGCGTTGACGAGATTTATTTTTTAGCCATGCAATTAGACTAGAAAAGGCAATTGGTAGCACTTAAACCCGAATCCGATAAGTACCTGACTTGATTAAAAATTCATTTATGAGATCAAAGAGATATCTGTTAAGGTTTGATTTTTATGGATGATTATCGATGGATAGTCCGATAGAGTTTGATAATAGCAGTTAAAAAAATCCAAAATACGACAACCTGATTATACATAATATAAAGTTTAAGAAAAAAATAATTTGATGGAGGTATGATAACTTTTCAGTAGAAACTTTTTGTTAAATGCTTTTATTCTAATTTAGCTGTAATGATATCTTTCCATTCTCCTACTTTAAAGAGATAGATCCTCATTCCCCACTCTTGACAGGTTAAACCAAAAGCAGAAAGCAAATAAGCTGTATCCGCACACCTCGATGTTTAGATTGGTTTAAGTTTGTTTATGGACCAAACATTTCAATTTAAAATTCTTAGTTTTATTGAGGTTGATCATTTATTTATAGACAAATATCATACTATGTTGTTTATTTTGAATTTTTTTATCTTTTCTTTTATTAATTCTTTATCATTTTATTTCGTAGGTCTTTTTAGAATTTTATTTTTCTAATTTAAAATTGAAATATATATTTATTTTCATTGTTTTTTAAAAACAAATTTAGTCTTTTAATTAAAAATATTCTGATTTAATTGCGTATTTATTTTAACTATTTTTCAAAAAAAAATTCTGCTTTTTTAATTAAATATATATTTTTTTATCTATTAACAGGTCGGGTCAACTCGGGTCGGGTCTTTGAACAAATTCTCCAGTCTCCACACAAAACATTGTTTTCTAGGCTATGTATATATTTTCCTGAGGGAAAATATAGTTTTTCTGCCAAGAACTTATCTACGACACGCCACTCACGTGTTGACGAGATTCAATTATTAACCTTGCACGTAGATTAGGGAAGGCAGGGCGTGTTTAAACCCGAATCCGATAAGCACCCAACCTGATTAAAAACCCATTTACGAGACCAAAGAGATATCCATTAGGGTTTGGTTTTCATAAATGAGTATCGACGGATAGTCCGATAGAGTTTGATAATAGCAATTATAAAAACCCAAAATATGACAACCCGATTATAAATTTCGTAAAAAGTAAATATTTAAAAATATTTATATATTTATATACATACACATAATATAAAGTTTAAGAAAAAAAATACTTTGATGGAAGTATGGTAACTATTCAGTAGAAACTTTTTGTTAAATGCTTTTATTTTGTTTAGCCCTAATGACATCATTCGATTCTCCTACTTTAAATATATAAATAGATATATCCTCATTTCTCACTCTTGACAAGTTAAACCAAAAGCAGAAGGCAAATAAGCTGTGTCCATACACCTCGGTGTTTAGATTGGTTTAAGTTTGTTTATGGACCAAAAATTCAATTTATAATTCTTGGTTTTATTGAGGTTGTTCATTTATTTATAGACAAATACGATGCTATGTTGTTTATTTTGAATTTTATTGTCTTTTCTTTTATTAATTCTTTTTTCATTTTTTTTTGTAGGGATTCTTAATACTTTTAATTTTATTTTTCTAATTTAAATCTAAATTATATATTTATTTTAATTGTTTTTTTAAAAGATAAGATTTTTTGTTTAAAATAGTTTTATTTAATTTAAAACTTAATTGCATATTTATTTTAATTATTTTTTAGAAATATTTTTTACGCTTTATTTTTTACTGAATATATATTTTTATCTATTAATTGTTTGGGGGTCAGGTCTTTGAATGCTTACTGTGCTCGGGTTTGGTAAACAAAATGTAGTCCTGTTGGATTTTCACTACGGGTTTGGAAAAAAATAACTTAATTGGATTTGGGTTTGGCTTTATAGATTTTAGCGGATATCCGACTCATTGTCATTCCTTGTAACGTAGTAATTATTTTTTAGAGCCAAACTTCCCCGTGATGTTTTAGTTTCGTCCAGATTTTTTATGACATCAAATTCTATCAAACAAAACCTTACAGTTAATAGACATTTTGGTTTTTTTTATTTATTATCTTACTGAGCTATTTAATTCTATTTTATTGCCTTTAATTTTGTATTTTTTATGTTTTTAAAATGTTATCTCATTACAAAAAAAAAATTATACGTTGAGTTAAAAAGAAAAGATCAGATTATATATATATATATATATATATATATATATATATATATATATATATATATATATATATATGTGCGTATTGAAGTTATTCTAATCGTTTTCTCTAATCGCGCATAACCCCAAATTTTTACAATAAGCTACTTTTTATCATTTCATTTTTTTTAATGTTTCTAGAAGATTAGCTCATTGCAACAAAGTTATGATTTAGGTTAGAAAAAGGATCAAATTTAATTTGAGATGTTTATATGTACAAAAAAATGATAGATTTTGAAGCGAATCTAATTTTTTCTCCAATCTTGCGCATAAAACAAATTTGTATAATAAGCTGCTTTTTATCTTTTTATTCATTTTTATATTAAAATTTTCAAAAAAATCTGAAACCTCTTCTTTGCGGTGATAATACCAAAATATCAAGTTAGCTCAGTTATCTTTATATGTTTATCCTTGCCACTTTTAGGCTTGTTATTCAAGAACTTTTTCAGTAATATGGCTGTGATCCATTATTACGTACGTGCTACTAGTAAATACTATAAAATTTTCTATTTGATTGTATTCGTTCTTATTGAATGACTTTACTAAATTGTTTTGTCTATTTTTGCTTTTCTTTTAGAAAATAAAAAGATAAAAATGCCCTTCAAAATAAGGCTTGATTTGACAAAGTTTGTTTTGAATGAGTGGTAGGGAGACTTGAACCCTTGACCATCTTGAAACCTAGCTCTAATACTATAGTAAATTATATCTCATTTAAAAGTTAAACTGTTATGAATGGTTCATTATAGTTATTATTATTTTCAACAAGCTATATATTGATCTTTTTCATTAAGCTTAGCATGTATTTCATGCTCATATGGGTACCTCGTGATGAATATGATCATCAGGATGAACATAACATCTTATACGGACAAATGAAGATGGAGCTATAAGAGCTTATTATGTATATATAAGATAAAACTTGAGATGAACAAGGAGCTAAGAGCTCATTGTTTTTATTTTACACACATCAATAAACCATCTAGTGATGGAAATAGAGTTGCTACTATAGCTTCAAGCGGCAGCTTTTTATTTAGCAATACATTTAACATCACAAGCTTGTGATTTTTAGCATTTGTAGTAGCAAATGCAAGCATACTTCCAATCTTTGCCCCAGCGTTGTTTGTTGCAGACACCATACTCGCCTCCCCAATGCTTGCAGTGTTGGCTACATTTGTCATTCTGGTGGCAAGGCCCAGACCATCTTTTGCTTTCCTTCCCACAATACTTAGCTTCTGCAACTCTCATCTCTGCATGAAATTGGATAAGGCAAAGTCAAATATGATTTTTGTCACTTGCTTCTAGTGTTGCCTTTTAAACAACCACATATAGGAATTTTTTTTTTTTGGGGTGCTAAATAAGCACGTGATTTCATTTAATATAAAAAACTGTACAAAGGGAAAAGAAGATACAAAATCAATCGAACCAAACAAAAATTAAACTAGGATATTCTTATCGTCTAAATATACCAAGCCTCACAAATAGGTCAATTTGTTTTTCTCCCCACACCCCACCCCCCATGGGGATTTGAACCCTGGTCTTCAACTTGACACCGGGTAACCCACCATTGAGTTATCCTTGAAATTCTCCCACAACTAAGTCGATTGAGAATACAGTTACTGAACTTTTCTCACCATAAATTCTATTGCTAATGTCACTTGAATGTTGTGAAAATTTTGGTCCTCCAACAAGGGCTATAGATTTAAAGTAAGGGTTTTATTCTTTGAATTTTTATCCTTTTTTGATTATCTAAAGTTCCCCCTCTTCTTACTATGAAAATGGGACTAAAATAAAACCCCATATAATATATAGCATTGTTTTCTAAAAATAATTATTAGAACTTGTAAAAGACAAAAGTGGAAAATCTGATCATCACTAGTGAAAGTAGTATGAATAGCATATAGAAGCATTAATGTTCCCCAAAACAATATCCCATATGATAATATATAGTATCGCTCTTAAAATAATTATATAACGTATAAAATAAAAGTTCGCAATCTTATCATCACTAGTAAAAGTGGTATGAGTGGCATATAAAAGCATTGCATGTGGTCTAACCTGTGGCTGCAACAATAAGGAAGAGGAGGAGCAGAGCAAAAAAGGCTGTGTTTCTAATTTGAGACTTAGCCATATCTATTCGTTTTTGTAATACTTGTGGAAAACTTGGTGAAACTAAAGGGGATATTTATAGCATGACAAAGCCACTGCCCCACGACTTAATTAAATGGCACATAGATTTAGCTCTGATTTGTTCAAAGATAGAGAGTTTAAAAAAAATGTAGAATTGAGTAGGATTGAAGAAGTCATAAGAAGTGGTTAAGAATGATCAGATCAATGTTTGTCCTCACCAAGAAATTTAGTTGATAGCATGAATAAAGTAATCTTATCCAAATTTACATGCTTGGGTTAATAACACAGTGGTCTCGAATGTTGTTACGAATTCTCAATTTAAGTCCTTATTATTCAAAAATAACAAAATTAATCATCATAGCTTTAAAAAGTTATTATTCAAATTAAGCATCACCGTTAAACCAGATTAATTAATTTAAATAGAATAGTGGCCACGTACGCCTATTTGAAGGGTAAAATTTTAAATAAAAATATCAGTAGATGCCAAGTTAATTCACAATATTTACATAAAAGTTCAAAATAATACCCAAAGTTCTACAAAAAAAAAATTCAAATTAATACCTATAGTTTTACAAACAAAAAAAAATATAATTAATCCAATTGGCAACATTAAATCCCAACAATTGGCAACATTCCTTATTTGGTGCAATCGTCATTTCAATCGTCTATGCAATCATTGGGAATAGCCATCAACTACAATCGTCGTTCCAAACATTAATGTGGTATGAGACAACAAATATGAATTTGAGTTAGGGTTTGGAATTGGAGATGAGTTATGGTTTGGATTTGGGATGAGATTGAGCATGGAGTGAAATAAGATTGGGGATGAGAATGAAAAAGAAAAGATATTGGCTGTAGATTTGTGTACATAGGGGCATGTTGTAAGTTACTAAATTTTGTATGGATATTTCACGTATTTTTGTTTAAGTTAACCAATTTTTAATAGTGGGAATTAATTTGACTAACTTTTGTAAATGATGGAAAGTAATATTATTACTTTTGAATAATGAAGACCAGATTGAAAATTCGCATAATTAAACAATGCGGTAATTTGGACATCATATGCTTGTTATGTTTATATTAACCAAATTTTTAAAGGTGGAAACAAGTTTAATTAACTTTATAAACCATGGGTATTAATATTATAAAATTTAAACAACACAGACTAAACTAAAAATTGACAACAAAATTGAAAACTTGTTGCATAATTATCCCTTACATGCTTCTTCCCTTTTATATGTTTTTTTGTCGTACACGTAAGTTGCACAAAGAATTAAATCATAACATAAAATTAATCCTATTTTTCAACGCCGTAATTTAACTTTAATAGGCTTGAAATGTTCTTACATGAATATTGTAAAGATAAGCACAATACAGTCACTTTTGATATGTTAACTGAATTTTCTCATAAAGTATCATCGAGTGCCGGTAAGACTTGGTTTAATATCCTCATCAATCTTGACAAAATTCAACTAGCCTATCAACTGACATTGTCAAAAGTCATAAGGGCCTTAGACTTTTTTTTTTTTATCCTAAGATACACTTTATTTTATTTTATTTTATTTTTTGGGAAAGGAGGGGAACTCCTCTCCGAAAATTTATTATTAATTATCAAAAAAGAAAGTACAAAAGGTAGAAAGGGACAAACAACTGTACCTCCACTTGCAGGCGGAGGAATTACCTGCCCCACCGGCCTATCTAATCTAGAAGTAGACACAGGCACCCCTTCATTACAAAGGATTCAAAGCCCTAGCCAAAAGGAATCAGAAAATACAAATACAAACATCCTATCTAATTTGGAAATTAGGTATATTAGCCTTCTCAACACTTTATTTTATTTTATTTTATTAAGCAAGTGACTTTATTAATTCTAAAGATTTATGTACAAAAGCAACAATAAAAGCTCAACTAAGTATCGAGGTTCTAAGTTATACAAATCGCATGGTTGAACAGACTATAGCCAAAAAAACTTTTTCCTACACTTTAAACTTAGCTGCACACTATTTTTAATACTAGCAAAAATCTGATCATCACGCTATAACCAAGATAAACTTTATTTTAGTCCCTTAGAGGCTGCCATTATCATTATTCTTCCTTCAATTTTATTTTTTCATCTCAGTTAAATTCATATAGGAAAGAGTAGTTGAAGAAGTCGAGATGAGAAAGAAAAACAAGTCCCACTTTGCTTTAAAAGATTGGGGGTATATATGGTATAATTTATATAATATAATAAATTTATCTATAACAGTTTAAACTTTTAGATGAAGTGGTCACTTAACATAATATCAGAGTCTAAGTACTAAAAGGTCTTAAGTTCAAACTCACTTTCACCCATTTAAAACATAAAATTGTCTAAATGCAAGGCTAAAAAATTAATTTCGCCTGCACTTATGAGAACCAGTTTAAACTTTTAAATGAGGTCATCATTCGGCAATGCTAGTTTCATCCATTTTGTCACATCATGGAGTTGCATATTTTTTTTTTTCTTTCAAACGTATTTGTCGTTTTCTTTTCGTCTGTTTTCACAAGAAAAAAGTGATTTAAACCATATGTAAGTATGGCTTTAATACTAATTTGCTGATGATAAGGACATACGTTCACACACATCAACGCAAGGAAAACACAATTTTTTAAACTTGGTTGGCCCTCTTACATTTACGACCCAAAACTGGGAAAATCGACTATTTGTTAATAATGGTAACATAGCATGAATTTTTGGACCAAAAAAAAATTAAAAATGTAAACTTTTTCTCAATGGCTTTATACACAAAAAAAAGCCTAAACCATAGTACAATTAATTTTTTCTAGAAAAAACACTAAAAAGTATCCCACATAATTAGGTTTTTTTACTAATAAAATACTATAGAAAACTCCCTCACTCTCTCAGGCTCACGTCTATAAAAAATAATTACAAATTATAAAGTATTATTTGCAAAATATTTATTCTCTAGACTTGTACTTGTATTTAGTGGGGTTGGACTTTACTTTTAAGCCAAAACGTGTGTCTCAAGAAGGCTGAGAAAAAAGACCAAAAGTAGGAACACGAGCAAAGAGATTTTACAAGCTAATATACATGTTTCTTATGGACTTGGAAAATATAATGATTCAGACATAATTACAATGTAAGAGGAAGAAGTATCTCTAATATAGCACCCATGGCTTGTCGTAATTCTTGAATTGCTTCCTCAACTCTAAACAATTCAAAAGTAAATTAGATGTGGATAGCCTTGAATTCTTTGTAAGTTCTTTTTTCTTTTGCTAGGCTTGTAAGTTTTTTTTTTTTTGTTGTTAATACCAAAAGTAGTAAAAGCAAATAAAGGAGATCATCTAAGAGGCACTTCAATTCCTTGTAGTTTCATCCTTTTTTTTTTACTTCATCTTTTTCCATTTGCTTCCCTTTTGTCGTTACTTTAATATTTTTTTTATTATAAACAAGCAGGGTGTATTTTATCTTTTCACATAAATATTTACAAAATTTGGTAGTAATTAGCTACCCAACAGAAGAAAAAACAATCAATCTCTACCAAGATAGCATATCAGATCTTAGTCTCATCAATATTTCAGATCTCTACAAATAGTTTGGTTCAAAAGAGTTTGGTTCAAAAGAGTTTGTTTAAATCTCTTAATCATATACATTTTGGTCCTAACATCAAAAGCGAAGTCATTACTTTAATGTTATCTTTTCTTTTTCTTCTGCTTTTAACTTCTGACAAGTTCACCATAAATTATTGAGATATTTGTATTTAATTCAAGAAGAGAAAACGAAGAGAACCAACATGAATATTACATAAATTTCATTACATAGAGAAAATAATACAGCCAAATAGCTAACTCAAATACACCATTTAGAGGTCGCTCTTATCTATATTTAAGCACACAAAAACACACAATGTAACAATGGAAATGAAGTTTTTGCTACAACTTTAATTAGTAGCTTTCATTTATAGAAACTAAGACCCACAGCTTGAATATAGGGTTTTTTTTTTATTCAATCGCACTTTTGCCAATTTTCTTGAATTCAAATTTTAAATGAGTTAATAATTAAAGCGAATAATTATATATGAAAAACGTGCATGATGTATTCCATTTGGCACTAACGGAACAACAGGATCTTCAATTCACCCGCTTGCACAAAGGACCAAATATTCAACAAGATTGCGCTGGATAATATCTTCAGATATTGAGTTGTAAAGGATTTAAGAAAACAATCCTTAATCATAGTATTTGTAGGTCTTGGAACTTAGATAATTTTAATCTCTGCTAGGTTGATTTTTTTTTTTTTTTTTTTGATGTCTGATTCGAATTTGTAATTATTACAGTTGCAGAGTTCTTTTGGAATGAATAGAACACTTGGATCAAAATAATGATGTGGATATTATGCAACATCTTACAAAAGTCAAAAAAAAAAAGAATAATGATAATGGCAGCCACTAAGGGAAGTAAAATAAAGTGTATCTTGGTTATATCCTAATGATCAGATTTTTGCTAGTATTAAAAATAGCATGTAGGAAAAAGTTCTTTTTGCTATAACCTGCTCAATTTTGCGATTTGTATAGTTTAGAAACTTACTTATTTAGCAAAAAAAAATAATAAAAGTGTATCTTAGGACAAAAAAAAAAGTCTAAGGCCCTTGCGACTTTTGACAAGGTCAAGTTATGAGGATGTTAATCCAAGTCTAACCGGTAGTCGATCATACTTTATGGAAAAATTCAGTTAACATATCAAAAGTGACTGTATTGTGCTTATCTTTACAATATTCATGTAAGAATATTTCAAGCCCATTAAAAAAGTTAAATTACGGCGTTGAAAAATTGGATTCGTATGTTAGGATTTCGCTCTTTATACAATTTACGTGCACGACAAAAAAACATATAAAAGGGAAGAAGTATGTAAGGGATAATTATGCAATTAGTTTTCAATTCTGTTATCAATTTTTAATTTAGTCTCTGTTCTTTAAATGTGATAATATTAATACCCACGGTTTATAAAGTTAATTAAATTAATTTCCACCTTTAAAAAGTTGGTTAATTTAAATAGAAAAAGCATACAATGTCCAAATTGCCGCATTGTTTAATTATGCGGTTAGTCCCAAAGTTGCCACCATTTTCCATTTTAGTCTTCATTATTTAAAAGTAATACGTGAAATTTCCATACAAAATTCATTTAGTAACTTACAACATGCCCCTGCGTACATAAATCTTCAACCAACCTCTCTTTTCTTTTTTATTCTCATCCCCAATTTCATTTCACTCCGTTCTCGATCAGTCTCATCCCCAATTCCAAACCCTAACTGAAATTCATATTGGTTGTCTTAGACCACAATGATTGCATAGACGATTGAAATGACGATTGCACCAAATAAGGAATCTTCCCATTTGTTAGGATTTAATGTTGCCTCATTGATTAATTAGATTTTTTTTTATTTTTTATTTTGTAAAACTATAGGTATTAATTTGAGTTTATTTTTTTGTAGAACTTTGGGTATTATTTTGTACTTTTATGTAAATATTGGGAACTAATTTGGCATGTACTGATTGTTTTTATTTAAAATTTTACCCTTCAAATAGGCGTACATGACCACTATTCTATTTAAATTAGTTAATTCGGTTTTAACGGTGATGCTTAATTTGAATAACTTTTTAAAATAATGAGGATTAATTTTGTTATTTTTGAATAATAAGGATTTAAATTGAAAATTCGTTACAACGTTCGAGACCATTGTGTAATTAACTCAAGCATGTAAATTTGGATAAGATTACTTTATTCATGCTATCAAGTAAATTTCTTGGTGAGGACAAACTTTGATCTGATCATTCTTAACCACTTCTTATGATTTCTTCAATCCTACTCAATTCTTCATTTTTTTAAACTCTCTATCTTTGAACAAATCAGAGCTAAACCTATGTGCCATTTAATTAAGTCGTGGGGCAGTGGCTTTGTCATGCTATAAATATCCCCTTCAGTTTCACCAAGTTTCCCACAAGTATTACAAAAACGAATAGATATGGCTAAGTCTCAAGTTAGAAACACAGCCTTTTTTGCTCTGCTCCTCCTCTTCCTTATTGTTGCAGCCTCAGGTTAGACCACATGCAATGCTTTTATATGCCACTCATACCACTTTTACTAGTGATGATAAGATTGCCCACTTTTATTTTTTACATGTTATATAATTATTTTAAGAACGATGCTATATATTATCATATGGGATATTGTTTTGGGGAACATTAATGCTTCTATATGCTATTCATAGTTCATACTATTTCACTAGTTATGATAAGATTTTCCACTTTTGTCTTTTACAAGTTATAATAATTATTTTTAGAAAACAATGCTATATATTATATGGGGTTTTATTTTAGTCCCGTTTCCATAGAAAGAATATGGTATTGAACGCAAAAGTTTTCTATCATAGAAGTACAACTTTTACTATACTAGAGGTGGTGAAATATCTTGATATCGATCATCACTCTTATGTTTATTATCAACTTTTTTATTTGAACTTTACAACTACATAGTTTTTTTTTTTTTTTCCCAAAGCGGAGGAACTATAGATAATCAACAAAGGATAAAAATGCAAGGGAATAAAACCCCTACTTTAAATCTATAGGCCTTGTTGGAGGACCAAATTTTTCATAACATTCATCAAGTGACATTAGGGGTAGAATTTATGGTGAGAAAAAGTATGCTCAGTCCACCTACATTGTGAGGGGAGTTTCAAGGATAGCTTAGTTGTAGATTATTCCCTGATAATTGAAGACTATGGTTCGAATCCCCATTGGAATAAGGATGAGGGAAAAAAATGACCTATTTGTGTGGCCTGGTATAATTAGATAGGAGTATCCTAGTTTAATTTTTGTTTGGCTCCATTGATTTTGTATCTTCTTTCCTCTTTTTACAGTTTTCGATATTATATAAAATCACGTGCTTATTTAGCAAAAAAAAAAAAAAAAAAAAAATCTATAGGTGACAAAAATTATATTTGACTTTGCCTTATCCAACTTCATGCAGAGATGAGAGTTGCAGAAGCTAAGTATTGTGGGAGGGAAAGCAAAAGATGGTCTGGGCCTTGCCTCCAGAATGACAAATGTAGCCAACACTGCAAGCATTGGGGAGGCGAGTATGGTGTCTGCAACAAACAACGCTGGGGAAAAGATTGGAAGTATGCTTGCATTTGCTACCACAAATGCTAAAAATCACAAGCTTGTGATATTAAATGTATTGCTAAATAAAAAGCTGCCACTTGAAGCTATAGTAGCAACTCTATTTCCATCACTAGATGGTTTATTGTTGTGTGTAAAATAAAAACAATGAGCTCTTAGCTCCTTGTTCATCTCAAGTTTTATGTTATATGCTGTATACATAAATGAGCTCTTAGCTCCATCTCAAGTCATCTTTATGTTTGGCCAATCGAGACAACACCATAAATGAAGGCTAATTTTATAACATCATGTTCACCCTGATGATCATATTCATCATGAGGTACCCATGTTAACATGAAATACATGCTAAACTTAACATAAATATAATAAATCCTTTTTTAACAATTTAAGTTTGAAACGAGACGATAATTTACAATATTATTAGAAATAGGTTACTAGATGGTCAAGTGTTCAAGTCTTTTTGCCATTCATTTAAAATAAACTTTGCAAAATAAAGTCTTACTTTGAAGGGTGTTTTCACCTTTTCATTTTCCAAAAGAAAAGCAAGAATAGAAAAAAATAGACAACAATTTAGTAAATTCTTTCAATAAGAAGGAATACAATCAAATGGAAAATTTTCTAGTATTTACTTGTAGATTTTATTGTTCTTTCTTTCTCTTTGTATAGTGGAGATAGTGCACGTAATGACGGATCACATCCATATTATTGAAAAAGTTCTTGAATAACAGGCCTAAAAGTGGCAGGTAAGGATCAACATATAAAGATAACTAAGCTCACTTGATATTTTGGTATTATCACCGCGAAGGAGAGGTTTCAGATTTTTTAAAAATTAATATTAAAATGAATAAAAAGATAAAAATCAGCTTATTATACAAATTCGCTTTATTTGCAAGATTGGAGAAAAAATTAGATTCACTTTAAAATCTATCTTTTATTTTTTGTACATATTTATACATCTCAAGTTAAATCTGACCTTTTTTCTAACCTAAATCATAACTTGGTTGCAATGAGCTAACCTTCTAGAAACATTAAAAAAAAAATGAAAAGATAAAAAGTAGCTTATTGCAAAAGTTTGGCGTTATTGGCAATTAGAAAAAAAAAATTAGAAACACATCAATAAGCACATAAATAAATAAATATAGATATATATATCATATCTGATCTTTTCTGTTTAACTCAACGTATAATTTTTTTTTTTGTAACAAGATAGAATTTTAAAAACATAAAAAATACTAAATTAAAGGCAACAAAATATAATTAAATAACTCAGTAAGAAAAACAAAAAACCAAAAACCAAAATATCCATTAACTTTAAAGTTTTGTTTGATAGAACTTGATGTCATAAAAAAAGGTAGACAGAACTAAACCATCACGTGGGAGTTTGGTGTTTTGGGCTAAACTGTAGGAGAAAATAGAATTATCTCAAAAATAACTATCTACGTTATAAGCAATGACAATGGGTCGAATACTCGCTAAACTCTATGAAGCCAAACCCAAATCCAATTAAGTTACTTTTTTCCAAATTCCGTAGGGAAGACCCAAAGGGTTTAGATTTTGCTTACCGAATCCGATCATAGTAACCATTCAAAGACCCGACCTGTTAATAGATAAAAATATATATTTAATTAAAAAAGCAGAAAAATATTTTGAAAAATTGTTGAAATAAATACGCAATTAAATTTTAAATTAAATAAGAATATTTTTAACAAAAAGCCTAAATTTGTTTTAGAAAAAATGAAAATAAATATATAATTCAATTTTAAATTAGAAAAATAAAATTTAAAGTGTTAAAAAGACCTACAAAATAAAATGATAAAGAGTTTATAAAAGAAAAGATAATAAAATTCAAAATAAACAACATAGTATGATATTTTTCTATAACATATATAGTGTTTGGAATAACTTCTATTGTGAAATTCATTTGATTTATAAATGAATTTCGTTAGGACTTGTATTTATAAATGAATTCTATTGTTTGGAATAGTAATTTGCAATACATGTAGAATTGGAATTAAAAATTATATTTTACTCAAATACCCCTCATTTATTCTATTAGAATTAGTAAAATTTAGGAATGATAAACAAGAACTTTTGAACTATCTAACCAGCACTAGAATGGACTGTTGATGCATCGACTTGTTGATCAATTATTTTCTACGTGTTTTATTGAAAGAAGAATGATGAGGGAGAGGGTTTAAAATATATTTTATTTTTTTATCTTTGTATTTGAGCCAAAGTTAAACTTAAGTGTAAAAAAAAATCTAAAGTGTAATTTTGTCCTCAAAAGATATGAACAAACTTAAAAAACGTGAATTTGTAAATTTCACCTCTTGAATAAGGATTTGAGTAAGTCTCGAGCAAATCCAAGATTTACAAATCCTGAATTTTTATTTTTTTTAAATGGTGCTTCCAGACATAAAAAGTTGGATTTACAAATGAATTTCGCAAAATTTTATGAAATTCATTTGTACCAAATAATTTGTAAATAACTTATCAATCTCAATAAAACTAAGAATTATAAATTGAAATGTTGGTCCATAAATTGCGGATACAGCTTACTTGCTTTCTGCTTTTGGTTTAACCTGTCAAGAGTGGGGAATGAGGATTTATCTCTTTAAAGTAGGAGAATGGAAGGATATCATTATACGGCTAAAAGAATAAAAGCATTTAACAAAAGGTTTCTACTGCAAAGTTACTTTATATTATGTGTATGTATATAAATATATAAATATATTTATTTTTTACTAAATTTATAATCAGGTTGTCGTATTTTGGGTTTTTTTAACTGCTATTATCAAACTCAATCGGACTGTTAATCGATAATCATCTATAAAAATCAAACCCTAACAGATATCCATTTGATCTCGTAAATAGATTTTTAATACTTATTGGATTTGGGTTTAAATGCTACCAATTGTCTTCCCTAGTCTACTTGCTGGGCTAAAAGTCTTCCCTAGTCTACGAAGGCTAAAAAATGAATCTCGTCAATTCGTGAGTGTTGTAGATAAGTTCTTGATGGAAAAACTATATTTTGCCTTATGAAAATATATACATAGCCTAGAAAAAAATGTTTTGTGTGGAGACTGGAGAATTTATTTCTCTCCTTATGCTGAACAGACTCGTTCTTATTGTTACTTACAAGGTATAGCACTCACATTCAACCAAAAACTTCGAAAACGTATTTAATTGGGATTAGAAGTCTCATAGATTGCGCAGTTATATATTGTTGGGCTTTCGAGACCTATTTGAAAATTAATTTTTAACATCTTCATCTATATATATTACATCCAAATCCCAAAAAGATTAGTTTTACAAATCTTAATTTATTTAGGATCATATCCTCTCCTATAAATACTTCATGCGTTTCTCATGCCTCATACATTGAAAACACACAGAGAGATAATCTATTGATTCAGGTTAGATTACTTTGGGTATTTTTTAGCATAGTTTTCAACATGTCTTATGTGGATTTGGAGTTTTTTCGCCGGCTAAAACGGATGCGACAGAAAGCTCTAGCCAACGCCGACCATGAACGAGAGATCGAAGATGATTCAATTGGTTTGTCCATTGATGAACGAAATCAAAGAAAGGTTAAGAGGGCTGCTATTTACTTGGATGACGACGATGATTCAATTGGTTTGTCCATTGAACAAAGGAAGAGAAAGCTCAAGAGAGCGAAAACTATAAAAGCCAAGAAGCCTAAGAATGAGGCTGAGGCTGAGCCTGATCAGATTCAGTCTTGTGAAGAAGTATCTCAAGGGCTTAATATCGATAATGATGTAATAGGTGAGATTATGTGTAGAGCATCCTCATGGAGGGAGATATATGCGCTCAAGTGTGTGAGCAAGCAGTTTGTTAATCATCCCACCTACGCTGCTGATTTCTTGCTGCACTTGAGAAAGAAAGGTAACAAAGAACCAAATCTTTTGGCTGGAATTTTTTTTCATGTCAAGAGGCAAACTAATGATAATAGAACTATATATCAATCTAGGTTCATTCCCATGTCAAAATGGTCTAACAAACTTGACGTAGATGAGTTGAAAAATAGGGGATTAAAATCATTGAAAATCAGGAAATTTCTTCCCCCGGATTTCGAAATCCAGGAATGTCGGCATGGCCTGCATCTTTGTACTCGTAAGGTTTATCGTTTTCCAAGCGAAGCTAATCAAAATCATCAAATTGATGGATACTTCGTCTGCAATCCCATCACGAGGAAACACTCTTGGCTTCCCATGCCACCTGAATCATCGCATAACTACTCGCAAACTGCTTTCATGGTTGACAAAGAAAATGGACATTACCAGGTCGTAAAACTACCATCAACTTATCATCATTCAGATCAAAACCCTGTTGGAGATCAAGAAAGCTTCATAGATGTTGAGGTATACTCATCTTTGTTACGTTGTTGGAGAACTCGAAAGTGCAGGTTTGTTTATGATCATCATCCGTGGTTTGATAGCAGTCGTTTTATTTCTACCCATCATAATTACGTGATGGAGAGACCAACAGTTCAGATTGGAAATTCAATTTATTGGATCGATACACGATTTGGCAGCGAAACCAAGATTGCGTGTTTTGACATTGAGAAGGAGATGATTGAAATCATAAACCACCCAGCTGATTGCTCTGAATATTCGTGGGTCAGATCGTTATGTATAGGTGAGTACCAAGGCATGCTTCACTATGCAATACAGTGTGACTACGATCATACGATTCTGTTGTGGAGGCTCGAAAATGGTGGATGGAAATTCCTCAAGGAAATTGGTTGTTTTAGGTCGGACCAAGTACCAATACGCTCTTTGAGGATGTTAAAAGAGGACAATTTTGAGCTTCATGCTTTAGATCAAGACCGAATATTCTTGAAGAATTCATGGAGGATCGTCTGCTACAATTTTGTGAGCGACATGGAAGAGACGCATATGCTTTTTCATGCGGATTTTATATCCGGCAACAAAGCAGTAATGCCGTATCTTCTCCCTAAAATGCCACTCCCTGTGTTCTAATTTCTAGCTTCCTGCATATTCTTTGATATTGTCTATTCTTTATAGCTAGTGAGTAGTGTTGAAGTAAATTAGAGTTCAGAATAATGAGGCTTATTAATTTAAGCTAAAATTAAGTAATTTTCAGTTTTTCGTATTTGAACATATAGATAATGAGGCTTATTTCTTATTAGTCAAGTTTTATATTTTTGTTTTACAAGTTTTATAGCATATAGATACGCCATTGTATTTGTACTTTGGAAGATCGAATGATCGCAAGTTTAATCGTTTTAGTTATTCTCTCTTATTTAGAGCTACTGTTGGTGATAGCTCCTATTATTTGCTTCTGCATGTTTGTATTTTCAGCTTTTGTTTTGTTTTTGTTTAGCATGGTATAAAAGCCCAAGTTTAAAGACTGGGCATGATGTGAAGAAGATTTTTTTGGTGTTATTAGAGTTTTTCAACAATATGTTAGATTTGACTTTGCAGTTCGTTTTGCCAAATTTGGTGTTCTTGAAATTTTTTGGTGTTCTTGTTAAGCCTTGAATTTGGCACCAATGTAGTTGTTTTTTCATCCTCTTGTTTTCTTGAGCCTTCAGGCATTGGGTATTCGGACATTAGTTCTTCTTTCTTTTACTTTCAAGATTTGGTCTTCTTTCTTTGGCCTTTTAGGCATTGGTCTTCAAGATTGCTTCTTTTTTCTTTCAACTTGGGTGCGAGTTCTGTTGCGGATTTGTTGATTAGAGAAAATGGAAAAATAGTATCAAAGATGAGTTTATCCCAGAAGTTCGGAGAAAATTACTACCACAATTGCCAACCATGTGCGAATGCAGTCAAATTTTAAACAAAAAGTTGAAAAAAAGATTAATAATGTCACATATACAAAAGATAAAGGACTATAATATTAAATTTTTAAAAAAGAAAAGGATCACTTCGTAAAATATTATAAAGAAAAAGGACTAAATTGGGTGTAAATCCAAAAAAATAAAAGAAAAAAAGGAGCTTATTGTAAAAATTTGGTGTTATGTGCGGTTAGAAAAAAAAATAGATTCACTTCAATACACACATAATATATATATATATATATATATAAATATATATATATATATATATATATATATATATATATATATATATATATATGTATGTATGTATGTATATCCAATAAAATCCGAACTTTTCTTTTTAACTTAACGTATAACTTTTTATGTATTGAGCTAACGTTTTAAAAACATAAAAAAAAATATACAAATTAAAGCCAATAAAATAGTATTTAATAGCTCACTAAAAAAATTAAAAGGCTAACATGTCCATTAACTTAATTTAAGGATTAATTTTATAGAATTTGAGGTCATGGAAAATCAGGGCAAAAATAAAACATGGTGGAGGAATTTGGCATTTGGCGCTAAACTCGTGGGAGAAAATGGCATTCTCTAAAAAATAACTATTTATGTATAAAACTCAAAAATAAATCTCGTCAATACATGAGTGGCATATTATAGATAAGTTCTCTAAGGAAAAACAATATTTTGCCTTGTGAAAATATATTACATAGCCTAGAAAACAATGTTTTCTTTTGAGTTGCTGGTGTTTGATTTTTAAACTTGAAATGGTTAAATGTATTTTCTCTAGAAGAAGTAATTATCTATTATCAGTATAGCACACAATATTTTTGGAATGAATAGAATACTTGTTTAAATAGCAAAAATATTAGGATGAAGACCCCCTATACTTTTATAAAGTTGCACAATACTTCATGTTATCTTAAAAGTACATGGTACTCCTCTCTGGTTTCTGAAACTAAGCACAAGAATATTCGCCCCAACATATCATCCTCACCAAACCTCATATGTTTCTCCACAATGTTGCTCGCAAAATTGTAACAGACCATCTTATCTGAAGCCGTCAAGAATATTCGCTCTTGGTCTAATGCATGAATGGAAAAATCGCGTCCGTCATCTCCTGAGAATGCTGGCTTTAAATCACACATGGGGAATTTCCGTCACAAATTTCCATTGACCTTGTTCGAGACTCCACAACAAAATCATATTATCACTACAAAGTGAAGCACACTGAAGCATGCCTTGGTACTCACCCAAACATAATGAGTAAATCGATTGGTTGTAATCAGGGTGCTTTACGAATTCAACAGTCTCCTTCTCAATGTCACAACACACAATCTCGGAATGTCCATCGATCCAGTATAGATAATTTCCAATCTGAACTGTAGGTCTTTCCGTCAGGTACCGAACAACGGGACTAATTGTACGGCGACTTTCAGAACACTGATATCGATACCTGGAGGTTCTCCAACAACTTAACAAAGATGAGTATATATGAACCTCTGTGAAGCATTCCTCTCCAACAAGGTCTGAGGTCAATGGCATTTTTATCACCTGGTAATGACCGGTTTCTTTATCAACCAGAAAAGCAGTTCGCGAGTATTTAGGCGATGATTCAGGTGGCATAAGAAGCCAATAGTGTTTCCTTGTGATTGGATTGCAAATGTAGTATCCATCAATTTGATGATCCTCACCTTGGGCAATGCTCCACGGAGATTGATCTGTTATACGAGTGCAAAGAAGCAGGCCATGCCGACATTCCTGGATGTGAAAATTTTGGGGAACAATTTCGATGTTGTTCAATGCATTTAATCCCCCTGTTTTTTCAACTCATCTCCGTAAAGTATGTTAGACCATTTCGACATGGGAATGAACTTAACTTGAAATATGATCCTCCTACCATTAATTATACTCCTGGTTTTGTCTGAATAATCATGGTAAAATATTCCAGCCAAAACATCTGCTTCTTTGTTACCTTTCTTTATCAATTGAAGCAAGAAATCAGCAGAGTTGACGGGATTAGCGAACTGCTTGCTCACACACCTGAGCACAGATATCTCCCTCCAGGATGCTCTACACATAATCTCACCTATTAGATCATCATCGATATTAAGCCGAGCTATTTCACCGCACTGAATCTCAGCCTCAGGCTCAATGTTAGGCTTCTCTATGTCTATATAGTTTTCATCCTCAATGTTAAGCTTTCTCTATCAATGGACAAACCAACCGAATCTTGTTCGCGGTCTGAGTTCGCGAGGCCTTCGTGTTCCCTCCCAGTTTCTCGACAATCAGGCTCGAGCAGATCTCCATCAACCCTTGACTTTTTCAGCCGGCCAGAAGAATCCACAGGAGGCATGTTGACAAGTTGCAATCGGTAGTACAGTGGGTGAGAAGGATAAACGAAGCCGTGATATGACTGGAATCTGTAAAACTCCTAATCCCAATTGAATATATTTCCGAAGTCCTAAATTTGAACCCGATTACAAAATCTTTTACTGAACCAGAACCCGATTATCCAAAATGACTAGCGTAAAACGTCCGTCCATCCGTCAAATCCCAGGCTCAACCCTGGACATGGGTATGGTAGGGGCAGGCGAAATTTTCGGTGGAACGGTGAAATGCGTAGAGATCGAAAAGCACCCTGCTGAGCCGCCACTAACACTCATAGAGGAAAGCTAGGGGAAGCGAAAGGTAACTCGACGGTTGTATATATTACAAAACCCGTGGGTATCTGAACCAACCCGATAATGTAAAAAGTAGATAAGAAATTCATTTGAATTGAAAAAAAATAGATAGACCTACACAATTTCTCCTCTGATCTTCTTGATCTTATTTTTCTTCCATCTCCTGTGACTTGAGCTTCTGCATCTTCTTTCTGAAATTTTCCTTTGAAATGATTTTTCCCTTCATAAATGTCAGAAAAATGTACTTGGAAAAAAAAATGCGAGAAGAAGGTATGGGTGCAGCACTCTGATGTGGAGAGTAAACGTGGAGGTTAGGATGATTAAGGTGAGAAGAAGCTGAAGATGGGGACTCAAAGTTGGGAATGTAAAAAGGGAAAATAGGGAAAGGAACAGAAGAAGAAAGAAGCGAGGTTACTCTCATTTATCAATTTCGTGTATATTAACATATATTTTTTTTTAGTTGATGTGGAACATTAGACACCCGAGTTGAGGACTTGGCGTCCTCGAGCCTGGAGGCATAAAACACAGAATTCTAGTGATGGTTCATATGAATTCAAGAAATATGCTCACACTGATATTTCACATAGTATTTAGCTTCTGCGTGATATTACTAACTAGCTTTAAATATTATTCTGTTATACTCAATTTCAAAATTTCAATATCACAAATAAAATTGGTGTTATAAATTTAATTAATAACTAATTCCAAATCAATTAACCTAAACTCACACACTTATAATCACTTAAACCAACTTATTATTTAAATTCACAACACTCGCTTACAAATCACAAATTTAATATTTTTCTTATCAATTTAAGACATTAAACATCTCATAATTACCTCGTGGTTTGTCATAATTCTCAAATAACTTTATCACTTTTGAATTTTTTTCAAAAAAACTTTGACTTGAATAGTCTTAAATTTTTTTTAATAGTTGAAAAATAACCCTTTCATGTCAAAACAAAGAATGTAGGTAACGATGAAAAAAAAAAAAAAACTAGAACCACTTCCTATCACCTGGAAGATCATTGTCGATGTCCTAACTTAATTAATACAATTGCCACCACAACCCTATTATCTCTCCAATAAATTTTAGGATAAATAGCACCACAACCCCCTATGGTTTAGTAAAAATGCACATGACCCCCCTATGGTTTAAAAAGTGCACCGGAATCCCCTATGGTTTTCAAACCGTGCACACGCACCCCCTTCCTAATTTTCCGTCAACAAATTTAACTGAATTATATAAAAAGACTAAAATACCCTTCAATTTTTTATTTTTTATTTCTCTTTTTCTTTTCTTTTTTGTTTACACACACACACACACACACACACGCACACACAGACACACACACACACAGAGACACACACACACACAGACACACAGACACACAGACACACACACAGACGCACACATAGACACACACACACACAGACGCACACACAGACACACACACACAGAGAGACGCACACACACACACACACAGACGCACACACAGACACACACACACACACAGACACACACACACACACATATATATATATATATAATATACACACGCACACACACACGGGGTGGGTGTGATGGTGGGGTGGGTGGGGGTGGGGGTGGGGATGGTGAGGGTTGGGGGGAGGGGGGGATGCAGTGGTTTGAGGAAGATGGGTTTTTATTATTTATTTTTTATTTTTTGTGAAAATTGAATTGGGAGAAAAAAAAAACATATATAAGAGCATTTTTGTCCAATTAAGTAATAATTTAAGCCTAAAAACATGAAAAATTGCACCGAACGTGCGTGTAATATACTCTCCGTTAAAAGTAACGATTTTTTTAATGGAGGGAGCTGTGATGCTACACTTGTGAAACCATAGGGGGTTCCGATGCACTTTTTAAACCAAATGGAGATAATATGCACTTTTGCTAAAGTATAGGAGGTTGTGGTGCTATTAACCTAAATTTTATCAAACTAAATTGAGTATATCTAGTTGTCAGTAAATAAGGGGGAGGAGGCAGGAGTAGCCATGTATGTAGGTGAAGAAAGGGAATGAAGTTGACTGGCATATATATGATATTCTTTTTTTTTTCTTTTTTCTTGTACTTTAACTTTGATGAAGTTTAAGCTTAGCAACTGATACACACAAAAACTGAATCCCCACTAGAACTCCCATAAGGCCAACTTAGATAGCAATCTCTATTGGGCAAAGAATATTTTAGTCCTTAAGTAATATATTAAACCTCAAATAAGTTTGTGTATTTAAAAAACCATTTACAAGTTCTTTACATTTAATTATGTTAGTCAATTTTGACAGAAAAGTGAAAAATGCAACGAAATTCCATTTTTGCCCTTAGTGGATGCTGACATGGACAAGCACTTATGAAAGTATTGTATTCTTTTTAAACAAACCAAAAAAAAAAACATTTTTTAACCAAAAAGAACCTTTAAGCTTTTTCACTCAACAGTCACAAAACCACACACGGACAATTTCTCAAAAACACACACACACACACAATCACACAACTGAACGCTACTCATCAGAAGCCGACCAAGGAGGCTCGTGGTCGGAAGTCTACGAACAGACAAAAGGTGCTTTTTCTAATTATTTTACATGTAATTTTTTAGGATATTATATGTATTTGTTGTAGTTTATTAAATGCTCTTTGATTTCGACTTAGATTTGAGAAAGTGAAAAAAATCGGGTTTAAGTGTTCAGTGGTGTATGTATCAACGTAAGTAGATTATATTAGTTGTAGCTTTGTGTTTTTTAATATATTTGGCTTTGTGTTTTTGTAACATTTGTGTGTTTTCTTTTTCAGTGAATTTTTTTGGCTAAGGTTAGTTTTTTTTATAATGTTGTGACAATGTTGATTATGTTATTATGTTCAGTTGCAATGTTAAGTGACAATGTTGAAAGAAGTAATGGAAATGTGAATGACAACATACAACATGATCAAATGGTGGTTTTCAGTGATGATAGTGATGATAACTTGTCAAATATGGATTCGAAAAATGAAGAAAATTGTAATGTTAGTGAGGAAGATGATAGTGATGACAAGTGTGCACATATTGCCAAGTTATGTGACAAGATGCAAGTGAATTATTTTAAAAAGTCACTTGACAATAAACGGAAAAAAATTATAATGCTTCAAGTGGGGCAAATATTTGATGACGTACAACATTATAGTCCACCATAGATGCACGTTCTGCAAGACATTAGGTCATAACAAGGCTACATGTCATCTTAGAACTGGGCAGACTTCACAACAAAGAACCAGGAACCCGAGGGATTCTAATCCTAGACGAGAAGAGGTTAGAAAATATGCTAAGAATTTTGTGTTGAATATCATTTGTTGTATACAATTGTTTTTCATACATTTGATATATCATTTAATTTCATCATTAACTACAAAATACATACTTTTCAGCATTCTCAGAGCAGCACTCAGGAGACTACAGATGTAGGGTCTCACAACAATCTGAACGAGATTGTCGTTTCTTGAGTATTTTCGGACCATCTTACCAATAGGTTGAAAATATATTTATCTCCACTATAAATTGTCGTTTTTTTGTGGTAGAAATTTGATTTTTTGTCGCGAATGTTAAATGTGTGCAACGTTGCTTTTGTTTGTGGAAAATTGAAGTTTTGTCATGTATGAGTCAATATAATTCCATTGTTCAACTATCACGTTAGAACTATTTTTTTTAATCAAAGAATCAGGATCCCAAGAAATTATATATATATATATATATATGTATTGTCTCCAGCAAATACTCATTTCCTCTATAGGGTTGCATGAGGCAACAAAAATTCAACAAAACTAAAACGTTAAATCGCAATATATATATATTTTTTGGTTTAGCAAATACCCAATTCCCACTATATCATTGCATGAGGCAATAAAAATTCAGTATTTCAAAACTAACAAAAATGGAATCTCGTTGAAGCAATAAAAATTCAATATGACCAAAAATAAATTATAATATTTATCAATATTTTTTATTTTTTCCTTTAAGTTCCCGCCATATTCTTGCAAGAGGCAAGAAGAATACAGCCATGCTTGTCCATGTCAGTATCCACTAAGGGAAAAAATGGAATTTTGTTGCATTTTTTACTTTTCTGTCAAAGTTGACTAACAGAGTTAAATGTAAAAGACTTGTGAAGGGTT
The DNA here is from genome assembly GCA_037974665.1 of Ehretia macrophylla. NCBI lineage: Eukaryota > Viridiplantae > Streptophyta > Magnoliopsida > Boraginales > Ehretiaceae > Ehretia > Ehretia macrophylla. Next base: position 47,185,632 of record CM075777.1, on the reverse strand, counting down.
TTTTAAATATACAAGGACCTATTTGAGACTTAATATATTACTCAAGGATTAAGATGGTTTTTGCCCAATCTCTATTTTATTTTTCTATTGTAGGGAGTGGATTTTTTTATTTTATTTTTGCTAAATCAGCAGTTTGTATTTCTTAAAAAAGAAAGATACAAAGGGAGTTCAAAGACTAATTACATCAGATCATGAAATTGCAAAAAACAAAAAACTAGCAAAGAGAAATTACATTGAAGCATGGCTAGCAAATGAATTTGGTTCTCTCTCGATCTTAAAAAAACTCCCAATTCCTATTTTACTGCAAATTATAATATTTTAGCTAGACATTTTTGTTTATAACTTTCTTAAGCTTTTAGATTTTAGCGTTTCAATCTGAAAATATGACAATCACATTCTATCAAATGATTATATTGCTAACGATCATAGTCTTCCCAACCTAAACTAGTTCATGTATCATTTCTCCTAAATAAATAGAATTCTAACAAAACATATTCAAATAAAAGTATAGTAATTAAATTTTGTGGCTTAATTATAATTAAAAAAATATAACAAATGTATTACCATAAAAATGGTAATTCTAAAGTAAAATAGTATTTCTAATTCAATTGTTATTCTTTTGTATTACTTAATCAATACAAACCACAAAAATGCCCACAAACTAGAGGTTCAAGACGCTTCAAAGCCCTCTAACACCATTCCGTCATTTCTAATATTTAAATTTGGACTCTAGTACTATGTTAAACAAAAACAAAAGAAAAGTAAAAAATATAAATATATGGAAGCAAACAATAGGAACCACCGTTACGGGAGTTTTAACCAAAATAGAATAACCAAAACGACTATATTGTAATTATTCAATCTTCCAAAGTACACTATAAAGGCCTATCTATAGGCTACAAACTTGTGGAATAAGAATACAAAGCTTGAATTATATTTCCTTGTATTTAGCTTAAATTCCTGAACTCTAATTTACTTCAACAGTACTACTCGCTAGCTATAAAGATTGAACAATAAATATCAAAGAATCTGCAAGAAGCCAGAGATTAGAACACATGGAGTGGCATTTAGGGAGAAGATAAGGCATTACTGCTTTGTACCCAAATATAAGATCCTCATCATAACTCATATGCGTCTGTTCCATGTTGCTTACAAAATTGTAGCAGACGATCTTCCCTGAATTCTTCAAGAATATTCGCTCTTGATCCAACGCATGAAGCTCAAAATTGTCACCTGAAAGAGTCATAAAAAGATGTAATGGTCCTAGCGGAACCTGAAAACAATGAATTTCCTTGAGGAATTTCCATCCACCATTTTCGAGCCTCCACAACAGAATTGTAGTGTCATCACACTGTAAAGCATAGTGAAGCATGCCTTGGTACTCACCTATACATAATGATCTAACCCACAATGACTGGGAGAAATCAGGGTGGTTTATGAATTCAATCATCTCCTTCTCAATGTTACAACACACAATCTTTATATATCCAACGCTGTTTTTGGTTTCGCTGCGGCGGCCAAAATGACGTTCATCGATCCAATAAAGTGAATTTCCAATCTCAACTGTTGGTCTCTCTATCACGTAATTACGAAAGATAGCAATAAAAGGACGACGACTATCACAACAGTACTGATCATGATAAACAACCCTGTACTTTCGAGTTCTCCAACAACGTAACAAAGATGAGTACACCTCAACATCTGTGAAGCTTTCCTGATCTCCATTAGGGTTTTCTAAATGATGATAAGTTGATGGTATTTTTACGACCTGGTAATGACCATTTTCTTTGTCAACCATGAAAGCAGTTTGCCAGTAGTTATGCGATGATTCAGGTGGCATAGGAAGCCAAGAGTCTTTCCTCGTGATAGGATTGCAGACGTAGTATCCATCAATTTGATGATTTTGATCAGCTTCGGTTGTAAAATGATAAACCTTACAAGTACAAAGAAGCAGGCCATGCCGACATTCCTGGATTTCGAAATCCAGTGGAAGACATTGCGTAATTTTCAATGCATTTAATCCCCTATTTTTTAGCTCATCTACATGAAGTTTGTTAGACCATTTTGACATGGGAATGAACCTAGCTTGATAGGTAATCTTATTATCATTAGTTAGCCTCTTGACATGATAAAAAATTCCAGCCAAAAGATTTGGTTCTTTGTTACCTTTCTTTCTCAACTGCAGCAAGAAATCAGCAGCGCAGGTAGGATTAGCAAACTGCTTGCTCACACACTATTACTTTTTTTATGAGAGAATATACAAGCAATGATTAATCAAAAACAACCTTAATAAAAAATGCACTCTAGCAATAAAAATTGTAAGTGAGACAATTTATCAAACACTTAGTGTGTAGAAAATAATGCAAAGAGAGAGTTGAGAGAAAGAAATTGCAAATCGATATTTAGCATGGTTTGACCCCCGCCTAAGTCCACGACCTAAGCTCCCCTCTTAGGATTTCAACAATCTTCACTATGTCTTCAAATGTTGGTGAGTCCACAAACCAACTACAGCAGTAGTTCAAGCTTTTACAATAGAAAATTCATATTCAATACAAAGCTTCAACCTTAACACCTTTAAAAATGAATTTCTTCATTTCAAAGTGTTTAACTCTCTCTTTTGATAAGTGTTTGAAATCAAGAATAAAAGCCCTCTTTTAGAGTAGATGGATACAATGAATGCTTCTCTTAATATTGCTCACAAATTCTTGCTCAAGTATTGCGCAATGATGATTCAAAGATGAATATAGTGTTAGAAAACAAGAGCAATTACTTTGAATCAATGCTTTGAAAGTTTGCAGTTGAGAGTCATTAATAGAGGCTCAAATGTGTGCATTTAATGCTCTCCAACGTTCATAAAATGACTCTATTTTAAAATAGTATTTTGGCCTAACCGGTTGACCCCTACTCCACCGGTCGACCGGTCAAGGGGACCTCGTCCGGTGGAGAAAACTCGGGCGGAAGACCCATGCTTCACCGGTCGACCGGTTCCCCTAGGGTCTCCGGTTTGCTCAGCAGCTGCAAGAACTTGGATTTTTTTATGCTTCTTTTATAAAATATTTTGTAACATCTTTTTCAAAGATAGATGAATATTTTTACAAACACTTTTAGGAATCATCATTGAGCATATACCATATACAAAATCCAAACCCCGGTCAAATCCCAACCGGTACCCCTTATGACTTCCGTCTCCATCCTTATAGCTCCATCTTCATTTCTTCGATTCTTTGTCTTTTCTTGAGTTGATGGATGATCTTCTTTCTTTTATAGCTTGATGAACTTGTACTCCGGAGTCAACTTTGATTCATCTCATTCATGCACACTTAAACAAGCTCATTAGACATAACCGTGGTTTGTTATCATCAAAACCAAGATTAGAAGCCTTTTAGGCTAACATATTTGTTATGTGTGGATTGAAGTGAATCTATTTTTTTTTCTAATCGCGCATAACACCAAATTTTTACCATAAGCTCCTTTTTGTCTTTTATTTTTTTGGATTAATACCCAATTTAGTCCTTATCTTTACCATGTTTGAAGAAGTGATCCTTACCTTAAAAAATGTAATATTGTAATCTTTTATATTTTTTACATCGTAAATCTTTTTTCAACTTTTCGTTTAACCTTTGACTGCATTCGTACATGATTGGCAATTGTGGTAGTAATTTTCTACTAACTTCAGGGGTAAACTCATCTTTTGATTCTATTTTTCTTTTTTCTCTAATCAACAAATTCACAGCAAAACTCGCACAGAAATTGAAAGAACAAAAAAGATGCAGTCTTGAAGACCAATCCCTCAAAGGCCAAAGAAAGAAGACCAATTCCTAAAAGTCAAATAAAGAATAACTAATGTCCAAAAACCCAATGCCCGAAGGCCCAAGAAAACAAGAGGATGAAAAAACAACTACATTAATGTCAAATTCAAGGCTAATAAGAACACCAAAAAATTCCAAGAATACCAAATTTGGCAAAACGAACCGCAAAGTCAAAACTTGGGCTTTTATGCCATGCTAAACAAAAACAAAACAAAAGCTGAAAATACAAACATGCAGAAGCAAACAATAGGAGCTATCACCAACGGTAATTCTAAATAAGAGAGGATAACTAAAACGACTAAACTTGTGATCATTCAATCTTTCAGAGTACAAATACAATGGCGTATCTATAGGCTATAAAACTTGTAAAACAAAAATATAAAACTTGAATAATAAGAAACTTAATCAAATACGAAAAACTTAAAAATTACTTAATTTTAGCCTAAATTAATACCCCTCATTATTCTGAACTCTAATTTACTTCAACATTACTCACTAGCTATAAAGAATAAAAAATATCAAAGAATATGTAGGATGCTAGAAATTAGAACACAGGGAGTGGCATTTTAGGGAGAAGATAAGGCATTACTGCTTTGTTCCCGGATATAAAATCCGCATGAAAAAGCATATGCGTCTCTTCCATGTCGCTCACAAAATTGTAGCAGACGATCCTCCATGAATTCTTCAAGAATATTCGCTCTTGATCTAAAGCATGAAGCTCAAAATTGTCCTCTTTTAACATCCTCAAAGAACGTATTGGTACTTGCCCCGACCTAAAAATACCAATTTCCTTGAGGAATTTCCATCCACCATTTTCGAGCCTCCACAACAGAATCGTATGATCGTAGTCACACTGTATTGCATAGTGAAGCAAGCCTTGGTACTCACCTATACATAATGATCTAACCCACGAATATTCAGAGCAATCACCTGGGTGGTTTATGATTTCAATCATCTCCTTCTCAATGTCAAAACACGCAATCTTGGTTTCGCTGCCAAATCGTTTATCGATCCAATAAATTGAATTTCCAATCTGAACTGTTGGTCTCTCCATCACGTAATTATGATGGGTAAAAATAAAACGACTGCTATCAAACCACTGATGATGATCATAAACAAACCTGCACTTTCGAGTTCTCCAACAACGTAACAAAGATGAGTACACCTCAACATCTATGAAGCTTTCTTGATCTCCAACAGGGTTTTGATCTGAATGATGATAAGTTGATGGTAGTTTTACGACCTGGTAATGTCCATTTACTTTGTCAACCATGAAAGCAGTTTGCGAGTAGTTATGCGATGATTCAGGTGGCATGGGAAGCCAAGAGTGTTTCCTCGTGATGGGATTGCAGACGAAGTATCCATCAATTTGATGATTTTGATCAGCTTCGCTTGGAAAACGATATGCCTTACGAGTACAAAGAAGCAGGCCATGCCGACATTCCTGGATTTTGAAATCCGGGGGAAGAAATTTCCTGATTTTCAATGATTTTAATCCCCTATTTTTCAACTCATCTACGTCAAGTTTGTTAGACCATTTTGACATGGGAATGAACCTAGCTTGATATATAGTTCTATTATCATCAGTTTGCCTCTTGACATGAAAAAAATTCCAGCCAAAAGATTTGGTTCTTTGTTACCTTTCTTTCTCAATTGCAGCAAGAAATCAGCAGCGTAGGTGGGATGATTAGCAAACTGCTTGCTCACACACTTGAGCACATATATCTCCCTCCATGAGGATGCTCTACACATAATCTCACCTATTACATCATTATCGATATTAGGCTTAGGAGATACTTCACAAGGCTGAATCTGATCAGGCTCAGCCTCAGCCTCATTCTTAGGCTTCTTGGCTTTTATAGTTTTCGCCCTCTTGAGCTTTCTCTTACTTCGTTCAATGGACAAACCAATTGAATCATCGTCGTCGTCTGAGTAAACAGCAGCCCTCTTAACCTTTCTTTGATTTCGTTCATCAATGGACAAACCAATTGAATCATCTTCAATCTCTCGTTCATGGTCGGCGTTGGCTAGAGCTTTCTGTCGCATCCGTTTTAGCCGGCGAAAAAAATCCAAATCCACATAAGACATGTTGAAAACTATGCTAAAAAATACCCAAAGTAATCTAACCCGAATCAATAGGTTATCTCTCTATGTGTTTTCAAACTATGAGAAACATGAGGTAATGAAGTATTTATAGAAGAGGATATGATCCTAAATAAATTAAGATTTATAAAACTAATCCTTTTAAAATTTGGATTTAATATACGTAGATGAGGATGTTAAAAATTCATTTTTCTAATAGGTCTCGGAAACCCAACAATATATGACTGCGCAATCTATGAGACTTCTAATCCCAATTAAATACGTTTTCGAAGTTTGTGGTTGAATGTGAATGTTATACCTAGTAAGTAACAATAAGGAGGAGTCTGTTTATCATAAGGAGAGAAACAAATTCTCCAGTCTCCACAAAAAACATTGTTTTCTAGGCTATGTATATATTTTCATAAGGCAAAATATAACTTATTTACAACACGCCACTCATTTGTTGACGAGATTTATTTTTTAGCCTTGTAAGTAGACTAGAAAAGGCAATTGGTAGCACTTAAACCCGAATCCGATAAATACTTGTCTTGATTAAAAATTCATTTACGAGACCAAAGGGATATCTGTTAGGGTATAATTTTTATGGATAATTATCAATGGATAGTACGATAGAGTTTGATAATAGCAGTTAAAAAAATCCAAAATATGACAACCTAATTATACATAATATAAAGTTTAAGAAAAAAATAATTTGATGGAGGTATGATAACTTTTCAGTAGAAACTTTTTGTTAAATGCTTTTATTCTAATTTAGCTGTAATGATATCTTTCCATTCTCCTACTTTAAAGAGATAGATCTTCATTCTCCACTCTTGACAGGTTAAACCAAAAGCAGAAAGCAAATAAGCTATATCCGCACACCTCGATGTTTAGATTATTGGTTTAAGTTTGTTTATGGACCAAACATTTCAATTTAAAATTCTTAGTTTTATTGAGGTTGATCATTTATTTATAGACAAATATCATACTATGTTGTTTATTTTGAATTTTATTATCTTTTCTTTTATTAATTCTTTATCATTTTATTTTGTAGGTCTTTTTAACACTTTAAATTTTATTTTGCTAATTTAAAATTGAATTATATATTTATTTTCATTGTTTTTTAAAAACAAATTTAGTCTTTTATTTAAAATTATTCTGATTTAATTTAAGATTTAATTGCGTATTTATTTTAACTATTTTTCAAAATATTTTTCTGCTTTTTTAATTAAATATATATTTTTTATCTATTAATAGGTCGGGTCAACTCGGGTCGGGTCTTTGAACAAATTCTCCAATCTCCACACAAAACATTTTTTTCTAGGCAATGTATATATTTTCATAAGGGAAAATATAGTTTTTACACCAAGAACTTATCTACGACACGCCACTCACGTGTTGACGAGATTCAATTATTAACCTTGCACGTAGATTAGGGAAGGCAGGGCGTGTTTAAACCCGAATCCGATAAGCACCCAACCTGATTAAAAACCCATTTACGAGACCAAAGAGATATCCATTAGGGTTTGGTTTTCATAAATGAGTATCGACGGATAGTCCGATAGAGTTTGATAATAGTAATTATAAAAACCCAAAAGATGACAACCCAATTATAAATTTCGTGAAAAGTAAATATTTAAAAATATTTATATATTTATATACATACACATAATATAAAGTTTAAGAAAAAAATACTTTGATGGAAGTATGGTAACTATTCAGTAGAAACTTTTTGTTAAATGCTTTTATTTTGTTTAGCCCTAATGACATCATTCGATTCTCCTACTTTAAATATATAAATAGATATATCCTCATTTCTCACTCTTGACAAGTTAAACCAAAAGCAGAAGGCAAATAAGCTGTGTCCATACACCTCGGTGTTTAGATTGGTTTAAGTTTGTTTATGGACCAAAAATTCAATTTATAATTCTTGGTTTTATTGAGGTTGTTCATTTATTTATAGACAAATACGATGCTATGTTGTTTATTTTGAATTTTATTGTCTTTTCTTTTATTAATTCTTTTTTCATTTTATTTTGTAGGTATTCTTAACACTTTAAATTTTATTTTTCTAATTTAAATCTAAATAATATATTTATTTTAATTGTTTTTTTAAAAAATAAGATTTTTTGTTAAAAATAGTTTTATTTAATTTAAAACTTAATTGCATATTTATTTTAATTATTTTTTAGAAATATTTTTTACGCTTTATTTTTTACTGAATATATATTTTTATCTATTAATTGTTTGGGGGTCAGGTCTTTGAATGCTTACTGTGCTCGGGTTTGGTAAACAAAATGTAGTCCTGTTGGATTTTCACTACGGGTTTGGAAAAAAATAACTTAATTGGATTTGGGTTTGGCTTTATAGATTTTAGCGGATATCCGACTCATTGTCATTCCTTGTAACGTAGTAATTATTTTTTAGAGCCAAACTTCCCCGTGATGTTTTAGTTTCGTCCAGATTTTTTATGACATCAAATTCTATCAAACAAAACCTTACAGTTAATGGACATTTTGGTTTTTTTTTATTATCTTACTGAGCTATTTAATTCTATTTTATTGCCTTTAATTTTGTATTTTTTATGTTTTTAAAATGTTATCTCATTACAAAAAAAAATTATACGTTGAGTTAAAAAGAAAAGATCAGATTATATATATATATATATATATATATATATATATATATATATATATATATGTGCGTATTGAAGTTATTCTAATTGTTTTCTCTAATCGCGCATAACCCCAAATTTTTACAATAAGCTACTTTTTATCATTTCATTTTTTTTTAATGTTTCTAGAAGATTAGCTCATTGCAACAAAGTTATGATTTAGGTTAGAAAAAGGATCAAATTTAATTTGAGATGTTTATATGTACAAAAAAAGGATAGATTTTAAAGTGAATCTAATTTTTTCTCCAATCTTGCGCATAAAACAAATTTGTATAATAAGCTGCTTTATATCTTTTTATTCATTTTTATATTAAAATTTTCAAAAAAATATGAAACGTCTTCTTTGCGGTGATAATACCAAAATATCAAGTTAGCTCAGTTATCTTTATATGTTTATCCTTGCCACTTTTAGGCTTGTTAGTCAAGAACTTTTTCAGTAATATGGCTGTGATCCATTATTACGTACGTGCTACTAGTAAATACTAGAAAATTTTCTATTTGATTGTATTCCTTCTTATTGAATGACTTAACTAAATTGTTTTGTCTATTTTTGCTTTTCTTTTAGAAAATAAAAAGATAAAAACGCCCTCCAAAATAAGGCTTTATTTGACAAAGTTTGTTTTGAATGAGTGGCAAGGAGACTTGAACCCTTGACCATCTTGAAACCTACCTCTAATACTATAGTAAATTATATCTCATTTAAAAGTTAAACTGTTATGAATGGTTCATTATAGTTATTATTATTTTCAACAAGCTATATATTGATCTTTTTCATTAAGCTTAGCATGTATTTCATGCTCATATGGGTACCTCGTGATGAATATGATCATCAGGATGAACATAACATCTTATACGGACAAATGAAGATGGAGCTATAAGAGCTTATTATGTATATATAAGATAAAACTTGAGATGAACAAGGAGCTAAGAGCTCATTGTTTTTATTTTACACACATCAATAAACCATCTAGTGATGGAAATAGAGTTGCTACTATAGCTTCAAGCGGCAGCTTTTTATTTAGCAATACATTTAATATCACAAGCTTGTGATTTTTAGCATTTGTGGTAGCAAATGCAAGCATACTTCCAATCTTTTCCCCAGCGTTGTTTGTTGCAGACACCATACTCGCCTCCCCAATGCTTGCAGTGTTGGCTACATTTGTCGTTCTGGAGGCAAGGCCCAGACCATCTTTTGCTTTGCTTCCCACAATACTTAGCTTCTGCAACTCTCATCTCTGCATGAAATTGGATAAGGCAAAGTCAAATATGATTTTTGTCACTTGCTTCTAGTGTTGCCTTTTAAACAACCACATATAGGAATTTTTTTTTTTTGAGGTGCTAAATAAGCACGTGATTTCATTTAATATAAAAAACTGTACAAAGGGAAAAGAAGATACAAAATCAATCGAACCAAACAAAAATTAAACTAGGATACTCTTATCGTCTAAATATACCAAGCCTCACAAATAGGTCAATTTGTTTTTCTCCCCTCCCCCCACCCCCCATGGGGATTTGAACCCTGGTCTTCAACTTGACACCGGGTAACCCACCATTGAGTTATCCTTGAAATTCTCTCACAACTAAGTCGATTGAGAATACAGTTACTGAACTTTTCTCACCATAAATTCTATTGCTAATGTCACTTGAATGTTGTGAAAATTTTGGTCCTCCAACAAGGGCTATAGATTTAAAGTAAGGGTTTTATTCTTTGAATTTTTATCCTTTTTTGATTATCTAGAGTTCCCCCTCTTCTTACTATGAAAATGGGACTAAAATAAAACCCCATATAATATATAGCATTGTTTTCTAAAAATAATTATTAGAACTTGGAAAAGACAAAAGTGGAAAATCTGATCATCACTAGTGAAAGTAGTATGAATAGCATATAGAAGCATTAATGTTCCCCAAAACAATATCCCATATGATAATATATAGTATCGCTCTTAAAATAATTATATAACGTATAAAATAAAAGTTCGCAATCTTATCATCACTAGTAAAAGTGGTATGAGTGGCATATAAAAGCATTGCATGTGGTCTAACCTGTGGCTGCAACAATAAGGAAGAGGAGGAGCAGAGCAAAAAAGGCTGTGTTTCTAATTTGAGACTTAGCCATATCTATTCGTTTTTGTAATACTTGTGGAAAACTTGGTGAAACTAAAGGGGATATTTATAGCATGACAAAGCCACTGCCCCACGACTTAATTAAATGGCACATAGATTTAGCTCTGATTTGTTCAAAGATAGAGAGTTTAAAAAAAATGTAGAATTGAGTAGGATTGAAGAAGTCATAAGAAGTGGTTAAGAATGATCAGATCAATGTTTGTCCTCACCAAGAAATTTAGTTGATAGCATGAATAAAGTAATCTTATCCAAATTTACATGCTTGGGTTAATAACACAGTGGTCTCGAATGTTGTTACGAATTCTCAATTTAAGTCCTTATTATTCAAAAATAACAAAATTAATCATCATAGCCTTAAAAAGTTATTATTCAAATTAAGCATCACCGTTAAACCAGATTAATTAATTTAAATAGAATAGTGGCCACGTACGCCTATTTGAAGGGTAAAATTTTAAATAAAAATATCAGTAGATGCCAAGTTAATTCACAATATTTACATAAAAGTTCAAAATAATACCCAAAGTTCTACAAAAAAAAAATTCAAATTAATACCTATAGTTTTACAAACAAAAAAAAATATAATTAATCCAATTGGCAACATTAAATCCCAACAATTGGCAACATTCCTTATTTGGTGCAATCGTCATTTCAATCGTCTATGCAATCATTGGGAATAGCCATCAACTACAATCGTCGTTCCAAACATTAATGTGGTATGAGACAACAAATATGAATTTGAGTTAGGGTTTGGAATTGGAGATGAGTTATGGTTTGGATTTGGGATGAGATTGAGCATGGAGTGAAATAAGATTGGGGATGAGAATGAAAAAGAAAAGATATTGGCTGTAGATTTGTGTACATAGTGGCATGTTGTAAGTTACTAAATTTTGTATGGATATTTCACGTATTTTTGTTTAAGTTAACCAATTTTTAATAGTGGGAATTAATTTGACTAACTTTTATAAATGATGGAAAGTAATATTATTACTTTTGAATAATGAAGACCAGATTGAAAATTCGCATAATTAAACAATGCGGTAATTTGGACATCATATGCTTGTTATGTTTATATTAACCAAATTTTTAAAGGTGGAAACAAGTTTAATTAACTTTATAAACCATGGGTATTAATATTATAAAATTTAAACAACACAGACTAAACTAAAAATTGACAACAAAATTGAAAAATTATTGCATAATTATCCCTTACATGCTTCTTCCCTTTTATATGTTTTTTTGTCGTACACGTAAGTTGCACAAAGAATGAAATCCTAACATAAAATGAATCCTATTTTTCAACGCCGTAATTTAACTTTTCCAATAGGCTTGAAATGTTCTTACATGAATATTGTAAAGATAAGCACAATACAGTCACTTTTGATATGTTAACTGAATTTTCTCATAAAGTATCATCGAGTGCCGATAAGACTTGGTTTAACATCCTCATCAATCTTGACAAAATTCAACTAGCCTATCAACTGACATTGTCAAAAGTCATAAGGGCCTTAGACTTTTTTTTTTTTAATCCTAAGATACACTTTATTTTATTTTATTTTATTTTATGGGAAAGGAGGGGAACTCCCCTCCGAAAATTTATTATTAATTATCAAAAAAGAAAGTATAAAAGGCAGAGAGGGACAAACAACTGGACCTCCACTTGCGGGCGGAGGAATTACCTGCCCCGGCTTATCTAATCTAGAAGTAGACACAGGCACCCCTTCATTACAAAGGATTCAAAGCCCTAGCCAAAAGGAATCAGAAAATATAAATACAAACATCCTATCTAATTTGGAAATTAGGTATATTAGCCTTCTCAACACTTTATTTTATTTTATTTTATTAAGCAAGTGACTTTATTAATTCTAAAGATCTCTGTACAAAAGCAACAATAAAAGCTCAACTAAGTATCGAGGTTCCAAGTTATACAAATCGCATGGTTGAACAGACTATAGCCAAAAAAACTTTTTCCTACACTTTAAACTTAGCTGCACACTATTTTTAATACTAGCAAAAATCTGATGATCACGCTATAACCAAGATAAACTTTATTTTAGTCCCTTAAAGGCTGCCATTATCATTATTCTTCCTTCAAATTTATTTTTTCATCTCAGTTAAATTCATATAGGAAAGAGTAGTTGAAGAAGTCGAGATGAGAAAGAAAAACAAGTCTCACTTTGCTTTAAAAGATTGGGGGTATATATGGTATAATTTATATAATATAATAAATTTATCTATAACAGTTTAAACTTTTAGATGAAGTGATCACTTAATATAATATCAGAGTCTAGGTACCAAAAAGTCTTAGGTTCAAACTCACTTCCACCCATTTAAAACATAAAATTGTCTAAATGCAAGACGAAAAAATTAATTTCGCCTACACTTGCGAGAACCAGTTTAAACTTTTAAATGAAGTCATCATTTGACAATGTTAGCTTCATCCATTTTGTCACATCATGGAGTTGCATATTATTTTTTTCTTTCAAACGTATTTGTCGTTTTCTTTTCATCTCTTTTCACAAGAAAAAAGTGATTTAAACCATATGTAAGTATGGCTCTAATGCTAATTTGCTGATGATAAGGACATACGTTCACACACATCAACGCAAGGAAAACACAATTTTTTAAACTTGGTTGGCCCTCTTACATTTACGACCCAAAACTGGGAAAATCGACTATTTGTTAATAATGGTAACATAGCATGAATTTTTGGACCAAAAAAAAATTAAAAATGTAAACTTTTTCTCAATGGCTTTATACACAAAAAAAGCCTAAACCATAGTACAATTAATTTTTTCTAGAAAAAACACTAAAAAGTATCCCACATAGTTAGGTTTTTTTTCGAATAAAATACTATAGAAAACTCCCTCACTCTCTCAGGCTCACGTCTATAACAAATAATTACAAATTATAAAGTATTATTTGCAAAATATTTATTCTCTAGACTTGTACTTGTATTTAGTGGGGTTGGACTTTACTTTTAAGCCAAAACGTGTGTCTCAAGAAGGCTGAGAAAAAAGACCAAAAGTAGGAACACGAGCAAAGAGATTTTACAAGCTAATATACATGTTTCTTATGGACTTGGAAAATATAATGATTCAGACATAATTACAATGTAAAAGGAAGAAGTATCTTTAATATATATTAGCACCCATGGCTTGTCGTAATTCTTGAATTGCTTCCTCAAGTCTAAACAATTCAAAAGTAAATTAGATGTGGATAGCCTTGAATTCTTTGTAAGTTTTTTTTTTTTCCTTTCTTTTTTGCTAGGCTTGTAAGATTTTTTTTTTGTTAATACCAAAAGTAGTAAAAGCAAATAAAGGAGATCATCTAAGAGGCACTTCAATTCCTTGTAGTTTCATCCTTTTTTTTTTACTTCATCTTTTTCCATTTGCTTCCCTTTTGTCGTTACTTTAATATTTTTTTTTTATTATAAACAAGCGGGGTGTATTTTATCTTTTCAAATAAATATTTACAAAATTTGGTAGTAATTAGCTACCCAACAGAAGAAAAAACAATCAATCTCTACCAGGATAGCATATCAGATCTTAGTCTCATCAATATTTTAGATCTCTACAAATAGTTTGGTTCAAAAGAGTTTGGTTCAAAAGAGTTTGTTTAAATCTCTTAATCATATACATTTTGGTCCTAACATCAAAAGCGAAGTCATTACTTTAATGTTATCTTTTCTTTTTCTTCTGCTTTTAACTTCTGACAAGTTCACCATAAATTATTGAGATATTTGTATTTAATTCAAGAAGAGAAAACGAAGAGAACCAACATGAATATTACATAAATTTCATTACATAGAGAAAATAATACAGCCAAATAGCTAACTCAAATACACCATTTAGAGGTAGCTCTTATCTTTATTCAAGCACACAAAAATACACAATGTAACAATGGAAATGAAGTTTTTGCTACAACTTGAATTAGTAGCTTTCATTTATAGAAACTAAGACCCGCAGCTTGAATATAGGGTTTTTTTTTTTAATTCTATCGCACTTTTGCCAATTTTCTTGAATTCAAATTTTAAATGAGTTAATAATTAAAGCGAATAATTATATATGAAAAACTTGCATGATGTATTCTATTTGGCACTAACGGAACAACAGGATCTTCAACTCACCCGCTTGCACAAAGGACCAAATATTCGACAAGATTGCGCTGGATAATATCTTCAGATATTTAGTTGTAAAGGATTTAAGAAAACAATCCTTAATCATAGAATATGTAGGTCTTGGAACTTAGATAATTTTAATCTCTGCTAGGTTGATTTTTTTTTTTTTTTTTGATGTCTGATTCGAATTTGTAATTATTACAGTTGCACAGTTCTTTTGGAATGAATAGAACACTTGGATCAAAATAATGTGGATATTATGCAATATCTTACAATAGTCAAAAAAAGAATAATGATAATGGCAGCCTCGAAGGGAAGTAAAATAAAGTGTATCTTGGTTATATCCTGATGATCAGATTTTTGCTAGTATTAAAAATAGCATGTAGGAAAAAGCTTTTTTGGCTGTAGCCTGCTCAATCTTGCGATTTGTATAGTTTGGAAGCTTGTTTATTTAGCAAAAATAATAATAATAAAGTGTATCTTAGGACAAAAAAAAAGTCTAAGGCCCTTATGACTTTTGACAAGGTCAAGATTGATGAGGATGTTAAACCAAGTCTTACCGGCATTCGATGATACTTTATGAAAAAATTCAATTAACATATCAAAAGTGACTGTATTGTGCTTATCTTTACAATATTCATGTAATAATATTTCAAGCCCATTTGGAAAAGTTAAATTACGGCGTTGAAAAATTGGATTCGTAAGTTAGGATTTCGTTCTTTGTACAATTTACGTGCACCGCAAAAAAACATATAAAAGGGAAGAAGCATGTAAGGGATAATTATGCAATTAGTTTTCAATTTTGTTATCAAATTTTAATTTAGTCTCTGTTGTTTAAATGTGATAATATTAATACCCACGGTTTATAAAGTTAATTAAATTAATTTCCACCTTTAAAAAGTTGGTTAATTTAAATAGAAAAGGTGTAAAATGTCCAAATTGCCGCATTGTTTAATTATGCGGTTAGTCCCAAAGTTGCCACCATTTTCCAATTTAGTCTTCATTATTTAAAAGTAATACGTGAAATTTCCATACAAAATTCATTTAGTAACTTACAACATGCCCCTGCGTACATAAATCTTCAACCAACCTCTCTTTTCTTTTTTATTCTCATCCCCAATTTCATTTCACTCCGTTCTCGATCAGTCTCATCCCCAATTCCAAACCCTAACTGAAATTCATATTGGTTGTCTTAGACCACAATGATTGCATAGACGATTGAAATGACGATTGCACCAAATAAGGACTCTTCCCATTTGTTAGGATTTAATGTTGCCTCATGGATTAATTAGATTTTTTTTATTTTTTATTTTGTAAAACTATAGGTATTAATTTGAGTTTATTTTTTTGTAGAACTTTGGATATTATTTTGTACTTTTATGTAAATATTGGGAACTAATTTGGCATGTACTGATTGTTTTTATTTAAAATTTTACCCTTCAAATAGGCGTACATGACCACTATTCTATTTAAATTAGTTAATTCGGTTTTAACGGTGATGCTTAATTTGAATAACTTTTTAAAATAATGAGAATTAATTTTGTTATTTTTGAATAATAAGGATTTAAATTGAAAATTCGTTACAACGTTCGAGACCATTTTGTAATTAACTCAAGCATGTAAATTTGGATAAGATTACTTTATTCATTCTATATATCAAGTAAATTTCTTGGTGAGGACAAACTTTGATCTGATCAGTCTTAACCACTTCTTATGACTTCTTCAATCCTACTCAATTCTTCATATTTTTAACCTCTCTATGTTTGAACAAATCAGAGCTAAATCTATATGCAATTTAATTAAGTCGTGGGGCAGTGGCTTTGTCATGCTATAAATATCCCCTTTAGTTTCACCAAGTTTCCCACAAGTATTACAAAAACGAATAGATATGGCAAAGTCTCTAGTTAGAAACACAGCCTTTCTTGCTCTGCTCCTCCTCTTCCTTATTGTTGCAGCCTCAGGTTAGACCATATGCAATGCTTTTATATGCCACTCATACCACTTTTACTACTGATGATAAGATTGCTCACTTTTATTTTTTACATGTTATATAATTATTTTAAGAACGATGCTATATATTATCATATGGGATATTGTTTTGGGGAACATTAATGCTTCTATATGCTATTCATAGTTCATACTATTTCACTAGTTATGATAAGATTTTCCACTTTTGTCTTTTACAAGTTATAATAATTATTTTTAGAAAACAATGCTATATATTATATGGGGTTTTATTTTAGTCCCGTTTTCATAGTAAGAATTTAGTATTGAACGCAAAAGATTATTATCATAGAAGGACAACTTTTACTATACTAGAGGTGGTGAAATATCTTGATATCGATCATCACTCTTATGTTTATTATCAACTTTTTTATTTGAACTTTACAACTACATAGTTTTTTTTTTTTTTTCCCAAAGCGGATGAACTATAGATAATCAACAAAGGATAAAAATGCAAGGGAATAAAACCCCTACTTTAAATCTATAGGCCTTGTTGGAGGACCAAATTTTTCATAACATTCATCAAGTGACATTATGGGTAGAATTTATGGTGAGAAAAAGTATTCTCAGTCGACCTATATTGTGAGGGGAGTTTCAAGGATAGCTTAGTTGTAGATTATTCCCTGATAATTGAAGACTATGGTTCGAATCCCCATTGGAATAAGGATGAGGGAAAAAAATGACCTATTTGTGTGGCCTGGTATAATTAGATAGGAGTATCCTAGTTTAATTTTTGTTTGGCTCCATTGATTTTGTATCTTCTTTCCTCTTTTTACAGTTTTCGATATTATATAAAATCACGTGCTTATTTAGCAAAAAAAAAAAAAAAAAAAAAATCTATAGGTGACAAAAATCATATTTGACTTTGCCTTATCCAATTTCATGCAGAGATGAGAGTTGCAGAAGCTAAGTATTGTGGGAAGCAAAGCAAAAGATGGTCTGGGCCTTGCCTCCAGAACGACAAATGTAGCCAACACTGCAAGCATTGGGGAGGCGAGTATGGTGTCTGCAACAAACAACGCTGGGGAAAAGATTGGAAGTATGCTTGCATTTGCTACCACAAATGCTAAAAATCACAAGCTTGTGATATTAAATGTATTGCTAAATAAAAAGCTGCCACTTGAAGCTATAGTAGCAACTCTATTTCCATCACTAGATGGTTTATTGTTGCGTGTAAAATAAAAACAATGAGCTCTTAGCTCCTTGTTCATCTCAAGTTTTATGTTATATGCTATATACATAAATGAGCTCTTAGCTCTATCTCAAGTCATCTTTATGCTTGGTCAATCGAGACAACACCATAAATGAAGGCTAATTTTATAACATTATGTTCATCCTGATGATCATATTCATCACGAGGTACCCATATGAACATGAAATACATGCTAAACTTAACATAAATATAATAAATCCTTTTTTAACAATTTAAGTTTGAAACGAGACGATAATTTACAATAGTATTAGAAATAGGTTACTAGATGGTCAAGTGTTCAAGTCTTTTTGCCATTCATTTAAAATAAACTTTGCAAAATAAAGTCTTATTTTGAAGGTTATTTTCACCTTTTCATTTTCCAAAAGAAAAGCAAAAATAGAAAAAATAGACAACAATTTAGTAAAGTCTTTAAATAAGAAGAAATACAATCAAATGGAAAATTTTCTAGTATTTACTAGTAGATTTTATTGTTCTTTCTTTCTCTTTGTATAGTGGAGATAGTGCACGTAATGACAGATCACATCCATATTATTGAAAAAGTTCTTGAATAACAGGCCTAAAACTGGCAGGTAAGGATCAACATATAAAGATAACTAAGCTCACTTGATATTTTGGTATTATCACCGCAAAGGAGAGGTTTCAAATTTTTTAAAAATTAATATAAAAATGAATAAAAAGATGAAAATGCAAGATTGGAGAAAAAATTAAATTCACTTTAAAATCTATCTTTTATTTTTTGTACATATTTATACATCTCAAGTTAAATCTGACCTTTTTTCTAACCTAAATCATAACTTGGTTGCAATGAGCTAATCTTCTAGAAACATTAAAAAAAATGAAAAGATAAAAAGTAGCTTATTGTAAAAGTTTGGCGTTATGCGCAATTAGAAAAAAAAAAATTAGAATCACTTCAATACGCACATATATATATATATATATATATATATATATATATATATATATATATACATATATATCATATCTGATCTTTTCTGTTTAACTCAACGTATAATTTTTTTTTTTTTTGTAACAAGATAGAATTTTAAAAACATAAAAAATACTAAATTAAAGGCAATAAAATAGAATTAAATAACTCAGTAAGAAAAACAAAAAACCAAAAACCAAAATCTCCATTAACTTTAAGGTTTTGTTTGATAGAACTTGATGTCATAAAAAAATCTAGACAAAACTAAACAATCACGGGGGAGTTTGGTGTTTCGGGCTAAACTGTGGGAGAAAATAGAATTATCTCAAAAAAAACTATCTACGTTATAAACAATGACAATGGATCGAATACTGGCTAAACTCTATGAAGCCAAACCCAAATCCAATTAAGTTACTTTTTTCCAAATTCCGTAGCGAAGACCCAAAGGGTTTAGATTTTGCTTACCAAACCCGAACATAGTAAACATTCAAAGACCCGACCTGTTAATAGATAAAAATATATATTTAATTAAAAAAGCAGAAAAATATTTTGAAAAATAGTTGAAATAAATGCGCAATTAAATTTTAAATTAAATCAGAATATTTATAATAAAAAGCCTAAATTTGTTTTAGAAAAAATGAAAATGAATATATAATTCAATTTTAAATTAGAAAAATAAATTTAAAGTGTTAAAAAGACCTACAAAATAAAATGATAAAGAGTTTATAAAAGAAAAGATAATAAAATTCAAAATAAACAACACAATATGATATTTGTCTATAACATATATAGTGTTTGGAATCACTTCTATTGTGAAATTCATTTGATTTATAAATGAATTTCATTAGGACTTGTATTTATAAATGAATTCTATTGTTTGGAATAGTAATTTGCAATACATGTGGAATTGGAATTAAAAATTATATTTTACTCAAATACCCCTCATTTATTTTATTAGAATTAGTAAAATTTAGGAATGATAAACAAGAACTTTTGAACTATCTAACCACCACTAGAATGGACTGTTGATGCATTGACTTGTTGATCAATTATTTTCTACGTGTTTTATTGAAAGAAGAATGATGAGGGAGAGGGTTTAAAATATATTTTATTTTTTTATCTTTGTATTTGAGCCAAAGGTAAACTTAAGTGTAAAAAAAAATCTAAATGGTAATTTTGTCCTCAAAAGAAATGAACAAACTTAAAAAACGTGGATTTGTAAATTCCACATCTTGAGTAAGGATTTGAGTAAGTCTCGAGCAAATCCAAGATTTACAAATCCTGAATTTTTATTTTTTTTAAATGGTGCTTCCAGACATAAAAAGTTGGATTTACAAATGAATTTCGCAAAATTTTATGAAATTCATTTGTCCCAAACAATTTGTAAATAAATTATCAATCTCAATAAAACTAAGAATTATAAATTGAAATGTTTGGTCCATAAATTGCGGATACAACTTACTTGCTTTCTGCTTTTGGTTTAACCTGTCAAGAGTGGGGAATGAGGATTTATCTCTTTAAAGTAGGAGAATGGAAGGATATCATTATACGGCTAAAAGAATAAAAGCATTTAACGAAGGGTTTCTACTGCAAAGTTACTTTATATTATGTGTATGTATATAAATATATAAATATTTCAATATATTTATTTTTTACTAAATTTATAATCAGGTTGTCATATTTTGGGTTTTTTTAACTGTTATTATCAAACTCAATTGGAGCATTAATCGATAATTATCTATAAAAATCAAACCCTAACAGATATCCATTTGATCTCGTAAATAGATTTTTAATACTTATTGGATTTGGGTTTAAACGCTACCAATTGTCGTCCCTAGTCTACTTGCTGGGCTAAAAAGTCTTCCCTAGTCTACGAAGGCTAAAAAATGAATCTCGTCAATACGTGAGTGGCGTGTTGTAGATAAGTTCGTGATGGAAAAACTATATTTTACCTTATGAAAATATATACATAGCCTAGAAAAAAATGTTTTGTGTGGAGACTGGAGAATTTGTTTCTCTCCTTATGCAGAACAAACTCGTTCTTATTGTTACTTACAAGGTATAGCACTCACATTCAACCACAAACTTCGAAAACGTTTTTAATTGGGATTAGAAGTCTCATAGATTGCGCAGTTATATATTGTTGGGCTTTCGAGACCTATTAGAAAATTAATTTATAACATCTTCATCTATATATATTACATCCAAATCCCAAAAAGATTAGTTTTACAAATCTTAATTTATTTAGGATCATATCCTCTCCTATAAATACTACATGCGTTTCTCATGCCCCATACTTTGAAAACACACAGAGAGATAATCTATTGATTCAGGTTAGATTACTTTGGGTATTTTTTAGCATAGTTTTCAACATGTCTTATGTGGATTTGGATTTTTTTCGCCGGCTAAAACGGATGCGACAGAAAGCTCTAGCCAACGCCGACCATGAACGAGAGATCGAAGATGATTCAATTGGTTTGTCCATTGATGAACGAAATCAAAGAAAGGTTAAGAGGGCTGCTATTTACTCGGACGACGACGATGATTCAATTGGTTTGTCCATTGAACAAAGTAAGAGAAAGCTCAAGAGGGCGAAAACTATAAAAGCCAAGAAGCCTAAGAATGAGGCTGAGGCTGAGCCTGAGCCTGATCAGATTCAGTCTTGTGAAGAAGTATCTCATGGGCTTAATATCGATAATGATGTAATAGGTGAGATTATGTGTAGAGCATCCTCATGGAGGGAGATATATGCGCTCAAGTGTGTGAGCAAGCAGTTTGCTAATCATCCCACCTACGCTGCTGATTTCTTGCTGCACTTGAGAAAGAAAGGTAACAAAGAACCAAATCTTTTGGCTGGAATTTTTTTTCATGTCAAGAGGCAAACTAATGATAATAGAACTATATATCAAGCTAGGTTCATTCCCATGTCAAAATGGTCTAAAAAACTTGACGTAGATGAGTTGAAAAATAGGGGATTAAAATCATTGAAAATCAGGAAATTTCTTCCCCCGGATTTCGAAATCCAGGAATGTCGGCATGGCCTGCTTCTTTGTACTCGTAAGGTTTATCGTTTTCCAAGCGAAGCTGATCAAAATCATCAAATTGATGGATACTTCGTCTGCAATCCCATCACGAGGAAACACTCTTGGCTTCCCATGCCACCTGAATCATCGCATAACTACTCGCAAACTGCTTTCATGGTTCACAAAGAAAATGGACATTACCAGGTCGTAAAACTACCATCAACTTATCATCATTCAGATCAAAACCCTGTTGGAGATCAAGAAAGCTTCATAGATGTTGAGGTGTACTCATCTTTGTTACGTTGTTGGAGAACTCGAAAGTGCAGGTTTGTTTATGATCATCATCAGTGGTTTGATAGCAGTCGTTTTATTTCTACCCATCATAATTACGTGATGGAGAGACCAACAGTTCAGATTGGAAATTCAATTTATTGGATCGATACACGATTTGGCAGCGAAACCAAGATTGCGTGTTTTGACATTGAGAAGGAGATGATTGAAATCATAAACCACCCAGCTGATTGCTCTGAATATTCGTGGGTCAGATCGTTATGTATAGGTGAGTACCAAGGCATGCTTCACTATGCAATACAGTGTGACTACGATCATACGATTCTGTTGAGGAGGCTCGAAAATGGTGGATGGAAATTCCTCAAGGAAATTGGTTGTTTTAGGTCGGACCAAGTACCAATACGCTCTTTGAGGATGTTAAAAGAGGACAATTTTGAGCTTCATGCTTTAGATCAAGACCGAATATTCTTGAAGAATTCATGGAGGATCGTCTGCTACAATTTTGTGAGCGACATGGAAGAGACGCATATGCTTTTTCATGCGGATTTTATATCCGGCAACAAAGCAGTAATGCCGTATCTTCTCCCTAAAATGCCACTCCCTGTGTTCTAATTTCTAGCTTCCTGCATATTCTTTGATATTGTCTATTCTTTATAGCTAGTGAGTAGTGTTGGAGTAAATTAGAGTTCAGAAGAATGAGGCTTATTAATTTCAGCTAAAATTAAGTAATTTTCAGTTTTTCGTATTTGAACATATAGATAATGAGGCTTATTTCTTATTAGTCAAGTTTTATATTTTTGTTTTACAAGTTTTATAGCATATAGATACGCCATTGTATTTGTACTTTGGAAGATCGAATGATCGCAAGTTTAGTCATTTTAGTTATTCTCTCTTATTTAGAACTACTGTTGGTGATAGCTCATATTGTTTGCTTCTGCATGTTTGTATTTTCAGCTTTTGTTTTGTTTTTGTTTAGCATGGTATAAAAGCCCAAGTTTAAAGACTGGGCATGATGTGAAGAAGGTTTTTTTGGTATTATTGGAGTTTTTCAACAACATGTTAGATTTAACTTTGCAATTCGTTTTGCCAAATTTGGTGTTCTTGTTAAGCCTTGAATTTGGCACTAATGTAGTTGTTTTTTCATCCTCTTGTTTTCTTAAGCCTTCAGGCATTGGGTATTCGGACATTAGTTCTTCTTTCTTTTACTTTCAAGATTTGGTCTTCGTTCTTTGGCCTTTTAGGCATTGGTCTTCAAGATTGCTTCTTTTTTCTTTCAACTTGGGTGCGAGTTCTGTTGCAGATTTGTTGATTAGAGAAAATGGAAAAATAGTATCAAAGATGAGTTTATCCCAGAAGTTCGGAGAAAATTACTACTACAATTGCCAACCATGTGCGAATGCAGTCAAATTTTAAACAAAAAGTTGAAAAAAGATTAATGATGTCACATATACAAAAGATAAAGGACTATAATATTACATTTTTAAAAAAGGTAAGGATCACTTCGTAAAATATTATAAAGATAAAGGACTAAATTGGGTGTCAATCCAAAAAAATAAAAGAAAAAAGGAGCTTATTGTAAAAATTTGGTGTTATGTGCAGTTAGAAAAAAAAATAGATTCACTTCAATACACACATAATATATATATATATATATATATATATATATGTATGTATGTATGTATATCCAATAAAATCCGAACTTTTCTTTTTAACTTAACGTATAACTTTTTATGTCTTGAGCTAACGTTTTAAAAACATTAAAAAAAATACAAATTAAAGCCAATAAAATAGTATTAAATAGCTCACTAAAAAAATTAAAAGGCTAACATGTCCATTAACTTAATTTAAGGTTTTATTTTATAGAATTTGAGGTCATGGAAAATCAGGGCAAAAATAAAACATGGTGGAGGAATTTGGCATTTGGCGCTAAACTCGTGGGAGAAAATGGCATTCTCTAAAAAATAACTATTTATGTATAAAGCTCAAAAATAAATCTCGTCAATACATGAGTGGCATGTTATAGATAAGTTCTCTAGGGAAAACCAATATTTTGCCTTGTGAAAATATATTACATAGCCTAGAAAACAATGTTTTCTTTTGAGTTGCTGGTGTTTGATTTTTAAATCTTGAAATGGTTAAATGTATTATCTCTAGAAGAAGTAATTATCTATTATCAGTATAGCACTCACAGTTTTTTTGGAATGAATAGAATACTTGTTTAAATAGCAAAAATATTAGGATGAAGATTCCCTGTACTTTTGTAAAGTTGTACAATACTTCATGTTATCTTAAAAGTACATGGTACTCTTCTCTGGTTTCTGAAACTAAGCACAATAACCCTCCTATGTCAAAAAAAATCTATTTATTTTAATGAAAAATATGATGCAAGCATGTCAAATGAGATTTTTAAAGATTTTTTGTTTAAATTATTAATTATTAGACAAAAATAACCTTATATGACACATTTTTTTTTAGGGTTGGGAAAAATATGTATTTTTGTCCAAATAATTAATAATTTAAGCAAAAAGAGTGCATTTGACGCAAGTGCATCATACTTTCTGTTAAAATAGATGATTTTTTTTTACGAAAGAAACTATTGTGCTTAGTTTCAAAAATCATAGAAGGTGTACCGTGTACTTTTAAAACTACATGAGGGTATTGTACAACTTTACAAAAGTACAGCTGAGAGATACACTTCACCCAAAAAAATTATATGAAAACATGCACAATCTCATGCTCATGAACATGGTAATGAGGACGAACTCACCAAGAAACTTAACACTTTATGTTAAGCTCAATGGCAATGCAGATATTATGAATCACTCGCTAAATTAGCAAAATAACGACGTAGATATTATGTGCAACATCTTACGAAAGTCGAAAGGTGAGGATGTATCAATTAACTGCATACCACAAGTCAGAACAAAAAAGGGATATAGCACAATGGGTTCATGATCAAATGCATGTCGCCCTAAAGTTTGTAACGAAAATATACTAGTGGAGTTAGAAAGCAATTATATGCATGCATGCATATATTCGTTTGGATTGTTTATGGACCAAAAATTCAATTTATAATTCATAGTTTTATTGACGTTGGTCATTTATTTATAGACAAATACCATTCTATGTTGTTTATTTTGAATTTTATTATCTTTTCTTTCATTAATTTTTTTTCATTTTATTTTGTAGGTCTTCTTAACACTTTAAAATTTATTTTTCTTATTTAAAATTTAATTATATATTTATTTTAATTGTTTTTTAAAACAAATTTAGGCTTTTTATTAAAAATAGTTTGATTTAATTTAAAATTTAATTGCGTATTTATTTAATTATTTTTTGAAATATTTTTTTAGACTTTTATTTAATAAATATATATTTTTATCTATTAACAGGTTGAGTCGGGGTTTGAATGCTTACTGTGTTTGGGTTTGGTAAGCAAAATTTAAACCTGTTGGGTTTTTCCTACAGGTTTGGAAAAAATAACTTAATCGAATTTTGGTTTGGTTTTATAAATTTTAGCTGGTATCCGACCCATTGTTATTCCTTATACCGTAGACAATTATTTTTTAGATAATCCTATGAACATGATATTATAAAATTAGCCTTGATTTATGGTGTTCTCTCGATTGACCAAGCATAAAAATGACTTACTTAAAAGCATGTATATCGCAAAAACATAACATCTTATACGGACAAATGAAGATGGAACTATAACAGCTCATTTATGTATATAGCATATAACATAAAACTTGAGATGAACAAGGAGCTAAGAACTCATTGTTTTTATTTTACACACAACAATAAACCATCTAGTGATGGAAATAGAGTTGCTACAATAGCTTCAAGTGGCAGCTTTTTATTTAGCAATACATTTAACATCTCAAGCTTGTGATTTTTAATTTAGCATTTGTAGTAGCAAATGCAAGCATACTTCCAATCTTTTCCCCAGCGTTGTTTGTTGCAGACACCATACTCGCCTCCCGAATGCTTGCAGTGTTTGCTACATTTGTCATTATGGAGGCAAGGCCCAGACCATTTTGGGCTTTTCTTCCCACAATACTTGGCTTCTGCAACTCTCATCTCTGCATGAAATTGGATAAGGCAAAGTCGAATATTATTTTTGTCTCTTGCTTCTAGTGTTTCCTTTTAAAACAACCACCTATAGTTTTTTTTTTTTTGGCTAAATAAGCACGTAATTTCATTTAATATCGAAAACTATACAAAGTGAAAAGAAGATACGAAGTCAATCGAACCAAACAAAAATTAAACTAGGATACTCCTATCTAATTATACCAAGCCTCACAAATAGGTCATTTTTTTTTCTCTCCTCCCCCAGCCACTGTCATGGGGAGTCGAACCATTGTCTTCAACATGGCAGAGGGTAATCCACCACTGAGTTATTCTTGAAATCCTCACAAATAAGTCAATTGAGAATACAGTTACTGAACTTTTGTCACCATAAATTCTATTCCTAATGTCACTTGAATGTTGTGAAAATAGGGGTTTTATTCGGATCTTGCATTTTTATCCTTTTTTAATTATCTATAGTTCCCCCTCTTTGGAAAAAAAACCATATAGTTGTAAAGTTCAAATAAAAAAGTTGATAATAAACATAAGAGCGATGACCGATATTACGATGTTTCACCACCTCTAATATAGTAAGATTTGTCCTTGTATGATAATATTCTTTTGCATTGAATACTAAATTCTTACCATGAAAATGGGACTGAAATAATACCTGCCTGTATAATATATAGCATTACTCTAAAAATAATTATTGTAACGTGTAAAAGACAAAAGTGGAAAATCCTATAATCACCAGTAAAAGTAGTAAAAATAGCATATAGAAGCATTAATGACCCCCGAAAAAAAATCACATATGATAATATATAGCATCGCTCTTAAAATAATATATAATGTGTAAAGGATATAAGTGGGCAATCTTGTCATCACAAGTAAAAGTGGTATGAATGGCATATAAAAGCATTGCATATGGTCTAACCTGAGGCTGCAACAATAAGGAAGAGGAGGAGCAGAGCAAGAAAGGCTGTGTTTCTAACTAGAGACTTTGCCATATCTATTCGTTTTTGTAATACTTGTGGGAAACTTGGTGAAACTAAAGGGGATATTTATAGCATGACAAAGCCACTGCCCCACGACTTAATTAAATTGCATATAGATTTAGCTCTGATTTGTTCAAAGATCTAGGTTAAAAATATGAAGAGTTGAGTAGGATTGAAGAAGTCATAAGAAGTGGTTAAGACTGATCAGATCAAAGTTTGTCCTCACCAAGAAATTTACTTGATATATAGAATGAATAAAGTAAGCTTATCCATATTTGCATGCTTGGGTTAATTACACAATGGTCTCGAATGTTGTTACGAATTTTCAATTTTAAGGCCTTATTATTCAAAAATAACAAAATTAATCCTCATTGTTTGAAAAAGTTATTCAAATTAAGCATCACCGTTAAAATTGGATTAATTAATTTAAATAGAATAGTGGTCACGTATGCCTATTTCAAGGGTAAAATTTTAAATTAAAAAAAATCAGTAGATGCCAAATTAGTTCTCAATATTTACATAAAAGTTCAAAATAATATCCAAAGTTCTAAAAAAATAAAAACTCAAATTAATACTTTAGTTTTACAAAAAAAAAAAATCTAATTAATCCATGAGGCAAATTAAATCCCAACAATTGGCAAGATTCCTTATTTGGTGCAATCGTCATTTCAATCGTCTATGCGATCATTGGGAATAAAAATACGGGTCATCCATCAACTACAATCGTCGTTCCAAACATTGTTTGAAACGAAATTGGGGAAATGAAATTGCGGATGACATTGAGAACGGAGTGAAATGAAATTGGAGATGAGAATGAAAAAGAAAAGAGAGGTTGGCTCTAAATTTATGTACGCAGGGGCATGTTGTAAGTGACTAACTTTTGTATGGATATTTCACGTATTACTTTCGAATAATGAAGACTAAATTAAAAAATGGTGGCAACTTTGGGACTAACCCCATAATTAAACAATGCGGCAATTTGGACATTTTATGTTTTTTCTATTTAAATTAACCAAGTTTTTAAAGGTGGAAATTAATTTAATTAACTTTATAAACCGTGGGTATTAATATTATGACATTTAAACAACAGATACTAAATTAAAAATTGATAACAAAATTGAAAACTAATTGCATAATTATTCCTTCTTCTCTTCCCTTTTATATGTTTTTTTTGTCGGACGCGTAAATTGCACAAAGAACGAAATCCTAACATACGAATCCAATTTTTCAACGCCGTAATTTAACTTTTCTAATGGGATTGAAATATTCTTGCATGAATATTGTAAAGATAAGCACAATACAGTCACTTTTGATATGTTAACTGAATTTTTTCATAAAGTATCATCGAGTGCCGTTAAGACTTGGTTTAACATCCTCATCAATCTTGACAAAATTCAACTAGCTAGGCTATCAACTGACCTTGTCAAAAGTCATAAGGGCCTTAGACTTTTTTTTATTTATCCTAAGATACACTTTATTTTTTATATTTATTTTTTGTTAAATAAGTAAGTAACTCGACTAATTATAAAGATCTCTGTATAAAAGCTCAACTAAATATGAGGATTCTCGTATCGAGATTCCAAACTATACAAATCACAATATTAATGCATACAATATTGAGTTCTTTAGTTAGCTTTTGGTAAACAATCCTCATCAAAGTAGAAGATTTCTCAACTTTGAGCTACTGTAGGAAGATCTCTACTGTTATGTTAGCTTCATCCATTTTGTCACATCATGAAGTTGCATATTATTTTTTCTTTCAAACATATTTGTCGTTTTCTTTTCATCTGTTTTCACGAGAAAAAAAGTGATTTAAACCATATGCAAGTACTGCTATGTTTCACAATGATTTGAGTGCCCAATAGATATAATATATTGATTTCTAGTTTCATTTTTATGGTGCCGGCCTTGGACTATCACGTGCCTTGTAGTTTAATTTGGTGTTGGATGGGGAGCTCTAATACCAATTTGTTGACGATAAGGACACACACACGTTCACACATATTAACGCAAGGAAAACACACAATTTTTTAAACTTGGTTGGCCCTCTTACGTTTACGACCCAAAACAGAAAAAAAAATGACTATTTGTTAATAATGGTAACATAGCATGAATTTTCGCACAAAAAAAAATTAAAAATATAAAACTTTTTTCAATGATTTTATGCTCGAAAAAACCTAAACTATAGTACAATCAATTTTTTTCTAGGAAAAATACTAGAAACTATCCCACATAGTTAGGTTTCTTGACGGACAAAATACTATTTAAAACTCCCTCACTCTCTCAAGCTCACGTCTATAATAAATAATTACAAATTATAAATTACTATTTACAAAAAAATTATTCTAACCTACCCTTATTGTACTAGACTTTTACTTGTTTTTAGTGGGCTTGTACTACCCAAAACGTGTCTCAAGAAGGCTGATAAAATAAAAAAGATCAAAAGTAGGAACACCAACAAAGAGATTTTACAAGCTAAAATGTATGAAAATGATAGAGAATATGCATATTTCTTATGGACTTGCCTTACCAAGGTATGAGGTCCTTTATTTATAGGCCCTCTGCTAATGATGACTTTTATCACTCTCAAGGCGATTACGTATTTTAGGATGATTTTTTGGCATTTCATGCGCAAGAAGGTTGTGTGTCACTTGCTGCATGAGGTACATGGAAAATGTAATGATTCAGACATAATTACAATGTAAAAGGAGAAGTATCTCTAATATAGCAACCATTGCTTGTGGTAATTCTTAAATTGCTTCCTCAAGTCTAAACAATTCAAAAGTAAATTAGAAGTGGATAGTCTTGAATTCTTTGTAAGTTTATTTTTTGATAATACCAAAAGTAGGAGAAGCAAAGACAGGAGATATCTTAGAGGCACTTCAATCCCATGTAGTTTTCATCTTTTCCATTTGCTTCCTTTTCGTCGTTACTTTAATGAGTGTGTGTTCTTTTTGTTTTTTGTTTTTTGGGGTTAAAAGCAAGCGGGGTGTACATCTTTCCTTCATAAAAATATTTACAAAAGTTGGTAGTAAGCTACCCAACAGAAGAAAAAAGCATCAATCTCTACCCAGATAGCCTACCAAATCTTAGTCTCATCAACATTCCAGACTTTACAAATAGTTGGTTCAAAAGAGTTTGTAATTAGATCTCTTAATCATATACATTTTGGTCCTAACATCAAAAGCGATGTCATTACTTTAATGTTATCTTCTCTTTTTCTTCTACTTTTAACTTTGACAAGTTCACCATAAATTATTGAGATATTTGTATTTAATTCAAGAAGATGAAGAGAACCAACATGAATATTACATAGATTTCATTACATAGAGAAAAAAATACAGCCAAATAGCTAACTCAAATACACCATTTAGAGATAGCTCTTGTTTTTATTCACACACACAAAAATACACAACATAACAATGGAAATGAAGTTATTGGTACAACTTTAATCGGTAGCTTTTATTTATTTAATATAAGATCACAAGTCGTGATATATGCTAGCTCGTGATGATTCATTTAGCAGTGGTAGTAGCAGATGCAAGAATATTTCCAGCTGTGTTCCCATTTTTGTTTGTTGCATAAGCCATATTTGTAGCCCCATTTCTTGCAGTGTTGGCTACATTTGTAGCCATGAAGGCAAGGCCCTGACCATTTTTGGCTTTTCTTCGAGCAATACTTAGCTTCCGCAACTCTCATCTCTGCACAAAATTGGACAAAGCAAAGTTACATATGAATACATGATTACAACGTGTGATTTTCTAGCCTTGCTTATAGAAACTAAGACCCACAGCTTGAATATCGGGTTTTTTTATTCCACCGCACTTTTGCTAATTTTCTTGAATTCAAATTTTAAATGAGTTAATAATTAAAGTGAATAATCATAAATGAAAAACGTGCATGGTGTATTCTATTTGGCACGAACGGAACAACAGGATCTTCAACTCATCCGCTTACACAAAGGATTTAAGAAAACAATCCTTAATCATAGTATTTGTAGGTCTTGGAACTTAGATAATTTTAATTTCTGCTAGGTTTTTTTTTTTTTTTTTGAGGTCTGATTCGAATTTGTAATTATTACAGTTGCACATTTTTTTTTGGAATGAATAGAATTCTTGGTTCAAAATAATATTTGACTTGCAAAACAGATCTCTGGTACTGGTTATGTCTTATTAGGTGAAACCATTTGTATGGATGCCTATGTCCTTAGTTATGCACATTCTATCGAGTACCAAATGTTTGGAATTAGCTGGAAAAAAAAAATAATAATAATAATAATGATGTGCATATTATGCAACATCTTACAAAAGTCAAAAGGTGAGGATGTATTAATTAACTGCATGCTACAAATCAGAACAAAAAAGGGATATAACACAATGGATTCGTGATCAAATGCATGCATATATAACGTTGTCTGCTGCTCACCTGAGGCTGCGACAATGAGGAAGAGGAAGAGCAGAGCAAGAAAAGAAGTATTGCTTACTAAAGACTTAGCCATATCTATTTGCTTAATTAGTAGTGCTAGCTTGCTTGTGATAAACCAAGCTACTAAATGGAGGTATTTATAAGAAAAATCTACTATGAACGACTTAAATGTCAAAGAGCTTTAGTTTGATATGTTCAAAGATAGGGAACTTAACCAGATGAAGAAGCAATGAGCATATAACACTTGATAAAATAGAAGATGTCAAAAAAAAAACCTTATTGAAAGTAATGATGGGTTTTGGTCCAATGGTAATGTTACTCGCTGTTATACGGGAGGTTGTGATCTTGAGTCTCGTTGATTACGTTGTACGATTTTAGTCTTTCCTGAATCAGAAAAAATAATAATAATAATGATTAGGCATCCATGAATCAAAAAATAATAATAATAATGATTCTCACTTTGTGTGCGAGAAGTCTTGAGGTCGATTCTCGGAATGCATATATATATATATATGTGAACAAAACCTTATTGAGGAAAGGATAATGTAAAACAATAGTGTGTGTGAGTACTCGATCAAGGTTTGAATTGGTCAAGACTCCCAATCCTGTTCATGTTACAACAATAGAAAGTATAGAATTGGAATCGTTATTGATTCTTTAGCAGAAGAGTTCAATGGTTGAGAAATTACACTGAAAAGCAAACTAAACATGTTACAAAAAGAAAGAAACATAACATTAATGGTGAGAACTAGCAATGGCCATTGACCAAGTTCTCTACATATTCATAAGCCAATTATCTAATGAATCAGTATGCAGGAGCCGTTCTATATTACAAGATGTGGGAGGTTGAAGCCCGCACAAATCCTATAAAATCTTTTAAATTTTTTTTATTATTTTGAAATATTTTTAATTAATAAAACGCTTTCAATATTTTTTTATCAAAATCACTTAGTCTCCATTTAGGCCCCATTTAACCCCTGATAAGATTTTCTTTTCATTATTATCATTATTGTTATTATTATAATTATTACATTAGATGTCAAAATCGTGGTATAACTCAGAATATCTGATTATAACAAGTCATATTTGACTGTTTTATCCAACTTTTGAATAGTGATAAGATATTTTAGATCAGCCAGTAAGCACGATTTTTTGATAAGATTTTTATTTTTATTATTATTATTAATACAATAGAAGTCAAAGTTGTAGTATAACTCAAAATATTTGATTATAATATATTACTATTTGACCGTTTCATTCAACTTTTGAATAGTGATAAGATATTTTAATCAACCCATTTTAGTAAGCACGACTTTTTGATCTATTTATTAAAAGAGGATATAATATGGAGAGTCTAAACCAGGCATGCATATGCATAATCTTTCCCTCTCGTCCTCCACTAGGATTAATTAGGTTTCTTTCATTTTCATGTCCTTTTTGTCGTAGTATTTAAAGTACGTACTAAGTACCAAGGACCAATTCCGTAACATTAATTTTAATTTTATTTTATTTAGAAAACGATTAAACTGACCAATCAACGCTTTTCGAAATCTCTGATTCCTTGAACAATCCAAGAATATGATCCAACATGATTATAAGTTCAAAGTCAATTGGTACGAAGGATGGTACTTGAGAACCAGTAAAACAATGATTTGTGTTGGTATCATTCTCGATTATTTTCATTCAAACTTTCAACTTGCTGATTAACTGACCCTGTCAAAAGCATAGCCTTCTGACTTTTACATATCGTTTATATTAAAGAGTAATGTTAAATATTACTCTATTTTATCATTCAAATGTTATCTCGTACCAATAAACTGATGATACAGGAATGGGTATTCAAATACAATTTGTGTGGTGTGATTACCGAATCAAAGATTGAAATGATCAAGAATTGTACTTGCTCAGTTGCTTGAATGGATAAGTAATCTTGTTAATGCACATGAATAGACCAGAGCTCAGAGGTTTAAATGATTTGGATTATCTCATAAAATTCACGCTTTTTTTTACTAAAATAGGCCGTGTACTAAAACGGCACGTAATGCCTGTATACCTAGCTAATTTATGCGAAGTGGATACTCTATTTAGTAATACTGGATCAAAGCTCAGAGGTTGTAAGCGATTTGGATATCCTCATAACATTGACACATTCTTCAACTAAAACAGGCTGAAATGTCTGTATATTTAATCTATACAGAGTGGATGTTCTATTCAATAATACCGGAACAAAGTTTAGAGGTTTTAACAATTTGAATCTCTTTATAACATCAATGATGGTGAAATGATGATATAATGAAATGATTTGGACCACTGTGTGTAAATATCAAATAACTACACTATTATTTTACCAACACTGATCTCTTCATAGTATTATAACGTTAAAGAATCCAAGTCCCTAAACTTAAATTGTCCTGAGATTAAATTTCTCCACCTCAAACTGCAAGAGGGCATGCTGACCATTTCCATAAAAAAAAAGTTCCATGAGTTACAAATTTTGAACTTTTACTCACTATCGGTTAGAAGAGATTACAGTTCATAAGTTAAATGAAGACAAGAATGAATGTGAGAGACAGGCATGCATGACCATGTATCGAGATTTCTGCTTATTTAGAAGCCATTTTCGATTGAATCAATAGGTATAACAGTACGTTGTGATCTCTGTCTTTTTTGCAAACACGACGAAAAGGAATGCCAAGAACATGCCAGATTTAAACACAAAGTTACATCTCCCATTGACCTATCTAGGGCAATATCATCTGGAGAAAATTATTGTATTTGAATCCAGCTCACGTGTATCGTTGGGTCTAATAGGTGTTGCTACCGAGAGCACGACCATGAATCTCATGGAGAGTTCGATCCTAACTCAGGATGAATACTTGTGTAGGTCCCCATCAATTCCCTTGAGTATTAATCTTCTTCTCCAGGAACAGGATTGATAAAATTAACATCAGATTCATATTAGAACCATGATAATCTCTTAAAAAGGAACTTCATGTAAATACCATAATAAAATCCAAACTTCTCAAGTTATAATGTGTGAGATGCACGTCCTATATACGTTCACGTATGAGGGTACTCATGGATTCTAATCTTTCCTTGCTTTCTAATTACTAGATTTAGGCATCTTTCAATATTGTTTACCTTTTGTAGGACATGTAAATTGTACTATACACGAAATTCCTACCACTTGATTAAAAATTTTCTAACACGAAGATAAGATCAAATCAATGCACTTGCATATAAAATGGGAAAATTTGACAAATAGTCCCTATTGTTATTTAATTGTCTCAGTTTAGTCCTTATTGTTTTATTTGTCTCAATTTAGTCCTTATTGTTTGCAAAAAAAATTTAATTTCGTCCCTATTGTTTAAAATTTTTCAATTTCGTCCTTATTGTTCTCAAAAAGTTTCAATTATATTTTGTCCTTATTATTTTTAAAACATTTCAATTACGTCCCTATTATTTTCTTAAAGTTTTAAATTCGTCACTATTATACAATGACTAAATTAAAATTTTTTGAGAAACAATAGGAAAGAATTTGAATTTTTTTGAAAACAATAAGGATGAAACTGAAATTTTTGGCAAATATTAAGGATGAAATTGAAAAACTTTAAACAATATGAAAGAAATTAAAACTTTTAGAGAAACAATAAAAACTAAATTAAAATATTTTAAATAATAAAGACTAAATTAAAAAATTTTGTAAACAATAAGGACTCTATTATAAAAAATCAACGCACATGAAATATTCTAGTCCATTTGGATGTAATCCACAAGGATAAGTACACAATTAATTCTTTTAAGTGATCTTCAATAAGGATCACAAGAGCCAGTAAAATAAGCTTTGTATTGGTGACATCTGCAATCATCATAGAACTTCCACTTGTTTATTAACTGACCCTGTCACTAGCCATATGGCATTCTGACTTTAGAGACTAATATATATTTTCATTTTAATTGCATTAGGATGTCCATGTCAGGTCTTAACTCAGTGTATGATATGGTCAGAACTAGAACCTATTCATTGATCGAAATTTTGGTTGACATTCAAGTTGAAAGTGATAGTAAACATTTACTTATGTAAAATAATGACATGATTTCAGTTGCGTGTTTGCCAACCCACCTTCTTGCTGCTGTTGTCACCCTTTTCCTAATACCCGTGCTTCCGTACCTGTAGCGTGTTATAAACTGAATAAAAAATGCAGAGCCAGGTTGGACTTTCTGTTCATCGCCCACTTCAAAGAAGAAACCAATGCACGTTTTATTAGTGAGAGTATCTAGCTTTCACGGGTTAGTCTTGCATCCATCTACATTAATTTGGCCATAAAAGATAATGACCATTGATTTTCAATTTTGAATTTGAGCAGTTGGTGTCCACTCAAATTAAAACAAGAAAAAAATTAATTATTTATATGTAATGACCATGTTGCCTTTTATTTTATTAAATACATGCGGGACCTAATAAATATTATATGTAGTACTGAAATATATTCTTTAACTTTTTGGATTGCACTATGACTAAAATACTCTTATCAATAACATTTAATTTTTATCTATAAATTTACTATTATAACCTGTTAGGACCCACTTTATATATTATATGTAGTGTTGAATGGCTTCTTTAATCATTTTCATTAATTATTTAATCATATCTTCGCATTTATGGTATATGAAGGTTTAGGGGCGGAGTCAGGAATTTTTGTCAATAGGGCTAAAATTTATAATTTTTGAACTATACGAGTATTTTTTTTCAAAAAATTCATAGAATTTTAACATTTTTATGGGTCAATGGGGACTAAAATCTATAATTTTTGAACTATACGAGTACTTTTATTTTTCAGTGGGGGCTAATTAATTAATTTTTAACTAAAAATACATAGATATCTTTTTTTTTTTCAAAAAATACATAGAAATTTCAACTTTTTAATGGAGCAGTGGGGGCTAAAATTCATAATTTTTTAACTATACTAGTACTTTTATTTTTTAGTGGGGGCTAATTAATTTTTTTTAACTAAAAATGCATAAATATCTATTTTTTTAAAAAAAATACATAGAAATTTTAACGATTGTTATAGGTCAGTGTGGGCTGCAGCCCCCACTGGCCCCAATGTGCCTTCGCCAGTGTGAAGGTTCAATTACTGTAAGTACTATTTCAATTACTATAAGTACTATCTCAATTACAAATTGTTCGCTTTTTCTTTTTTTCCTTTCTTAAGATAGTTTATTTGTGCTACTTTAGTCAAAATATGATATGAGAAATGCTATATGTCAACCTCATTCGCTAGCCATTAACCATATCTGAAGTTTATGGTATATGAAACTTCACCGGCCACTTAACCATATGTGAATCAATGGTATATGAATACTCAATTACTAAAGATACTATTCCGATTGCATATTGTTCATTTTTTTCATTTCTTAAGATATAGTATAACTTTTTTAAATTAATAGTGTTAGGATCACTAATTTCTATTAACTTAGCGCGATATTAATTTATTGATAAATTAATAATTATTAATTTATAAAGGTAGACATGCCATTAATAAATTGAAGCTACTGTTAAACTGAATTGTAATATCTCACATCGGTGGAATATAGTGTGATTGTATGGTTTATAAGTGGATGTTGCGGGTATAAGGAATAACTTAGGTAAACCATTTTGGGCCAGTAGAAAATAGGCCCAAATAGTTGTTTCTTATGCCTACAACACTAGTCGCACTTGCGGATCTGGGGTTCTGGGCTTGGGACGTGACATGAATTGTGTAAGATGGTCATTACATACAATTTATTTATATATATATATAAATAAATTAGATAAAAGTCCTTAGAATTCTATTTATAGATTCTATCCTTAGGAGTAAAAATATTAATGACAGAAAGTTATCCCCGACCTTAGGATAAATTAATTTGGTGTTAGTTTATACGGATAGATTAAATTATAGTTTGCTAACCAAATAATATGAAATACTAATTTGGATGATTAGTCGTACTTGTTAGTGAATAGGTGACTGGACTTGACCACCAATATAACGAATTACATGGATCAGTCAATAATTCATTATATAATATAATCATGCAATTAATCCTCAAACTTGAAACACCGCAGTTATCTTATGATTAGAGATACCATAATTTGCTAGTGCAATTAAGCTAGTCCTAATAATGGATTAGACAATATATTCAGTGGTTATGATCTATTATGTCATGGAGATAGGTGTGTATACATATGAGATCTGTCAATTAGGGATCCTATGCGATCTATTGATCGAATAACTAGAAAATTCTTGACTAAGGTAAAATGGTGGAAGTTGTTTCATGCATTAATCATAAGTTACTAATTAAATAGATTATGAAATATGATTGAATAATAAAGTTTGATGACCCTATCTACAACTCTGACTCAATCGGGTTGATTTAGATAAAAGGATTCGATTGCGTGGAAATTACTTAAAGGGTTCGTATACTTGTACTTCATCTTTAATTGATAATCACGATATAATAATAAGGGGTAATTTTGTCATATTATATAAGTCATTTCCATTACTACTTTAGTATATTGACTACCAAACATTGGTTTAGAATCAATATATTTATTCCTATCTTTATTTGTACAACATATCAAACATATCAACATACTGTAATTTCTCTTTCATATATAGAGCTCGGTACATTTTGAATAGAATGTCAGGATATCACCCTATCATCCATAAACCTCTACGTTTTTTAGTGTGTGACGAACCCAAGATGATAAGGGCGGGTTGGCTTTTGGATGATAACGATGAGCTAATACACAAAGAATGCAATGGTTGTCTGTGATGTACATATCATGAATTTGTTTATCTTTATTTTATTTTAAATGTCTAATTAAATGTAAAAAAAGTACTTTAACTATAATATTATATAATTAATTTTATAACATGTCAAATTTTGAATTTAGAGTTTTTTTTTCAAAAGGAGGCATAAGACCAAATATATATTGTTATATTTTGTGTATGGATACGTTAAAAAGATATCACAAATAGGCACAATTCTGAACCCATTTTAGTAATTTTTTGTACCTAAAGGCTAATTTTGTCTTTTCTCACTCTCCTTTTTTATTAGTCGGAACACCCTTTATCAATTTCGCATAACTGAGGCTATTTTGGTCTTTTGCAATGCTATTATTTTTTTATTATTTGTCCCTTTTAGTCATCTCCTTATTATTTTTGTCTTTATACAATATTATTTTATCTATATAATATTATGACTAATTAAAGGGTACATTAGACAATTTGGATTACACTAATTATTGCATTTTTCTTACACATTGCCATGTGTCACAATTCTATTGTGCTGCTTGTCTTATCCCTTGCGGCCCTTCACCAATCTCTTTGTCACTCACTGAATTGTTCTGTTTCCGCACAGAAACACACGGTCCTAGTGCTCCACAAATTTTGACATTTTTCGTTGTGAGTACTTCTATAGTGGCATCAAAATACATTCTAAGATTCCCATCCTCATCACCTACAAATATGTGACTCAAGCACTTCTTGAATTGCTCAGAGTCAAACGAGTCAGCTAACATCATGAAACCACCTGCGCTTTCAGCAGGAGCTTTAAGCTCTGCTGCTCCAACTTGATCCAATGAACAGGCAAAGAGATCGAACAATGGACGAATCCAATAATCTTTGAGATATTTGCCTGTAGAATTCACTTGATTTTCTATAATAAGCTGCATTACCATTATTCAGATCTCGGTTGTTTCTGATGGCATTACTAAAATCTGAGCTTACGATCATCCCTGGCCCAAGAGTCGCTGGCCCAGATGTAAAAACCATGATACAAGAACCTGTATTAACTAAGCATCCTTCCAGCAGGCCAACAGCAACAGATATTGCAACCCCAGTAGACCGGAAGGGACGATGGCCAGGCATAAGTTTTGGTGAAGAATGGATATCCTTAATTGCTGTTGTGATGTTGAACTCACATTCTGATACTGGCAACAGGAACCCCTGATTTTGAACAGCTGCTGTCTTTCCAAGTTGCTGCTTCACGTGTTGGATGCCCAGCAAATTCTATGACTGCAAGAAAAACTACAAGTTAATATATTGTAGCATATTGTGTTGGATAAATTTTAGATATATTGTCACTGCTCTGCATTTTAACTCCTCTTAGTTTTGGTACAAAAAATTGTCACAGAAATACAAAAAAGATATCTCAAATTATCATAAAAAGTTATCCAGGACAACCTTATAAGTACATTATAAGATACCTATGGTGTGGTTTAAAGTCATCCAATCATTCGTTCAGTTCCCCTTTCCATTATTTGGACCCAATGGAAGGAGAGGAATGGGAGAGTTTTTGAAGGAAAGAAGTTCTCTATTTCTTTTTTGAAATATTATTGGCTTAATGATCTTTGCTTTTGAATTAGGGGTTCTTGTAAATTTGATGTAGATAGCCTACAAAAAAGTATAGATAGTTTAATTTGTTGATGTATATATTTTTGAGTTGCATCCCCTTAATACATATCAATAAAATTATTTACTTCTCAAAAAAGATCCTAATACCT
The DNA here is from genome assembly GCA_037974665.1 of Ehretia macrophylla. NCBI lineage: Eukaryota > Viridiplantae > Streptophyta > Magnoliopsida > Boraginales > Ehretiaceae > Ehretia > Ehretia macrophylla. The sequence goes on along the minus strand of CM075777.1, from coordinate 47,145,334 downwards.
TTAGAAGCTGTGGCACAAGACAAAGCGTGAAACACAAGTAAAATGCAATTTCATGACCTCACACAAATTGTGGCCTGCATATGCATATGCTTTGGCTGTCTTAAATTTTCACTCACATTAAAAGACATTATCATGTACATAGAAAATGCTTCCCATTGATTTGGTTTAACATCCTCATCAATCTTGACAAAATTCAACTAGGCTATCAGCTGACCTTGTCAAAAGTCATAAGGGCCTTGGACTTTTTATTTTTATTTTTTATCTTAAGATACACTTCATTATTATTTTTTTTTTGCTAAATAAATAAATGACTCTATTAATTCTAAAGATCTCTCTACAAAAGCAACAATAAAAACTCAACTAAATATGAGAATCCCCGTATCGAGGTTCCAAGCTATACAAATCATAAAGTTGAGTAGACTATAGTCAGAAAAGCTTTTTCCTACACTTTACACTTAGTTGCACCCTATTTTTAATACTAGCAAAAATCTGATAATCATACTATAACCAAGATACACTTTATTTTACTTCCCTTAGAGGCTGCCATTATCATTTTTCTTCCTTCAAATTTATATTTTTATCTCAGTTAAATTCATATAGGAAAGAGTAGTTGAAGAAGTCGAGACAAGAAAGAAAAACAAGTCCCACTTGGCTTTAAAAGGTAGGGGGTATATATGGTGTAATTTTTGTCCTTAGTAAATGTTGATATTCAAAGTTCTATCCTCCTCTCGCAGAAATTATTTGGTAAAGGGGGTATATATATAATGCATACAATATTGAGTTCTTTAGTTAGCTTTTGGCGGTAAACAATCCTCATCAAAGTAGAAGATTTCTCAACTTTGAGCTACTGTAGGAAGATCTCCACTGTTATGTTAGCTTCATCCATTTTGTCACATCATGGAGTTGCATATTATTTTTTCTTTTAAACTTATTTGTTTTTTTTTTTTTTTTTAAAGGAGGGGTACTTCCCTCCGGAATTTATTAATTTATCAAAATGAAATTACAAGATTGGAGGGCGACATGAAAGCGAAGACCACTACGGAGGATGGAAGACTTATCTGTCCCATTGTCCAGTCTAAACTAGAAGATATACAAGTCATCTCTTCTTTCAAAGAACCTAGAAAGCAACAATAACACAATAGTCAAAATAAAGATAAAGAGGGAGACCAAATCTAACACCTCTAATACAAGATTTGAAGGAGCCAAAGATTAAAATAAGCACAAGACCATCCATAGAAAAGCAATTTAAAATTTGAATTGTTGCAAGCCTGCTTTGTTGAGTCTAACCATACCTCTAAGCTTTTTGAAGTTTATTGTAGTATGTTGCCGTTTTCTTTTCATCTGTTTTCACAAGAAAAAAGTGATTTAAACCATATTGCAACTGCTATATTTCACAATGATTTGAGTGCAATAGATATAATATATTGATTTCTAGTTTCATTTTTATGGTGCCAGCCTTGGACTATCACGTGTCTTGTAGTTTAATTTGATGTTCGATGGGGAGCTCTAATACCAATTTGTTGACGATAATGATACACATTCACACACATCAACGCAAGGAAAACACAATTTTTTAAGCTTGATTGGCCCTCTTACATTTACGATCCAAAATTGAAAAAATACTATTTGTTAACAATGGTAACATAGCATGGATTTTCGCACCAAAAAAAAAATTAAAAATGTAAACCTTTTTTCAAAAAACCTAAACCATAATACAATCAACTTTTCTAGTAAAAAACTATCCCACATAGTTTGGTTTTTTGACGGACAATATACTATTGAAAACTCCCTCACTCTCTCAAGCTTATGTCTATAACAAATAATTACAAATTATAAAGTACTATTTACAAAATATTTATTCTAACCTATCCTTATTGTACTAGACTTTTACTTGTATTTAGTGGGCTTGGACTTTACTTTGCAGCCGAAACTTGTGTCTCAAGAAGGCTGAGAAAACAGATCAAAAGTAGGAACACCAGCAAAGAGATTTTACAACCTAATATGTATTTTAGGATGATTTTTTGGCATGCGCAAAAAGGTTGTGTGTTACTTGCTGCATGAGGTACGTGAAAAATGTAATGATTCAGGGCGTGTTTAAACACGAATCCGATAAGCACCCAGCCTGATTAAAAGCCCATTTATGAGACCAAAGAGATATCCATTAGGGTTTGGTTTTCATAAATGAGTATCGACGGATAGTCCGATAGAGTTTGATAATAGCAATTATAAAAACCCAAAATATGACAACCCGATTATAAATTTCGTAAAAAGTAAATATTTAAAAATATTTATATATTTATATACATACACATAATATAAAGTTTAAGAAAAAAATACTTTGATGGAAGTATGGTAACTATTCAGTAGAAACTTTTTGTTAAATGCTTTTATTTTGTTTAGCCCTAATGACATCATTCGATTCTCCTACTTTAAATATATAAATAGATATATCCTCATTTCTCACTCTTGACAAGTTAAACCAAAAGCAGAAGGCAAATAAGCTGTGTCCATACACCTCGGTGTTTAGATTGGTTTAAGTTTGTTTATGGACCAAAAATTCAATTTATAATTCTTGGTTTTATTGAGGTTGTTCATTTATTTATAGACAAATACCATGCTATGTTGTTTATTTTGAATTTTTTTTTCTTTTCTTTTATTAATTCTTTTTTCATTTTATTTTGTAGGTATTCTTAACACTTTAAATTTTATTTTTCTAATTTAAATCTAAATTATATATTTATTTTAATTGTTTTTTTTAAAAAAATAAGATTTTTTGTTAAAAATAGTTTTATTTAATTTAAAACTTAATTGCATATTTATTTTAATTATTTTTTAGAAATATTTTTTACGCTTTATTTTTTACTGAATATATATTTTTATCTATTAATTGTTTGGGGGTCAGGTCTTTGAATGCTTACTGTGCTCGGGTTTGGTAAACAAAATGTAGTCCTGTTGGATTTTCACTACGGGTTTGGAAAAAAATAACTTAATTGGATTTGGGTTTGGCTTTATAGATTTTAGCGGATATCCGACTCATTGTCATTCCTTGTAACGTAGTAATTATTTTTTAGAGCCAAACTTCCCCGTGATGTTTTAGTTTCGTCCAGATTTTTTATGACATCAAATTCTATCAAACAAAACCTTACAGTTAATAGACATTTTGGTTTTTTTTATTTATTATCTTACTGAGCTATTTAATTCTATTTTATTGCCTTTAATTTTATATTTTTTATGTTTTTAAAATGTTATTTTATTACAAAAAAAAAATTATACATTGAGTTAAAAAGAAAAGATCAGATTATATATATATATATATATATATATATATGTGTGTGTGTGTGTGCGTATAATTTATATATATATATGTGCGTATTGAAGTTATTCTAATTATTTTCTCTAATCGCGCATAACCATCATTTCATTTTTTTTAATGTTTCTAGAAGATTAGCTTATTGCAACAAAGTTATGATTTAGGTTAAAAAAAGGATCAAGTTTAATTTGAGATGTTTATATGTACAAAAAAAGGATAGATTTTAAAGTGAATCTAATTTTTTCTCCAATCTTGTGCATAAAACAAATTTGTATAATAAGCTACTTTTTATCTTTTTTCATTTTTATATTAAAATTTTCAAAAAAATCTGAAACCTCCCCTTTGCGGTGATAATACCAAAATATCAAGTTAGCTCAGTTATCTTTATATGTTTATCCTTACTTGCCACTTTTAGGCTTGTTATTCAAGAACTTTTTCAGTAATATGGCAGTGATCCATTATTACGTGCTACTAGTAAATACTAGAAAATTTTCTATTTGATTGTATTCCTTCTTATTGAATGACTTAACTAAATTGTTTTGTCTATTTTTGCTTTTCTTTTAGAAAATAAAAAGATAAAAACGCCCTCCAAAATAAGGCTTTATTTGACAAAGTTTGTTTTGAATGAGTGGCAAGGAGACTTGAACCCTTGACCATCTTGAAACCTACCTCTAATACTATAGTAAATTATATCTCATTTAAAAGTTAAACTGTTAAGAAGGGTTTATTATAGTTATTATTATTTTCAACAAGCTATATATTGATCTTTTTCATTAAGCTTAGCATGTATTTCATGCTCATATGGGTACCTCGTGATGAATATGATCATCAGGATGAACATAACATCTTATACGGACAAATGAAGATGGAGCTATAAGAGCTTATTATGTATATATAACATAAAACTTGAGATGAACAAGGAGCTAACAGCTCATTGTTTTTATTTTACACACATCAATAAACCATCTAGTGATGGAAATAGAGTTGCTACTATAGCTTCAAGCGGCAGCTTTTTATTTAGCAATACATTTAACATCACAAGCTTGTGATTTTTAGCATTTGTAGTAGCAAATGCAAGCATACTTCCAATCTTTGCCCCAGCGTTGTTTGTTGCAGACACCATACTCGCCTCCCCAATGCTTGCAGTGTTGGCTACATTTGTCATTCTGGTGGCAAGGCCCAGACCATCTTTTGCTTTCCTTCCCACAATACTTAGCTTCTGCAACTCTCATCTCTGCATGAAATTGGATAAGGCAAAGTCAAATATGATTTTTGTCACTTGCTTCTAGTGTTGCCTTTTAAACAACCACATATAGGAATTTTTTTTTTTTGGGGTGCTAAATAAGCACGTGATTTCATTTAATATAAAAAACTGCACAAAGGGAAAAGAAGATACAAAATCAATCGAACCAAACAAAAATTAAACTAGGATATTCTTATCGTCTAAATATACCAAGCCTCACAAATAGGTCAATTTGTTTTTCTCCCCTCCCCCCACCCCCCATGGGGATTTGAACCCTGGTCTTCAACTTGACACCGGGTAACCCACCATTGAGTTATCCTTGAAATTCTCTCACAAATAAGTCGATTGAGAATACAGTTACTGAACTTTTCTCACCATAAATTCTATTGCTAATGTCACTTGAATGTTGTGAAAAATTTGGTCCTCCAACAAGGGCTATAGATTTAAAGTAAGGGTTTTATTCTTTGAATTTTTATCCTTTTTTGATTATCTAGAGTTCCCCCTCTTCTTACTATGAAAATGGGACTAAAATAAAACCCCATATAATATATAGCATTGTTTTCTAAAAATAATTATTAGAACTTGTAAAAGACAAAAGTGGAAAATCTGATCATCACTAGTGAAAGTAGTATGAATAGCATATAGAAGCATTAATGTTCCCCAAAACAATATCCCATATGATAATATATAGTATCGCTCTTAAAATAATTATATAACGTATAAAATAAAAGTGCGCAATCTTATCATCACTAGTAAAAGTGGTATGAGTGGCATATAAAAGCATTGCATGTGGTCTAACCTGTGGCTGCAACAATAAGGAAGAGGAGGAGCAGAGCAAAAAAGGCTGTGTTTCTAATTTGAGACTTAGCCATATCTATTCGTTTTTGTAATACTTGTGGAAAACTTGGTGAAACTAAAGGGGATATTTATAGCATGACAAAGCCACTGCCCCACGACTTAATTAAATGGCACATAGATTTAGCTCTGATTTGTTCAAAGATAGAGAGTTTAAAAAAAATGTAGAATTGAGTAGGATTGAAGAAGTCATAAGAAGTGGTTAAGAATGATCAGATCAATGTTTGTCCTCACCAAGAAATTTAGTTGATAGCATGAATAAAGTAATCTTATCCAAATTTACATGCTTGGGTTAATAACACAGTGGTCTCGAATGTTGTTACGAATTCTCAATTTAAGTCCTTATTATTCAAAAATAACAAAATTAATCATCATAGCTTTAAAAAGTTATTATTCAAATTAAGCATCACCGTTAAACCAGATTAATTAATTTAAATAGAATAGTGGCCACGTACGCCTATTTGAAGGGTAAAATTTTAAATAAAAATATCAGTAGATGCCAAGTTAATTCACAATATTTACATAAAAGTTCAAAATAATACCCAAAGTTCTACAAAAAAAAAATTCAAATTAATACCTATAGTTTTACAAACAAAAAAAAATCTAATTAATCCAATTGGCAACATTGAATCCCAACAATTGGCAACATTCCTTATTTGGTGCAATCGTCATTTCAATCGTCTATGCAATCATTGGGAATAGCCATCAACTACAATCGTCGTTCCAAACATTAATGTGGTATGAGACAACAAATATGAATTTGAGTTAGGGTTTGGAATTGGAGATGAGTTATGGTTTGGATTTGGGATGAGATTGAGCATGGAGTGAAATAAGATTGGGGATGAGAATGAAAAAGAAAAGATATTGGCTGTAGATTTGTGTACATAGGGTTATGTTGTAATTTACTAAATTTTGTATGGATATTTCACGTATTTTTGTTTAAGTTAACCAATTTTTAATAGTGGGAATTAATTTGACTAACTTTTGTAAATGATGGAAAGTAATATTATTACTTTTGAATAATGAAGACCAGATTGAAAATTCGCATAATTAAACAATGCGGTAATTTGGACATCATATGCTTGTTATGTTTATATTAACCAAAATTTTAAAGGTGGAAACAAGTTTAATTAACTTTATAAACCAAGGGTATTAATATTATAAAATTTAAACAACACAGACTAAACTAAAAATTGACAACAAAATTGAAAACTTGTTGCATAATTATCCCTTACATGCTTCTTCCCTTTTATATGTTTTTTTGTCGTACACGTAAGTTGCACAAAGAATGAAATCCTAACATAAAATGAATCCTATTTTTCAACGCCGTAATTTAACTTTAATAGGCTTGAAATGTTCTTACATGAATATTGTAAAGATAAGCACAATACAGTCACTTTTGATATGTTAACTGAATTTTCTCATAAAGTATCATCGAGTGCAGGTAAGACTTGGTTTAACATCCTCATCAATCTTGACAAAATTCAACTAGCCTATCAACTGACATTGTCAAAAGTCATAAGGGCCTTAGACTTTTTTTTTTTTTTATCCTAAGATACACTTTATTTTATTTTATTTTATTTTTTGGGAAAGGAGGGGAACTCCCCTCGGAAAATTTATTATTAATTATCAAAAAAGAAAGTACAAAAGGTAGAAAGGGACAAACAACTGTACCTCCACTTGCGGGCGGAGGAATTACCTGCCCCACCGGCCTATCTAATCTAGAAGTAGACACAGGCACCCCTTCATTACAAAGGATTCAAAGCCCTAGCCAAAAGGAATCAGAAAATACAAATACAAACATCCTATCTAATTTGGAAATTAGGTATATTAGCCTTCTCAACACTTTATTTTATTTTACTTTATTAAGCAAGTGACTTTATTAATTCTAAAGATCTCTGTACAAAAGCAACAATAAAAGCTCAACTAAGTATTGAGGTTCCAAGTTATACAAATCGCATGGTTGAACAGACTATAGCCAAAAAAACTTTTTCCTACACTTTAAACTTAGCTGCACACTATTTTTAATACTAGCAAAAATCTGATCATCACGCTATAACCAAGATAAACTTTATTTTAGTCCCTTAGAGGCTGCCATTATCATTATTCTTCCTTCAATTTTATTTTTTCATCTCAGTTAAATTCATATAGGAAAGAGTAGTTGAAGAAGTCGAGATGAGAAAGAAAAACAAGTCCCACTTTGCTTTAAAAGATTGGGGGTATATATGGTATAATTTATATAATATAATAAATTTATCTATAACAGTTTAAACTTTTAGATGAAGTGGTCACTTAATATAATATCAGAGTCTAGGTACCAAAAAGTCTTAGGTTCAAACTCACTTCCACCTATTTAAAACATAAAATTATCTAAATACAAGACTAAAAAATTAATTTCGCCTACACTTGCAAAAACCAGTTTAAACTTTAAAATGAAGTCATTATTTGACAATGTTAGCTTCATCCATTTTGTCACATCATGGAGTTGCATATTATTTTTTTCTTTCAAACGTATTTGTCGTTTTCTTTTCATCTCTTTTCACAAGAAAAAAGTGATTTAAACCATATGTAAGTATGGCTCTAATACTAATTTGCTGATGATAAGGACATACGTTCACACACATCAACGCAAGGAAAACACAATTTTTTAAACTTGGTTGGCCCTCTTACATTTACGACCCAAAACTGGAAAAATCGACTATTTGTTAATAATGGTAACATAGCATGAATTTTTGGACCAAAAATAAAAAATAAAAATGTAAACTTTTTCTCAATGACTTTATGCACAAAAAAGCGCCTAAACCATAGTACAATTAAATTTTTGTAGAAAAAACACTAAAAAGTATCCCACATAATTAGGTTTTTTTGGGGATAAAATACTATAGAAAACTCCCTCACTCTCCCAGGCTCACGTCTATAACAAATAATTACAAATTATAAAGTATTATTTGCAAAATATTTATTCTCTAGACTTTTACTTGTATTTAGTGGGGTTGGACTTTACTTTTAAGCCAAAACGTGTGTCTCAAGAAGGCTGAGAAAAAAGACCAAAAGTAGGAACACGAGCCAGCAAAGAGATTTTACAAGCTAATATACATGTTTCTTATGGACTTGGAAAATATAATGATTCAGACATAATTACAATGTAAAAGGAAGAAGTATCTTTAATATATATTAGCACCCATGGCTTGTCGTAATTCTTGAATTGCTTCCTCAAGTCTAAACAATTCAAAAGTAAATTAGATGTGGATAGCCTTGAATTCTTTGTAAGTTTTTTTTTTTTCCTTTCTTTTTTGCTAGGCTTGTAAGTTTTTTTTTTGTTAATACCAAAAGTAGTAAAAGCAAATAAAGGAGATCATCTAAGAGGCACTTCAATTCCTTGTAGTTTCATCTTTTTTTTTTTTACTTCATCTTTTTCCATTTGCTTCCCTTTTGTCGTTACTTTAATAGTTTTTTTTTATTAAAAGCAAGCGGGGTGTATTTCATCTTTTCACATAAATATTTACAAAATTTGGTAGTAAGCTACCCAACAGAAGAAAAAACAATCAATCTCTATCAAGATAGCATATCAGATCTTAGTCTCATCAATATTTCAGAACTCTACAAATAGTCTGGTTCAAAAGAGTTTGGTTAAAAAGAGTTTGTTTAAATCTCTTAACCATATACATTTTGGTCCTAACATCAAAAGCGAAGTCATTACTTTAATGTTATCTTTTCTTTTTCTTCTACTTTTAACTTCTGACAAGTTCACCATAAATTATTGAGATATTTGTATTTAATTCAAGAAGAGAAGACGAAGAGAACCAACATGAATATTACATAAATTTCATTACATAGAGAAAATAATACAGCCAAATAGCTAACTCAAATACACCATTTAGAGGTAGCTCTTATCTTTATTCAAGCACACAAAAATACACAATGTAACAATGGAAATGAAGTTTTTGCTACAACTTGAATTAGTAGCTTTCATTTATAGAAACTAAGACCCGCAGCTTGAATATAGGGTTTTTTTTTTTATTCTATCGCACTTTTGCCAATTTTCTTGAATTCAAATTTTAAATGAGTTAATAATTAATGCGAATAATTATATATGAAAAACGTGCATGATGTATTCTATTTGGCACTGACGGAACAACAGGATCTTCAACTCACCCGCTTGCACAAAGGACCAAATATTCGACAAGATTGCGCTGGATAATATCTTCAGATATTTAGTTGTAAAGGATTAAAGAAAACAATCCTTAATCATAGAATATGTAGGTCTTGGAACTTAGATAATTTTAATCTCTGCTAGGTTGATTTTTTTTTTTTTTTTTTGATGTCTGATTCGAATTTGTAATTATTACAGTTGCACAGTTCTTTTGGAATGAATAGAACACTTGGATCAAAATAATGTGGATATTATGCAATATCTTACAATAGTCAAAAAAAGAATAATGATAATGGAAGCCTCGAAGGGAAGTAAAATAAAGTGTATCTTGGTTATATCCTGATGATCAGATTTTTGCTAGTATTAAAAATAGCATGTAGGAAAAAGCTTTTTTGGCTGTAGCCTGCTCAATCTTGCGATTTGTATAGTTTGGAAACTTGTTTATTTAGCAAAAATAATAATAATAAAGTGTATCTTAGGACAAAAAAAAAGTCTAAGGCCCTTATGACTTTTGACAAGGTCAAGATTGATGAGGATGTTAAACCAAGTCTTACCGGCATTCGATGATACTTTATGAAAAAATTCAATTAACATATCAAAAGTGACTGTATTGTGCTTATCTTTACAATATTCATGTAATAATATTTCAAGCCCATTTGGAAAAGTTAAATTACGGCGTTGAAAAATTGGATTCGTATGTTAGGATTTCGTTCTTTGTACAATTTACGTGCACGGCAAAAAAACATATAAAAGGGAAGAAGCATGTAAGGGATAATTATGCAATTAGTTTTCAATTTTGTTATCAATTTTTAATTTAGTCTCTGTTGTTTAAATGTGATAATATTAATACCCACGGTTTATAAAGTTAATTAAATTAATTTCCACCTTTAAAAAGTTGGTTAATTTAAATAGAAAAGGCATAAAATGTCCAAATTGCCGCATTGTTTAATTATGCGGTTAGTCCCAAAGTTGCCACCATTTTCCAATTTAGTCTTCATTATTTAAAAGTAATACGTGAAATTTCCATACAAAATTCATTTAGTAACTTACAACATGCCCCTGCGTACATAAATCTTCAACCAACCTCTCTTTTCTTTTTTATTCTCATCCCCAATTTCATTTCACTCCGTTCTCGATCAGTCTCATCCCCAATTCCAAACCCTAACTGAAATTCATATTGGTTGTCTTAGACCACAATGATTGCATAGACGATTGAAATGACGATTACACCAAATAAGGAATCTTCCCATTTGTTAGGATTTAATGTTGCCTCATGGATTAATTAGATTTTTTTTATTTTTTATTTCGTAAAACTATAGGTATTAATTTGAGTTTATTTTTTTGTAGAACTTTGGGTATTATTTTGTACTTTTATGTAAATATTGGGAACTAATTTGGCATGTACTGATTGTTTTTATTTAAAATTTTACCCTTCAAATAGGCGTACATGACCACTATTCTATTTAAATTAGTTAATTCGGTTTTAACGGTGATGCTTAATTTGAATAACTTTTTAAAATAATGAGGATTAATTTTGTTATTTTTGAATAATAAGGATTTAAATTGAAAATTCGTTACAACGTTCGAGACCATTGTGTAATTAACTCAAGCATGTAAATTTGGATAAGATTACTTTATTCATGCTATCAAGTAAATTTCTTGGTGAGGACAAACTTTGATCTGATCATTCTTAACCACTTCTTATGACTTCTTCAATCCTACTCAATTCTTCATTTATTTAAACTCTCTATCTTTGAACAAATCAGAGCTAAACCTATGTGCCATTTAATTAAGTCGTGGGACAGTGGCTTTGTCATGCTATAAATATCCCCTTTAGTTTCACCAAGTTTCCCACAAGTATTACAAAAACGAATAGATATGGCAAAGTCTCTAGTTAGAAACACAGCCTTTCTTGCTCTGCTCCTCCTCTTCCTTATTGTTGCAGCCTCAGGTTAGACCACATGCAATGCTTTTATATGCCACTCATACCACTTTTACTACTGATGATAAGATTGCTCACTTTTATTTTTTACATGTTATATAATTATTTTAAGAACGATGCTATATATTATCATATGGGATATTGTTTTGGGGAACATTAATGCTTCTATATGCTATTCATAGTTCATACTATTTCACTAGTTATGATAAGATTTTCCACTTTTGTCTTTTACAAGTTATAATAATTATTTTTAGAAAACAATGATATATATTATATGGGGTTTTATTTTAGTCCCGTTTTCATAGTAAGAATTTAGTATTGAACGCAAAAGATTATTATCATAGAAGAACAACTTTTACTATACTAGAGGTGGTGAAATATCTTGATATCGATCATCACTCTTATGTTTATTATCAACTTTTTTATTTGAACTTTACAACTACATGGTTTTTTTTTTCCCAAAGCGGAGGAACTATAGATAATCAACAAAGGATAAAAATGCAAGGGAATAAAACCCCTACTTTAAATCTATAGGCCTTGTTGGAGGACCAAATTTTTCATAACATTCATCAAGTGACATTAGGGGTAGAATTTATGGTGAGAAAAAGTATGCTCAGTCGACCTATATTGTGAGGGGAGTTTCAAGGATAGCTTAGTTGTAGATTATTCCCTGATAATTGAAGACTATGGTTCGAATCCCCATTGGAATAAGGATGAGGGAAAAAAATGACCTATTTGTGTGGCCTGGTATAATTAGATAGGAGTATCCTAGTTTAATTTTTGTTTGGCTCCATTGATTTTGTATCTTCTTTCCTCTTTTTACAGTTTTCGATATTATATAAAATCACGTGCTTATTTAACAAAAAAAAAAAAAAAATTCTATAGGTGACAAAAATTATATTTGACTTTGCCTTATCCAACTTCATGCAGAGATGAGAGTTGCAGAAGCTAAGTATTGTGGGAGGGAAAGCAAAAGATGGTCTGGGCCTTGCCTCCAGAATGACAAATGTAGCCAACACTGCAAGCATTGGGGAGGCGAGTATGGTGTCTGCAACAAACAACGCTGGGGAAAAGATTGGAAGTATGCTTGCATTTGCTACTACAAATGCTAAAAATCACAAGCTTGTGATATTAAATGTATTGCTAAATAAAAAGCTGCCACTTGAAGCTATAGTAGCAACTCTATTTCCATCACTAGATGGTTTATTGTTGTGTGTAAAATAAAAACAATGAGCTCTTTGCTCCTTGTTCATCTCAAGTTTTATGTTATATGCTATATACATAAATGAGCTCTTAGCTCCATCTCAAGTCATCTTTATGTTTGGCCAATCGAGACAACACCATAAATGAAGGCTAATTTTATAACATCATGTTCACCCTGATGATCATATTCATCATGAGGTACCCATGTTAACATGAAATACATGCTAAACTTAACATAAATATAATAAATCATTTTTTAACAATTTAAGTTTTAAACGAGACGATAATTTACAATAGTATTAGAAATAGGTTACCAGATGGTCAAGTGTTCAAGTCTTTTTGCCATTCATTTAAAATAAACTTTGCAAAATAAAGTCTTATTTTGAAGGGTATTTTCACCTTTTCATTTTCCAAAAGAAAAGCAAAAATAGAAAAAATAGACAACAATTTAGTAAAGTCTTTCAATAAGAAGGAATACAATCAAATGGAAAATTTTCTAGTATTTACTAGTAGATTTTATTGTTCTTTCTTTCTCTTTGTATAGTGGAGATAGTGCACGTAATGACGGATCACATCCATATTATTGAAAAAGTTCTTGAATAACAGGCCTAAAAGTGGCAGGTAAGGATCAACATATAAAGATAACTAAGCTCACTGGATATTTTGGTATTATCACCGCAAAGGAGAGGTTTCAAATTTTTTAAAAATTAATATAAAAATGAATAAAAAGATGAAAATGCAAGATTGGAGAAAAAATTAAATTCACTTTAAAATCTATCTTTTATTTTTTGTACATATTTATACATCTCAAGTTAAATCTGATCTTTTTTCTAACCTAGATCATAACTTGGTTGCAATGAGCTAATCTTCTAGAAACATTAAAAAAAAAGAAAAGATAAAAAGTAGCTTATTGTAAAAGTTTGGCGTTATGCGCAATTAGAAAAAAAAAATTAGAATCACTTCAATACGCACATATATATATATATATATATATATCATATCTGATCTTTTCTGTTTAACTCAACGTATAATTTTTTTTTTTTTGTAACAAGATAGAATTTTAAAAACATAAAAAAACTAAATTAAAGGCATTAAAATAGAATTAAATAACTCAGTAAGAAAAACAAAAAACCAAAAACCAAAATATCCATTAACTTTAAGGTTTTCTTTGATAGAACTTGATGTCATAAAAAAATCTAGACAAAACTAAACAATCACGGGGGAGTTTGGTGTTTCGGGCTAAACTGTGGGAGAAAATAGAATTATCTCAAAAATAACTATCTACGTTATAAACAATGACAATGGGTCGAATACTGGCTAAACTCTATGAAGCCAAACCCAAATCCAATTAAGTTACTTTTTTCCAAATTCCGTAGCGAAGACCCAAAGGGTTTAGATTTTGCTTACCAAACCCGAACATAGTAAACATTCAAAGACCCGACCTGTTAATAGATAAAAATATATCTTTAATTAAAAAAGCAGAAAAATATTTTGAAAAATAGTTGAAATAAATGCGCAATTAAATTTTAAATTAAATCAGAATATTTTTAATAAAAAGCCTAAATTTGTTTTAGAAAAAATGAAAATGAATATATAATTCAATTTTAAATTAGAAAAATAAATCTAAAGTGTTAAAAAGACCTACAAAATAAAATGATAAAGAGTTTATAAAAGAAAAGATAATAAAATTCAAAATAAACAACACAGTATGATATTTGTCTATAACATATATAGTGTTTGGAATCACTTCTATTGTGAAATTCATTTGATTTATAAATGAATTTCATTAGGACTTGTATTTAAAAATGAATTCTATTGTTTGGAATAATAATTTGCAATACATGTGGAATTGGAATTAAAAATTATATTTTACTCAAATACCCTGCATTTATTCTATTAGAATTAGTAAAATTTAGGAATGATAAACAAGAACTTTTGAACTATCTAACCAGCACTAGAATGGACTGTTGATGCATTGACTTGTTGATCAATTATTTTCTACATGTTTTATTGAAAAAAGAATGATGAGGGGGAGGGTTTAAAATATATTTTATTTTTTTATCTTTGTATTTGAGCCAAAGTTAAACTTAAGTGTAAAAAAAAATCTAAAGGGTAATTTTGTCCTCAAAAGAAATGAACAAACTTAAAAAACGTGGATTTGTAAATTCCACATCTTGAGTAAGGATTTGAGTAAGCCTCGAGCAAATCCAAGATTTACAAATCCTGGATTTTTATTTTTTTTAAATGGTGCTTCCAGACATTAAAAGTTAGATTTACAAATGAATTTCGCAAAATTTTATGAAATTCATTTGTCCCAAATAATTTGTAAATAAAGTATCAATCTCAATAAAACTAAGAATTATAAATTGAAATGTTTGGTCCATAAATTGCGGATACAGCTTACTTGCTTTCTGCTTTTGGTTTAACCTGTCAAGAGTGGGGAATGAGGATTTATCTCTTTAAAGTAGGAGAATGGAAGGATATCATTATACGGCTAAAAGAATAAAAGCATTTAACGAAGGGTTTCTACTGCAAAGTTACTTTATATTATGTGTATGTATATAAATATATAAATATTTCAATATATTTATTTTTTACTAAATTTATAATCAGGTTGTCATATTTTGGGTTTTTTTAACTGTTATTATCAAACTCAATTGGAGCATTAATCGATAATTATCTATAAAAATCAAACCCTAACAGATATCCATTTGATCTCGTAAATAGATTTTTAATACTTATTGGATTTGGGTTTAAACGCTACCAATTGTCTTCCCTAGTCTACTTGCTGGGCTAAAAAGTCTTCCCTAGTCTACGAAGGCTAAAAAATGAATTTCGTCAATACGTGAGCGGCGTGTTGTAGATAAGTTCTTGATGGAAAAACTATATTTTGCCTTATGAAAATATATACATAGCCTTGAAAAAAATGTTTTGTGTGGAGACTGGAGAATTTGTTTCTCTCCTTATGCTGAACAGACTTTCTTATTGTTACTTACAAGGTATAGCACTCACTTTCAACCACAAACTTCGAAAACGTATTTAATTGGGATTAGAAGTCTCATAGATTGCGCAGTTATATATTGTTGGGCTTTCGAGACCTATTAGAAAATTAATTTTTAACATCTTCATCTATATATATTACATCCAAATCCCAAAAAGATTAGTTTTACAAATCTTAATTTATTTAGGATCATATCCTTTCCTATAAATACTACATGCGTTTCTCATGCCTCATACTTTGAAAACACACAGAGAGATAATCTATTGATTCAGGTTAGATTACTTTGGGTATTTTTTAGCATAGTTTTCAACATGTCTTATGTGGATTTGGATTTTTTTCGCCGGCTAAAACGGATGCGACAGAAAGCTCTGACCAACGCCGACCATGAACGAGAGATCGAAGATGATTCAATTGGTTTGTCCATTGATGAACGAAATCAAAGAAAGGTTAAGAGGGCTGCTATTTACTCGGACGACGACGATGATTCAATTGGTTTGTCCATTGAACAAAGTAAGAGAAAGCTCAAGAGGGCGAAAACTATAAAAGCCAAGAAGCCTAAGAATGAGGCTGAGGCTGAGCCTGATCAGATTCAGTCTTGTGAAGAAGTATCTCATGGGCTTAATATCGATAATGATGTAATAGGTGAGATTATGTGTAGAGCATCCTCATGGAGGGAGATATATGCGCTCAAGTGTGTGAGCAAGCAGTTTGCTAATCATCCCACCTACGCTGCTGATTTCTTGCTGCACTTGAGAAAGAAAGGTAACAAAGAACCAAATCTTTTGGCTGGAATTTTTTTTCATGTCAAGAGGCAAACTAATGATAATAGAACTATATATCAAGCTAGGTTCATTCCCATGTCAAAATGGTCTAAAAAACTTGACGTAGATGAGTTGAAAAATAGGGGATTAAAATCATTGAAAATCAGGAAATTTCTTCCCCCGGATTTCGAAATCCAGGAATGTCGGCATGGCCTGCTTCTTTGTACTCGTAAGGTTTATCGTTTTCCAAGCGAAGCTGATCAAAATCATCAAATTGATGGATACTTCGTCTGCAATCCCATCACGAGGAAACACTCTTGGCTTCCCATGCCACCTGAATCATCGCATAACTACTCGTAAACTGCTTTCATGGTTGACAAAGAAAATGGACATTACCAGGTCGTAAAACTACCATCAACTTATCATCATTCAGATCAAAACCCTGTTGGAGATCAAGAAAGCTTCATAGATGTTGAGGTGTACTCATCTTTGTTACGTTGTTGGAGAACTCGAAAGTGCAGGTTTGTTTATGATCATCATCAGTGGTTTGATGGCAGTCGTTTTATTTCTACCCATCATAATTACGTGATGGAGGGACCAACAGTTCAGATTGGAAATTCAATTTATTGGATCGATACATGATTTGGCAGCGAAACCAAGATTGCGTGTTTTGACATTGAGAAGGAGATGATTGAAATCATAAACCACCCAGCTGATTGCTCTGAATATTCGTGGGTCAGATCGTTATGTATAGGTGAGTACCAAGGCATGCTTCACTATGCAATACAGTGTGACTACGATCATACGATTTTGTTGTGGAGGCTCGAAAATGGTGGATGGAAATTCCTCAAGGAAATTGGTTGTTTTAGGTCGGACCAAGTACCAATACGCTCTTTGAGGATGTTAAAAGAGGACAATTTTGAGCTTCATGCTCTAGATCAAGACCGAATATTCTTGAAGAATTCATGGAGGATCGTCTGCTACAATTTTGTGAGCGACATGGAAGAGACGCATATGCTTTTTCATGCGGATTTTATATCCGGCAACAAAGCAGTAATGCCTTATCTTCTCCCTAAAATGCCACTCCCTGTGTTCTAATTTCTAGCTTCCTGCATATTCTTTGATATTGTTTATTCTTTATAGCTAGTGAGTAGTGTTGAAGTAAATTAGAGTTCAGAATAATGAGGCTTATTAATTTCAGCTAAAATTAAGTAATTTTCAGTTTTTCGTATTTGAACATATAGATAATGAGGCTTATTTCTTATTAGTCAAGTTTTATATTTTTGTTTTACAAGTTTTATAGCATATAGATACGCCATTGTATTTGTACTTTGGAAGATCGAATGATCGCAAGTTTAGTCATTTTAGTTATTCTCTCTTATTTAGAACTACTGTTGGTGATAGCTCATATTGTTTGCTTCTGCATGTTTGTGTTTTCATCTTTTGTTTTGTTTTTGTTTAGCATGGTATAAAAGTCCAAGTTTAAAGACTGGGCATGATGTGAAGAAGATTTTTTTTGGTGTTATTGGAGTTTTTCAACAATATGTTAGATTTGACTTTGCAATTCGTTTTGCCAAATTTGGTGTTCTTGAAATTTTTTAGTGTTCTTGTTAAGCCTTGAATTTGACACTAATGTAGTTGTTTTTTCATCCTCTTGTTTTCTTGAGCCTTCAGGCATTGGGTATTCGGACATTAGTTCTTCTTTCTTTTACTTTCAAGATTTGGTCTTCTTTCTTTGGCCTTTTAGGCATTGGTCTTCAAGATTGCTTCTTTTTTCTTTCAACTTGGGTGCGAGTTCTGTTGCAGATTTGTTGATTAGAGAAAATGGAAAAATAGTATCAAAGATGTGTTTATCCCAGAAGTTCGGAGAAAATTACTACCACAATTGCCAACCATGTGCGAATGCAGTCAAATTTTAAACAAAAAGTTGAAAAAAGATTAATAATGTCACATATACAAAAGATAAAGGACTATAATATTATATTTTTAAAAAAGGTAAGGATCACTTCGTAAAATATTATAAAGATAAAGGACTAAATTGGGTGTTAATCCAAAAAAATAAAAGAAAAAAAGGAGCTTATTGTAAAAATTTGGTGTTATGTGCAGTTAGAAAAAAAAATAGATTCACTTCAATACACACATAATATATATATATATATATATATATATATATATGTATGTATGTATGTATATCCAATAAAATCCGAACTTTTCTTTTTAACTTAACGTATAACTTTTTATGTATTGAGCTAACGTTTTAAAAACATTAAAAAAAATACAAATTAAAGCCAATAAAATAGTATTAAATAGCTCACTAAAAAAATTAAAAGGCTAACATGTCCATTAACTTAATTTAAGGTTTTATTTTATAGAATTTGAGGTCATGGAAAATCAGGGCAAAAATAAAACATGGTGGAGGAATTTGGCATTTGGCGCTAAACTCGTGGGAGAAAATGGCATTCTTTAAAAAATAACTATTTATGTATAAAGCTCAAAAATAAATCTAGTCAATACATGAGTGGCATGTTATAGATAAGTTCTCTAGGGAAAACCAATATTTTGCCTTGTGAAAATATATTACATAGCCTAGAAAACAATGTTTTCTTTTGAGTTGCTGGTGTTTGATTTTTAAATCTTGAAATGGTTAAATGTATTTTCTCTAGAAGAAGTAATTATCTATTATCAGTATAACACACAATATTTTTGGAATGAATAGAATACTTGTTTAAATAGTAAAAATATTAGGATGAAGATTCCATGTACTTTTGTAAAGTTGTACAATACTTCATGTTATCTTAAAAGTACACGGTACTCCTCTGTGATTTCTGAAACTAAGTACAATAACTCTCCTATGTCAAAAAAAATCTATTTATTTTAACGAAAAATATAATGCAAGCATGTGAAATGAGATTTTTAAAGATTTTTTGTTTAAATTATTAATTATTAGACGAAAATAACCTTATATGACACATTTTTTTTAGGGTTGGGAAAAAATAGGTATTTTTGTCCAAATAATTAATAATTTAAGCAAAAAAATTGCATTTGACGCAAGTGCATTATACTTTCTGTTAAAATAGATGATTTTTTTTACGAAAGAAACTATTGTGCTTAGTTTTAGAAACTATAAAAAGTGTAGCGTGCATTTTTAAAACCACATGAAGGTATTGTACAACTTTACAAAAGTACAGCTGAGAGATACACTTCACCCAAAAAAATTATATGAAAACATGCCCAATCTCATGCTCATGAACATGGTAATGAGGACGAACTCACTAAGAAACTTAACACTTTATGTTAAGCTCAATGGCAATGCAGATATTATGAATCACTTGCTAAATTAGAAAATAACGATGTAGATATTATGTGCAACATCTTGCGAAAGCCAAAACGTGAGGATGTACCAATTAACTGCATACCACAAGTCAGAACAAAAAAGGGATATAGCACAATGGGTTCATGATCAAATGCATGTCGCCCTAAAGTTTGTAACGAAAATATACTTGTGGAGTTAGAAAGCAATTATATGCATGCATGCATATATACGTTGGATTGTTTATGGACCAAAAATTCAATTTATAATTCTTAGTTTTATTGACGTTGGTCATTTATTTATAGACAAATACCATTCTATGTTGTTTATTTTGAATTTTATTATCTTTTCTTTCATTAATTTTTTTTCATTTTATTTTGTAGGTCTTCTTAACACTTTAAAATTTATTTTTCTTATTTAAAATTTAATTATATATTTATTTTAATTGTTTTTTAAAACAAATTTAGGCTTTTTATTAAAAATAGTTTGATTTAATTTAAAATTTAATTGCGTATTTATTTAATTATTTTTTGAAATATTTTTTTAGACTTTTATTTAATAAATATATATTTTTATCTATTAACAGGTTTGGTCTGAGTTTGAATGCTTACTATGTTTGGGTTTGGTAAGCAAAATTTAAACCTGTTGGGTTTTTCCTACAGGTTTGGAAAAAATAACTTAATCGAATTTTGGTTTGGTTTTATAAATTTTAGCTGGTATCCGACCCATTGTTATTCCTTATACCGTAGACAATTATTTTTTAGATAATCCTATGAACATGATATTATAAAATTAGCCTTGATTTATGGTGTTCTCTCGATTGACCAAGCATAAAGATGACTTACTTAAAAGCATGTATATCGCAAAAACATAACATCTTATACGTACAAATGAAGATGGAACTATAACAGCTCATTTATGTATATAGCATATAACATAAAACTTGAGATGAACAAGGAGCTAAGAACTCATTGTTTTTATTTTACACACAACAATAAACCATCTAGTGATGGAAATAGAGTTGCTACAATAGCTTCAAGTGGCAGCTTTTTATTTAGCAATACATTTAACATCTCAAGCTTGTGATTTTTAATTTAGCATTTGTAGTAGCAAATGCAAGCATACTTCCAATCTTTTCCCCAGCGTTGTTTGTTGCAGACACCATACTCGCCTCCCGAATGCTTGCAGTGTTTGCTACATTTGTCATTATGGAGGCAAGGCCCAGACCATTTTGGGCTTTTCTTCCCACAATACTTGGCTTCTGCAACTCTCATCTCTGCATGAAATTGGATAAGGCAAAGTCAAATATTATTTTTGTCTCTTGCTTCTTGTGTTGCCTTTTAAAACAACCACCTATTGTTTTTTTTGTTTTTTTGTTTTTTGCTAAATAAGCACGTAATTTTATTTAATATCAAAAACTGTACAAAGTGAAAAGAAGATACGAAGTCAATCGAACCAAACAAAAATTAAACTAGGATACTCCTGTCTAATTATACCAAGCCTCACAAATAGGTCATTTTTTTTTCTCTCCTCCCCCAGCCACTGTCATGGGAAGTCGAACCATTGTCTTCAACATGGCAGAGGGTAATCCACCACGGAGTTATTCTTGAAATCCTCACAAATAAGTCAATTGAGAATACAGTGACTGAACTTTTGTCACCATAAATTCTATTCCTAATGTCACTTGAATGTTGTGAAAAATAGGGGTTTTATTCGGATCTTGCATTTTTATCCTTTTTTAATTATATATAGTTCCCCCTCTTTGGAAAAAAACCATATAGTTGTCAAGTTCAAATAAAAAAGTTGATAATAAACATAAGAGCGATGATCGATATTACGATGTTTCACCACCTCTAATATAGTAAGATTCGTCCTTGTATGATAATATTCTTTTGCATTGAATACTAAATTCTTACCAGGAAAATGGGACTGAAATAATACCTGCCTATATAATATATAGCATTACTCTAAAAATAATTATTGTAACGTGTAAAAGACAAAAGTGGAAAATCCTATAATCACCAGTAAAAGTAGTAAAAATAGCATATAGAAGCATTAATGACCCCCGAAAAAAAATCACATATGATAATATATAGCATCGCTCTTAAAATAATATATAATGTGTAAAGGATATAAGTGGGCAATCTTGTCATCACAAGTAAAAGTGGTATGAATGGCATATAAAAGCATTGCATATGGTCTAACCTGAGGCTGCAACAATAAGGAAGAGGAGGAGCAGAGCAAGAAAGGCTGTGTTTCTAACTAGAGACTTAGCCATATCTATTCGTTTTTGTAATACTTGTGGGAAACTTGGTGAAACTAAAGGGGATATTTATAGCATGACAAAGCCACTGCCCCACGACTTAATTAAATTGCATATAGATTTAGCTCCGATTTGTTCAAAGATCTAGGTTAAAAAAATGAATAATTGAGTAGGATTGAAGAAGTCATAAGAAGTGGTTAAGAATGATCAGATCAAATTTTGTCCTCACCAAGAAATTTACTTGATATATAGAATGAATAAAGTAAGCTTATCCATATTTGCATGCTTGGGTTAATTACACAATGGTCTCGAATGTTGTTACGAATTTTCAATTTTAAGGCCTTATTATTCAAAAATAACAAAATTAATCCTCATTGTTTGAAAAAGTTATTCAAATTAAGCATCACCGTTAAAATTGGATTAATTAATTTAAATAGAATAGTGGTCACGTATGCCTATTTCAAGGGTAAAATTTTAAATTAAAAAAAATCAGTAGATGCCAAATTAGTTCTCAATATTTACATAAAAGTTCAAAATAATATCCAAAGTTCTAAAAAAATAAAAACTCAAATTAATACTTTAGTTTTACAAAAAAAAAAAATCTAATTAATCCATGAGGCAAAATTAAATCCCAACAAATGGCAAGATTCCTTATTTGGTGCAATCGTCATTTCAATCGTCTATGCGATCATTGGGAATAAAAATATGGGTCATCCATCAACTACAATCGTCGTTCCAAACATTGTTTGAAACGAAATTGGGGAAATGAAATTGCGGATGACATTGAGAACGGAGTGAAATGAAATTGGAGATGAGAATGAAAAAGAAAAGAGAGGTTGGCTGTAAATTTATGTACGCAGGCCTAGGGCATGTTGTAAGTTACTAAATTTTTTATGGATACTTCACGTATTACTTTCGAATAATGAAGACTAAATTAAAAAATGGTGGCAACTTTGGGACTAACCGCATAATTAAACAATGCGGCAATTTGGACATTTTATGCTTTTTCTATTTAAATTAACCAAGTTTTTAAAGGTGAAAATTAATTTAATTAACTTTATAAACCCCGGGTATTAATATTATGACATTTAAACAACAGAGACTAAATTAAAAATTGATACCAAAATTAAAAACTAATTGCATAATTATTCCTTCTTCTTCCCTTTTATATAATTTTTTTGTCGTACACGTAAATTGCACAAAGAACGAACCCCTAACATACGAATCCAATTTTTCAACCCCGTAATTTAACTTTTCTAATGGGATTGAAATATTCTTACATGAATATTGTAAAGATAAACACAATGCAGTCACTTTTGATATGTTAACTGAATTTTTTCATAAAGTATCATCGAGTGCCGTTAAGACTTGGTTTAACATCCTCATCAATCTTGACAAAATTCAACTAGCTAGGCTATCAACTGACCTTGTCAAAAGTCATAAGGGCCTTAGACTTTTTTTTATTTATCCTAAGATACACTTTATTTTTTATATTTATTTTTTGTTAAATAAGTAAGTAACTCGACTAATTATAAAGATCTCTGTATAAAAGCTCAACTAAATATGAGGATTCTCGTATCGAGATTCCAAACTATACAAATCACAATATTAATGCATACAATATTGAGTTCTTTAGTTAGCTTTTGGTAAACAATCCTCATCAAAGTAGAAGATTTCTCAACTTTGAGCTACTGTAGGAAGATCTCTACTGTTATGTTAGCTTCATCCATTTTGTCACATCATGAAGTTGCATATTATTTTTTCTTTCAAACATATTTGTCGTTTTCTTTTCATCTGTTTTCACGAGAAAAAAAGTGATTTAAACCATATGCAAGTACTGCTATGTTTCACAATGATTTGAGTGCCCAATAGATATAATATATTGATTTCTAGTTTCATTTTTATGGTGCCGGCCTTGGACTATCACGTGCCTTGTAGTTTAATTTGGTGTTGGATGGGGAGCTCTAATACCAATTTGTTGACGATAAGGACACACACACGTTCACACATATTAACGCAAGGAAAACACACAATTTTTTAAACTTGGTTGGCCCTCTTACGTTTACGACCCAAAACAGAAAAAAAAATGACTATTTGTTAATAATGGTAACATAGCATGAATTTTCGCACAAAAAAAAATTAAAAATGTAAAACTTTTTTCAATGATTTTATGCACAAAAAAACCTAAACTATAGTACAATCAATTTTTTTCTAGGAAAAACACTAAAAACTATCCCACATAGTTAGGTTTCTTGACCGACAAAATACTATTTAAAACTCCCTCACTCTCTCAAGCTCACGTCTATAATAAATAATTACAAATTATAAATTACTATTTACAAAAAAATTATTCTAACCTACCCTTATTGTACTAGACTTTTACTTGTTTTTAGTGGGCTTGTACTACCCAAAACGTGTCTCAAGAAGGCTGATAAAATAAAAAAGATCAAAAGTAGGAACACCAACAAAGAGATTTTACAAGCTAAAATGTATGAAAATGATAGAGAATATGCATATTTCTTATGGACTTGCCTTACCAAGGTATGAGGTCCTTTATTTATAGGCCCTCTGCTAATGATGACTTTTATCACTCTCAAGGCGATTACGTATTTTAGGATGATTTTTTGGCATTTCATGCGCAAGAAGGTTGTGTGTCACTTGCTGCATGAGGTACATGGAAAATGTAATGATTCAGACATAATTACAATGTAAAAGGAGAAGTATCTCTAATATAGCAACCATTGCTTGTGGTAATTCTTAAATTGCTTCCTCAAGTCTAAACAATTCAAAAGTAAATTAGAAGTGGATAGTCTTGAATTCTTTGTAAGTTTTTTTTTTGATAATACCAAAAGTAGGAGAAGCAAAGACAGGAGATATCTTAGAGGCACTTCAATCCCATGTAGTTTTCATCTTTTCCATTTGCTTCCTTTTCGTCGTTACTTTAATGTGTGTGTGTTCTTTTTTGTTTTTGTTTTTTGGGGTTAAAAGCAAGCGGGGTGTACATCTTTCCTTCATAAAAATATTTACAAAAGTTGGTAGTAAGCTACCCAACAGAAGAAAAAACCATCAATCTCTACCCAGATAGCCTACCAAATCTTAGTCTCATCAACAATCCAGACTTTACAAATAGTTGGTTCAAAAGAGTTTGTAATTAGATCTCTTAATCATATGCATTTTGGTCCTAACATCAAAAGCGATGTCATTACTTTAATGTTATCTTCTCTTTTTCTTCTACTTTTAACTTTGACAAGTTCACCATAAATTATTGAGATCTTTGTATTTAATTCAAGAAGATGAAGAGAACCAACATGAATATTACATAGATTTCATTACATAGAGAAAAAAATACAGCCAAATAGCTAACTCAAATACACCATTTAGAGATAGCTCTTGTTTTTATTCACACACACAAAAATACACAACATAACAATGGAAATGAAGTTATTGGTACAACTTTAATCGGTAGCTTTTATTTATTTAATATAAGATCACAAGTCGTGATATATGCTAGCTCGTGATGATTCATTTAGCAGTGGTAGTAGCAGATGCAAGAATATTTCCAGCTGTGTTCCCATTTTTGTTTGTTGCATAAGCCATATTTGTAGCCCCATTTCTTGCAGTGTTGGCTACATTTGTAGCCATGAAGGCAAGGCCCTGACCATTTTTGGCTTTTCTTCGAGCAATACTTAGCTTCCGCAACTCTCATCTCTGCACAAAATTGGACAAAGCAAAGTTACATATGAATACATGATTACAACGTGTGATTTTCTAGCCTTGCTTATAGAAACTAAGACCCACAGCTTGAATATCGGGTTTTTTTATTCCACCGCACTTTTGCTAATTTTCTTGAATTCAAATTTTAAATGAGTTAATAATTAAAGTGAATAATCATAAATGAAAAACGTGCATGGTGTATTCTATTTGGCACGAACGGAACAACAGGATCTTCAACTCATCCGCTTGCACAAAGGATTTAAGAAAACAATCCTTAATCATAGTATTTGTAGGTCTTGGAACTTAGATAATTTTAATTTCTGCTAGGTTTTTTTTTTTTTTTTGAGGTCTGATTCGAATTTGTAATTATTACAGTTGCACAATTTTTTTTGGAATGAATAGAATACTTGGATCAAAATAATATTTGACTTGCAAAACAGATCTCTGGTACTGGTTATGTCTTATTAGGTGAAACCATTTGTATGGATGCCTATGTCCTTAGTTATGCACATTCTATCGAGTACCAAATGTTTGGAATTAGCTGGAAAAAAAAAATAATAATAATAATAATGATGTGCATATTATGCAACATCTTACAAAAGTCAAAAGGTGAGGATGTATTAATTAACTGCATGCTACAAATCAGAACAAAAAAGGGATATAACACAATGGATTCGTGATCAAATGCATGCATATATAACGTTGTCTGCTGCTCACCTGAGGCTGCGACAATGAGGAAGAGGAAGAGCAGAGCAAGAAAAGCAGTATTGCTTACTAAAGACTTAGCCATATCTATTTGCTTAATTAGTAGTGCTAGCTTGCTTGTGATAAACCAAGCTACTAAATGGAGGTATTTATAAGAAAAATCTACTATGAACGACTTAAATGTCAAAGAGCTTTAGTTTGATATGTTCAAGGATAGGGAACTTAACCAGATGAAGAAGCAATGAGCATATAACACTTGATAAAATAGAAGATGTCAAAAAAAAAAACCTTATTGAAAGTAATGATGGGTTTTGGTCCAATGGTAATGTTACTCGCTGTTATACGGGAGGTTGTGATCTTGAGTCTCGTTGATTACGTTGTACGATTTTAGTCTTTCCTGAATCAGAAAAAATAATAATAATAATGATTAGGCATCCATGAATCAAAAAATAATAATAATAATGATTCTCACTTTGTGTGCGAGAAGTCTTGAGGTCGATTCTCGGAATGCATATATATATATATATGTGAACAAAACCTTATTGAGGAAAGGATAATGTAAAACAATAGTGTGTGTGAGTACTCGATCAAGGTTTGAATTGGTCAAGACTCCCAATCCTGTTCATGTTACATCAATAGAAAGTATAGAATTGGAATCGTTATTGATTCTTTAGCAGAAGAGTTCAATGGTTGAGAAATTACACTGAAAAGCAAACTAAACATGTTACAAAAAGAAAGAAACATAACATTAATGGTGAGAACTAGCAATGGCCATTGACCAAGTTCTCTACATATTCATAAGCCAATTATCTAATGAATCAGTATGCAGGAGCCGTTCTATATTACAAGATGTGGGAGGTTGAAGCCCGCACAAATCCTATAAAATCTTTTAAATTTTTTTTATTATTTTCAAATATTTTTAATTATTAAAACGCTTTCACTATTTTATTATCAAAATCTTTTAGTGTCCATTTAGGCCCCATTTAACCCCTGATAAGATTTTCTTTTCATTATTATCATTATTGTTATTATTATCATTATTACATTAGATGTCAAAATCGTGGTATAACTCAGAATATCTGATTATAACAAGTCATATTTGACTGTTTTATCCAACTTTTGAATAGTGATAAGATATTTTAGATCAGCCAGTAAGCACGATTTTTTGATAAGATTTTTATTTTTATTATTATTATTAATACAATAGAAGTCAAAGTTGTAGTATAACTCAAAATATTTGATTATAATATATTACTATTTGACCGTTTCATTCAACTTTTGAATAGTGATAAGATATTTTAATCAACCCATTTTAGTAAGCACGACTTTTTGATCTATTTATTAAAAGAGGATATAATATGGAGAGTCTAAACCAGGCATGCATATGCATAATCTTTCCCTCTCGTCCTCCACTAGGATTAATTAGGTTTCTTTCATTTTCATGTCCTTTTTGTCGTAGTATTTAAAGTACGTACTAAGTACCAAGGACCAATTCCGTAACATTAATTTTAATTTTATTTTATTTAGAAAACGATTAAACTGACCAATCAACGCTTTTCGAAATCTCTGATTCCTTGAACAATCCAAGAATATGATCCAACATGATTATAAGTTCAAAGTCAATTGGTACGAAGGATGGTACTTGAGAACCAGTAAAACAATGATTTGTGTTGGTATCATTCTCGATTATTTTCATTCAAACTTTCAACTTGCTGATTAACTGACCCTGTCAAAAGCATAGCCTTCTGACTTTTACATATCGTTTATATTAAAGAGTAATGTTAAATATTACTCTATTTTATCATTCAAATGTTATCTCGTACCAATAAACTGATGATACAGGAATGGGTATTCAAATACAATTTGTGTGGTGTGATTACCGAATCAAAGATTGAAATGATCAAGAATTGTACTTGCTCAGTTGCTTGAATGGATAAGTAATCTTGTTAATGCACATGAATAGACCAGAGCTCAGAGGTTTAAATGATTTGGATTATCTCATAAAATTCACGCTTTTTTTTACTAAAATAGGCCGTCTACTAAAACGGGACGTAATGCCTGTATACCTAGCTAATTTATGCGAAGTGGATACTCTATTTAGTAATACTGGATCAAAGCTCAGAGGTTGTAAGCGATTTGGATATCCTCATAACATTGACACATTCTTCAACTAAAACAGGCTGAAATGTCTGTATATTTAATCTATACAGAGTGGATGTTCCATTCAATAATACCGGAACAAAGTTTAGAGGTTTTAACAATTTGAATCTCTTTATAACATCAATGATGGTGAAATGATGATATAATGAAATGATTTGGACCACTGTGTGTAAATATCAAATAACTACACTATTATTTTACCAACACTGATCTCTTCATAGTATTATAACGTTAAAGAATCCAAGTCCCTAAACTTAAATTGTCCTGAGATTAAATTTCTCCACCTCAAACTGCAAGAGGGCATGCTGACCATTTCCATAAAAAAAAGTTCCATGAGTTACAAATTTTGAACTTTTACTCACTATCGGTTAGAAGAGATTACAGTTCATAAGTTAAATGAAGACAAGAATGAATGTGAGAGACAGGCATGCATGACCATGTATCGAGATTTCTGCTTATTTAGAAGCCATTTTCGATTGAATCAATAGGTATAACAGTACGTTGTGATCTCTGTCTTTTTTGCAAACACGACGAAAAGGAATGCCAAGAACATGCCAGATTTAAACACAAAGTTACATCTCCCATTGACCTATCTAGGGGAATATTATCTGGAGAAAATTATTGTATTTGAATCTAATAGGTGTTGCTACCGAGAGCACAATCATGAATCTCATGAAGAGTTCGATCCTAACTCAGGATGAACGCTTGTGTAAGTCCCCATCAATTCCCTTGAGTATTGATCTTCTTCTCTAGGAATGAGATTGATAAAATTAACCTCAGATTCATACTAGAACCACAATAATTTCTTAATTAAAGAGGAACCTCATGTAAATGCCATAATAAAATTCAAATTTCTCAAGTTATAATGTGTGAGATGCACATCCTATATACGGGCACATGTGAGGGTACTCATGGATTCTAATATTTCCTTGCTTTCTAATTACTAGATTTAGGCATCTTTCAATATTGTTTACCTTTTGTAGGACATGTAAATTGTACTATGCACGAAATTCCTACCACTTGATTAAAATTTTCTAACACGAAGATAAGATCAGATCAATGCACTTGCATATAAAATGGGAAAATTTGACAAATAGTCCCTATTGTTATTTAATTGTCTCAGTTTAGTCCTTATTGTTTTATTTGTCTCAATTTAGTCCTTATTGTTTGCAAAAAAAATTTAATTTCGTCCCTATTGTTTAAAATTTTTCAATTTCGTCCTTATTGTTCTCAAAAAGTTTCAATTATATTTTGTCCTTATTATTTTTAAAACATTTCAATTACGTCCCTATTATTTTCTTAAAGTTTTAAATTCGTCACTATTATACAATGACTAAATTAAAATTTTTTGAGAAACAATAGGAAAGAATTTGAATTTTTTTGAAAACAATAAGGATGAAACTGAAATTTTTGGCAAATATTAAGGATGAAATTGAAAAACTTTAAACAATATGAAAGAAATTAAAACTTTTAGAGAAACAATAAAAACTAAATTAAAATATTTTAAATAATAAAGACTAAATTAAAAAATTTTGTAAACAATAAGGACTCTATTATAAAAAATCAACGCACATGAAATATTCTAGTCCATTTGGATATAATCCACAATGATAAGTACACAATTAATTCTTTTAAGTGATCTTCAATAAGGATCACAAGAGCCAGTAAAACAAGCTCTGTATTGGTGACATCTGCAATCATTATAGAACTTCCACTTGGTTATTAACTGACCCTGTCACTAGCCATATGGCATTCTGACTTTAGAGACTAATATATATTTTCATTTTAATTGCATTAGGATGTCCATGTCAGGTCTTAACTCAGTGTATGTGTATGATATGGTCAGAACTAGAACCTATTCATTGATCGAAATTTTGATTGACATTCGAGTTGAAAGTGATAGTAAACATTTACTTATGTAAAATAATGACATGATTTCTGGTGCGTGTTTGCCAACCCACCTTCTTGCTGCTGTTGTCACCCTTTTCCTAATACCCGTGCTTCCACCTGTAGCGTGTTATAAACTGAATAAAAAATGCAGAGCCAGGTTGGACTTTCTGTTCATCGCCCACTTCAAAGAAGAAACCAATGTACGTTTTATTAGTGAGAGTACCTAGCTTTCACGGGTTAGTCTTGCATCCATCTACATTAATTTGGCCATAAAAGATAATGACCATTGATTTTTAATTTTGAATTTGAGCCGTTGGTGTCCACTCAAATTAAAACAAGAAAAAAATTAATTATTATATGTAATGACTATGTTGCCTTTTATTTTATTAAATACATGCGGGACCTAATAAATATTATATGTAGTACTGAAATATCTTTTTTAACTTTTTAGATTGCACAATGACTAAAATACTCTTATCAATAACATTTAATTTTTATCTATGAATTTACTTTTATAACCTGCTAGGACCCACTTTATATATTATATGTAGTGTTGAATGGCTTCTTTAATTAATCATTTTCATTACTTATTTAACCATATCTCCGCATTTATGGTATATGAAGGTTTAGGGGCGGAGTCAGGAATTTTTGTCAATAGGGCTAAAATTTATAATTTTTGAACTATACGAGTATTTTTTTTCAAAAAATTCATAGAATTTTAACATTTTTATGGGCCAGTGGGGGCTAAAATCCATATTTTTTGAACTATATGAGTACTTTTATTTTTTAGTGGGGACTAATTAAATTTTTTTTAACTAAAAATACATAGATATCTTATTTTTTTTCAAAAAATATATAGAAATTTTAACATTTTTATGGACCAGTGGGGGCTAAAATTCATAATTTTTGAACTATACTAGTACTTTTATTTTTCAGTGGGGGCTAACTAATTTTTTTTTAAACTAAAAATGCATAAATATCTAATTTTTTTTAAAAAAAATACATAGAAATTTTAACGATTTTTATAGGTCAGTGAAAGTTGCAGCCCCCACTCGCCCTAATGTGTCTCCGCCAGTGTGAATGTTCAATTACTGTAAGTACTATTTCAATTACTATAAGTACTATCTCAATTACAAATTGTTCTCTTTTTCTCTTTTTCTTTTCTTAAGACAGTTTATTCGTGCTACTTTAGTCAAAATATAATATGAGGAATTCTATATGTCAACCTACCTTCGCTAGCCATTAACCATATCTGAATTTTATGGTATATGAAACTTCACCGGCCACTTAACCATATGTGAATCAATGGTATATGAACACTCAATTACTAAAGATACTATTCCGATTGCATATTGTTCATTTTTTCATTTCTTAAGATATAGTATAACTTTTTAAAATTAATAGTGTTAGGATCACTACTTTCTATTAACTTAGCGCGATATTAATTTATTGATAAATTAATAATTATTAATTTATAAAGGTAGACATGCCATTAATAAATTGAAGGTACCGTCAAACTGAATTGTAAAATCCCACATCGGTGAAATATAGTATGATTATTTGGTTTATAAGTGGGTGTTGCGGGTATAAGGAATAACTTAGGTTAACCATTTTGAGCAAGTAGAAAAGAGGCCTAAATAGTTGTTTCTTATGCCTATAACACTAGTCGTACTTGCGGGTCTGGGATTCTGGGCTCGGGGCGTGACATGAATTGTGTAAGATGGTCATTACGTACAATATATATATATATATATATATATATATATATTAATTAGATAAAAGTCCTTAGAACACCATTTATAGATTCTATCCTTAGGACTAAGAATATTAACAACAAAAAGTTATCCCCAATCATAAGATAAATTAATTTGGTGTTAGTTTATATGGATAGATTAAATTACAGTCTGCTAACTAAATAATATGAGATATTAATTTGGATGATTAGTCGTACTTGTTAGTGAACGGGTGACTGGACTTGACCACGAATACAACGAATTACATGGATCAGTCAATAATTAATTTTATAATATAATCATGCAATTAATCCTCAAACTTGAAACACCGCAGTTATCTTATGATTAGAGATACCATAATTTGCTAGTGCAATTAAGCTAGTCCTAATAATGGATTAGACAATATATTCAGTGGTTATGATCTATTATGTCATGGAGATAGGTGTGTATACATATGAGATCTGTCAATTAGGGATCCTATGCGATCTATTGATCGAATAACTAGAAAATTCTTGACTAAGGTAAAATGGTGGAAGTTGTTTCATGCATTAATCATAAGTTACTAATTAAATAGATTATGAAATATGATTGAATAATAGAGTTTGATGACCCTATCCACGACTCTGACTTAATCGGGTTGATTTAGATAAAAGGATTCAATTGCGTGGAAATTACTTAAAGGGTTCGCATACTTGCACTTCATCTTTAATTGATAATCGTGATATAATAATAAGGGGCAATCCTGTCGTATTATATAAGTTATTTTCATTACTACTCTAGTATATTGACTATCAAGTATGGGTTTATAATCAATATATTCATTCCTATCTTTATTCGTACAACATATCAAACATATTAACATACTGTAATTTCTCTTTCATATATAGTGCTCGGTACATTTTGAATAGAATGTCGGGATATCACCCTATCATCCATAAACCTCTACGTTTTTTAGTGCATGACGAACCTAAGATAACAAGGGCGGGTTGGCTTTTGGATGATGATGATGAGCTAATACACAAAGAATGCAAGTGTTGTCTGTGACGTACATATCATGAAATTGTTAATCTTTATTTTCTTTTAAATGTCTAGTTAAATGTAAAAAAAGTACTTTAACTATAATATTATATAATTAATTTTATAACATGTCAAATTTTGAATTTAGAGTTTTTTTTTTTCAAAAGGAGGCATAAGACCAAATATATATTGTTATATTTTGTGTATGGATACGTTAAAAAGATATCACAAATAGGCACAATTCTGAACCCATTTTAGTAATTTTTTGTACCTAAAGGCTAATTTTGTCTTTCTTCCTCTCCTTTTTTTATTAGTCGGAACACCTTTTATCAATTTCTCATAACTGAGGCTATTTTGATCTTTTGCAATGCTATTATTATTTTTTTTATTTGTCCCTTTTAGTCATCTCCTTATTATTTTTGTTTTTATACAATATTATTTTATCTATATAATATTATGACTAATTAAAGGGTACATTAGACAATTTGAATTACACTAATTACTGCATCTTTCTTACACGTTGCCATGTGTCACAATTCTATTGTGCTGCTTGTCTTATCCCTTGCGGCCCTTCACCAATCTCTTTGTCACTCACTGAATTGTTCTGTTTCCGCAGAGAAACACACGGTCCAAGTGCTCCACAAATTTTGACATCTTTCGTTGTGAGTTCTTCTATAGTGGCATCAAAATACATTCTAAGATTCCCATCCTCATCACCTACAAATATGTGACTCAAGCACTTCTTGAATTGCTCAGAGTCAAACGAGTCATCTAATATCATGAAACCACCTGAGTTTTCAACAGGAGCTTTAAGCTCTGCTGCTCCAACTTGATCCAATGAACAGGCAAAGAGATCAAGAACAATGGACGAATCCAATATCTTTGAGATATTTGCCTGTAGAATTCACTTGATTTTCTATAATAAGCTGCATTACCATTATTCAGATCTCGGTTGTTTCTGATGGCATTACTAAAATCTGAGCTTACGATCATCCCTGGCCCAAGAGTCGCTGGCCCAGATGTAAAAACCATGATACAAGAACCTGTATTAACTAAGCATCCTTCCAGCAGGCCAACAGCAACAGATATTGCAACCCCAGTAGACCGGAAGGGACGATGGCCAGGCATAAGTTTTGGTGAAGAATGGATATCCTTAATTGCTGTTGTGATGTTGAACTCACATTCTGATACTGGCAACAGGAACCCCTGATTTTGAACAGCTGCTGTCTTTCCAAGTTGCTGCTTCACGTGTTGGATGCCCAGCAAATTCTATGACTGCAAGAAAAACTACAAGTTAATATATTGTAGCATATTGTGTTGGATAAATTTTAGATATATTGTCACTGCTGTGCATTTTAACTCCTCTTAGTTTTGGTACAAAAAATTGTCACAGAAATACAAAAAAGATATCTCAAATTATCATAAAAAGTTATCCAGGACAACCTTATAAGTACATTATAAGATACCTATGGTGTGGTTTAAAGTCATCCAATCATTCGTTCAGTTCCCCTTTCCATTATTTGGACCCAATGGAAGGAGAGGAATGGGAGAGTTTTTGAAGGAAAGAAGTTCTCTATTTCTTTTTTGAAATATTATTGGCTTAATGATCTTTGCTTTTGAATTAGGGGTTCTTGTAAATTTGATGTAGATAGCCTACAAAAAAGTATAGATAGTTTAATTTGTTGATGTATATATTTTTGAGTTGCATCTCCTTAGTACATATCAATAAAATTATTTACTTCTCAAAAAAGATACCTAATACCTTTAGAAGCTGTGGCACAAGACAAAGCGTGAAACACAAGTAAAATGCAATTTCATGACCTCACACAAATTGTGGCCTGCATATGCATATGCTTTGGCTGTCTTAAATTTTCACTCACATTAAAAGACATTATCATGTACATAGAAAATGCTTCCCATTGATTTGGTTTAACATCCTCATCAATCTTGACAAAATTCAACTAGGCTATCAGCTGACCTTGTCAAAAGTCATAAGGGCCTTGGACTTTTTATTTTTATTTTTTATCTTAAGATACACTTCATTATTATTTTTTTTTTGCTAAATAAATAAATGACTCTATTAATTCTAAAGATCTCTCTACAAAAGCAACAATAAAAACTCAACTAAATATGAGAATCCCCGTATCGAAGTTCCAAGCTATACAAATCATAAAGTTGAGTAGGCTATAGTCAGAAAAGCTTTTTCCTACACTTTACACTTAGTTGCACCCTATTTTTAATACTAGCAAAAATCTGATAATCATACTATAACCAAGATACACTTTATTTTACTTCCCTTAGAGGCTGCCATTATCATTTTTCTTCCTTCAAGTTTATATTTTTATCTCAGTTAAATTCATATAGGAAAGAGTAGTTGAAGAAGTCGAGACAAGAAAGAAAAACAAGTCCCACTTGGCTTTAAAAGGTAGGGGGTATATATGGTGTAATTTTTGTCCTTAGTAAATGTTGATATTCAAAGTTCTATCCTCCTCTCGCAGAAATTATTTGGTAAAGGGGGTATATATATAATGCATACAATATTGAGTTCTTTAGTTAGCTTTTGGCGGTAAACAATCCTCATCAAAGTAGAAGATTTCTCAACTTTGAGCTACTGTAGGAAGATCTCCACTGTTATGTTAGCTTCATCCATTTTGTCACATCATGGAGTTGCATATTATTTTTTCTTTTAAACTTATTTGTTTTTTTTTTTTTTTAAAAGGAGGGGTACTTCCCTCCGGAATTTATTAATTTATCAAAATGAAATTACAAGATTGGAGGGCGACATGAAAGCGAAGACCTCTACGGAGGATGGAAGACTTATCTGTCCTATTGTCCAGTCTAAACTAGAAGATATACAAGTCATCTCTTCTTTCAAAGAACCTAGAAAGCAACAATAACACAATAGTCAAAATAAAGATAAAGAGGGAGACCAAATCTAACACCTCTAATACAAGATTTGAAGGAGCCAAAGATTAAAATAAGCACAAGACCATCCATAGAAAAGCAATTTAAAATTTGAATTGTTGCAAGCCTGCTTTGTTGAGTCTAACCATACCTCTAAGCTTCTTGAAGTTTATTGTAGTATGTTGCCGTTTTCTTTTCATCTGTTTTCACAAGAAAAAAGTGATTTAAACCATATTGCAACTGCTATATTTCACAATGATTTGAGTGCAATAGATATAATATATTGATTTCTAGTTTCATTTTTATGGTGCCAGCCTTGGACTATCACGTGTCTTGTAGTTTAATTTGATGTTCGATGGGGAGCTCTAATACCAATTTGTTGACGATAATGATACACATTCACACACATCAACGCAAGGAAAACACAATTTTTTAAGCTTGATTGGCCCTCTTACATTTACGATCCAAAATTGAAAAAATACTATTTGTTAACAATGGTAACATAGCATGGATTTTCGCACCAAAAAAAAAATTAAAAATGTAAACCTTTTTTCAAAAAACCTAAACCATAATACAATCAACTTTTCTAGTAAAAAACTATCCCACATAGTTTGGTTTTTTGACGGACAATATACTATTGAAAACTCCCTCACTCTCTCAAGCTTATGTCTATAACAAATAATTACAAATTATAAAGTACTATTTACAAAATATTTATTCTAACCTATCCTTATTGTACTAGACTTTTACTTGTATTTAGTGGGCTTGGACTTTACTTTGCAGCCGAAACTTGTGTCTCAAGAAGGCTGAGAAAACAGATCAAAAGTAGGAACACCAGCAAAGAGATTTTACAACCTAATATGTATTTTAGGATGATTTTTTGGCATGCGCAAAAAGGTTGTGTGTTACTTGCTGCATGAGGTACGTGAAAAATGTAATGATTCAGACATAATTACAATGTAAAAGGAAGAAGAATCTCTAATATAGCACCCATGGCTAGTCGTAATTCTTAAATTGCTTCCACAATTCAAAAATAAATTAGACGTGGATAGTCTTGAATTCTTTGTAAGTTTATTTTTTGTTAATACCGAAAGTAGGAAAAGCAAATAAAAGAGATATCTAAGAGGCACTTCAATCCCTTGTAGTTTTCATCTTTTTTTTTTCTTCATCTTTTCCATTTGCTTCCTTTTCGTCGTTACTTTAATGTTTTTTTTTCCTTATTAAAAGCAAGTGGCGTGTATTTCATTCATTCACAAAAATATTTACAAAAGTTGGTAGTAAGCTACCCAACAGAAGAAAAAACCATCAATCTCTACCAAGATAGTCTACCAGATCTTAGTCTTATCAACATTTCAAACTCTACAAATAACCTGGTTTTGAAAGAGTTTGTTTAGATCTCTTAATTATATACATTTTGGTCCTAACATCAAAAGCAATGTCATTACTTTAATGTTATCTTCTCTTTTTCTTCTACTTTTAACTTCGACAAGTTCACTATAAATTATTGAGAACCAACATGAATATTACATAAATTTCATTACATAGAGAAAATAATACAGCCAAATAGCTAACTCAAATACACCATTTAGAGGTAGCTCTTGTTTTTATTCAAACACACAAAAATACACAACGTAACAATCACTACAAGAAATTTTGAAAATGGCGACGACACATTTCCATCGCAAATTCGTCTCCAATCCCGAAAGGCAACGGATAAGAGATGAAAAGTAGCCTCAACCCTGCGAGTAGTCGAAAAAATTGAATTTCGTATCCATTTCATCTTAAAAGGCGGCAAAAAGACAAAGTCTCACAATAGTCACAACATTTCATCTATGTTTCATCGAAAATGATGTTCATCTCCAAAAGAAAATCGTCTCCGATTTGTCTCTGCGTCTAGTTCGTCTCCAATTCATCTCTGTGTCTACTTTGTCTCCAATTTGTCTCCCTTGTTGTGTCGTCTCGGATTCGTCTCCCTTTCCAAGTCGTTTCCAATTCGTCTCCTACTCTAAGTCATCTCCGCTTCGTTTTCCACTCCAAATTGTCTCAGATTCATCTCTCGTGCATTGTCGTCTTCAATTCATCTCCCACACCAAGGTCATCTCCGATTTGTCTCCCACTCTAAGTCGTTTCAAATTCATCTTCCTTTCGATATCGTCTCTGATTCGTCTCCCGTGTCACGTCGTCTCTGGTTCATCTCCCTTTCCATGTCATCTTAGATGTGTCTCCCTTACCAAGTCGCCTTTGTTTCTTCGCATTTTGTTTTATAATTTTTTTATTTTTTTAAAAAAATCAAAAATAAAACTGTGATAAATTCTCAATTATTTCAAAATTGATATACTAATTAAAAAATTTAAATTAATTAAAATTATATTAATTGTCAACACTGTCTCCATTTCATTGCCAAGTGGTCACTATCTTTCACCCCAGATATTTCGTCACAAATTTATCACTCTAATGGTGACAAAAAGGTGAACTTGTTGCTACAACTTTAATTGGTAGCTTTTATTTATTTAATTTAAGATTACAAGTAGTTATATATGCTAGCTCTTGATGATTCATTTAGCAGTGGTAGTAGCAACTCTAGACTTACAAGCGTGATTAGTGTTGTAGGCATAAGAGAATAACTACTTGAGTCTCTATTTTACTGGCCCAAAATGGTTAAACTAAGTTATTCTTTATACCCACAACACTCACTTATAAGCACACAATCACACTATATTTCACTGATGTGGGACATTACACACACCTCCTGTTACCCAGTACCAACCAGGTGATAAAGGATTCTTAAGGTGACTCATACGGGTTCAAGAAGTGGCTCCCACCAGTCTTATAGATGTAGCACTTTGCCCCGCATAACACTTAACTCCCGCACCGACTAGTGACCTGTTCTGATACCATTTTGTCACGCCCCAAGCCCAGAACCTCGGACCCGCAGGCGTGAGTAGTGTTGTAGTTATAAGAGAGTAATTACTTCGACCTCTATTTTATTGACCCAAAATGGTTAACCCAAGTTATTCCTTATACCCACAATTCTCACTTGAAAAGAAATTTTCACTCACATTAAAAGACATAATCATGAACATAGAAAATGCTTCCATTGATTTGGTTTAACGTCTTCATCAATCTTGACAAAATTCAACTAGGCTATCAGCTGACCTTGTCAAAAGTCATAAAGGCCTTAGACTTTTTTTTTCTTTTAATCTTAAGATACACTTTATTATTATTATTATTATTATTTGTTAAATAAGCAAGTGACTCTATTAATTCTAAAGATCTCTCTGCAAAAGCAACAATAAAAGCTCAACTAAATATGAGGATTCTCGTATCGAGGTTCCAAGCTATACAAATCATAAAGTTGAGTAGGCTATAGTCAAAAAAGCTTTTTCCTACACTTTACACTTAGTTGCACACTATTTTTAATACTAGCAATGATAGTTTCTGGTTAGTATCTTATTGTAACAGAAGTTAAAATAAAATAAATATACACACGCAGAAAGTAAAGATACCGAAATTTAACGTGGTTCAACCGTGCTGTCTACGTTCACGGAACCTCCCCTAGTCCAACAAACCTGTTTCATTAATAAATCACAAGTTACAATATCAATGGACTTATACAAGTAAAGACTCCCTCTTGACTTTGACGCCTTAATGAAGAACTCCTTAATGAACCTAGGTTTGGAGAGCTCCCCTCGACTTGTGACGTTCTCTCCCGAGAACTACAGCTTCTTCTCCCGAAGAATGAATGGAACAATAACAAAATAAAAACTCTTCCTATCAAAGATTAAAACAATCAACATAGCGGAAGCATAAATAAACTGTATGTTTCACAGTCTGCTGTAGTAATACATAGATTATCAGATTTCCTCTGTTGCTGGCTTCTGTTGCAGCACATCATCAATCTGCTGCAACAAAACCTGACAGCTCGAAAATATTCAACCAATTCCTTGTTTTCAGCTTTGTTTCTAGCTCTTGTTCTGCCCAAATTTTTGACGTGGGTGGCTCTGTATATATATGCTAAATTAATTGCCTAAAACTCCACAAGGTAATCTGTGCTTGGGCCTTGAGTGGTATGGAAAGACTTAATCTCCAATCAATTCTGGAATAAGGCAACCTGCCTTTCTCGAAAAAGAAAACTTCAATCATCTTTAATGTAGATGTCAATTTGCCTTTTCAACTCTCTTATAAATATGGTAAACCTATCAATCACAATTATCCAAACATATATGCATATACCAAAATTAAATTCTAATTGAATTCAGTCAAAGCATAATGTTGGCAAAACACAAGCCAATTAATTGCACAGCATTTGCTGCAGCAAGGGGTGCAGCAAGGGGCGTAACAAGCTCCCCCTTTGGCTTTGTTTTGACAAAACTGCATATCAGAGCAATCTCAGAGCAATCAACACACCTGAGCTAAAAACTAGTGAGCATTAGTGTAATGACAAAACAGAATACACAAAGTAGCAGAGTAGCAGTAGAGTCGAGATTGAAAACAACCAAAATAAACTAATACCCAAAAGAAACTAAGAAACCAACGGTATCAGAGCTACCAAACTAAACTAATGCAAAACAATGATAGGAAAAGAACAACACAAAGATAAAGAGTTGTTCAGGATCAGAGCATGAGCATAAACATGATTAGTGAACATAATAGTAGCATCATAACAAACATTCCATTCTCCCCCTTTTTGACAAACAAAGACAAGGGGCTAAGAATCCGGTGGAGCAGGAGGGCGGATTATGGCAAGAGTAGCAAGAATCTATTGTTGCCCTTGTAGAATCTGAGCTTGAGATTGCTGAAGTGCGTCTTAACCTACTGCAGCGCAGCTTGGACCTGTTGTAACAATATCTGCACATTAGCACTTGAGTTGGGGGCACAGTCTGCGCTACCAAGTGCTGTAGCACCATGCTCCCCCTGAACATCAGCTCCTGCTGCAACAGAAACGGGAACTGTAGCTGCTTCTCCTGAGTACCTGCTTGATGTTTGCCCTACAAATATTTCCTAGAAAAACACAAATGAGAAGGAAATTTCAGTTATG
Organism: Ehretia macrophylla; assembly: GCA_037974665.1. Classification (NCBI taxonomy): domain Eukaryota; kingdom Viridiplantae; phylum Streptophyta; class Magnoliopsida; order Boraginales; family Ehretiaceae; genus Ehretia; species Ehretia macrophylla. Next base: position 47,104,132 of record CM075777.1, on the reverse strand, counting down.
AAACATCAACATAAAGTTGTAACTACTCTAGCTCCTGCTGCAGCACTTGTTCATTAGACACAAAAACTTTGCTGCGACAAATCTGTTAATTTTTCAATTCTGATGCAACAAACCAAAATGAAACTGACAGAAAGACAAATTTGTGTTACACCAAATTATGACCAGATCCAATTGCAAAAACTTGGTGCGTGAGATTATGCTGCAACATTCGTCAACCAAGCAAATTCTACACTTTGACATTCAACCCTCAAGATTCTTTTGACTTTTTGAAAAATTCAGAATTAAAAACAAACATATTCGCATGAGTATGAACTTTGAGTCACCACTCGAATTTCTACTGATCAACATGCATAAATCAAACAAGAATTTCAAGAGTGGACCATGTGTGTGTGTGTTTCATGTACAAGCCAATCTAGACGGTCCTTAACATCCATCACACCAAGTCAGATTAGAAGCAATACTTGTTCCAACATACCTGGTCCTCTAATCACCCCTACAGAATTTTATATAAAACCATCTTTGAAACAAGAGCTTCAAGATTTTTTTTTTTGGTATGGTGGCTTTCACTCTAGAACCATTCTTTGTGGTATTAGGTAGCCCTTTTCATTCTAACTTCTGCTGCAATATCCTGCATTTGATTTTTTTCTTTTGGCTAGGTAAATAGAATTCAGGAATGAATCTCAAAGATACTTTTCTTTGTTAGATCCCCAGTCGTCAAACAAGTTCATAATCTTTTCCTGTTGAGACTTCAATCTAAGATTCATTAGAATGACAAGTACATGATGTGCATTGATAATATGGTTCCATAAATTAAATCACTAGCTGATTTATACATATAACTTTCAATGCTCTAGTGATGAACCAATGTACATACACACAAACCATTAAATTTTAAAGAGAACAAATGCCTAAGGCTTTTCTCAAGGTCTCAAACCTCACAGAGTCTAGTGTCTTAGTGAAGATATCTGCTAGTTCACTACAAAAAAAATTGTTTTTGACGACAACCAAAATTCGTCTCCATGCCATCGCCAAAAGGGTATTGGCGACGGCTGGCGACAATGAGGAGATGAAAATTGACAGTCGCCAAAAGTATCATCGCCAATTTGTCGCCCCGTCGCCAATTCATCACCTTTGGCGACGACATTTTAGTCTGCCGCCAAATTCGTCTCCGAATCCTCTCCCAAAAGTGTCATCTCTACACCGTCACAAATAAAACGTCGTCTCCAAAAACAGATTGTCTCATTTTCGTCTCCCGTCTCCAAAAACAAGCCATCTCTATTCCGTCTCCAAGCTGTCTCTAAAAACAAATCGTCTCCATTCCGTCTCCAAACCATCTCCAAACACAAGCCGTCTCCAAAAACAAATCGTCACCTAGTTATCACCAATTTTTAAATAATTTTTTTAAAAAAAAACTTTTTAAAATTAGAATAATAAATTTCAATGGTAGAATTTACAAATATGAAATTCATATAAAAAATAAATAAATTAAAATTTGACAATCAAAATTCAATTTAAATTTAAAATTACAAAATATTTTAATTACATATATGATTACAAAATGTTTTAATTACATATATAATTACAAATTGACTACCCACAAATTTAACTTATCCCTATGCATTTGATTCTTCACTGAAACTATTCATGAGTTTTGAATCTCCAAAAGCTCTTGTCATTGATGAACTTTTGATAGCCTTTCAGATTGAAGTTTCACCTCCTGTTATTCTTTCTTTATCACTCAACATGATTGATCCTAGAAGACTATAACCATAAATAACAAAATAAAATTATAAAATAAATGCAATACACAACAAACGTTGAAGATAAGCTATAAAAAGGGAGTTCTACTTACCTTAGTCCAAGGCTAAAGTGGTGAAATTCCTCAAATTCAACTTCCTAATTTTAGTAAGAGAGTTATTAGACCTTATTCGTTAATTATCCATAAACACAATAAACAAACAAATCCTTTTGTTAATAGTAAGCAAACAATTCATTTGCTTATCATGTATAACTATTCCCAATTAGAATTAAGAATATTTAATCATTGGGTGAAACCTAGCCATGGATCAGACAAGTTTATAAAGATATTATTAGCTTATTAATACTCTTATGTAAAACACCATCAAAACTCACACTTTCCCAAGGTTTATTTGCACGTTTCTAATCACAACTTCATTAAGCATATATAACGTAAAATGAATTCGCTATGCAATACCCAACTAAACTATAGACTACAACAGTTTTGCATAATATAGAGTACACACTAATGCATAGGGGCAAAATTACACACATTCACAGTAGACGCACACACATGCACATAAAACTTGCTCCATTCGTACACTCCACATATGCGAAATATGCACTTTTATTATGTTACCATCAATATAATACACCCCAAGCATACATAGATACCACATACACAACCGATTATAATAGCCATGTACTTAGTTATTACATGCAATTCTTCAAACACCAAAGATGTCACATCATAATTTCACCACAACCTGTTATTATACCATATACCCGTGACCTACCCTCTACCTTTAATTCATACAACTTCGTACTTTCTCAAGCATATCAGTCAATCAATTCATAACCTCAATTATAGTATGATCTTGTGATTCTATTAGGTGTTAATTCTAAAGAAACATAAATATTTCAAGCAATGCCAACAGAACATCAGATACTTAACAAAAAAATCAATGAGATATTTTCTAATGGGTTTAAAAAACATTGTACTATATGCCATGAGCTCCCAAATGTTGCAACATTTGCAAAGAATAAAGAATTCGAGAAAAGCTAATAAGACTTTATGCTTTACATGATGACTATTGGATGTTGCAACTGATCTTTCAATATCTAACATACATCATTCATGATTTATCTCGTGCATATACCATTAGTAAAAGAAACAAAAAAAATACAATATGGAATTCAATAATTTTACACTTCATAACATCCTCATATATCCATATACAACGACCTACACTTAATTTGTAATATCCACTTTGAAGCTCTCCAAAGTTAATAATTTTACACTTCATAACATTAATAATACAAATGTTAATAAATTGATACATTCAATTAATAAAACAAAATCACCTGTTGAAAATCCTTAAGGGCCTCTTTAAATTTTCCCATTGCCAAATACGCCGCACCTCGCATGTAATACCCTTACAAAAATAAATAAATAAACAAAAAAAATGAAAAACAAAAAATAAATAAATAAATAAGACCAATATATATCCTCCAAAAACACCTGCATCCAAAAAAATAAGAAAAATAAATTCCAAAAATAACAGAAAATTAATTCCCAAAATAAAAAGAATAAATTCAAATATAAAACATAAAAAATTAGACATTAAAAAACAAAAAAAAAATAAATTCCCAAAATAAATACTATATATATATAACTACAAATATGTTATAAATATATAATGTATATATGTATAGATCTATGTATGTGGGGGTCGCGGGGTGGGGGGCGCTATGGGATGGGGGTGGGTAAGGAACATGGGGTGGGGGGCGGGGGGCACTGTGGGGTGGGGGATAGGTAGAGGACAGGGAGTGAGGGAGCGTTATGGGGTGGGGGATAGGTAGGGGACAGGGAGTGATGGAGCGTTGTGGGGTGGGGGGTTTTTATTTATTTATTTTTTAATTGAGAATATGAGGGCAGACGCTACTGCCCTCATAAAAATATCGCCTAGCCTTAAACTGGGCCGTCATCCCAGCCCAATAGGGAGACAGATCAGTCATTTTTTTTTTTGATTCTATTCTTTAATTGGAGACGAATCGGAGACAGCCTGGTCCGTCTCCAATTATAGAATATAATCAAAAACAAATATTATTTTTATTCATTTTTTCCTAATTGGAGACGGCTTGGTTCGTCTCCAGATTTGGAGACGGCCTGATCCATCTCCAATTATAAAATAGAATCGAAAAAAAATTATTTTTTTATTCATTTTTTCCTAATTGGAGACGGCTTGGTCCGTCTCCAAATTTGGAGACGGATAATTGGAAACGGCCTGGTCCGTCTCCAATTATAGAATAGAATCGAAAAAAAAAATTATTTTTTTAATTCATTTTTTCCTAATTGAAGACAGCTTGGTCCGTCTCCAAATTTGGAAACGGCCTAGTCTGTCTCCAATTATAGAATAGAATCGAAAAAAATTATTTTTTTATTCATTTTTTCCTAATTGGAGACGGCTCCGCCCGTCTCCAAATTTGGAGATGGACATTGGAGACGGCCTGGTCCGTCCCCAATTATAGAATAGAATCGAAAAAAAAATACTTTTTAAATTCATTTTTTCCTAATTGGAGACGGCCTGGACCGTCTCCAATAAGGATATATTTATAATTTATTTTTTAAAACTCTTGTTTCTTAGCATATATTTTATTGAGGAATAAAGTCAAGTACTATAAAATATATTAAATTAAAAAAAATTATTAAAATACTTTAAACTAATTTTATTTTAATTAAAAGTACCTTTTCAATTATATAATTTTTTTTAAAGATTTATCAAAATATAAATCTTAACTCACATTAATTGAAATAATTAATGTAATTAAAATAAATACATGAATAAATGGAGATGACATAGATAAGTCGTCTCCATGTTGTTACCAATTGGAGACGGTTTGGAGACAGAATAAAGACGACATAGCTAAGCCGTCTCCAAGTAGTCGCCAACTGGTAATATTAGGAGACGGAATCTAAACCGTCGTCATTCCGTCTCCTTTTGGAGACGAAATGGTGACGACTTAGCTACGTCATCACCATTCCGTCTCTAATTTGTCACAATTCTTGGCTACAACAATTTTCGTCTCATTTCTGTCACTAATTTGGAGACGGAATGGCGATAGACCGTCGCAAAATACAATTTTTCTTGTAGTCGTTGATTTTCTGTTGCAACATATTCCAACACAACCTTATTTTGTTCCACAAGTTCTCATATGAAGTGATGTCTTATGTCAATGTGCTTTGTTCATGAATGTTGTACAAGATTCTTTGAGATATTTATGGCACTCATGTTGTCACAAAACACAGTAAACCTATTTTGATCAATGCCATAATCATCTATCATTTGACCCATCCAAAGAAGTTAAGCACAACAACTACCTGTTGCTATGTATTTTGCTTCAGCAGTGCTTAAGGAAATCGAGTTTTGCTTTCTGCTATACCATGAAACAAGATTGTTACCCACATAAATGCAACCTTCAGTAGTGCTCTTCCTGTCATCCATATTTCCAGCCCAATCTGCATCACTAAACCCTGCAAGATTTGTGTTAGTGTCATTAGTGTACCAAATACCAAAATTAATAGTCCTACTCACATATTTAATGATTCTCTTTACAGCTTTTAAGTGTGACTCTTTTGGATCAGCTTGAAACCTAGCACACACTCCTACACTAAAACAAATATCAGGTCGACTAGCAGTTAAATAAAGTAAGCTCCCTATCATGCTTCTATACAAACTTGCATCCACAGACTTCTCATTCCCATTTTTCACCAACTTTGTGGTTGACCCCATTGGAGTCCTCATGTGCTTTGCATCTTCAAAACCAAACATTTTCACAAGATTCTTGGCATACTTCTCCTGAGATATGAAAATGTCATTCTTGCACTGTTTCACCTGCACACCTAGAAAATATGTCAGTTCTCCAACCATACTTATTTCAAATTCATGCTGCATCTGATCAACAAATTCATCAACATTGCTTTTAGATGTTGCACCAAAGACTATGTCATCAACATAAATTTGAGCAATCAAAATTCCATGTGTGAATTTAATGAACAAAATCTTATCAATACTTCCTCTTTTATATCCCCTTTCAACAAAAAACTTGTTAACCTCTCATACCAAGCTCTCGGAGCTTGTTTCAGTCCATACAAGGCCTTTTTTTAATTTAAACACATAATCAGGATGATGAGGATCTTCAAATCCGTTAGGTTGTTCAACATAAGCTTCTTCATTAAGTACACTACTTAAGAAAGCACTCTTTACATCCATTTGGTATAACTTAATTTTCAACACACATGCAATAGACAACAAAATCCTGATTGACTCTAGCCTAGCAACAGGAGCAAAAGTTTTCTCAAAATCTATGCCTTCAACTTGAGTGTATCCCTAAGCAACTAACCTAGCCTTGTTTCTGGTTATGTTGCCACATTCATCAATCTTATTCCTAAAGATCCATTTTGTCCCAATTACATTTGTGTCTTTTGGCCTAGAAAGTAGGACCCACACATCATTCCTAACAAATTGGTTCAACTCTTCTTGCATAACATTAATCTAACTTTCATCTTCTAAGGCCTCCTTTACATTTTTCGGCTCAATGGGGGAAGTAAAGCATACATACCTAACCATCTCCTTGTAGTTTACCTTTTTCTTGTTTCGAGTTCGAACTCCATCATGCAAGAAACCAATGATATCACCTCTTGAGTGATTCTTTTGAACTCTACTTGATGGTTCAGCTATATGAAGTTCTGAAAATCTTTGTTCAAGTCCCTCTGTTTCAGCGCCTGTTGTACCATATTCAGCATCTGCTGCATCAACTTCAGTCTCTGTTGTAGTAGTTTCTGTTCCTGATCTATGCATTCCAGCTTCTGCTGCGACATGTTCAATTTCTGTTGCGACGGTATCTGCTGCTTCTCCTGAATTATTCTCAGTGTTTGTTGCAGCGTTTTCTGAAACAAAATCACCTGCTGCAACATTTGTTTCACCATCTTTTAGCGTACCTACTTTATCATTCACCACAATATTAGCTGACTCCATCATAGTACGAGTATGTAAATTGAATACTCTATAAGCTCGACTATTTGTAGAGTAGCCTAAGAATATATCTTTGTCATATATTGTATCAAACTTCTATCTTGGCTCTCTGCCCTTTAAGATGTAGCAAACACTCCCAAACACATGAAAATGATTGAGTAAAGGTTTCTTACCTTTCCAAATTTCATATGGAGTTTTAAGTGTACCTGGACGAAGATACACTCGATTCACTATGTAACAAGCAGTGTTAACAACTTCAGCCCAAAATTTATGAGGAATGTTATATGCATTTAACATCACACGAGCCATTTCCTGCAAAAGCCTATTTCTTCTTTCTACAACACCATTTTGCTGTGGTGTCTTAGGTGCAGAAAATTCATGAGCAATTCCATGCATATCACAAAAATCAGATAATGTGTGATTCTTAAACTCCTTACCATGATCACTTTTTATTCTAACAATTTTTCCTATGTGACAATCTTTTTTCATTTGAAATTTTCAGGCACAATCTCTTGAATGTATCAATTGTATTTGATCTCAAAAATTCAACCCATAAATATCTAGAAAAGTCATCAACACAAACAAACACATACTTTTTTCCATCAAGGCTTTCAGTTTGCATAGGACCCATAAGATCCATATGCAAGAGTTCCAAAGTCCTTTTCGTGGCATTCTGTTGCAGCTGTTTATGAGTGGTTTTTACCTTCTTTCCAAGTTGACATGGACCACAAACCTCATGCCTCAATCTTTTCAATTTAGGAACTCCTCGAACAATACATGTGTTCACAATTTTGCTTAGAGTTTTGAAATTCAGATGTCCTAACTTGAGGTGCCACAGTTTAATATTATCAACTATGTTGCTTTGACAAACAAAATTTTGTTCGTGTGGAACAGAAAACATATAGCAATTATCTATTGACCTACTTCCTGCAAGAACACATTTGTTAGAACTATCAATTACTTCACATCCATCCTTGGTAAAGTTTACTAGCAATCCTTGATCACACAGTTGACTAATACTAATAAGGTTCGCTTTGAGTCCTTCTACATGCAAAACTTTCCTCAATCTTGGAAAGCCTTTGAGAGCAAGGGTTCCTTTTCCAAGAACACGGCATTTTTCTCCATCGCCAAAGGTTACTTCTCCACCATTGCATGACTTGTAGTTTTCGAGAATTTCTCTTTCACCTGTCATGTGCCTAGAACAACCACTGTTAAAGTACCAAGAGTAAGTAGGGCATGCTTTCAAGGCAGTGTAAGAGACAAGACAAGTTATAAGAGACTTTCCTACCCAAATCTATTTTACTTTTTGCTGCGACAAGTGAAGATAAGCTCTATTTCTCCTTTTCAATGCCCTCATAAGCTTATAGCAACGAGGTCTGATATGACCAGGAGTGAAGCAATAATGACAAATAGGAATAAACTTACTTATTTGTGAAGTTGTTGCTTCTGCACCAACGTCTGTTGCAACAGATTGTTCTGCTTTTGATTTTTCAACTTCTTTGACAAAAACTATTTGACTTGTTGATGCTCCTCCTTGATATCCCAATCCAGTATGATCCCTACAAGATTTTTGAATGGATAACATATAATCATGTTTTTCAGTACCTGAGTTCATCATCTTGAAGCCTCGCTGAATCTGTGACAATTTCTGCTGCAGCATGTCGGCTTTTTGCTGACATTCTCCTAATGATTTATGCAACTCAGCCTTTTCCCTTTCAAGTTCAGCAATCTTGGTTAATTGATCTTGATTCACCCTGCACACGATCAGCCATTTTTGGTACATCGTTTTGTAGGTCCTTATGAACTTGTCCTCTTCTTTATCACTGTCCAATTCAGAATCAGTTTCACCATCTGACATAACCAATCTTGCTGCTGATGTTGTTGCAGATTCTGCTACAGCAGGTTCAGTTTCTGTTTCAGCATCTGTTTCAGCGTCTGTCTCAGTATCTGTCTGGTCTGCTGCAGCACAGAACACAACATAGTTGCTTGTGTGTTCTTCATCGTTGCTACTACTACTCCTTGATTCTTCATCGCTCCATGAGGCATTCATGGATTTCTTCTTTCTTTTCAAGGTATTGGTACACTCAGATTGAATATGACCAAATCATTCACATTCCCGACATTGAATTCTTATTTTCTTCTTCAATATTTCAGAATTTGATAAGACATTCTGCTTCTCCAACATTTTCAACACTTTGTTGACATTCTTTGTGAGTGAGGCTAAAGATTCTGTGACATCATCAGAAATGTATTGATCATGTTGATTTTCAAAACCTGTTTTTAAGCCAATGCTCTTTTCTTTCTTCTTTTGTTTGAACTTTATTTCAAACATCTAAAGAGATCTCATTAACTTATCAATCTTGATTTCATCAACATTTTTGGACTCTTCTATTGCTGCAACTTTGATAGCAAACCTGTCTGGAAGTGATCTTTGTACTTTTCTCACCAACTTCGAATCTGAATATTTCTCCCCCAAGACAAAGGCCTAATTGGCAATATCACACAACCTAGCATTGAACTCCGTGATAGTTTCATCTTCCTTCATCTTCAATTCTTCAAATCTTGTCGCAAGAATTTAAAATTTCGATACTTTCACTGCATCAGTACCTTTATATGCCGTTTGCAAGATTTCCCAAGCTTTTTTCGATGTTTCACAAGATGAAATAAGCTTGAATTGATTTAGATCCACGGCATTAAAAATATCATTCAATGCCTTTGAATTGTTGGTGGCTGCCAAATCTTCAGCTTTGATCTATTGCAATTCAATTTTTTTCTCAACAGTGCCTTCAGTAGTTGTGGCAATAGGTTGTTCCCATCCACTTAACACAGCTCTCCAAGTAGCTTCATCAATAGTTTTAATGAAAGCTTTTATTTGTTCCTTCCAGTATGAATAGTTTATGCCATCGAGAATATGTAGTTTATTGATTGATCCGCCATCACGTAAAGTGTCCATATCTGCAAAAATAACCAGAAAAAAACTCTTCCAGAGATCTAACTGAGTCAGTTCAGTAACCTGCTCTTGATACCACTTGATAAGTTTCTGGTTATTAGCTTGTTGTAACAGAAGTTAAAACAAACTAAATAAACGCATGCAGAAAGTAAAGACACTAAGATTTAACGTGGTTCAACCGTGCAGTTTACGTCCACGGGACCTCCCCTAGTCCAACAAACCTGTTTTATTAATAAATCACAAGTTACAATATCAATGGACTTACACAAGTAAAGACTCCCTCTTTACTTTGATGCCTTGATGACGAACTCCTTAATGAACCTAGGTTTGATGAGCTCCCCTCGACTTGCGACGTTCTCTCTCGAGAACTACACCTTCTTCTCCTGAAGAATGAATAGAACAATAACAAACTAAAAACTCTTCCTATCAAAGATTAAAACAATAAACATAACAGAAGCATAAATAAACTGTCTGTTTCACAGTCTGCTGCAGCAATACATGGATTATCAGATTTTCTCTGTTACTGACTTCTATTGTAGCACATCGTTAATCTACTGCAGCAAAACTTGATAACTTGAAAATATTCAACCAATTCCTTATTTTCAGCTCTGTTTCTCGCTCTTGTTCTGACTAACTTTTCGACGTGGATGGCTCTGTATATATGCTAAATTAGTTGCCTAAAACTCCACAAGGTAATATGTGCTTGGGCCTTGAGTGGTATGGAAAAACTTGATCTCCTATCAATTCTGGAATAAGGCAACTTGTCTTTCTCGAAAAAGAAAACTTCAATCATATTTAATGTAGATGTCAATTTGTCTTTTCAACTCTCTTATAAATATGGTAAACATGTTGTTGGCCAGGGAGGCCAGCGATCACGCTTAGGGATTTGTCGGTGCTTAACAGTCCAGCCTGCTCGTGCACTGGTGGTCGGAGAGACCATGCAGTGGTATTGCGAAGTGCCTTAGGCCCGCCCGCAGCACGGATAAATGTGAGGTCTTGCGCTACCATAATAAGGAAATAAAGTTGCACCTTGGCTAACAGCTATAGCTTTTGGTGCAGTGGTAAGCGCTTGATCCTGAAAACTAGTATCAAGCGAGGTTGCAGGTTCGAATCCCCCAGGTGTCGCTGGTGGAGAAATTGTTTGCCAAGCACGCCAGCAATCACCCTTAGGGATTCGTCGATGCTTAACAGCTCAACCTGCCGGTGCGCTGGTGGTCGGGGAAACCATGTAGTGGCATTGCGAAGCGCCTTAGGCCCGCCCGCAGTACGAATAAATGTAGGGTTCTGCACTGCCTTAATAAGGAAATAAAGTTGCACCTTGGCTAACAGCTATAGCTTTTTGGCACAGTGGTAAGCTCTTGATCCTGAAATTGTTAGCCTAAAAGGCTTCTAAATCTTGGTTTTGATGATTACAAACTATAAATATGTTTAATGAGTTTGTTAAGTGTGAAAAAATATAGATGAATCAAGTTTTACTCCGATTCCAAGATCATCAAGGTAAAGAAGGAAGAAGAACATCCATCAATTCAAGGAAGGAGATTCAAAGAATGAAGATGGAGGTATAAGGAAGGAGACGGAAGTCATAAGGGGTACCAGTTGGGACTTAACTGAGTTTTGGGGCTTACAAATAGTATATGCTTAATAGTGATTCTTAAACAACGTTTTTTTTTGTGAAATGTGTGTTTTATATCATACAAAACCTATTTAAAAGAATCATTTTAAAAAATCTAACCCTGATAGTCTTGGTTCTACCGGACGATCCCTCGGTGACCGGTCGACTGGTCGTCAAAGGGTCGTCCCCCCGAGACTTGTCCACCTGACAAGGGTTTCTCGACTGGTCAATCGGCGAACAAGGGTCGACCGGTCGGGCCAAAAATGCTGATTCAAAATAGTCATTTGTGAACGTTGAGAGCATTAATTATACCATTTTTTCAGCTCTATTAAGTGCTCTCAACTACAAAATTTGAAGGCATTGATTCAAAGTAATTACACTTGAGTTCTTTCATTATCTTTATATTTGAATCATCATTGAGCTATACTTGAGCAAGAAATTGTGAGCATTATTGTGAGAGAGGCATTCATTGTATTTATCAACCCTAAAAGAGGGCTTTTATTGTAAATTTCAAACACTTATCAAAAGAGGGAGTTAAACACTTTGAAATGAGGGATTTCCTTATGAAAGGTGTTAGAGTTAAAGCTTTGTTTTGAGAAGAGATATTTTCTATTGTAAAAGCTTGAACTACTATTGTAGTTCGTTTGTGGACTCACCAACATTTGAAGAGCCACTATAGTGAAGATAGTTGAAATCCTAAGCGGGGAGCTTAGGTCGTGGACTTAGGCGGGGGCCGAACCACGCTAAAATCGCAATTTGTAATCTCTTTCTCTCAACTCTTTCTTTGCATTATTTTCTGCACACTAAGTGTTTGATAAATTGCCTCACTCACTCTTTATATTGTTAACATTTGCTTAAATTTGTTTTTGATTAAGTATTGCTAGTATATTGCCTAATCGAAAAAGTTGTATTATTGCTCTTATAACCTAATTTACCCCTTCCCCCCCCCCCCCTCTCTTAGGTTTAACTAAGGGAAAACAGGTGGTATCAGAACTAGGACTTTGCATATAGCTTAACATCTAGCAAAGAAACGATAAATGGCAAACAATACTACTTTTCCTTATTTTGAAGGTTACTCTACTAATAGGCTTCCATTGTTTATAGGTACAAATTTTAATTATTGGAAAAACAAGATGGAGACATACATACAATCCGTTGACTATGCTCTATGGTCACTAGTAGAAGATGGTCCTTATGTTCCAATGAAGGAGGTAATGGTTAAAGATGGCCCAAGTACAAGTGGATTTGAGAAAGTCAAAACCATTCAAGGGCCCAAGGAAATGAAAGAGTTCAATGATCAAGACATTAGTATGATGACCAAGAACTCAAGAGCCAAGAACATTCTCTATTGTGCTCTAAACGAAACCGAGTATAGTCGTGTGAGTCAATGTGAAACTGCTCATGAGATTTGAAAGATGCTACACATGTCTTATCAAGGAACACCTCAAGTGAAGAACATCAAAATTGATCTTCACATTCATGAGTATGAATTGTTTCGTATGAAGGCTAGAGAATCACTAAATGAAATGCTTCAAAGATTCTCCACAATCGTAAACAACTTAAGTACTCTTGGGAAGAAGTATCCAAATGAAGAACTCAACCGGAAGATTCTTATGGCTCTTCCAAAGGAATACAAACCAAAGGTGACGTCTACTAAAGAATCAACCGATCTCTCCACGATTATGGTGCATGACTCATTTGCAACCTTGAAACGGAGGAACTTGTATTGAATCAAGAAAAAACATGAGATGAAGAAGAAAATAAGATAAGGAAATCACTTATTCTCATTGCTCAATCTCAATCGAGTAATGAAGACAAAGATGATAGCGATCATAATGAACTTTCACTTCTTGCAAAGAATTTTAAGAAGTTCTTGAAATACAAAAAGATGAAGAGAGAAAAGCCCATCAACAACAAAGTCAAGAGAAGATTCACAGAAAAATTAAAAACGACCAAAGAATAGATAAAATGCTTCAATTGTGACAAACCAGGACACATCAAAGCAAAATATCCAAAATTGATCAAAGGAAAGCAAAAGGCAATGAAGGCGTGTGTTGAAAATGATGTATCAACCGGTGATGAAAGTGGAAGCGAAACTAATGTGGCCAAATTTGTGTGCTTCATGGCTAGAGATGATGAGGTAACTTCTTCGTCTTGTGATGATTCTTCTTCTTTGTCTTCTAATGATGATGAATGTACATTTGAGGAACTAACAAATGAATTTTCAAAACTACATGATAGTTTTTTTCTTGCACATTCAAAAGTAAAGAATTTTCAAAAAGAAAATGATGAACTTCAAAAGGAAATTAAGTAACTTAGAGATGAAAATGATATTCTTACCAAAGAAATGTATGAATACTATCATTTAAAGTCCAAAAATGAATTAGAAATCAAAGATTTTGAAAAACAAGTTCTTGGCCTACAAAATGATCTAGCTAGATTTTCAAAAGGAACAAAGGCCTTGGATGAAATTCTTGGTTCTCAAAAATCACCACTCGACAAAGGTGGAATTGGCTATGAGACATTTTTTAAACCAAAGTCTTCAAAAACTATCTTTTTAAAAGCTTCTCAATCCTCAATTGTCCATCCACCATTAAAAGAATCGCAAAAAGTACAATTTGACAAAAAGGGAATTAGCTATAAGCCATATCAAAAAGGGTTGCAAAATTATTTTGTCAAAGCATTATCATCTTGGAATGTAGCCTCAACATCAAAAGGATCGTTTAAAAGATGCACTTATTGTGAGAAGATTGGTTACAATGCATCACGATGTAGATTTAGAAACATGGTGGGAAGAGATTCTCATATCCCTTTATGGCTTAGACCCAAATGGGTTGTTAGATGTGTTAGGACTTCGTACTAACACAAAAGGACCCAATAGAACCTTGGGGACCAAAATGAACTTGATTTGTTTCTATAAATGATAGATTGCCCTAAATGTGAAGTATAAAGATACTTGGGTTATTGATAGTGGGTGCTCAAGGCACATGACGGGAGATGTATATTTCTTTTATGAGATTGACAGAAATTTCAAAGGTAAAGTTAGCTATGGAGGAAATGAAGGAGGCAAAGTCATTGGTAAGGGTAGCATAGGAGATATAAACTCTCTTTCTATTCATGATGTCTTGTATGTTAAAGGTCTTAAACATAACTTACAAAGTATAAGTCAATTTTGTGATAATAGATTTAGAGTTGAATTTCTATCTACTTGTTGCAAGGTGTATGATAAAGATGATAAAGTAATATTTGTTGGAGATAGATGTAATAATGTATAAGTAATCAATCTTCATGAATTAAGTGCCAAAATGTGACATGCTTAGTTACCATTAATGAAGATTCATGGTTATGGCATAGAAGACTTGGTCATACTAATATGGATTTACTTTCTAAGCTTTTGAGAAAATAACTTGTCATAGGTCTTCCTAAGACTAGATTTCAAAAAGACCATCTATGTAATGCATGTCAACTTGGAAAACAATATAAGACATCGTTCAAAATAATTAGCAAGGTAACCACATCAAAAGCTTTACAAAAATTACATATGGATCTATTTGGTCCAATGGATGTGACAAGTCTAGGTGGATCTAGATATGTCTATGTTATTATAGATGATTACACTAGATTCACATGGGTAAGACCTCTTGCACATAAAAATGATGCCTTCAATGAATTTGCTAAACTTTGTAACAAGGTGCAGAATGAGAAAAGCTATTACATAAATTACATTCATAGTGACCAAGGCACCGAATTTATAAATGCATCTTTTATGGATTATTGTGAAAAACATGACATTGAACATAATTTTTCGGCTCCTAGAACTTCTCAACAAAATGGGGTAGTAGAGAGGAAGAATCGAACACTACAAGAAATGGCAAGAACAATGTTGAAAGAAAACAACTTGCCAACATACTTTTGGGGTGAAGCCGTAAATACCGCATGTTATATGCTAAATCGTGTGCTAATTAGACCTTTTCTAAAGAAAACACCCTATGAATTATGAAAATGTAGAGCACCAAATGTATCTCATTTTAAAGTGTTTGGCTGTAAGTGTTTCATCCTTAATACAAAAAAACATCTTGGCAAATTTGATTCGAAATCGGATGAAGGACTTTTTATGGGTTACTCTTCAAGAAGTAAAGCTTATAGAGTCTTTAACAAAAGAAACATGCTTATCGAAGAGTCTATGCATGTGGATTTTGATGAAACTAATCATTTCGCTCCAAGAAAGAATAATGATGATGTAGGTGTTTCCGAAGTTGACACTCAAATCTTACCTACAACTATCGGCAACGAGGGAACCTCAAGAGTTCCAAAGGAGACAAATGTTAAAGAGGGTCAAACCTCAAGAGATCCAAAGAAGACAAATGTTGAAGAGGGTCAAACCTCAAAGGATGGTGAAACTCTAGAAAATCCACAAGGAAATGTACAACTAATGCAAAATGACCAAGAAGTGACAACAAATAATGATCTACCAAAATGCTGGAAGTTTGTAAGAGATTACCCAAATGACCAAATTCTTAGTGATCCTTCAAAGGGAGTAAGAACTCACTCTAATCTAAATGCATATTGTGAATATGTTGCTTTTCTTTCTCAAGTAGAGCCTAAAAATGTTAAAGAAGCTTTAGATCATGAAGATTGGATAGTTATCATACAAAAAGAATTAAATCAATTTGAAAGAAGTAAAGTGTGACATCTAGTTGCAAAACCTAAGGACTATCCTATAATTGGTACAAAATGGGTTTTTAAAAATAAGTTAGATGAATCTGGGGTTATAACTAGAAACAAAGCTAGACTAGTGGCTCAAGGGTATAATCAAGAAGAAGGGATAGATTATGATGAGACTTTTGCTCCAGTGGCTAGACTTGAATCCATTCGTATGCTTCTTGCTTTTGCATGTTTTATGAACTTTAAATTATATCAAATGGATGTAAAAAGTGCCTTTCTAAATGGCTATCTTAAGGAAGAAGTATATGTGAAACAACCACCAGAATTTGAGGACTCTAACTTGCCAAATCATGTATATAAACTGGATAAAGCATTATATGGCCTTAAGGAAGCACCTAGAGTATGGTATGATAGGCTTAGCAACTATTTGCTTGAAAAAGGGTTCACTAGAGTCAAATTAGATCCACTCTCTTTGTCAAAACAAAAGGCAAAGATATATTGCTTGTACAAATTTATGTTGATGATATAATCTTTGATGCTACTAATGAATCTCTTTGTGAGTATTTCTCTAAGTGTATGCACAAGGAATTTGAGATGAGTATGATGGGAGAATTGAATTTCTTTCTCGGACTCCAAATCAAGCAAACGCAAGAGGGTATTTTCATCAATCAAGCCAAGTACACTAGAGAACTTATCAAAAAATCCGGGCTTGAGTCAGCAAAAAATATGAGTACACCAATGTCAACATCAATCAAGCTTGACAAAGATGAAGAAAGTAACAAGGTAGATGAAAAGCAATATCGAGGTATGATCGGAAGCCTTCTTTATTTAATTGCTTCTAGACCCGATATTGTATTTGCTGTGTGCTTATGTACTCATTTTCAATCATGTCCTAAAGAGTCTCACTTAAATGCAGTAAAAAGAATCATTAGATATCTTAAGAGGACTATAGATTTACGATTATGGTATCCAAAAGATATATCATTTGAACTAGTAGGATATTCGGATGCGGATTACGCAGGAGATCGTGTAGACAAAAAAAATAGTAGTGGATGCTATCAATTTTTAGGACATTCATTAATCTCTTGGTCTAGTAAAAAGCAAAATAGTGTAGTTCTCTCTACGGCTGAAGCTGAATATGTATCTGCTGAAAATTGTGTGGCACAGATTCTTTGGATGAAACAAAATTTGCTTGATTATGGTCTTGTGTACGATAGCGTGCCTATTAAATGTGATAATACAAGTGCCATTAATCTCACTAAAAATCCAATTCAACACTCCAGAACAAAACATATTGAAATTATGCATCATTTCATTCGCGATCATGTTCAAAAAGGAGATGTTGTGCTCAACTTTGTTGATTCCGTGAATCAATTAGCTCATATTTTTACCAAACCATTGCATGAGAATCAATTTTGTGTGATAAGAAGAGAGTTGGGTATGCTTAAAATGTGTTGAAAAATATAACTTGAAGTTTTTTTTTGGTGTATCAGAAAGTGCACCACCGGAAGAGGGGTCTTCCACCGGTCGACCGGTGAAGCACACCCTCATCCAGTGAACGTACCTCGGGCGGACAATGGTATGACACTGGACGACCGGCGCGTTCATCCTCGTCCGATCGCGGCACTGACGGGCAAAAGCTTTAAAACCTCAAAATTCATTCAAAACTCAATCTTTTTTTCATCAAAACTCATCTTAATTCTCTCCCACTCAAATTCTATAACTTTTCATTGTCTCTCATCACCTTCACAATTCCGTTCTTGCATTGTAAACGAAAGATACTAGCTTTTAATCTTCACAACTCACTCAATTCTCTTTCAAATCCTTTTCAAAATTCCTCAAAAATTCTGTTGCACACCCAGTGCTCGACAAAATTACCCAACCAAAAAATCTTGTTTTCTCTTGCAAATTATCTCATCTCCTCATGTCATCATCATCTAGACAAGCATCCAAGAGACAAAGGACTGCATTTAGGCCTCATACCATTAATCCATGGGATCCTATGTACGTCATCACACCGGGTAATTTCTCTAAAAAGAAAATAATATGGGGTAAGCTTATTGATCCTTCAGATTTTTTGGATAACACTCGTCCACATAAGTTGCTTAGATATCAAAGGTGGCTTTCTCTTTTTGGACTATAGGACCTAAATTGTGATATGTGGGTTTAGGAATTCTATGCATATTTGGTAGAAGGAGAAGATAGGGGTGTGCGTGAGCTAAAAAGTAGGGTAAATGGGGTTAACATATTTGTGGGAGAACGAGATTTGGTTGATTTGTTTGGGATACCAAATAGTGGTTTAAAACTCTATTATGCCGCTAACTTACCAAGCAGACTACACGACACTACCCCAACGGAGATGTTTACCACTTTGTGGAAAGACTCGGGAAGATTCGAAGAGTTTATGCCAAAGAGATATTAACTCTGTATCGAGAAACGTTTGCTTCTCTACATTCTAAATCACTCCATCATGCCTCGCATTGTAAGAGACGGGACAATTCCATCCTTCACAGGTTATGTGATGCACCTCATGTACACAAAGGTAAAAATCAACCTTCCCTACATCATGCTTAGTCACATGTTGGCTTTTAAAAAGAAATCCTTGCCCTATGGGATGCTCTTGTGTCACTTTTTCCGTCTTAAGGGTATTGATCGTGTTGGTCAACTTGCACCCTTAAATGAGTCCACCTACTTCCTTGACAAATACTGCTTGGATAGACAAACCATAGCTCGTGAAAATAATGACATTGTCTACATTAAGCAACGTCAATTCCGTAAGGTTCAATCTGAGGTAGTTGATGATCTAGAGAACTATGACCTTGGGGAAGAGGGTGATGAAAGTGAAGCTGCGAGTGAGAGTAGTGATGAAGGAAATCATTAAGGCAGAGATGCTAATATTGGTCCTTCACGGGTTGATATTGGTGGTGCTAGTTCGTCCACAAGAAGCAGACTCCGTCCAGTCACTCTTGAAGAAGTCAATACCAAAGTTGATAATCTGACTTCAAAAGTTGATCAGTTATTCTTGACTGTTGGTGAAGTCAAGACCGAGATGAAGGGCATGAACAAGATGTTTGAGAAGCTCTATGAGAAATTTGTTGTAGGTTTTAAATTACTCACAAGTGCATGAACCGTATGAAGGTATAGCTTAGGCAAATACGAGGTCGATCCCTCAGAGACTTGTTCAGTTAAGATCAAATTTTAGACTCAGATTTAGACTTCCTAATCTAGTTGGAAAGATTGATATTCTAGGTTGAGATAAAATAATAAAAGACTAAACAATAAATCTAAATAAGTAAGACAATTAAAAATCCTAAGACAAAAGTAGTTAATAATTTTAAGAACAAAAATAAAGAAAAACTAAAAGAATATATAATGAATCTAGAGACTTAATAAATAAATTCTAAAATAAGAACAACTAATAAATTGAATGAAATAAATTAATAAATTCTAAAACAAAAATAATTAATAACTTGAGTAAAATCAATTAAAATAAACTAAAACAAGGAAATATTAGAAAATAAAATAACTAATTAAATAAAAAACGAAGGTTAAAAAGTGAGACTAAACAAGTAATCGTAAAAGGCTAAGGTTCGGAATCCACCTTGCTAATCCTAACATCAACTATATTTGATCATTAATTTTTCCCAAATTAAACTACATGATAATTTCGCAGTCTAACCTCGCTACCATAGAAAATATCATCTTTTAAGCCCTAAATTAATAAAACCAAAAGTATGTTTATTCTTACTTTGCAAAAGAATCTTCAAATCATTAATTGTATCCCAACTAGAAATCACAATTAATATTCGGCATTAAAAATCAAAACTTTCAATTATTAAGAATTATTCAAAGTATGAGAAAAACATGATTAAACCCATCAAAGAAATTATCTCAACAATTGATGAAAGAATAAACATTAAACATGAATGATCAAGTTATGGGGAAAAATTAATTCACAAATATAGCATCAATTAAAATTATCAAGGTTTCATCGGCACCTCAGCGAATAAATTTAGTCTGACATACTAAAGAAACTAAAATAACAATTCTGAAAAGTAAACATTATTTAAATAAATTAAAGTAAAGGAAAGAAAACGTTACAGAGTTTAAACGTGAAGAAACTCCAAAAGCATCTTAATGTCTCGCAAAAGAAGAAAAACTAATAAACTAAACTAATTTTTTGTTTCAAATTTCCGCCGCTGCTGCTGCTTCTCCCGTTCTGCCTCGTTCATGTACCTTAAATAGGCACAAGTCTCTTCTTTCTTTTTTTTTTCAACCAACCTTGGCCTTGGCCAATGGGCCAAGGCTTAACTTTTTCTTTCTTTTCTTTTTTTCTTTTCACTTTTGTGTCCAAAGTCCAATTTGGACTTGGATGACTGCACAGGAATTTCTTTTGGCCAAGGCATTAATGCCTTGGTCAGCCATTCTTCTTTTTTTTTTCCTTTTGTAATTTTATTCCTTTTCAAAGTCTTTAATAAATCTTCTTCAAAGAGCTTCTGATCATTTTCTTCTTATGCAATTCTTTAAGATTTCGCTCCAAAAAGCTATTTTATCATCACAACTCTTGATCTGCATGTCCCAGTGATCTTCATATTTAATGGTTTCTTCACGTATGAATAACTTTTTAACCCTGAAATATGTGAAAAAAAACCTTAAATAAGTGATAAACAATTAATGCCTTAATATTTATTAATTAAGCTCAAATTGGATGCAACAAACTCTAATTTAAATATAAAAAATATGCAAACTCCGACTTATATCACAACCCCCAATCAGCGTATTGCTAGTCCTTAGCAATTGAAGCGATATAAAAGATTATTGAAATGCAAAAATAATTGATTTTTCTTTTCTTGCCTTAACCCTCACTCAAGTCAATACACCGAGCAAAAAGCTACAATTGTTAGAGATACTTCATAAATCGTCAACTCAGCATGTGTGAATGAGTTAGCAAGCACAATACCAACTCCCCATCTTCAGATATCACGACTCAAGTCCCCTTTCAAAGAATACATGTCAACTTAATCCTCACAGATATGATCACTCAACAAGCAACAACACTCAGAGGATAAGGTGTAATACTCTCAACTAGCATATGTGAGTGGAGGAATATAAACAAATAAGAATCTCACATATAAGCATAAAGGAAGGAACAGTAATAAAGAAGATATAACATTTAGTCTTATGAAAGGAATACAAAAAATACTTCATATCACCCTTTTAGATCCATCACATATAGTCAACATTGCCATGTAACCTCTAAGATCGAGTAAGGACTTTTTTAGGACGCAATGTAGGTAAAAAAGATATATATATAGGGGTTAAGGTTAAGTGGTGAATGTTGAAAGTGTCTCAAGATTACTTGGGAAATACTTTCAGCTTTCTGTTCAATACTCTTTTTTATTTATTTTTACCCTTTTCTCATTCACATATTTCACAACTCCATTAGTCTTTCACTGACTTTTTTTTCAAAATTTTTTTTTTTGTTTTCTTGTACTTTTTGTATATTTTTTTCCTTTTTTTTTTTGAAACTAACACTTCCATCACTGTTTTTTTTCAACCAAGAGAAGACTTCATTAGAGATATGAAGCATCTTACATACGTCATCCTACTCCAAGAAGATAAAATCACTAGTTTCAAGAGTGGCTAATGCAACTAACTAATTTAAGCTCATAATCTCCATCAATGCTGAAAGAATGCTCCCACATCCTACTTGAAACACTTTGGGGAAACGGGTTTACGAAGAAAAGACTAATTTCAAGGCTCAATGGGGCGACTAGTGATTATGTAAAGAAAAAAAAGAATATATTATTATAAGGCTCAAACAAGAAACAAGGTCTAACTGTCATCTCTTAAAGATTTACATGGCTTACTCAAAATTTCATGACTTCACTTCAAGTGTGACATAAAGAATTTTTAGGCAAATAAATGAAAGAATAATTAGACTATTGAACGATATAACATGAGCTTCCACAAAAGAAAATAATTAGATGGCCAAGAAAGTAACTCTCTGCAATAAATGATAGGCTCAAGACTCACAAGGGTTGAGATAGTTTTCACAAATTCTCTTCAGGTTATCTCATCATTCAATCCTTCAACAAAAACTAGTATTGTGTTGCTACATGAATGTGCAAGGAGCTGAGTATAATGACAGTGAATTCCTTTTCACAAAAGCGGCTAATTAACTTGACATACAACTTAAGCTATGGCAAGGGAAAAGGAAGGGAGAAAACAAAAATAATGATGATTGCAAAATGACTCCCCACCCCCAATCAAAATCAAACATTGTCCTCAATGTTGAAAAATAAACTCTTAAATATATGCAACAATGAACAGAGAGTATAAAGAAAACGCATGAGAACAAGTTAGCAAAGAAAATAAAGTTTGTAAGAGAACGTACCTGAAGCACTTGATAAGGAAAAGGAAAATAATGCCTTAAATCTGCAACTATTCAGTGAAACCCAAAAAAACCAAAGAAAGCAAAGCAGCAGGAAACAACAAAAATAAAAATACTTTTTTTTTACTTTTTCTATTTTTTTATATATTTTTTTTGTTGGCCGACCCTATTTAAAAAATCCCCATACAAAGGCTCCGAACTCTGGGAGGCACTCAAGCCGACTCTATGAAACAATAAAAATAATGAACGAACTAAAACAAAAATAGGAAAAAAGATAGAATTTAAATACCTGGATCCATTTAATGTCAGCCAGTAAGACAAATCCTGTGAAACTTCAGAAATAGAGTTAACCAAGTACAATTAGAAAAATGCGGAGGAGAGGCCATTAATTTCAAACCACTAACGTACTTAAACCCCGGTTAGTCCCCCATACTTAGGAGGGAAAGCTAGGCATTACGCTTTCGGCCAATGGTTTTACTTTCATAGTATCCATCCTAGTTAACCCCAAGACTTCCATTACACAAGATAATCCATTTTTGAGAAAATGGTAAAGCCCACTATAACCCAGTAGAGGTCCAACCAAAAGTTGGGAAAAATAAAGATTGCATATAAAGTATTTTAATCCTGATAAACAGGATCATCTACCAGGACCTCTTCGATCTCTGGGTTTTTAAGTTCTAGAAATGGTTTTAATCGTTGACCATTCACTTTAAATATATTACCATTTTGAGGATTTTCAATTTCAATAGCACTATGAGGATAGACAGTACGCACAACATATGGACCAGACTACCTAGATCTCAGTTTTTCTGGAAATAAATGTAAACAGGAATTATAAAGTAAGACTTTTTGACTAGGCTCAAAGGATTTCCTAAAGATGTTAGAATCATGTACTTTCTTCATTCTATCTTTATATGACTTGGCACAATCATAAGCATCATTACGGATTTCCTCCAACTCATTGAGTTGAAGTTTTCTTTGAAGACCTGCCTTATCAAGATCAAAATTTAAAGTTCTAATAGCCCAGTATGCCTTATGCTCTAGCTCAATAGGAAGATGACATGCCTTACCAAACAGTAGACGATATGGCGACATTCCAATGGGAGTCTTATATACTGTCTTATATGCCCCCAATGCATCATCTAATTTCAAAGACCAATCTTTCCGTGTGAGATTTACAGTCTTTTCTAGAATTATTTTTATCTCCCTATTGGATATTTCAACTTGGCCACTAGTCTGTGGGCGATAAGGAGTAACTACCTTATGAGTAATGCCATATTTTTTCATTAACTGCTCAAACACCTTATTGCAAAAATGTCTACCCCCATCACTAATGATTGCCCTTGGAGTACCAAATCGTGCAAAAATGTGTTCTTTCAAAAATTTAACAATTGTTCTACGATCATTACTCCTACATACTTTAGCCTCTATCCATTTTGACACATAATCTACTCCAACTAGAATGTAAAGATTACCAAAAGAATTAGGGAATGGCCCCATAAAATCAATTCCCCAAACATAAAAAATATCAACAATTAAAATTGGGTTCAGAGGCATCATGTTTTTCTTACCAATACTCCCTAATCTCTGGCATCGTTCACAAGCTCTACAATAATCATGCGAATCACGAAATATAGAAGGCCAATAAAATCCACATTGCAAAATTTTAGTAGTTGTTTTCCTAGAGCTAAAGTGACCACCACATGCATGATCATGACAAAAAGAAATAATATTTTGTTGTTCACTTTCAGGAATGCATCTTCTAATAATTTGGTCAGGAAAATATTTAAACAAGTAGGGGTCATCCCAAAAGAAATGTTTTACCTCAGACAAAAGCTTGAACTTATCTTGCTTGCTCCAATGTGTTGGTAGCTGATTTGTAAACAAGTAGTTTACAATATCAGCATACCATGGTGTTTGAGAAATCTATAGCAGCTGCTCATCAGGAAAAGACTCAACAATAGGAGAAACATTATCATCGTGCTCAATCACTATTCTAGATAGATGATCAGCTACTACATCTTCTGACCCCTTTTTATCTCTAATCTCAATGTCAAATTCTTGAAGAAGTAAAATCCATCTAATGAGTCTAGCCTTAGCATCCTTTTTAGAGAACAAATATTTCAAAGCAGCATGATCAGAAAATATGACAACTTTAGACCCTAGAATATAAGATCTGAATTTTTCCAAAGCAAAAACAATAGCCAATAGCTCTTTCTCAGTGGTAGAATAGTTCAATTGCGCATCATTCAATGTTCTGCTAGCATAATAAATCACATGAGGAAGTTTATCAATTTGTTGACCCAAAACAGCACCAATAGCATAATCAGAAGCATCATACATAATTTCAAAAGGCACATTCCAATCAGGTGATCTAATAATAGGTGCAGAAGTCAATTCATTTTTCAGTCTATTGAAAGCTTCAATACATGCATTATCAAAAACAAAAGGTGTATCCTTACCAAGGAGATTACATAAAGGTCTAGCTATCTTATTAAAATCTTTTATGAACCTCCTGTAAAATCCTGCATGGCCAAGAAATGATCTAATTTCTTTTACATTCCTAGGAAAAGGAATATTAGAAATCAAACCAATTTTTGCCTTATCTACTTCAATGTCTTTTTCAGAAATGATATGACCAAGTAGAATACCCTTTTTAACCATGAAGTGACATTTTTCCCAATTAAGCACAAGATTTTTTTCTTTACACCTAGCTAGCACCAAAGATAGATTATGCAAACAAGTATCAAATGAAGTTCCAAAGACAGAAAAATCATCCATAAACACTTCTAAAAATTGCCCAACCATATCAGAAAAAATACTAATCATGCATCTTTGAAAAGTGGCCGGAGCATTGCACAACCCAAAAGGCATGCGACGATATGCAAAAGTGCCAAATGGACATGTAAATGTGGTCTTTTCTTGATCCTTAGGTGCAATTGCAATTTGATTATAACCAGAATATCCATCAAGAAAACAATAATATGTATGACCAGCTAATTTTTCCAACATCTGATCTATGAAAGGGAGAGGGAAGTGATCTTTCCTAGTCATAGAATTCAACTTACGATAATCAATACACACTCTCCACCCAGTTTTCACTCTTGTTGGAACTAGCTCATCATCTTCATTTTTAACAATAGTTACACTAGACTTCTTAGGTACTACCTGCACAGGACTCACCCAATTACTGTCAAAAATAGGATAGATAACACCCACATCTAAAAGTTTCAGAATTTCGGCCTTTACCACATCTTGCATGATAGGATTTAGACGCCTTTGTGATTCACGTGTAGGCTTAGCATCTTCATCCAAATGGATTCTATGCATAACAACTGATGGACTAATACCTTTAATGTCTGCTATTGTCCAACCTGTGGCCTCTTTATGCTCTTGTAAAACACTCACTAACTAACGTTCTTGAGACTCATCTAAATCACAAGCTACAATGGCGGGCAGTGTATCATTAGCTCCTAAAAAGACATATTTAAGGGTATCTGGCAAAGGCTTTAACTCTAACTTAGGTGGCTTTACTACAGATGGTAATGGTGGTGATGATGAAAGGGTAAGCGGTAATGGTTTAGGCTGCCACTTATCAACATTCATGAGAGGCACATAATCTAGCAAAGCATTAACCTCAGCAACAACATTATCAATATCCAAATCAAAACCAAAATGAGCTAAGCATGCTTCTAATGGGTTAACACAACTTGACTGCACAAATGCATCATGAACTAAATCTTCAATCATATTAATTTCACAGACATCATCATTATCATCAGGCATTTGTTTACTTATATGGAAAATATTAAGTTCAACAGTCATGTTACCAAAAGAAATTTTCATCACACCATTCCTACAATTAATCAATGCATTTGATGTGGCTAAAAATGGACGACCCAAAATAACATGATTTTGCACAGCAAGGTTATCAAGACGATCAGTATCCAAAACAACAAAATCCACCGGAAAGTAAAAAGTATCTACCTTAATCAAAACATCCTCAATTATACCTCTTGGAATTTTTACTGATCTATCAGCTAACTGCAGTGTCATCTTAGTAGGCTTTAGCCTACCTAGACCTAATTGCAAATAAACAAAGTAAGGTAGTAAATTCACACTTGTACCTAAATCTAGCAAAGCTCTCTCAATCTGATGTTCTCCAATTTTGCAAGAAATAGTAGGAGATCCAGGATCTTTATACTTAACAGGATATTTATTTTGAATCATTGAGCTCACCTGTTCTGTTAAAAATGATTTCTTAGGAACATTTGTCTTTCTTTTTGCTGTAACAAGATCTTTCAAAAATTTAGCATATGCAGGCACTTGTTTAATGGCATCCAGAAAATGTATATTTATTTGTACCTGCTTGAAGACCTCTAAAATGTCACCAACCTGTGCATTGTCCTTCTTACTAAGAAGCCTATGGGGAAATAGAGCTTTAGGCATGAACTCTTTAATTTCAGGCTCTATGACTCTAGGATGTAACTCTTTCGGCTCTATAGGTGTATCATGTGATGAATGCACTCTACTTTCATTATGATCATCCTCAGAGTTTTTAGCTTTCTCTACTTTTCTATTGCTACGCTCAGGAACAGTCACATGGTTATCAATTTGCTTACCAGACCTAAGTGTAGTGATAGATTGCACATGCTCCTGCCCTGAATTAGAACTAGATGCCCCATTAATAGCATATTGCCCCTTTGGATTGGGTATGGGCTGACTTGAAAATTTTCCTTTCTCTCTTTCTCCTACCTGTGTGGCCAATTGACCCATCCGAGTCTCTAACTTAGCTATAGCATTAGTGTTCAATTGAGTTGAATTTTTTATTTCCTAAATTGCCTGGGTCGTGGTCTGCATGAATGCTTTAAGAGACTCCTCTAGTGATGATTGTTGCCTAGACTGACCTGCAAACTGAGGTGAAACCTGAGCATGAGAGTAGTTCTGATTAGGTGGCCTAAATTGATTCTGATATTGCACTGGTGGGACAACTGGGTTACTAGAAGGTTGATTTAATTTCCATGAAAGATTTGGATGGTTCCGCAAATTAGGATTATATGTCTCCACATATGGATTAACAAATGGCCTTCCTAAATTATTAAGTGAATTCACTTGTTCAGCATGACACTCATTATATGCAGGCATAGAAGGACACATTGCAGTTACATGCATAGGACTCGCATAAATAGAACATATTTCATTATGAACATTGTTAACAGAACCTTCTCCATTATTCACAACTAAGGCATCTACTTTTCTTGTAAGAGCATCTAATCTAGCCTTTATATTTACCTCCTCACTAATCTCATACAAACCCCCTTTCTTTGATGTCAGAAGTGGTTTCTCTTTACGGTTAGAGAAATCCCATTGCTGGGAGCTCTCTGACAAACCTTCAAGAAAATTATATGCATCATCCTCCGTTAGACTCAAGAAACCCCCACCATTCATTGACTCTACCATATTCCTACTTGACTGTGTCAACCCATTATAAAAGTATTGCACTAATCTCCAAGTTTCAAAACCATGATGAGGACATTTAGTTTGCAAATCCTTAAATCTCTCCCAACTTTCATAAAATTTTTCATGCTCATCCTGACAAAAATCAGTAATTTCTCTTCTTAAAGCATTAATTTTATTCATGGGAAAGAATTTTGACAAAAACTTTTTTACCATTGCTGCCCAAGATGTAATAGATCCAGAAGGAAGAAAATTAAGCCATGCTTTGGCCTTATCCTTTAGTGAGAAAGGAAATAGGCGCAAGCGAACAGATTCTTTAGAAAAATTTTGAAATTTAAATGTAGTACATATTTTCAAAAATTCTTTAACATGCAAATAAGGATCCTCTCTATCTAGACCATGAAAAGTGGGAAGAAGATTTATTACCTGTGGTTTTAGCTCAAAATGTGCGGCTGTAGTGGCTGGCCAAACTATGCATAAAGGAGGATTGGTAAAGATGGGGTGGAACAACTCCCTAAGAGGCTTAATCTCCTCTCCCTATTGACTCATTTTAGATTCTTGTTCTAACTCAATGCTAACTAGCCTGTTTGTATGATCACGTGCCCAAACTTTCATGCAACACAAATATCACACAAAAAGAAACAAAGAAAGAAAAAAAAAATAAAAAAAAAAATAAAAATGCACTTATTTTTTTTTTAATTTTATTTTCATTTTTATTATTATTATTATTTTTTAATTAATTTTTTTTTATTTTTTATTTTTTCAAAAAGAAATAAAACAACTAGTAGAAGAAAAACCTAATCAAAAGTCTACAAACTTATCTTATTCAAGTCCCCGGCAACGGCGCAAAAAACTTGTTGTACGTTTTAAATTACTCGCAAGTGCACGAACCGTATGAAGGTATAGCTTAGGCAAATACGAGGTCGATCCCTCAGAGACTTGTTCAGTTAAGATCAAATTTTAGACTCAGATTTAGACTTCCTAATCTAGTTGGAAAGATTGATATTCTAGGTTGGGATAAAATAATAAAAGACTAAACAATAAATCTAAATAAGTAAGACAATTAAAAATCCTAAGACAAAAGTAGTTAATAATTTTAAGAACAAAAATAAAGTAAAACTAAAAGAATATATAATGAATCTAGAGACTTAATAAATAAATTCTAAAATAAGAACAACTAATAAATTGAATGAAATAAATTAATAAATTCTAAAACGAAAACAATTAATAACTTGAGTAAAATCAATTAAAATAAACTAAAACAAGGAAATATTAGAAAAGAAAATAACTAATTAAATAAAAAACGAAGGTTAAAAAGTGAGACTAAACAAGTAATTGTAAAAGGCTAAGGCTCGGAATCCACCTTGCTAATCCTAACGTCAACTATATTTGATCATTAATTTTCTCCAAATTAAACTACATGATAATCTCGCAGTCTAGCCTCACTACCATGGAAAATATCATCTTTTAAGCCCTAAGTTAATGAAACCAAAAGTATGTTTATTCTTACTTTGCAAAAGAATTTTCAAATCATTAATTGTATTCCAACTAGAAATCACAATTAATATTTGGCATTAAAAATCAAAACTTTCAATTATTAAGAATTATTCAAAGCATGAGAAAAACATGATTAAACCCATCAAAGAAATTATCTCAACAATTGATGAAAGAATAAACATTAAACATGAATGATCAAGTTATGGGAAAAAATTAATTCACAAACATAGCATCAATTAAAATTAACAAGGTTTCATAGGCACCTCAGCGAATAAATTTAGCATGACATACTAAAGAAACTAAAATAACAATTCTGAAAAGTAAACATTATTTAAATAAATTAAAGTAAAGGAAAGAAAACGTTACAGAGTTTAAACGTGAAGAAACTCCAAAAGCATCTTAATGTCTCGCAAAAGAAGAAAAACTAATAAACTAAACTAATTTTTTGTTTTGAATTTCCGCCGCTGCTGCTGCTTCTCCCGTTCTCCCTTGTTCATGTGCCTTAAATAGGCACAAGTCTCTTCTTTCTTTCTTTTTTCAACCGACCTTGGCCTTGGCCAATGGGCCAAGGCTTAGCTTTTTCTTTCTTTTCTTTTTTTCTTTTCACTTTTGTGTCCAAAGTCCAATTTGGACTTGGATGACTGCACAGGAATTTCTTTTGGCCAAGGCATTAATGCCTTGGTCAACCCTTGTTCTTTTTTTTTTCCTTTTGTAATTTTATTCCTTTTCAAAGTCTTTAATAAATCTTCTTCAAAGAGCTTTTGATCATTTTCTTTTTATGCAATTCTTTAAGATTTCGCTCCAAAAGCTATTTTATCATCACAACCCTTGATCTGCATGTCCCAGTGATCTTCATATTTAATGGTTTCTTCACGTATGAATAACTTTTTAACCCTGAAATATGTGAAAAAAACCTTAAATAAGTGATAAACAATTAATGCCTTAATATTTATTAATTAAGCTCAAATTGGATGCAACAAACTCTAATTTAAATATAAAAAATATGCAAACCCCGACTTATATCAAAATTCATGAAGGATTAAGCCCGTTGCCCTGCGATGCTTAGGATGCTCCCATTTCCCCTTTCTCATTAAACTTTGCAACTTTCTTTTTCCAGCAATCATGTTTTACTTCATACATTCTTTTGATACTTTGTTTTTTATATTTCGACTCCATTGCTTTTGTAGTTTTCCTTTCTATGACTTGCTTTACTTTGTGACTTTGTGTCAAGTGTTTGGTGTTCAAATCTAGACATGTTTTTCTTTGCTTACTAATGTCATCTAGGAAGCTAATATTGTTGTGTGTATGATCTTCATGTTTTGTTAATGACAAAAAGGGGGAAAAATTGTATAAATAATAGAAGCATATCTAAAAAGAACTCATACATTAAGGGGGAGTTGTTATGTATGCACCTGTTAAGGGGGAGTTTTTGAACAAACTTATATCTTAGATTCAAACAAACTCAAATTGCACAAAATTCTAAATACTCTCTCAAACTCATTATGCTTACATTGTTATTATTTGAGATAAGTTTTGTCATCATCAAAAAGGGGGAGATTGTTAGCCTAAAAGGCTTCTAAATCTTGGTTTTGATGATTACACACCATAAATATGTTTAATGAGTTTGTTAAGTGTGCATAAGTAAAGATGAATCAAGATTGACTCTGATTCCAAGATCATCAAGCTAAAGAATGAAGAAGAACATCCATCAATTCAAGAAAGAAGATTCAAAGAATGAAGATGGAGGTATAAGGATGGAGATGGAATTCATAAGGGGTACCGATTGGGACTTGACTGGGATTTTGGGGCTTGCAAATAGTATATGCTCAATAGTGATTCTTAAACAACGTTTTTTTTGAAATGTGTATTTTATATCTTACAAAACTTGTTTAAAAGAATCATTTTAAAAAATCCAACCCTGACAGTCTTGGTTCCACCGGACGACCGGTGGCCAAAAGGTCGTCCGCCCGAGACCTGTCTACCGGACGAGGGTCTCTCGACCGGTTGATCGGCGAACAGGGGTCGACCGGTCGGGCTAAAAATGCTGATTCAAAATATAGCCGTTTGTGAACATTGGGAGCATTAATTACACCATTTTTTCAGCTATATTAAGTGCTCTCAACTGCAAAATTTAAAGGCATTGATTCAAAGCAATTACACTTGAGTTCTTTCATTATCTTTATCTTTGAATCATCATTGAGCTATACTTGAGCAATAAATAGTGAGCATTATTGTGAGAGAGGCATTCATTGTATTTATCAACCCTAAAAGAGGGCTTTTATGGTGAATTTTAAACACTTATCAAAAGAGGGAGTTAAACACTTTGAAAGGAGGAATTTCTTTGTCAAAGGTATTAGAGTTAAAGCTTTGTTTTGAGAAGAGATCCTTTCTATTGTAAAAGCTTAAACTACTATTGTAGTTGGTTTGTGGACTCACCAACATTTGAAAAGCCACTATAGTGAAGATTATTGAAATCCTAAGCGGAGAGCTTAGGTCGTGGACTTAGGCGGGGGCCGAACCACGCTAAAATCGCAATTTGCAATCTCTTTCTCTCAACTCTTTCTTTGTATTATTTTCTGCACACTAAGTGTTTGATAAATTACCTCACTCACTCTTTATATTGCTAAAGTATACATTTGCTTAAATTTGTTTTTGATTAAGTATTACTAGTATATTACCTAATCGAAAAAGTTGTATTATTGCCTAAATAACCTAATTCATCCCCCCCTCCCCCTTCCCCTCTTAGGTTTAATTAAGGGACAACACCTGTCAATCACAATTCTCCAAACATATATGCATATACCAAAATTAAATTCTAATTGAATTCAGTCAAAGCATAATGTTGGCAAAACACAAGCCAATTAATTGCACAGCACTTGCTGCAGCAAAGGGTGCAGCAAGGGGCGTAACAAGCAAAAATCTGATAATCGGGCTATAACCAAGATATTTATTTTACTTCCCTTAGAGGCTATTTTTCTTCCTTCAAATTTATATTTTTATCTTAGTTAAATTCATATAGGAAAGAGTAGTTGAATAAGTCAAGACAAGAAAGAAAAACAAGTCCCACTTGACTTTCTCCCACACCAAGGTTGTCTCCAATTCGTTTCCCACTCCAAGTCATTTCAGATTCATCTCTCTTTTGATATCGTCTCCCGTGCCACGTCGTCTCTGGTACGTCTCCCTTTCCATGTCGTCTTAGATGTGTCTCCCTCACCAAGTCGTCTTTGTTTCTTCGCATTTTGTTTTGTAATTTTTTTATTTAAAAAAAATCAAAAATAAAACTGTGATAAATTCTCAATTATTTCAAAATTGATATACTAATTAAAAAAAATTAAATTAATGAAAATTATATTAATTGTCAACACTATCTCCATTTCGTTGCCAAGTGGTCATTATTTTTCAACCTAGATATTTCGTCGCAAATTTGTCACTCTAACGGTGACGAAAAGGCGACGACTAGTTATTTTCATCATTAAATACAGTTTTTCTTGTAGTGAATGGAAATGAACTTGTTGCTACAACTTGAATTGGTAGCTTTTATTTATTTATTATATATGCTAGCTCTTGATGATTCATTTAGCAGTGATAGTAGCAGATGTAAGAATATTTCCAGTTGTATTCCTATCACGCCCCAAGCCCAAAATCCCGGACCCACAGGCACAATGCAAGAATATTTCCAGTTGTATTCCTATCAACCCCCAAACCTAAAACCCCGGACCTGCAGGGGCGACTAGTGTTGTAGCTTAAAAAAATAACTACTTGAGTCTCTATTTTACTGGCCCAAAATAGTTAAACTAAGTTATTCCTTATACCCACAATACTCACTTACAAACCTAAAATGGCTAACCCAAGTTTTTTGTTTTCTTGTGTGATGCGGATTTTGTAATTATTACAGTTGTACAGTTTTTTTAGAATGAATAGAATACTTGCTTGGATATCAAAAAAATTAGGGTGAAGTGCACAGAACCCCCATGTGCTTTGTAAAATTACACAATACCCCCTCTCCCTGTGGTTTTAAAAGTGCACGGTCCCCTCTTATGATTTCGGAAACTAACCACAACAGCCTCCCTCTGTAAAAAAATTGTTTTTTTTTTTTTGGGTGAAGTGCATAGGACTCTCCTATGGTTTTGTAAAGTTGCACAATACATCCATATAGTTTTAAAAGTACACGGTATCCTCTCTGTGATTTCTGAAATTAAGCACAACAGTCCCCTCCGTCAAAAAATCCATCTATTTTAACATAAAGTATTATGCACGCGCGTCAAATGCATTTTTTTGCTTAAATTATTAATTATTTAAACAAAAATAACCTTATATGACAAATATTTTTTTCTTTAGGGTTGGGAAAAATAGGTATTTTTGTCCAAACAATTAATAATGTAAGCAAAAAAAATGTATTTGACGCCAGTGTATCATACTTTCTATTAAAATAGACGGATTTTTTGACGGAGGGAGCTGTTGTGCTTAGTTTCAGAAACCACATGGAGGATATTGTGCACTTTTAAAACTATATGAAGGTATTGTGCAACTTTACAAAAACACAGGGGAGTCCTATGCACTTCACCCAAAAAAAAAAATATATGAAAAACATGCACAATCTCATTCTCATGAACATGCTAATGAGGGCGAACTCACTAAAAAACTTAACATTTTATGTTAACTCAATGGAAATGTAGATATTATGCAACATCTTACAAAAGTCCAAAGGTGAGGATGTATCAATTAACTGCATACGGATAAGGAATGTTTCTCAAAAAGGAATAAGAAATTATATGATGACTGATATCAAGGAAAATCCCACAAATGTTGAGATGCATACCCAAGAATCATGAGCAAACGTAGCAAAGATCTGTTAGCATAAATTGTTGTCATTGACATACCATTACCGTTGTCGATCCACAATCACAGGACCTAAATATGTGCTCATGTATTAATTTGTCTTTCAATACTCGGGATACAGAACATCCCGTTCTCTTGTATATATACATGTATCAAACAATAAGGCTATAGTAATGACAATAGCTTCCAGACTTGTATAAGTTTTCATGGTATCCAGAGCCATTAAACTCGCAAGCCTCATATAGTAATTTTTTCAGAAACATAAGCCTTTCCAACACCAGCTCTGATAAATCCGTATTTTTAGTAACTTTAACCCATTAAATCATGTATATTGCATTATTATTTCAAGCTAAATTGTATATTTTACACAAATTTAGTGCAATATAGGTTTTAAAGAAGAAAGAGCAAAAACAACCATAAAAACCAATTATTGAAGCGAATATTCGGCGCAACACTAAAGGAAAATGGTAGAAAAACTTCAAAATGTGCAATTCGAGATTGAATTTGGTCAAACCGAGTGCGGAAACGGATTCAGGACGCTGAAAAGCCTTAGAATAGACCCGGTCAACTTTTTGGTCAACTGTCAAAGTCAACGGTCAATGGTCAAAGTCAACCGAGCTGCTCAAAGTCAAAGTCCACCTACCACAGCCAGAAGGGAGCTCGAGCACCCTTTTTCCGCGCTCGAGCGCCACTTTTTGAAAAAGGCCGACAATTAAGCGGTAAAGTGCAGACCGAAAATGACAAAAAAAATAAAAAATTCAAAAGTGCAGAAGGGCGCTTGAGCGCCCCCTTCAGGCGCTCGATCATCCCCCTGCATTTTTGCCTATAAAAGTTGCCATTTTGCAGCAACGAAGCATACCAATTTTTCTCATCTTTGCCAAGTTTCTGCCTCTCTTATGGGCAGAAGCGATTTTTCATCTTTTTCTTTGTATATAATCAGTTTTCTTCATATTTTAGCTTAGGAGTAGGTTAGCTTAGTTTAGTTAGGGTCCCCAAATAAGGGTCGGGCTTATGGACTAAAGCCGTAGCTTCAGAGAAATCGAGCCGACTAAATCAAGACGAGTTTAAATTCGGTAACTTTTATTCTTGATTTCGATTTCTGTTTTGTAAATCTAATTATGGCACTTTAGACCCTTATTTTTGGAATGATAAATAAGTGAGGATATTTTTGTAAATATTTAGATTTAGATTAATTAAAGTCTCGTATTCTTTAATTGCTTAGTATTATCAATTAATTATGCATATTCTTGTAGTTATGTTATAGTTAATTGAAAATACATATACGCCCAAGTTTTGTAAACTAGTGGCAATATGAGACTACCTTAGACGGAATTAGCGAGGTTGTACCAGCACCTTCGGGGTACGTAAGTAAGAAGATTAATTGAGAGGTTGGATTTTGTTAGGTTGTACCAACATATTCAGTCTTGTTAATTAATTAGTCATATTACTTGCGTATCTAAGGCTAATTTCAGAAGTGGGAGCTTGTAGCCCTATTTTTTGAATGATTTATTCTTATAATTTAAATATATAATATTACATTTAAATACTCCGATCGAATTTATTATTCCAAATCATGGACCTGCTAAATCGAACTAACCACTCCTGGACTAAATTATTTTATCTTGTTATTACCGTATCTTTGGACATTTTGTGAACATTTCTTGGACTTAATTTTCGTACTTCCGTACTTTTGGACTTTTGGACTTTTAGACTTAATCAAACTTATTAGTGACGGGAGATAGTCAAACAATTCTAAATTAAGGACTTAACATAATTTGATAACCCAATCTTTTTGGATCGACCCTCTACTCGCCACAGCTAGAGGTAATTCAAGGTAAACAATATTTTTAATCATTTAACCTTACTATTTTTTAGCGCAAAACGACGCGATCAAAATTTGGCGTTGTTGCCGGGGATCGGTGTTCATGAAATAAGATAAATCTTTGATTTATGTATATTATTGTTAATTTATATATATATTTTAGTTTTTAGTTTTTAGTTTTCATTTTTATTTTAGTCAATTTTGTTATTTTATAGACTTTATCTGGTTGAAGACGTTAAACTTAGTGCTCTTAGGAGGCAATCTAGGGATTCTTGTGGTGTTAAGGTTCAATTTTTATTTTATGTCCTTTATCTTTCGTATCAAATGAGTCTTTCTCTAGCTTAAATTTTTTAAAAAAAAACTTTGAAAAAAATAGAAAAAAAATAGAAAAAAAGGAAAAAAAAATTGGATTTAGTTCTTCTGAATATTAGATCTAGGGGTTGATTGTTAATATGTCTCGAGAATGTCTTTAGTTAATCTTGCCACTTAAGTTTTCTAACGACTTTGGTAATCTGGTGTGATTTCAACCCTCTCTACATAATTTTCAGCAACTGTTATAGCTATACAGTCATTTGTGTATATATTCTGAGTCTCCTCCAATGCATTTGTTAGCAAACCATTAAAGGAGATTTTTTGTGTATATTTTGATTTAGTTTAGTAAATTTCTCTCCTTTAAAAAAAATTTGAAAAAAAAAATGTGTTTGTTCTATTTTGTGTGATTTAGATTTTATTTAAAAAAATAGATAAAAAAAAAGTTTTAAAAAAAAAAAAAAAAAAAATAGTCCTTGCGAAACAAAATTGTATATATCATTGAGTTTTAAATTTCGTTTTGTATCACTTTTATTTTTATCATCATAACTAACATCGGTGTTTGAAACTTTTAATGACAAATCTTCTTTCAGAACCATTTGAGGAACAATGCTTGGAATTTTTAATCAGGTTGTATCTATTTTTTTAATATGCAATGCATTGCATCACTTTCTTACATTGAAGGCACTGTAAGGTTCGGGTTTGAGGAGGTAGGAGAAAATAGTCGATACTACCTATTAAAAAAATTTCCTAACTTTTTAATAATTTTTGCTTCATTTATTCATAATAATTAAATTTGAGTGGTTAATTGTTGCAATATGGTTAGATTGTGATAAAATATTTGAGTTAACTTTGAATTTGGAATGGAAAAATGATTA
This sequence comes from Ehretia macrophylla, assembly GCA_037974665.1. Lineage (NCBI taxonomy): Eukaryota > Viridiplantae > Streptophyta > Magnoliopsida > Boraginales > Ehretiaceae > Ehretia > Ehretia macrophylla. The sequence goes on along the minus strand of CM075777.1, from coordinate 47,066,936 downwards.
GCCTCTAAGAGTTGAGTTTGTATCTAGATTTTTTTTTGAAACCTTGTTAACTATTATTACATCTCAATAGCGTCACATGATTCAATTAGAAGTTTTTGATTAATTATCAAAAAAAAGAGTAGATTGAAATGTTTTCAATGTGAGATGTTGTGTTTTATTAAAATTTGACTTATTTTTCTAGATCGGTATACTCTTTTAAAAAAAAATATTTAGATGACTCACTCAATATCATTTAAATATCAAAAGTGTTGATTCAACAAAAAGAGGCAGAAAAGAAATCCATAACAAATGCTTTCTTCTAACCATTTTTGAGCATTTTTGTTATGAAGAATCTATCAATACAAATCTTTTGCCAGACAAGCCTTCTTTCACTAAACACAATTCAACCAAAGAAATGCAATACTTTAAGAAAGTCTTTGAATCAACCAACATCTACCATTCGAGTCATCTATTCATTAAAAAAAATATAAAAATATAAAAAATCTAAGGGAGTATTACATGATTTGGAAGGTAGTTGAGTTTTAACATTTCATGACTATCCATAGAAAATATTTTCGATTTTACAAATTTTGCGTGATTAATTTTCTTACCTCTTAATTGAGTTACAAGTGCTTAAAAAGGCTCAAATGATTTTTTGTAATTAAGTTGGTTTCATTTCTTCTAAATACAAAACGATTTCTTGGGGTGAAATTGTTTGGAAGGCAAACTCACTGTTAATCCTGTATTTTATAAAATATAACTGTATGAATACATTGGCTGCTTAAATTTAATATTTTTGAATATATGAAGTAATTGATGCCTTTACTTGAGAACAAGCAAAGAATGGGTTTGAGGAGGTCGATAAATCCGTATTTTTAGTAACTTTAACCCATTAAATCATGTATATTGTATTATTATTTCAAGCTGAATTGTATATTTTACACAAATTTAGTGCAATATAGGTTTTAAAGAAGAAAGAGCAAAAACATCCATAAAAATCAATTATTGAAGCGAATATTCGGCGCAACACTGAAGGAAAATGGTAGAACAACTTCAAAATGAGCAATTCGAGATTGAATTTGGTCAAACCGAGTGTGGAAACGGATTCAGGATGCTGAAAAACCTTGGAATAGACCCGGTCAACTTTTTGGTCAACGGTCAAAGTCAACGGTCAATGGTCAAAGTCAAAGTTCGGAGTCAAAGTTCACATACCACAGCCAGAAGGGAGCTCGAGCACCCATTTTCCGCACTTGAGCGCCACTTTTTGAAAAAGGCCGACAATTGAGCGGCAGAGTGCAGACCGAAAACGACAGAAAAAATAAAAAATTCAAAAGTGCAGAAGGGCGCTCAAGCGCCCCCCTGCATTTTTGCCTATAAAAGTCGCAATTTTGCAGCAACGAAGCACACCAATTTTTCTCATCTTAGTCAAGTTTCTGCCTCTCTTGTGGGCAGAAGCTATTTTTCATCTTTTTCTTTGTATATAATCAGTTTTCTTCATATTTGAGCTTAGGAGTAGGTTAGTTTAGTTTAGTTAGGGTCCTAGAATAAAGGTCGGGCTTATGGACTAAAGCCATAGCTTCAGAGAAATCGAGCCGGCTAAATCAAGACGAGTTTAAATTTGGTAACTTTTATTCTTGATTTCGATTTCTGTTTTGTAAATCTAATTATAGTACTTTAGACCCTTATTTTTGGAATAATATTAAGTGATGATATTTTTGTAAATATTTAGATTTAGATTAATTAAACTCTCGTATTCTTTAATTGCTTAGTATTATCAATTAATTATGCATATTCTTGTAGTTATGTTATAGTTAATTGAAAGTACATATACGCCCAAGTTTTGTAAACTAATGGCAATACGAGACTACCTCGGACGGAATTAGCTAGATTGTACCAGTACCTCTGGAGTACGTAAGTAAGAAGATTAATTGAGAGGTTGGATTTTGTTAGGTTGTACCAACATATTCAATCTTGTTAATTAATTAGTCCTATTACTTACGTATCTAAGGCTAACTTCAGAAGTGGGAGCTTGTAGTCCTATTTTTTGAATGATTTATTCTTATAATTTAAATCTATAATATTACACTTAAATACTCCGATCGAATTTATCATTCCAAATCATGGACCCGCTAAATTGAACTAACCACTCCTGGACTAAATTATTTTATCTTGTTACTACCGTATCTTTGGACATTTTGTGGACATTTCTTGGACTTAATTTTTTGTACTTCCGTACTTTTGGACTTTTGGACTTTGGGACTTAATCAAACTTATCCGTGACGGGAGATAGTCAAACAATTCTAAATTAAGGACTAAAACATAATTTGATAACCCAATCTCCGTAGATCGACCCTCTACTCGCCACAGCTAGAGATAATTCAAGGTAAGCAATATTTCCAATCATTTAACCTTACTATTTTTTAGTACAAAACGACACGATCAAGCTCTTCCCTTGTTTTTTTTTTCTCTCATCTCACTAAGCCAAAAAAAAAAAATGGAAGAGCCCAAACTTACAATCTAGTTATTCCACCAATGTGCTAATTTGGTGTCAATCAAACTCAGCTCCAATAATTACCTCATGTAGCATTCACAAATTCTTCATCTTGCCCGTAGTCTTGGAGTTCTCCATCACCTCGAAAAAGACTGTGGAAAACCAAAAGAGCTTTTGGAAGATAAGAGTACAAATCCTGCTTATACCTTATGGGTAACCAATGATGGATTACTCATCTCATGGCTTCTTGGTACAATCAAAGAAGAAGCTCAACCATCTATTGATGAGGATGCAACAACCTATCTTTTCTGGAGTTCGTTGGAAGAACAATTGCTTCCAACAACTATTGAGAAAGAGGGGCTTCTTAAAAACATGCTAATGACCATCAAGAAAGGATCACATCCCTTAGAAGAATATGTAAGGGAGTTCGAGTCTATTTGTGATAATCTTGCTACAATAAAAAAGCCAGTCTCTGACCTCGACAAGGTGTTCTAGTTTGCTTGTGGCTTAGGACCGAAATATGAGAATTTCCGACTAGCTATGGTAACAAAACCCCCATATCCTACATTTAATCAGTTTGTTCTTGCTTTTCAAGGGCATGAACAAACTCTTGTTGTTCAGAAGAAGGAAGAACAAATCTATATAGAACATGCTCAGGCCTACTTTAGCCAACAAGGCCGTGGACGTGGTGGTAGAGGAGGCCGTGGCAATTTCAATTCCAAAGGAAGAAGCTTCACTCCAGCAAGTCACTATAACACTCGAAATAACACCAACAACTTAAGATCTACCTCAAGCATTCCTACAAAGGAAGGGAATGAAACTACAAAGAATCCAGAGTTCAAAAAAGGTGATAAGGTAGCCTGTCAAATTTGTGGTAAGATGAATCATATAACTCTTGACTATTGGTATAGATTCGATTACTCACATCAATCAGAAGACTTTCCATAAGCTTTAACAACCTTGACTTTGAACAAAGAAGATCCTGGCTTTTATGTGGATTCAGGTGCAACTGCGCATATGACTAATAACCCAAGTATATTATCTCATCTAAAACCTTATAGGGGAGATGATGTTATTTATGTTGGAAATGGAAACAAAATGCCTATTACACATATCGGAGATACTCAAGTTGGAAAGTTGGACTTAAAGGATGTTCTTGTAGTTCCTCAATTGAAAAAGAACTTAGCGTCAGTTAGCAAGCTTACTTCAGATAATGGTTGTACTATTGAATTCACATATTCTGATTTTGTTGTTAAGGACCAACAGCAGAAAGTAGTGGTGAGGGGGCATAAACAAAGACAACTCTATGCACTAGATTCGGGTTTCCAAGAGGCGTTAACAACAATAAAGAGTGGCGGCTCATCCTCTTTGTGGCATCAACGACTTGGACATCCAAGTTCAAGGATTTTATCTTTGTTAAAAGGAAGAAAAGTTATTGATGTCACTAATTGGAAAACTACACCATCCATATGTGTTAGTTGTCAATCGGGGAAAAGTTGTAAGCTACTGTTTCATTCCAATAATAAAATTTCAGATTTGCCTCTTGAAAAAGTGCATTGTGACCTTTGGGGACCTTCCCCAGTTGCTTCAAATCAAGCCTTTAGATTTTATGTTATATTTGTAGATGACTTTTCGCGATTCACTTGGTTTTATCCTTTACGAAGAAAGTCAGACTTTTATTCTTGTTTTCTCAAGTTCCAAAGGCTTGTAGAAAATCAGTTTGATAAGAAAATCAAAATTTTCCAATGTGACTGAGGTGGAGAATTCAACTCTTATGACTTTATTAATCATGTTGAACAATGTGGGATTCAATTACAGATTTCTTGTCCCGGTACGCCAAAACAAAATGGAGTTGCCGAGCGAAAATATCGTCATATAGTGGAAACGGGTCTCACCATGATATTTCATGCAAATATGCCTTTATCTTTGTGGACTGAATTAATTCTTGCAGCTACTTATTTAATCAACAGGATGCCCTCTTCGGTCTTGCACAATGACACTCTGTATTTGAGATTATATCAAAAAGAACCAGACTATAATGGCTTGCGGGTGTTCGGATGTTTGTGTTTTCCTTCTCTTCGACACCAAGGAAGAAACAAGTTTGTCAAGAAAACTTACCCATGTGTCTTTGTTAGATATAGCCCAATCCATAAGGGCTATCAGTGCTTAGATCCTCACACAAAACGGGTATATATATCAAGACACGACGTCTTTGATGAGGGAAAGTTTCCTTTTAAGCCAAACCCACTAGAGCCGCCTCAAATTGTCCCGGAGCTTACAAAATTTCCTTCACTAGATGAGTAGTTTGGGATGTCAAAAAAGGCTACTTCCTTAACAAAAAACTCAGATGCTCAAAATGTTTCAGAACAATTTATTTCACATACTAATTCTTGTTGTGATGCAGATATAGGTGCATTTTATGAGCCTCAAAATGACCATGTCCAACCACCAAGTGATCATGTTGAGATATCAAACAATGATGTTCCAATTGTTGCTCATGATGAAAATGACATTCCACACCAAATGATATAGTTATTATATCTCACCATGTTGAGAACCTAACTGCTCCGTCAAATTGCAGCTCGTCGAGTGTATTTTTTCCCTTAAATGACATATTGGCAACTACCAATGACAATGAAGTCGCAGTTGTCAACAGTGACAATATCACCTCATCACATCTTCAGCAAGATAGACGACCCCCTGCTTACTTGAATGATTATGTTTGCAATCTTGCTCAACGTGACCTTCCTATAGAGCCTCGGACCCTCCGTTCCGCCCTTAAAGATACTTGTTGGGTAGATGCCATGAACGAGGAACTGCAAGCTCTTCAAGCAAATAACACATGGTCTTTGGTGCCTCATCCATCTAATATTAACGTGGTTGGCTCAAAATGGGTCTATCGAATAAAGCAGTGTCAAGACGACTCCATCGACCCTTTTAAAGCACGTCTTGTTGCTCATGGTTTCTGTAACGCCCCGATCCCTCACGAGACCGGAGGCTCTAATAACCATGCTATTTTCAACCCAATACTAAACCCGGTCACAAAATTTTTGAAAAACGGACAGAGTCTCCCCTGTACCGTGGACATTCTGAAAACCTGTAAACACTCAATAAAGCTACAACATAACAAGATATTCATTTATAACTAAAGATCTTAGCTTTAAGGCCATCCGAGCCTTAAGACATACAAACAGTTTAGATACACACAAGCATGCATTCATAACTTAACTTCTTTACAAAACCGCTTATCATGTCACTCCATGATAGCATTGAACATTCTTAGAAATTAAAGCCAACCATACACCCGTTCATTCACACCCAAGCATGCAACGTAGCTAGAAGCAGAAGCAAAAGTTATTACATGCCACAATTCCATAACACTTACTACATCCACTTAGCTTTCAAACTTGTAACTACTCAAGTATATATATACATAAGCCCTTAGGCTCCAAAATAGAATAGAAAGTAGAACGATTAAGGTCTTCCACAGTTTAGCAGGCAATCACTCAAATCTCAAGTAATAGCACACAGCAATCAGGTCAACTCCTCCAACTGCACCACCTGAAACATGTTTAGCGAGGTATGAGCAATTACAATTGCCCAGTGAGGGATAAGGTCTACTGGGGACGTGCAATGCAGCAGTTAATACAAATAAAGCATTTTACAAACAAAGAACAATTGAAACAATAAGTTACCACACATTAAAAAGGATACGATTCACTTGTTCTTCAATCACGAACCACGAGCCATGAACTGAAATCCCGATGTAATAATGACACTGTTATCGATAAGCCGGCATCCCCTTATAACTCCAAAATGGGTGTACTCTAGATGTACCCCGAAATCCTACGACCCAACTCTCTCTAGGGGGCATCCTAAGTGAGAGAGGGACTGGGTAACCATGGTAGCCAAGGTATACCGGCAAGCCCAATGCCGCCCGATTTTCATGACACTACCATGCCCAAATGGTTGCGCAACCACGATGCAATGCACTCAAAATGATAATATTAGAATACATCAATAAATACATGATTGAGGGACAACAAAGTAGGTTGCCCTCACACACAATATATAAACAATAAGTGCACATAATCTAAGTATAAGTAAATAAACTATTATGCAAATAAGGATGAAGTCTCCCTCACCTCTATCAAGCTCCACAATGAAAGATTGTCTTCAAATCACTCTCAATCACCTTGAACATAAAGTTAAACATTGTTTCAATTACTCTTTAACTACAACATTCATTAATTATCAAACTAGGTTAGCTAACTCATAGTTTAGTTAATTAACATACAACCAAGTAATCATTCAAGTAATCTAATATACCAACAATATAACTAACAACAATAAAATCGTGATATAAGCATGTTCTACAATCATTTTAAAGAGCATTTTAAGCATAGATAACCATATTTAATTCCATAATAGTACTATCTATTTATAAAGCTATTAATCTATACTTATTCCCTTTACAATTAACTCAATATAAAACTCAAGGAAAAACTTAGAACTATGGCAATACAATTATTTTAAACAAGAATTCACTTAGAATCTTCAATTCAAGAAAAACAATTATGCAATTTAGTTCATGAAACATTCTCTGAATAACGCCATATCTTAGATAATTACCCATAACCATCTAACCCATCAAGTTCAATCAAAACTTAGCAAATAACCCAACTTTATTCCGAAAGCCCCATTCATAAACCCAACTAAAAATCTATCTTCTGAGCAACAGGTAGCGGACATATTATTAAGAGAGCCGCATAGACCCTCGGACTTAGCCCCCAGACCCCTTCTTGAAGGCCAAAAGTGTTTTATGAATTTCATACGGGACTACTTACTTACCTGAATTTCTGGTAGTAGATCCAAAGTGTTTGTAACTGCTGATTCGACGATAACAACAACAACATCAAGGGATTTCGCTTCTCTTTACTGAACCTGGCCAAAGGATTCGTTTTCCAATGTATTGGCAAAGATGCCACCGATTAAGAGTTGGAGATTGTGCTTCCATATTATGATCCATTTAAATGTAAAGAAAACCTGTTTAAACTATAACAATCACAAAACTCCATTCGTCCCCTTAGTTGATTTATACTACAACTAAGTTAACCGATCACCCAACTAATGCCATAACCATACAAAAAGTGCTTCCATGACCTCCTTAGACAATGCCAACACTCAAACCGAGCAAATTCCACACTTGGTCAAAACATCCCCTTTGCAATTCAAGGCTAATTAGCTTCCAAACGTAATACGAAGTTCAAGGTATGCAACCAATCTATACTACCTTCCTAATGACACTTAATGACACCACTTAGGACCTCAAAGTCACGCAATTACCTACATCTAGCCCTAAAGTCCCAAATTCCCTCTTTTGACTTTGTACTACACGTACCTCAACCGGGACTCAAATGGGAGCTAGCAAAACTTAGTTAGGGTCTACTTAGCCTAGGAACACCAAAAATGAAGGCCAATTTTACCCGGATTCGTGATAACCCCGAAACCCCTTTCTAAAAGTCGGCTATTTCATTCTTTTGCTAGGTTATGAGCAATTAAATGTTATGGGGCCTTTACAATACTTTCGTTAACATCTAAAGCACCGATTAAGATTATTGATTCAAGCTATAAAGTTCAATTTCACAAAACCCTAACATTCCCGTCACTATTCATGCCAAATATTCAACGAACAATTTCAACCAATTAAACTACGAAACAATAGCATAAATTAGGTCTCTACTACTTATATATAACATACATAATCATATTTGAGCATTGCATTAGCATTTAAGAGCAAAACAAGAAATTCAAGAAAGTTGTCACATTTTTTAAATGCAAAAATAGGTATGAAATCCCTCACCTATTGCGCGTAGGAGCTCTTAGGAGGCTAGTAAACACCCTAAACCACTTGCACCTAGCTTGGCTTGGCTTGGAATGAGGATTTGTTGAACAAAAATCTCTATTTCTCCTCCTATGCTATTTTCGGATTTGCTACAGTGTTTTCAGCTTTTTTTTTTCTGTTTTATGAGCTTAATATGTGTGTGTGAGTATATATGCTAAGTGGTGTTAAGTTGGGTGAGTGTTAAGTCTATAAAAATGAGTCTAATTAGCTTAAAAACGAGTCTCAATGCGCGTTAATATGTTAGCTAACTAAAACATAAAGTTTAACTACATAACACTATTCACTAGTTCAATAAAACATTTCCTAAATTAATGCTCTCAACACTAAATACTCAAATGTACTTTTTTCTCATTCCTAACATAATTAATGTGATTTAATAAAAATGCTAATTCGAAGAAAATAGATAGTTGGAAAACGTAATGAATAGTAACCAAGAAAAGCAACAAGTAAATGGATAGTGAAAATGCACAAACAGTAGATGAAACAGTTAATGAATCATGACAATGTTCTCGGGCGTCACAGTTTTACTCAAGTTTCTGGTGTCAATTATGAAGAAACTTACAACCCCACTATTCGTCATACAACTATTCGCTTGGTGATTACTCGCTCTACATCTCTTAACTGGTGCATGTGACAACTTGACGTGAAAAATGCTTTCTTGCATAGAAATCTCAAGGAAATTGTGTATATAGAACAACCTCCAGGGTTTGTTGATCCTGACAATCCAGACAATGTATTGCTTCTCCACAAATCTCTTTATGATCTCAAACAGGCTCCCAGTGCATGGTTCGATCGGCTCTCTCAATTCTTACTTCATCTTGGGTTTTATTGCAGTAAGGCAGATTATTCCCTTTTTGTTTATCATCGCAGTTCAACCATTGTGTTGCTTCTCATTTACGTTGATGATATTTTAGTAACGAGTAATGATGCTTCTTTTGTCAACACTCTCATTCAACAATTGGGTTTTGAGTTTGCCATTAAAGACTTAAGAGCCTTGCACTATTTTTTGGGTGTTGAAATTAAACCATTCGATGGAGGAGTATTTCTCTCGCAAACAAAATACATCAAAGATTTGTTGTCTCGAACAGGAATGATTGGTTGCGCACTCAATGCACCTCCAATGGCTCTCAAGGACAAGTCGCATGCTTCAGATGATACACCCGTGGATACTACCAACTATCGGAGCATTGTGGGTGCTCTTCAAAACCTGACCTTTACTCAGCCCGATATCATTTTTGTTGTGAACTAGGTTTATCAATTTTTCAATAATTATGGTTTGCATTTTGTCTCTAAGAGTCCTCTATCTCTTTATGGTTTTTTCGATGCCGACTGGGCAGGCTGTCCAATGACACGGAGGAGTACTACTGCTTTTTGCGTATTTTTAGGAGCCAATTGTATCTCATGGTGTTCTAAAAAGCAACCTACAGCTGTTCGTTCTAGTTCAGAAGCCGAGTATTGTTCTATGGCTTCCACAACTGCTGACCTTACTTGGCTCACTTTCTTACTTCGAGACATTGGGGTTCCTTTGCTCAAGCCTCCTCAACTATTTTGTGATAATCTCAGTGCCTTATACATGTCCGTCAATCCTTTATTCCATGCTCGAACGAAGCATATTGAAATAGATTATCATTTCATTCAGGAAAAAGTTGATATGAGTACCCTTATTACTCGATATGTGCCGTCATCTCTCCAACTTGCTAATCTCTTCACCAAGTCCTTACCAATAGCATCTTTCATATTTCTTCGGAACAAGTTGGGACTTCATTCACATTCCGTCTCTAACTTGAGGGGGTATGATAAGGAATGTTTCTCAAAAAGGAAGAAGAAATTATATGATGACAGATCTCAAGCAAAATCCCACAAATGTTGAGATGCATACCCAAGAATCAGGAGCAAACGTAGCAAAGATATGTTAGGATAAATTGTTGTCATTGACCCACTATTGCTGTTGCCGATCCATAATCACAGGACCTAAATATGTGCTCATGTATTAATTTGTCTTTCAATACTCGGGATACAGAACATCCGCTTCTCTTGTATATATACATGTATCAAACAATAAGGCTATAGTAATGACAATAGCTTCCAGACTTGTAGTTTTCACATACCACAAGTAAGAACAAATTAAAAAGAATATTCTAGTGGAGTTAGAAAGCAATTATATGCATGCATATATACGTTGGATTGTTTATGGACCAAAAATTCAATTTATAATTCTTAGTTTTATTGAGGTTGGTCATTTATTTATAGTCAAATACCATACTATGTTGTTTATTTTGAATTTTATTATTTTTTTTTTCATTAATTATTTTTCATTTTTTTTTGAAGGTCTTCTTAACACTTTAAATTTTATTTCTCTTATTTAAAATTTAATTATATATTTATTTTAATTTTTTTTAAAAACAAATTTAGGCTTTTTATTAAAAACATAGTTTGATTTAATGTAAAATTTAATTGCGTATTTATTTTAATTATTTTTTAAAAATATTTTTTAAGACTTTTATTTATTAAATATATATTTTTATCTATTAACAGGTTGGGTCGGGTTACTGTGTAGGTCTTTGAATGCTTACTGTGTTCGGGTTTGGTAAGCAAAATCTAAATCCATTGGGTCTTCGCAACGAGTTTGGAAAAAAGTAACTTAATTGGATTTGGGTTTGGCTTTATAGATTTTAGCGAGTGTCTGATCCATTGTCATTGCTTATAGCATAGAAAGTTATTTTTGAGATAATTCTATTTTCTTCGATGAGTTTAGCCCCAAATGCCAAACTCCCCCATGATGTTTTAGTTTTGTCCAGATTTTTTATGACATCTAATTCTATCAAACAAACCTTAAAGTTAATGGATATTTTGGTTTTTTTTATTTTCTTACTGAGCTATTTAATTCTATTTTATTGCCTTTAATTTAGTATTTTTTATGTTTTTAAAATTCTATCTCGTTACAAAAAAAAAAATTATATGTTGAGCTAAACAGAAAAGATCAGATATGTATATATATGTGTGTATACTTTATATATATATATATATATATATATATATATATGTGTGTGTGTGTGTGTGCGCGCGCGCGCGCGTGCGTATTGTAAGTGATTCTAATTTTATTGTCTAATCGAGCATAAAGCCAAATTTTTACAATAAGCTTTGTTTTATCTTTTCATTTTTTTTTAATGTCTCTAGAAGATTAGCTCATTGCAACAAAGTTATGATCAAGTTAAGAAAAAAATAAGATTAAATTTGAGATATATAAATATGTAAAAAAAAAAAAAGATAGATTTTAAAGTGAATCTAATTTTTTCTCCAATCTTGCGCATAAAGCGAATTTGTATAATAAGCTGCTTTTTATCTTTTTATTCATTTTTATATTAAAATTTTTAGAAAATCTGAAACCTCTTCTTTGCAGTGATAATACCAAAATATCAAATTAACTCAGTTATCTTTATATGTTGATCCTTACTTGCCACTTTTAGGCTTATTATTCAAGAACTTTTTCAGTAATATGGATGTGATCTGCCATTACGTGCACTATCTCCACTATACAAAGTGAAAGAAAGAACAATAAAATCTACTAGTAAATACAAGAAAAATTTCCATTTGATTGTATTCCTTCTTATTGAATGACTTTACTAAATTGTTGTCTATTTTTTCTATTTTTGCTTTTCTTTTAGAAAATGAAAAGATGAAAATACCCTTTGAAATAAGACTTTATTGCAAAGTTTGTTTTAAATAAATGGCAAAGAGAATTGAACACTTGACCATCTGGTAACCTAGCTCTAATACTATTGTAAATTATCATCTCATTTAAAATTTAAACTGTTAAAAAGGAATTATTATATTTATGTTAAGTTTAGCATGTATTTCTGATGAAGATAATAAATAATATACAGTAGAACCTCTTTACTTTAATACTCGATAAATTAATAATATTTTTTAAATAATAAAAGTATCTGGTCCCAACTTGGGACTAGTATAAAAAATTAATAATTTTGATAAAATTATAAAATAATACATTTAAAATATTTTCTTTGTATTTTATCGACCCAAATATTTTATAAATTAATAATTAGCTACAAAGTACATAATAAATTAATTATAAAGTTTTCTTAAAATATGGATCAATAATAACTTGTCTTTTGTTGAACTTTAAATCTAGTTGAATCTCATCTTTAATTGTGCGCAATGTGCCTAAAAAATCTAATCCTATTAAATTAGATTTTTATATTCTATTCTCATTATACTTTTTTATTTGTTTTTTAAAATTGGCCCAAAAAAATATGCTTCGCATTTCAAAAGAGATAACATAAATATAATATGTTTACTATTAAGTCAAAAAAATTAAATATTAAAATTGTTCAAGTACAAGACTAAAAAATTAACTCTATCTGCACTTGTGGGGACGTGATTAAGATAATAAATAATATAATAAACCCCCATCTCTAACAGTTTAACATTTTAAATGTAGTGGTCACTTAACAATTTCATGTTTGCATGGGTACCTCATGATGAATATGATCATCAGGATGAACATGATGTTATAAAATTAGCCTTCATTTATGGTGTTCTCTCGATTGACCAAGCATAAAGATGACATACTTAAAAGCATGTATATCGCAAAAACATAACATCTTATACGGACAAATGAAGATGGAGCTATAAGAGCTCATTATGTATATATAACATAAAACTTCAGACGAACAAGGAGCAAGAGCTCATTGTTTTTATTTTACACACAACAATAAACCATCTAGCGAACGAAATAGAGTTGCTACTATAGCTTCAAGCGGCAGCTTTTTATTTAGCAATACATTTAACATCACAAGCTTGTGATTTTAGCATTTGTAGTAGCAAATGCAAGCATACTTCCAATCTTTTCCCCAGCGTTTTTTGTTGCAGACACCGTACTCGCCTCCCGAATGCTTGCAGTGTTGGCTGCATTTGTAGTTCTGGAGGCAAGGCCCAGACCATCTTTTGCTTTCCTTCCCACAATACTTAGCTTCTGCAACTCTCATCTCTGCATGAAGTTGCATAAGACAAAGTCAAATATAATTTTTGTCTCTTGCTTCTATTTTCGATTTTTAAAACAATCACCTATAGTTTTTTTTTCTTTGCTAAATAAGCACGTGATTTTATTTAATATCGAAAACTATAAAATGAGGAAAGAAGATACAAAATCAATCGAATCAAACAAAAATTAAAGTAGGATACTCCTATCTAATATAAAATTATATAACGTGTAAAAAATAAAAGTGGGCAATCTTATCATCACTAGTAAAAGTGGTGTGAGCGGAATATAAAAGCATTGCATGTGGTCTAACCTGAGGCTGCAACAATAAGGAAGAGGAGGAGCAGAGCAAAAAAGGCTGTGTTTCTAACTTGAGACTTAGCCATATCTATTCGTTTTTGTAATACTTGTGGGAAACTTGGGGAAACTAAAGGGGATATTTATAGCATGACAAAGCCACTGCCCCACAACTTAATTAAATGGCACATAGATTTAGCTCTGATTTGTTCAAAGATAGAGAGTTTAAAAAAATGTAGAATTGAGTAGGATTGAAGAAGTCATAAGAAGTGGTTAAGAATGATCATATCAAAGTTTGTCCTCACCATGAAATTTACTTGATAGGATGAATAAAGTAAGCTTATTCAAATTTACATGCTTGGGTTAATTACACGATGGTCTCGAATGTTGTTACGAATTGTCAATTTAAGTCTTTATTATTCAAAAATAACAAAATTAATCTTCAATATTTTAAAAAGTTATTCAAATTAAGCATCACCGTTAAAACCGGATTAATTAATTTAAATAGAATAGTGGTCACGTACGCCTTTTTGAAGGGTAAAATTTTAAATTAAAAAAAAATCAGTAGATGCCAAATTAATTCCCAATATTTACATAAAAGTTCAAAATAATACCCAAAGTTCTACAACAAAACTCAAACTAATAACTATAGTTTTACAAAAAAACTGGGGATGACATTGAGAATGCAGTGTAATGAAATTGGGGATGAGAATGAAAAAGAAAAGAGAGGTTGGCTGTAAATTTTTGTAGATTTATGTACGCAGGGGCATGTTGTAAGTTACTAAATTTTGTATGGATATTTCACGTATTACTTTTGAATAATGAAGACTAAATTAAAAAATGGTGGCAACTTTGGGACTAACCACATAATTAAACAATACTGCAAGTTGGACATTTTATGCTTTTTCTATTTAAATTAACCAAGTTTTTAAAGGTGGAAATTAATTTAATTAACTTTATAAACCGTGGGTATTAATATTATCACATTTAATCAACATAGACTAAATTAAAAATTGAAAACAAAATTGAAAACTAATTACATAATTATCCCTTACATGCTTCTTCCCTTTTACAAGTTTCTTTTAGTCGTACACGTAAATTGTACAAAGAACGAAATCCTAACGTACGAATCCAAATTTTCAACTCCGTAATTTAACTTTTCCAATGGGCTTGAAATATTCTTACATGAATATTGTAAAGATAAGCACAATACAGTCACTTTTGATATGTTAATTGAATTTTTTCATAAAGTATCATCGAATGCCGGTAAGACTTGGTTTAACATCCTCATCAATCTTGACAAAATTCAACTAGCCTATCAATTGACCTTGTCAAAAGTCATAAGGGCCTTAGACTTTATATATATATATATATATATATATATTCTAAGATACACTTTATTTTTTATATTTATTTTTTACTAAACAAGTGACTCTATTAATTCTAAAGATTTCTGTACAAAAGCAACAATTAAAGCTCAACTAAATATGAGGATCTTCGTATCGAAGTTCCAAACTATACAAATCGCAAAATTAAATAGGCTATAGCCAAAAAATCTACACTTTCCAACTAGCAGCACACTATTTTTAATACTAGCAAAAATCTGATCGTCAGGCTATAACCAAAATACACTTTATTTTACTTCCCTTAGAGGCTGCCATTATCATTATTCTTCCTTCAAATTTATTTTTTCATCTCCGTTAAATTCATACAGGGAAGAGTAGTTGAAGAAGTCGAGACGAGAAAGAAAAACAAGTCCGACTTCGCTTTAAAAGATATGGTGTAATTTATTGTAATATTTCACATCGGTGGAATGTAGTGTGATTGTGTGGTTTATAATTGAGTATTATGGGTATAAGAAATAACTTGGGTTAACTATTTTGGTCCAATAGAAAAAATGCTCAAGTAGTTATGTATTATGCCTACAACACCAGTCGTGTCTGGGGCATGACAAAATAGTATTAGAGCAGGTCACTAGCCTGTGCGGGAACTAAGTGTTATATGGGGCAAAGTGCTATACCTAGAAGACTAGTGAGAGCCACGTCTTGAACCAGTACGAGTCACCTCTATAATCCCACTCCGTTTGGTTGGTCTTGGGTGTGTGCCCCTAATGAGAATGTCAATTCCTTAACTGTAATATTTCATATCAGTGAAATATAGTGTGATTATATGGTTTATAATTGGGTATTATCAGGGCCAGCCCAAGCCCTAGCTTAAGGGGGCCTGTGCCCAAGGCCCCCTTAGCTCAGGGGCCCCAATTTAAGAAATTGCTTCTTTTTTTTAAGATAAAGGTCTATCCTAAACTAGTGTCATTTAATTAGGGTCAAAAGGGTCTTAGAGTCCCAAAGCATCAATAAATTGGTTGGGACTCTAAGGCCCCATTGGCCCCAATTAAAAGAATTTTTAATTTTTTTTTAATGATTAATTGGGACTCTATATTTTTGTTAACTTGTAATATTATGTTATTTTATAATTCTAATTTTTGTATTTTTTTTTATTTGTAGTGATTACTTTAGTACAAAATTTAGAGTTTTTTTATTGAGAAAAAACTTAATTATTAAGGTCCCTATTTAAATGATCGCTCAAGGTCCCTAACTTGTTTGAGACGGTTCTTGGTGTTGTGAGCATAAAGAATAACTTGATCGTTAATCATTTTGGACCAGTAAAAAAGAGATACAAGTATGTCTTATGTATACAATACCAGTCGCGCTTGCGGACCTAGAATTCTAAGCTCGAGGCGTGGTATTTATTGTCCTTTGTAAATGTTGATATTCAAAGTTCCATCCCCCTCTCGCAGAAATTAGTTGGTAAAGGGTTGAATGAATATATATAATGCATACAATATTGAGTTCTTTAGTTAGCTTTTGGCAAACAATCCTCATCAAAGTAGAAGATTTCTCAACTTTGAGCTACTGTAGGAAGATCTCTACTGTTATGTAAGCTTCATCCATTTTGTCACATCATGGAGTTGCATAATATTTTTTCTTTCAAACGTATTTGTCGTTTTCTTTTCATCTGTTTTCACAAGAAAAAAGTGATTTAAACCATATGCAAGTACTGCTATGTTTCACAATGATTTGAGGGCCAATAGATAAAATATATTGATTTCTAGTTTCATTTTTATGGTGCCGGCCTTGGATTATCACGTGTCTTGTAATTTAATTTGGTATTGGAAAGGGAGCTCTAATACCAATTTTTTCACGATAAGGATATAAATTCACACACATCAACGCAAGGAAAACACACAATTTTTTAAACTTGGTTGGCCTTCTTACATTTACAACCCAAAACTAAAAAAAAAAATTGACTATTTGTTAATAAAGGTAACATAGCATGAATTTTTGCACCAAAAAAAATTAAAAATATAAATTTTTTTTCAATGATTTTATGCACGAAAAAACTTAAATTATAATACAATCAATTTTTTCTAGAAAAAATACTAAAAACTATCCCACATAGTTAGGTTTTTTTACGGACAAAATACTATTGAAAACACCATCATTCTCCAGGCACTTCAATCCCATGTAGTTTTCATCTTCTTTTTTTTCATCTTTTCCATTTGCTTCCTTTTCGTCGTTACTTTAATGTGTTTTTTTTTGGTTAAAAGCAAGCAGGGTGTATTTCATTCATTCACAAAAATATTTACAAAAGTTGGTAGTAAGCTATCCAACATAAGAAAAAACCATCAATCTCTACCAAGATAGCCTACCAGATCTTAGTCTCATCAATATTTCAGGCTCTACAAATAGCCTATTTCAAAAAAGTTTGTTTAGATCTCATTATCATATACATTTTGGTCCTAACCTCAAAAGTAATGTCTACTTTAATGTTATCTTCTCTTTTTCTTCTACTTTTAACTTCGACAAGTTTACCATAAATTATTGAAATATTTGTATTTAATTCAAGAAGAGAAGAGAACCAATATGAATATTACATAAATTTCAATTTCATTACATAGAGAAAACAATACAGCCAAATAGCTAATTAACTCAAATACACCATTTAGAGATAGCTCTTGTTTTTATTCACACACACAAAAATACACAACATAACAATGGAAATGAAGTTTTTGCTACAACTTTAATTAGTAGCTTTTATTTATTATATATAAGATCACAAGTAGTGATATATGCTAGCTCGTGATGATTCATTTAGCAGTAGTAGTAGCAGATGCAAGAATATTTCCAGCTGTGTTCCCATTTTTGTTTGTGGCATAAGCCATATTTGTAGCCCCAATTCTTGCAGTGTTGGCTACATTTGTAGCCATGAAGGCAAGGCCCTGACCATTTTTGGCTTTTCTTCGAGCAATACTTAGCTTCCACAACTCTCATCTCTGCACAAAATTGGATAAAGCAAAATTACATATGAATACATGATTACAACGTGTTGTTTTCGAGCCTTGCTTATAGAAACTAAGACCCACAGCTGGAATATAGGGTTTTTTTTTATTCTACCGCACTTTTGCCAATTTTCTTGAATTCAAATTTTAAATGAGTTAATAATTAAAGTGACTAATCATATATGAAAAACGTGAATGGTGTATTCTATTTGGCATGAACGGAATAACAGGATCTTCAACTCATCCGCTTGCACAAAGGATTTAAGAAAACAATCCTTAATCATAGTATTTGTAGGTCTTGGAACTTAGATAATTTTAATCTCTGCTAGGTGATTTTTTTTTTTTTTTTTTTTGACGTCTGATTCGAATTTGTAATTATTACAGCTGCACAACTTTTTTTTGGAATGAATAGAATACTGGATCAAAATAATATTTGACTTGCAAAACAGATCTCTGGTACTGGTTATGTCTTATTTGGTGAAACCATTTGTATGGATGCCTATGTCCTTAGTTATGCACATTCTATCGAGTACCAAATGTTTGGAATTAGCTTGAAAAAAAAAAAATAATAATAATAATAATGATGTGCATATTATGCAACATCTTACAAAAGTCAAAAGGTGAGGATGTATTAATTAACTGCATGCCACAAATCAGAACAAAAAAGGGATATAACACAATGGATTCGTGATCAAATGCATGCATATATAACGTTGTCTGCTGCTCACCTGAGGCTGCGACAATGAGGAAGAGGAAGAGCAGAGCAAGAAACGAAGTATTGCTTACTAAAGACTTAGCCATATCTATTTGCTTAATTAGTAGTGCTAGCTTGCTTGTGAGAAAGCAAGCTACTAAATGGAGGTATTTATAAGAAAAATCTACTATGAACGACTTAAATGTCAAAGAGCTTTAGTTTGATTTGTTCAAAGATAGGGAACTTAACCAGATGAAGAAGCAATGAGCATATAACACTCGATAAAATAGAAGATGTCAAAAAAAACCTTATTGAAAGTAATGATGGGTTTTGGTCCAGTGGTAATGTTACTCGCTGTTATGCGAGAAGTTATGATCTTGAGTCTCGTTAATTACGTTGTACAATCTTAGTCTTTCCTGAATCAAAAAAAAAAATAATGATTCTCGCTTTGTGTGCGAGAAGTCTTGAGGTGGATTCTCGGAATGCGTGTATATATATATATACATGGTGTGTGTGAGTACTCGATCAAGGTTTGAATTGGTCAAGACTCCCAATCCTGTTCATGTTACATCAATAGAATGTATAGAATTGGAATCGTTATTGATTCTTTAGCAGAAGAGTTCAATGGTTGAGAAATTACACTGAAAAGCAAACTAAACATGTTACAAAAAGAAAGAAACATAACATTAATGGTGAGAACTAGCAATGGCCAATTATCTAATGAATCAGTAAGCAGGAGCCGTTCTATATTACAAGATGTGGGAGGTTGAAGCCCGCACAAATCCTATAAAATCTCTTATTGTTTTCAAATATTTTTAATTATTAAAACGCTTTCACTATTTTATTATCAAAATCACTTAGTCTCCATTTAGGCCCCATTTAGCCCCTGATAAGATTTTCTTTTCATTATTATCATTATTATTATTATTATTATTATTATTATTATTATTATTATTATTACATTAGATGTCAAAATCGTGGTATAAATCAGAATATCTGATTATAACAAGTCATATTTGACCGTTTCATCCAATTTTTGAATAGTGATAAGATATTTTAGATCAGTCAGTAAGCACGATTTTTTGATAAGATTTTATTATTATTATTATTATTATTATTATTATTCTTTTTAATACAATGGAAGTCAAAGTTGTGGTATAATTCAGAATATTTAATTATAACATGTTACTATTTGACCGTTTCATCCAACTTTTAAATAGTGATAAGATATTTTAATCAACCCATTTCAGTAAGCACGATTTTTTGATCTATTTATTAAAAGAGGATATAATATGGAGAGTCTAAAGCAGGCATGCATATGCATAATCTTTCCCTCTCGTCCTCCACTAGGATTAATTAGGTTTCTTTCATTTTCATGTCCTTTTTGTCGTCCTATTTAAAGTACGTACTAAGTACCAAGGACCAATTCTGTAACATTAATTTTAATTTAATTTTATTTAGAAAACGTATAAACTGACCAATCAACGCTTTTCGAAATCTCTAATTCCTTGAACAATCTAAGAATATGATCCAACATGATTATAAGTTCAAAGTCAATTGGTCCGAAGGATAGTACTTGAGAACCAGTAAAACAATGATTTGTGTTGGTATCATCCTCGATTATTTTTATACAAAATTTCAACTTGCTGATTAACTAATCCTGTCAAAAGCATAGCCTTCTGACTTTTACATATCGTATATGTTAAAGAGTAATGTCAGATATTACTCTATTTTATCATTCAAATGTTACCTCGTACCAATTGACTTTGAACTTATAATGTTGGATCATATTCTTGGATTGTTCAAGGAATCAGAGATTTCGAAAAGCGTTGATTGGTCAGTTTAATCGTTCTCTAAATAAAATTTCATACTCGATTATTTTCATACAAAATTTCAACTTGCTGATTGACTGACCCTGTCAAAAACATAGCCTTCTGACTTTTACATATCGTATATGTTAAAGAGTAATGTTAAATATTACTAAGTTTTATCACTCAAATGTCACATCGTACCAATTGACTTTGAACTTATCATGTTGGATCATATTCTTGGATTGTTCAAGGAATTAGAGATTTCGAAAAGCGTTGATTGGTCAGTTTAATCGTTTTCTAAATAAAATTTCATCCTCGATTATTTTCGTACAAAATTTCAATTTGCTGATTAACTGATCCTGTCAAAAGCATAGCCTTCTGACTTTTACATATCGTATATGTTAAAGAGTAATGTTAGATATTATTCTATTTTATCATTCAAATGTTAGCTCGTGCCAATTGACTTTGAACTTATAATGTTGGATCATATTCTTGGATTGTTCAAGGAATCAAAGATTTCGAAAAGCGTTGATTGGTCAGTTTAATCGTTTTCTAAATAAAATTTCATCCTCGATTATTTTCATACAAAATTTCAACTTACTGATTGACTGATCCTGTCAAAAACATAGCCTTCTGACTTTTACATATCGTATATGATAAAGAGTAATGTTAGATATTACATAATTTTAGAGACCAATATAAATTTTCATTTTAATTGCATTAGGATGTCCATGCCAGGTCTTAACTCAGTGTATGTGTATGATATGGTCAGAACTAGAACCTATTCATTGATCGAAATTTTGATTGACATTCGAGTTGAAAGTGATAGTAAACATTTACTTTTGGACCCAATGGAAGGAGAGGAATAGAAGAGTTTTTGAAAGGAAGAAATTATCTATTTCTTTTTTGAAATATTATTGGCTTAATAATCTTTGCTTTTGGATTAGGGGTTCTTGTAAATTTGATGTAGATAGCCTACAAAAAAGTATAGATAGTTTAATTTGTTGATGTATATATTTTTGGATTGCATCCCCTTAGTGCATATCAATAAAATTATTTACTTCTCAAAAAGATACCTAATACCTTTAGAAGCTGTGGCACAAGACAAAGCGTGCAACACAAGTAAAATGCAATTTCATGACCTCACACAAATTGTGGCCTGCATATGCATATGCTTTGGCTGTCTTAAATTTTCACTCACATTGAAAGACATAATCATGTACATAGAAAATGCTTCCCATTGATTTGGTTTAACATCCTCATCAATCTTGACAAAATTCAACTAGGCTATCAGCTGACCTTGTCAAAAATCATAAGGGCCTTAGACTTTTTATTTTTCTTTTTTATCTTCAGATACACTTTATTATTATTATTTTTTGCTAAATAAATAAGTGATTCTATTAATTCGAAAGATCTCTCTACAAAAGCAACAATAAAAACTCAACCAAATATGAGAATCCCCTTATCGAAGTTCCAAACTATACAAATCATAAAGTTGAGTAGGCTATAGTCAGAAAAGCTTTTTCCTACACTTTACACTTAGTTGCACACTATTTTTAATACTAGCAAAAATATGATAATCAGACTATAACCAAGATACACTTTATTTTACTTCCCTTAGAGGCTGCCATTATCATTTTTCTTCCTTCAAATTTATATTTTTATCTCAGTTGAATTCATATAGGAAAGAGTAGTTGAAGAACTCGAGACAAGAAAGAAAAACAAGTCCCACTTGGCTTTAAAAGGTAGGGGGTATATATGGTGTAATTTTTGTCCTTAGTAAATGTTGATATTCAAAGTTCTATCCTCCTCTCGCAGAAATTATTTGGTAAAGGGGGTATATATATAATGCATACAATATTGAGTTCTTTAGTTAGCTTTTGGCGGTAAACAATCCTCATCAAAGTAGAAGATTTCTCAACTTTGAGCTACTGTAGGAAGATCTCCACTGTTATGTTAGCTTCATCCATTTTGTCACATCATGGAGTTGCATATTATTTTTTCTTTTAAACTTTTTTTTTTTTTTTTTTTTTTTTAAAGGAGGGGTACTTCCCTCCGGAATTTATTAATTTATCAAAATGAAATTACAAGATTGGAGGGCGACATGAGAGCGAAGACCTCTACGGAGGATGGAGAACTTACATATCCCATTGTCTAGTCTAAACTAGAAGTTATACAAGTCATCTCTTCTTACAAAGAACCTAGAAAGCAACAATAACACAATAGTCAAAATAAAGATAAAGAGGGAGACCAAATCTAACACCTCTAATACAAGATTTGAAGGAGCCAAAGATTAAAATAAGCACAAGACCATCCATAGAAAAGCAATTTAAAATTTGAATTGTTGCAAGCCTGCTTTGTTGAGTCTAACCATACCTCTAAGCTTCTTGAAGTTTATTGTAGCATGTTGCCGTTTTCTTTTCATCTGTTTTCACAAGAAAAAAGTGATTTAAACCATATTGCAACTGCTATATTTCACAATGATTTGAGTGCAATAGATATAATCTATTGATTTCTAGTTTCATTTTTATGGTGCCAGCCTTGGACTATCACGTGTCTTGTAGTTTAATTTGATGTTCGATGGGGAGCTCTAATACCAATTTGTTGACGATAATGATACACATTCACACACATCAACGCAAGGAAAACACAATTTTTTAAGCTTGATTGGCCCTCTTACATTTACGATCCAAAATTGAAAAAATACTATTTGTTAACAATGGTAACATAGCACGAATTTTCGCACCCAAAAAAAAAAAAAAATGTAAACCTTTTTTCGAAAAACCTAAACCATAATACAATCAACTTTTCTAGAAAAAACACTAAAAAATTATCCCACATAGTTAGGTTTAATCTCTCAAGCTTACGTCTATAACAAATAATTACAAATTATAAAGTACTATTTACAAAATATTTATTCTAACCTATCCTTATTGTACATAGTGGGCTTGGACTTTACTTTGCAGCCGAAACTTGTGTCTCAAGAAGGCTGAGAAAACAGATCAAAAGTAGGAACACCAGCAAAGAGATTTTACAACCTAATATGTATTTTAGGATGATTTTTTGGCATGCGCAAAAAGGTTGTGTGTTACTTGCTGCATGAGGTACGTGAAAAATGTAACGATTCAGACATAATTACAATGTAAAAGGAAGAAGAATCTCTAATATAGCACCCATGGCTTGTCGTAATTCTTAAATTGCTTCCTCAATTCAAAAATAAATTAGACGTGGATAGTCTTGAATTCTTTGTAAGTTTATTTTTTGTTAATACCGAAAGTAGGAAAAGCAAATAAAAGAGATATCTAAGAGGCACTTCAATCCCTTGTATTTTTCATCTTTTTTTTTTTTTCTTCATCTTTTCCATTTGCTTCCTTTTCGTCATTACTTTAATGTTTTTTTTCCTTATTAAAAGCAAGCGGCGTGTATTTCATTCATTCACAAAAATATTTACAAAAGTTGGTAGTAAGCTACCCAACAAAAGAAAAAACCATCAATCTCTACCAAGATAGTCTACCAGATCTTAGTCTCATCAACATTTCAAACTCTATAAATAGCCTGGTTTTGAAAGAATTTGTTTAGATCTCTTAATCATATACATTTTGGTCATAACATCAAAAGCAATGTCATTACTTTAATGTTATCTTCTCTTTTTCTTCTACTTTTAACTTCGACAAGTTCACTATAAATTATTGAGATATTTGTATTTAATTCAATAAGATGAAGAGAACCAACATGAATATTACATAAATTTCATTACATAGAGAAAATAATACAGCCAAATAGCCAACTCAAATACACCATTTAGAGGTAGCTCTTGTTTTTATTAATCAAACACACAAAAATACACAACGTAACAATCACTACAAGAAATTTTGAAAATGGCGACGACACATTTCCATCGCAAATTCGTCTCCAATCCCGAAAGGCAACGGATAAGAGATGAAAAGTAGCCTCAACCCTGTGAGTAGTCGAAAAAACTGAATTTCGTATCTATTTCATCTCAAAAGGCGGCAAAAAGACAAAGTCTCACAATAGTCACAACATTTCATCTATGTTTCATCGAAAATGATATTCGTCTCCTATTCGTCTCCAAAAGAAAATCGTCTCCGATTTGTCTCTGCATCTAATTCGTCTCCGATTCATCTCTGTGTCTAGTTTGTCTCCGATTTGTCTTCCTCGTTGTGTCGTCTCGGATTCGTCTCCCTTTCCAAGTCGTCTCGGATTCGTTTTCCACTCCAAGTTGTCTCAGATTCGTCTCTCGTGCATTGTCGTCTCCAATTCATCTCCCACACCAAGGTCATCTCCGATTTGTCTCCCACTCCAAGTCGTTTCAAATTCATCTCCCTTTCAATATTGTCTCCGATTCGTCTCCCATGTCACGTCGTCTCTGGTTCATCTCCCTTTCGATGTCATCTTAGATGTGTCTCCCTTACCAAGTCGCCTTTGTTTCTTCGCATTTTGTTTTGTAATTTTTTTATTTTTTAAAAAAAATCAAAAATAAAACTGTGATAAATTCTCAATTATTTCAAAAATGATATACTAATTAAAAGTTTTAAATTAATGAAAATTATATTAATTGTCAATACTGTCTCCATTTCATTGCCAAGTGGTAACTATTTTTCGCCCCAGATATTTCGTCACAAATTTATCACTCTGATGGCGACGAAAGGTCGCACTTGTTGCTACAACTTAAATTGGTAGCTTTTATTTATTTAATTTAAGATCACAAGTAGTTATATATGCTAGCTCTTGATGATTCATTTAGCAGTGGTAGTAGCAACTCCGGAATTACAAGCGCGATTAGTGTTGTAAGTATAAGAGAATAACTACTTGGATCTCTATTTTACTGGCCCAAAATGGTTAAACTAAGTTATTCTTTATAACCACAACACTCACTTATAAGCTATACAATCACACTATATTCCACCGATGTGAGATATTACACACACCGCCTGTTACCCAGTACCAACCAGGTGATAAAGGATTCTTAAGGTGACTTCTACGGGTTCAAGAAGTGGCTCCCACCAGTCTTATAAATGTAGCACTTTGCCCCGCATAGCACTTAACTCCCGCACCGACTAGTGACCTGTTCTGATACCATTTTATCACGCTCCAAGCCCAAAACCTCAGACCCGCAGGCGTGACTAGTGTTGTAGTTATAAGAGAGTAACTACTTCAACCTCTATTCTATTGACTCAAAATGGTTAATCCAAGTTATTCCTTATACGCACAATTCTCACTTATAAACCACACAATCACACTATATTCCACCGATGTGGAATATTACAATTCCCATTTTTGTTTGTGGCATAAACCATATTTGTTGCCCCAATTCTTGCAGTGTTGGCTACATTTGTAGCCAGGGAGGCAAGGACCTGACCATTTTTGGTTTTTCTTCCAGCAATACTTAGCTTCTGCAACTCTTATCTCTGCGCAAAATTGGATGAAACAAAGTTACATATGATTACAACGTGTGATTTTCGAGCCTTGGTCATAGAAATAAAAACCCACAGCTCGAATATAGGGTTTTTATTCTACTGCACTTTTGCCAATTTGATTGTGATCTCTTTATGCTAAAATAAATATACTAATTGTCCCCCTCTTCTTGATAAACCATGTATAATATACATTCTTGAATTCAAATTTAAATGAGTTAATAATTAAAGTGAATTCTATTTGGCATGAATGCAACAATCGGATATTCAACTCAGCCGGTTGCACAGAGGACCAAATCTTCGATAAGATTGCCATGAATATTCATCTTTGGATATTTAGTTGTAAGGGATTTAAGAATACAATCCTTAATCATAGTATTTGTATGTCTTGGAACTTAGATAATTTTAATTTGTGTTTTTTGTTTTTTTTTTTGATGTCGTTTTTGTAATTATTACAGTTGTATAGTTTTACTTTTGTAAAATTACACAATATGCCCTCTCTTTGTGGTTTTAAAAGTGCACGGTACCCCCTTATGGTTTATGAAACTAAGCACAATAGCCTCCCTCTATCAAAAAATATGTCTATTTTAACTAAAAATGTGATGCACGCGCGTCAAATGTAATTATTCAAGTTTTTTTTTGCTTAAATTATTAATTATTTAGACAAAAATAACTTTATATGACAGATATTTTTTTCTTTAGAGTTGGAAAAAATAGGTATTTTTGTCCAAACAATTAATAATGTAAGCAAAAAAAACGCATTTGACGTGAGTACATCATACTTTTTGTTAAAATAGACAGATTTTTGGACGGAAGGGACTGTTGTGCTTAGTTTCAGAAACCACAAGAAGGGTACCGTGCACTTTTAAAATTACATGGAGGTATTGTACAACTTTACAAAAGTATAGGGGAGTCCTATGCACTTCACCCAAAAAAAATTATATGAAAAACATGCACAATCTCATGCTCATGAACATGGTAATGAGAGCGAACTCACTAAGAAACTTAACACTTTATGTTAAGCTCAATGGAAATGTAGATATTATGCAACATCTTACAAAAGTCCAAAGGTGAGGATGTATCAATTAACTGCATACCACAAGTTAGAACAAATTAAAAAGAATATACTAGTGGAGTTAGAAAGCAATTATATGCATGCATATATACGTTGGATTGTTTATGGACCAAAAATTCAATTTATAATTCTTAGTTTTATTGAGATTGGTCATTTATTTATAGACAAATACCATACTATGTTGTTTATTTTGAATTTTATTATTTTTTCTTTCATTAATTATTTTTCATTTTGTTTTGTAGGTCTTCTTAACACTTTAAATTCTATTTCTCTTATTTAAAATTTAATTATATATTTAAAAAAAACAAATTTAGGCTTTTTATTAAAAAATAGTTTGATTTATTGTAAAATTTAATTGCGTATTTATTTTAATTATTTTTTTAAAATATTATTTTAGACTTTTATTTATTAAATATATATTTTTATCTATTAACAAGTTGGGTCGGGTCAGGTCGAGTCTTTGAATGCTTACTGTATTCGGGTTTGATAAGCAAAATCTAAACCCATTGGGTCTTCGCAATGGGTTTGGAAAAAAGTAACTTAATTGGATTTGGATTTGGCTTTATAGATTTTAGCAAGTGTCCGACCAATTGTCATTGTTTATAACGTAAAAAGTTATTTTTGACATAATTCTATTTTCTCCCATGAGTTTAGCCCCAAATGCCAAATCCCCCGTGATGTTTTAGTTTTGTCCAGATTTTTTATGACATCTAATTCTATCAAACAAACATTAAAGTTAATGGATATTTTGGTTTTTTTATTTTCTTACTGAGCTATTTAATTCTATTTTATTGCCTTTAATTTAGTAATTTTTATGTTTTTAAAATTCTATCTCGTTACAAAAAAAAAAAATTATACATTGTACTAAACATAAAAGATCAGATATGATATATATATATATATACATATATATATATATGTGTGTGTGTGCGCGCGCGCGTGTACGTGCGTATTGAAGTGATTCTAATTTTTTTTTCTAATCGAGCATAACGCCAAATTTTTACAATAAGCTATGTTTTATCTTTTCATTTTTTTTAATGTTTCTAGAAGATTAGGTCATTGCAACAAAGTTATGATTTAGGTTAGAAAAAAATCAGATTTAATTTGAGATATATAAATATATACAAAAAAAAAGAAGAAATATTTTAAAGTGAATCTAATTTTTTCTCCAATCTTGCGCATAAAGTGAATTTGTATAATAAGCTGCTTTTTATCTTTTTATTCATTTTTATATTAAAATTTTAAAAAATTCTGAAACCTCTTCTTTGTAGTGATAATACCAAAATATCAAGTTAACTCAGTTATCTTTATATGTTGATCCTTACTTGCCACTTTTAGGCTTATTATTCAAGAACTTTTTCAGTAATATGGATGTGATCCGTCATTACGTGCACTATCTCCACTATACAAAGTGAAAGAAAGAACAATAAAATCTAATAGTAAATACAAGAAAATTTTCCATTTGATTGTATTCCTTCTTATTGAATGACTTTACTAAATTGTTGTCTATTTTTTCTATCTTTGCTTTTCTTTTAGAAAATGAAAAGATGAAACTACCCTTCGAAATAAGACTTTATTTTGCAAAGTTTGTTTTAAATAAATGGCAAAAAGAATTGAACACTTGACCATCTGGTAACCTAGCCCTAATACTATTGTAAATTATCATCTCATTTAAAATTTAAATTGCTAAAAAGGATTTATTATATTTATGTTAAGTTTAGCATGTATTTCTGATGAAGATAATAAATAATATACAGTAGAACCTCTTTACTTTAATACTTGATAAATTAATAATCTCTTTTAAATAATAAAAATATCTGGTCGCAACTTGGGACTAGCATAAAAAATTAATAATTTTGATAAAATTATAAAATAATACATTTAAAATATTTTCTTTGTATATTATCGACCCAAATATTTCATAAATTAATAATTAGCTACAAAGTACATAATAAATTAATTATAAAGTTTTCTCAAAATATGGATCAATAATAACTTGTCTTTTGTTGAACTTTAAATCTAGCTGAATCTCATCTTTAATTTTGTGCAATGTGCCTAAAAAATCTAATCCTATTAAATTAGATTTTTATGTTCTATTCTCATTAGACTTTTTTATTTGTTTTTTAAAATTGGTCCAAAAAAATATGATTCGCTTTTCAAAAGAGATAACATAAATATAATATGTTTACTATTAAGTCCAAAAAATTAAATATTAAAATTGTTCAAGTGCAAAGCTAAAAAATTAACTTCGTCTGCACTTGCGGAGACGTAATAAAGATAATAAATAATATAATAAACCCCCATCTCTAACAGTTTAACCTTTTAGA
Source organism: Ehretia macrophylla (assembly GCA_037974665.1). Taxonomy (NCBI): domain Eukaryota; kingdom Viridiplantae; phylum Streptophyta; class Magnoliopsida; order Boraginales; family Ehretiaceae; genus Ehretia; species Ehretia macrophylla. The sequence continues at coordinate 47,037,584 of CM075777.1, read as the reverse complement.
TGTGGTGGTCACTTAACAATTTCATGTTAGCATGGGTACCTCATGGTGAATATGATCATCAGGATGAACATGATGTTATAAAATTAGCCTTCATTTATGGTGTTGTCTAGATTGACCAAACATAAAGATGACTTACTAAAATAATGTATATCGCGAAAACATCACATATTATATGGACAAATGAAGATGGAGCTAAAAGAGCTCATTATGTATACAGCATATAACATAAAACTTGAGATGAACAAGGAGCTAAGAGCTCATTGTTTTTATTTTACACACAACAATAAACCATCTAGCGAACGAAATAGAGTTGCTACTATAGCTTCAAGCGGCAGCTTTTTATTTAGCAATACATTTAACATCACAAGCTTGTGATTTTAGCATTTGTAGTAGCAAATGCAAGCATACTTCCAATCTTTTCCCCAGCGTTTTTTGTTGCAGACACCGTACTCGCCTCCCGAATGCTTGCAGTGTTGGCTGCATTTGTAGTTCTGGAGGCAAGGCCCAGACCATCTTTTGCTTTCCTTCCCACAATACTTGGCTTCTGCAACTCTCATCTCTGCATGAAGTTGGATAAGGCAAAGTCAAATATAATTTTTGTCTCTTGCTTCTATTTTTGACTTTTAAAACAACCACCTATAGATTTTTTTTTTTTTTGCTAAATAAGCAAGTGATTTTATTTAATATCGCAAACTGTTAAAAGAGGAAAGAAGATATAAAATCAATCGAACCAAACAAAAATTAAACTAGGAATCTCCTATCTAATTATACTAGGCCGCACATATAGGTCATTTTTTTTCCCCTCCCCCTTATTCCAATGGGGATTCGAACCGTGGTTTTCAATTACCAGGGAGTAATCTACAACTAAGCTATCCATGAAACTCCTCTCACAAATTGGTCGACTGAGAATACTTTTTCTCACCATAAATTCTACCCCTAATGTCACTTGATGAATGTTGTGAAAAATTTGGTCCTCCAACAAGGCCTATAGATTTAAAGTAAGGGTTTTATTCTTTGCATTTTTATCCTCTGCTGATTATCTAAAGTTCCCCCTCTTTGGAAAAAAAAAAAAAAAACCATGTAGTTGTAAAGTTCAAATAAAAAAGTTGATAATAAACATAAGAGCCATGATCGATATTAAGATGTTTCACCACCTCTAGTATAGTAAAAGTTGTCCTATGGTAATAATCTTTTGCGTTCAATACTAAATTATTACTATGAAAACGGGACTAAAATAAAACCCCATATAATATATAGCATTGTTTTCTAAAAATAATTATTATAACTTGTAAAAGACAAAAGTGGAAAATCTTATCATCACTAGTGAAAGTGGTATGAAATATGAATAGCATATAGAAGCATTAATGTTCCCCAAAACAATATCCCATATGATAATATATAGCATCGTTCTTAAAATAATTATATAACGTGTAAAAAATAAAAGTGGGCAATCTTATCATCACTAGTAAAAGTGGTATGAGTGGCATATAAAAGCATTGCACGTGGTCTAACCTGAGGCTGCAACAATAAGGAAGAGGAGGAGCAGAGCAAAAAAGGCTGTGTTTCTAACTTGAGACTTAGCCATATCTATTCGTTTTTGTAATACTTGTGGGAAACTTGGTGAAACTGAAGGGGATATTTATAGCATGACAAAGCCACTGGCCCACGACTTAATTAAATGGCACATAGATTTAGCTCTGATTTGGTCAAAGATAGAGAGTTTAAAAAAATGTAGAATTGAGTAGGATTGAAGAAGTCAGAAGAAGTGGTTAAGAATGATCAGATCAAAGTTTGTCCTCACCAAGAAATTTACTTGATAGCATGAATAAAGTAATCTTATATCCAAATTTACATGCTTGGGTTAATATTACACAATGGTCTCGAATGTTGTTACGAATTCTCAATTTAAGTCCTTATTATTCAAAAATAACAAAATTAGTCCTCACTATTTTAAAAAGTTATTCAAATTAAGCATCACTGTTAAAACCGAATTAACTAATTTAAATAGAATAGTGGTCACGTATGCCTATTTGAAGGGTAAAATTTTAAATTAAAAAAAAAATCAGTAGATGGCAAATTAGTTCCCAATATTTACATAAAAGTTCAAAATAATACCCAAAGTTCTACAAAAAATAAACTCAAATTAATACCTATAGTTTTACAAAAAAAATATATATATATAATTAATCCATGAGGCAAAATCACTACAAGAAATTTTGGAAACGGAGACGGCTAATTTTCATCTCCTTTTCGTCTCCATTTCTTGATAGGAGATGGAAAGGAAACGAAAATGTGCCATCACCGTTTGCGTCGTCTCCAATTTTGGATTTCGTCTCCATTTCATCTCACACGGAGACAAAATTCAAAATCGTCTCCTTTTCGTCGAAAATTATATTCGTCTACATTCCGTCTCCATAATAATCGTGTCCAAATTGTCTCCCTTTCAGCTTGTCTCCAATTCGTCTCCAAACCGTCTCCGCTGTTGTGTTGTCTCCATTTCGTCTCCTTTTTCATACTGTCTCCTTTTCGTCTCCGTTTACATGTCGTCTTATTTTCATCTCATTTTTCATGCCGTCTCCTTTTCATCTCCTTTTCCATGACGTCTCGTTTTCGTCTCTGTTTCCGCATCGTCTCCGTTTCCATGTCGTCTCATTTTCGTCTCCTTTTCACATCGTCTCCTTTTCGTCTTCTTTTTGAGGTCGCCTCCTTTTTGTCTGCTTTTCCAAGACGTCTCCTTTTCGTCCCTTTTTTTGATTTTTACAATTCATCTCATTTCTGTCGCAGTTTGAGTTTTTTTAAAATCTATATAATTTTTTTTCATAAAAATAATTCATAATCAACCTGTTATACATTCCAAATTTTTTAACAGATTGATATACTTATTACACAAACATTAAATTAACGTAATTAGATTGTAATGTCCACATTTTATGTTCGAAAGTTAAAGTACACACATCATAAAACATTTAGTATGTGACATAATACATTATTATAAAGTTTGGACAATTATCAGTCGGGTTGATCATCTATTCGATCACCCAGATCAGGTTGTTGTGGAGGAGTATCGAACTGTTTCACGAGTAGCGCAATCTTGTCTTCAAGCCGTTGGAGATTTACGTTATTTTCTTCCCTAACTTTACGCATCTCCTCGGCCTGTTCTTCTTTTAGTTTACGCACCACCTCATATGTCGCTTTGGCAACAGCTGATTGGATATCCATCTCTGTGATATGGCGTCTTGAAGATGGGACGCTGTGTACGGACCCTACAGAAGCTAGAGAGCCCATCCCGTAAACGCGGCCTTTGTTGTTCCCTCCAACAGCCTGGAGAAATAGGGCATCATGATCAACAGGTGTACCCGTCAAACCTTCCTCTGACTGCTGATTTGCCTGCTCCACCAGCTCAAGATACATAGCCTGCAGTTTATCACAAAAAAGGGCAAGAACGTCAATTGTTTTGATTTCGTTTAGAGGAATAAGGCAATGTCTTTCCCCAACTCGCGATGTTCCTATAATCAAGTTAATACGCAAAAGAATTTCGGCATTATAACGACTGTAATATGGCTTTGGGATAAAAATTAAACATGCATAACATTATGAGAAAAATATGGATATACACCCAAATCATCATTCAAAAACCAACCAACCACCATATACAACCAAATTATTATTCAAAAACCAACCAACCACCATATACAACCAAATTACTATTCAAAAACCAACCAACCATCATATACAACCAAATCATCATTACAAAACCAACCAACCACCATATACAACCAAATCATCATTCAAAAACTAACCAACCACAGTTTAATATGTCTGCCACAATACAACAACATACTTGAAAACTTTTATACGCATAATATAAATGAATTCATAAGCCTAACCAACTATACAAAACAAAAAACACTTATAATATTACATTGCAAGACAAAAAAATTTAACTAAAACCTTAAATTTTTAGTGTTTACATAAAACCCACCCAAAAGGCTTCAAAATCCAATGATCTGAAAATTCCATCTAACACCACCCGCTAAATTAAGCATTTCAATTACAATTCTAAGCCACTACGTGATGGTAACACGACATAATAATGATTATGAACATTTTAGTTGCGCTAGGATACAAGGTTTTGCATAACTTCAACCAAATAAGTCTTTAAACAACCTACAATTTTCAAATACTTCAAAATATGATATAAACTAATTTCAAATTGCTAAAAAGGTTCTCTACAGCGTAATTACCGAGTTTTAGAAGCAAAAATATAAAAAAATTTACGTGCATATGTATCCATTTTTAGTAATGAAGTAATTAACTTCCAATTGTGTATCAAAATTGCATACCGCAGTTTGTTCCGCCCGGGGGTCTGAAAATGCACCTTCGGGACCCTTGCGATGAGCCTTTACGAACACATCAAAACGTGTCACCGGTTGCCCACATTCCTCTTCCTGAATTATTAGGGCACAAAAACATGTAATTGGCTAATTGAAAAATAAGTGTCATGTACTTTTCTAATACTTAGAATGTATTTTGATGCATAAAGAAAAATTCAATACATACCAATCTCCTCTTAACCTCCGGGTATGGGATACAACCTAAAAAGTGCAGTGATGGAGAACTGAGGCGATTTTTTGAATTTTGCTCAGAAATCGCCTTTCATTCCTAAGTATCCCATTTCTCATGCAGTGCTTCCCATACAGAATTGCCGGTCCATTTTGGCTTCTTATCTTTGGCACGCCACTTGTTCATATTATTTCGAATGCAGTGTTCGGCTCAAGCGTTGAACATGCATCGAATAGCAGGTTCATCATAAGGGAATCATTTGTACACTTTCTGTAATATAATTGTCAAAAGCTAATACATAGATATAACTTCATTATTAAAGAGTTATGCTATAATAATCATGTACAAGATACCTTAAATGTAGAGAGCCATCTGTCTCGGACATCATTTGGAACATGTTTCCAACTGGGCCAAGCCTCGGTATACGCGGTAGTTACAGCATTTGTCACCTCTTTGGAGGCTCCATAAGGAATCTATCTACAATGTTAAAACAAATATATGTATAAGTTATGGATTTGTGAATAAAGCAAAATGGACATATAAAATGGTATTAAGTCAATACTTACGCGGCATCATCAACCTGCAGATGCGTGAACTGATCAATCTGCCATGCAATATAGGCATCTGAACAGTCAAATCCATATCTCTGTCAATCCTCAAGTCGCTCATCCATCCGCTCAGGTGCGCGCGATGACTCTGGCTGCTCAGCAGATGCCATAGGTGGGCCCTAGGATTACTAGCGGTCTCCTCGACTATAACTTCTTGTAATACATTTTCAAAATCCATATCTATAGAGGCGGCCGTAGGGGATCCATCTTCTGCTTGTATCGGCGATTGAGGCATCCCCTGGCTCGGGCCCACGGAAGTTGAGAATGATCCACGACCAGTTAACGTGTTTGTTCCCGCGGATCCACGGCCAACTGATTGATGTACTCTAGTTGCTCGACGGCCGGTCGGTGCGACTCCTGCAGTTGATCCCCCTCCAGCCGATTGTTGCCCTCCTAACCGGCTACGACCAGCTGACATGCTTTTTTATTAAAGTTTTTTTTTTAAAGGAGATGAACCAAATGGTCCGTCTCTTTTGGGCTTTAAAATCAAATTAAGGAGACAGACCAAATCATCCGTCTCCTTTGGCCCTAAATTTTTTTTTTTTTTTTAAAAAGGGAGACGGACCTAATGATCCGTCTCCTTTGGGTATTTTTTTTTTTTATAAAGGGAGACGAATCTAATGGTCCGTCTCCATTTGGGTATTTTTTTAAAAAAAAGAGAGATGGACCTAATGGTCCGTCTCCATTTGGGTATTTCTTTAAATTTGGGAGACGGACCATTGGGCTTTAAAATCAAATAAAGGAGACAGACCAAATCGTCCGTCTCATTTGGCCCTAAATTTTTTTTTTTTAAAAAAAAAAAAGAAGAAGGACCTAATGATCCGTCTCCTTTGGGCTTTAAAATATATATTTTTTTTAAAAAAATGGAGACAGACCAAATCGTCCGTCTCCAATTTGGGTATTTTTTAAATTTCGGAGACGGACCAAATAATTCGTCACTACTTTGTCGCCGAATGGAGATGAAAAGGAGACAAAACACGAGAGTTTCAGCCCTCACCCTGACAAAAGATCGTGTGCACGCCATCTTCGATTGATGGGACAAATCCATGGACCATTAGGAGACGAATTGGAGACGAAAATTGTGTTCCATCACTAAAACATCTCCGATTAGAGACAAAAAGGAGACGGAAAAGTCTGAGCTTCTCAGCCCCTCAGACTGACAAGTAGTGGCGTGCACGCCATGTTTGACTGATTAGACAAATCAATACACCATTTGTAGACGAATTGGAGACCACAATTATATTCCGTCTCTTTTTCGTCTCCGATCAGAGACGAAAAGGAGATGGAAAATGCAAGGTTGCGTGTCTATTTAAAGAGCTTTCATTTGGGTTGAATGAGTTGTATTCATCTTGTAACTATCAACGTTTTTTTTGAATCATGAGTGAGGAAAAACAACAACAGTCACAAAATCTTTGTGTTACAGAAGAAAATGACAACACATTTGAAGAAATTGAACGGAGCTTGAAGAAAGATGTGAAACCAAATATTGATCTTAATGCTCCACCAAAGGAAGAAGGCTATATTTCAGAAGCTCAAGTTCGTCAAAAAGTTTTTCATGATATGCTGAAGATTTATTTCCCCAAGGCCTTGGGATAATATTTCTACTAAGTTTATCATATTAAGGTTATTATTAGAAGTATGTATTTTAGTTTTCGTTAAGTAGATGATGCAGAATAATCGTTAATGTGAGAATACATTTTCTTGGTATTTTTCATGTGTGATTATGTTCATTGGTAGGTTTTATGTACATACAAAATGATGTATTTTGTTACCACTCACATGTAATCCTTAATTATCAATATATGGGTTGGAAGTTAATGTTGTTTTTCATTCATGATTTAATTTCATGAATTTGTAATGCAGTATATAGTGTTTTTAGGTAATAAAAATGCTATGAATAATATATTTTAGTCAATTGGACTGGGGTTGGCTATGACATAGATAATCGTCACCAAACCGTCTCTGGTTGGTGATAGTTGGAGACGAATTGTAAAAGCGTCACTAAATCGTCGCAATTAGGAGACGGTTTGGTGACGATGTAAATAAAGTGTCTAAAAACCATCTCGGGTTGGTGACGGTTTAGAGAGGACTGTCCAAACCGTCTCCTAATAGTCGCCAAAGGAGACGGTTCGGAGACGACATATCTAAGTCGTCTCCAAACCGTCTCAAAAGGGTCACTAATTCCAGTGACAACAATTTCGTCTCTATTTCGTCGCTCTTTTAGCGACGAAAATGAGACGGACCGTTACCTTTCACAGTTTTTCTTGTAGTGAATTAAATTCCAACAAATGGCAAGATTCCTTATTTGGTGCATCATTGGGAATAAAAATAGGGGCCATCCATCAACTACAATCGTCGTTCCAAACATTGTGGTATGAGACAACCCATATGAATTTGAGTTAGGGTTTGGAATTGGAGATGAGTTATGGTTTGAAATTGCGGATGACATTGAGAACGGAGTGAAATGAAATTGGAGATGAGAATGAAAAAGAAAAGAGAGGTTTGCTGTAGATTTATGCACGCAGGGGCATGTTGTAAGTTACTAAATTTTGTATGGATATTTCACGTATTACTTTTGAATAATGAAGACTAAATTAAAAAATGGTGGCAACTTTGGGACTAACTGCATAATTAACAATGCGGAATTTTGGACAATTTTCTATTTAAATTAACCAAGTTTTTAAAGGTGGAAATTAATTTAATTAACTTTATAAACCGTGGGTATTAATATTATCACATTTAAACAACAGAGACTAAATTAAAAATTGATAACAAAATTGAAAACTAATTACATAATTATCCCTTACAGGCTTCTTCCCTTTTATATGTTTTTTTTGTCGTACACGTAAATTGTACAAAGAACGAAATCCTAACATACGAATCCAATTTTTCCACTCCGTAATTTAAAGATAAGCACAATACAGTCACTTTTGTTAAAGTATCATCGAGTGCCGGTAAGACTTGGTTTAACATCCTCATCAATCTTAACAAAATTCAACTAGCCTATCAGCTGACCTTGTCAAAAGTCAGAAGGGCCTTAGAATTTTTTTTTTAATCCTAAGATACACTTTATTTTTTATATTTATTTTTTGCTAAATAAGTAAGTAACTCTATTAATTCTAAAGATTTCTGTATAAAAACAACAATAAAAGCTCAACTAAACATGAGGATCCTCGTATGGAGGTTCTAAACTATACAAATTGCAAGGTTAAGCAGGCTATAGCTAAAAAAATCTTTTTCCTACACTTTACAACTAGCTGCACATTATTTTTAATACTAGCAAAAATCTAATCGTCAGGCTATAACCAAGATACACTTTATTTTACTTCCCTTAGAGGCTGCCATTATCATTATTCTTCCTTCAAATTTATTTTTTCATCTCAGTTAAATTCATACAGGGAAGAGTAGTTGAATAAGTCGAGACGAAAAAGAAAAACAAGTCCCACTTCGTTTTAAAAGATATGGTGTAATTTATTGTCCTTAGTAAATGTTGATATTCAAAGTTCTATCCCCCTCTCGCAGAAATTAGTTGGTATAATGAATATATATAATGCATACAATATTGAGTTCTTTAGTTGGCTTTTGGTAAACAATCCTCATCAAAGTGGAAGATTTCTCAACTTTGAGCTACTGTAGGAAGATCTCTACTGTTATGTTAGCTTCATCCATTTTGTGACATCATGGAGTCGGATATTATTTTTTCTTTCAAACGTATTTGTCGTTTTCTTTTCATCTGTTTTCACAAGAAAAAAGTGATTTAAACCATATGCAAGTACTGCTATGTTTCACAATGATTTGAGTGCCAATAGATATAATATATTGATTTCTAGTTTTATTTTTATGGTGCCGGCCTTGGATTATCACGTGTCTTGTAATTTAATTTGGTCTTGGAAAGGAAGCTCTAATACCAATTTTTTGACGATAAGGATACAAATTCACACACATCAACGCAAGGAAAACACACAATTTTTTAAACTTGGTTGGCCCTCTTACATTTACGACCCAAAACTGAAAAAGTTGACTATTTGTTAATAATGGTAACATAGCATGAATTTTCGCACCAAAAAAAAATAAAAAATGTAAACCTTTTCTCAATAATTTTATGCACGAAAAAACCTAAACTATAGTACAGTCAATTTTTTCTAGAAAAAATACTAAAAAACTATCCTACATAGTTAGGTTTTGTGACGGACAAAATACGGACAAAATTCACGTCTATAATAAATAATTACAAATTATAAAGTACTATTTACAAAAAAATTATTCTGACCTACCCTTATTGTACTAGACTTTTACTTGTATTTAGTGGACTTGTACTACCCAAAACGTGTCTCAAGAAGGCTGAGAAAAAAGATCAAAAGTAGGAACACCAACAAAGAGATTTTACGATCGAGCTAAAATGTATGAAAATGATAGAGAATATACATATTTCTTATGGACTTGCCTCACCAAGGTATGAGGTCCTTTATTTATAGGCCCTCTGCTAATGATGACTTTTACCACTCTCAAGGGGATTGCGTATTTTAGGATGATTTTTTGGCATTTCATGCGCAAGAAGGTTGTGTGTCAGTTGCTGCATGAGGTACATGGAAAATGTAATGATTCAAACATAATTACAATGTAAAAGGAAGAAGTATCTCTAATATTGCACCCATGGCTTGTGGTAATTCTTAAATTGCTTCCTCAAGTCTAAACAATTCAAAAGTAAATTAGAAGTGGATAGTCTTCAGCTCTTTGTAAGTTTATTTTTTGTTAATTCCAAAAGTAGGAAAAGCAAATAAAGGAGATATCTAAGAGGCACTTCAATCCCATGTAGTTTTCATCTTCTTCTTTTTTTTCATCTTTTCCATTTGCTTCCTTTTCGTCGTTACTTTAATATGTGTGTGTTTTTATTTATTTATTAAAAGCAAGTGGGGTGTATTTCATTCATTCACAAAAATATTTACAAAAGTTGGCAGTAAGCTATCCAACAGAATAAAAAACCATCAATCTCTACCAAGATAGCCTACCAGATCTTAGTCTCATCAATATTTTATACTCTACAAATAGTCTGTTTCAAAAAAGTTTGTGATCTCCTTATCATATACATTTTGGTCCTAACCTCAAAAGTGATGTCTACTTTAATGTCATCTTCTCTTTTTCTTCTACTTTTAACTTCGACAAGTTCACCACATATAAATTATTGAGATATTTATATTTAATTCAAGAAGACGAAAAGAACCAACATGAATATTACATAAATTTCATTACACAGAGAAAACAATACAGCCAAATAGCTAACTCAAATACACCATTTAGAGATAGCTCTTGTTTTTATTCACACACAAAAAAATACACAACATAACAATGGAAATGAAGTTGTTGCTACAACTTTAATCGGTAGCTTTTATTTATTTAATATAAGATCACAAGTAGTGATATATGCTAGCTCGTGATGATTCATTTAGCAGTGGTAGTAGCAGATGCAAGAATATTTCCAGCTGTGTTCCCATTTTTGTTTGTGGCATAAGCCATATTTGTAGCCCCAATTCTTGCAGTGTTGGCTACATTTGTAGCCATGAAGGCGAGGCCCTGACCATTTTTGGCTTTTCTTCGAGCAATACTTAGCTTCCGCAACTCTCATCTCTGCACAAAATTGGATATAGCAAAGTTACATATGAATACATGATTACAACGTGTTGTTTTCGAGCCTTGCTTATTGAAACTAAGACCCACAGCTTGAATATAGGGTTTTTTGTATTCTACCGCACTTTTGCCAATTTTCTTGAATTCAAATTTTAAATGAGTTAATAATTAAAGTGAATAATCATATATGAAAAACGTGCACGGTGTATTCTATTTGGCACGAACGGAACAACAAGATCTTCAACTCATCCGCTTGCACAAAGGATTTTAGAAAACAATCCTTAATCATAGTATTTGTAGGTCTTGGAACTTAGATAATTTTAATCTTTGCTAGGTGATTTTTTTTTTTTTTTTTTTTGAGGTCTGATTCGAATTTGTAATTATTACAGTTGCACAGTTTTTTTGGAATGAATAGAATACTTGGATCAAAATAATATTTGACTTGCAAAACAGATCTCTGGTACTGGTTATGTCTTATTTGGTGAAACCATTTGTGTGGATGCCTATGTCCTTAGTTATGCACATTCTATCGAGTACCAAATGTTTGGAATTAGCTTGAAAAAAAAAAAAGAAAAAAAAGAATAATGATGTGCATATTATGCAACATCTTACAAAAGTCAAAAGGTGAGGATGTATTAATTAACTGCATGCCACAAATCAGAACAAAAAAGGGATATAACACAATGGATTCGTGATCAAATGCATGCATATATAACGTTGTCTGCTGCTCATCTGAGGCTGCGACAATGAGGAAGAGGAAGAGCAGAGCAAGAAAAGAAGTATTGCTTACTAAAGACTTAGCCATATCTATTTGCTTAATTAGTAGTGCTAGCTTGCTTGTGATAAACCAAGCTACTAAATGGAGGTATTTATAAGAAAAATCTACTATGAACGACTTAAATGTCAAAGAGCTTTAGTTTGATATGTTCAAAGATAGGGAACTTAACCAGATGAAGAAGCAATGAGCATATAACACTTGATAAAATAGAAAATGTCAAAAAAAACCTTAATAAAAGTAACAATGAGTTTTGGTCCAGTGGTAATGTTACTCGCTGTTATGCGAGAAGTTATGTTCTTGAATCTTGTTGGTTACATTGTATGATTTTAGTCTTCCCTGAATCAGAAAAAAATAATAATAATAATGATTAGGCATCCATGAATCAAAAAACAAAAAAGTAATGATTCTTGCTTTGTGTGCGAGAAGTCTTGAGGTCGATTCTCGGAATGCATATATATATATAAGGGCAAATTTTGGACAAGTTTTGGACAAATAGTCCTTATTATTTTAGAAGTCACATGGTTAATCCCCAATGTTTGTAAAAGTCTCACCAATAGTCCTCATTGTTTCAAAAGTCTATTGAGGACTAATGGAGATACTTTTGTAAATAATAGGGACTAACTGAGTGACTTTTGAAACAATAGAGACTAATTAAATGACTTTTGCAAACAATGATGACTAATGATAAAACTTTTACAAACAATGATGACTAATTGCGTGATTTTTAAAATAATAAAGACTATTTATCAAAAATTTATAAATAATAGGGACTATTTGTGAGATTTGCCCTATATATAATATGAACAAAACCTTATTGAGGAAAGGATAATGTTAAACAATGGTGTGTGTGAGTACTCGATCAAGGTTTGAATTGGTCAAGACTCCGAAGCCTGTTCATGTTACATTAATAGAAAGTATAGAATTGGAATCGTTATTGATTCTTTAGCAGAAGAGTTCGATGGTTGAGAAAATACACTGAAAAGCAAACTAAACATGTTACAAAAAGAAAGAAACATAACATTAATGGTGAGAACTAGCAATGGCCATTGACCAAGTTCTCTACATATTCATAAGCCAATTATCTAATGAATCAGTAAGCAGGAGCGGTTCTATATTACAAGATGTGGAAGGTTGTAGCCTGCACTAATCTTATAAAAAATTTTAAAATTTCTTGTTCTTTTCAAATACTTTTAATTGTTAAAGCTTTCACTATTTTATTATCAAAATCACTTAGTCTCCATTTAGGCCTCATTTAGCCCCAGTGATAAGATTTTCTTTTCATTATTATTATTATTATTATTACATTAGATGTCAAAATCGTGGTATAACTCAAAATATTTAATTATAACAGGTCATATTTAATCATTTCATTCAACTCTTAAATGGTAATAAGATATTTTAGATCAGTCAATTTCAATAAGCACAATTTTTTGAACTATTTATTAAAAGAAGATATAATATGGAGAGTCTAAAGCGGGCATGCATATGCATAATCTTTCCCTCTCGTCCTCCACTAGAATTAATTAGGTTTCTTTCATTTTCATGTCCTTTTTGTCGTACTTGTTAAAGTACGTACTAAGTACCAAGGACCAATTCCGTAACATTAATTTTAATTTAATTTTATTTAAAAAATGATTAAACTGACCAATCAACGCTTTTCGAAATCTCTGATTCCTTGAACAATCCAAGAATATGATCCAACATGATTATAAGTTCAAAGTCAATTGGTACGAAGGATGGTACTTGAGAACCAGTAAAACAATGATTTGTGTTGGTATCATTCTCGATTATTTTCATTCAAACTTTCAACTTGCTGATTAACTGACCCTGTCAAAAGCATAGTCTTCTGACTTTTACATATCGTATATATTAAAAAGTAATGTTAAATATTATTTTATTTTATTATTTAAATGTCACCTCTTATGTGTATATCTCGTTGGCATGCTAGTTTAAAAAACTTTTTTAATTCACTCTCTTTCTTTTAACATACCAATTAAAAATACGCATATATAAAATGTGATATTTGGGTAATAAAAATAGACTTGGCTCCTCTAGAATTCTATTCCTTATAATTTCATTCAATATTCCTTCCGATCAATGCTATGTGTCACTAAATCTCATCTACGGACCCCATTAATTTTGTTAAACTCACTTTCCAATCATGGTTAGAAAGTATTAAATATCAAATCTAAACTACCATGTTTAATTAGCAAATAAATATGGAAGCATAAGACATTTTTTTAAAAACAAAAGAAACAAAAAACAAAACACATGCTTCAGTACAAATAATATTTTACTATTTAATGAAATTGATGTAAAAAAAGTTTACGAATAATATTTTACTATTTAATTTATTAGACATTGTGCTTCTTTTTTTTTTTACTATCTTTAGTATCTTGCTCTCTCAAATTTCTACTCTGACGTTATTCTGTAAAGTTGTAGGACTTGCAAATTCTCTCTCCCAATTAACTAAATTTTAAGATAATGATAAATAAAACTACTAACTCTACAGTGTCAATGATTTGTAAATTATTGATAAGTTCAAAGTCAATTGGTACGATGGATGGTACTTGAGAACCAGTAGAACAATGATTTGTGTTGGTATCATCCTCGATTATTTTCATACAAAATTTCAACTTGCTGATTAAGTGACCCTGTCAAATTAAAAGCATAGCCTTCTGACTTTGTAGTATGTATTATATCATATATGTTAAAAAGTAATGTTAGATATCACTCTATTTTATCACTCAAATATCACCTCTTACGTATATGCCTAGTTGGCATACTAGATTAAAAAATTTCTTTAATTCTCTCTCTAATTTCTTTTAACATACCAACAAAGAATACGCATATATAAAAGGTGATATTTGGATGATAAAAATAGGGTGACATCTAATATTAATCTATGTTAATTAGTATTGAGAAGAGCTCTTATTCACTTCTTGGACTTGAGGATACTCTTTCTGATGTGGTATCCCTTGGTCTTATCTTACACCAATCTCTGTACTGGGAATTTACTTGGACTTTGTATGATCATATTTACTTGGAAGATAAAGTGGCACCCCATTTTGCAATATGTACGATTTCTTTTGTGTGTGTAAGTAATTCTGATATTATCATTGTTAAGGTAAAAAATTTTCCGACTTGGCCCCTCGGGATTAACCTATAAAACGAGAAAAAAATGAGACGTTGGATTTATTTTAGGGGATAATTATGACGCTTAAATATTAAAGGTCGGATTTAAAAGGACTTAATTAGTCAATTTAAAAGTGAGTATATAAGATAAAATTTCCTTTCTTGGGAATAGGATAGACCTTTATATACTTGTCTCACGGAGGGGTCCTATCACCACGTATACATACCTTAAAGTAGTTTATTAACTTCTCGAGAGAACATTTTACTTCGGGAAGTCCTCTTTTTATCTTGAGAGATCCCCCTTATCTCGGATAGAAGTATTTTTCCTCGGGGATTCATTTTATTCCAATTTCTTATCGTCCCTTATATTTATTAAATACCTATTTTGCCCATGGCAGGTTCATCATCCCATATCAATCATGGTATCAAAATGAGTAAAAGTTAGAAGATAATGAAAATACCAGTGCCACATTTATAATGGAAATTCAATAAAGATTAGAAATACAACAAGAATATAACGTAAATACGACATTTTTATTATTATAAATACGCATCAACATACACAAGGAGCTAAGAGCTCATTGTTTTTCACACACACACTTGAATATATAATACAGTATTGAAATATGGATGCTGCGATAGCTATAAGTGGCAGCTTTATTAGCAGATACACACATACAAGGTCACAAGTGGTGATTCAAGCAGCTTGTAATTGATCATTTAGCAGTGATAGTAGCAAAGGCAAGCATATTTCCAATCTCCATAATGTCCCCAACGTTGTTTATGGCATACACCATACTGGTAACCCCAATGCTTGCAATGGTGGCTACATTTGTAGCTGTTGAGGCAAGGTCCAGACCATTTATGGCTTTTCTTCCAGCAATACTTCGCTTCAGCAACTCTCATCTCTGCATACAATGGTATAAGGCAGAGTCAGGGCGGAGGTATATTAAGGCCAGGAGTCGCAGTCCTCACTGGTTCCAAAAAACGTTAAAAATTTTAAGTATTTTTTAAAAAAAAAAATAAATATCTATATACTTTTAGTTAAAAAAAATTAATTAGTCTTCACTAAAAAAATAAAAAGTATTTATATAGTTGAAAAATTATGTGGTTAACCTCTACTGAGAATAATTTCTAGAGCCGCCCCTGACTAGAGTTAATTTTTTTTAATACAGTAGAAACCAAAATCGTAATTTGAACTCATAATTTCTTATTACAATAGACAAAGTTAAATTATTTTGTTTCTTTTGTTTTTTGTCATTTTTAAAAGGGTATCAGATTATTCAACCACTTTTTTTTTTCTCCTCAGTCCACCGGGTGTTACCAACAGTTTCCAGCGACTAAGACTTTGTGAAATCTTTTAAGATATTGATAAGTAGAAGGATTGGAGTTGATTTGCGATGTGTAAAAAGAAAAAGATTATGAAAGTAAATATTCTTGCATGAATTGCTACTAAACTATTGTGTTTCTTTTGTTTTTTTCATTCTTAAAAGGATGAAGAATTTTTTTACCATTTAATATTGAAATTAGAAAAATAAATTGTGAGAAATTAAAATTAGAAATGTTACCGATGGAAGACTAAAAGTGACCACTTTCATCACACTTAATTAATATAGTGTACATAATCAAAGATAATTGAAAAATAAAAATAAAAAAGGCCATTAAAACTACGATACGTCTCGAGATATAACATGTTGAAAATAATAAATAATAAAATAAAATCCTTTCTAATAGCTAATTAAGCATTTAGATTTTGAGTTCAATTTTATGGTATCATAGCTGCATTAATACAATATATTATGTTTAAATCTCGCTTTCACCTAATTTAAAAAAGAATATATCCATGTGTAAGTTGATTTGACATATGCATGAGAAGATTGATGTTAAAGACAAAAATAAATTAAATAAACTTCTTTAATTATAACAGTTTAAGCTTTTTAATCCGACTATAAACTATCATAACACGATGTGCCACTCACCTGAGGCTGCAACAATGAGGAAGAGGAAGAGTAGGGCAAGAAAGGATGCCTTGTTAACAAGAGACTTAGCCATATCTATGCTTTTAGTAATGCTTGTGAGAAACCATGTACTAATAATAGATATTTATAGTAGGAGAAAGCTAGTGTCAATGACTTGAACAACAAGAGATTTAGGCCTGATTTGTTCAAAGATAGGGATGCTAACCATACACATAAACTGATACAGCTGGAATGGGTATTCAAATACAATTTGTGTGGTGTGATTACCGAATCAAGGATTGAAATGATCAAGAATTGTACTTGCTCAGTTGCTTGAATGGATAAGTAATCTTGTTAATGCATATGAATAGACCAGAGCTCAAAGGTCTAAATGATTTAAATTCTCTCATAACATTCACATTTTTTTTTACTAAAACAGGTCGTCTATTACAACGGGATGTAATGCCTGTATACATAATTTATGCAAAGTGGATGCTTTATTTAGCAATACTAGATCAGAGCTCAGAGGTTGTAAGCGATTTGGATATCTTCATAACATTCACATTCTTCCACTAAAACAGGCTGGAATGCCTATATATTTAATTTGTACAAAGTGGGTGCTCTATTCAATATAATACCACCGGAACAGAGCTTAGAGGTTGTAACAATTTAGATCTCTTTATAATATCAATGATGATATAATCAAATGATTTGGACCACTCTGTGTGAATAGCAAATAACTACACTATTATTTTACCAACACTAATCTTTTCGTAATATTATAACGTAAAGAATCAAGGCCCTAAACTTAAATTGTCCTGAGATTAAATTTTTCCACCTCAAACTGCAAGAGGGCATGCTGACCATTTCCATGCTTTCTAATTACTAGATTTAGGCATCTTTCAATATTGTTTACCTTTTGTAGGACATGTAAATTGTACTATGCACGAAATTCCTATCATTTAATTTAAAATTTCCTAACACGATGATAAGATCGAATCAATGCACTTGCATATCAAAATTTCTACCTCTATTATAAAAAATCAATGCACATGAAACATTGTAGTCCATTTGGATATAATCCACAAGGATAAGTACACAATTAATTCTTTTAAGTGATCTTCAATAAAGATCACAAGAGCCAGTAAAACAAGCTTTGTATTGGTGACATCTGCAATCATCATAGAACTTCCACTTGTTTATTAACTGACCCTGTCACTAGCCATATGGCATTCTGACTTTAGAGACTAATATATATTTTCATTTTAATTGCATTAGGATGTCCATGCCAGGTCTTAACTCAGTGTATGATATGGTCAGAACTAGAACCTATTCATTGATCGAAATTTTGATTGACATTCAAGTTGAAAGTGATAGTATTGATTATTTAGAAACATTTACTTATGGAAAATAATGATATGATTTGAGGGGTTACAGGAACTAAATTCATGTCTTTTCGCACGCTCAAGGATGGATGTATTTGCAGTCATCACTTGCCCCGAAAAATTTGAATATCTATATACGTTTTTAAAAAAAATTATATATTTATGTATTTTTAATCAAAAAATTAAGGGTGAATAATTTCGAATCTTTTTGTGATTAAGCAAAACTAGTTATAACCCCCCTGTGGTCTAACAAATATAGTCGGACCCCTTATAGTCCACCCGTTGATGTACACCGCCCCCTCCGTCAAATTTTTCGTCAAAACTGACGGAATATGTACCACATGCGAATAAAATGCGATTTTTTTTAATTTTTAACATATTCAACTAGATGATTTTTTTATTTTTTTTTTAATTTAGCGATAAATAAAAAAATAGGTGAAAATGAAAAGAAAAAAGAAAAAAAATAATTTTTTTAATTACTAATATTATTTTATTATTAAATACGTTAAAAATCAATAAAAATCTCATTTTAAGCGCGTTTGTCACACTTTCCGTCAAAAATGACGAAAAATTTGACGTAAGGGGGTGGTGTGCATCAACATATAAACCACAGGGGGGTCCGGCTATATTTATTAGACCACAGGGAGATTATAGCTAGTTTTGCTTTACCACAGGAGGGTCTGAGACTATTCACCCAAAAATTAATTAAACCCCGTTAAAGAAAGAATATATTCATAAATTTAAAAAATTGTACGTTATAACTCCCGTTGAAAAAATTCTTAAATACATCCTTGCACACGCTTTATTTGCATAAAATTGACAACTTAAAAGCATTACATTTCTTTTTCTGGATGGAAATGTATATTGTTCACAGAAAAATAGAATTTTAAACCTTGTTCAGTGAAGTAAATCAAGTCCATTTTACATCAGATAAATGAAAGAATTGAGAGTTTTACCAGCAACAGTTTCAGTAAAAGTACCACTTATCGAATATGAAACCAAAAGACAAAGATTATCTTACTAAATGAAGAAAACCAGCAGAGAAAAGGATGAATCTATCTTTTTTTTTTTTTGGACTAAGGATGAATCTATCTGATTGGAAAAATTTTGAAAGGGCCTGACCTTCACGTATCTATTTTTAATAGGACCCACATGTTTTTAGTGGACCACACCTACCTTTTGCAGCACAAACCCTATCTGAGATGCAATGAGTTTTCAAATTCATTCTATTGACAGGTGGGAAAAATAAGAATGAAGTTGTAAAGGTAATCAGCAACTCTATCACCTGTAACCAAAACTGGAAAAGAAAAGGAAAGATTACACATCATCACACACGACAGAAATGGATACCTCCTCCTCCTCCCCCGCCCTCATCCCCCCTTCTCTTCTTCCTCCCTAACAATGCGAAAACACTTACGCGCTCAGTTCTAATGTACAACAGTACCTAATTTATGGAAACAAAAAGCAGCTAAATAATGTACAACATACGGTCAACCCTGCACCGCCAACGCTTGCAAGTGTTCAATGAAAGCTTGAAGGCTCACATCATCAGTAAATATAATGTCTGATCCATCAGTGTACGTTGAGTTCTGAGTTACAGACGGATTTAGCTTGGCAAGAAGAAACCTTGCCTGACTGCTGTGTTGATCACACTTTATAAGCTTCGGTACTGGAATCCGTTCAGCCACCAGTTGCCCTGCGTCAAGTTCTGGGGCCTCTAACAACTTCCTGAAGCTCTCATGGTTGGGATCCTTGTCATAACCAAGCTTCCTCCACTGAGCAATCTTAGAACCATAATGAATAACCACGTAGAAGTAGGAATCAAACAGCAAAATCACATCTGGAGATATGGAGCAAACGTCCAGGAGAACAGGAACGGGAGGACCATCAAACGAATACTGAAATAGAGTAGGTTGGACCATAATAAGAGATCCAACCACCCCCTCCCGGTTTAACATCAGTCTGTAAAAAGAAGTCTCATCTGGGGTGCTATTAAAGACGTCAATAAATTGAGACCTCCTTAAATAATACATAAATTGTGGATACAGGGAAAAGTTGGATGAAAGACGGAATGAAGAAGGATCTTCCTGCACATAATCCCCGAACTTAGCTGCAAAATGAATTAGCATCTTATCTAACCATCTAACAACATCTCGAGCAAAATAGCTCTCTGCTCTATGGATGGCAAGCCTAGCCATTATTGAAGCTGCTGCTTCCTGATCAAATCCAGCAGCAATTTCAGGTGAGTGTTTGCCAACCCACCTTCTTGCTGCTGTTGTCACCCTTTTCCTAATACCCGTGCTTCCGTACCTGTAGCGTGTTATAAACTGAATAAAAAATGCAGAGCCAGGTTGGACTTTCTGTTCATCGCCCACTTCAAAGAAGAAACCAATGCACGTTTTATTAGTGAGAGTACCTAGCTTCCACATGTATGTACCCCCTTCACCAATCTCTTTGTCACTCACTGAATTGTTCTGTTTCCGCAGAGAAACACACGGTCCAAGTGCTCCACAAATTTTGACATCTTTCGTTGTGAGTTCTTCTATAGTGGCATCAAAATACATTCTAAGATTCCCATCCTCATCACCTACAAATATGTGACTCAAGCACTTCTTGAATTGCTCAGAGTCAAACGAGTCATCTAATATCATGAAACCACCTGAGTTTTCAACAGGAGCTTTAAGCTCTGCTGCTCCAACTTGATCCAATGAACAGGCAAAGAGATCAAGAACAATGGACGAATCCAATATCTTTGAGATATTTGCCTGTAGAATTCACTTGATTTTCTATAATAAGCTGCATTACCATTATTGAGATCTCGGTGGTTTCTGATGGCATTACTAAAATCTGAGCTTACGATCATCCCTGGCCCAAGAGTCGCTGGCCCAGATGTAAAAACCATGATACGAGAACCTGTATTAACTAAGCATCCTTCCAGCAGGCCAACAGCAACAGATATTGCAACCCCAGTAGACCGCAAGGGACGATGGCCAGCCATAAGTTTTGGTGAAGAACGGATATCCTCAATTGCTGTTGTGATGTTGAACTCGCATTCTGATACTGGCAACAGGAACCCCTGATTTTGAACAGCTGCTGTCTTTCCAAGTTGCTGCTTCACATGTTGGATGCCCAGAAAATTTTTTGACTGCAAGAAAAACTACAAGTTAATATATTGTAGCATATTGTGTTGGATAAATTTTAGATATATTGTCACTGCTCTGCATTTTAACTCGTCTTAGTTTTGGTAAAAAATAATTGTCACAGAAATACAAAAAGATATCTCAAATTATCATAAAAAGTTATCCAGGAAAACCTTAGTACATTATAAGATACCTATGGAGTGGTTTAAAGTCATCCAAGCACAAAAAGAAGATCATTCGTTCGGTTCCCCCTGCCATTATTTGGACCCAATGGAAGGAGAGGAATAGGATTGTTTTCGAAGGGAAGAAGTTCTCTATTTCTTTTTTGAAATATTATTGGCTTAATAATCTTTGCTTTTGGATTAGGGGCTCTTGTAAATTTGATGTAGATAGCCTACAAGAAAGTATAGATAGTTTAATTAGTTGATGTATATATTTTTGGGTTGCATCCCCTTGGTGCATATCAATAAAATTATTTACTTCTCAAAAAAGATACTGAATACCTTTAGAAGCTGTGGCACAAGACAAAGCGTGAAACACAAGTAAAATGCAATTTCATGACCACACACAAATTGTGGCCTGCATATGAATATGCTTTGGCTGTCTTAAATTTTCACTCACATTAAAAGACATAATCATGTCCATAGAAAATGCTTCCCATTGATTATAGCATCTTAACTGATTATGCAACTAAAGAGTTCAACATGGATGTGAACATTCAGAATTTTTAAAGTTTTGTTGACTGATACAGGAAATTAAAGGTTGTGACTGCAGGATACACATACATGTCCTCGTAAAAGCTGCAAAAGATGATTTTGCCCTACCATAGGCTAACTAAGGCACCACTCTCTTGTCATTTCTTTATACCCCTACAAAGCCATAAATTTAGAAAGAAAAAGGAAAGGAAAAAGTAACAAAAACTTGGAGAGGATGTATATCCACTGTCTTCATTTCGCGTGGAAAAGAATTGCAAAACTATTCTTTACGCACAATAAAGTAATTACTTATTTAGCATAAAACCACATAAACCCAGGTCAAAGTCAAACTATGAAGAATAACAACTTAAAGCCATTATCGTGAGTAATCGTACAAGACATGATGATGTATGTGGCGAGAAGCATGAAAAGAGAGAAAACTAGAAAAATTAGAAATGGGAAGAATAGATCAAGCCAAAGCATGAGCTATAGACCTTCTATATCCATAGTATGGATTTATAGCATTTCAATTTCTCTTCCTATTAGGTTTCTTTTCACAATACACATGTTTGGCAGCTACATTATTCTGGTTCAGAATGTATGGGCTGCACGCCCAAGTCCCATTGAAAACAAATCTATATGTATCAGGAGATGAATAAAAGATAAGGAAACTGTATGCTAGAGTAATGCCTATGGTCGACTCCAAATAAGGTTAGTAACTTAATTGACGATCGAAAGAAGGATTTGCTAAGTCAAAGACAATATATTCAGCAGAACTGAACTTGATCAATCCACAGACGCAAAAGTATATATTTAATAACTCGACTCTGCCTGAAATTAGCATACTCACCCACACAATATAATAAGGCAAATGAACACTTCAATTGAAAACATACAAATCTATACGAGTACCATCAAGAAAATGCAGGGTAATACTGTTTTTAAGAGAATCGATCAACTAAACGGGGATATTAGAAAGGGGCGGTGTCAAATTTAGTCTAATTTAATTAATACTTAGTTAGGATATGCTTTCCCTAGAGGAAATTATCATCAAAAGAAAGCACTCAACAACTTGATATGGTTCATCCTCCTAACCACGCATCCTAGATATTTGGCATTTAAACTTACATAGTAACTCTATATGGATTAGCCTGTTCATATATGAAATCCATGTGCCATTGGAAAACCAAAGGCCTTGCAGCTCCGTGCTTCATTTTGACGCAGATGTCTCAAATTTATCAGACAAAATGAAAGCACACCGATTCTTGTCATCACCAATTATACATTTCATGCTCATTCGACAAAACCAATTTTATGAAACAGGATTAAGCTTTACAAGAATATTTAATTACCTGCTCCGACGATATCTCCCTTTCACCGTGGAAAACCACAACCCTCAAACAATCCGAAAACCCAAGATCGTAAACCCTAACCATAGAATCAAAAACTATCAACCCCACCAATGCATTCTCTGGCAATCGCGCAATCACGTGCAACAATTCATTTTTCAACACACTTAGCTCCTCTTCTTCAGTACCCCCATCCACCACAAACACAACTGCCGGCCCCACCCCACCACCTCCTCCTCCCCCTACCCCACCCCTCTCCGACCCTGCCAAGCTCGAAAATGATGAAACCGACTTAATCAAACCAGGACGCGGACTTAGACCTAGACCTGGACCCACCAACCCCACATTCCCAAAGCCCGGGGCCACATTCGGGCCTTGCAATAAATGGGCCGAATGGGCTAAACCCCTCTTCCCCAGACGATATTCAACCGTGCTATACGTCGGAAAAAGCTCAGCCGGGATATTATTCTCATTCACTTCAATATAATGCCTCGGAAATGGGTTCTTTTTGTAACAAAACGGACACATCCAAAGCTTAGATTGATAATCAACGCGAGCATAAGGGTTCAAAACGGCGCCGCATTGAGAACATATCAAAGGATCGTAATTCAAGATCGGGAGCTCATTAAATTGCTGTAAAGGTGTACACATGATCGATAAAGGGATTATCAGAGCTGAAGCTTCGGGCTTTGAAACGGGCCATGAGTTCCATGACCAACGTAGGCCTTCAATTGCCTCCAGCTCTACAAAATCCATTGATTACCCACGTTTGAAAATTTGTTGAATTTGGGGAAAATTGGGTTTGATTAGGTTTCTTTAATTTGGTTTCATTGTAACAAAAAACCCTAACCCTAACAAGTTAGGGTTTTTTCTTTAAATTTTATTTTGGGTTTGGGAGATTTGAGGATTTGGAGATAGCTAAAGCTGGAGATTGATATTTGAATTTGCTCTGGGGTGTGGGTTTGGTATCTATCAGATTGCTTTGATCGGAAGGAGGAAAAAAAGTGGGCCCAAAAGTATAAATGGTCGGGCTTCCAAAGTCAGCCACTGAAGCCACCTGTTGTCAATGTCAAAAAAAGGTTAAAATTTAATCGTAAGTAAATATCTTGTAGTTTGTAATTTTATAATATTAATTTACTATCACCTACTTACTTTTATATTTATGTAGGCCAAAATGTACCGTTCTCAAAGTCACTGGAGTCACAAATTACATGCGTAATATTCATTTGTGATTAATTTTAATATTTTTTATAACTATTAAAGTACCATATATTATTTTAATTAATCATAATTAAATTCTGTAATGATTTTAGAACTACTTTTAGGTACACCATAGGAAGTAATACATCATTTATCCAAATATAAAGTGAAAAAATGTTGGAAGGGAGCTAAGTGGGGCTACACTATAGATCGTCTTATTTTTATAATTATTAAAAATTAATTGTTAGTGATGTGACCAAAATGGGAAAAAGCTTTGAAACGTTACTCATCCGGTTAAGTGTGTAAATGTATTTTACAGTGTGTTTGATCAACTTTTCACGTTCACTTTTCACTCTGTCGGTTTATCTGACTATAATGTAATGATTTTATTCATTATCTTGTTAGAAATTGTCTTTTAATTAGAATACAGAAAAAATGATTGACTTGAATTACAAATAATGTAATCATAATAGTCTAAACAATAATTTATTGGTCAATGAATTATTTAATTAAATGATTTTAAACTAATAGATAATAGGTCGAATGAGAAAATACATTTGACAAGCACAAAATACGGTTAGATACACTGTAATTGTAAGATTTAGGCATTATGAGAGAATTTATTTCATTAGCACGAAAATTCATTTGACATAATTTGCTATTACAATTTTACTTACTTTTTTTCTTAGGGGGAAAGATTGGAAGAAATTATTTTTATTATAATCAATGAGTTTCCCTGTCATTCGTGCAATTGAATGAGTAAAGTAAATAATATTCATTGTGTTTGGAAATTCCTCTGATTGGGCCTTACACTGCCACGGACCATAATTTTTTGGATGGGTGCGGGTGAGGTTGTTGGGTAGGCTAATATCGACATGAACAAATAACAAGACCAACATAAATATGGGCTCAAATACTGGTATAAGGGCTTCAACCAAGTTCTCACACTTCTGTAATGGGCCAAACTTTCTTATAAAATTGGGACATAAAGAAAAAATTACGGACTTGGATCATCTCCTCTTCTACTTACGATCGAGAAATAATTTTGAAAACAAAATATATCTTTATTCTCGAGTGTCGATAATCAAATTATAGTACACCTATTCCTACTTAAATTTGTAAATTCTAAGTTACAAACTATTTTAAGGATAAAATTTAAGACTTTAGCCATGTTCATGGGATTGATTGTGTTGTTTCTCTTCATGCTCAAATCCTGCTCTTGTAATTATATGTAAAGATTTACATTTAATTGTATCTATAATCTAACCAAAGATCAAATATAGAATTGAACGCATGAGCCATCATCGATTGTTATTTGACTTCACCTCTTCCTCTCAACAAATGATCTCAAGTCTTGCAAAGCTATGGAACATCTAACTTTGTGGAGAGGGATCCTCAAACATATGCACCCCAATTTACTCTAGCCCTAATCTAGCCAAAGGGTGAATTAATTAATTAATTTACGCTGAAACAAGACTAAAAATCCATAAAAGCTACAGTTACTAAGTTCTTGATACATTATTTCATTGAAAAACTTAAACCAATTGGTTGTTCCTCTAGTTGGAAGTATCGGGTCCCTTTTTCATTGCCTAAATTACACTTTCAGAATACCCCAAAAGGGAATGTTTTCTACTCCCTCCATTCTTCACTTTACGCTGCGCCAACTCCCCTCTCGTCATAAGGTGTGGAATTAGACCAAAAGGAATCTCTATAGACCCTAGTCGCTTAGATTATATATATATATATATATATATATATATATATATATATATATATATACACATACACGTTTGATGATATTATTTTGTATTAGCAATAATTGGTAAAGAAACCGCGATCAATCGATTCGTACATATTCATGAAGACCAACTTGCTTGTGAGAAGTATTGTTTATTGCCTTGAGGAGATCATAATTCATAGTGTGTGATCCAAGAAAAGTTCACATACACCAAAACAAGCTACCACACCTTGAAGCACATGCAGAGTGAGGGTTACGAATACTTAATGGGCTTAATTTGCTGTGCATGATCATATCGCAAAATTCTTGCTATATGTTATATATCATGGTCTCACCCAATCATTTTCTACTTAATTAGTTTATTATATTGAAATATATAATATTGACTGAAATATATCTTTCTTGAAATAGAAAGTCCAAATAATATTGACCGAAATAAAGCGAGAAAGAGAAAAATATATCTCATACTATTTCTATTTTCTGGTCGTCCCTAATTAGAAGGCTCAAATACCATTGACTTTATTATGCATTAATATTGGTATTAAAAATCTTTGAAAATCAGTAACATTTCTAAAGGAGACACATTCTGCGAAGGAACATGCATGTGCTCCTAACTAGCATCACAAATTATAGAATTCCAACTCATGAAGGCCATCAAAAGACCTACATTTATTAGGCATGTAATATTTGAGTATCTTGAAATATATTAAACAAATAAAATAAAATAAAAAAATGTTAGCCATGAACACCCACATGGGATTGTTCCCTTTGGCCATGAACATTAATAATCAAAAACAAAACAAAAAATGGTTGTAGACAATATTTTAAAGAAATAAACAATTGAGATACATGATATGAAGAATCTGGTCAGAAAAAAACAACAACATTTTTAATTGAAGGAATAAAAACACACAACAACTATGACAGCAAGGTCGACAACATCGACAACAAAAGAGGCATTATTAAGCAAGCCATTAGTAATCTTAAAAAAAAAAAAAACAAGCCAGACAATAGACAAGAGTTTATTGCTTGGTTATACATTACAAATTAATGTCCAGAGATGTCTTGATATCTATATACTGCTATCAAATAAAATTACAGACACATTGAAGCAACATTATCGTGCTCGATCGAAACATCTTGCCCAAGTGCTTCTTTCACGTTGTTTCTATTGAATCTGAATATTTAAAAGAGCTTAGCATCTGCTCTTGCATTTCTCCATGGCTCTTGGTGCTGAAAATTAAAGAAAAATAATTATAAGAAAAAGAAAAAGTAACTATAAAATTCAAGTAATAGAGTGGTAGATCTATTTCGAGTATAAGCTACCAATATGAGATAAAGAAAGTAAAACGCTAATCCTTGACCTGTATGATAAACGAAACCAAACAAGCCTATATTCCACTGGGTAGGGTTGACTCTTGACATGTAAGATAGGCACGGAGTAATTCATTGCAAATTATTATAGATAGTGCACAAAAATGTATTTTTGTGGAGATACATACCAAGTCCAATTGCTTCTGATCCTTTCATTATGCGTAGGCGCTTACATGATTCAACAAACATCCTGCATTGATATCAAAGATTTATAACTTAGTTTATCTATTAGTAATATACTTGTTGGAATTCTACTATATATGTTGCTCAATTAGTTGGATACGTAAGGTTTTATGCATGTTCAACCACATATTTAAGTATTTACTGGTTTTTTCTATTCAAAAGTATATGCACACATTAGAAAAATAGGGTTATTTTTGGGATTTTTTTTTGAATTTTTTTATTTAAATACCATTAACGTAAGCTTAAAAGGCTTCTCAAAGTTTTCGGTTATCGAGAAAATAAATAATAATATACAAGCACAAATGGATTAGGGTTCTTTAGGAGAACTTACTCCCATGGTACATCTCCCACGAGCATCCAATCACCATCCTTATCTTCATAGGTGGGTACATATTCAGAACTGTTCAAGAGATCCATCAGCTTGCTCTCGTTCATAAAATCTATCATTCCTTGGGCCCCATAATTACCTACAAGAAAATAAAATAATAACAAGTGGAATTATATTAAAATGTAACACTAACAAATAGGCAATAATAAAACTAGCATGTAGCATCGGAAGCGATTCCAATATCTACTTTTTGTTGATGTTAAAAGATAACAACACGCTTAATAGTGAAAACTGTATAGATCACAAACTGGAAAAAAAAAAAAAAAAAGTAAAAAGAAAGATTTTTTTTTTTTCCCAAATATTAAACTACTCGACATAAAAATATTAGTTTGTTGTCAAAGTTGATATTCTCACATATTTTGGTTTCTTATGGAAACATGTTTTGTTAAGCTTAAATGAGAACAAAAAATCTTTTGACCTTTCATTGAGTATCTTGAATTATTTCAATTTTTTTTTTTTTTTAGTTGCAAGGAGGCATAGCCAAAGAACTACACTACAAATCTAAGTAATTATTTAGGTTATTATTATTGTTTTTAGTACAACATAGGTCGAAACTGTGATTCGAACCTTTCTCGTACTATTCACCGTCTCATGCAACTATTATACACTTACTTACCCATGGTGAAGGAACTGAACATCTTGGCCAAGGAATCAGAAAGTTCTTGGTAGCTCTTGTACATCTTCAAGTCCACCTTACGAAGATAAGGTGCACCATCCATGCTAACCTTCACGAAAGCTGCACTAGTGCTGCCTGCAGCCTCCTCAGCGTTGCTTTTCTGAGCCATTATGTTCTTGCGGAATGATCTCACTGGTGGCCAACCCACCACCTGTGCCCTGTAAATCCAAACATAATTATTAATATTCATTTAAAAAAAAGTATTGCATGTACATGCAAATGATACATACTTCAAATGCATAGTTAAGGCAGTCAATATTGTGTTGTGTTCATTATTACATGTTAGGATACTCATTTTTCACTCGCGTTAAGTAAGACTACATTCAATTAATCCTAATAGTACCACATCGAATAATTGTATTTGTTGAAGACATAATAAACAAATAAGATGGACCCTTCTCTTTAGTGTGTAAGCTTTAAGATGTTTATTTATGCATGTGTACATATGAGTTATTAAACATAAGGAAACAATTTTACTAGGTATCTAGGCGAACAGGCCGGGTTAACTTTATTTGTTCAACCGAAGTTAAGAAGTTCCAAAGGCTTACTTGGCTGGTGGCTTCACTGGATCCTTAGTGGCATCCTTTGATGAACTTTTCATCTTCTCTTTCAGATCCATGCCAGCTGATTCACTTGACTGAAGCTTGAGCTTCAGATCAACAGTCTCAGAGAAGCCTCTTTTCCCAGTGATCTTGCTAGACTGATCAGTTTCAGCAGCACCACCACCTCCACCAGGCAGACCAAGGCAGAGCTCAGTTTCTTTCAGATTCAAGCCAGGCTCTTCACCTAACATGTTGGTCATTTTTATGCCAACTTCCATTGAAGCAAAAGCTTGAAGAGATATATAGCTTCTATCAACTCTATATTATTCTTCCCTTAAAACCACCTTCTGCTTCTTCCTTAATTCTTTTTGCTCTTCTTCTTCTTTAATGGTGTGTGGCTAAAGAGATACAAAAATGAGTGCAATAATATGACAAAGGTGAGGAGCAATGTATATAACTTGTAATGCATATATGCCAATGGTTGCATTGCTCTATCATGTTTTGCCCCATTGGATACCGACACGTGGAGATACATGGTATGTTGATCTTCTGGGATCAAGTGCATGTTACTAAAATAATTAAGTGATTAAGATTACCAAAAAAGCCCTAGCTTTTGCTTTTTGTGGGTGAAAATATATTTATATGTATATAATATAAATATATTATGATCAATGCCTTAATGATTTATCTCTTTTTTTTTTATTCAAGTATGTCAAGTGGGTAATAGTTTAAATATGGAAATAATGGCAATGGCATGATTAAGGGACCAATGCGCTTGAGTTGTGGTCCAATAAATTAAATGCCTTGATGAATATGGTCTTTCAATGTCCATGCTAGTATTTGATAAATAATATTCCACAGATCAATTAATTCAAGTATACTCTGAATTGTGATATATCGTTGCTCGAAGAGTTTCCATGTGTTTTCATTTGTTCTTTGATAACAATCACTATCCGTGAATTTTGGTAAGGTTGTTCTCCTACTATATAGTGACTTATCAAATGATGACTAGTTGCTTTTAGGAATTAATTTATAGTGAAGAAATTGCTTCTTTTGAACTTTCAAGCATGTAATTTATGCTAGAACTACATGGAGCTTTTCGAACAATTACTTTCTTGAAAAGAAAACTAAATTTAGCAATGTTGACTAGCTAGGGAGATTGTCAAGTTTCATATTCATAATTCGAAACTTACAAGTGAAACTAGTGTTAGGTTTAAAAGATAATAATTACTGGAGTCTTTAATCCATTGGCTGAAAATGAATAACTCAAGTTATTACTCAACTCGATAACACTCACTTATAACTTACTCAATTATAATGTCTCCACCAATGTGAAACATCACAGAGGCCAATAAGGTGAGGTGATGATATAATTAAAATTAAATAATTTCGACTATCGAGTGTGAAAATTAAAAAAAAAAAAAAAAACTGCATCATGACTTTACCGTTATTGATCTTCCGAACATTAGAAGGGAATCCAAATTCGCGTTGGCATAAGCTATATTAGCCATCAGTAACCTACCTGCATAATTTTCTTGATATGTTTCTTTGACTTAATAAAGATTAATGGGAATAAAATGAATCTTGTTTTAAGTGAGAGAGATTTTAGGATTGATTCTTAGTGTATAATATCAATGTAATATTAACTTGTAAGCCTCTCTAAAAATAAAAATAGAAAAAATAAAAGGAAAGAGTGGGAATAGTATATTAATGCAACTTAAGGGTACTTCAACTATTATAGAAGATGTGGGAAACAAAAGCTTGATTCTATATCTGGTTAATGTGAATCCATTTTCATCTGAGGTGGTGTTGTTTCTTCTACAAACAACAACAACCCCCCCCCCCCCCCCCAACCCCCCCAACAATCCCCCACCTCCACACACATCCCCATAATTTTTCCCTCTCTTTCCGTTTCCCACAATAAATGGGGTCGCTTAGTTGTTGGAGGGAACATAGCACAGCAAGAAGTATAATTTCACATTTCCTAATAATTAATAATGCATTTCCACACATATTTTAAGGTATGAGATTCTTCTACGAAGCTGCCTAGTCCCATTTGCTCATATGCACACATGACTCAATGATTCATGCATTGCACGGATTGTTTCATATCTTTCTGTAGGATGATGAGGCTTGCAAATCTCTCTCTCTCTCTCTCTCTCTCTCTCAAAGTAATAGTAAAATGGAATTCTTCAATTAACCTAAAATAGTTACAGATGGAATTATTCAATTAACCTAAAATAGTTACAGAATATAGGACATATATTGAAAAGGAGATATCGTACGGTGAAGTTGATGTATGAAACAAATAAAAAGTACTGTACGGCAAAATAAAATGCTCTACATCAGTTTTTTTTTTTTTTCGAGATGATAATTAATTATGGTCAAGGCTTAAGAATATTAGGATAATAATCCAAATTATGGTCAAGGCTTAAGAATATTAGGATAATAATCCAAGTGATATAGAACCGTCTTGTACACAAAGTTTATACAATGCGTGGAGTTCGGAAAATGGTTTCACTATCATGAATTATAATAAATAGATTTTAGTACTTAAGACTTGGGTGAGATAGTGATCAAATAATGACTTGTTTGTAATAAACAAATTTGAATTCGAATCACTACTTCAACCTTCATTGTAAAAATAAAAATAAAAAACCTATTTTCTGATTTTAATTTTGTTCAATCAGTATTATAAAGTGAAATTAGTGCATGTAATAATGGACGAAATTCCACTGGGCATTTGGTATAGTAGTATATTTCTCGCTTTGGATGCAAGAGGTATCAAGACTGATTATCAGATTGTATAACATCTTTTAAAAATTGTAAGATTGACTTATGCCTCCCTTTGAATAAAAAACAAATAAATGGAGAAATTAAAGATGAGAAGGTAAGTGAATATTGTCAGACCAAAAATAGTCGATAACTGTATTTTAACTGGACCATTTACCTAAAATCCTTTCAATCAAGATCAATAAAGTATCTGAAAAAAATAAAATAAATAAATAATGGCTCATTTTGAGTGGTAATGTTATTTTTTATGTTTAAGAGTTTGTGTTTGTTTCCCATAAGTAGAGTTAAAAAAAATAAAAAATAAAAAACATTAATCTGGACATTATAAATAATTTGGTCATGTTATGTCAAAATTTTCCATACAGAGGACACATGAACATCAATCAATTAATGGAGTTATAAACATCACTCATTCTAAGCTTTTTAAGCCATGGTGGTGACTTAGAGACAGGTCACATCACAAAGAGAAGGAAACATCTCCAACCCTAGCTGTGCCCTTGCCCAGTCAACATCCCCCCCAACCCCATTTCTGGGTTGTTTTTTTCTTTTGCTAACTTACCTGTACCTCATGACCTAACTCACTTTCCCATCCTCAATTCCAAAAGATTGGCTTAAAGTCTCCAAAAAGATAAACAATCTCTTTTCATCTTCTGGACTTCGTGGAGTCAAAATCATAGAAACATACAATACACTGAGTATCTGTTTGTTTTATTTTGGCTTAGCAAATCTGATGAGTTAAATTGAGACACTCAAACGGAATTTTGTACATGCATAGAGTTATAAAAGGAAAAAAAAAATTTATAAAAAATAATATTATCAGATTCTTGACGAGAATAAGTGATATTATTAGATTCATATAGTCGACCTCAAGTTCTTAACAAGAATGAATATTAGTATTATTATATTTATATTACCCATTTTCCCTAGGATAAGTTTAAATTGATTTGGATTGGCTTCGAAAATCCAAACACCCTGATATGTCAAGGGGAGAAAGTGACTTCCACTGAAGATAACTTTTGGAGTCTTATCTCTTTTACATAACCTATGTTGTCTTGAAGATATTAAGTGGTCCTAATACCCACACACTAAGATACCGTCGAAAGATCAGTTTGGCCTCGGATCATGGTGAGTGACTTTTTCGAAAAAAATCATCTCTTGTTAAGCTAAATGTGTCCTTCTATACTTAAAATCATATCTTGTCATGCTAAATATGTGTCCTATTATACTTAATACTAGTTATTGTAGAAACTAAAAATATATTGAAGTAACTTGAATAAACCCAATTGAGTTGAATTGAATCGATGTGAGAATGAAAACGAAAAACGAGCAAACCAAGGAAGAGATAGAACTTCTTATTTGACTTAGTAGAATTCTTACAGCTATTATCTAGGAGAGGTATTGTCACATTCTAAGCCTAGAATTCCAAGCTTATGAGTAAGATTGGTGTCGTAAGTATAAAAAATAAATACTTGGACGAATAACTATTTAAACTTTCTTTTCTACTGTCCCAAAATAATTAACCTAAATTATATCTTATACTTACAACACTCACTTATAAGTCATACATATACAGTACTATTATCTCCTACCAATGTGATGTCACATTCACCTCTCATTAAGGACCTAACGTACTCGTCAAAGACACACACAATCAGGATCAACCAAGCAGTGCAAGATTCTAAAGGTAAACCACACGTATATACGCCCATTAAGGGCCTAACATCCTCGTTAAGGACACACACACCCAGGATTAACCATGTCAGATTCACCCCCCATTAAGGACCTAACGTACTCATTAGGGGCCCCACACCCAAGACCAATCAGACAGTGTAAAATTCTAGAGGTAAATCATACATATATACTCCTATTAAGGACCTAACGTCCTTGTCAGGGACACATACACACACCTAGGACTAACTAAACAGTGTAGGATTCTAGAGATAAACCACACATATAAATTATCTCCTACCGATGTGAAATGTCACATACACCCCCATTAAGAACATGAAGTCCTCGTCAAAGGCACCCATAGTCAAGACTAACCAGGCAATAGAGAATTCTAGAGATGACTTTTACCGGTTCAAAAGAGGTTCAAAAGATAGCTCCCACCACCTTGCTAGTGTAGCACTTTGTCCAGCATAGCATTTAGTTCCCACACTAATCAGTGATCGGTTCTAAATACCATTTTATCATGCCCCGAGCCCAAAATTTCAGGCTCCAAGCAAGACTGGTGTTGTAAGCATAAAAAAAATAACTATTTGGCCATCTTTTCTACTGGTTCAAAATAGTTAATATAAGTTATCCCTTATACTTACAACACTCACTTATAAACTAGACATATACACTATCTTTTACCGATATAGGATATCACATGCCACAGGTACACTGCAACATTGTTTCATGCTATATGTATCCATATACATATTATTGCTAATAACACAAGAAACCTAGCCTAGCGAAACAAGACTTACCCTTGGGAGACTAGCAAATTAAAGAAACACCACTAAATATATTTAATGCATCTAAAATAGTAGTATTTTATGCTTCGTTTGATTCCTACAGTAATGAATATATTCCACAAAGAAAGATTGAGTAATTCTGGTATTGTTCTTCTAGTGGTTAAGGAAAGTGGCTTTTTGAGCGTGTGTTACCATAATGAACTGCATCTACCAGCCAAAGAATTATTCCCATACCAAATAACTGCACTGGTATTAACTCTATGGTTTCTCTTCATTTATTGCATTTCAAATTCTCAGCCTTAAAAGTATTTTGTCGTAGAAAGTATTATGCAAATTGATTTTGTACTGAAATTTGAATTTCTTAATTTGCTATGGTAATAGGTAAACAGCAAAGTATTTTGAACCTTCAAAATAATTATTTTAGCTTCCTCTTTTTGCACTTGTATTTTTATATTGTTTCAGATTACTTATGGTCATTGATTCCCTTTAGATATATCAAATGCAAATCGAAAATGTTATTAGCGAACGGCATTGATTATTTCAATTTTTTTTTTAAAGCGAATAATAGGCGAATATTAAATTAAAAGTCTAACTTAATGATCAGCAACAAACCAAAAAACTTAACAATGATGTTGTACTAGTCAATTAAAAGGGTAAATTTAGAAATTAAAGTATGGAAAAAGATCTGCATTGTTGTCCCTAATATTTTTTTTATTTTGCATAATCAGTCTTTTAAGTAACATCTAGCTAGTCCTTTAAGTATTTTTCGTCCAAAAACTAACAAGAAAGGTCAAGTAAATTGCACACGCAATTATTTTTTACGAATCTCTTATTAACTTTTGGATTAAAATTATTAAGAACAAAAATTTTGAGTATGTTATTGTTAAGTATCATGGGTTTCCATCTTAAAACCAATTAGTCTTTAAGTTGGTGATTTTTTTATGTAGAAGGAATGCATATTTCAATACCTTCCTTACGTGTGAGTCGATGAGAAACGAGAAATGAGACCTAACATTGAGGAGAAACGAGTCAGCAAGAGCGAAACGAAACAGATGGGTCACACATGAATGAATACGACAGAACCAATGATCCAATTTTAATACCATGTTAAACGAACTGAGATTTTATCCTACAATCAATTAATTTATGAGCTAATAATTTTCTAATATAAGAGGAATGTCTATTTTAACAATTATATTGGAGGTCCAAAATGTACAAAATAAAACATTATGACCCTATCGAGTTTTCAACATGCTAATTTATGATTGTGAGTGGGATAATAAAATCGTTTTTTCTGACCTTTGCATACCCACAGGAATTTTCTTTTCCTTCTCGCCCACAATTTCATTTTCTTTTGTAACCATAAGTATGGACTTAATTAGTCAAATGTTCAGACAGATGCATTAACACATTTACTTTCGATTGCAGATATGGACTAGACATGTTACATCAACTGTTGATAGAATAATTGTTAATTAATAGTAAAGCCAACCTTAATCTAGTTTTTATATGTGGGTCCCACAAACGCAATATATGGGAATCTTTACCACAATAATATTATTCCAAATGTTGGTTGAAGTAGAGACAATGGATCCCAAGGTGGGGGCTGATTAAGGCACTCATTGCTTGGAATGTCTAGCATTGAAAGTATCAGAAATTACCATTCTGCCCTCGTGCTTATTGTTTATGGTCTAATTTACGCGGTTTTAAGTTATTTTATAGCTTAATTATTAATTAACATAGAAAATAATGAAGTCTAGCTAGTGTCATGGATGACGAATTATGTATTCATCTGAGAGACAAAATGATCAAAGATTTATTAGTTGTGCGACTTGAGGTCTTAGACTAGACAAGGGACCAGATTAAATTAATGGTTGACGTTAATTATCACTTTGGTAATTTAAAATGCATGATTGGATAAGTTTTCTCTTTTCCCAATTGAAGGTAGATTGCTTAGCCAGGACGAGCTATTAAATTAAGGTTACCACCAGCGGCGTATTTAAAATTTTTTATTAGTGGGAGTAGAACACACACTTTGAGAATTAATTAGAATCAATAGACTAACGGGAGTCGATTAATTTTTTTGACTAAAAATGCATAACAATTTAAAATATTTTTAGAGCAGTGGAAAATACAGTAACTTTTATTAATCACATAGATTCATTTACATTAAAACAAGTTTCCCTTCTCCTGTTACTTTTTTTCTTATTTGGTTTGCATTTTTCATTTATGTAAAATGATATTTTGAATCTCTTTTCCTGTCCTCAAGCTTTTGAAAGTTTGTTATTTGTCTTAAGGCGTACCAGCTTTCCCAAAATATCTTTATCATCAAGCAAGAATGTGATTCTGGAAATATGTAGCATTGCCTTTACATTCTCAACCAAAAGAAATAAAGGAAAATACTCAACCTTACTTGTTACATTTGAAACATGTTTCTACCAAAACTAATGTAATAAAAATAAAATTTCTAAATTCTTAATTTATACCATGTGTCTATTGAATAAATCACTCATTTATTTGCAATGTCTTTGTTTTTTTTATTCAATTCAAGGGAGGCATAAGTCGTACAATACATATCAAAGGATGTCACCAAGATAATTGATCTCGCAATTTCTAGCACTTACAACAAGGGGCATACCACTAGATCAATTAAAGACTGTTGGTAATTAATATGTCTTATTAGGAATACAACAATGTAGTTATGCACATCTACATACAGGCAACAAAAGAAAAGTTAATTTATGAGCTACTTAGAAAGTTTTAAAATTAAATTGTTGTCTTCAATTATATTTACTAATCTCCTGATGTACTTTACTCTTTAGGAAATATAAAGATATATATATTCGCGTGGATTTTTTTGAAGTTTTTGTTGAATGACAAGAAGGGACTTTCCAAGGCAGAAGCGAAGCCTAGTTCAGAATTAATTGTATGCTTTCTCCCATTCCTTTCAAATCCCTCAAGTCGATATAAATCAACATAGAAGCCTAAAAGAAATAAAAGCTTCTATTGTTTTACGATAATAGAGAAGTACGAGCAGAAAGGTCAATAGGCATCTTCAACACGTTCCCTTATGTACGAGCAAAATTTAATTATTCATCAAGTCTTGAAGGTAGTCAAATTTTCTTTTTTTTTTTTAATAGCTGATACCTAGACTTAAATCCAAGACGTATAATAACTTGGAATCTGATACTTTATTAAATTACCATCTTATCAAAAAGTTTAAGCTGCTATAAAGTATTTATTATATTTATTATAGTAACAATATATAAACTCAATTCTGTAATGCAAATAACAAGCTTTCTATTGCCAAACTCTGATACTTCAAAATTCTAACGTGGTATCAGTATCACAAAGTTCAATTTTTGTCTTAATCGTTTACGTCAATTAGACGATCAATCGATCTATCAAAATCTTCCTAAAGCTGCCTCGCATTTAAAATACTAAAAGATTTGAGTGCAAGAGATCTCGGAATCAGTTTTTGTAGATGACATCATTTAATATATATTGTACAGATTAGACCTTTCTTAAGTTAAAAAGAAAAAAATATAATTTGTGCTCGGAGCTGTTGCTTTCCATTTACATCAAAGTAGTTCACAGCTTTCAAATTGATTTCTTTTTCTCTGCATTTTCGAAAAAATAGGGTTCCTTCTTGGTTTTCATGTGACCGACACTTCAGTGGTTACACATTGAAACTGAAATCGATTCCTTCGTATTGTAGAGAAGTTTCAAGCAACGTTTTTATCGAGATTGCTCCCAAATTCTTGTGGAGATTGTGGCAATAATTGATGTCAATCATTGACTTCAATATTGTGGAAAAAAAGAAATTCAAGAACAAAATACGGAATAACAAAAGAAAAGAACGAGCATACTGCTGTGTATGCAACCTATACTCGGTAAAAAATGTATTACGCTCCGAATCCAAAATTTTGAATGCGCAAGAAAGATAATTGCCATAAGTACAAGTATTGGTCCAAAATTTCAAACTCCACCTATGTTTGGTGTCGTTTTACCCTTAGTATTACCGATTACAAGCCCAAATAAAGGAGGAATGTTACGTTAAGGTAGTCGACAACTAAGTACAATACGTCATCATATAAATTTGAGATAAATAGCGTCAAAAGATTTATATGTCTACCACTAAAAAGCGGCATCACAAAATGAACAATGGTAACCCATAAATTCATCACCTAATTTATCACAAAGATATTATTATGCATCAAGGTAGAGATGTGCAAATTGATATTGGGCCAGTGAAGGCAGCCCTGATGTTGATGTCGTGGTCCTTGGAAGTTTTTGATCCATATTAGATTACTAAATCTAGATGCAGCTATACAAATGCGATCCAATCATTGGTAGTAGGAATGGTCATGAGAAAACAATTGGCAGGACATTCCTTCCATGTCGCATTCAGTCACTGCTCGAAATTTAATTTGATGGATAACGATTAATTCATGCAATATTGAACACATTCGCCGTTGATAAATAAATGATGAAAATAACGAGTTGCCAACTTTGAACTTGGTCCAGCTAACTTTGAACCTTGTCCACGCTAACTTATTAGCTAATATTTTGTAAGTATGGGTGTAGGTTAAGTTTGTAATCTATTTCAATTTAAATGATTTTGTACTTACCAATGTAGTTTAAGGCTCCGTTTGTTTACCGTAAAATAATTTGCTTATTTAAAATATTTTTCATGAAAAATATCTTTTTGAAAAAT
This sequence comes from Ehretia macrophylla, assembly GCA_037974665.1. Lineage (NCBI taxonomy): Eukaryota > Viridiplantae > Streptophyta > Magnoliopsida > Boraginales > Ehretiaceae > Ehretia > Ehretia macrophylla. The sequence goes on along the minus strand of CM075777.1, from coordinate 46,998,278 downwards.
AAAATATTTTACAGGGTTCTGTTTGTTTATTATAAAATAATTTGTTGGGAGGAAATATTTTTCCGGAAAATAGATTATTGAAAATTATTTTCTGGTGTTTGAATGTATCGTAAATTCCGTAAAATATTTTCTTCTCCCAAAGTCTCGTAAAATATTTTATAAAATTTTATACTAACAGCAATTGTTGACCGGAAAACATTTTACAGTTGACTAATTTTTCGGTGTTACCAAACACCGTAAAATCCATAAAATATTTTCTGGAAAAATATTTTACGGCAAACAAACGGAGCCTAAGTTTGTAATCTCTTTCAATTTAAATAGAAAGACTTTAATTTGCCAAAAATGATTATGCATTATTTTATTTTATTTTACAATTTATTTCAATTTTATTGCTCGTGATGGTTAGGATTATAAATGCTGAGCTATTGATTTCCTTTAATTTTAGCAAAAACCTTATTGTTAACCATTATGGCTGTTGCATTTTCTAGAATGTCTACTTGGAGAACTTGTTTCCACCAAATAGATTTCACTCATCTCCACTTATAGGCAAGCAAATAATTTGAATATTTAATTAATCTTTATGATGTAGATGATTGAATGAATAGAGTATTCTTCAATATAAAAAAAATGGAGCAAATACGTGACAAACATATAGCCAAAGAAGAAAAAAAACATAGAGCCAAAAGAATTAGAGAATAGAGAATCCTCCTATAACGTATGATTGAATTATTCTTTTGTAATAATCTATCTTTCTTTCTTTCTTTTTTATTTATTTATTTAAGGGATGCCTAAACCATACAACAGATATAAAAAAATATCACTCACAAAAATTGATCTCACAATTTATCATACCTACAATAAAGGACATGCCATTAGAACAAAGGTCTAATGGTTCTATCTTTCTTTATCAATGATACATATAATTTTGAGGCTTTCTTTCTTTAGGTTTAAATATCTCCTTTGCTATACACCTCTATAAATATCTCCTTTGCTATATACACCTCACTGATGGATTCTAACATGAGAAAGGGGAGATTTTCAACTCTTGTTGCCTAGTAGAGAATCTACATCATTGTCAATTGGCTATTGAAAGAATTAGTTGTATAGATAATTTAGTCCAATTAGCTCTAGATAGAGACTGAAAGATATTCACATGCTTTAGTTTGATGGTAAAGTTATTCACTTATTTGCAAGAGGTTGCGGAATCAATTTTTGCTGGTTACGTATGTGTTGTACGGTCATAGGCCTCCTAGAGATAATATCTTACTATGATAACTAATATTACTTATTGATTTTGGAAGGAAAGATACTATAAAGGGTTAGGATTCACTCCAATTGGGGAGTAATCGGAGGATCCTCCAATTACTTTACAAGAGACTACACGTCTTATCTATTTAAAGTAAAGGGTTGGATTTATGCCACCTCAATGCTCTTTTTTTGTTTTTTTACTAGGTAATTAATTATTTCATTCCAACAAATCAAAATGTGATATTCAAAAAGTCCTTTACATCAACTAATACTTATATGCCAACGTGAGCAAAGGTTTCTACTTGCTAAACTATCCATAAATTTACTAGTAACATAAATTTTGTCTTTAACACCAGCAAAGATATCCCCGATGATTTGGTCTTCCGATTTAAAGCCATTGCCATGTAAACGATTGTTGCGTTCCCTCCAAATATGGTAAACACTCTGTCAGCCTTAAGGCCACTCTTCAACTTAGTGATACAGTGGATTATCACATCCCATTCAGTGAGACTACGCATCTTGAGTAGTTCAGTAAAATGACTCCAAATTTTTTTAGAGAATAAGCAATCAAAGAAAATGTGATCACGGCTTTCCATACCCAAATCACAAAACTCACAATTTGCGTTATTTATAACACCCCAGTTGAGTAACCTCTGTTTAGTAGGGCAACAATTAAGGCACATAAATCAGGAACAGAATCCATATTTTGGAATCACACATTTGCTACAAACAGTAGCAGCCCAATTAACTTCATTTCTTTTCTTCCTAATGAATTCCCAGGTCGAGTTAAAGGAGAACTTACCTTTGCCATCTGCCAACCAACCAATTTGATCTTCTTCATTAGCAGGCCTGAAGGAGTCCACAAGATGATGAACAAAAAGAAGATAAGGTCAATGCCACTGCCCCGCGACAACTCAATGCTCATTTGAATATAACGTCAAACGGTTTAGTTTTATGGAACTTCATAAAATTTTGATTTATGATCACTATGCATAAATTATCGGTAGTTATATTTATATCCATATTATTGTTATTAGAATTGCTCTTATACCCTATTATTAATAATTTCAACTTTTGAATATACCAACACAACTTGTTTTCAATTCAAGTAATATTACTTAGTAAGACGAAATCGCACAATTCAAGTTTCTCGAACAAAGGAAAAAAATCATGTGATGTATTATCCTCTTTTACCCACTTGTTGATTTAGCAAAAAAAAAAAAAAAATCTTCTTTTACCCACTTATCATTAATGGTAAGTGGTTTGATGTCACGTCTTAGGATTAATAAATGATTTAGATAAGTGGTTTCATGTCGCGCCTTAGGATTAATAATTGGTAATGTTTAGTTCCCAATTTTTATTTCTTCAACATTGTAACTAGAGGATTAATGCATGGCAATTTTCGTTTATACTAACCTGTCACACTTTATATACTCCAAATTCAACGTGATAGGAATCTACAATAATCGTTGTTGGAATGTACATTACTTCTATATAAAAAAAAATTATAAACTCTAAAATTATCATATAAAATCTTGAACTACTCTACTTAATACCAATAGAATGAAACCCCGTGATTCTTAACAATTGTCGTGACATTGCATAGAGAAGCTACTGTCTAGTTTTTAGATCCTTTAATGTGTATATATGCACGATGTTTTGACTTATCGACTTGACATGCAGACTAATGATCTACGTATACGATTACTCCTATCTTGTTTTACAACTAAAAATAATTATTTTAATTACTAATCTCATTTATGGACTCGAAAGTTTGCGTCTTAAGTGTTCCATTTAAGAATGTGCCTCCTTTTCACTTTTCTTGCCGATTTATTGTTCCCTGGAAAGAGGAAAATGTGCAAATATTTTCAGTAGTAACAATGTTGATGGGCAATAACATGACTGCATGCAATTATACTTCGGATACAGAGTTGATGAAGTCCATAAATGTTGAGAATTGTATGGTATTTAGGGCTCGGACGTGTCATTACAAACTTGTTGTAAAGAATATTTGTAGGACAGAGGCTGACAGCTAGAACCAGACAATTAGCTCTTCTGTTTCCAGATATCATCTGTAGGTCCCAAAATGAACCAATCAAGCAATTGTACCTGCGGTGTGAACTTACATCCACAAGTTAGAAACGTAACCTACAAAGCCAACGATTAATTTAATGATAAAACGCTTGATATAATTAGTGAGAGATTTGTTCACCAATTGAGTTCAAAATCAATGGGTGAATTACTCTCCTTGGAGCAAGGTCCAGCAGGCCTTCCGGGCAAGATAGTGTATCCCGAGGTTTGAGTTTTGAACCTGAAGGACTCCTTAATGATATTCCCCCCTCATGAAGGCTGTAACAATCCTAAATGCACATTCACATTTTATGGAGATTGAAAAATATTCTAATACGATATTAATAGCCATCTTTCTTTCCATGAAGGGAGGTGACATATCTCGAACGAGTATTACTAGTGGCATCTCATTTGACTAGAAGGCAGAAGCAAAGAGATGCTTGAGGAAAGTACTAATTAAGATCTGCAAGAATCATTCTCTTTTAAATGAAACTGTAACAAATAGCATTATGTTGATGGTTAGGGGTTTTTTTTTTTTTTTTTGGTAACGATGGTTAGGGGTTCAAGTAATCATAATTGTATTTATTTTTGTAAATTTAGTTATGGATGAAAAAGAGTTAATACACTACAAAAAAAAATTGGATTCTGTGACGGACCGTCACCAAATCGTCGTTAATATGGCGATGGCACGGTGAAAAGAAAGGTTGACGCTAGGTTTGTGACGGGACAGTGACGACACAGTGTCAGACAAAAACACCCGTCATCAAGCCGTCACTGTGTTAGCCGTCTCTAATTCGGTGATGACCAAGCTATGACCGTCACTAATTTGGTGACGGCTCAGTGACAAGTTTCTCCGATTCCGATATGTAGTTAGTGACGGCTTTGTTAGCCGTCTCCAATTCGGTGATGGCCAAGCTATGACCGTCACTAATTTGGTGACGGCTCAGTGACAAGTTTCTCCGATTCCGATATGTAGAGACGGCACGATGATAGTATAGTAACAGTCGGTCACCATGCCGTCACCATAAAGGATGCTGGCTCAATTTTTTTTTTTTTTTTTTTAACGAACAAGGCCTTCAAACACTGAGTAACAACGGTGTGTTCAATTTTTTTCCGAAACAGTACCAGTTCACTCAAAATTTGTTAACATGAAGTACTGACAAACGTTTTGAGGTAGTAATAAAATACTATGTTTATGTAGATATTAACTACAATATGAGACAAATTTGATAATATAATATGCAAACGACAAGATTTTATTTCATAACATTCGATAACTAGGGATTACAGGGCCTGTTCCCCGTCTCCATTGTGGAGACGGGCCTCTATTGGAGATAGGCAACCAACCCGTCTCCATTGGAGACCAGCGCAACCCCCGTCTCCAAGAGGCCCACGTTGTAGGCCTCTTTTATTTGGGTGACGGCCCAGGTTCACACCAGGCCGTCGCCCAAATTAAAATTAACAGAGGGCTGTGATGCCCTCTGTTAATTCTTTTTTCCCTTACCCCCCACCCCCTTCAAATGAGAAAAGCCTTACCCCCCAACCCCCCACATATATATATATATATATATATATATATATATATATATATATATATATATATATATATATTATGTAAATGTATATATATGTATGTATAGATCTAGCTAACTCTACCACCCCCATGAAGCTACACACCCCCTCAACCCATAACCCCCTCCCCCACCTCAATAATATATTATTTCATATGTTATTTACATATATATGTATATGTATGTACACCTATGTATAATATATGTATATATTATAAAATTTGTGGTTGTTATGAAGATGTTAACATATACATTATGCCTAAATATATTAATGTAGGCTTTTTAAAAAAAAAAATCGGATTTATTTAATTTTTTTTTTTGTTTTTTTTTTTTTTTTTTTTTTTTGTGGTTATCATGTATTTTTGTTAGATTGTATTATTGTTAAACTATAAATTTTTTTGTTTTAATATTTAGATTATTTTTTAAAAATTTTTGGATTTATTTAATTTTTTTTCTTCAGATTGTTAGTTTTTTTTATTTTTTTGTGGTTATCATATATTTTTGTTAGATTGTGTTATTGTTAAACTATAAATTTTTTTATTTTAATATTTAGGTTATTTTTTTGTAATTTTTGTATTTATTTTTTTCTTTTCAGATTTTGATTTTTTAAATTTTTTTGTGGTTATCATGTATTTTTTTTAGATTGTGTTATTGTTAAATTATAAATTTTTTTGTTTTAATATTTAGGTTATTTTTTGTAATTTTCGGATTAATTTTTTTATTTCCGGTTTTATTTTTTATTTTTTGAACAATAATTTATTGTTTTAAAGAATTATATTTTTGAAAAATATTTATAATTCTTTTATATAGTTTAAATACTTTTGTGGTTGTTGATATAAAATTCGGATAATTGTAAACCAAAAATTTAAATATTCCAGTGTCACATCCGAGCCCGGATCAACTATTAAAATATTTTATTGAATTTTTCTAACTTCAATAAAAGTCGAGTTGTCACATATTTATGTTGCGTAACCTTGTAGATTCTATTTTGGCGAATTTGCGTAGTTCATTATACTATAAATTGAACTAAGTGATAAATTGAACTAAGTAAATGTCTTTGAGTATTGTATATTATTGTTGTTGTGAAATTTTTTGAGTGCAGGTATTGGATTATTCACGGTACAGAGGAAACTCTGTCCGTTTGTCACGTCCAGACCTTACCTCTATATTGGGGTTTGGTTTGGGGCGTGACATCCAATATTTTTAATGGGTATTTTATTCATATATATTTTCTATATTTTTGGGAAGTTTGCTAATATGGAAAATTTTTCTAGATTTTCAAAATATTCACGTTGCAGTTGTTCTATCCAGATAAAAAGGTCTGTGTTCGTCTATCAATTTGAATAGTATCTCTCAAATTTAATTCAAAGTTAATTTCTTATTAGTTTTAAGTTATAAAATTGTAGGATGGATTTGTTCTGCGTTGAATAATATGTTGAACGTCGGATGATTTTGTTGTATTTGTCATGTTGTAAAGCTCATGCATGCTAATTCTTACTCATAGAATGTAATAGATATTTTATCTAATAACCTATTACGTAATTTTTAAAATACAATAACATTTATCAAATTGCTCAGTGCATCATTTCATGAAGTCAAATCGTGAATGGATGTATCAGAAATGGATTGATGGTAATCTTAATATGTAGAATGAAAAAGCCAGATTTCATACCACTTGAAATATGGAACCAAATGCTGGAGCTATAACAAATGCCAGAATGGCAGGCCATATCAAAGAAAAATTCAGACAATCGAAATGTCAATCCGTCAACTTACCATTTGGGTTCAATCCCAACCCATGAGGCAGCTAGAAGAATGGTATTGATTTAGTAATACAATCATGGTTAATTATATATGTTAGGTGACAAGAATAAAAATGATCGAAAATACATATTTATATGTAGGTTGATTTGGTGCATTGCTATTATAGGAAAAAGAACTAGGGAGAATAGTGACTTATGCGGAGGTTTTCTAAAAGGCTCATCGCAAGGGGCCTGACGGACCGAACACAAACTCTCGGGCCGAGCAGACTATGGTATGTATTATTTGTTAGAATAAACACTATAATATTTAGAATAATGCGGAAATAATAACTTAAAGGATCGAAATAACATGTACCGTTATTAGCCATAATAAGATTGTAGAATTATTGTAAAAGGATTCGGAATTACTGCAAGAGGATCCTGACTTCCTTCTTTTATATGTCTCTAAATGGCACCAGCTTAAGTTATGGAAAAAGAGTATGTACTAATATGATATAAATCTTGCAAAGAAGCACGCTCATACTATAAACATTTGGTGCCCTTTTATAAAGGAGAAAAGAGAGTCAAGAGTCATACCTCTATGCCATAATCAATACCAAAGTAGGCATAAGGTCACCCACTACTTCTCTAAATAAATTCTATAATTATGAGATTAAAATACCATCCATCATGGTCCATAATTCCTAAGTAATAAAGCAGTGGCTTATCATCTTGAATTGGTAATGTAATATCAGCATACTTTAACGATAAGTCCAAGTCTAAAATAAGGTTATTGGTCCACAAATAACAGAGATTATGCTTAAATTCTCCCACTTGGACCATTAAACCGATTAAGACTCTATACATATATATATTTATCCATTTAAAATAAGTTTTGACTCGGACTTATTCAAGAAACATTTTGATACGTGATCACGTAGATTAGTTTGAAAATAAAATGTTGATAACCAATTAAAAGATGCCGTTATATTTGTAATTGGCTTAGGTTAACAATATGAGTCATAGCAGTTATAAGACTCATACGTCATACTCCCTTTCATGTACTACAATATTGGCAACCTTTACTAATACAATCCTAATACTGAAATAACCCATGTAATTTGTCTTGTTAGGACAATTTCTATTCATCAAACAATGAAAATATGTACATACATAATCGATGAACAAAGAGAAACAGAAACATATAACATAAATGCGCATAAGTATCAATACAATTATCACAATTCTAGATTGCTTAAAATACCCATCTTAATAACATGTTCCTTGTAAGCCTTGGGAGGCAATCCCTTGGTCAATGGGTCAGCAATCATAGAAGTGGTACTGATATTTTCAATTGATACTTGATGTTTCTAGACTCTTTCTCTAACGATCAAGTACTTCAACTCAATATGTTTTGTCCCATTAGAGTACTTGTCATTCTTAGAGAAGAAAACTGTTGCGGTATTATCACAATATATCTTCAACGGCTTGGCAATCGAGTCAACAACACCAAGTCCTGGGATGAAATTCCGCAACCACAAAGCATGACTAGTTGCCTCAAAACATGCTATGAACTCAGCTTCCATCGTGGATGAAGCGATGATTGATTGTTTGGTACTCTTCCATGAAATTGCACCACCGGCTAGCATAAACACATATCCTGATGTGGATTTCCTACTATCTATGCAGCCAGCAAGGTCCGCATCTAAGTACCCAATCACTTCAAGCTGATCAGATCTTTTATACGTAAGCATATAATCTTTTGTCCCTTGTAGGTACCTCATAACTTTCTTTGCTACCTTCCAGTGTTCAATCCCTGGGTTACTTTGGTATCTACCAAGCATTCTCACTGCAAAACTAATATCCGGTCTTGTACAAGTTTGAGCATACAATAGGCTCCCAACAGCAGACGCATAAGGAAATTTCTTCATGTCCTCTCGTTCCAAATTATTTTTCGGACACTGTCTTTCACTTAATTTGTCACCTCTCACAATAGGAGCATCATTGCCTGAACAAAACTACATATTATACCTTTCCAAGACTCGATTGATATAACCTTTCTTAGACAATCCTAGCAATCCTCGAGATCGATCCCTAAAAATCTCTATGCCAATGACATAGGATGCCTTATCCATATCAACCATCTTAAAATTCTTGGCAAGATGTTCTTTGGTTTCGTGCAATAAACTAAGATCACTACTGGCCAACAAAATATCATCCACGTACAAGACTAAAAAGATAAACTTACTCCAACTGAACTTTAGATATATACATTGATCAACAATGTTTTCCTTAAATCCAAAAAAAATAATGGTATCATTAAACTTAAAATACCATTGCTTGGAAGCTTGTTTAAGTCCATAAATGGATTTCTTTAATTTGCAAGCCATGTGTTCCGTTCCTTCCTTTATAAAACTTTCAGGTTGTTCCATATAGATATCTTCATTCAAATTCTTATTCAGAAAAGCAGTTTTCACATCTATTTGATGTAATTCTAAATCATAATGAGCTACAATTGCCATAATAATTCTAAGGGAATCTTTCTTAGAAATTGGAGATAAAGTTTCCTTATAATTAATGCCTTCTTTCTGAGTGAAACCCTTGGCAACAAGTCTAGCCTTATATCGTTCGATATTGTCTTTTGCGTCGCGCTTGGTTTTATAAACCCACTTACAGCCGACTTTCTTACATTTTTTAGACAATTCGACAAGATCCCAGACCCCATTCTCATTCATAGATTTCAACTCTTCACTCATGGCATCAATCCATTTATTAGAATCATCACTTTTCATGGCTTGTGCAAATGAAATCGGAACTTTTTTAATCCCAAAATCAAAATCAGATTCCAAGAGATACACCACATAATCATCTGAGATAGTAGGTCTCTTTTCCCTCTGAGACCTTCTCAAAACTGGCGGTTGTGGTGGTTGTACTTCATGAGGAAGTGTAACATTCTCATTATGTTGTTCAACTTCTTCAACCTACTGGATTGGCTGAGGTACAACTACTTCAACCTGTTGAGTAGGTTGAGGAGCAATAATATGAAGAGGAATAACAGTATCTTGAGAAGATGAGGATAATGGGATATTTACCCTCACTTCTTCAAGATTAACTTTTCTTGTTTCATCACTCCCACTATTCTCATCATTCTCTAAGAATCTGGCATTTCCGGTTTCGACTATTCTCGTACTATGGTTTGGACAATAAAACCGATACCCCTTAGACTTTTTTGGATAACCAAAGAAATATCTAGATACCGTTCTTGAATCTAATTTCTTTTCATGTAGATTATAGATTCTAGCTTCCGTTGGGCAACCCCAAATATGTAAATGTCTTAAACTAGGTTTCCTATCAGTCCATAACTCAAAAAGAGTTGATGGAACTGCTTTACTAGGAAATCTGTTCAAGATATACATAGCGGTCTTCAATGCTTCTCCCCACAAAGAATCGGGTACCTTGGAGTAACTCATCATACCATACCCATAAGAGTACGATTACGCCTTTCAGCAACTCTATTCTGCTGTGATGTTCCTGGCATTGTATATTGAGCACAAACGCCATGTTTTTCTAAGAATTTGGCAAATGGGCCAAGATTTTGTCCCGACTTATTATATCTACCATAATATTCACCACCTCTATCTGATCTTATAACTTTAACATTTTTATCTAATTGTCTCTTTACCTCAGTAATATACACCTCAAGTATGCCAACGGCTTGAGACTTTTCATGCAATAGATACACATATCCATAACGTGACAGATCATCTATAAAAATGATAAAGTATTTCTCTCCAGTAAAACAAGGAATGGAAGTGGTCCACTGATATCTATATGAATAAGTTCAAGAAGCTTATTACTTCTTGTGGTACCTTTCTTACTATGTTTGGTTTGCTTTCCCTTAATGCAATCCATACATAAATCGAAATCAGTGAAATCTAGGTTCTTCAAAACTTCATTTTTCACTAATCTCTCAATTCTCTCCCTGGATATATGACCCAGTCGTCTGTGCCACAAGATTGAAGATTTCTCATCAATTCGGCTACGTTTTGATCCAATATTTGATTGCAGGGCCATCAAAGATTGTGCAAACTCATGATTCAAAGAAATTTTGTATAAACCATCATATAAAATACCTGAACCAACTGTTATTGAATTAAACATCAAACTTAGTTTGCCACAATTAAACAAGGCTGAGTATCCAGAAAAATCTAATTTAGACAATGAAACCAAATTCCTCGAAATCGAGGGTACATATAAAGTGTCTTTAAGATCCATCTTGTATCCCATTTCTAGGAGTAAGCGATAAGTTCCAACAGCCATCACTTCCCCTTTGAAACGATTTCCCATACAGACGAATTGTTCATTTTTCCTCGATTTTCTGCTTGTAAGGAATCCCTGCATTGTATTGGTCAAGTGAGTTGTAGCACCAGAATCAATCCACCAAGTATTAGAAGGAACTTCAGCAAGATTTGATTCGTACAAAAGAAAGATTCATACCTTTATTTTCGAACCAGAGTTTGCGTTTGTTACATTCCTTTTTCACATGTCATTTCTTACCACAAAAGTAGCATTTGACAACGAATTTTCTTTTCTGCTTCTGATTTGCCTTTCCAGAAGTATTTCCTTTATTTGGTGGAATTGATTTTCCTTTACCTTTCTTCTTTTGAACTTCCTGAGCTACAAACATCGCATCATGATATCCTTCCTACTTCAGACGAACTTCCTCTTGAACGCACATGTTTGTGAGTTCATTCACACTTCAATTGTCCTTATTAGTATTGTAATGAATCTTAAACAGACCAAATTAGAAAGGAAATGAAGCCAGTATGAACTGAACCAGGAAGGAATTACTTACATGCATTCCCAAAGCATTTAATTTTGCAGCCTTATCCACCATATTGAGAATGTGCTGCTGAATTCCATGACTTCCATCATACTTCATGGTAGTCAACTCTGCCATGAGTATGCCTGCTAGTGACTTATCAGCAGGTTTGAAACGATCTTTAATTGAGTTTAGAAATTCTCTTGCATTTTCCGTCTGCGATAGTGAAGTCTTAACGTTATTCATTATAGTCATCTTCATTAACATCAAACTGAGCCTGTTAGACCTCTCCCATGCTGTCATAGCGCTAACTTGTTCTTCAGTGTTGTTGTCAATTAGCTCTTCGGGTTTGTCATACAAAAGTGCCAAGTCATGCTCCATTACACCCAAAGTAAATTGGATATGTTCATGCCACTCCGAGAAATTCATACCATTCAGGACCGGAATACTTGACGCGTGAGAGTGTAACATATTGGGAATCGTTACTGAGACAAACAAAAAAATATGCTCACAATGAGGCCATGGACTACTTATGTCACCTAAGTCACCTTTGGGTAAGCCTTAAGCACATATATTGTTCATTCTTAGGATGTAAAACTTTAATCACCTATTAGGGATAATATAATTTTACTACTAAAATTATTGTGTCACCTTTGGGCAGACACTAAAATTTTAGATTATAACATTATATTACCCTATCCAGTGCATAATTACTTAAAAGTGACTTTCCTTTAGGCTAGTCTCAATCTCCTAATTATGACTGTCATTCGAGAATATTGTTGTCTTTTATGTCATAAAATATGACTTTGTCGTTTATATTATTTTATACTTGCAAGATTCAAAAATCTAGGTCACTTTGGTAACAACTAGATTAATAAATCTTAAAGTAGAAAATAATCAACAATGTTCTCTAATTAATCTTTCATTGGGTCATACTTTAATGTAGTTACCTTCAATAACCCAAATAAATTTAGACTTAATTGAGTTTAAAACTAAAATATTCTGAATACACAAATAATTTCAAAAATTATACTTGAAATTAAAATTCAACAAAGTTAAAATCCAAAACAGAATATAAGATGCCAAAGCATAAACGAAAGACATAATCAAGATTACTCTAACTGAATAGTTGGCCTTAATAATGCACGATGCTCCAGTTGAATTCTATATCATTTCATATGACTCTAATACAATCAGCTTTTACTTATACACTGCTTGTGCATGACATACATAAGAAACCATCATTGCAAAATTGTCTTAATATAATAAATTAATTTATTCATCATGAATAATGCATTTACATTAGAGAACCTCAAATGTGATCTGTTGTAACTTTATACTTTATCCTTTATTACTATTTTTTCTTTATACAACAGTGACCAAAGACATATGTAACAAATCTATATGCGAAACATAATCATATCATAAAAAATTTAACAAAGCAATTTAATAGCTAAATATAAATTTAATCACTAAAATGCATCAGTACTGTAGATATGAACCAATTGTTATAAAAAGTAAATATCTATGATACTTTCTTTGAATGACCACTGTGACTCAACCACGATGCAAAGACAAGCCATCTTTTATTTTTTATTTTACAAATTTCTTCAACGTTAATGTAAAGGCTCAGATGACTTTATGATTATCAATATTTCACCACGTCATAACTGATACAGGTTACTCTTAATATGCATGATAATTATAAATTAAAGACATAAATCATTAACAATGAGATAAATATTCATGAACAATATAATTTCATGGCTAAATTATAACATGGCTCTGATACCAATTATTAGAATAAACACTATAATATTTAGAATAATGCGGAAATAATAACTTAAAGGATCGAAATAACATGTACCGTTGTTAGCCATAATAAGATTGTAGAATTACTATAAAAGGATTCGAAATTACTACAAGAGGATCCTGACTTCCTTCTTTTATCTGTCTCTAAATGGCACCAGCTTAAGTGATGGAAAAAAAGTATGTAGTAATATGATATAAGTCTTGCAAAGAAGCACACTCATACTACAAGCATTTGGTGCCCTTTTATAGAGGAGAAAAGAGGGTCAAGAGTCACACATTTATGCCATAATTACTACCAAAGTAGGCATAAGGTCACTCACTACTTCTCTAAATAAATTCTATAATTATGAGATTAAAATACCACCCATCATGGTCCATAATTCCCAAGTAATAAAGCAGTGGTTTATCATCTTCAATTGGTAATGTAATATCAGCATACTTTAATGATAAGTCCAAGTCTAAAATAAGGTTATTGGTCCACAAATAACAGAGATTATGCTTACATTATTTACTCATTCTGGTAGAGGCAGCAATGCATAGGGTAGTTGTTGAAGATAATTTAGGATTCACAGTGTTGCAAAAAAGGTATAAGATTCCACAAAGTGTTTGTAATTGTTAAAGCTAATATTCCAGAGGAAAAATATACTTACTGTTGTGTGAGCACGAATGTAGGCAAACGGATGTGAACAAACATATCTCCAATGGAACATGGTTACTTGTCGTAAACTCTTGTGTTGTACAATGTTTGAAAATGTCTCTTTAGAGTTGTAATAGCACATGATTAATATGTTGAGGTTAAGTGTGGTACAGTATCAACTTGTTCACTGTGTATTTTGTTGGCTTTATCTTGTAACAGGTTATTGAAAAAAGTCCGAAATACAAACGAGATGGTGACCTTTTTTTTATTGACGAGTAAATGCATTAAAGACTGATGTCATACATGTATATTGTGTGTTTGTGTTAGTGTTATTATGTTTGTGTAGACGACAAATTAATGTTTTTGCAGAAATTCGGTTTTGTAATAAAAACTGATACACAAATGTGTTCGTAGGCTCGCTACGACGAAATGCTCCAAAAGGCCAGGAATGCATCGGAATCAGACTCAAACCCCACACATGTGGATCAGAACGCAATATTTTTACAGGCTGTCGTCCTACCATGCAAAGGTCGGATATATGGAGTAGGTTCTCAGGTTTCAGTTGAGTCTATTACAAACACTACAACCCAGACTCGGCGTTTGATCACAGAGGAACAACTGAATGACGTCGTTACGAGAGCAACAGTGAATTTGAACTAAACATTACAAAGTCAGGGCCAGCGGATCGAGAGTCAGAACGAGTTAATCAATGAATGCAGCAACATATGAAAAAGCAGAACGATGTGTTGCAAGTCCTCTACGCAAAAGTCTGTGCTCAACTTGAAGAGCAGCATTCTTTATCTTCACCTAGTGATGGAAATGGAGAATAATTTGTTATAATGTTAACCCTCTAGTTTGATGTTAAATACACTTCCATGTACAGGGCATTTGTTTTTTGTAACAGTTTTTATTTTCAGTCTTGATTTTGATTATATATAGCATATCGTATTTTTGGCATTATTTGAAATGAATTTCACATATGAAACAGGTTTCAGTGTGGGATTGACAATTTTCAAATTTATGAAAGAATTATGACAAGTTCTATTATATGGAATGGTTAAGTTAGTGAGGGCTTGGTAATGGCTTGGTGAATGGAAGGGTTAGTGACAGATTGGCGAGGAGAAAGGTTGGCGAGGGCTTGGAGACGACAATTTTGGTGACGGTATGGTGAGGGGACCAATTGGCGAGTGCTCGGTGACAGCAATCATTGGTGACGGGCGGGTGAAGAGAAAGATTGGCGAGGGCTTGGCGATGGGAAATTTGGTGACAGTTTTGGGACGGCACTAGTTGACGAAGGCTCGGTGACGGCAAACTGTAGTGACGGCCTGGAAACGAGAAATGATGGCGAGGGCTTGGTGACGAAGGATTTGGAGATGGGATGAAAATAGTTTGGCAGTCATCGCCAAATTGGTGACAGTTTGGTGAGGGGAACGATTTTGGCGACAACCTCGTGTTTGATGGACGGTTCCCCTCACAGTGTCTTTGCAAATTCAAATTAGCGACATCACGGTGAGAGGAACCGTCTCTCGCAAAATTCAATTTTTTTTGTAGTGATATCTATAGAACATGACCTTTAATTTGTACTATGAACAAGAACTAACAATTAAATATGCAATTTAGAACTATTATAATATTTTGGTGCATCTAAAGTATAAATTAGTTGATATTCAAAAATATATTCAAAATGATTATTTTACTTACCAAATCTTTTAAAGTATCATAACATGAAAGCATAACCAAATTTTCTTTAATAAAACTATAAAAAAAAATTAAAAAAATTAAAACTGTAAAAATTGAGTCTCTTTTCTACTAAAGCAAAAAATATTGTACAAAAAACACTGTAAAAAAAAAAAAAAAAAAAATCAGCCCTCCAACATTAAATTTTTGTCTCCACCCCTTTGTCCCGTGGGTCACTGGCCGGCACATTTTAGGGCTTAGGATCGGAGGAGTGAAGGGTGGTTGGGTGTATTGGTGGGGAATAATTGTATTGATAACACACGAATTGATTCAATATAACTGAAGATATGGATAGAGCAGAATGTTACGAAAATGGTGGACCCTTCACCACAGATGCATGATTCCAAATGAATCAAAGGGTTTCACTCAGCAATGCCCACGGATTTATTGCAATAAAGCTGACCCCCTCTATTCTGACACCCCCATTCCAAACTATGCTCATTTTTGTTTGGGCAGTTGGACTTTGATGAGTTGGCTCTTTTCTTTAATTTCATCACGAACAACTCACTTAGACAGGATTGTAATTTTGTGGTACAAAGAAAGTTGTAGCACATATTTTAGTTTAGTTAAGATTTAAATAATATTTATAATAGTAAGATATAAATTTAAATTCAAAATATTTGATCATAAACTGACCACTTTATTTAACAGTTAAATTAAGGAGATGACTTAGTGTATTGATGATCATTGAGGTCCACTACATGGTACAGGAAATTGCATCCATACTCAGCTAAGTTGTTTTTGTTATATTGTCTATGATTAGGGAAACTAGCACAGGAGAAAGCTATGTTTAACTAAATTCTCCAATTAATTATGGCTTTTGATATCAATTTAATTAATACTGATCTCACTCTAAGAAAAATTGTCCGTACTTTTTATATTTCATCATGCTACATCATATACATGTGATTATTATTCTTCACTGAGGTTAAAGTTGATAATAATCTAGCATAGTGTACTAAAAGGAACCGGCACCGACTTGCTAAGGCCCCTAATGTCTCTTCTACAGGGTTTAGACAGCCTGCATTGTGATAACACAATTTCCTGGAACGTAGATAATGGTTATGTTCGATTCGATAGAAAGAAAGGAATAGTGAATATTATTTTGAAAAAAATTATATTTTTGAAAGGACGAGTACCAATTATGTAGCATTTATATCGAGAACTCAAATATTGTATTTATTTGCTTTTCTTCAATGAAAGTTTGATTTTCCTAAAATGTATCTTAATTTTTAATTATTCATTGTGTATGAAGATCACAGCTAAACATTCATAATTAAACCACGGAGTAGGAGTGCCATAAAATATTACGAATGTCAAATTAATCATTTGTTTTACTGACCAACAAACTCTATATCTGTATGTGACAAATTGTTATCAAGCCTTCCTCCAAATTTGAGCAATTTAATTAGTACCTTTGTCAGAAAGTTCAGAGAAACAAGTCACCCATATACAAGTGGGATAAATTTATACTTAGCAAATTGTATTGCTTTCCTTACTTTTTTCACTTCAATATGTAGGAGAGGATAAAAGTGAAAACATTAGTTAAAAAAAAAAAAAAAAAAAAACCAAATATAACCAATCAAAGATAAAGTATTTATTCTTTAGTCAATTATAGAGGCAAGAAAGTTAAAAGCTAAATATCGAAATGGACAGAAAGTAAAAGAAACAAAACAATTATGAATGCCCACGATGCTAATTTCAGCTCACTTATGATTCTCAAGTAGACAAATGACACTATTTTTGCGCAAATTCTATTTTAACATCACGTGTGATCATAAGGGTCAAATAAATCCAAGGGAAAAAATGTAACATAATTAGTAAGTATGGGATTAATTGGTAAAACAACAGTATCTTTCCTGAGATAAAATGATCCCCGAGTTCATAACAAGCTCCCGAGCTAAAGTCAAAATTTTATCTGCATTCATGACCCAACAGTGAGACCCACTCCACAAATAAATATAAATAATAAGTTCAGAAACCGTGAATAAGTAATTGCTAATCACTATTTACTACATTTATTAAGTTATTCATTAACTTTCTCGACCAATCAGAATTAAGAACTGACTTGAGTTTTAGAATTATTCCCGAATAAATCCCACATTCACCTATTTCTTGTCTTGCAGGCTTTTACTCGAGGACTAAGCTCGGGCCATATAATTTACCTTGTCAACGTAATTTATATATAACATACAAAATATTAGCTATCTTTAAACTAATGAAAATCTATAATTTTTTGTATCAATCAAGCAATCCATGTTGGAGGGTAAATGAATTTTTGATCCCTTCATAATGTGACTATTGAATTAGTATAGAGATTAAACAACTGTAATATTATTTTATCATCGTTGAACTTTCTTATTAGAGCAAGTTCAACAGGCTTGCTATTCTTCCTCCTTAGCTAAAGTAGCAAAACAAAATCCATTTTTTTGCTCCAACAAACTCGCCACTCGTCTCGCCAACTTTTGTTGGCTCGTCATCCAGTTGCAATGCCTCGTCAGGTTTGGAGAAATTTTCCTACTCGCCATTTCACTCTCAACTTTACCAAAAGTCAAAAACTTCATCCGAAGCATATGTTTTAACCCAAAAAAAACAGAGTTTTGTAAATACAGATTTTGGGATTAAACCATTTTTAAAAACAGAAATTTCATGTCAAGAAAAGAAATGAGAAGAAAACAAAAAAAGGAAGAAAAAAAAGTCTAAGACAAAGAACAACTCACCTCAAAATTGTAAATAATGGTTGACATAGAAGAAAAAGAAGTTGAAGGTAGAAGTAGAAGCGAAACGGGTGGGGTGGGTGGTGGTGGTGGTGTTTGAAAACGTTTTACTTTGGGTGCGTGTTTTCAATTTAAATTATAAATTATTTTTCTGCTTTAAAAGTTGGAATTCAATATTATAATATATTTCTTACACCATTTTTCTTAAAATTAGGCTACAACTTTTCACTGTTACCGTTTTATTTAACATTTTCTTGTAGAATTTAATTTATTCATATTTTATTTTTTACTTGTGGATGAATTCATTATAGAGAGTGTGAAATTGGTGAAATTGAATAGAGAGTCAAAAATAAAGAGTGTTGTTAGAGTAAAATTAAAATAGAGAGTTTATAAAAATAAAGAGTCACTAATTTCACTCTCTATTATATAAAAAAAAATATAGAGTTTATTGGACTTGTTGGGATCACGTTGGCCAAATCTTGCCTATTAGCCATCCTGATATATGTAGTTGGTGTCGACTCCAATGATGAGTCAAGTCATGTTTCAAATCTTGAACAGTTCTGTGGACAAAAAAACACATGGACAAGAACAGATCGTTTGTTGTGTATCGTATTCTTTCATGCTGTTTCAAATCAGGCAAATATATAGTTCAATCACCACCTAAGTGTATGACAAGTTTACAGCTTTGATTTTTATGGAGCTTGGTGATATGCCATAGATTTTACCTAACTTTGAGGGCTTCATCGCCATGGCTTCATGTTGGTTGTTTGTGCAATTATACCAAAAACAAAGAAGACCCAACACAGCCATGAACAGCTAAACAAGTTGAAAGTTCATAGAAATGTTGATTGATTACTGAAAGCAATGCCAAGGAAGTTTATTTAGCAATTCGGTTATTTTAATTGGTGTTTCTTAATTCTTAGGTTTAAAAAATACTTCGGGTGCATTTGACTTGGCCTTCTAGGAGTCCAAATACACTTGAGACTCAAATCATGATTTCAAGAAATATTTGAATACTCTACGAATTCACGCAAAATAAAACAAAACAAAGCAAAAATTCATGTGTCCCAAAAGTTAGGAATCTCATCTTTTGCAAAATACGAGTTTTCCCAAAGTAATTCTCAAAAAGCCTGGTTACCAAGTGTTGGCCTTAGTTGATCTCTTTTCTAAGAATTTAAACTTTTAAATAAATATAACGAATTGAATATATATGATATACATGCTTAAGCTTTAAAATAGATAAATAGATCAAATTTCTTTGGTCTTTTTGATAATTTAAACCTCTAAATAAAGTGATTATTTTCTCAAAAAAAAAAAAAAACCATAATTTCATTTCTTCTTTTAGGTTTCTATCCAACTTTCCCTGGTAGGTAATCTCAATTTTTAAAACCTAGCTAATCCCCTAATTTATATATATGATTTTTAAAATTTCTTTCTAACCCAAGAGTTGAGTATATAATAGTCAAGTAATGGACATATTGTAATCAAAGGTTATGAGTTCAAATTACGACTTCAATTCGACCTCCATAAAAATTAAAAAGAAAAAAATTCCTTCCAAGTCAAAAGGGTGTCATATAAGGTTGGAGACACAATTATGATTAGGGAAATAAATAGCTATTGGAAGCACGATATCATTAGTGAAAACTGAACCAATTCAACACAGGAACGTACTATCTTGCTGCGTGTATAAGCTAAAACGAAACTAGTTTGTACTTTCGTGGTGATTTCCTGCAGTCATGATAAACCTCAGCTTTATTTTCCATGATCAATTGAAGTTTTTCTTCTTGAAATTATTGATGTTGTGTGTGAAAGGGGGCAAATCTAGAAGGTCCAATGTAATAGCTTATGTTTCTTTTAACATGGAAAGTTTTCATCCCTTTGAAAAATCATGTGTACAATGTAGATTCATCCCTTAGACATTTAATATATAGATTCTTACCATGTATTCTATAATTTAGTCCATTATCTTTGATGTAATTTTCACTTTCATCCATTATCTTTCAAAATGAACCTTTTAGTCCATTATCTTTGATGTAAATGACACTTTCACCTATTATCTTTCGAAATAAATCTTTTAGTCCAATATGTTTCACATAAGTGACGCCGTTAGTCCAATATGTTTCCTTCAATTTGTTTTGAAGTTAGACTAACGGCGTCACTGATGTGAAACATATTGGACTAAAAGATTCATTTCAAAAAATAATGAATAAAATTGTCATTTACACCAAAGATAATGAACTAAAAAATTTATTTTGAAAGATAATTGATGAAATTGAAAATTACATTATAGATAATACACTAAATTATACATTTATCTTAAAGAATATATGAAAGATAAACGAGTGGCATAAAATATTAATCTTAATTAATCGGTTAAATCTCAATTTTTCGCATTCTAATTTACAAGTGGACACAAGTTGTTTTTCTTTTGAAGTATAATAATTTCTGCCCACTATAATATGTTCCCAGGAACTTTCCGACCCTCATACCATATTATGAGATTCGAATATATACCGGCAACACTCAAAAGATAGATTCTTTTCATCACAATTGGTAAAGATAAAGAGAAATGTTGACAAAGACCAGACAAAATTTAGTATCTTCTTTAAAAAATGTGTACTAGTACTCATGTATAGACACATAATTCAACTTCTTAATCAAATGGAATAATTCATCTAACTACTTAGATATTAACTAAATCTCATTGCATAAAACGAGTACTTAGGTCTAGAGAGATCGGTTAGGTTTAAGGGCCATCCAACTCTTTCTGAGTCTTTAAAAAAAGAAAAAAATTGAATTAAAAATAATAATAACGAGACCTTCGAAAAGAGGGTTTTCGAAAAAAAAAAGAAAAAAAAATAGAATGGAGTACTCCTCGGTTCTTTGTCCTTCATCTAGGCTTTATGATCTCTTAAAAAATATGAAAGCCAAATTCAGATACACATCTCTTTCAATTACAAAGGGAAAAATAAAAAAATAAAGAGGTAATTTAATACCTTATTTTAGAAGCGTACATGTTTTGACAATGTACTCAGAAAATACAAGTTAATTAAGACTGTAATCATTTGTGACTTAGTTGAAGAAGAATTTAGGTTTATATTAATGATAAATGTACTCAAAAAAACAGACAATAAATTCTATATTATCTTTGAATTCAATGAAGAAAAAAAAAATCTATTTAATCAATTCTTTATTTCATATTACTATGTATATGGAAATTACTTTAAACAATTAGGTTGAAACACCCCACCCAAAATTTGTAAATTAATTAGCTCAGTGGTAGTGTTTTTGTCATCTACACCTATCATCTCTTTTTTTTTTTTTTTTTATTTAAGGAAGGTATTTTATATTATTTAAGATATTATACACATAAGAATAAATTTCGAAACATTTCGTATTTAAAATAAAAATTATATCATTAGATCAAGTAGTCAGTAAATAAATGATAATCCTACCCTCAAGGATTGGGTTTGGAGAAGTTAGAAAAACGTGGCGTGAATGGAAAGATGTGTAATTACCTTTAAATTTCACCCTCTATTAATTAGGTTTAGCTTTTTCTTTGCAGCTTTCAACCAAAAGTATGCAACTTTTTACGTTCCCCCACAGACATTTTACTCTAACCATCTTAGTGACAACAATCAATATGAACGTGGAAAATATACCCGACAGATAATTTAAATTGTCAAATCATTCATTAGAATGTTTTCACATGCACTATGTACATTAACCAAAAGTACAAAGCCACTTTACATACAATTATATATACTAACTGCATGATAAAATTACCTATTTTACAAGTTTTGTTATTGTTCTTTTTTTTTTGTCTTTTTTCCTTTTTGATTTGTATAGCCAAAAAAATATAAAATAATATTCACACATCTAAGAGAGACGATTGCATAAATACACAATTAAATGGACCCTGATGTCGAAAAAAATTGTACTTGTGCTGCAGAGAATAAGGATCCTATGGTAAAGATAATTCAAACAAATAAACAAGGTGGGGGCTTCCCTGTTAGAGAACAGTTTTTAAGATAAGCTTTAATCAAGTTCAACAGAATATATTTTCTTTAATAAACTAATGCTTGAAAAACTTTAACATGGATTAGTTGATCAGCATTAAAGATGGTCATAGTTGACCTTGCATAAGATGATAATATAATTCACTGTATTTGCCTATTTCCACAGCAATATTGCTTAAGTTGATTCATTTATACCGTGACGGAACTAAAATTTTTGTTTGGTAGATATTAAAATATATAATTTAACACTTGTATATAAATAATTTTATTAGTGAAGACTAACTAATTTTTTTTATTAAAAATACCTATACACATATATCTTTTTAAAAAAAAATTAGGGTCACTGAGGGCTGCACCCTTCGTTACATCTGCCCTTGCATTTATATATTAAGGAAGGTTGAATTAATGGACAAATGTGTACATTGTTGTTGGAAAAATAAATAGGGATTATTTGGAGAAACTACTCTGGGGAAATAAATTGCCTCATATTTACATTTTAACAAAAGAATATTGCGATAGTACGAAACAAATCACAAGTAAATTGTGAATTTAGATAGTTGGGCATGAAAATAAGAACACAAAAATATTGAAGAGTAAATTAAAGGAAGAGAAGAACTAATTAATAACGATTATTGCAACTAAAACCTACATCCTGGATCAAGTGGAATGCATGGTATCAAACTGAGCTAAGTACAGCTAGTCAATCAGGGGCGGAGCTAGAGGGCCGAGGCCCCGAAGTTTTTTTTAAAAATATATATATATATATTATGTAGTATTGTTAAAAAAAAAAATTATCGCCCCCCTATTGTTTTTTGTTATCAATTTTTTTATTTGAATTTTAACCCCCTAATATTAAATTCTTTGCTATGCTCTTTAAGTCAATATAAACTAGAGCAACCAAGTCTATAAGATACAATATACTCAAAAACAAAAGACCAAAAAGAACTAATTAATTAACATGATATGAAAACCATATCATTACTCTATCACAAATAATATTTATTCACATTTTACCCGTCAAAAAACCATCAAAAAGATAAAAGTAGTTTAATTCATACCAAACACATGCCCAAAAAAAAAGAAGAAGAAAATGATCAAAGGAAATTGGCAATGAAGGAAATATTCAAACCGCATACATGAGATCGCAGCTTATAGTAGTTTATAGTTTGAGGTTGATGGTTCTGTTAAAATGGAAGGATGAGGCCCTTAAATGCTAGTAATTCTCTAATGAAATTGATTATTGAGTCTTTGGGAATTAGAAAAATGGGGCAAAAAATTTGAACTGTATGAACAAGAAAGAAGGAAATAGTTGGCCCCTCCGGGTACTTCTCACTACTTAAAGGTTTCAGAATTCAAAATGTACTGAAGGAATAGCTGAAAAAATTCAGACCATGCATGAATCGCTAACACCTGGAATGAGAAAAATAAAATGTTAGGTGCTCAAATAAACAAATTACTCCATTTTTTTTTTTTCGCGGGTTCATTTCAGTGGTGCTAAACTCCAAGACCCATGATCTCATTGAGACTAACCCAAGAAATTAGCTTTTTAATTGGTCTGAATTCGAGATGTGATCGAGTCCCATGTTCACACCTGAAATGATTCACCGATAAACTAACCCTTTAGGGTTAAGGGTTAATTCATATTCGGATGAACGGTAAAAAACTAGTGGTTCGCTGAAAGTGCGAAACATTTCTTATATTCTTAAAACTCTCTCATAATCTTATTTCTGGTTTCTAAAACTCTCTCAATTTTTCTTTAAATGAGGGGGTATTTAAGCTTAGTTTTAAAAATAAATAAAAATTTTAAGGCAATTTAAAAATATAAAAGAGTATTTTACACTTACAACAAATTAATTAGAGGATTTTGTAGTCCATATAAATATTCTATATATTAGAATAAGAAATACGTGTGGCTATCATATAAACATGCCACCACTGCATCTAATCATGTACCTACCACAAAATTAATCAGAAGATTATAAAAGCTTGCAAAACTTTTGTTTTCTTCTTCCACAATCCACACATGTCCATGCTATGCCCATACCCAACAACCATGTGGACCCTCTCCATTCACATGGGAAACTTCCTTCTTTCTCTCCCCCCTCTATGTCCAACGCTCCTGATTTTCCTTCCACAGCCCCCCAAAACGCATCTTGACCGTCCACTTTTGAAATTAGTAAAAAGTCTTTCCTTATGGGCGGTTGAGCTTGTCCACCTCTTGTCCCCTCAAATCTCAAAGCTGCTGCTAATGCTACCGACAGCTTCCCTTAGCTTTGTCCAAAATTCATGCACTTGCAAAGCGTTACACCTAATCTTGCTTTCCATTTTTCTTTTATAATGGATTTAAAAATTGTAATTTAAATTTAAAATTTTATATTATAACAGATTATTACTTAATTCGTAATCTTGCTTTCTTTGTAACATACTCTATAAAACACCTTTCTTGGCAATAAGTCTCTAAGTCTGATCACTTCTTGAGAAAGCTTTGTGCATTTACCTTTTCTTGAATGCAAATACATCTCTATAGAAATCTTGAAGCAAAGGCATCTTAATTTGGTCAAGCAAAACAATAATATTGGAAAGTGAAGCAAACTTTCTTGAATACAAATACATCAAGGTTGATAAAAGTTCAAAGATTTATCAAGAGTTATTTTGGAGGAAAATGCAGAGCACTATGGCTCATGAGAATGATCTGAATTTAAAGGCAACTGAGCTGAGATTAGGCTTGCCAGGGACAGATGATTGCGAGAAAGCTGATATGGTGTCTAGTGCTAAGCATAACAAGAGAGCCTTGCCTGATTCAGCTGAGGAAAGTGCACCAAAGGTAGATTATGATGCCAAAGAGACTGCACCTGCTGCCAAGTAAGTACAAGCAATAATCTCGTGAGAAAAATTCTTGGATCAATTTAAACCGATGTCTCTCATATTGTTAGTGAAACTTACACGTATAGGTTTAACCGATATATGAGAAACCGACATCCTTTGAATATGAATTTGATAATCTAATCTTCGGCTTTGAATCAGGGCTGATTACGTTCATTTTGTTTATGTCATTGCAAATTTGCAGAGCACAAATAGTTGGATGGCCACCAGTGAAATCATACAGGAAACAAAGCTTGCAACCAAAGAAGACAGAATCTGAATCTGCCATGTATGTGAAAGTAAGCATGGATGGTGCCCCTTATCTTAGAAAGATTGACCTTAAAGTTTACAAGGGCTATGCTGAGCTCCTTAAGGCTTTGGAGAACATGTTCAAACTCACCATAGGTAAGGAATTGGTCTTATTGTCAAAACTATTTATCAAATGTTACAATTTGTCATCGAAATGATTAGAATAATACCCGAGAATTTGATGAAATAGTCAAATACTAAATAGTAATTTGTTATAATTAGAGATTTTGAGTTCAATCTACAGCCTTGGTCTCTATTATACAAAAAAAATGAATAGAATAATTGTTCTAATTTTGTTATGGCCTTGTTTTATCTCATCAGGTGAGTACTCAGAGAGGGAGGGCTACAAGGGTTCAGAATATGCACCTGCATATGAAGACAAAGATGATGACTTGATGCTTGTTGGTGATGTTCCATGGGAGTAAGTATCCTTTCTCTCTTTCTCACACACGCACACACACACACACTCTTGATGCATAAGGGTATACTAATTTGGATGCATATGCTTAATGTTGCAGCATGTTCATCACATCTTGCAAGAGATTGAGAATCATGAAAGGATCAGAAGCAAGAGGCTTAGGGTGTAGTGCATGAAGAAATAACTTATAGCAGAAGTAATTAAAAGAGATGGAAGATGTCTTCATCACAGGAAGGATCAATCTTTCAGCTTGGGTTCTCGAAGAAAAAAAAAAAACCATGATTTTGCTGCAATCATCATCGTCTTGTGTTGAATGGTTTTCTATGGACTTCAACTGTGTGAAGTGCATGCAAAAAATATGAAGAAAACCATAGTAATTTACTGTGTTTTACTATTTAATTTGTAATATATATATATATATATAGCAGGAAAATTAACCATGGTGGTTAATTTTAAGATCCTGTGGATGTAATAGTCTTGTTTGTGATAATCCCATCAAGGACAAATCATAGGAAAACAAAAATACATATTTGGTTTTGTTAACAGCATTTGTATAAAGACACATGATGTTTCATGGTTCTCCAAGTTTTGGTTAAGATATTTTAAGTATACTTATCCTCTTGTTGTATTTTGGCACCAAATGAATATTGATGTGGATCACTGCTTTAATTAACTATATATTATGATCTCAAGGTGAAATTGAAACCAAAAACCACTAGTTAAACAAAGCTGATTTTGTTAACAAAATTCCACAAAAACTAAACCAAATCAATTATTTATCCTACTACATAGCGTTCGGCTATATGGATCTTTTTTCTTTTTGGGTGATGACTATATATATGGATCTACCAATATTATTTCTTTCTTTCAAGAGTCACTTCTCCTTTAACTCTAACGTGCGAGATTTTATTTTAGTGTGTTCATCCAACTCTTTTTAGATCTTACTTTATTATTCTTTCTACATACACCTTCAAATCTTCATACTTGTAACAAGTGTTCTGCCAATTACCTCCTAACATGTTCAAAATCGAGAATTGCTAAAAAAATATTTCTATCAATTTTTGTTACCTCTTTCCGTACAATGTTTATCGATGAAAGAAATCCCAGGGTATCTGTTCTCTTGTTTCCACAAAACGTCCACTATATACGGACATTAGGCGAGCAGTAACTTCAAAATTTAAGAAATTAACACTTTGATCATATGCTCATAAGTTTAGCTTTGATTTAATTACTTCCCTAAAACTCTAATCAACATCATGATCAGCACTTAACTATATCCTGACGCATGAAGAAGAATTGTCTCTATAATAAAACATATAATGGACATGCTTCGTCTCATCTATCTCAGGTACAACAGAAATAAAGAGTAAGTTTATTTATTAGAAGAGAAAAATAGTGAGGTTTAGAGAAATAGACATTAAGGACCATCTGGATTTAAAGTGGCCTAGGCATTAGTGATCTTAGTTTTCACTAAGCAATTTCAATTAATTTATTTTCTCGGTCCATATGCAAAAATAACTTTCAATAGAAATGAATAGTATCACTAAATTTGTATAAATAACGTCACTTATTTTGGTAAAGACTTTATTTGATTTAATTTAGTCTATTCTAGCTAGGTCCATGTGATCATAAATATGGTCTTAATTCGAATAGGTATGTTTTTCTTTTTACCCCTCACCCTAACTTACCCTTACCTCTATGAGATTCAAACTCTGATATCTCAACCGTCAAGGGAAATAACTCATCAATAGATTACTTTTGAATCTCCCGAATA
This sequence comes from Ehretia macrophylla, assembly GCA_037974665.1. NCBI lineage: Eukaryota > Viridiplantae > Streptophyta > Magnoliopsida > Boraginales > Ehretiaceae > Ehretia > Ehretia macrophylla. The sequence goes on along the minus strand of CM075777.1, from coordinate 46,970,540 downwards.
AGTAACTGTTAACAAAGTGACCCTCTCTGCCTATGATCATATATGTATAAAAAGCTTCAATCTCATCCATTTTGCAAAAGATGAAAGAGAAAAATAAAAAGGAAAGAAAGAAAACAAGGAGCAGAGAAAAACTTTAGCAGCTTGAATTCTATAGGAGTACCGTTCTACCAAAATTATTGGCCCCTTTTATTTTTAAAAAGTTCTATGTAATATCATTAAAAAAATATTTTAGACCCTTAATATTAAAATTCTAGCTCCGTTCCTGACAGACAGAACATCATTCTTTTTCTATGGTGACATGCATCTTTTATCAAAAAAGATGTACTCAACACTACTAATGAGAAAAGGATTTTACACCACTTTGTAAAAAGCTTGGTTAGGGAACATCACGCTCGATTGCCTTAATGATGATATATGTAAATTTTTTGGATTCTCATATAATATACATAGTAATGTTTGGATTTTCATATAATACATCCTTTAATGTCTAATGCTTATAGATTATTATTCGTATGATTGTCAATTACGCTCCTGTATATTATATTATAAGTCTCCATTTTAATTATCACCTTCTAAAAAAAATTGCCACAGAAAGTCAAAGCTCAAGAGTTCATGGCTAGCAAATCACCAAATCTACACATGCCACATGAGGCTGATAATTGTCTACAGTCAAAATCAGCTAGCGAAGCAACAGGTATAAGGTATTATCAACTAACAAGATGCAGTCAATAATTCAGCAAATTCCTATACCTACCGAATTTATAAGGTCTCGATTCTGAAAGTTGATGGAATTCCACCATTAATTAACATGCCATTCTTGTAGGATTTCCCTCTTACACAAAAATAAAAGGTACAAAAAAAAGATATGGTTTTGTCCCTACAGATCTAGTAGAGTGATCGAGTAATCACTCTTTGTGCATAAGAGGCTTGACTTTGAACTTAAATTTCTCATCATAAATATTGTCCGAGAACTTCTATGTAGTTTTTGTTTTGGCCAGCTGTTCACTATTGGATATCTCACTCGTAACAACTCTTAGGCCAATTAAGGATAAAATGTTCTCTCTATCGCTGTCCAAGTCACATATCTACCAATAAATTAATAAGGGAATAGTACCAATTACGAAAGCAAGGGATATTCTAATAATAGATAACGATGGTTGTCTCACATATCACTAGAAAGATCAAAATATTTATATAAGGCTTTATAAAGTTTTTGTCTCGATTCACATTTAGTAAAGAACTAGAGCATCCATCACGCGGTATCATTGTACCACAGCTTTGTAATTTAAGACGAATTTAATTTAATTTTACCTAAAATGAATTCATCATCGAGTCCCTTGATTCAGTCTATAATCTCTAAATGCATTAATTTGAGTACTTAGTCCATGTAACCTTCTGCCACTAAGAATCCTAAGTCATCGAAACCATCATGCTAGCAAGTTGGTGGACACGAAACATTGTCAAATTAATCCTTCCTGTAAGAATCTTTCGAGCAAATGACAAGATTTTTTGTGCTTTGTGAATACTATAATTTAATAGATTTCAGACTATTTAAGATAACCCATTTTGGAGCCCCGTGCAATAAAGCTGATTTACCACCAATAAATGTGATCTATGTTGATAATGTAATCTTTAAGTATGATGTTTACTAAATTTAATAGGCCATAGATTCTTGAACTCCAGTCACTAAACACATGTTTTAGGACGAGATTTACGAGGTAATGGTGCATATGTTTAGTGATAAGCAAACAATCAGACAGTTGGACAAGATATTACAAGTGCAGCTGATATATTCCCTTTTTCAGAACCCTTTTGACTCAGAATTCTTGCCTCCAAAGATTGGGTGAAATAACCCGCTAATAATTTGTTATGATCAAAAGTTTTGAGTTTAAACTTATATCTTCATGTCACATGCAAATATTGCTTAATCTTTAACTAATCTCGAACATGTGTTGAGACATGTAGCTGGTTATGGAATTTGTATCTTTAAGGTGTAACCAATATAATACTACTTAGGATAAATTCCTCGTTATTAGAAAAAATAAACTGATCCTTACAACTTGGCAACTAATATGGCCTGCAGAACCTAAATTTAAGCCACATTAACATCACCATTAACTATAATGGATTGTTTGATTGAATGGATGATGAAGTCACAGGTTGATCAATTGGTGGAAAACTTTGGGTTTTATTAACTAAATTTGAGAAAAAGGATTTGGCCCATGTTTGTTCAACTTCTATCATAGAGTCCCATAATTTCAGCAGAAATCTATCGCGACACAATGCTGTTGAGTTCCTTAAAATATGTTAGAGAAAACAATGGCAGATTAAAGTTGATTCATTGCATCAAGAAAGGGGCCAATGTGATAAAATGGAGGATAAAAGAGGTTAGTGGCTACATAAAATAAAAATGATAATGGAGCCAAAAAGATAAACAAATAAATAGAACACGAGAACAAAAAGGATTCATAAATTAGAGCAAATTAAATCAAGAATTATTTTACTAATAAATTCTATTTAATTCATTTCAGATCTTTCTCTATCTTTGTTAGACCATAAAAATTCCATTTAAGAGGTGCCTCCACCAACAAAAAGGACTCGTGTGAACAAAAAGATAGAAGAGGAATGCATTTTCTCTCTCAGGGAAGAAATTAAAAAGAATGCATAACTAATGGCAAATTGTGAAGCTAAATGCAAAGGCAATCTTAACTCTCCATCAAGCTGACGGGTCTTTTTCTTCGTGTCGACATTTAAGTTTCCTAAGTGTCCTTTCTTTTTGGAATAAGGGATGCAGCTCACGCCCGTAAGAAGTAACATCCTTAGACACGTATTTATCGCGAGAGAGGAAGAGCGGAAATATTCATATATAGTTTCGGAAACCTTGCCATTGAGAAGGCATTGAGGTACTATATTTTTAGGTACTCTTTAGAAGGCAAGCTATACATGTAGAATTTAAAAGGCATTGGTGTTGAAAGTTTAACAGCTGATGCCAAATGCAAAGGCAAAAATGCTACATTAATTGAAGAACAACATAAAGGACTTCTCAACACTAGATGAGCTTATGTTTGCAACAAAGGAAATTTCTCTTCCATTCAAGTAAGTTAAAACTACAGGAAAAAGATGCAGGAAATTCTTTTCACGAATACAACACAAAGTGCCCCTGCATCAAAGTCAGAGATTAAATAAAATGGAGATGAAGTGAAACATGTATACATATGGAAAAATGCAGTGAAACTTTCCTCCATATTGAAAATAAAATAAAATAAAATCTGAGAGGCCGTTTTGAAGCATCAATACATATGCATATTCACGAACCATAAAGCAACCCGCGGAACCAGATGTTGCAGTTACTCCTTTGAAGCATCTACTTCTGACAGGATAGTTTGCAACTCGATGGCTGGATAAACAATGACAAGTTATGACGGCCTGTAGAAAAAGCATATGTACGCATTCACAAAAACTTCTTCTGTACTTTGATACTGAACCAAGCAACTATCAAACTAGATGTCGTGTTTTTAAGGTTAGTTGCTTCTCACAGTTTGAGCTTTGAATATAAATAAGTTCACAGCGTTAGCATCGAATTAGAAAGATTACCGTTATATTTTGCCAGAAGCTCAAGAGTTATTTCCTTCACATGTTTGTTCATCCATTGTCTAGATCATAGGAGGACAAATAAGATGACCATCAAGCAAAAACTTTTATCAGCTCCTCATTTTTGGTGCTCAATATGTATCCTGAAAGTTTCATTTCTTCATTGAGAAGATCCAACATAAAGTAACTCCTATCTGAATCCACATGCGACAAATCTCCCATGACCAACCCGTGTATTGTAGAGTCCACCTCGATCCAACTTGAACCTCGCTTCTTTCTCCCTCGACCCTCCCTAATTAGTGCTCTACTTTGGGAAACATCATTCCATCTCCCAGCAGCAGCATATATATTAGATAAAAGAATGTAATTGCCAGAGTTTTCTGGCTCAATCTTGAATAACTCAGCTGCTGCAATTTCAGCAAGCTGAACATTCTTGTGAACTTTACAAGCTGCAAGTAAAGCACCCCATACAACTGATGTAGGTGGCTTACGCATTTCGTTTATCAGGTTATAGGCCTCTTCAAGACAACCGGCTCGACCAAGAAGGTCAACCATGCATGCATAATGCTTTTCAGTGGGTTCAATTTTGAGTTCTTCAACCATTTGCTTGAAGTATCTCTTTCCTTCATTAACAAATCCCGCATGATTACAAGCAGTCAAAACTGCTAGAAAAGTCACACCATCAGGTGTGATATTTTCCCTTTGCATGTTATGAAATAAAGAGAGAGCTTCTTGAACCAAACCATGATTAGCAAAGGCAGCTATCATGGTACTATAACAAAGCAAATCTTTATTATCAGCCGTTTCAAACACTTGCAACGCCTTCTCAATGCTTCCACATTTTGCATACATGTCTATCGAACTTGTGACAACTCGTGGATTCGCAACAATTGAGGATCCCACACAATCATTTATAATTGATTCCGCTGCATTTACAATCCCTAACTGACAGCAGGCAGAGATGATATCCAATATGAAAGTCTCATCTGGCCTGATACCCCGCTTTTTGAAGCATTCAAACAACTCCAAAGCAGCACGTGGTTGCCCATTCTTCACATAACCTCCAATCATTACAGACCATGAAACAAGGTTCTTCTCAGGCATCTGATCAAATAACCTCCTAGCATCACTCAAATTCCCAGCTTTAGCGTATCCATCTATCATTATAGTCCACGACGCCACATTTTGCTTGGGCATTTTTTCAAAGTATTCTTCAGCCATCTGTAAATTCCCTGCTTTAACCATTCCTGACATAATCAAATTCCATGTTCCAACATCACGAACAGGCATCATTTCAAACATTAAACGAGCCGTATCAACATCACCGACATCCAAATAACCCGAAACCATCACATTACCCACTGCAGAGTCCCTAACCGGCATAGCCTCAAAAAGCCTCCTCGCCTCCCTCATGTCCCATTTCTTAACATACCCACAAATCATACTAGTCCAAGAAACCACATTCCTCTCCGGTATACTATTAAACAACACTCTAGCTGCTTCCACTCTCCCATTACTCCCGTACCCTGAAATCATCGAATTCCACGAAACAACATCCTTTTCCTCCATCCCATCAAACACTCTTCGCGCCAACTCAACCATACCACACCTCATGAACAAATCAATCATCGCATTCTCCACTAACAAATCAAACCCAAACCCGTACTTCACCACAAACCCATAAACCCCCTCCCCATCTCTCCCTCTTTTTTCGCGCCCCAACGCCTTGACAATCGATGCAATAGTGAAATTCAGAGGCAGGACTGCCTCCCTACGCATACGGGAAAAGAGGGTAAACGCTTCATTGTATTTGGAATTCTCAACATACCCATGAATCATTGATGTCCAAAGAAAGGGGTTCGCTTGAGGAATTTCGTCAAACACCTTCCGAGCGTCGCTTAAAGCGCCGAAACGAGAGTACAAACGAAGGATTTTGTTGAGGAGAAGGTCTGATGAGGCAACTGAGGAAGTGATTATTAGATGGGAGTGAATGGATTTTAGGGTTTTGAGGGTTTTGCATTTTTGAAGAAGATGAGTGATGTTTTGATTCATTTCGGTTCATGGCGCCAACTGGATACAACAGCTTAAACTATCATTTGAATATCAATATGTTTGTTCTTTCGGTTTCTTTTATTTTGTTTTTGGATTTATGTATAACGTATAAAAACAAACGGTAAATGTATTAAGTTCAAGGATTAAATATTTTAAGCTCGAGCTTTTTTATTTTCAACATCTAAATCAAATCAAACTAAAGTTTTATTTCATTAAATAAATCTCCTCAAATAATTCTACTCACTCAGAGAGAATAGTGCTTTCAAATCTAGTCTCATGGATTACTAAAACGGAAAGTACACAACTCTATCAACATTCAACAGAAGCAGCATATGAGCTGCCCATAATCTGTTTCAAGGGAGGTAACAGATCCCTTACTTGTGGATTACCCCACTAAGATTCAGATTTGGATTTACATATAGCCTGCAACGTTATAAAGAAAATTCAATGTTATTGAATTATCTAAATTATTCCACCATAACTGTGAACATAAGCAAAAAATATATTAATGTTCTTTAACTTGATATATTTCACACAATGTTCAAATTTTTATGATTTTTGGTTTCCTCGTGCACATTGTTAATTTTAATTTGCAATTGTAGAATTTTGAGTTCAAATTCCAAAATCTTGTAATAGTAGACATAAATGGTGTGTTATAAAATACTTTAGTCTAAGTAACAATGTGCTCGTTAGGATTTCTCCATTAATTTTCATAAGATTAGTATCATTATCAATGGTCATTTATAAATCCTTGAAAGCTTAGCAATTTTGCATTTTCTATTGTGAAATGACCAAGTACAATTGTACAGTATAGTGAAGATAACGTTTCAATAAACATCGAATGAGGGCGCCTAGGAACGGCTATGGGTGAATGTACTCACGGTGAAAAATCAATGAACAAGTTATTCATATCTAAGCAGTAAATTGTAAATTTGAACTCTCACGAAACAAAAATTCTAAACTCGTCCTTAAGGGAAGCACATGTATGTCTTCACAAGGAAAAAGGCTGAGCAAAAACCAAGTGATGACAATGTCATAAAATTGGCAGATTAAATATAATGTTGATGTACATGGATTCTAACTTTTCCTTGCAGAGAGTGAAAAAATTGCTTAGTATTTTCTATAACGAAACGACAAGAGGGATGGAAAAATTCCCAGTTAAATATGCGCCCTGCATAGACGTCCAGTGAGATTACACCATCAGTAACACGAACTCGGATCATGCCTGGGGAGAAACAAGAAAGGGAATAATTATATCAGCGACGACACGTAAGGGGGCGCAAGGGTGAAATATAATGCACTTTATCAACAAAGACCATGAAATGTTCAACTAACAGAACTGAAGGTTCATCGCCAATGAATCCGCTAAAATGATATCTTAAATCTCGAGACTTGGAGAAAATGTCACATATTGCATTCAAAACTATGCTACCTGTTGCTTTTTCTTCTTAGGCCTCCTCTTTCTTCGAGGTTTTCGTGCATCGGAATTGGAGCTTAGATTATCACTGTTGCCTGTGTGAGAATCTGCAGGTCCTCTCCTTCTGAAGGAGGAACTGCTGATGCTATTTGATGTATTGCTGGATGTGGAATAACCATCCCTCCGATTGAATGATTTCTTACTTAAAGATCCTCCACCTCTTGATTTGTCATTACGTGAACCAGAGACTGGTTTGCTTCTTGAACTAGGAGGCGGCATTAAAGCACGAGCAGATACCTGCCTCTGGATAAACACATTACAGAAGAAGATTTCATAAGTTCGGTTATTATCTTAAACCATCATGCTGGAGCAGTCGAACAACAGAACTAGACGAACCTGGTTTCTTTCATCACTAGACATCCCAGATGCTGCTTTGCCAGAGGCGCTGGATGCTGGTTCCCTGTAGCACAGGGGTAATTGAAAATTTTAGCAAGACAGCTACTATGTACCAAATCATAGTTCCCCATTCACATCTCAGTAATGTCTCCCATCGGTAGTTAACATGACAAAAGAACAGTTTATAAGTGGGTGTTGTGTGCTAAAATAATAACTTGGGTTAACCATTTCTTGTCAAGCAAATTGAGTCAAACCAATTATATTCCAATCTCGTGGCAGGACATCAATTTTTTAAATTGGTTGGGAATGATACAAATAAAATTAGCGTAGCGCAAGTATGACGCGCACAAAGCAAGAAGCGGTATGAGACTGGGCACCAGCCAGAACTGAACTGAAGCAGAGTTGGTAATGAAAGGTCAAGTTGAAATAGCCTTGACAAAGTTATTGCTCAAGCTTGTTGCACTAGTCTCACCTTTCTGACCCAATGGGGACAATTTCAAATCGTACTGAAGCTGAGTTGGTAATGAAGCTAAGGAAAAGCTTCAGCAATAACCACCAAAGATACACACATATATCAGCGCATATTATGCACACTAGCACTCAGACCTAACTACGATCATCATGCATCCGAAATCACATATTCTCCTTCAGACAAGGGGAATGCCAGATTTGAGGTTTATGCTAGTTAATACTCTCCTAATATACTAATCAGACAATAACAACTAAAAGTCAATGCACCAAAACCAATCAGAAAAGGTTCAAGCTGCAATTTTTCTCTGAGAAGTAAAAGTGAAGTCAAAGGTAGTAAAAGAATGTTGCAGGAGACAGGTAGCACGATGCCACAACATAAAACTTGGAAAACACCACGCTGTTTAAACCTGCACATTTAACCTATGCTTCGGAAACATGAACATCTCCAATCTTTTTATATACAGAGAGTTCACCAGTAAGAAGCAACATAATTGCAGTAAATTATTGTGGGGATTTGATATTTAACACAAAATCTTATGTCACCCGAGTAACATAAAGCATTACCCAAAACTAGAACTTAAGAGTAACAAATTGTTTAGTAATATGTAACAAGCCGAGTATTTGAACAAACGAAATGAACAAATTTGTAGCTGTTACGAGGAATTAACTAAAAAAAGAGAGGGGGTTCAGCTGTTTGGGATGTTAATATGTTCTTCCATTGACTCGTTCGTTCAACACCTATCAGAAGCAAAAATAGGGAACTAGTATCGGTTAAATTGAAAGTTGAAAGAGTGAAAAGCTAAACTAGTGTAGGAATTTGAGAAGGAGATAGCAAGATGGGGGAGATGTAGGGCTTTGTTGAGATCTACATCTGTGGTTCAAGCTGCAATTTTTATAAAAAAATATAAAGAACTCTGCACAAAATTCACAAAATGGAAATAAAATTGCTCATCCATTGGGTCGAGGTAAAAAATTTCTCTTAGTTTCTCTTGATCTCCTTTTTCTATTTTCTTTTTTCCAATTTCTGCTTTCCGGGGGGTGAAAGTGGGTGGGGAGTATGGTGCGGAGGGCAGGGGTTGGCTATATTCAGTATTAGCATCAACCAAGAAGATACCATCCTAAGTCACCGACTCACTGAATGAGAGTGAGAGCAGCGATGTTAGGAAAATAAAGGGTCGACAGCACCAGTAGAGCATGAAAAATATATATTTTTCAATAAATTTGAAAATCATAGTATTTCAGTGTTAAATATTTATATATCATAGATTTGTTTATATTTTACAAAACCATAGTTCACATGAAATAGATTTGAAAAGAATATTTTGCATTATATATAATTTAGAGAAACAATGTGCACCAATAAGCAGGATGAGATGAGGGGTGATGAAATGCACTGTCTTAAATGTCTAGGGTTCAAAGCTTTGCACTTTCATCTTTGCTAGCAGCACCTACATGCAGGACCAATTACAGCACGCGATACTACTCCATCATGCGCACCAAACGCAGGGTATAGACTCTCCAAGCGGGAGCAGGTGATTGGTCAAATCTAAGACAAACTCTAGGCCACATTTTGACCTCAATAAATCGCAATTTTGTTTACATAAATTCACGGATTATCCAGTAATTTCAGGGCCAAGTGCTAAACGCACAGATTGGCGGAGACGTGCCACCTCAGACAGAGGAAATATGTGGTGATATTTCCATCAAAGGATTAAGACAAACCACTACTTGAGTGAATAATGATCATCTTTCAATCACCAATACCTGTTACCTTTGAGACGAGACACATAGGACATAAAATCCTAACTTATCTATGCAATAATCACTAAAGTCTACCATTATCTGTCACCTTTTGACAGTAAAATCATGGCTTTTATTTCAGAAAAAGGGAAAAAAAAAAAAAAAAAAAAAACTTGAAGAAGAAAGTTAAAACTGCAACGATTGACAGAGGCAACAAGTACCTTGTACTCTTATCTGTTGTCCATTCATCATCTGCATCGGCATCATCACTTGAGCTTCCAGCTAAAAAGAAATCATCATCACTAGCATCCAGAAGCCCATCATCCTCACTCCCTGTCTCTGTGAAAAGGATTGACGCTACAATGACTCAAAACCCACTAAGAGTACTACCCCAAACTTCATAAGCATAACAATAACAAATGGCATGATCATGAATGCCAAAACAGCAGTAAGCAACCACTATCTCCTCCACGCGTCTATCAGAACTCGTGTGCTTCCCTCCAGCAACCCTCCCTCTCCCCCCCCCCAACCCAACAGGGTGCGGAGCACCAAAAGGAAAACAGTAGGAAAGAAAGACAGAAAAGGGAAAAGAATCTAGCATGAATCTCCAAAACCGGTTCAACAGCAATGTGGAGACATTTAATACAACAGGTAAAAGTGAATAAATGAAAGGATGTTTTTGCAGGAAAGGTCTTTGGTCAACAATTTGTTCTAAAACAATTAAGCTAGTTGAGAATTAGAAGATCACTAATAAAGTAGAAAAGGAAAAAATGCATACCTTCCAAATCCTTCCCACTTGCCGCAGCAGCAGCTACGTTGTCCTTAATCTGATTGCACAATTTATTTCTTTTTTCAACAATTTCGGGATCATCTACTCCCGAAAACAAAGATACATATTTTTCGGTCTTGGGAAAGAACTGCAGATTAAATCGTGGAAAATAAAGCAGTCAACTTCTGCCTAGCAGTTACAAGTAAACTAAACAACACTAGAGCCGAAACTCGTACCAAGTCCATGGAATACAGGAGGTCAATTATATAAACTAGGCATGATTCTCTATTGACTTGATTTGTTTACTCATGCAACATGATGGAAAAACCCTATGGATCCACTATAGCTATTAGTGAGCTCAGTTATTCCAATGACGTCATAAGTTGCAAAATCCAAATCATTAAAACTGCAGTATACCATAGATCGCATTCAAAACCAAGTAGCTCCCCGCAAGCAACATGTGTTATTAACATACCTTGACAAGACAATTTGGCCCATTTAGTGCTCCTCTTGGGAGGAGAACTTAAATATTCATGATAAAATCAATGATAATTCTTGATACAACTCTAGTTTTCTGCTAATTTCTCTTTTGCCCAAAGATAAAGCATCAGATCTTTATATCTAAAATACATCAATAACTCAAATCAACCATTGAGGTGCTTTGTTTCTACAATCTAATAATTCTGGGTTTCAAAACAATTTGCACAAATAGCATGTGATCATGCAGAAAACTTGAAAAATTGAAAAGTTAAGAAAATGTAGAATCACATCAAACCGATCTTACTTACTCTAACATATTCGAGATCTTCCTTCAATTTAGCAAGTTGCACAGCAACCTCTGCTTCTTGGGCAGGGCCAGTGGAACTACGCTGCTGTTTTTCCAAACGTCTTATCCTTCGCTCGATCTTTCTTCTCTCTAGCCAAGCCAAATCCAAGAGTCATTATAACAAGCAAAGCACAAGAACATCATAAGATAAAGAATAAACGTCAAAACAAGATGCTTTATGCAGCAACAAACAGCTTACCAAAAAATCTGATTTTTCTATCACGCAAGAATATTTTACGCTCCAAAGCCAGACGATCATGAATCTCTTGTTGTTTCTTGAGCTCCTCTAACTTTTTCTCTTGGGCCTCTCTGATCGCAGGAGGAAGATCCTAAACATTCATTTGTTTAAAACACATTTAGCTCCACAATTGGAAAAAAAACACAACCAAACCGGACAACTTATGTAAACTAACTTAGTCAAATACCAATACTATGTTCCAAGATTAAGTATTTGACCCCAAATACACATACACAATACACTTAGCAAAAAGGGGAAAAAAAAAATTTCAATAAATGTATTCGAGACTCGAAGATGAAGGCATCAGTTACCAATTTATAGCTTCTATAAAACCATACATGTTATACCAAAATACTAATGCCGACTGAATTGAACATATAAATGCTGTAAAAACTGCTGAGTTAAAAGAAAATGCCCATATTATATAAGTTTAAGGATATATCTTGTTTAGATTTAAGCAAAAATGTCAGCCTATATCCATCAGTGTTATTGATAAAACAATGGAATACGAGAGAAAACGTCCCAATTATAGCAAATCAGAAAGTCATGACTAACTTGAAGGGAGCCAAAGTCGTAGAAGTTACTTAAAGGTTACACCTTTGCGATTAACTCACGGATAAATATCAAAACACTAAGTTTATTGTGACCTTTGCTCCAGTAAATATCATTTCTACTGACTAATAATTACAGATAACTGTTTCTACATTGAAATTCTAAGGTACACAAAAGGGAGACCTGCAAGAAGCTTCCAACGTGCGTGGTCCAGAATAACTAATAATTTTGAAAGAGGCTATTTCCACGACTCTGAATACGCACATATAATTTCCATATAATCTTTGTCTCAATTTTAACCTACATTTGGCTAAAAATTGACTTTATACCTACTTCAGTACTAAGTTGCGTTATGCAGCTGAGCGAAAGCAAATGCTACAGATAATTGTACATCACGCTTCAACAGTTGAACATCTCTCCAGTATAAACAGCCAATACTAGCTCAATAACAGTAAATTGCTATAGCTTTAAAGCTCATGAATTAAAATCAATAATTAAAACAAAAATTCAACTCTCACAAACCCTAGCCTAGAAAAATACAGAACAGCTACATACTTATACATATACATACTTCTAAAAAAACATATACATATACATACATACATATATACATACATACATATAATATATATATAATAGAAACTGAAGAGAGAGAAACAGAGAAAGTACTTTGCGGAGCATACGCTCGGTAGAACGAATTTGGTTCTTGAGAGAGACAGCCTTGGGCTTGGGCTTGGGCTTGGGCTTAAGCTTGGGCTTTTTGTCTACACCTAACGATTTGGGCCGCCGATTACTCGCCGGGTTGCGCCCGTCAACTCGGCGCTTGCCGTAGCCTCCGTGCGCCATTTTTTTTGGGGTACTATACAGAGATTATACTCCTATTACAGTAAAATAGTAAAGAAAAACTGTATGTATATAAAGTTGTATACGGACTGTATGTACGTGTGTGTGTGTGTGTGTGTGTGTGTGTAAAAACGATTGTTAAAATATGGTGATAAGGGAGAGGTTTCGTGTAGGTTAATATTCGGGCTGTGAATATCAGTTTTGCCCCTCAATTATAGTGTATTTGCATATTGGCAGCTTTGTATTTTCATCTGTAAGGGTGAAATTGCACTTTACCCACTGAAAAATGTGGAAATATCGTTTAAACCTCTAAAAATGTCAAAAAAAGGTCATAATTTAGTCCAGTTTTATCACAGTTAGAAAACCATCTGCCCAATTTCATTATTGCACGTGTGCGTGAACATTCAATGAAAAACGATACTCCCTTTTTTTTATATTTTTTTAAGATGAGATAAATTATAAATTATCCCATTTAGTCATTTAAATCTCAGATCTGAACTAATAAATCTCATTTAGTTATTTAAAAAAAATAACTGAAATTTACAAAAATTGAATAGGATAACTCATAATTTTGAAAATAAAAGAATAGGAAAAAAAGATTTTTTTCGATCACAGTGAAAATACCAAATGTTCATTTATTGGGCTGGTCTAAGGCCAACTCTAACACATTCTCTACATTCTCATTTACTCCACATGTAAGGATGTTGTTGGAGATGTTCATCTCCAATAACATCCTTACAATCATCTCTACATATAGAGATCCTTACATTGAGTTTTTAATATCTCTACATGTAGACATGGTGAAAATATCCTTAAGTTAAGAATGGCAATAGGGTGGGTTTAACACACCCCGCTCCATCACTTGAAAGGACACCCCATCCCCCGCTTCTTGTGCCCCCGTCCCCTGCCCTCGTCCCCGCCCCGTTAATAAATCCCCATTGGGGATGGAGATGGGGATTGCCCGCGGGGTTTTTTATTTTTTTTGAACTAAGTACTGACATTAATTAACAGTAAACATATTTCAAGATGTACAATAAAATTCAATAAAAAATATAAATATAGATATTAAATTAACATCAAATATGTATTATAAACTATAATTCTAAGAGGTTTAGGTCTCTTTTTTTTTCTTTGGTCAGAGTAAGAGGTTTAACTTTTAAGTTTACTATTTACAGGTTAGTTTTATTAACACGATTTGTGTTGTGCAATATAAAATATTAAAATATAACCCTGGCACTAATACAAATAAGGAAATGGAAGCGAACTACTTAATCATAACTGTTAAGGTGAAAAACTTCCACTGCCCCGAACTGCACTTCAAGCTGGACCAGAACCTGCAAAACAAAGGAACCGAGGGGGTTGCCCATGGTGCCCACTCCGATGCGCAAGTTAGTTACTGTGGAATGGAGTTTGTGAGTTATCAGAGATGGTTATTTTTCATACCTCATTTCCGTGGAACTGTTCCCCTTTTATATTTGTGGTACTGTGATTCCCTAAATGAATAAGAATTCTATTAAGATCAGGACTCATAAGAGTCCTCCTTTACTCAGCAATCCATGGGGATATATCATCCACGAATCCTTCCTCATCCAGTATACTCGATCTTATCCTTATCCTCATGGTTCTCTTGTTCGCGTGCCTGCCCAGTGGCTCCGCTGGATTCGGGGCTTACGAGGAACAGGGCTAACCATTATTTCTAGGGCTGGAGTTCGGGCTTGAAAGAAGGCAGGGCTGACTATCATTACTAGGGTTGGAGTTCCACCCCTATCATCTGCCCCCCAATCCCCTGAGCTGGCACACAGGTCTGGGGATTATTACAACATTGGGACTCTTCATCTTCCTCAACGGTTACTAGCTGTTGCAATCGCCCACTATACACATCTCTCCAATTTCGTTGCCATTTCGCAGGCATGTTTCCCGCAACTCATGTCGCCACTCCCCACGATCCTACGTGGGTCGACCCATTCGTATGTGGGGTCCTTTATAAAGGGAGCCCTCCCCAGTTCGTGCCCCATTCACATTCCACTATCTTTCTTTTACTCTGTCAATCCTCGCTCGCCACACCTTATCACCGTCTAGGTACACACTTTCCTTTCTCCTCTATTAATGGATATGTCCCCTCAGTTAGGCACCGCCGATGGCTCTAGCGATGGCCTCAGAGATATTCTTCGTACCCCTAGAGGTTCCGAACCCATCGCTGCTATCCTGATTTCCCAGAGTCCTCCTCCCACTAGAGGTATTAGAAAGAGTTCTAAGAGACCTAGGTCTAAGCCTTTCCACCACCGTTCAAGCGTGGCGCCCTTGGGTCCTGCTAGGATTGATGACCTCTTGGTTTTCGGTGCCGAGCGTAAGGTCTGTACCACCCAGGAGAGGTCCATCACCCACCTTAGGGGCATAGGAGCCATTCCTCCTGACTTCAAGGTTTGCGTCCCGAGTGATGGTAGGCCAGCATCTGCTTGTGGGCCTGGCCCAGGAGAGGTTACCTTCTACTACGAACAACTCCTTATAGGTCGTCTGCCTCTGCCGCCCTATTTGGTAGAGATTTTCAACTACCTTCAAATTAGTCCTGCCCAGGTCACCCCCAACAGCTGGAGGCTCATGGTAGGTTTTTACGTTTTGTTTAAGGAGCTGGGTTATACCCCCACTCCCAGGCTTTTCCTCTTCTATTACCACCTTAAGACTACTGACAAATCTTTCAGCTGGTATTATTTTTCCACCGGTCATCACTCCCTAATCGTCGACGTTCCTGACAATTCCAAGAATTGGAGCCAAAAAAATTTCTTTGTAAAGTCCCCTAAGGGTTGGGAGGTCAAGAGTATCTGGGTTGTTCCTCCTGAGACAGCCAAGGACCCCCCCCCCCCCTCTCACCCTTGATGAAGTTGAGAAATCCGTCATCGAGGAACTTAAGAGGGCCATCCCCGTTAGATGTGAGGACCTTCTCTCTCTTGAGAGGGTAGCCGCATGTGGCTTATTTCCGCTGCCTACAGCGTCGAGAGTCGGGGTTCTCCCTTTACCCTCTTCGCACCGTAGTACCAGGGTTGGAGGGAAGGTTCTCACCACCCCTCCTCCAGTTATCGCCCCTATCCTGGAGAAACCTGAGCCTCCAACCTCTCACTCATCATCTGACACTGAGGGTTAAGTTTTATCATTGTACCTACTTTCACCTTCTTATTTGTTTATGAAGTTCTTAATAACTTCGTTTAAGGTCTCCTTTGTGCAGATAACATGAAAATCTCAAAGCTTGTCACTTCCGCCTGAGGTGAAAGAGTGACCAGAAGGCGTTTGGCTAAGGTTTTCGGACAGCCTACTCCGAAGAAGCAAAGGACGGTCTCTCCCGGATGTGATACAGAGGTGTAGATCCTCGAGGAGCCTCTTGTTCCTGCCCCAAAGAAGCCTGTCTCCATTGAAAGGCACCCGGCTCCTCTTCTGGACTGTCCTGGCTTGCCCACCACTGGGCCTATCAAAACTGGGGTTATTAGTTCCCCACCTTTACCTGAAGCACTACCAACCCCATCTCGTAGGCGTTTGCCATCTCCGCCCCCTTCTCCTGTTGCCCCTAGGGCCCCGTTCTTCTCCCTTCAGATCGACACATTACAGGAGGAGCAACGCTGCCCTCTTGGCGAGGCCTATCAGATCAACACTCCACGCCTACGCAAGCGTGGTGGGTCCTTTCTACCTGGCCCCATCCTTGGCTTCGACGATGAGATAAAAATTGATGACGGGCAGGGCGGTACCACTCGTGTTTCCACTCGTCGCCTTACTGCTGCCAGGGCTGACCAAGAAGTCAGGGAAGCTTTTTACGAGGTAATTTATCCCATTTTTCCCTTACCAGATCACTCAGCTTTTTCCTAACACTTTGCTTTTATCTTTCCAGAGCTAGTTAGACTTGAACCACCTCAACGAGATGCTCCATAAAGCCTTAGTGGCTTACGACAGGGTCGAGATCAGCTCATCTTTGGCTGTGATCCGGGCTGAAAAAAAAGCCGAAGCGTATAAACAACGGCTCGAGGAATACCACCGGGCCTGTGCCAAGGCTTTCGACAATGACTTGGGCACCTTCAATAAAATAGAAGCCCAGATCGAGAAGCAAAGCACTGTTATTCAGGAGGCTGGACTTTATCAATCCCTTTCTGGGGACATCCTCACAGTAGCACTGAGGTCACAGTTGTCGGAGGCTCAAGAGACCTGTCGCCGCATCCTTGCCGAACGAGAGCTAGCTCTACAGTCTTGCAAGAAGCTCAAAAAGGAGCTAAAAGAGACTTTGGCTCGGGCCGTTGGTGCCCAGGCCAATTATGATCAATTGGTGCAGGCGGTTGGCTCCCATGGGGAAGTTGCCATTGCGGCCTATAAGGAAAGTGATGCTTTCAAGGCTCTGTTAGCGGAGATGTTTCGCCCTGCCATTAACAAAGCTGAATGCGACGCTAAAATTGCCCTTATGGAGGACGTGCAGGCCTGCTTGCAAGGCCAGGGCATTCAGATTGATTTGTTGGACCTCTTTGGCGAAGACCCTCCTAACCTAGAGATTCAACTGTGATCCTCCTCGAGTCATAGGCGTAGTCAAAGGAAGCTCGCCTTCCCAAGACCTGTTTTTAATATTTTGCTAACTTTTAGTTGTTGATTTCATACGGGGGCTTTGATCCCCTCATTGTACATTCTTCTTTCCCTTTTTAATGAAATTTTATTTCCAGGGCTTCATGGGTTGTTAATATGCAAACCTTTTATGAGTTCGCTTTCTCGTTTTCTTTTACGAGTTTTGTTTGCGCATCTTAGTAGTCTTTCGACTCTGCTTTATGTACGCTAGGTTCTTTGAACCACTAGCCTTTTTTCCTTTTTAGTATTTCCCCTGGATCCCTTGGTCTTCTTCAGGGACAGCCCTGTCAACCGAGATAAGTCATTTTATCCATAGAGCGCAGCCCTTTCCAGGTACAAGACATCAGATCCTTCAAGGAGGGTTCTTTAAACATAACACAATAGCAAAATCACATCTCTAAGAGGGAACAAAGCTTTTATTATCTCAAAGAGCATTACATAGACTTCTATTGAATGCTATTTATTCACTAACATTGTTCTAGAGATATTACATGAAATATTTTCTAAGGTGTTTAACATTCCATGCATTAGCTAACTCCTTTCCACTAGGTTCTTCTAACCTAAAGACTCCTGGACTGATTTCCTTTGACGCCAGATAAGGGCCTTCCCAGTTTGGCCCCAACTTTCCTTGTCCAGGCTGGGATTTGATGATGGCCTTTCTAAGCACCCAATCTCCTTCTTGGATATCTTTGAGTCGGACCTTCCTGGAAAAGGATCTGGCCATGACTCTTTTTCCCTCCAGCATCTTTATTTGTGCCTTCTGCCGAAACTCCTCGATCAGGTCAAGATCCTCACGGAGTCCCTGATCGTTTATTTCTTCCTCATAGAGCTGCACCCGACTACTTGGAATATCCACATCTACCAGGAGCACCGCTTCCGTGCCAAATGTTAGCGAATACGGGGTCTCCCCTGTTGTGGTGCTTGGGGTTGTCCGGTGAGCCCACAGGACCTTTGGTAGCACGTCCGCCCACAATCTTTTTGCCTGCCCCAGCTTGGTTTTGCTTCCCTACAAAATAGCTCGATTAGTTACCTCGACTTTCCCATTAGTTTGGGGGTGAGCTACAGAAGCAAATTTTAGTTTAATCCCTAGCTCTTCGCATTTGCCACGGAAGTAACTAGAATCAAATTGCCGGCCATGATCTGTGATCAAGGTCCAAGGTACCCCAAAGCAACACACCACTGATTTCCAAACAAAGTTCCAAGCTACCCCTTCGGAGATTCTAGGGATGGCCTCAGCTTCCACTCATTTGGTGAAGTAGTCAACCGTCACGAACACAAATTTCTTCTGACCCTTGGCTAGAGGTAGAGGTCCCAGAATATCCAGCCCCCACTAGAAAAAAGGCCAGGGGCTGACCATGTAGGTCAACTCTGTTGCCGGCTGCCGGGGTACCCTGGAAAACCTCTAGCATGTATCACATCTTTTCACCATTTCCAATGCATCCTTCTGCATCGTGGGCCAGTAATATCCCTGCCGGAGGGTCTTTCGAGCCAACGTCCTGCCCTCCAAGTGATTTCCACACACCCTTTAATGTATTTCTCTGAGCACCTGACTTCCTTCTTCTTGAGTTACGCATTTCAGCAAGGGCCAGGCGTAGGCCCGCTTGTACAGTTGCCCCCCTAGCATAATAAATTTTAAGGCTCGTCACTCTATGCTCTGGGCCTCCGCCCAGTCATAGGGGAGATCACCTTCCTCCAAATAGGCCTTTATGGGTTGCATACAACTTTTACATATGGATATGGCTGCAACCTCCAGTGCTGGGGCTTGAATTGATGGGGCCTCTATCTCGCTTACTTGTATTACCATCGGCCTTAAGGAACTCACAGCCAGTCTCGCGAGAGAATCTGCCCACTCATTCTCATATCGTGGTACCTGGCTGATATGGAAATGCTCGAGCCTCTGGGCTAACTCTTTGACCTTGCTAAAACAGGCCAACATGGTTAGGTCTTTCACCTCATGCTCACCTAGCACCTGATTCGCTACTAACTGTGAGTCTGTAATCATATCTACCTTTCTTGCTCCAAACGAGATAACTGTTTTCAAACCTGCTATCAGTGCCTCATACTCGGCTTCATTGTTGGAAGTCGAAAACAAAAACTTGAGTGAGTACTGGCTTTCCGTTCCATCGGGGCTGGTGATTAGAACCCTAGCCCCGCTCCCTTGATTTCCTAAAGCTCCATTAACCTGTACCTTCTAGGGAGTATCATCTTTATCGGCCTGGTCCCCCGTACATTCCACTACAAAATCAGCTAGGGTTTGTGCCTTAATGGCTGTTTGGGGCTGATAGATGATGTCATACTAACTAAGCTCTGTGGCCCATTTTAGCAAGCACCCATAAACTTTTGGTTTCTATAGTACTTACCTGAGGGGCATATCCATCAAAACTCGAATTGTATGGGCGTCGAAGTAATGCCTAAGTTTCCGTGCTGCGGTTAACAGAGCCAACGTCATCCTCTCCAGGGTTGAGTACCTGAGCTCTAGTCCCCACAGGACCTTGCTCACGTAATAGACTGGTTTCTGGAGCCGAGCCTCCTATCTTACCAGGGTTGCAGCCACCACCTTGCTTGAACTAGCGAAGTATAAGGTCAGGACTTCTCCCTTCTCAGGCCTTGACAAGAGTGGAGGTAAAGCCAGGTACCTCTTTACCTCCTCGAAAGCTTATTGACACTGATCAGACCATTGGAAGTTTTTTGGATTCCTCAACACCATGAAAAAAGGTGCACACTTATCCGCAAATTTGGACATGAATCTGCTCAGTGCTGCTATATTTCCGGCTAATTTTT
The DNA here is from genome assembly GCA_037974665.1 of Ehretia macrophylla. NCBI lineage: Eukaryota > Viridiplantae > Streptophyta > Magnoliopsida > Boraginales > Ehretiaceae > Ehretia > Ehretia macrophylla. The sequence continues at coordinate 46,950,274 of CM075777.1, read as the reverse complement.
GCACATCATTGACACTCCTCTGGGGGTTCAGATTCAGTATGGCCTGAACCTTATCTGGATTTGCCTCTATGCCTCGACTGGTCACCATGAAGCCTAAGAACTTGCTTGCTCGGACCCCAAAGGCACATTTTTCTGGGTTGAGCTTGATCTCGTACTGCTCCAAGGAGGCAAAGGTTTCTGCCAGGTCTGCCACATGGGTGTGAGCGTGCTTACTTTTAGTTAGCATATCATCAATGTACACTTTCATGTTACTCCTAATCTGCTTGTCAAACACCTTATTCACTATGCGCTGATATGTAGCCCCGACGTTTTTCAGCCCAAAAGGCATTACTCGGTAACAGTAGGTCCCCATGTTCGTAGTAAAGGCTGTTTTTTCCTCATCTTCTAGGGCCATCATGATTTGATTATACCCTTTAAATGCATCCATGAATGTGAGTAACTCATAGACAGAGGTAGCATCTACTAGCTGGTCTATCCGATGTAGAGGATAACAATCTTTAGGACACGCCTCATTGAGGTCTTTGTAATCAACGCACAACCGCCATTTCCCGGGGGTCTTGGCCATCAAAACCACATTGGCCAACCATTCCGGATATTGCATAGCCCTGATATCACCTGCTTCCAACAACTTTCGAACCTCTTCCCTAATATTCCTGCTCATTTCTTCCCCAAAATTTTGCTTTTTCTAGCGGATGGGTCAAAACATCGGGTCCACGTTTAACTTGTAGACCTTCACAGATGGGTCTACTCCTGTCATGTCAATCGTACTCCAAGCAAATATATGTAGGTTATAAGAAAGGAAATTGATTATACCTTGTCGCAGATCCGGAGGGAGGTCCTAGCCTATTTTTATTCGCCGACCTTGTAAGAATTCTATCTCCTCAAATTCCTCAACTGGAGCAAGTTCCTTCCTCTTCTTGCCTTCTGATTCATTGGGACCCCAGGGCTCCGGGCCTTTCAATTTGAGGGAGGTAGCATAGCAGCGACGAGCGGCCAACTGATCTCCTCTAATGGTGGCCACCTCTTCAGGAGTTGGGAATTTCAGGGCTTGATGTAGCGACGACGCCACTGCCTAGAACTTCATCAAGGACAATGAGGTCTGCCATGATCGTCACTTTCTTCTGCCCTTCCTCCATAGTTACAGGTAAGTTTATGACCCCTTCTGGACGGAAAGCTTCTCCTATGAATCCTGACAGTGAACCATTCAAAGGGCGGAGCCTCTCACGTGCTATTCCCAATCTGTCGAAGGCCTTCAGAAACAGCACCTCCACTGAACTGCCGGTATCCACCATCAAGAGCTTAACTATGTAATCGGAGATTTGGGCCTCTACCAGTAGTGGATCATCGTGCGGATAGATTACACCTTTAAGGTCATCCGCAGTGAATGTCAACTGATCTCCAACTCCTTGTCCCTGATACCGGGGCTCTTTCGTCACGGCCCTGGCATAGGACCTTTTTGCCTTTCTACTGGTTCCACCAAATGCAAACCCCCCAACTATGGTATCCACCACCCCTAGGTGTCGATTACCTTGATCCCTTCCGCGTCGGAGGCTGCGCTCCCTCTCACGTCGAGGGATACGCTCTTTATCTCACCTGGGGCTCATTTCTTTCTCTCTCCGAGGCTCTTGATTCCCTGCGACAAATTTATTCAACAACCCTTTCCTCATCAAGACCTCTATCTCGGCTTTGAGCTGCTTACAATCTTCTGTGTCATGACCATGGTCTCTGTGGTACCTGCAGTACTTATCTTTAGCCCTCTTGTCCGGGTTACCAGTCATCCTAGACGGCCAGCGAAATTCACGGTGGGTCTGGATCTCATGCAATATCTCTACCCTGGGCATATTCAAGGGGGTATAATTCCGATCAAATCTTCCTCGGTTACCACTATTCTGCCATTCGGATCGACCACCCAGGGCTCCTTTTTGCCTGCCCCCTTCCTGAATCTTTATTTTCCCAGCGGCCCCTTTTTCTTCCTCCTTCTTGGTGGACATGACCTCTTCCGAACTGATATACTTGGAGGCCCGCGTCATGAGCTCTTCCAAATCTCAGGGCATCCTTTTTCCCAAGGACGCTTGCAAGGGTCTAAAGTGTAGGCCCTGCATGTATGCGACCATGGCTACTGACTGGTCGAGGTCTGGTACTTCCAAGGCTGCTTGATTGAATCACTGAGTATAGTCTCAGAGGGTCTCCCCCTTTGCTATTTTATAGAGAGCAAAGACGCAGTGAGTCTCGCAGGTTTCTTGTTGCTAGTAAATCGGGTAAGGAACAACCCAGCGAGCTGGTCAAAACCATGAATTGAGGCCTCTGGCAGGCCAGTGAACCACTTCCGTGCTGCACCCACCAACATTCGGGAAAGGCCCGACATTTGATGGCGTCTGGGACATCCTGGAATGTCATGTGGTGCTTGAAAATAATAAGGTAATCCTCCGGATCCCCAATCCCGTCATAAGTCTGAAAACTGGGGAGTTTGTACCCATATGACATTGGTTCACGCATAACTTCTCTGGCAAATGGGTGATATTTCCCCTGTCTTACCAAGACTTGATGTTGTCCTCCGTGACTGCGGGTGTCCTCTGGCCTTTCCTGCTGTAGGGGCTTCCCTTGTCTTTCCTACCCTGGCTTTCCCTATAGTTCTGCAGAGGCTGTTGTAACTGCTGAAAGGGCCGGGACCTGGGGCAGGTTCTCTGCTATCGGATATTCCCTTTGATGAGGAACACCTTCTAGGTGTGCTAGCCCCTGGGTTTGGAGAAACTGGTTAAAAGCTCATCTCAGACCATTGAATAACTGCACCAAGGTAGGCAAATCAACCTGCTGGGATGAAGACGGCATATCTCCTGGAACAAATATCGGGGGGATTATGGTGGTAGTCTCCCTTGGTGTTCCTGTGTTCACGGGGACAGGAGCCACTAGAGGAGCAATACCTTCAAGAACCTGATGCTCCTCATGAGGGTTCTGATTTCCCTCGGTATTGGCTTGACTTCGTATGTGAACCATCGCGGAATCTCAGTGGGGTTATAGCACGTTCCCACAGACGGCGCCAAACTGTTAAGGTGAAAAACTTCCACTGCCCTGAACTGCACTTCAAGCTGGACCAGAACCTGCAAAACAAAGGAACCGAGGGGGTTGCCCACGGTGCCCACTCCGACGCGCAAGTTAGTTACTGTGGAATGGAGTTTGTGAGTTATCAGAGATGGTTATTTTTCTTACTTCCTTTCCGTGGAACTATTCCTCTTTTATATTTGCAGTAAGGTGATTCCCTAAATGAATAAGAATTCTATTAAGATCAGGACTCATAAGAGTCCTCTTTTACTCAACAATCCATGGGGCTATATTATCCACGAATCCTTCCTCATCCAGTATCCTCGATCTTATCCTTATCCTTATGGTTCTCTTGTTCGCGTGCCTGCCCAGTGGCTCCACTGGATTTGGGGCTTACGAGGAACAGGGCTAACCATTATTACCAAGGCTGGAGTTCGGGCTTGAAGGAAGGCAGGGCTGACTATCATTACCAGGGCTGGAGTTCCACCCCTATCACTAACAATTAGGTAATAGATAGGAAAGAACAATTTTTCCTAATACTATACAATTAACTAAAATATTTTAACATATATATATAAAGTCTTTAAATAATTTTATTAATAGGCAGGGCAGGAAATACGGGGCGAGAAATGTCTATCCCCGTCTACCACCACCCCCCTCCCGCCCCTGCCCCCGCCCCCGCCCCCACGTGGAGATTCAAAGTCAACCTCTATCCCCCGCCTTATTCCCCATTACCCGCCCCAATAATGCCCCCATTTTGGGCAGGGACAGGACAGGTACCCATAATACCCGTCCCTATTGCCATCCCTACTACAAGTATCCATAAACCCAACTAGAGAATTAAAATAATATATTTAATTAACAAATCAACATAAACAATTAACAAATATAAATAAAAAAGTTTTAAATTAAAATAATATGTTTAATTAAAATAAGGAGAAATTTTGGAGTAAAATAAAAATAGAGAATCTCTAAAATAGAAAAGTTGTTAGAGTGAAACTGAAATAGAGATTTCTTGAAATAAGATGTAAGAAAGTTTTTAAAGTGAAATTGAAATAAAGAATACTTAAATATAAAAGATAGGTTCAAATTTTTTACATGTAAGAAAAAAATTAAAAAATTGTTAGAATTAACCTAACGAGTTCATACCAGGCTCAACTAACCACTTAAGTAGCGAAGTGGTCCACTTTTTTTTTTTTGGGTGAAAGCGAAGGGGTCCACTTGACATGAAATGTCTAGGCGACTTGTATATGTGACTGATGACTTTGATGTTAGTTTTTTTTTTTTTTTTTTTTTTTAAGTACAATAAAAATCAAAATTATAATTTAAATTTATAATTTTTTTATTAATAAATCATTATTTAACCATCCGATCCAACTCTTTGGTCATGATTGTTAATTTTTAGACTTGAAAAACTCACCAGAGTAGTTGCAATACTATCAACTGCTAAATCATGTATCAAAACTATTTGCTTATGTATGTGTAAATTAAGGACCCTTGAATTTGCTAATGATCGACCAAAAAAAAAATTTGCTAATGGACCTCAGGCTAAAAAGGATTCATTTAATTCTTACTTTGCTAAGAAGTGCACACTCCACCTTTCTATGTTCCAATCACCGGACTTAAATTTTTTCATAATAGTATAACATTATAAAAAAGATTCACCTAATTGCCCACCTTGGTAAGCCCATCTTTCTCCGCTCAAGAGTGTGCAAGCAACAAGCACAAAAGAGATCTAATAATATCGAAACCCCAAATTATTTTTTGAAAAAACAGATTCTCTTCTAATCTCATTGTCTCTTAATCACTAGAACGAAAGATTCGATAATTTAACACCACAAGATCATATCTCAACTATACATTGGGTAAGATAGTCTAAATTGCATCTCCTAATAACTAGGCGCGACACTAGGAGAGAATCCAAGTTGACAATGACACTAGTAGAGGATCCAAGTCTAACTTTCATAATCAACAATCTACTCGTTACACTACATAAAAAACAAAAAGTAGAGGAGGAACAAATAAATTTTCCCCGACAACTACAATTTCTATTGTCCACCCAAACCATTTTAACCTAAGAAATATTATATTACATGTAAGAGTTCATTACTTTACAATGTCCCACTATCCACATAGAGAAAAAGGTAAGCCCCCAATGATCCCACAATGGAAAAAGAGCCAATGACATTTGAAAAGATAATGTTGAAAAATATGCTACTTATAGTTGAGCATGCTGAAAATCGATCAAGTGCCTTCACTTGTTTTGCTTTCTTTCAAGAATGATGATATCACCACCTTGTTCAACAAAACTCCAGGACCATAAAAGAGCCAATAAGATAGTGAAAGCAAAATTGTGGCATCTGACTTTGATTGCAATGGAAAGGGAAGTAGGATAGATGATAGAGATAAGGAGGAGGATTATAAAGAGCAGTGGGGCATCTAGCCATTAGGAGTTGTCGTAGGCACGTGCGATAAGTTAGCGGTCTATGAAGGGGCAAGTGGTTCGGGCTTGACCAATGTGGGGTCTTCAGTTTGATGAGAAGGATAAATGAGGGCAGCAAGGGATATGGGCATGATACAAAGTGATTTTGATTGGAGGTATTGCATTGCGGCTCCAACATCTTCTTCCATGAGTTTAGCAACTTCTCGTTCTGTTTCCTCGTTTGACCATTTCTCCCAGACGTGCTGGTTGGGTCGACCTTCACCACTGTCACCCTAATTATTGAATGAAATGAAGAAAGAGTGAGAAGTGAAAGAAAATTAAGCAATCTTGAACATGAAATATGTATACGTCATGGCTTGATTCGTATTGCTAACTGTTGAAAAATAAGTTCCCTCTTTGCATTTACCTCAACAGACTGCAGTGGAATGTCAGCAACAAGTTGAGCCACAGCACTGGCTCCCCCTAGCCTACTCATGCTCAGGACCTGTTAATCATTTCAATCGCAAGTGACAACAGTAAACAGGGGAAGATGAAGGTTGGTAGTCTAGCACATCAAAAAGGACTAACTGGCTATGTCAACAGTTCTATAATAAAGAAGAACAAGAAGAAGAGAGTTAAACAAGACTGCTTATTATTAACGTACAATATATTCAGAAAAGTTACTTGAGCACATTTTCGCTTTAGAAAAATGACAGATTCATTGACGCTCGATTGTTATCAAAAAGACAACTTCATCACATATTGAAAGAAGAAGATAGCCATAGCTATTAAAGTTTTCCTAATGTTTCTCTTCTTTCCCAAAGATAATGTATGAAATAGGCATGAAAAATAGCTCAGGAAACCAGAAGAAAAACAAAGCTTCCACACTAAGAATACCAGGAAGCCATTCTCCATGGTGCATATCTTCATGGATGAGGGACTTCACTAGTATTAAGAGATCAAGTTAAGTTCGTGAGTTTAAACTCTTTGATGAAAGCACCATGGATCAGAATGTCAACACCCTCTCCCCCTCCCCCCTACCTCTTCCTTTTACCCTCATAAAGTTGTTAAATAATCCAGAATCCCGGCTCAAAAATGCCAATAGCTAAATATCTAGGAGCCACATTTTAAGTGCCTCTTGGGTTTCAGGGAAACAATACTCATATCTTCATTTATATTTACAAGACCCATAATTATAAATTTTTATCACCCTGGAAGGGCCTTACAACAACTTCATTGATTGTCAGGCTGCTGTTAGTACTTAATAACCTCTCCTGAAGTGGGGTCTCAAAAAGTCCAATGAACTTTGCAGAAAAAAAAAGGTTATTGAATAGTTTGATCAACAACAGCACTGAAAACTAACTTAAATGTAAGATGCTGGAATCCAGGAAATGCTGATATCAGCCAAATAAATTACAAGATAGAACAACCATGGGAAATATTTTACCTTGACTTGAAGCCTTAAGAACTTGACATAATCCAGAATCTCATCGAGCATAGCGGCCCTATCTGTCTGCCGAGACGAAGAACAATAGTTCAACATCAGTGACAATCTAATCCAATTTTTTATTCTTCAACAAATGGTTAAACCATATATTTCAGTTCATCGCTTCTCTCGCTGTTGATTCTACAACCAAAAAGTTAACTAGATGCAACAGTTTATCTTCTCTCTCTTCCCAACCCCCCTCCCCCTCTCTGTGTCTGTCTCTGCATGTGTATGTTGTTAATTATTTTCTACTTTGTCGCACGTGTCACAATTCTTCATAATAGAACCAAATCGGTTATACAAATTGGTATAATGCAAAAGTAGATCATCTTTGAATGTTACAACCAACCCATTTCCATCCATACATAACACATACATGCACATAGATATATTAAGGCACACAAAGGCAATTTCTTTTCCAATGGAAACTCATATGCTAACTACTTCTGTGGACAATGTGCATATATGACATGCAAAAAGGGGAGCATCCATTTGAAGAGAGCTGAAGACTATAGTTGTCATAACGAAAAGGGCGCATACCTTATTGCAGCTAGGAACAAGTTCCTGCAAGGCCTTTATTCTTTCTGATATCCTCTCTCGACGTAACTGTAAAACAGATGCATGAATTATATAGAGATATTGCCACCTAGGAAGTAGATAAAATACAAGCACAACATAGAAAGTTTAATGTCAATTAATTACTCGCTCAGCAATTATATAGAGATATTGCCACCTAGGAAGTAGATAAAATACAAGCACAACATAGAAAGTTTAATGTCAATTAATTACTCGCTCAGCAATACTATGTGGATCTGTGGCCTGTCCCCTCCGTGCCCGAACCCTTGGTCGAATGGCTGGTGGATGTGGCACACTGACTGTTGTGCTCAGAGTTGGTTGGCCTTGAATTACCTGCTGAAAATGAGAAAGAAAAAGAATTAGGAAAATTTCAGAATTATATAACAAGCAAAATTGTTTGATGTGAACTTATAGAAAGCCTAAATTCTTCCAACTCCTTACAATGAAAAATGCAGCAAAGGAAAGTATACACACACATAACCCACTTTGACAACCCAATTTAGAGGAAAAGCAACGTCGAATTCTCAGACATGAAGCACCCCAAAGTTTCATGTCTGATGGCACGGCTTCTTAGTATCCACTAATCCAATACTTCTGTTACTACCAATATCACATGGCAGATATCATGTTACTCCAAAAAATACATTATAACAAGCCTTCTACAGCTGCAGAAATAGTCGTTGTCTCCAGAGTCCAGATGGGGTTTCTATCACAAGTCCAAGCTCAAAAGTTCAAAATTCGAGCTTGCAGTTTACGTTTAGCTCTAGTAACATCTTTAAATTTCATTTTAGCTAAATTAAATTTCCAAGACCCAAAAGGTAAACACCAAATCAAAATTTCCTTCAATTATTACTATTTTCATCCATTTTCTATGTGGATAACTGTACTCTCACCATGTCTTTTCCATAACCCCATCTCTAAAAATTACAAAGAACACATATAAAGCCACTTCCAATATCCATCTCCACCTTCCCCCTTGCCAACGGTGCCTTGTTTGCATTATTCAGATACTCACAATAAAGCTTAATCTGATTACAAAGTATTAGCACAGAGCATCTTCAACAACAGGACACTCTATTCTTATACATATGTACGCATATATACTCAAGTCATTGATTCAAGGCGCAGAAATAGCTTTTCCGCGGTAACCAAGTGAGTCTAGCACTTCCTCAGACCAATAGTTTCACGCACCGATAGACCAATAGACCCGGTTTGACCCTTCCCTCTGTGTGTGTGTGTGTGTATATAATTACAATATAATACCTGCGAAAGCTGTGGAACTGGGTGGGGAACGGCGTGAGGCTGCAACTGCTCAAACGGAGGATACAACCCCCCCATAGTCACTGCTTCTCTCTCCTGTAACTTATACACATACACACAAAGTAGAACCAATGAAATGATGAAATGACCAAGTTACCCTTCACATTTTACTAATTAACTTACATGACTTGAATAAAATCGAGTAATCAATATAACAACCAAGGGCAAAAAGGTGAAATTGGAAAACAGTTATCTTCTTACGTGTTTGACGGCGAAAGCTCCGGCGTCGGAGACGTCATCATGGCCGTTGTCTAAGCTGAGACCGAGGGGGAACAGAGGTTGCTGCTGCTGGTGATGATGGTGGTGCTGGAGGCCGCCTCCGCCAGCGACGGAAGCAGCTGAGCTGAGCTGGGAGACAGTGGAGGCGTCGGACGAAGCGCCGACGTCGTTGGTCGTTAAGCCGGCGTAGGAAGGTATGGCGAGGATCTGCTCCAGGAAGTCGTCGGCGGCTGCGTAGCCCTCCGGCGGCGGATTATTCGCCATGCCGGCGTGTGATTGAGAAATTTTCCAGCGAGATATATGAAGATAAATATTATGTACGTATATGTAGAGATGGAGCGAGTGTGTGTGTGTGAAGAGTTTCTGACAATGGGCTTTTGGCGTTTTGTCTTTGTGTGGGTGGTGTGTGTGCTTTTGAAAAGAAAAAGCGTGACCATTTTTTGGTGAAAAATGATTAGTGGGTTCAGAGTGAAATTTCTGAAAAGTGGAGGGGTGGGTATCTGCAAACATTCACTACCAATATGAACATGTGAAATGGGATTAGGGGCGAATAAAAATCAATTGTCACTGTCACCTACTTACCATTTTCATACGCTATTAAACGTGTCGTGCAGCTTGGCCGTTAAGGCTGAAGTTTTGGTTTTACTATAGGCTGCAAAGCCTAAGTTATGATTCCATCAATTTTGAAAGTGATGCATTAATTATCTTTAATACTATCAATTCATTTTTAATATTAAAATGTACTAATCAGTCAAATTAATTGTTAATGATATCTTTATGATCGCAGTTGAAATCACTCATAAAAAGTTTTAATACTAAAAAATAACAACCAATGAAGCTGTCGACTAGGTCACCAAACAGATGCTTTAAGACAAATTAGTTCTTGACTGGATATCTAATATTTCATCCCTCCCTTTAGGGATATTTTTGTAAATGATTGCGATCCTACTAAGATCGGTTAAACAGTTGTACTTATTTAGATTTTATTTTAATGAAATGTTTATTTTCTCAACAAAAAAAAAGTGGCTCATGAACCCATCTTCATTGCCATTCTTAGCGTCATACAAGCCAATAGGGAAAGTAAGGCCGAAGTTGGCAATTTAATCTGCATATTTGTTTGCTTCTTTATATACATGAGTGATGGTATAATTTTGTTGGCGTAGCAACCGTTTCTTACACTCTTCGATGACCGACATGAGGGGGCTTCATGGAGAAGTTGGTCCTTGAATAAGATAACAAACGACTCTGGAATCAATCTTTATACTGAGCAAATCAAAACCTATTTTGTGAGCATGTCTTGATCGGCCACAGGACGAAACCCTTATTTTACTTGTAAAAAAAGACATTAAGGGATAATTATCCCCGAGGCTTGTAATGGCATAAGTTTTTTATTTTATTTTTTATTTACAGCTTTGTGTCTCCCTAGGAAAAAAAATTCATTAGTGCGTAACATTTGTTCATAAAATCTCAATTAAAAATTTCTTTCGACTATTCGAGGGATATTTACATTATAACTCTTTTTATTTTTTACTCGGTGATAGGGGTTTACCAACTCGACCGACCTCCTGACTACTCTAACCTTAGGCGAGCTCTAGTATAGCTGAGACCAGAGGGCCATAATCATTTGTTTAAGTCCTTTACCTTGGACTTTGAGGTTGGATGGATCGGAGTTTGGGTGACAGTCACCTTAACAAATAGTGTTCACATCACGTTCTATCAAGACAATGTAATTACACAACAATATGACAAATTTGTTGCTACAATAACTATAAGTACTCCGTAACCCATTCAGATATGGGCAACACATTCTATTTTGGAATATTTAGTTAATTATATCTAATTATTAATTACCCAACTCGAAGTCCTCACACTCGAGTCCTACTTTCAAGCTTACTTACTTGAGCGTTGAAGTTATCTCACAATAATAATAGTCCGTTTGTTCATTACACAAGTCAAAGATATAAGATATTTGTAATATTTCACATTGGTGGAATATAGTGTTTGTGAGTGATTAGGTGTTGTGGGTGTCGAGGTCGGGAATCTCGCAGTTGAGGTTTAGAGACTACTCCTGCCGAGCTGGAATTCTAGGTCGACTTCCTGATATGGATTTTCGGGTTGGCTACCTGACCTGCACAAGGAAAATGAAGGAAAATACGGGGTGATTACCCGAATTTTTCCCTCGGGCGTGCGAATGATTAGTATGTCCGAGCTGACGAAGTAGCTGAGAGCATTTAATAAACAGTTACCTCAGAAATGAAGGGGTGGAGCTCTATTTATACTAAATTCGGATATGACAGTATTTAATGTGGCGCAACTTTATGTCCCATCAAGGCTTTATGTCCCATCAGGACAGCTGGCGCAGAGGTCGGGGTTTCCTGGGTCGGGGTGAAGTCGAATCGGCATCCAAGTTGGGCATTAGCTGAATACGCTGGCCTTGGCTTAGATTGGCCGGCCTTAGCTTAGTGCGGGTATCTTACCTCAACTCGGGGTCCACCTCGTCAATCCCCCTCCCAAGTCGAGATCGAAAGGGTAAAATCTAGATTTGGGAGTTGTTCCCGAGCTGGAGGTGCCCGACCCCGGCAGAGTGAAAATGGCCACGTCAGCGGTGCATGCTTTTCGGATGGCTGACACGTCACCTGGCAATTATGACGAGATGCGACGTTTGGGATTCCCAAGATGGTTACTGGGGTTGCCTATAAATAGGGCCCTGAAGCTCGAGATTTATTTAACACTTTGATCACAAAATTTGGAGAGCTTTTAGGTCGGCAACTAGAGTGGTCAGACATTTTTAGCTCGGCAAGCAATCTTCTCAGTGTGTTCAGCTTAGGATCCATTAGCTCGAAGCCAATTAGGTCGAAGGCAATTAAATCGGGTTATCTTCGACAACTAGAGCGGTAGGTACGTCCCGACTCCCTTTAGATATTCATGTACATATATTTTAATTTGTAGACAGGATGGGGAAGTTAGAGTCGAAAGATTCCCAAGTGATGGAGGTAAGATCCTATGGAGGGGACGAGAATCCGTTGAGCTCGGAATCCACCTCGGATGGAGGTCACGATGATGACAGCACCGGTGTATCACAAGGATCAGCTCGGCAATCTGGGCCCAGGGAGAGTGATGATGATTGCCAAGTTATCGGGGTCATTCAGGTGCAGAAGGAGGCTGAAGAGGATCTTTTGGCCGACCTGGGAGATTTGGGAGATAGAGAAGATGGGTCACCTCTGAACCGGTTGGAGGGGGTCGAGATACCTCATAAGTATTTAGCTGGAGCCTCCACTGTAGAGTCGATTGAGGCAGTCCCGGTTAGGACAGTCCGAGCTCGGAGCTCGGCTACAACTAATGGTTCGTCGGCCTGGGGGAAAAGGATAGAGCAATTGTTCACCTGTTGTAAGCGCGAGTGCCATTCTACCATCCAGATGGCTAATGCTAGGGTAAAGGATTGGTCAGTGGACCGACACCACAAGCTGAAGGTTCCAAGTCGGCACGAATCCGCCTACTATCCTCCAGCCGATCACTTCACTATCTATGACCTCGCCTTCGATGTCATCCGGCTTCCACTTCTCGACTTTATCGCCGACATTCTGAACTACTTTGAGCTTAGTCCAGGTCAGATGTCACCCAATGGTTGGGCCATAGTGGTGGCGTTTTATGTATTCTACCTCGAGAAGGAAATAGAGCCGACCCTACGTCGGTTCAGGTAGTTCTTTGTATGTAAGCCCAACTCGAAGCAGCCAGGGTGGTTTTATTTCGTAGCTCGGGCCAGTAATGCCATATTCACCAAGTGGCACTCCTCCAACAAGGGCTGGCACAACGACTACTATTGGGTCAAGCTAGCTGTGAACCCGGGGTGCAGAGTGGATTGGAATCCCTCCTTAAAGAAGAATGTGAACGACGACCCCATGCTTTTAGAAGCGGAACTCGTTGAGGTCGGGGTACTGAGACCAGAGCCAGGTATGTTGATTAATATTGATAGCGTCCTCAGGTGGGATAGAATCTGGAAATCAAAGTTATTCGAGAGGGAACCCGACCTGAGAAAGAATCATCCCTACCTACTTCCCGAGCCCGAAGAGAATGCGGAGTCCGGCTCAGAAGAGGGTCAGTTCACAAGATCAATGCCTGACATCCCCGTCTCCTTGTCTACCGTTGTTCTTTTCAGTTTGCATTTGGTTATTTCTCATCTCTCTTTCCTTTGTTTTTTGCAGACATGGCTGATACTGGAAAGCTCGCTTATGTCCAGAGAAAGAGAAAGGTCGAGGCCAGTGGCGAAGTCTCGGCTCAGTCCGGTCTAGGCTCTACCATCCCTCAAGGGCAGAAGCAACGGCCCAGTTGCTAAGTACGGGAGGTCGGCGCTGAGGTATCTTCCAAGGGAACTTAGGGGTCTCTCCTGCCCAAAAGGTTGAGCTCGGGGGTGGCGATCCCGGAGCGGTCGGCGACCCATCCTAATAGTAAGAGAAGGCCCCGAACCGAGTATTCCGGAAAAGGCAAGGCCACGGAGGCGAGCCCTCCCAATAAAGATTTCATGGAGGCCACCAAGGTCGCCTGCGACCCCAAGCTGGCAAAGGTCACGGCAAAGCAGTTCTCACTTGACCTGAGGACGGCCATAGTCACGGTGAGTTATACGCGATTGTGTAGGTATGGTTATGTTTTTTTATCTCGGTTGATCATTCTGTGGTCTTTCGCACAGGCTGAGTCTCATATCCTTTCCGCACCTAGCTTCCTTGCCAATGCCTAGGCTCACTGCGTCGAGCTCGAGCAACGATACTCCGACGCCCAAGCCGAGCTTGAAACCTAAAGGGATGAGGCCACCCAAAGGTACAAGGTAGACGCAAAGAAGATTGACCAGCTGAAGAAGGAGCTCGAGTTAGAGAAATCCCGACGTGAGGCCGCGGCTGAGGACGTCGAGCGTTACAAGCTGGAGAGGCGCGAAGCCGAGGCGAAGCTCTGGGAGCTTCTTGATCGGGTCGGCCCCCAAGGAGATAAGGCGGTGGAGGCCTTCAAGTCTAGCAACGCAGCGGTGAGCTGGGTGGAAAACGAGGGCTGGGTCATGGCCAAGTACGCTGAGCTAGAGTATTACTTTCGAGGCGAGGTCGCCGCTCGGGAGCGAATAAAGACTTTTCTTCCCACCTCCAAGAATGATTACATCGAAATCTTGGAGGCTCTGCCGTCGGAGTTCTGGGAGATTTCTGAGCTTCCGGCCGACTTGACGTCCTAAGCTCAAGAGGTGATCGATTTTGTCAAGAGGGGCATGGATCAGGTCGGGGATGAAGCCGACATTACCACTCACATTGCTGCGCCTAAATGAATTTTGTAACCTCGCCCGGGTCGGGCTTTGTAATTTGTATTCCTTCCAATTTAATGAAATGAGTACTTTTGGTTTTATTTGCGTTTTTTTTGAGTTCGTACAAGTGTACTTTCCTCTTCGCAAATTTTTCTTAAGTAAGTGGGGTCGGACCAACATAATGGACCTTTCGAACTTAAGTATAAAGAACCGAGCTTGACGCAATTAATGAACTTTTATCCTAATCCGAGCTGGCTAGCTGGACAACTATTATTGTTGCCGACCTAGACTCGTCAGTCCGATTTAAAATTGGTCAAGTTAATGTTGACAAATGTTGAGCTCGAGTTTAAACCCAAACTAACATACCAACCTGGAGCCGGCTTATACCGAGTTGGACTCTAATCCGAACTGGTAAAGTGAATCAAATCATTATTGATTATACCCGAGCTGGAACCTTATCCGAGCTGGTTTACTTTATCTCGCAATTAAGCGTGGCCACTGCGTTAATCCAAGTTTGCAACAACTAAGTAGCTGAGGTGCTTGGGCCCAGCTCGGGCTTCACACTGATTTATAAAATGCTTTGTATTGAAGTTGTACATGGAGTACTTGAGCTCAGAAGCCTATTACAAGTAATGTTTTGGCTGGGGGCCTTAACAAGAGATTCCGGCTTGGGGGCCGTTACAAGAGTTTTCGGCTTGGGCCGTTACAAAAGATTCCGGCTTGGGGGCCGTTACAAGAGTTTCCAGTTCAGAGCCATTATAAAAGATTCCAGCTCGGGAGCCGTTACAAGAGTTTCCGGCTGGGGCCATTACAAAAGATTCGGGCTCAGGGGATGTTACATAAAATATCTCTTCAGGTGTTATGCGTGCTATGCATTCCTCAATTGCTTCATGTATCTATCGCGGAGGTAGAAGGTCCCAAGTCGGACTTCTTTCACAACTTCGTACGGTCCCTCCCAGGTTGGGGAGAGCTTGTTGCCCGAGCGCGGCAAAAAGATGGTTTTTCTAAGGACGAGGTTGTCAACCTTAATAGGCTTAGGCTTGACCTGCCTGGCAAATGCTCTTTGCATGGCGGCTTTACTAGCCAACATCCTGATCTGATTTTTGGCTCGAATCTCTTCAGCGAGGTCGAGCTCTTCACGGATTAAGGCTCTGTTTATTACTGGATCGTGATGGAGAGTTCTACTGGTCGGAGACCCGATCTCCACTGGCAGCACTGCTTGAGTACCGAAGATCAGCTCGAAGGGCGATTCTCTAATTGCCGAGCTGGTGGTGGTTCGTTGAGCCCACAGTACCTCGGGGAGAATCAATGCCCATTGGCCTTTCGCTTCCTCCAGCTTGGTTTTCAGGCCCTGCAAAATGATTTGGTTAATCCTTTCGACTTGGCCATTACTTTGAGGATGGGCAATAGATGAGAATCTAAGGTCGATCCCGATCTTATCACATTTGCCTCGAAAGTGTGCACTGTCAAATTGCTTGCCGTGGTCGGTAATGATGACCTTTGGCACCCCAAATTGGCAAATGATGTTCTTCCAAACAAAATCCCAAGCTGTCTTTTCTGTTATTCTAGCAATACCTTCAGCCTCACGCCATTTAGTAAAGTAGTCTACAGCCACGAAGGCATGTTTCTTCTGGCCAATACTGGTTGGCAATGGGCCAATGATATCTAGATCCCATTGATAGAATGGCCACGGGCTTACCATCACTGTTAGGTCTACCGCAGGCTTTCTCTGTATGTTGGCGAATCTTTGGCAGGTGTCACACTTTTTTACATACTCTTTGGCATCTTGTTCTAAGGTTGGCCAAAAATAGTCTTGCCTCAATGCCTTCCGAGCCAGAGCCTTACCACCCAAGTGGTTTCCACATACCCCTTCATAGATCTCTCGGAGTACATAGTTTTCCTCCTCGGGCCCGACACACTTTAAGAGAGGCCAAGTATAGGCTCTCTTATAAAGTTGCCCAGCTATTATGACAAACCTTGAGACTTGTTTTATGAGTTTTCGAGCTATTTTTTCATCCTCCGGGGTCATTTTCCCCTCCAAGTAGTCCATGATTGGTTTGGTCCAATCTGGGCTTAAATTGAGCTCGGCTACGACTTGCATCCCCAACTGGATACTTGGCTCGGAGACTTCTTTCACATGGACCAGTGCAGGTCGGCTCTCGCCCAGGGCCAACCTGGACAGAGCGTCAGCCTTCATATTCTCCTCATTTAGGATTTGCTGTACCGTGAGCCTCTTGAGCCTTGAGGTCAAATCCTTAACTTTATTGAGACAGGCTTCAAACTCTTCTGATATCTGACTAGCAACCAATTGAGAGTTGGTACTCAGGTCAATTGTTTGTGCCTCGAGCTGAGCCGCAATTTTCAATCCCGCGATCACTGCTTCATACTCAGCCTCATTGTTGGATGCCAGGAAGGAGAACTTGAGGGAGTATTGGTGCTTATGCTGGGTCGGGTCAAGGATGACTACTCCGACTCCACTTCCAGACTTCCCTGATACCCCATCCATATGAACCTTCCACACATCTTCCGAGTCATGCTCGGCTCGGCCAGTACATTCTACCACAAAGTCCGCAATGCTTTGATGGCTGTTCTGGGTTGGTAGGTGATGTCAAATTAACTCAGCTCAACTGCCCATTTCAGCAGCCTACCCGACACCTCCGGCTTGTGCATGATGGACTTGAGTGGGGCATCCGTTATGACCTTAATTGGATGAGAATCAAAGTATGGCTTCAGCTTCCTTGCTGCCGTGATTAGCGCGATTGCGAGTTTTTCCAATGAGGAGTACCTCACCTCGGCCCCTTGCAAGGTTTTGCTGACATAATAGACCGATTTTTGCTCTTTCCCTTCTTCGCGGACCAGTGTCGCTGCCACTGTTGTCCCTGAGCATGCCAAGTATAGTGTCAGCTCCTCCACCTCCTCAGGTCGGGATAGCAGGGGTGGCGAAGCTAGATACCTTTTCAGCTCTTAGAAGGCGTTTTGGCATTTCGTAGTCCATTCGAAATTCTTAGGATTCCTGAATATTTTGAACAGGAGAGCACATTTGTCAGCCTACCTGGACATGAACCTGCTCAATGCCGTAACTTTGCCCACAAGCACCTGGACATCTTTCACGCAGGTTGGCGGTGCTAGGTCAAGTATCGCCTGAACCTTCTCCGGGTTGGCTTCTATTCCCCAGGCCGTGACCATGAAACCCAAAATCTTTCTCGCCTTGACGCCGAATGCGCACTTTTTCAGGTTCAGTTTTATCCCAAAGTACTCCATTACGGTGAAGGCTTCAGCCAGGTCGGCCACATGGTCTCCGCCCTCCTGTTCTTGACCAACATGTCATCTACATAGATCTCCATATTTCGGCCAACTTGATTCTTGAATGCCTTATTCACCATCTGAGTGTAGATAGCTCCAGCATTCTTGAGGCCAAAAGGCATGACCTCATAATAGTAGAGACCTTTATCGGTGGTGAATGTAGTTTTCTCTTTGTCCCCGGGAGCTATCTTAATCTAGTTGTAGCCTTTGAAGGCATCTATGAAAGAGAGTAGCTCGAACCTGGAGGTAGTATCCACCATCTGATCAATCCAAGGTAGGAGAAAGCAATCATTTGGGCAAGCTTTATTGAGGTCGGTAAAGTCAATACACAATCTCCATCCGCCTCAGGACTTGGTCACTAGTACTACATTGGATAACCAAGTCGGGTATTGAATTTACCTTATGTGGCCGGTGTCTACCAACTTGTCCACCTCTTCTACTATGATCTGTTGCTTATCATAATGGAAGTACCTGCGCTTCTGCTTTACCGGGTAGTGATTTGGGTTGGCATTTAGGTGATGCTCAATCACACTCGGTTCAATACCTGTTGTGAAACTCCAATTTTTGTCTTTACCTCGATTTGCGTGTCTTTGCCTCGATTTGCGTAAATTGACCTGTTTATGTGGTATATGACTTAGAATGTGCTAAATATGTTATTAATACTCCTAATACATACTAAGTGTGCATTCATGAAATTTTCATAAAAAACGGAATCAGAAATTTTATCGCCGATTTTGGTGAATAGTATTTTTGAATACCTGTCCGCTAAAATTTTTACAAGGGTGTTTTAAACATTTTAAAACCTAGTCCTCGGGTATTAATAGACCTATGTTTGATAAAAATTGATTCTGAAACGAAATAGTAATTTAAATAGACTTTTCGGGCGAAAAGTAGCGTTTTTGAGCCAAATAGTAATTTCTTTTAAACCCGATTCTTTCATTGACCTAGTATATATTAATATAAATGTATTTATATGTGGTATTAAATGATTTTAGATTAATTGTGCATTCAAAAAAATATTTAAAAACAAATAATATGACTTTTCACCTTCTTTTACAGAAATCGTGTTTTTAGCCGAGTCGGGTGAAAGTCTTTGCATGAGAAAACTCTTGTCACCTAAAAATAAACTACTTAAAATAGTCTAAGTGTTAAATTAATGTTTTGAGTAAGAAATAGTCTAAAATGGAATTAAAAGACAAGAAAATACTAAAAATAACTAAGTGTCAACTTTGACTTTCTTTTATTTGTTTGACCTTTGCTTAATATATCATCAACACACATTAAAAACAAAGCAAAACACCTCCAAAAACACACAAAAAACCATGGTTCTTTGTAGGAGAAAGATGAAGGCATTTTCAAGGCTTTTCAAAGCATTTTTCACATAGATTTTGCAATTCAAGTCCAAATCACTTCATTCAAAGCTTGATTTCACTTGTTGGGCATCCATTCTACACATTTATTGCATCAAAACACATCAAAGGTGAGAGAAAAATTCTAGATCTCAAAAGTCATATTTTATGTTTTTGCTTATAATTGCATTTTGAAATGTTAGAATGTTAATTTGAAGTTATATTATTGCTCAGTGCATGCTAGGGATCGTTTATGTGTATTGCTACGAGATTTGAACTATTGTAGCGAAATTATTTATTTTCGGGTATTTAAAGTTGATAGATTGGCTAGTTGATGAATATCTTGAGTTGTTGTGATTGGAATCGATTGCCGTAGATTTTTAAAAGTTTGTTAATTACGTGGTAGCGCCGTTATAATTCCGAATTTTTGATTGCGATGTTTGTGTGAAAATCCAGAAATTTCAGCCTAGGTGCATTGAGGTTTTAGGGTTGTTGGGCTTGATTTTGATGTGTCTTGGTTGGTTTCTGAAAGGGCTAATGTAGTTGATTGAATGGGTGAGTGTTAGAATCTGATTTGGAGTTGTTTGGATTAGTAGAATGTAAGATATGATTATTTGAAGTTTAGGTTGTCTTTCTTTAAATTGTTGAATTGAGCCTTTAGTTGATTGGGTGGTATTTGAGTGATTGAATTGTGAGTTGTTGATGGTTAGACTAGGGTTAGATTACGTGTTTAATGCATGTTAAGTTGGATAGCCTTGTCATCTAACTTAGTTGTTTGTTGTTTAATTGATTACTTGATGTTATATTGATGATAATTGATGATTATTGATTGATGATTGATGAACCGGGAGCTAGGCAATTCTTCTAGATTGTCCTCCTGTGAATGATGTTTATTATTATTGCTGAGTCTTGGTATGTGTGTGCCACCTCTCGGGCAGCATCGGGCTGTCGACTTGATAACAACATGACTACCAGATACTACCTCCAGCTCGCATGATGGAGGTGTCATGGAGGGTGAGGCTAGTGAGGTACCTCAAGTGCGTGAGTAATGGGGAGTTACAAGAAGAATGGTTGAGATCGTGATGGCGTTTGGAGCTACACCAACTAGAGTATCCTTTATTGATTGATCATTATAGTTATGTGTTTATATTGTTATTGATGTTTTATTGCGTGTTTACTGCTCAAATGATCATTTCCAAAGAGTATAATAAATACTGTTAAAGATTTATCGGATCCTCACTTGGCTTATTTTATATAAGCTCACTCTCTATTATTGCATGCATACAGGTGCTATTGACCAAGATTACAGGTATGTGCCTCAGAAAACTGAGAATGTGCTTTATGTGGACAAGTCCTATGTGCCAAAGTCTTGTCATTGATATCTGAGATGTAGTTCTCTTTTGTTATCTTGTATATTAAAACTAGATGTTTTGTATTTACTTAGAAATTTATGATGTATAAGATGTTTTAAAGATAATGAATTAAATGTTGCTAGCTTAGTAGTCTTGTTTTGGAACATGATTAGGTTGCTAGATTGGTTATAATCTATTTTGGGAATGTATGTTATGTAATAAATGTATGATGTTGGAACGGAGGCGTATTGTTGGGTGTATTATTGATATATGATTTCAGCACATTTTCACTTAAACTTCGTTAGTTTTTGAGTAATTTATGAGCAATTTGATTGGTTTTGTCTTTGATTTGCATTGTAGGTAATTTCCAAGAGACAAACTGAGTTTTGAGACAAAGATTGAAGAGAAATTGTAAAGGATTGGCTTTTATGCAACTTGTGGATAAATTGCTAAAAATTAAAGTAGCGCAGTCATAGCGCAGCTGCGCAATATTGTAGGATTTTTAAGGGTAATTTTGTAAAAATGCGCGAAAAGAAGAAACCCTATGTTAAAAGAGAAGGAAATAAACGTTTAAGGGAGCTTTTGGGAGGCAGCCATCAAGGGGGCAGAAAAAACAACGTTTCAGAGGGAGAAAAAGAGAGGATTCGCGAGTTGAATACGGAGGAACAATCCGGAGACGGACTTCTGCCCCAATTCTTCTCCAAATCCTAGTTTTCTCTATATTTCTTATCATGTTTTACGTTACAATTGAGATTTTATTTAATTTCATTATGATGTTCTAAGTTATTTTTCTAGGGCTACGATGTAGCCAGATTATGAATATTTGATATTTTTTGGTTTTGAATTAATTGATGAACTATTCCATATTTGCGTTGAGTATTTTATGCTGAGTTTAATACTTGTGGTTGCCTGATCAACAATTACATGATTCGTGATTTGGTTTGAGACTAAGAAGTGATAACTAAATTAGACCACGTATAAAATACCATTAAATCATCATAAGCTAGAGATAGTTATGAGATCTAGTGCAGCATTTGAATTTCTAGGTTTTAAAGCGTTCCATGAGTTCACAGTTATCACATAGATGTAGTTAGCTTGCTTATTGGGATAGGTTATTGATACTTGAGAAAGATTAATATCCACCTTAGCGAAATTGCTGGCAACGTAAGGAATAGGTTTTAATTGATTTAGATCAATATTTTCAAATAGGATTAATCTTGGTGAAGTCGGAACCCCTAGAGCATTTTAATCCTTGATTTATCTTTTCTATTAATTTCGTATTCGTTTTAGTTGTTAATTCTAAAAGTACTTTATTTATTAGTTTTTACTCAAAATCTCTCATATTTGATTGTTCAAATAAAGTTAAAGCTAAATTAATTTCGGTAGTTAGTAATCACAGTCCTCGTGGGAACGATCTTTATTCATCATTTTATTACTTGTTATGATACGTGCACTTGCGTTAGAATTCACACAACAAGTTTTTGGCGCCGTTGCCGGGGACTATGTTAATTATTAATATCGATACCAAATAGCTTTGATTTTACTTTGGATTTTTATTTTGTTTTGTTCTCTTATTTTCGTTACGTGTGTTTCAAGAACATATTCCTTTAGGTGTATGCGAAAGTTGGGAGATAGCAATTTGTTGTCTTTCGATCCTGAGATAGAACGAACCTATCGGAAGAACAAAAAGGAGAAAAGAGCTACTACAACTACCCATCATTTGTAAGGAAATATGGCTGACATCGTGGTAGCACAAGAAGGAAATAATCAGGAAAATCTGCCTAGAACACTGCGAGAGTATACTTTGCCACCCACTAGAATTCAACCTGTGATTAGAAGGCCAGCAATTCAGGCGAATAATTTTGACTTGAACACAGTGACGCTGCAGTTGATTCAGAATATTCCATTCAATGGACTGCCTTCTGAAGATCCTAACCAATACATAGTAAATTTTTTAAAAGTCTGTGGAACAGTTAAGTACAATGGAGTCACTGATGAAGCTTTGCGCCTTCGCTTGTTTCCTTTCTCTTTAAGAGATCAAGCTAAGGAATGGTTGAACTCGCTGCCTTCAGATTCAATCACTACTTTGGAAGATTTGGTGCACAAGTTTTTGTCAAGATTTTTTCCACCAAGAAAGACAGCGAAACTGCGCATAGAGATTAATAATTTTGCACAACATGAAGGAGAAACTCTATGTGAAGCGTGGGAAATGTTTAAGGCATTGCTGAGGAAGTGTCCTAATCATGGTGTACCCAGGTGGATGCAAGTTCATAATTTTTACAATGGGTTAATTAGTTCCACAAGAACTTTGATAGATGTATCTGCAGGAGAAGCTTTAATGAACAAGACAGCAGATGAAGCTTATGCGTTGCTAGAGGATATTGTTTTGAACCACCAGCAGTGGTCAAGTGAGAGAGTCGCACCAAAGAAGACAGTTGGGATTCATGAGATTGATGCCATAACTGCCTTGACAGTGAAAATTAACAATCTCGCTAAACAGTTGCAAAATAATCAAATGACTGCTAATGTTGTCCAAGCGGTAGTGGTGTGCGAGTTTTGTTGTGGTCTACATCATAGTGTAGAATGTCAGGTTGGAAATCCATTTGCGCAAGGCACAGCAGAACAAGCACAGTATGTAGGGAATTTTAATGGGCAGCAGCACAATCAGTACTTTAACAGATATAATCCAGCATGGCGTAATCATCCGAATTTTTCCTGGAGGAATACTCAGAATGTGTTGCAGCCTGAGCAGAATAACCCCCCACCAGAGAAGAAGGTGAACTTGGAGGAGGTAATTGCTAAATTGGCGAATTCGCAGACACAGTTGGCTAATTCCGAGACTCAATTTATGAACGAAACTAGGATAAGTCTCCAGAACCAATCTGCACAAATCAGAAATTTAGAGGCACAGTTTAGCCAAATGGCTACCATGTTTTCAGAAAGACAACAAGGGAATTTACCTAGCACTTCAGAGGTAAATCCCAGAAGAGATGGCATAGAGCATTGTAAAGCGATCACTTTGAGAAGCGGCAAAGAGTTAAAGGAGCCAGTAAGAGCTAAGAAGGTTGAAAAAAGTGAAACAAAGAATGAGGCAGAAGATAAAGAGAAAGTAGAAGCTCAGCCACAACCTATAAAGGAGCCGCATGTAGTTGTGCCATTCCCTCAACGATTACAGAAAAATAAGCTTGATAAGCAATTTGCTAAATTTCTTGAAGTCTTCAAGAAACTTCACATCAATATTCCATTCGCGGATGCACTTGAACAAATGCCTAGTTATGTGAAGTTCATGAAAGACATTCTTTCAAATAAGATAAGGCTTGGAGATTACGAGACAGTTGCACTTACTTAGGAGTGCAACGCCATCCTACAGAAGAAACTACCACAAAAGCTCAAAGATCCAGGGAGTTTTACTATTCCTTGTGAAATTGGCAATGCTGTTTTTGAGCGAGCGTTATGTGATTTAGGTGCTAGTATTAATTTGATGCCTTTGTCTATTTTCAAGAAGCTTGGTTTAGGAGAGGCAAGATCTACAACTGTTACACTACAGTTAGCTGATCGTTCGCTAAAGTACCCCAGAGGAGTTATTGAAGATGTGCTAGTCAAAGTCGATAAATTCATCTTTCATGCAGATTTTATAGTGCTAGACATGGAGGAATACAAGGAAATTCCTATCATTCTTGGACTGGGGGAGCACTTATTGATGTTCGAAAGGGTGAGCTTAGGTTGCGAGTACAAGAGGAAGAAGTAACCTTTAATGTTTTCAAAGCTCACAAGTACCTAGAAGCGAGTGATAGTTGTTTTCGCGTTGATGCCGTAAAAGCTATAGTGTCTAACCCTGGGGGTCAATTGGATCCCTTGGAGGCTAGCTTGTTACAAGATAATTCTTTTGTTTCGGTGGGATTAGAGCACAATGAATATTGATCTATTAAACAACGAAACATGGGTATACAAGTAGTGGGTGAAAAAGAATTCTTGCAGTTGAATAAGCTAAAAAGATTATGTGATGAAGCAAATGAGAAAACAAGAAGTTACAAGAAGAGGACAAATGAATGGCATGACAAACCCGTTTCGAAAAAAGATTTCTCTCTTGGGCAACAAATACTTCTTTATAACCCACAGATTCCTGAAAAACGCAAGTCAAGATGGTCTGGCCCCTTTGTTGCAACTAAAGTGTTGCCTTATGGTGCTGTGGAAGCCACCCATTCAGAAAAAGGGACGTTCAAGGTCAACGAACAATGGTTGAAAGCTTATTGGGATGATGAGTTTGACAACACAAGTCCGTTGTCCACTTCAACACGGCTCAAGAGATATTGTTATGTCGGGCCGTCGACGTTAAAACAAGCGCTTTTCGGGAGACAACCTGAAGTTTCTTACTTTTTGATTTTATTGTTTTAGTTGTTTTTCGTTAATTTTTGAGTTATAGTTGTCGAGGTTAATTGTTGATTTTTATTGTTATGATAGGTTCAAGAAAGAAGTTTGGGGGAAGCCGAGGCAAGGAGAAGTTTTACCAAGTTATTTAGAGGAGAAAATTGGGAGAAATTCGTGTTTGGAGTGAGAGGTTGCATGCATGGAAGAGGAAAACAAGAAGAAATAATGTTGTGCAGTAGCGCTGTTGTGCTAAATTTTAGCGCAGCTGCGCTGAAGCTGCGTTGGCGTCCTTAAAAGTTACGTTTTTGCAATAGCGTTGTTGCACTAAAAAATGGCGCTACTGCGCTGGCGTCCTTTGCATTGACGTTTGAAAAAAAAAAAAAAATAGTAGCGTTGTTGCGTTAAAAGAAGCGCTGCTGCGCTAACGCTATTTGATGTTATGTTTTTGAAATAGCGCTGTTGCGCTAAAAAATGGCGCAGTTGTGCAGGCGTCTACAGTGACGTGAAAAAAAAATGAAAAAGAAAAAGAAAAAAGGAATCACCATGCCGCCGAAGACGCAGTACCACCTCGGGCTCACGTCGACGACGATACTACTTAGGGAAGTCCTCTGGTTGCTTTAATTTCATGTTTTCACATTGAGTACAATGTTTATTTCTCAGTTTGGGGATGGTGTTTACTTGTTTGTTTGCGTACTTTTTCTTTTCATATTTGTTTTTAAGTGTTCTCTTGTTTTACGTGTTTTCTTTTCATCAGTTTTGTTATTTTTTTTTATTATTATTTGTTTCATTTAGTGCTAAAAATAAAAAAAATAAAAAAAATAAATAAATAAGAAAAAAAAATTTGAAAAAATTGTAAGTAATGCTGAAAGATAATAAATAGGCCGATGATGAGTAGCATACAAATGACATGATAGTAATGAGGATACTTGACTGAAGCATAGTTTGTTTTATGAAAAATCCCCACCTACTGCGCACTTAGCCTCGCCTAGTTATGTTGTTGCTTAGAGAAAGATTATGTGAGTTTAAGTGAATAGGAAAATGAGTATAGGACTTTAGAACATGGTTGATTGTCACTCGAGGCGAAATCCTAGGTTGCATAGCATTAGAGAAATGATTTAGGCCATCTTTGGATCGTTTGAGCCTTTCAAGCCAACCCTTATAATAATTGAATATCTCTAGTCCACCAATTTGAGCCTAATTAGCCTTTTCTTTTATATGCAACCTACAAATTCTTCCTTAACTTGTCAAGTTGATTTCCCCATATTATGACCCTCCTACCTGTAACATATGATTGTTCTAGGATGATTATATGGAGCCATGTTTTGTATTGAAAGATGAGAGGTTTGATGATTTGGTGACGTGTTATTTTGTTTCAGAAAAAAAAAACATGAAATATTGAGAAAAACAAAAGAAAAAGAAGAGAATGAAAAGAAATGAGAAGAGCCACACTCCTTGTAATTAATATCAAAATGCAAGTTTGGGGGAGTGTGGACTCTTTATGTGTTTTTGAATGTTGTGAATGATTGTTGAGGAAGTGAAATGAAAGATGAAAGAAAAGAGATATGTTGAATAGTTTTGGTGGTACGAAGTAGAGTTGGTATGTGCTCCATTAAACATCCTCGAATAGTTGTGTGCTTACAAGTAGTTTAGCCTTATGTTATATCCATTATCCTACCTTGACCCTAGCCACACGTTACAACCAAATGTAAAGTCCTACTGATCTTTTATGCTATGATTAACCTACATTAATGGAGAGTGGCATGAAAAGTAAGCCTATGAAGTCCCAAGTAATTGAAAATAACATATTCACATTGGAAATTCGCTTAGCTTGCATAAACTCATCCGAGTACAACTGATTAGGATAGAGGCTATTCACACACTCACTTGGGGGATTTGAAATAAACTGGAACTTATGTGATGTTATTATTTCTCATGCTTGTGATTGAAAGTTACCTCTTGAATTGGGATAAAGCTACTGAGGCCGTGAAAACTTACTATCTTACAGCATTGTTTTCATGAGTTATTTTGTGTTGAGTCTTTAGTTTTAGTTTATTTGTTTCTTTAGTTATGTCTTTTGCTTGAGGACAATCAAAGCTTAAGTTTGAGGGTTTTTGTTGGGTGTATTATTGATATATGATTTTAGCACCTTTTCACTTAAACTTTGTTAGTTTTTGAGTAATTTATGAGCAATTTGATTGGTTTTGTCTTTGATTTGCATTGTAGGTAATTTCCAAGAGACAAACTGAGTTTTGAGGCAAAGATTGAAGAGAAATTGCAAAGGATTGGCTTTTATGCAACTTGTGGATAGCCTACTTTGTCATCTAACTTAGTTGTTTGTTGTTTAATTGATTACTTGATATTATATTGATGATAATTGATGATTATTAATTGATGATTGATGAACCGGGAGCTAGGCGATTCTTCTAGATTGTCCTCTTGTGAATGATGTTTATTATTATTGCTGAGTCTTGGTATGTGTGTGCCACCTCTCGGGCAGCATCGGGCTGTCGGCTTGATAACAACATGACTACCAGAGACTACCTCCAGCTCGCATGATGGAGGTGTCATGGAGGGTGAGACTAGTGAGGTACCTCAGGTGCGTGAGTAATGGGGAGCTACAAGAAGAATGGTTGAGATCGTGATGGCGTTTGGAGCTACACCAACTAGAGTATCCTTTATTGATTGATCATTATAGTTATGTGTTTATATTGTTATTGATGTTTTATTGCGTGTTTACTGCTCAAATGATCATTTCCAAGGAGTATAATAAATACTGTTAGAGATTTATCGGATCCTCACTGTGCTTATTTTATATAAGCTCACTCTCTATTATTGCATGCATACATATGTTATTGACCAAGATTACAGGTACGTGCCTCAGAAAACTGAGAATGTGCTTTATGTGGACAAGTCCTATGTGCCAAAGTCTTGTCATTGATATCTGAGATGTAGTTCTCTTTTGTTATCTTGTATATTAAAACTAGATGTTTTGTATTTACTTAGAAATTTATGATGTATAAGATGTTGTAAAGATAATGAATTAAATGTTGCTAGCTTAATAGTCTTGTTTTGGAACATGATTAGGTTGCTAGATTGGTTATAATCTATTTTGGGAATGTATGTTATGTAGTAAATGTATGATGTTGGAACGAAGGCGTATTGTTGGGTGTATTATTGATATATGATTTCAGCACATTTTCACTTAAACTTCGTTAGTTTTTGAGTAATTTATGAGCAATTTGATTGGTTTTGTCTTTGATTTGCATTGTAGGTAATTTCCAAGAGACAAACTGAGTTTTGAGACAAAGATTGAAGAGAAATTGTAAAGGATTGGCTTTTATGCAACTTGTGGAACAATTGCTAAAAATTAAAGTAGCGTAGTCATAGCGTAGCTGCGCAATATCGCAAGATTTTTAAGGGTAATTTTGTAAAAATGCGTGAAAAGAATAAACCCTATGTTAAAAGAGAAGAAAATAAACGTTTAAGGGAGCTTTTGGGAGGCAGCCATCAAGGGGGCAGAAAAAATAACGTTTCAGAGGGAGAAAAAGAGTGGATTCGCGAGTTGAATACGGAGGAACAATCCCGAGACGGACTTCTGTCCCAATTCTTCTCCAAATCCTAGTTTTCTCTATATTTCTTATCATGTTTTACGTTACAATTGAGATTTTATTTAATTTCATTATGATGTTCTAAGTTATTTTTCTAGGGCTACGATGTAGCCAGATTATGAATATTTGATATTTTTTGGTTTTGAATTAATTGATGAACTATTCCATATTTGCGTTGAGTATTTTATGCTGAGTTTAATGCTTGTGGTTGCCTGATCAACAATTACATGATTCGTGAGTTGGTTTGAGACTGAGAAGTGATAACTAAATTAGACCACGTATAAAATACCATTAAATCGTCATAAGCTAGAGATAGTTATGAGATCTAGTGCAGCATTTGAATTTCTAGGGCTTAAAGCGTTCAATGAGTTCACATTTATCACATAGATGTAGTTAGCTTGCTTATTGTGATAGGTTATTAATGCTTGAGAAAGATTAATATCTACCTTAGCAAAATTACTGGTAACGTAAGGAATAGGTTTTAATTGATTTAGATCAATATTTTCAAATAGGATTAATCTTGGTGAAGTCGGAACCCCTAGAGCATTTTAATCCTTGATTTATCTTTTCTATTAATTTCGTATTCGCTTTAGTTGTTAATTCCAAAAGTACTTTATTTATTAGTTTTTACTCAAAATCTCTCATATTTGATTGTTCAAATAAAGTTAAAGCTAAATTAATTTCGGTAGTTAGTAATCACAGTCCTCGTGGGAACGATCTTTATTCATCATTTTATTACTTGTTACAATACGTGCACTTGCGTTAGAATTCACAGAACACGTATAAGCTATGGATGCAATGGTAAAGAATGTTTATTGTATGTTGTGGTTGTGTTGTTAATTGTTGAATTATTGTGGAGTTGGATGTATGAGTTTCGAAGAAGTTGGTTTAGAGCCTTACTATCCAAATTACTGTCATTATACTGCCGAAATTCCGTTGCGTCCTGACTGATTGTAGGAGGGGTCGAGTTGGGGCGTGACATTTAAGTGGTATCAGAGCTTGATTAGTTGTCAGCCGGGGTATCCTCGGAATGTGGGTAGTGGTCTAAACATGCAAGTATGTATTAATTGAAAGAAAAGTGAAACATATGTTAATATGTTTATGTGATTAATTTACTTATGTGTCTAACTTTCTATGTGATCAATAAGCTTTATGTGTTAAGTGAACTAATGTGGTCAATATGTTTTATGTGACAACGTGCCTTACGTATGTGTTGTAATTAATGTGCATTATGTGATTAATGTGTATTATGTGACAATTGTGTTTTATGTGATCAAAGTGCCTTGTGTGAAGTTAGTTGTTTATGTGGTTTTAATTGTTTAGAACTAGCTTATGTGAAACAACGTGCTTTAGGTGCTCAATGTACTTTAAGTGACCAATTTGAGTTACGTGATGAACTTGTCTTATGTGAAGTTTGTTGCTTATGTGACTTTAATTGTTTATAACTTACTTTTGTGATATAACTTGTTTATATGATGTTGGCTTCTTATATATTGAATTGTGTGTTATGTGATAATGTTGTAATATATGATAATCATGTAATATGTTGGTACTTATTTTCATGAGATATAATTGTATATATGCTATAACTGTGGGTGATTCTTTTGGGTGAGGTAAGGATGACTGCAAGAGTTTTCGGAAATAGAGGTAGGCCATGATTTGAATTATTATTATTCTAGTAGTTTATCAGTGAGATTTTAATTGTTATGTTTATGGATTTTAGTCTCTATTTAATGGATCTATTCTTGATATTTCTTTAGCGAGAATGAAGTTGTTCGAGGAAATAGCAATATATTTTGATGATTATAATTACTTTTGTTGCCATGTTTAACTTGTTATTACTTGGAGATGGATCATAAGTTGAGGTTTCCATGAGGTTGTGATTAGACACTTTTGGAGTCTCAACTCAGACTATACTTCCTTGAGGTTATTTTAGAATGAATTTATTTGAGGAATTAGTGATGTATATTTGTGAATGGAATGAAGTGTGGTATAACATGTGAATATTTCTACTATTTAGGATTGCTATATTATTAATGGATATTTTGGAGTTTTGATATTTAAACCTTGGAGCCAATTAGAGTAATTCCTGACTAAAGTTACTTTGTTCGAAGATGTAATTGTTGGGAGATAGAATTATTTGAGGAAATAAGAATGCATTTTGGTAACTGAACATTTACTTGCCTACATCAAGCTTTTGGGTTCTAGGTGGTATGACTTTCTAAATTGTTGATTGGGGATTCTCTTGTGTTATAATGGGTTAGTATGAATTTGTATTGTGTTATCAGATTTTGGAGTCTTCATTAGTTAATCTTGTTGGGTAATCAGTGATTTATCTTATTTAGTGATTGGTCTGGTACGGAATGTAAAATTTTGGAGTGATTTATCTTGTTTGGTGATTGTTATGACTCCTTAGTGTCTTGTTTTGGAGGAAGATAGATTGTAGGATTTGACTTGTTGGTATTTAAATGTGTAGGTGGGACACTCTTCTCGTGCTTCATAATTCTATCAGTCTTATTATTCTCTTTTACTCTATTCTCAGTTATTTGAGAGAGAGTTACACTTTTCTAGCATATCAATTGTTTCTTGAAAGTTTTGCTTATTGGATTAATGGATCCTATACTCATTTGACATTGTTTCTATTCTTAACATTCATATTTGCTTCTTATAGCAATGTCGCTTATTGGAGTTAAGGTTTGAGACTTCTATATTTCATTCTATATCTCCAGCCATTGATTTCAATATTTCATTTCATCCTATTACTATTCATTTGAAAGTAATTTTTCCTTTGGTATACCATTTTACTTGTTCGAATTTCACTTGCTGGATGTACTCCCTACCTAAGTACATCATTGTCATTCTTGTTGATCCTTGTTAATCCTATTGTTTTATTATTAATCATGAGCCATTACTTTGCTTGTAATTGCTCATTCAATATACTCAGCACTGTCCTTTCTTATTTATACTTCATTGGTTATTGCGTGCTGAGTTACTCATTATATTGTCACTCATATTTTCTATTGAATTAATCATCTCTTATTTCTTAATTTCATTTCGCCTCAAGTACAACTTACTTGTTGGTTCCTTGAACAATCATCGAGAATTGAAATGTCTACTTGTTCAAGAATTTTTGTTCAACATACTCAGCACTGTTTTGACTCGTCATCATCCTTTGTTCGTACTTATTTAACTGATAGGTGCTGAGACATTTCTTATCTTAGTTAACATGCTTCCTAATTAAACTATTAGCCTCTTGATTCTCTAATCTGTTTGACCTCTTGTTCACTTGATTGTTGGCTCAAATATGACTTTCCATATTCTTATTTCCTTATAAATTTCATAAGAGCCATATTCTAACCAATGTCACTTTTGAGATATTCCCTTGATCAGTAATCATTCATGTTATCGTGAATGAGTTTTTTTAAAACCCTCAGGGTGTTCATAGAGCTCTTTTGTGTAGTAGAGGATGATTGATAAGTAATGGTGTCATGTTAAGACCTTGGAGTTGCTATTTCTTTCATATGCAATATGATATTAGGTGGGAGAGAATTATGAATTGAAGATTATCTTGGAATTATGATCATCAACTTGAAGTCAACAGAGTTTATTCTTTTGAGGTCTTTGGTTAAGTGTCATCCTTTGAGATAAATGGGAATTAAGAGAACTATTGTTAAGTGTAACGATTGAGGATTTAATTGTCTATCAGTTCGAGAATTGCGCGGATGCAATTGTTTTAAGAGGGGGAGAATGTGAAACCCTAGTTTTTGTCTTTACCTCGATTTGCGTGTCTTTGCCTCGATTTGCGTGAATTGACCTGTTTATGTGCTATATGACTTAGAATGTGCTAAATATGTGATTAATACTCCTAATACATGCTAAGTGTGCATTCATGAAATTTTTATAAAAAACGGAATCAGAAATTTTATCGCCGGTTTTGGTGAATAGTATTTTTGAACACCTGTCCGCTAAAATTTTTACAGGAGTGTTTTAATCGTTTTAAAACCTAGTCCTCGCGTATTAATAGACCTATGTTTGATAAAAATTGATTCCGAAACGGAATAGTAATTTAAATAGACTTTTCGAGCGAAAAGTAGCGTTTTTGAGCCAAATAGTAATTTCTTCTAAACCCAATTCTTTCATTAACTTTTATTGACCTAGTATATATTAATATAAATGTATTTATATGTGGTATTAAATGATTTCAGATTAATTGTGCATTCAAAAAAAAATTTAAAAACAAATAATATGACTTTTCACCTTCTTTTGCAGAAATCGTGTTTTTAGCCGAGTCGGGTGAAAGTCTTTGCACGAGAAAACTCTTGTCACCTAAAAATAAACTACTTAAAATAGTCTAAGTGTTAAATTAATGTTTTGAGCAAGAAATAGTCTAAAATGGAATTAAAAGACAAGAAAACACTAAAAATAACTAAGTGTCAACTTTGACTTTCTTTTATTTGTTTGACCTTTGCTTAATATATCATCAACACACATTAAAAACAAAGCAAAACACCTCCAAAAACACATACAAAACCGTGGTTCTTTGTAGGAGAAAGATGAAGGCATTTTCAAGGCTTTTCAAAGCATTTTTCACATAGATTTTGCAATTCAAGTCCAAATCACTTCATTCAAAGCTTGATTTCACTTGTTGGGCATCCATTCTATACATATCTTGCATCAAAACACATCAAAGGTGAGAGAAAAATTCTAGATCTCAAAAGTCATATTTTATGTTTTTGCTTATAATTGCATTTTGAACTGTTAGAATGTTAATTTGAAGTTATATTATTGCTCAGTGCATGCTAGGTATCGTTTATGTGTATTACTACGAGATTTGAACCATTGTAGCTAAATTATTTATTTTCGGGTATTTAAAGTTGATAGATTGGTCATTTGATGAATATCTTGAGTTGTTGGGGTTGGAATCGATTGCCATCGATTTCTAAAAGTTTGTTAATTACGTGGTAGCACCGTTATAATGCTGAATTTTCGATTGCGATGTTTGTGTGAAAAATCAGAAATTTCAGCCTAGGTGCATTGAGGTTTTAGGGTTGTTGGGCTTGATTTTGATGTGTCTTGGTTGGTTTCCGAGAGGGCTAATGTAGTTGATTGAATGGGTGAGTGTTAGAAACTGATTTGGAGTTGTTTGGATTAGTATAATGTAAGATATGATTATTTGAAGTTTAGGTTGTCTTTCTTTAAATTGTTGAATTGAGCCTTGAGTTGGTTGGGTGGTGATGTATTTATATTTTTAGGCCTATTTCTTTGCTTTTTAGATTTAATTATGCACATTTGTTGGAAAGATTAATTACTTTAATTGTGTTTTTGTGCAGGTAAGAATAAAATCAAAAAAGAACAATTAGAACCGCATTTGGAAAAAAATCAAATATTGCAGATGAGTCATTATTGAAAAAAAAGAAGTTTGAAATTTATTCAAGAATATTTGTTGAAACAAAGGAAAAAAAAAGAAAAGAATAAAAAAAGAGGGTCAATGGCCGTTGACCAAGGCATTAGTTAATACCTTGGCCAACAGGCTTGCACATGGTCAGCAAAGTCCAAAGTTGGACTTTGTCACTTATAAGGAAAAGTGGCCACGTAGATCAAAAGCCCACAAAGCTAGGGCGGTCTATTTTGCTTATAAAAGGAACAGATACTACGCAGAAGAAGGAGGGGCAGTGCAGCACAGGAAAAAGAAGCACCGAGAAGACAGAAAACTTTGTTGCGGCGCAAGGAAAAAAATAGAAGGCCTTGCAACAGAAAAAAAACGTAACAGTGAGCTTAGTTTATTTTCTGTCGTAAATTCTTCTTCAATTTTCAATTGGGATTCAGATTAAATTATTATTTTCAACAGATTTGAATCAATTTATGGAGAAGTTTAATTTACTTTCTTTTTATAGTTTTGATTCAGTTTTGTTGAACATGAACAATTAATTCATTGTTTAGGGTAGGATTATTATGCAATAATTTAATTCTATGGTCTTGAACTTGGTTGAATTATTTTGATGCTAGTTTCATATATTTGATTTACATACTTTATTATTTATCCTATTAATTTATTATGCTTGTAGCTAGTAATTAATAGGAATTCATATGGCAGATCAAATATATAAACTGGGCTTTGTCGTAACAACTATAGGTTGTACCATAGTTGTTCACACTTAATTAATTAACTCGTGAGTCTAGGATTTTAGGACAAATTTATACTCTGGCTAGATAAAGGACTTGGAGATAGCGTTGCACCTCTAAACTAGGTCTAACCTGTTAATTAGTTAACTTTAGGTGATTATTTAATTAATTAGGCTTGTAGTCTAATTTTGCATCAAAATAGGAAATCCTAAGTTCGAGCCTAGAATTCAACTTTGCATAGGAATCCGATCCCTAAACCTTTCCCAATAGTGATCAAACCTCACTTTTAGCTCTCATATTTAATTTTAGTTTTCGCATTTAATTTTACTTTTATTTTATTTTTAGTTAAGTTTCATTCAAATCACACAATTCAAAATTTAATTTAGCTTAATCACTTAGGCACTTTACTCACACTTTTCTACAAACTTTCAAATTGTCTCCCTGTGGATTCGACCTCGCACTAGCACACTACACTACAATCACTCGTGCACTTGCGAGTTAAAACTTGGCTTAGAATTTACCTTAATTTTACCCTAAACTAAGCACCCATCAAGTTTTTGGCGCCGTTGCCGGGGATCGAACAATATTATTTTTGGACTAGTGTAGTATTTTGTTTAAGTGTTAGTTTTTAGTTAATTAGTTATTTTTGCAAAAAAAAAATTATTTTTCTTGTTTTACTTTATTATTTTTAGATTACTTTATTAGTTGTTTTAGTTTAAATAGTTATCTTGAATTTTTTTTTTATTTGCTTTATCTATTATCTTAGTGATTTTATTGCTTTTTATTCATTTAGTAATTCATTTATTTTACTTTTCGTTTATTTATTTATTTATCTAGTTTTCTAGTTTATTATTTTTCTTAAATAGTTTATTTCTAGTTTTAGTTTTTTATTTCAATTTAGTAATTTCCCATTAGCTAGGCTTCTTGTGTATGCTTGGACGTCATTCTTTAGGATTGCCTTTAGAACCCTTTGACCCCGAGCCACAAAGAATCCCACACCGTAGGAATCAGAAGGGCTTAACTACAATCATGGCGGAGCATGAAGGAAATCTGAATATGCCTCAAAATGTTAATAATCCTTAA
Organism: Ehretia macrophylla; assembly: GCA_037974665.1. Taxonomy (NCBI): domain Eukaryota; kingdom Viridiplantae; phylum Streptophyta; class Magnoliopsida; order Boraginales; family Ehretiaceae; genus Ehretia; species Ehretia macrophylla. The sequence goes on along the minus strand of CM075777.1, from coordinate 46,914,748 downwards.
ATTCCCCATCTTCCCATTGTCCCCAATAATCCTGATCCTGATGATATACGTCTTAGGCAGCATTTTCTCCCGACCACATATCAGCCGAATATTGCTATCAGACCACCTGCCATCCATAATGTGGACTTTGACATGAAACCTGGTACGATAGCAATACTTCCATCATTTTACGGGAAAAGCAATGAAAATCCACATGCGCATATTCGTGATTTTCTTGAGATATGTACCACTGTGCATGTTCCAAATGTTACTCAAGAAAATATCCGATTGCGTTTCTTCCCACTTTCTCTTAAGGACAAAGCTAAAGAATGACTTTATTCCCTTGAAGAGGGAACCATTACTTCTTGGGAAGAACTGTTGACACAATTTCTGTTTAGATTTTTTCTGATGGCCCAGACCTCATCTCTTCAAGAGAACATCATGACTTTTTCCCAATCTGATCTAGAGTCATTTCATGAAACTTGGGATAGGTTTAATGGACTCATTGGTCACTGCCCACACCATGGGTTCGATAGACCTAGGTTGCTTCAGTATTTCTATAGAGGGTTAACACCCCAGCAGAAAACGATGGTGAATTCAATGAGTAATGGAGGGTTTTATAACCTCACCCCAAATGAGGCATGGGCCCGACTTGACAGTATTGCCAAAGACTCATTTCAAGACTCAACAATGGATAGAATGGGTAAGCCCACTTCTTGGAGGACATTATATGAGGTGAGCACAAATGAGGACTTAAACTCACAAGTGGCAGCTTTGACCAAGAAATTTGATCAGTTTATATCTTTAGGGTCTACTTCTTCACCTACCCTACCAAATGTTCAATGTTGTGCCTTATGTTCTGCAGTAGACCACCCCACATTAGGGTGTCCTCTTGCCTCTCAGTTCCCTGAATTTATTCAGGAACAAGTTTGTGCTGCCCAGGGTTATTCTCGCAATTACAATCTATATTCGAATACATATAATCCTGGTTGGCGAGATCATCCAGCTTTCTCATGGAGTCAAGGGAATCCTGACCCTTCATTTTCGCAGGCTCAAGTGCAAAAGCCTCAATCTAATCTTCCTGGATACTATCATGTGTCTAATGGGCCTCATTTTAAACCGCAACCAGGAAATCAATTTCAGCCTAGCCCTCCTCCTCCTGCCAAGACTGATGATAAGTTTGACAAGTTACTTCAAGTAATTCATGCTCAGCAGCAATCTATTGCTAAGTTGGAAACTCAAGTTGGGCAAATGGCCCAACAAATTACTAGGAGGGATGAGGGTAAGCTCCCTGCTCAGACTGTCGAGAATCCACGTGGCCAGTGTAGCATTGTCCACAATGAGACCACCCATGAGCAAGCCAAAGCTATTATCACCCTTCGGAGCGGTTACCAGTTAGATAATCAGGTAGATGAGTCTAGTGGAGCAAAGAGAGTGAGTGACAAGAGTAGGGATACAAAAGAGGTTGATGATAAGGTTGGGAGAGTAGGAAGTGAGTCGGGAGATGAGATAGAGGATAGTAGGGAAAACTCCATTCCTTCACAGAGAGATGAGAAGCTGGTTGTAGATCACAGTGATGATAGTCCTTCTAGGGTGCCTTATCCTGCTGCTTTGGAGTGACCTAGGAAAGATGATAAGCAGTCTCGGGTATTAGACCACTTGAAGGATATTAAGATAAACCTGCCTCTTATTGAAGTTATCCAACAAATACCGGCTTATGCCAAATTCCTCAAAGACTTGTGCATTAGGAAGAGGCAATGCACCCACATTCCAAAGAAGGTGAGGCTCACAGAGAAAGTGAGTAGCATATACACTAGGGGCCTTCCGCCCAAGTTTAATGACCCCGGAGCCTTCACCATTCCTTGCATTATTCAAGATCAACAGGTGGATCATGCCCTCCTTGACTTAGGGTCTAGTGTGAATCTCATTCCATTTGCAGTATATGAGCGTTTAGGTTTGGGGTAGTTGACTCCCACAAATGTTACACTTCAGTTGGCAGATCGATCTGAAAGACGACCTAGAGGGATAATTGAGGATGTCTTAGTTAGAGTTGGTGAATTTCTTTTCCCAGTTGACTTCATTGTCTTAGACATGGACTCAGGACTAGACACTAGGCATGCGACACCAGTTCTTCTAGGGAGACCTTTTTTGGCCACAGCTGATACGGTGATATATTGTAGGACAGGGATGATTAAGTTAACCTTTGGGAATATGAGAGCTAAGGTGAGGGTCGCAGATGCGGCTAATCGAGTAATTAGACATTCTGAGGATGAGTACTTCATGGTTGACATCATTGACCCTTGTGTTGAGGAACATGCCCATTCGATGTTGACTGTCGATGATGAGCTCGCAGAGCTTGAGACAATCTTGACTCAATTTAACTCTGATTCATTCGTGAAAGAGCTAGTAGCTTCTACTTCTATTGTTTCTGATCCAAGTCCTGACAAGGCTAATGATAGTCTTAGCTCCATTCCATCCAAAGTTTGTCTTGATCCCCCTCCGGTTGAGTCTCTTCCAGCTTTAGAGCTCAAACCTTTGCCTGCGCATCTTAAATATGTGTACTTAGGACCTAATGATACCCTTCCAGTAATTATCGCATCAGACCTGACCACTGAGCATGAGGATAAATTGTTAAGAGTCCTTCGTGATCATCAAAAGGCTATAGGGTGGACCATTTCTGACTTACGAGGTATAGACCCTTCGTTGTGTATGCATCGGATTCACTTAGAAGATGGTGCTACTCCTTACTGCGAGATGCAAAGGAGGCTGAACCTAAACATGAGTAAGGTTGTTTATAAAGAAGTCATTAAACTTCTCGATGCAGGTATCATTTACTCGATTTTTGATAGTTCATGGGTCAGTCTGGTGCAGGTGGTACCAAAGAAGTATGGGATCACAGTAGTCCCTAATGATAAGGGTGAGCTTATTCCTACACGCACCACTACTGGGTGATGTGTCTGTATTGACTATAGAAAGCTTAATGCCAAGACCTGGAAAGACCATTTCTCTCTACCCTTTCTTGACCAGATATTAGATAGAGTAGCCGGACAGGGCTACTACTGCTTCTTAGATGGGTATTTCGGGTATAATCAGATCCCAGTCTTCCCTGAGGACCAAGAGAAGACCACCTTTACTTGTCCATATGGGACCTTTGCTTATCGTCGTATGCCCTTCGGTTTATGCAATGCACCAGCGACTTAGACACACCTTTCCTTAGTGCTAGAGCGTTGTGTTAAGATGAATTTGGTGCTTAGTTGGGAGAAAAGTCACTTCATGATTAAACGGGGGATAGTACTTGGTCATGTTGTATCTCAGGGTGGTATCCATGTAGACCCAGCCAAGGTTGAGTTGATAGAGAAATTCCCAGCACCAAAAATGGTGCGTGACGTTAGATCATTCCTTGGTCATGCTGGTTTCTACCGGCGTTTCATCAAGGACTTTAGCCGCATTGCTCGACCCCTCTCCAGCCTCTTGGCACATGATACTCTATTTCATTTTGGTGACGAGTGTGCCAAGGCATTTGAGAAGCTAAAGTCTTTACTGTCCTCCGTACCTATCATCCAGCCTCCCGATTATAGCCTCTCTTTTGAGATTATGTGTGATGCATCCAACTACGCAGTGGGGGCTGTTTTGGGACAGCGTAAGGATAAGTTGTCATGTGTGATCTACTACGCTAGTAAGACCTTAGATGATGGTCAAAAGAATTACACTACCACATAAAAGGAATTGATAGCTGTAGTTTTCTCCCTTGATAAGTTTAGATCATACATCCTAGGGTCAAAAGTGATAGTCTACATAGATCATGTTGCCTTGTGTTACCTACTTGCCAAACGGGATGCTAAGCCCCATCTGATTCGGTGGTTACTATTACTTCAGGAATTTGATTTGGATATTAGAGATAAAAAGGGGAGTGAGAATTCTGTCGTAGACCATTTGTCGCGTTTAGTCCTTGAATCTCCCACCGACTCCCTTCCTTTTAATGATACCTTCCCTGATGAGCAACTCTTTGCTGTCTCACATAGGATCCCTAGTATGCCCATTTTGTTAATTATTTGGCAACGAGAGATTTGTCTGCTCACTTGGGGCGGGGAGAGAAGGATCGTTTCATGGCTCGAGTAAAACATTTTATTTGGGAGGATCCCTATCTCTTTAAGGTGTGTGCTGATCAGGTTATCCGACGATGTGTGCCGGAATAGGAGTTTGATAGCATCCTTAGCTTTTGTCATAGGGAGGCATGTGGTGGCCATTTTGGAGGTAAGAGGACAGCTGCTAAAGTCCTCCAGTGTGGGTTCTTTTGGCCCACTCTATTCAGAGATGCCCAACAATTCTGTAAGAAATGTCATCGATGTCAACAGTTTGGGTCTATCTCTAGGAGAGACATGATGCCCTTATCACCCATATTAGTTTGTGAGATATTTGATGTATGGGGCATTGATTTCATGGGTCCTTTTCCCCCTTCGTATGGGTCCACTTATATACTTGTGGCTGTAGACTATGTGTCCAAATAGGTGGAGACGGTGGCAACTCGAACCAATGACCACAAAGTTGTAGTCAAGTTCATTAAAGAGCACATCTTTTCTAGGTTTGGGGTGCCACGTGTGCTTTTGAGTGATGGAGGACAACATTTTCGCCATAGGACACTTGAGGCATTATTGAGAAAATATTCAGTCCGGCATAAGATTGCAACACCTTATCATCCTCAGACGAGTGGACAAGTAGAGGTGCCCAATAGGGAGATAAAATCCATTTTACATAAAACAGTTAGGCCTGATCGCAAGGATTGGTCATGTCGTTTACATGATGCATTATGGGCCTATCGCACAGCTTTTAAGACTCCCATAGGCATGTCTCCATATAGATTAATCTACGGTAAAGCTTGCCACCTCCCTGTTGAGCTAGAGCATAAAGCTTATTGGGCTATTAAAGCCCTGAACTTTGACATGCAGCAGGCAGGTGAGAGTAGAAAATTGGCTTTGAGTGAGTTGGAGGAACTTCGTTTTGAAGCATATGAGAATGCCAAGCTTTATAAGGAAATGATGAAGAGAATCCATGATAAATCTATTCTGCGCAAAACCTTCTCCCCTTGAGATAAGGTTTGGTTGTTTAACTCTAAATTGAAGTTCTTTCCAGGAAAATTGAGGACTAGATGGGACAGACCCTACGAGGTACTCGAGGCATACCCTTCAGGGGCTATTAAAATTAAACACCTCAAAGATGGGCGAGTCCTTACAGTTAATGGTCAGCGTTTGAAACATGCCCTTGATCCGAGTTCGGTCCCCCATGAAGTTGAATCTGTAGAGCTACAGGACCCTTCTGACCTTACATGAGCAATGATCTTCGCCTGTCGGCGTTAAATGCAGCGCTTCTAGGAAGCACCCTAGGAATAATTACTTTATCTTTCTTTCTTCAATTTTGTTTCTCAACTTTTCGGTTGGACCTCCACTGGGTTATAGTGGGCTTTACTATTTTCTCGAAAATGGATTATCTTGTGTAATGGAAGTCTTGGGGTTAATTAAGATGGATACTATGAAAGTAAAATCACTGGCCGAAAGCGTAATGCCTGGCCTTCCCTCGTAAGTATGGGAAGATGTCTGGGGTTTGAGTATGTTGGTAGTTTGAAATTAATGGTCTCTCCTCCGCATTTTTAATGTACTTAGTTAACTCCATTTCTTAAGTTTCACAAGATTTGTCTTACTGGCTGACATTAAATGGATCCAGGTATTTGCATTCTAGCTCTCTTTATTTAAATTGTTTCATTGTGCTTATTTATTTTTAGTTAGTCGGCTTTAGTGTCTCCCAGAGTTCGGAGCCTTTGTATGGGGATGTAAATAGGGTCGGCCAATAAAAAAAATGAAAAAGTAAAAAAATATTTTTATTCTTTTATGGTATTTTCTCATTTTATCTTGCCTCATCCTCTATTGCTTTGCTCTTGAGCTTAATTACAAGTTGTAGATGTGAAGGGTTACCTTTCTTTTCATTATCGATCACTTCAGGTATGTCCATCTACTCCTTCTATTTCTCTTAATTGCTTTCTTTTCATGCACTTTCACTATTAGATTCCCATTATATGTTATTTTCCCTTTTTTTCATACCTCTAGCATGTTTTAATTCTATTTGCTTGAGGACAAACAAACTTTAGGTTTGGGGGTGCGGGTGTTTAATTGTGTCAATTGTTGTTTTAGGGCAAATCTGAACGAAATATGAAATTTTTTTTGAAAATGTTTTTGATCTTTATGCTTATTTGTGGATTTGTGGTGGATTTTCTGGTAATTGAAGAGTTGTGATGATGTATTGATTAGCTCTTATGAAGTGATTAAGGAGAGAGGTTCTTGATTTTATGAGGTAGTTTGGAGTTGAACTTTTAGGATTGATTTTGATGAAGCCGATGCGTGGGGACTATGAGATTACGCTTAGACTATTGTGGTCCAATGGCTTGGTGGTAAGATAATGAGATATGGTGTAGTTGTGATATAAGTGCTCTCGCTTGAGTAGTCTTGTTTACGTGCCTGAGCCCTTATAATTAAAAAAAAAAATGAATGATGAAAAAAAATCAAAAAAAAAAAGAAAAAAAAAGAAATTATTTACTTCTATCTCTTAGCACCACTATCCTTATATTCATTATCTATCTTCAGGGATATGTGCTTAAGGTGTGCGGTGTTTCGGTGTTCAACACTTCGAGCAAGTAGGGTACGCATGGGGCCTTTCAAAGCCTATCAACCTAAACCTTGAGTGGTTGGGATTGATGACCTCGGAAGCTCGTTACATGGGGTGTTGAGTTGACCGTTTGGGACCAAGCACCTAATAAAAAGAGAGAGGAAATATGTTTACTTTTATGTTTTAGGATGAATAAACGGGTGAAAGGCATGTTTGGAGGATTATAAAGGCAATAGGGGTGCGAGTATTACGATCTAATTGTATTAAGTTGTCTTGTTGCTTAGTTACGTGGAGACTTGATAGTGTTTGGTGTAATCTTGTAGTAAACATGTTTTGCCTTTAAAAAGATAGATCCGAATGAGTTCGTTTAACTACTACACCATAGGATCAATCGTTCCCTGAACCTTGTCCTTTTGTTAGAGTTGATTGATTCGTTAGAGCAACGTCTTGAGAACTTGAAGATTTGCTTAGATTCTAGTCTTGCTTGGGGACAAGCAAGAGGTAGGTTTGGGGGTGTTGATGTATTTATATTTTTAGGCCTATTTCTTTGTTTTTTAGATTTAATTATGCACATTTGTTGGAAAGATTAATTACTTTAATTGTGTTTTTGTGCAGGTAAGAATAAAATCAAAAAAGAACAATTAGAACCGTATTTGGAAAAAAATCAAATATTGCAGATGAGTCATTATTGAAAAAAAAGAAGTTTGAAATTTATTCAAGAATATTTGTTGAAACAAAGGAAAAAAAATAAAAAAATAAAAAAAGAGGGTCAATGGCCGTTGACCAAGGCATTAGTTAATACCTTGGCCAACAGGCTTGCACATGGTCAGCAAAGTCCAAAGTTGGACTTTGTCACTTATAAGGAAAAGTGGCCACGTAGATCAAAAGCCCACAAAGCTAGGGCGGTCTATTTTGCTTATAAAAGGAACAGATACTACGCAGAAGAAGGAGGGGCAGTGTGGCGCAGGAAAAAGAAGCACCGAGAAGACATAAAACTTTGTTGCGGTGCAAGGAAAAAAATAGAAGGCCTTGCAACAGAAAAAAAACGTAACAGTGAGCTTAGTTTATTTTCTGTCATAAATTCTTCTTCAATTTTCAATTGGGATTTAGATTAAATTATTATTTTCAACAGATTCGAATTAATTTATGGAGAAGTTTAATTTACTTTCTTTTTATAGTTTTGATTTAGTTTTGTTGAACATGAACAATTAATTCATTGTTTAGGGTAGGATTATTATGCAATAATTTAATTCTATGGTCTTGAACTTGGTTGAATTATTTTGATGCTAGTTTCATATATTTGATTTACATGCTTTATTATTTATCCTATTAATTTATTATGCTTGTAGCTAGTAATTAATAGGAATTCATATGGTAGATCAAATATATAAACTGGGCTTTGTCGTAACAACTATAGGTTGTACCATAGTTGTTCACACTTAATTAATTAACTCGTGAGTCTAGGATTTTAAGACAAATTTATACTCCGACTAGATAAAGGACTTAGAGATAGCGTTGCACCTCTAAACTAGGTCTAACCCGTTAATTAGTTAACTTTAGGTGATTATTTAATTAATTAGGCTTATAGTCTAATTTTGCATCAAAATAGGAAATCCTAAGTTCGAGCCTAGAATTCAACTTTGCATAGGAATCCGATCCCTAAACCTTTCCCAATAGTGATCAAACCTCACTTTTAGCTCTCATATTTAATTTTACTTTTATTTTATTTTTAATTAAGTTTCATTCAAATCACACAATTTAAAATTTAATTTATTTTAATCACTTAGGCACTTTACTCACACTTTTCTACAAACTTTTAAATTGTCTCCCTCTGGATTCGACCTCGCACTAGCACACTACACTACAATCACTCGTGCACTTGCGAGTTAAAACTTGGCTTAGAATTGACCTTAATTTTACCCTAAGATATGATTATTTGAAGTTTAGGTTGTCTTTCTTTAAATTGTTGAATTGAGCCTTTAGTTGATTGGGTGGTATTTGAGTGATTGAATTATGAGTTGTTGATGGTTAGACTAGGGTTAGATTATGTGTTTAATGCATGTTAAGTTGAATGGCCTACTTTGTCATCTAACTTAGTTGTTTGTTGTTTAATTGATTACTTGATGTTATATTGATGATAATTGATGATTATTGATTGATGATTGATGAATCGGGAGCTAGGCAATTCTTCTAGATTGTCCTCCTATGGATGATGTTTATTATTATTGCTGAGTCTTAGTATGCGTGTGCCACCTCTCGAGCAGCATCGGGCTGTCAGGTTGATAACAGCATGACTACCAGAGACTACATCCAGCTCACATGATGGAGGTGTCATGGAGGGCGAGGCTAATGAGGTACCTCGGGTGCGTGAGTAATGGGGAGTTACAAGAAGAATGGTTGAGATCGTGATGGCGTTTGGAGCTACACCAACTAGAGTATCATTTATTGATTGGTCATTATAGTTATGTGTTTATATTGTTATTGATGTTTTATTGCGTGTTTACTGCTCAAAGGATCATTTCTAAGGAGTATAGTAAATACTGTTAGAGATTTATCGGATCCTCACTGGGCTTATTTTATATAAGCTCACTCTCTATTATTGCATGCATACATGTGTTATTGAGCAAGATTACAGGTACGTGGCTCAGGAAGCTGAGAATGTGCTTTATGTGGACAAGTCCTATGTGCCAAAGTCTTGTCATTGATATCTGAGATGTAGTTCTCTTTTGTTATCTTGTATATTAAAACTAGATGTTTTGTATTTACTTAGAAGTTTATGATGTATAAGATGTTGTAAAGATAATGAATTAAATGTTGCTAGCTTATTAGTCTTGTTTTGGAACATGATTAGGTTGCTTGATTGGTTATAATCTATTTTGGGAATGTATGTTATGTAGTAAATGTATGATGTTGGAACGGAGGCGTATAACCTATTGATGCAATGGTAAATAATGTTTATTGTATGTTGTGGTTGTGTTGTTAATTGTTGAATTATTGTGGAGTTGGATATATGAGTTTCGAAGAGGTTGGTTTAGAGCCTCAGTGTCCAAATTACTGTCGTTATACTGCCGAAATTCCGTTGCGTCCTGACTGATAATAGGAGGGGTCGAGTTGGGGCGTGACACCTGTCATGTCAGAAGCAAACCATGCAAATATATGTTCATTTTTCAGAATAAATTGGCTTATACCTTTCTTGAGGTCATCAGAGAGTTCACTCCCGATCTTCGTTCTCTTTGTTTCATCGGAGAGTTCTACCTCTTGAAGGTCTTCAGCTGGGCTCCCTCTCTTGGCATCCCTCTTCTCTTCGGGCAAATATGGTCTCTAGCCAACCTGATATTTGGGGCGGAGAGAGCTTTCATAGCACTCCTGAGCCGAGAGCTGAGCTCCTCAGGTAGTGGCTGTGCCGCCCGGGGTCGGGAACTTCAAGGCCTAATGGTAAGTTGAAGGAACGACCCTGAAATGATTGAGCGCCACCCGACCCAAGATCCCATTGTAAGTGGAGTTGCAATCCATCACAATGAAGTTGGCTTGTATCGAAACCCGCTTGTCTTCGTCTTCCAGCTTCAATGGGAGGTTGATGACCCTTTCGGCTCGGTGGGCTTGTTCGGTGAAACCAGCTAGGGTGCCCCCTCAATGGCCTGAGTCGGCTCCTGTCCAACCCCATCTGCTCAAATGCGTTTAGGAATAGGACTTCTACCGATCTCCCGATGTCCACCATCAGCCTCTTCCCGGTGAAGTTGGCTATTTCAGCGCTGATCACCAATAGGTCGTCATGGGGCAATATCACCCTTTCCAAGTCTTCTGAGGAAAAAGTGAGCTCTTCCATCTCCGGGACCGAACCCGCACCGACCCATACTCCCTTCCATCCCGAATATAACCCTTCTTACCAGCCAAGGTCTCCCTACCCGAAGCCAATCCTCCTGCGATGGTCTCAATCACAGCCAAACGTCCGTCCCTAGCTGGCGCCTAGGTGGACTTCTCTCTCTATCTCTCTGATCGTGACTCCGGGTCGGCTGTTGATCTACATACCTCTGGAGGTGACCCCGGGCTATTAGTGCATCGATCTCCTGTTTCAAATCTTTGTACTTCTCGGTGGTGTGGCCGTAATCCATATGGTAGCGGCAATACTTGGTCCTATTGCGCTTCTCAGGTCAGCCCTTCATCCTCGGTGCTGGAGGTAGGTGGTTCTGATGCTGGATCTCCATCAAGATTTGTTCCCTTGTAGTGTTAAGGGGGGTGAACATGGTGAACCAAGGGTTATGCTTTGGCTGTTGAAGCTGTTTGCCTCGGTCATTTTGGGTCTTACCTCCAAGTTGGCCTCGGGAAGCTTCTCCCTTCTTCCCGGCTTCTTTCTCCTTGTCATCGTCCCTCTTCGCCTAATGGATTTCTTCTGAGTGTATATACCCTTCTGCCCGTACCATCAGCTCGGCTACAGTATCCATGGGTCGATAGCCAAGGAGGACGTGAGGGGGCCCTACCTGAGCCCACTCTGGTAAGCCATCAATGCCATGGAGTCTTCCAGGTTGGAGATTTTGAGGGACTCTTCATTGAATCGAGCTGTGTAAGCCCTCAAACTTTCCCCTCTATGCTGCTTCATCGACAGCAATATTGAAGTGTGGCGGGTTGCAGGTTGGCTTCAGGCGAAGCGGGACATGAAAGCCTCAGCCAGCTGATGAAAACTCGCAATAGAGCCGAGATGAAGTTTTTGGAACCAGTCCAAAGCATTGCCAACCAGGGTGGTTGGGAATGTCTTCGTTTTCATGAGGTCGGACATATTATGCAGAGTCATGTGGTGATCAAAGTTGAGCAGGTGGCTGGCTGGGTCGCCATCCCCATTATAGACCGCTAGGTTGGGCATCTGGTTGTCGGTGGGCAGTGGCGTGTCCAGTACCTCGGGTGAGAGTGGGCTTACACCGAGCTGGTTTATGACCTTGGCTATTGCAGTCGCGGTCTTGGCTTACTCGGGGTTGGCATGTACCGCCCTTTTTTCTCTCGTCTCCTCGGGTCCTGCCATCGACTCCATGAAGCCCTCTTTTTCTTGCACCCACTTTTGCCTTGGGGCTGGGATGTAGAACTGTGGATGAGTGGGCTACAGCGTAGCTGCTGGTGGAGCCAGGGGGTCCGCAACTAGCCAGGCTACCTGCTCCTTAAGTTCCTCGAACATCCTGAACATTATCCTCATCTCTGGCGACAAGCTGGAGTTGAGGTCTTCGTCTGTTGAAGGGTTGGTTTGCGAGGCTAAGTGTATACGTTGGCACGTTCTAACGTCGGTTTGGGTTGGGTCTTGGCTAGGCACCTGCGTGGTTTCGAGGTCCCCATCCGGGTTGGGCGACTCTTCTACCGGTGTGCTGTGGATTTTTGTTTGTACCATGATGGTTTCTCAATGAGCGGTGAGAAGAGTGATAGAAAGAACTTGTTCCCACAGATGGTGCCAAACTGTCGAGGTTGGAAATCTCGCAGTTGAGGTTGAGAGACTACTCTTGCCAAGCTGGAATTCTAGGTCGGCTTCCTGACCTGGATTTTCGGGTCGGCTACCTGACCTGCACAAGGAAAATGAAGGAAAAGGCGGGGTGATGACCCGGATTTTTCCCTCGGGCGTGCGAATGATTAGTATGTTCGAGCTGACGAAGTAGCTGAGAGCATTTAATGAGCAGTTACCTCAGAATTGAAGGGGTGGAGCTCTATTTATACTAAATTTGGATCTGACAGTATTTAATGCGGCGCAGCTTTATGTCCCATTAGGACAGCTGGCGCAGAGGTTGGGGTTTCCTGGGTCGGGGTGAAGTCGGATCGACATCTAGGTTGGGCATTAGCTTAATACGCTGGCATTAGCTCGGATTGGCCGGTCTTAGCTCAGTGCTGGTATCTTACCTCAGCTCGGGGTCCACCATCATCAGTGGGTATAAAGAATAACTTGGGTTAACCATTTTGGGCCAGTAAAAAAGAAAGTTCAAATAATTATTTATTATGCCTATAACAATAGTCTTGTTTGCAAGCCTAGGTTTATGGGTTTGGGTCATGACAATATCAGATCTGAACAATTTTCATCTTAACACTCAGGTTATGGGTTTAGGGCAGGCCTAGGTTTATGGGTTTGGGCATGACAATAACAGATCTAAACAATTTTTATCTTAACACTCGGTAAGCAAATACTTTCATCGATATTTTGATGTTAGTATCCACATCTCACACTCTACCAATAGACTTTTATTGTACTCGTATTTGTTAAAATTACTCCAAAGGTTTCTCTCAATCTCACATTTGAGCTAGCATACACTCTAGTACACAACCATTGTTCCCTTCAGATTGATGTTGATAATTACACGACAATTGTTTAAAAATGTATACTATCGTTTCGTCTGTTGAGATTTTCCTCTACATCTCCTGATAAAATTATGTTATTTTTTGTCTCAAATGAGCTTTCTAAAAATTTGTATTTACTTTATAATAATTTGAATTCTTCCTTGTAAGTACAAATTTTAACATTTACGTATGTTGATTAGGCTAAATTTGCTTATAAACCAATAGTTGGACTCGAGTTGTCACGCGTCTACTATAAAAAGACTAGAGGAATTGGACGACAAAATAAAAACACGTGTTAAAAGTTAGATAACATAATAAAAAAAAAGTAATTGTTACACATATACAACGGGAAACAATGAACAATGAGAAAATTCATTAACATAAAAAAAAAGAATTAGATAATAAAAATAGAAAATATACTTTATATATCTCAATCGCAAACGCAATTGGAGCTATTCTTAATACTCTTATTTCACAAAGCAAATCTTATCCCACTCGAACTATAAAAATAAAAAGAAATAAATAAATAACAAAAAAAAACTATACTATTCGAGATAAACTTATCTAGCCAGTATATCTCTAGGAGATAGTCCATCCTCAGAAATATCAAAGGAAAAATCATCACTCTTACACAAAGCATAAACAATGTCCACCATGCTAGGCCTTCTTGAAGGATCTTTATGTAAACAAGCAATGGCAATAGTCATAACATTCATAACACTCTCCATTGAGCATGTCTCATTAAAAAGATAATCATCCATCCAATCTCTCAATTTCTTCATCTTTTCATCTTCTTTACCATCCACAAATTGATCTGTAGCATCAACCCACAGAACGTTTCCTTCGTCATCAATGGCCTCTCTACCGGATACAATCTCAAGCAACACGACTCCGAATGCGAAAACGTCCATTTTGGTGGAAACCACGCCGTCCGAGAGGTATTCAGGAGCCATGTAGCCTTGAGTGCCAACAATGTGCATTGTTATGGCGTTGCGGCCCGATTTCGCTAGACCGAAATCTGCAATCTTGGCTCTCATGTTGGTGTCCAAGAGAATGTTGCTGCTCTTTATGTCTTTGTGAACAACTTTTGGCCTTGTATGCTCATGGATGTATTGAAGACCATTGGCCACATCAATGGCGATTCTTAATCTTGTTTTCCAGTTTAGTTTCTCTTTGTTGTGTGTATGCAGCCATGTGTTGAGCGAACCATTTTCGATGTACTCGTATACCAGATAACAATTTGCTCCTTCAGGGTCAATGCAAAAGCCTTCCAGCTTCACCAAATTCCCATGGTTTACCTACAAAACAAAAAATCATGTTTCCAGTAGGAGATAAGGTCTGGTTGTCCATGGAACGGATCTAGAATTTTTTTTTTTCAATAAGAACATTTTTCTTCAATTAGGTCTATTAGATTCCTCAACTTAAAAATACACGTGTGCTTTAAAATATTTTGGGTTCAGTTGGGACTGCAGCCCATTGTTTATACAGCGCCTCGGCTACTGGTTGTCCGTTTGCATCTCGATATCTTAATGTCATAACAAATATCAGAGTTTCTGGAGTAATGAAACTAACAAACACCATATCCTTGTGGAGAGTACTGATCATCTAAAATCACCAAATGAGTTGCTATTCAAAACGTCGAATGGACCGTCAGGCTCTAATACGAATGAAGCCCCACAAACATGTGAGTCTCATCCCTATACTCGCAGCCAGATGGTCCATCTAATGTTTGTAAGAGTTTTGTTCACCATATTTACAATTGATTGTTATGTGCTCATGTCATAATCAAATAATAGAGAACTTTTTTGATGAGTCCGGACTACCATTAAACCACATATATACAAGTGACCCCACAACATGTGGGGCCTACACAGTATCTCTAAGGCTGATAGTCAGCCGTGACCACAGAATTTTCACAAATAATAAGAACAGGCCATGATGAAATAAAAGGAATGATTCCAACAGAAAAAAAAAAAACATGATGTTCTTTTAAAATAAGAAAGAAGAAAATGACAAAAAAGAGCAGTAACAAAATCATCACTATCAAGTTCTGAGACCATTAGACCTGGGGAAAAAGAAAGAAATAGTGAATGATTTCATACCATGGTATATATTAAGATCAAGTTTGGCTTGATTTTTATGTACAATAAACCAACAGTTAGATTAAAAATTACATACCCTGTTTGTTAAGAATTACGATTTCCTACAAGAGCTGACATGTGAAAAGAGAGATGACACATACGTGAATAAACAAGACGAAACGAAGATAAAATAAGAGTATATAAAACTAATAGAGATTTGAAAGTTAGAATCAATTTGGAAAAGGGAGATGCATAACACCAATCTCATGAACCCACTTTTCCATTTTCATTTTGTTGGTCTAAATAAAATATTTTATATGTTTCAGGCCCGAGAATAAGACAGATCACTTCACCTAACCTGTATTTTATTTTCAGAAGAGAATAACAAATCTGATATCTTTTTATCTTTTTAGCTTTTATCCTTGTATTTTATGGTCTCCCAAGTATCACTCTCCTTTTCACCAAAAAAAAAGGTATCATTCTCTTTTTTTACCCAAAAAAAGAGTAGTATCAGTTTCTTTCACATAATGGTAAGGCAAATGGTAGATATCACCCGTTTTTTACTACCATTTATCACTTGTTATGCATTCATTTAAATAACTTGCCAAAAGAAAAAAAATTATTATTTTAACATATTAAATAAACATACACATAAGATGTGATAAATAAATAATAAAAAATAGGCAATATATGAAAACACTCTAAGCATAATCAGTTGATGAGATGATGTATCACGTCTCAGAACCAGAATCTTAAACACCCAATTGAAATTAGTGTCCAGGACTTAAAAACAACTATCTTGAACCTCCCAAGCGGCAACTTAAAACCTAAGAGACTAACTTATCTCTGATAATTTAGATGTTGGTAAATACTTAATATTCAAGGCATTTGAAAAGAAAATGAGAAAAAGAGTTGCTGCATTATTAGCCAAACTTTACCTTCTGTAATATCTTGAGTTCTTCATAGGCATTCCACTTCATTTCCTTGATAGCATACACTTCTCCATCAATTAAAGCCTTATACACAGACCCATGAATGACACATTTTTCATCAAATCCATCTGTAGCTTTCCTCAACTCATCAATTCCATACACCTTATACTTATCCAAATAGTCTGCAACATCAGCCATTACATTCATACTCTCATTCTTCAACAACCCTTTTCTATCTCTATCAAATTGCTGTTTCTCTTCATCTCTTTTCTTTCTTCTATTCTTTTTCAGCAGAGACTCTCTGTAACCCCACAAAGCAATAACCAAAACCAGTAACAGTCCACAGAGGCCTAAACCAATTGATAATCCTATCACAGCACCTTTTCTTTCACTTGTTTCAGAAGTGGTTTCAACAGGTGGAACTGTTGGCTGTGTAAGCTGAGGAAGTCTTGACACTGGAATGAAAACCATGTCGAAAGGCCGAGTGTTATTACCATTAACATCAACTATGGCTTGTGTTGTTGTGTTAAACCTTGAAGCAATTGAATCTAAAGTGTCTGAAGGTTGAAAAACATAGCTGATAAGATAATTGACTTGGTTTTGCAACTGTGTTGAGTTGGGACACTTGCAGAATATTGGAAACACAACATTAACACCAATTGTGAGATTGGTTGGGACGAGAGTTGGATTGACAACTTCAACAGATTGGTATGTTGTGAGGCTCTGGAAATGATTGGTTGACACATAGTAGAAGGTATCACCTGGCTGGATGGTGTAGTTAAGGCCGGCGTAGGAGATGATGATACTGCTGTTGATTCTGTTGCAAGAACATTGAATCGGAATGAAGAGGGACTGATCCTGGATGAGAGGGGATTCTGGGGAGGAGATGTTGCTGGGTTGCGAGATCATAACACGGCTAACAGAAAACAGATCACCTATGGAGGCCAGATCAAGAAAATCTGGAGCCATGGCTCTGTAGAAGGCATAAGTTTGGCATGGAGTGGTCTGGTTGGATTGGCAGGTGTAACCTATTGTATCTGGTTGAGCCTGTACATGATACAGATTATAGCAGAAGATGAAAAACAAAGAAAAATGATTTCTGAATCTGCTTCTCATTCTTACTTTGTTTCTTGAATCTGTTGTAAGAACTGCTTATAATGGAAATTGAGAACTGTGTTTAGCAGTACTTGACCCATGTTGCCTTTATGTTATCACTTCAACATATCAAGCCAAGATAGGATTTTGCTTCTTGGAGGCCCTACCTAGAGGAAGTCTTGGTCAACCAGACTGACCAGATTTAATGTTTTTAAATAGTAGTTATGAAATTTGTACTCAAAATTATTATATTTATTTAATGTATTTGGAGATACTTTCTCGTCTTGTGTTGTTTTCTTAAATGGCAACAGTAGCTTTTATTGTTTGTTATATTGGACTTCTAGACCAAGGGATAAGAGATAATAATATACTTCTAACTGATAAGCTGGTGATAAACTTCAAGTTTCATAAGTAACTTGTTGAATCAGTGAGTTTATAGACGGGTAAATCTCATTATTAGTCTCTATTATTTTATTTTGTTTTAAATTAGTTCTTATTATTTCAAAAAAAGTTTCAAGTTAGTCCCTTCAGTTAAAATAGGTGTTAAACTTAACATAAATGAATAATAATAAAGGGGTAAAATGGTAAAAACATCCATCTTCATCTTAATACTACCGCCACCACCATGCACCGCCACTGCCACCACCATGCACTACCACTGCCACCACCATCACATAAAACACACACACATACACACACAAACCATATACACAATACACATATACACACAAATCACATACACAAATCATATACACAATACACATATACACACAAACCACCATCCACCGCCACTGCCGCCACTGCCACCACCGCCACCACCAACCACCACAGCCCGCCAACCACCGCCGCCTACCAAACCGCCACCAACTACCACAACCCACCAACAACACACATATAAAACACACACAATCACGCCACCAACCACCATAGCCCACCAACAACACACATTTGCAGGGTGGTATGGGGAGCAGTGGGGTGGGGGCAGCAGCGTGGGGTGGGGGTGGGCGGTGGCGGCAGTGTAGGGAAGATGGGGGGTGCAGCGTGGGAAGCGTGGGGAGGAGGGTGGGGTGTTTGTTTTGATTTGGGAATAGGGGTAAGGTGATGGGTAGGGAAAATAGGGTTTTAGTAATTTTAATTAGGTTTTAAGGGTAGTTTATTCGTTTAATAAGTTATCAGTTATATTTTTAACAGAATTGACTAATTTGAGATTTTTTAAAAAAATATTGGGGATTAATTTGAGACAATTAAAATAATGAGGCCTAGTTTAGGACAAAAGCAAACAATGGAAACTAGAAATAAGATTTTCCCTTTATAGACCCATAATGTCAATTTTTATCATGGTGGTGTGGATATATTAAGAGATAACTTATAAAAAAACAAATTTAAAAGTATGTAGCTATAAAGGTGCTACATTATAAGAGGCCGTAGAAAAATAGTTAAGAAGAGTTTGATAGAGAAAATCAGATATATGAAATTAATAGATGAGACAACCTCAAAAAAAATAAATGTATGTTAAATTCATATAACTAATTTTACCTATGGATAAGATTAAGTTTAATTTGATTTTTGCATATCTAGAAGTCCCAAACCAGACTGCAACCTTTGTGCAAGCCTGTCTTGCTGACAACTACATGTGTCTGGACTAGCAACAGAAGATGAGAAATGAGGTGCACAAAAAGTGTTAATGTGATTTAAAACTTGACTAAAGAACATGACTTTCTGTACCAGGTTTGAATATAAAAACCTCAAAAGAGTTCATCAATTAGTAGTTGCCATCTTGTTTAAGGCAAAGGTCATTAGCAGTTCACGTGTCATCAGACCATTCATCACTTACATCACCTGCCTATTCAAGAAAAAAAAAATTATAGTGACCAATTAAATGCAGTCGTGTTTCACCTTGACAAATGACATGATCACTTTGAAAATCATTTCCGTGTTTTAGATCTATTAAAAGATTTAAATCATTCAACATAGATAATGTAACGATTTAGATTTAATTATTAACTTAAAATATTAAAATTTGTGCTAATTATAATATTACATTTAAATTATTATTAACTAAATACATATCTTTTACAGAATAAATATAAGTCAAAATGTCACATGCTTCCCCTAAATACACAATATCTTTAACTAGCACTTTCGCTTGATAATGTATTTTAATATCACTTATAATGATTTAAGTCTAATTACTAGTCTATCAACACATTAAATTTAATCAATTGACCTAAAATACTTAATCTAATATTTACAGTAGAAGATAATTCAAGTCATTATAAACTGAACATGTATTTCTTATAAAATTAATATGGAACAGGATGTCACATATAAATTACAAATTTCAAGACGATCTTACAAGATCTTATTTTATTATAGTTAACATCAATTAATTTATGATAAAATTTCATGTTTTTTAACACATGATAATACAAACAAAGAATATATTGAAATAAGACAAGCCATGACATAAGTTGATAAAAGCTCTTCCAAATATCAATGGCCACGGTCAATCAACTAAGCTTTCTTGAATCAAGGCCTACATTTATCCATGAATTCATTGAGTTTAGAAGGAGTGGACTGCTCATAACGTTATGTTATGAGCAAGATATGACAGTTGTAAATTGTTGACAGTTAAGATGAGATAATGTGAATAATTCACAACCGTTGAATCTCGCTTATAACATTTTAATATTATAAGAGGATCTTTGTTCGAGTTTAGAACCTTGCACTGTAGTAGGCCAGTATGTTATTGTTCCACTGTCAAAACTAAGGCAAGAGACAGAAAGAACATATTCCAGATGAGAATAAGCAAAGTATGAAGAACCTAAAATGCTTTACATAAGAGAAAGCATGGTGTAAGAAAGAATTTTAGAGATATGCAACAGTCATCATAAGACAAAATGAGCTAATAAGATGGGTGATAATAGTTATTTAGCCAATTATTTCAAACAATAATTTGGTATATGACAATAATTCAGAGGAATATATACATAAATTGGCAAGATGAAACTTGTACTTATAGTTGCATCTTAAAAATCTACATGAAAATTTCCATGTTCTTGTGGTAGAAGTGGCATAGTCAGAATATAACATTGCTAAAACATAAAAGACGAAAATGTTCCTGCAATTTCTGCTCCTTCTACGCCATTGTAATTTTACGTCGAATTTGCAAGCTCCACTTCTTCAGTGCCTTGCCAGAACTATACCTTAGAGGCATCGTCAAGAATTCATCACGCAGACACTGCAGGGTGAATATCACTCACGAACAATTTCAACGAAATCTTTCAATTTCTCTTTTATTCCTGCATCACACAAAGGAGTGAAAAAATTTATACATCTGCAGATAAAGGATAATCACTTGCTTTCCTTCTTCTGTACATAAATTTAACATGTAAAGGGAACGTTGAAACAGAAGTTCATAGATACCATCATCTGTCAGTTGATCACGTAACTCAAACGCCATTGCTTCCACGAATCTTATCTCTTCATAATATCATCATTCTTTACAGTGAAATCCCAGAGATCCCCATATTTTTCATTAAAATCCCATATGTCCATTGTGTTATAATCAGATATCAACTTATCACGTGCTCCTCTCTCCATATTGTATATCTGGGGCTCAAAGTTGTGCGGCTCACTTGGTTTATCCATTTCAATGATACAGAATACTATTGTAAATATAGCTGCTCCAATGTACAAGTACTCTCCCTGTAAGGAAAGAGTTAGAAAGACGCGTTTCTTAGCGCGTCACTGTAGAAAAACTACGCAAGTACAATATCTATAGGTGTTACCGGGACATTGAAGTACATCCCAGCAGCAATTGCAGGAAGGAACAGCCATGAAATAATCCCTGCTCACAAACAGAAGAGGGCCAATATCAAAAATCTTCACAGGCAGGAATGAACCGAATTTATGGAGATAAAGGATGTTCCTGATACCCTGGAATCCAGTAGGAGGTCCAATTGCTGCATAATCTTCCGCAATTGATCCCCAAAATGTTTCTGTAAAGAGAATTTTAATGGTAACACAAATCTGATCATGGATGGTGGTGTTCGAGATACCAGTGTTTAGAAAGCAAGGCTGGAAACAACAGACAGATTACAAACCGTGTAGATAGTAGTACTCCCTTACACATGCACTAGTTCAGTTTCCCCTTGAACCCAATTCAAATCAATTTAAAATCATTAAATCAATACAAATTCACTATATGGTATGATCCACATTTTTTCTCCATCAACTAAGTAACATCAATTGTTGCACAAATCAGTTTATGTCCTCATTTTGCTAGCCACCATCCTCAGTTTTGACACACCCCTTAAAACAGGGCTTGTTTAACTTAAATCACTAGCAAACTTTCATTTTAGACCTGGAAAATCTCATTAACAGGAAGAGGATCATAATAGCTATATCTAAATATAATGCCGAGTTCAGTTAAGAGTTAGGTGGAATCGTCAAATTAGTGATATGTTGTAAGAAGAAGTTATGAATTCAAACCACGGTTTCGACCTTCACAATATAAAAAGAAATGGACTCCTTCAATTACCCTCTTATATATTGAATTCAGTATCCATATTTTTCAATAGGCTGAAGATCACGAATAGCAAAAAATAGCATAAACATATGTAATTGGCATACCTTTGTCATCTCCTTCAAAATAAGTATGGTGGTCATCCCATTTCCCATACTGAAAATCTTCCTGAAACCACACACAAAAATATCAACTATAAACATCCCTTTTAACCAATTAACCATTACGCTAATAATACGTATCTTTCAAATTGTATGATTCAAACTTCACATATTAATTAGCGTGTTTTACGTTACAAAGTCTTGTATTATTTTCTATATAAGAAATAAAGAATAGGTAATACCACGGGGAGGTGACATGTAGCGTTGCTCGAAACATAAATACATGAAGCAAAGATTTAAAGAAAACTTACAGGCTCAACACCATTAGTTCTCCACCTGTCCACTGGATCTTCATTCAAGTCAGGCTCAATTTCTGACAATCCAGCTGCATACAATCTTGTTGAACTAATTCTACTATAATTATTACAAATTTTCAATGAAAGTCCACGTGAGTTTGTTTGAAACAAGGTACTATGTTGGACTCGACATGGTTCGGGTTTGTTAGACACAATCTTCGGAATTGAATTGGTTGATAGTACAGAGGGGGTCACCGAAGCAGCCATTTTCAGTTAATTCTGTTACTTGCACTTTCTTGGGATTTTTAATTTTCGTTGAAGGTAAGGTGATTGGTTGACCAGATGGACAATGTTATGTGTGAGAAGGTCCAGTTACATTATGCCACGTGTTCAAGTGGTAGGTATTATTGGTTTGATTGTGTTGTTTTTCGTTTTCTAATTGGGTTGTGATAGACTGTGGAGAAACTGTTTTTTGCTTTAGATTATTAGATGCTATGAGAAAATGGACGATTGAGAGCTCTTTTGCATCTTATCCACTTAAATAAATTTTAGGCTCAAAATAATTTTCTTGTGAGAATTTTTTTTCTCTAAAAATATTTTTTTTAAAAATAAAATATTTTTAAAAAATATTTTGTTAGGCTCCATTTGTTTGTCGTAAAATAATTTATTGAGAAAAAATATTTTTTTGAAAAATAAAATATTAAAAAATATTTTTTTGAAAAATAAAATATTAAAAAATATTTTATGTTGTTTGGATATACAGTAAAAAAATATTTTTCGACATTAAATTTTATAAAAAAAAAATATACACATATTATATATGTTAACCGTGAGAGTGGGGGGTGAGGTGGGGGGTAGGGGGTAGAGGGTGAGGGGGTGGTGGGTAAGGTGTAGGGCAGGGGGTAGGGGTGAGTGAGTTCCATAAAATATTTTTTTCTTCCGAATGACATGAAAATATTTTTCCAAACTTTGTACTAATCGTAATATTTGATTGAAAAATATTTTATTGTTGACTAATTTTTCAGTGTTACCAAACATCGAAAAATTTAGCAAAAGTAACCACTATTTTTTATTGAAAAATATTTTTCAGGTGATCAATTTTTCAGTGTTACCAAACAGCGAAAAATTGAAAAAATATTTTTCAGGAAACAAATGGAAAAGCAAAAAGAATTCCTATCCAATTGAGCAACGGTTTGAATTTTTTTGTAAAGTGGGTCAAATCATTTTTTACGTGCATAACATAAATTTCGTGTATTAAATTATTATTTTTGGACAAATTACAAATTGTCCCTTTATGATAATCTCGAATTGGTAACTCTTGTAAGTGTAAGACCAATGTAATTCCTTTTTTAAAAAATTTTAATTAAAGGAAAATCAAAGTTATTTTACGCCACTTAAGATGTTACAAATAAATATTAATTTTGAGATCTCTCACATTTAATGCAAAAATTATACCACTTGACTAAATGACCAATGGCACCAATGTAATTTTTTGCTGTACGCATGGTGCACTAAAAAAATGGACTTGTCCTCGTACAAAATTCACATTTCCAAGAAAAAAATTTCACATTTCCACTAACCTTATACTAAATGTAGCAAGAAAAATCTTGATCCATAACCATACACTTTTTTCATTTAATTTCTAACCTTTTGGTGTATTTCTCTTAGCGATACACATTCATGACCCACCTATCAAATTAAATTAAATCTTATTATACTAGTTGGAGTTCATTATGCATAAATTTAATAACACTATATATTCAAGTTAATTTTTATTAATTCTTCCTACATGAAAAATCGTCGTATCTCTATAGAACCCTCCTCAACTCTTCCTCTAACCCTTTCTTGGATTACACGATCTCCATACTATTAATCTCTTTATTAATGACAAAAACCCATTAAAAAGGTTTTATAAAGTGCATAATGATTCTCGACCTTGAAGAAAAAAAAAATAAGACATATAATGTCTAAGAATAAAACTCCCGAAACAGACGAAGTTATCCACGACCACCATTGCTAGAAAAAAAAAAAAAAATTATACAAGTAAAAGAAAGAGAATCTTGGCAGTTGGGATGATGACAAAACTATTTCACTAACTAGTACTTCAACAGCAGAACTACAACTCAGTGGCAGTGCTGCTTCAACAACACTACAACTTCTTCTTCTTCTTTCATCTCCCCCAGAGTCCACACTCTCCTCTTTCTATGTAATCTCTCTCTTTTCTCTCTCTATATTATATCTGTGCTGTATGTGTATATATATCTGCATGGTACATGCTTAGATGGGCAGTGAGTTGACTTTTATTGTACCGATGACACGAATATTCAATTTAATTTGCATGATTGAATACCAAGCTTTTGATGCACATAAAAAAGTGGAAAACCAACTTCATGGCATGAGAAAATATTTTATTTGGATGTTAATTGACCTATAGTCTACTTAAATTGATTATCGCATCTAAAAATTTAAGTTGTTAGACAAGTTTATTTTGTTTTATTTGTTGTCTTTATCACATGCAGGCATGATTATTTCTGGTCAAGTGTTGCACGTAGATGTATTCTTTGTTAAGAGTCTTGCACGTGAATATATTATTTTTCTAAATAAGTCGCGGTGAGACTTAAAACCAATACCTTCTGTTTAGGTGGCTATAATGATCAGTTCTAACTCATTGGTATACCTTATTAGTTCATTCTCCCCTTTCGGTTGGCCTTTGCCAGCCACAAGAGCAAGTAGAGTGAATGAACTTAAAGAACCGTAGATTTTGACCGGATTGTACAATGTCTGTAAACGAGGAAATGAAACTTTTAGATTTGTTGAGCACTTTAGTGATACATGCTGGATATTCAAGAGTCAGTCCCGCCAAAATTTAATGTTTACTAAGTACTAAGTAATTCAGATTTTGTTAAAGGATTATGTATGAATGGGAAGAACTATCTAATACCTGCATTGAAATTTTTGATTCGTTCATAGGGTCGTTGTGATTGTGCCAATTATGTATATGAAACTTTATCTGTTTCCTTTTTGTTTCCTCCATTGAAGTTCTTCTTAGTACTTAAGTAATTATGACATGAGCTTGCAGCTTTCTCAGCTATGGAAAAGTCTGGCACCAGCCCTACTGAAAGATCACCAGTGGATTTTAATCTAGCAACTGAAGAAGAATTTGCTTCTCTTTCTAAATTGCTGCAAGAATTTACAGACATCCCTAATGTTGATCAGGCATGGACGTTTACATCGCAGATTGGTATGACTGTTTATATTTACTTCATGCTCATGATATTAGGGAGGTGGGAATGCACAAAACTGCCCATGTTCATAATTTTTATCTCAGCAGTTTGGCATCTTTTAGTTATTTTTCTTCTTAAAACCAACAAACCTTACTAATGACCTTCCTTGCAATTTTTGTGTGTGTCTAAAGGTTTCGGAGTTATGTACTCAATCAGCAAACCAAATTTATTGACCAACAAGAGGAGGAAATTTATGTTATCTAGCCATATCTCAAATAGAAGTGATAATTCAGTACGTTTCCAATGGGCGCCATTCCCTGTTGAGATGACGGGCGTTTCTATAATGGTTCCATCTCCATCAGGATCAAAACTTCTTGTTATTCGAAATTCTGAAAATGATTCTCCCACAATCTTTGAAATATGGGGTCCATCTCAAGTGGAAAAGGAGTTTCATATTCCTCAATCTATCCATGGATCAGTTTATACAGATGAATGGTAATTCACGCCAATAATCAAAGTTTAATTCTTTCAAAATTTCTCATTAGTATGTTTTGGTAGCTGATAATTGGTCATCTGCATATTTAATTGTTAATCCTTTTCATCTAGCAATTTGCAGCTTCTCAATTTAGCGCTAGTAATGTACATACTTGTACATGCACCTAACGAATCTTAATTTAAAATGATGACAGGTTTATGGGAATTTCTTGGAACTCTGATGAAACTCTCGTTGCTTATGTTGCTGAGGAGCCAACCCCCTCAAAGTCCATGTTCAATAGTTTTGGTTACCACAAAGGTAGTTCTACAGATAAAGATTGCGGTAGCTGGAAATGTCAAGGGGATTGGGAAGAGGACTGGGGTGAAACCTATGCTGGGAAAAGGCAGCCTGCACTTTTTGTCATCAACATCGACAGGTTAAGTTAGCTAACATTTAATATGATTAATAATTTGACGAGGGTACATTTTTATATCTGAGGTATTAGGTCCTAAAAATGATCCCTCTGCAGTGGAGAGGTTGAAGCTGTTCAAGGAATTGGGAGGTCATTGAGTGTTGGACAAGTTGTATGGGCCCCATTAACTGGAGACTTGCAGCAGTACCTGGCTTTTGTTGGCTGGCCATCAGACACTAGAAAGCTTGGAATCAAATACTGCACAAGTAGACCTTGTGCCTTGTATGCTGTTCGGGCTCCCTTTTCAAAATCAGAACTTAGTCAATCCCGGTATATTGCACATTTATGTGAAATGCCAGTGTTATTCAATCTTTATAGTTTTGCACAAATCTCATCCTAAAGTCTGAGTAATATGGTTCTGTTGCTTCTTCACGTGATTCTTCCATTTTTCTTTTTTTTGGTTATTCTTTTTCTGAATTCACACCAGAATTGATGCACAAGAAGATGCACATTTGGTTAATCTGACTCAAGGCATCAGCAGTGCATTCTTCCCTCGGTTCAGGTACATCCAGCCATAGACATTTTATTGACATTGTTCCTTAATAATCACACTTGGCATTCCACCATGCTCCCCAAGAGAAAGAAAGACTAGAAATTCCAAGTTGCTCCTTGTGTTTGGCATTTAGTTCTCTCTTTTATATAAGTTTATGTATAAGTATCTAGTATTATTACATTGAACTTTATTAGTTACTCATGATATGGAACAGTTAAAGGCATTATTTCTCTAGAGTAGTTTGTGAAAGTATAGCGTGACTCAGGACTGATGAGTTTTTGTAATTCTATTTATAGTCCAGACGGGAAGTTCCTTGTATTCTTATCTGCTAAGAGCGCAGTTGATTCTGGTGGACATGTAGCAACAGGTTCACTTCATAGAATTGACTGGCCTGCTGATGGAAAGCTGCAACCATCTGCCAAAATTGTTGATGTGGTATGCCCTTCCTTTCTCAACTTGCAAATTGAAACCTACCTGTCACTGCCTTGCTCTTTCTCTTCTGATTCCCAGAGGCAAAAAGCCAAATTTATATCACTTCTACAAGAATCTGTAGGTCCCTGTTGTCATGTGTGCCGAGGATGGCTGCTTTCCTGGGCTTTACTGTACCAGTATTCTAAGTAAACCGTGGCTTTCAGATGGATATACTATGTTCCTTTCTTCTGCCTGGGGTAGCACGCAAGCAATAGTTTCAATAAATATCTTGAGGTAACCATGGTTATGCAGTGGTTTACAATTAAACAAAAACTTTATAATTGTCGTTATTCATGTACTTATTCACAGTGGAGACATATCAAGAGTCTGCCCCGGCGACTCAAGTTTTTCTTGGAACATCCTTACGCTTGACGGCGATAATATCATTTCTGGTAAGAGTAATGCTAATGATTTTGCATAACTGACTTGATCTACTGTAGAGGGTAGTAATTGACTTTTAGTCTTTTGCCTAATTCAACTAAATACCTTTTGTTATGATATGGATATTTTAAGATATTAGTAAATAGTAACCGTCAGACACTATTAATAGTTGTCAGGTACTGTACAAATAGTAACTGTATAGTAACCTCAGTTTTCTTATAAATAGAAGTTATTGTAATTCATAATTTACAGTGAAATTAATAGAACTCTCTCTACTCTCTCTCAGCTCTTTCTTATATTATCGTTTTATAGTAATTATTTTATAACACGTTATCAGTACGAAGCTCTGCCGTAATAACAGCGCACAAAGTAACCTATTCAAATTTCTCAAAGGTATATGTAATCCTTCCTTTTTCAATTGTGTTTTGATTATATATTTTAGATCTATAAAATATACATATATACATGTATATAGTAATTTGTAGTCCAGAGTATTTTATAAACAAGTACAAGAAATATTCATTTTTAGCCTATCTATCATATACCTAATATCCCTCGTTAAGACAAAAGCAAAATTCTTCATGTGAAAGACAAACTTTCAAAAGCAAAAGCATAACCAAATAGATTGGTGGGTCCTACTTTATCAATAGCATTGGATCATTTTTCGTTTTGACCATTTTTCAATGTTTTCTCTTTTCTTTTCTTAATAAACTTTGTTATAGACACCCAATATAAATTTGATGAATTTCATATTCCAGAAAAGACAAATAACTGGACTATTAGTATAAATAATCTGATTATGGACTAAAATGAACTTATGCTCGGATTTACAACATTTGGACATAACTTGTTGACCCGTGAACAAGGATTTAGACATAAATAATTTTAATCTCTAAATGATTTATGTATTTCCGTTATTGCACCTAACTTTAATTTTCGTTATTTATTTACGTATTTCCATTATTGTACCTAACTTTAATTTTCCTTATTTATTTACGTATTTACATTATTGCACCTAACTTTAATTTTCGTTACTTATTTACGTATTTACGTTATTGTACTTAACTTTAATTTTCGTTACTTATTTACGTATTTACGTTATTGCACCTAACTTTAATTTTCGTTATTTATTTACGTATTTACGTTATTGCACCTAACTTTAATTTTCATTATTTATTTACGTATTTACGTTATTACACCTAACTTTAATTTTCGTTATTTATTTACGAATTTACGTTATTGACTCTAACTTTAAATTGCTTAATTTATTCATTACAATTTATGTACTTGATTTATTTAAGTCTTATGCAGTTACTATTTATACAATACTTAACAACTATAAATAGTATCTAATCGTTACTATTCACTAATATCCTAAAATATCCCTATCATAACACTCCTCCTTGGATATTTAATAATCATGAATATGTCTAATTAAAACCTTATCAAGGAAACCCAATAGGACAAAAACTTGACTAAGGAAAAAGAATACAATATTCTTTGTGTATGCCTTTTATACTAGCTCATTAAAAACCTTGCTAGGAAAACCCAATAGGACAAAACCTGTACGAAGGGAAAAAGATCTTTGTAATTTGATTGAATACATCTCCCGGGGTTTTGAGCCATATGCCTCAGACATATTTAGTCCTTCAGGGACTCTCATATAAATATCACTATCAAGTGATCCATATAGATAGGCTGTTACCACATTCATAAGATGCATATGAAGTCCTTTAGAAATTGCCAGACTAATTAGATACCTGAATGTGATTGCATCCACCACTGGATAATACGTCTCCTCATAATCAATTCCAGGTCTTTGTAAAAAACCTTGTGCTACAAGTCGGGCTTTATATCTTACAACTTCATTATTTTCATTGCGTTTTCGCACAAATACCCATTTATAGCCAACAAGTTTCACGTTTGCAGGTGTTTGAACCACTGGACCAAACACTTCGCGTTTTTCAAGTGATTGCAATTCCACATTAATTGCGTCTTTCCATTTTGGCCAATCATTTCTTCGTCGACATTCTTGAACGGACTTCGGTTCAAGATCCTCGCTTTCTATCATTAAATCAGTAGCTACTGCATATACAAATTTTTCATCAATAATGATTTCATTTCGGTTTCATCTTTGTCCTGTAGAGACATAATTAATTGAGATTTCATCATTGTCAATATTGTTGCCTTTCATTTCATTCTCAGGTACCTGATTTTCCACTGAAACTCTATTTTCAGTTATTTCTTGCATTGCGACATCTACAGGATCTTTAAGAACTTCAATATTTCCAACTTGCTCATTTTGCCCCTTTTTTTCTTAGGATTTTTATCTTTGGAACCGATTGGTCTGCCATGTTTTTGACGTGCTATAGACTCATTTGCTACTGTGTCAGCAAATTGCTTCTTTGCAATATCAATTCTTGTTGGGGCATTTAAAGCTGGAATGTGTGACTTAGTCATTTTTTTTGCATCAGTAAAAGCATCTGGCAATTGATTTGCAATATTTTGCAAATGTATAATTTTCTGAACTTCTATTTCAGATTGGTTCGTGCGAGGATCAAAATATGATACTGATGATGCATTCCATAATAATGCATTATTTTTCAGCTTCTGTTTTTCTCCCCCTAAGACTGGGAATGTTGCCTCATCAAATTGATAATCAGCAAAACGTGCTGTAAAAAGATCTCCAGTTAAAGGTTCAAGATATTTCAAAATTGATGGAAATTCAAAACTAACATAAATTCCCAGTCTTCTTTGAGGTCCCATTTTTTTGCGCAGTGGTGGAGCAATTGGAATATAAATTGCGCAACCAAAAATTCTCAAATGGGATATATTTGGTTCTTGACCATAAACCAATTGTAATGGGGAGTATATATGATAAGCATTTGGTCTTGCTCTAAGCAATACTGCAGCATGTAATATTGCATGTCCCCATACAGAACTAGGCAACTTAGTTCACATCAATAATGGTCTAGCAATAAGCTGCAATCGTTTAATAAATGATTCAGCTAAACCATTTTGTGTATGGGTGTGAGCTACAGGATGCTCAACAATAATTCCAATTGACATGCAATAATCATTAAATGATTGTGATGTAAATTCCCCTGTATTATCAAGACGAATTCGCTTGATTGTATAATCCAGAAATTGAGCCCGTAACTGGATTATTTGTGCAAGAAGTCTTGCAAATGTCATATTTCTAGTGGATAGTAGGCATACATGGGACCATCTTGTTGATGCATCTATCAATACCATAAAATATCGAAATGGTCCACATGATGGAATAATAGGCCCACATATATCCCCTTGTATCCTATCCAAAAATGCAGGAGTTTCAATATCAATTTTAGTAGGAGATGGCCTTTTGATCAATTTTCCTTGGGCGCAAGCAGGACATGAAAATTCATATGATGATAGAATCTTTCGATTCTTTAATGAGTGGCCATGTGAATTTTCAATAATTCTTTTCATCATCACTGCGCCTGGATGTCCCTGGCGATCATGCCAAATGATAAAACTTTGTGGATCAAGCATCTTTTGATTTATCATCATATTAGATTCCACAAGATTTATCCGAGTATAATATACTCCTGAGGATAATGCTAACAATTTTTCCACTATAACTTGCTTGTCAGTTTTGAGCGATGTAATACATAGATATTCTTTACTTTGCTCATTCATGGTTTGGAAATGTTACCCATTTTTTCGTATATCTCTAATACTCAATAGATTTCTCTCGGATCTACTAGAATATAAGGCATCGCTTATCATAATTTTTGTCCTTTCAGGAAGCATAATACAAGCTCTTCCAGAGCCATTAATGAGATTTACAGTGCCAGCGATTGTATTAACATTTGCTTCCGCTAATTTGAGTTTGGAGAAATAGATTCTATTTTTAAGAATCGTATGTGTCGTTGCACTGTCTGCCAGACATATTTCTCCATCATTGATATTATATAGATCCATAATGCTTCAAGATAAAATAACATATGTGAGAAATTGTAAGCAGATGAGATGATACATGATAATATTATTTTTAAACTGATAGACATATATTCGTACTTTAATTGAAACATGATGAAAATAATACAATATTACAAGGTTTACACATAATATCCAATAAGATAGTATCAAAATATTTTGCATCATTAGGCAGATGCATGTTCATTCCCTTCATTATTGTCTTCATAGAAACTATAATAATTGAAGTGTGTATTTTGCTGTTGAGTATTATTTTCATCATGTTCAGCCAAATTCGTCTCAACCCTTTTTCTTTTACCCTTCTTTGAGGCTTCGTAAAGGTCCGCAAGATGTTGTACTGTACGACAAGTTTTCCACCAATGGATTTTCGTTATTTATTTACGAATTTACGTTATTGACTCTAACTTTAAATTGCTTAATTTATGTATTACAATTTATGTACTTGATTTATTTAAGTCTTAAGTTAACAATTTTATTATATCTCTATTGACTAAATTTTATTTGATATCTTTTAGTATCATCATGTCAAATCTCACAAAGCTCGAGTTTTCTGCCCTTGACATTACGGACAATAATTATTTAACATGGATAGAAGATGTTGATATACATCTACAAGCCAAAGGTCTTGAACAGACCATAGTTGAGGGCAAGACAGAATCCCCGCAAGATCGTGCTAAAACAATGATATGTATTCGCCATCATATATATGAAGCATTAAAGGCCGAATATCTTACTGTTAAGGATCCACATGATTTGTGGGTAAATTTGAAAGAAAGATATGATCATCAAAAAGCGGTAATCCTCCCAACGCAGCGCCACAAGTGGATACACCTCAGGCTGCAGGATTTCGCAACCGTTCGGGAGTATAACTCCACAGTGCATAATATTACTTCACAATTAAAAATGTGTGGAGAAAAGATCACAGAGGAAGACATGCTAGAAAAGACATATTCCACATTTCACGCCTCAAATATAATATTACAACAGCAATACAGAGAGCGTGGATTTAAAAGACATTCTGATCTGATAGCATGTCTCCTAGTGGCGGAGCAAAATAATGCACTGTTAATGAAGAACCACCAATCACGACCACCAGGCTCTGAACCATTGTCTGAGGCAAATGTTATAGATTTTAATAATCATGATCGTGGTCGAGGCCGTGGTCGTGGTCGTGGTCATGGTCGCGGTCGCGGTCGTGGTTATGGTCATGGACGAGGCCGTAGAGGTGGTCGTGGTTATAATAACAGTTGGCATAATGATGCTCGTGGAGGTGGTAATAATAACACCTGGCACTATGATGGTCCAAAAATATTTTATTTTAAGAGGCAAGAAAACTACGACAAGGGGAGTGGGAGTGGTTCACAAAAAAAATCATCCTAAGAAGATATATGTTTTAGATGTGGCATGTCAGACCATTGGTGGAAAACTTGTCGTACAGTACAACATCTTGCGGACCTTTACGAAGCCTCAAAGAAGGGTAAAGGAAAAAGGGTTGAGACGAATTTGACTGAACATGATGAAAATAATACTCAACAGCAAAATACACACTTCAATTATTCTAGTTTCTATGAAGACAATAATGAAGGGAATGAACATGCATCTGCCTGATGATGCAAAATATTTTGATACTATCTTATTAGATATTATGTATAAACCTTGTAATATTGTATTATTTTCGTCGTGTTTCAATTAAAGTATGAATATCATGTATCATATCATCTGCTTACAATTTCTCACATATGTTATTTTATCTTGAAGCAATATGGATCTATATAATATCAATAATAGAGAAATATGTCTGGCAGACAGTGCAACGACACATACGATTCTTAGAAATAGAATCTATTTCTCTCAACTCAACTTAGCAGAAGCAAATGTTAATACAATCGCTGGAACTGCAAATCTCATTAATGGCTCTGGAAGAGCTTGTATTATGCTTCCTTGTGGGACAAAAATTATGATAAGCGATGCTTTATATTCTAGTAGATCCCAGAGAAATCTATTGAGTTTTAGAGATATACGAGAAAATGGTTATCATTTCCAAACCATGAATGAGCAAAGTAAAGAATATCTATGTATTACATCGCTTAAAACTGACAAGCAAGTTATAGTGGAAAAATTGTCAGCATTATCCTCAGGAGTATATTATACTCGGATAAATCCTGTGGAATCTAATATGATGATAAATCAAAAGATGCTTGATCCACAAAGTTTTATCCTTTGGCATGATCGCCTTGGACATCCAGGCGCAGTCATGATGAAAAGAATTATTGAAAATTCACATGGGCACTCATTAAAGAATCGAAAGATTCTATCATCACATGAATTTTCATGTTCTGCTTGCGCCCAAGGAAAATTGATCAAAAGGCCATCCCCTACTAAAATTGATATTGAAACTCCTGCATTTTTGGACAGGATACAAGGGGATATATGTGGGCCTATTATTCCATCATGTGGACCATTTCGATATTTTATGGTATTGATAGATGCATCAACAAGATGGTCACATGTATGTCTACTATCCACTAGAAATATGGCATTTGCAAGACTTCTTGCACAAATAATCCGGTTACGGGCTCAATTTCCGGATTATACAATCAAGCGAATTCGTCTTGATAATGCAGGAGAATTTACATCACAATCATTTAATGATTATTGCATGTCAATTGGAATTATTGTTGAGCATCCTGTAGCTCACACCCATACACAAAATGGTTTAGCTGAATCATTTATTAAACGATTGCAGCTTATTGCTAGACCATTATTGATGAGAACTAAGTTCCCTAGTTCTGTATGGGGACATGCAATATTACATGCTGCAGCAATGCTTAGAGTAAGACCAACTGCTTATCATATATATTCCCCATTACAATTGGTTTATGGTCAAGAACCAAATATATCCCATTTGCGAATTTTGGTTGCGCAGTTTATATTCCAATTGCTCCACCACTGCGCACAAAAATGGGACCTCAAAGAAGACTGGGAATTTATGTTGGTTTTAAATCTCCATCAATTTTGAAATATCTTGAACCTTTAACTGGAGATCTTTTTACAGCACGTTTTGTTAATTGCCAATTTGATGAGGCAACATTCCCAGTCTTAGGGGGAGAAAAACAGAAGCTGGAAAATAATGCATTATTATGGAATGCATCATCAGTATCATATTTTGATCCTCGCACGAATCAATCTGAAATAGAAATTCAGAAAATTATACATTTGCAAAATATTGCAAATCAATTGCCAGATGCTTTTACTGATGCAAAAAAAGTGACTAAGTCACACATTCCAGCTTTAAATGCCCCAGCAATAATTGATATTGCAAAGAAGCAATTTGCTGACACAGTAGAAAATGAGTCTATAGCACGTCAAAAACGTGGCAGACCAATCGGTTCCAAAGATAAAAATCCTCGGAAAAAAAAGGGGCAAAATGAGCAAGTTGGAAATATTGAAGTTCTTAAAGATCCTGTAGATGTCGCAATGCAAGAAATAACTGAAAATAGAGTTTCAGTGGAAAATCAGGTACCTAAGAATGAAATGAAAGGCAACAATATTGACAATGATGAAATCTCAATTAATTATGTCTCTACAGGACAAAGATGGAACCGAAATGAAATCATTATTGATGAAAAATTTGTATATGCAATAGCTACTGATTTAATGATAGAAAACAAGGATCTTGAATCGAAATCCGTTCAAGAATGTCGACGAAGAAATGATTGGCCAAAATGGAAAGACGCAATTAATGTTGAATTGCAATCACTTGAAAAACGCGAAGTGTTTGGTCCAGTGGTTCAAACACCTGCAAATGTGAAACTTGTTGGCTATAAATGGGTATTTGTGCGAAAACGCAATGAAAATAATGAAGTTGTAAGATATAAAGCCCGACTTGTAGCACAAGGTTTTTTACAAAGACCTGGAATTGATTATGAGGAGACGTATTCTCCAGTGATGGATGCAATCACATTCAGGTATCTAATTAGTCTGGCAATTTCTAAATGACTTCATATGCGTCTTATGGATGTGGTAACAGCCTATCTATATGGATCACTCGATAGTGATATTTATATGAGAGTCCCTGAAGGACTAAATATGTCTGAGGCATATGGCTCAAAACCCCGGGAGATGTATTCAATCAAATTACAAAGATCTTTGTATGGGCTAAAACAATCTGGACGGATGTGGTACAATCGTCTTAGTACATATCTTCTAAAGGAAGAATATGTTAATAGTCCTATTAGTCCATGTGTCTTTATCAGAAAATAAAAATGTAATTTTGTCATTATTGCTATTTATGTTGATGATTTAAACATTATAGGGACTCATAAGGAGCTTTTAGCAGCAGCCACATATCTAAGTAAGGAATTTGAGGTGAAAGACCTAGGTAAAACAAAGTTTTGTCTTGGCCTACAAATTGAACATTTGGCAAGTGGAATTTTGTTTCACCAATCAACTTATACAATGAAGGTGTTGAAGAGGTTCAATATGGACAAAGCTCATCCAGTAACTAGTCCAATGGTTGCTCGAACTCTGGATATAGAAAAAGATCCATTTCGGCCTCAAGCAGACAATGAGGAAATTCTTGGTTCTGAAGTGCCATATCTTAGTACCATTGGTGCTTTAATGTATCTCGCTAACAATACATGGCCATATATTGCATTCTCTGTTAATCTATTAGCAAGATTCAGTTCAGCACCAACACGGAGACATTGGACCGGCATTAAATATATTTTTCGCTATCTTCGTGGAACTACTGATTTGGGGTTACTATATTTAATACATCCGCAAACATAGTTGATTGGATATGCAGATGCTGGATATTTGTCTGATCCATATAAAGGATGTTCTCAAACTGGATATTTATTCACATATGGCGGTACTGCTATATCTTGGAGATCTACAAAACAAACTCTTGTTGCCTCATCAAATCATGCCGAGATACTTGCACTTCATGAGGCAAGTCGAGAATGTGTTTGGTTGAGATCTTTGACCCAACACATTGAGAGAGAATGCAATCTTTCAACAAGCAAAAGTAGCCCCACTATTTTATATGAAGATAATGCTGCATGCATTGCCCAAATACAGGGAGGCTATATTAAGGGTGATAGAACTAAACATATCTCACCAAAGTTTTTTTTTACTCATGAGCTTCAAAAGAATGGTGAAATCGAGGTTCGTCAGATTCGTTCAAATGAGAACCTTGCTGATTTGTTTACAAAATCATTGCCTACTAGCACATTCGAAAAGTTAGTATGGAAGATTGGTATGCGGCGACTACGTGATCATTCTTGATATGCCGTGATCATTCTTGATATGCCCACAAGAGGGGGAGACATATGCACTACACTCTTTTTCCCTTTGTACAGGTTTTGTCCCATTGAGCTTTCCTGGCAAGGTTTTTAATGAGGTAGTATAAAAGGCATATACAAAGAATTTTGTACTCTTTTTCCTTAGTCAAGTTTTTTTCCCATTGGGTTTTCTTGATAAGGTTTTAATGAGGCATATTATTGATTATTAAATATCCAAGGGGGAGTGTTATGATATGGATATTTTAGGATATTAGTGAATAGTAACCGTCAGACACTATTCATAGTTGTCAGGTACTGTGCAAATAGTAACTGCATAGTAACCTCAGTTTTCTTATAAATAGAAGTTATTGTAATTCATAATTCACAGTGAAATTAATAGAACTCTCTTTACTCTCTCTCAGCTCTTTCTTATATTATCGTTTTATAGTAATTATTTTATAACATCTTTGTATTTCCTTTTGAAGAATGTAGCAGTCCCATTGATGTTCCTCAAATCAAATATGGTTTTAAGGCACCTTCAGGTTGCAAATGGAATTGGCAAGATGTTTCAAGCCCCATTTACAAATGCTCTGAAAAGGTTTCCTAGTCGTCTACTGATAGAGTCTGAATTCTGAACTACGTCTTGAGTAAATCCCAAAACACTGTCACAATTCAATCATCTTGTAATGATTTTTGCCAGGTTAGATTTCGGCTGTCATCACTACAATGTAGTATAGTCAGAATTCCAGTCAGGGGTGGTTCTGAGAATCTTACAAAAGGTACTTGTTTCATTATGTCTCTCTTTCAGTTACCAAGGAGGTCATGAAATCTTTTTCACATTAGTTTAGTCTTATTTTGCATCAATTCTTATACGCTATAGAAGCCTTTTTATTTTAGGAGCCAGCAAGCCTTATGAAGCTATATTTGTATCCTCCAAGCCCAAGAAGCTTCCTGTGCATGATCCATTGATAGTTGCCATTCATGGTGGTCCTCACTCTGTCTCCTTGTCAAGTTTCTCAAAGTCGTTTGCCTTTCTCTCCTCACTTGGCTACAGCTTGTTGATTGTGAATTACAGGTATCACATTTCACTGTTTCTCTAGTTCATGTTTTTTCCAATTAGCTTTCCAGCATCAGCATAGCTATCGATTACAAATATAATGCAGCAGTTCCAGCAGTATGTGAAATGCCGGTTGGCATATGGACCTTTAAGTTGTTGCATCTTTAGAGAGTCATTTATATATCAACTTTGAGTACAAGCATCGTTGATAATTTTGCTTTCTTTTTTCCTTTCAAAAAACAATATCGACTCTAATCCCAATATCAGCTTGAGTAGAAGCCTATTACAAAATATTCCGTCATCTAACCTCCATGCAACCCTAATCTGTTCAGAATTGTATCCTTATACTTCCTACTAAGACGGATTTTACTAATAATCACTATTCTAATGAGCTCCATGAGGTGATCACCAGTTCTTGCACTTCTACCGTGGAGCCTCTGATTTCTCTCTTGCCAGATAAAATAAACTGAATAGATAAAGACCAAGGATGATTGTTAGGTCAAAAGTCGTGGAAGGAGTAGCGAGTAGGAGCTGTGCCCTCGATTGGGCTGTGTGTGAAATGCTGGATCACTGTAGAACAACCCAAGGACCAGAATTTGTAGCTTCTCACCAGCTGCAGCTCCTGGGATCCATTTAACAATGTCTCCCCTGCAGAAATGCTTAGCCTGGGATCCATCTAACACCCATTTACTCTCGATCTTGTTTTGTCTCAGAGGGTCACTGGGATTTGGCGAAGAAGCATTGCAATCTCTTCCAGGGAATGTTGGGTCTCAGGTGCTTGTCACCTAACTAATATAATTTCCTATTTGATATTTAAATCCTACTGAACTATGCTGGTTTAGATGTCACTTTTATACTTTCGACTCTCAATTCAAGTTCTAACTTTGTGCAGGATGTCAATGATGTACTTGCTGCTATAGATCATATCATTGACATAGGACTTGCTGATCCATCTAAAATTGCTGTCACTGGTAATTCCCATGGTGGATTTTTAACAACCCACTTGATTGCCCAGGTCCAGTATTTTATATAAAAAATTTCGCTTTACATATTTTTCTATAAAATAAATGGACTATATATTGACAACCGCCGATCATTTCTTCCAAACATTTCTGCAAACAGAACTAAAACATCAAATGTATGGCAAATGAAAAACTTGTTACCTTCTTGCTGTTTCTGAAGGCACCCGCCAAGTTTGCTGCGGCTGCTCCCAGGAATCCTGTCTGCAATTTTGCTTTGATGGTTGGTACATGTGATATTCCTGATTGGTGTTACGTGGAGGCATTTGGATGCGAAGCAAAGTCCAAATTTACAGAAGCACCTTTAGCTGAGGACCTTGCTCTCTTCTACAAGAAGTCCCCGATCTCACTTGTCCATAAGGTTAACCTTTATAGACTAAATTAAGGTTCATATTGAAGAGAAATCAATAGTTCTGGTATTGAAATATCCAGAAAATTTTCCAGGCATTGGCTACATATATATATCTGGTCTTATAATTCTACCAGTAAAAGTAGTAAAATTTGAAAGAAACGAAACGAGTTCTGGAGGAACTTGGTGAGACAACATATTTAGGAAGCACCAGCACTAAATTCGAAAGTTTGTACTTATCCTGTATGTGAATCTTTGCAGGTCAAGACTCCTACCCTCTTCCTATTAGGTGCTAAGGACGTCCGTGTTCCAGCTTCCAATGGATTGCAAGTAAGATCTTTTCTTGATGTGAACATCGAGTTCTCTCCCCACCGCTTGGTCTGGTTTGGGTTGGGAACATAGAGTTCTCAGCGCAAACTTCCTGGAATCCAAAACCAGCATTATTTTGTCTATAGGGTAGTCTTAGTTATGTTGTTTAAACTTTAAACACAAGGAATTATATGAAGCAATTGTTAATCATCTATATTATGACTCAGAAAACACATTTGTGTCATGCTGTATTTCACTGAAAATATTTTACTGCAGAAAATAATTTTCTTTCCTTGGAACTTTTATATGTAATATGGAGGATATATAGTAATAGGCAGCTTCTGAATTGTATTGGATGAATGGCATTTTTGAGACTGCAATTGCTAATCACTGTTGTCAGATCAGAGAGGAGTTTAGATAATGAAATATAAGATGTAGTTTTTGTTAGTGTGGCGTTGGTGTATCGGTAAGGATACATGTCTAGTGTATAATGACTTTGAGTTCGATAATGAGATTGTGATATCCTGTCCACATTGATTCTGTAAAGGTAATATGTTTAGTTTTTAATGATTTGAGTTTAATACTATTGTCATTACGGATTTAAGCATTTTGGACTAGTTTGGACCTGGATCGTCAAAATATATTTGCTAACGAGTCATGCAGTAATGCTATCATTCTTGGCACGTACAGTATGCAAGGGCATTGAGGGAGAGAGGAGTTGAAGTAAAGGTGATCATGTTTCCAGATGATGTACATGCATTAGAAAGGTACACATTTCCCCTCTTCCATCTCGGTTATTATCAATTCACTATCATTGAATTTGATGCGATTCACGTTCTTCGCAAAGCCTAATATATATTCATTTTTGCAGGCCACAGTCTGAATTTGAAGGTTTTCTTAGCATGGCAGTGTGGTTTAACAAGTATTGCAAATAAACCTATAAACAGATGATGTATCGTTCACAATCTCGCAATACTAATTCTGTTCACGGGCAAAATGTCCCCATAAATAACTTGTCTTTGATTTTATTTGAAAAAAAATAAAATTGTGTTATAACTCTTGTTTTAGATACCCTGAAATTTATCAACGAAACTTTTGCTTGACATGTTTGTGACATATTACTTAATAAAATAATCAATAATGTTTATAATATGTTTCCTATTACTTGGCAACAACTAGAATTTTCCTTTTTGGCAAATTGCATATTAGATAAGTTAGATGAATACATTTAGAGAGATCTCCCGTGTATGATACTAACAAAAAATGTGACTTTCCATATAATCGATCTCACGTAATGAAATAATATTTTGTTTTATTTAGTTTAATTTGACAAATTACATATATTTTTCTTATGATAATCTTGAATTGTTGATTATTTACCTGTGATTATTTTGTGTTGCTAATTCTTCCACTGATATGCACATGAATACAAGGTTAAAACATAAAAAATGGGATAAGACTTATTTTCTTATAATGTTTGGACCAAGTATTAGACATTAATTTTAATACAAATTAAATTATTCTTGTTAATATAGATTGAATTAATTGGAGTACTCAATATATGTTACTGGATCTTTTATGCGTGGATACAATATACAAACTGATGAAAAATTTAGTGGAATATGTTAGCCCGGCCCCTTATGTAATCTAGACCCCTCTCATTTAAATAAGGTAATGTTAGTTACCGTAAATTTTTGACACATATTTCAAATTAATAATATATTTATCTGACCATTAGAACCAACAAAATCAATTAAAAAAAATGAATCTCCCCAAGTAACCTGTCAAAATACACATCTTTAGCATACACTTTAAATTACTCTATTGACCTGACAAGCCAAGCAAACAAAAAACTAAAAAGAATGAATCTTCCTAGTAATATGTCAAAAGACACATCTTTGATGCACACCTCAAATTAGCTCAACTACTCGACCCAAGTCAACAATAGCAAAAAAAAAAAAAAAAAATTTCCGAGCTACTTGTTAAAATATTCATATCTAGCGTGCAACTTATATTAATTTACATCCTGACCCGTTGACAAAAAAATAAAAAAATAACAATGAATCTTTTGAGCAACTCATCAAAATATATATATTTGGCACGCACCTCAAACAATCTTCTTAAACCCGTCAAGCAAATGAAGCAAAAAAATATTAAGAAATCTTCCGAACAACCTGTCACACTACGCATATTTGGTACGCACATCAAATTAATCCAACTCTACCAACCTAAGCCAACAAAGACCAAATAAAAGGAACAAATTATCAAAAATATTATTTTGGATGTTAGAGGGAAAATTAGTCTTCAAAGGAAATATAAATATAGTTTGAAAAATTATATCTTGTGTATGGATTGGAGACTTAACTTAGTTTAAGTTGACTTCTTTGTTATGTTCAAAGTTGTAAAATAAAATGATTTACTTGTCTAGCAAATAATAATAATAAATCTTTCGAGTAACCTATCAAAATACACATATCTAGTCCACACCACAAACTAATCCACTTATCTGACTCGCCAAGCCATAAAAATGAAAAAAGAATAATGATTTTTTTTTTATTAAAATTACGGCGTATCTTCACACCCAAAATTATATGACTGATCTCTACTCGAGATTTGAAGATATACCTACTTACGAATTATTTTCAGTAAATTTCGAACCCTTAATTAATTGGACAGCAACTGGTGGTTAATAATGAATTTTTTTACCAAACCTGTCAAATTACTCATTCTCCTGTCCAAAGTAGCCCAAGTATGGGCTAAGCATCTGAATATTGATTTTGTCCATATATTCGATGCCCATTATTTTAATGCAGAATAAATTAAATGCTCCATTTGGCCTTTCCGACAAAAATAAAAAATAAAAAAAATCCATTTGGCCTAAAAAAATAGGAAAACTTTAGAGCCAGTCTTTGATGAGGAGGCTTGGAACACTATCTCACTTGACCATTGTTACTACTACTAGTACTAGTAAGTGGCATCACCATTGCTTCAACTCACCACCTTTCTACTCTCGCCTCCATCATACACCAATCTCTGCAAGACCCTTTTCTCTTTCCAAGTAACCTCTCTCTCTCTCTCTCTCTCTCTCTATGTATATATATATGTGCAATATGTATGTATATGTTATCACATTTACATTGCGTTGACTTTTTGTTTACTGATACTGATACTCAGTGAGGCATGAGAGCTTAATTTGTACATCCGCATATAGTAAATTGATTTTTTCTTGTATATTTTTTGTGGGTTATTCTTTTAATTCACTGATATGGTGTTTGTTTTTTTTGTTGGAAGACATAATACGAGTGTAGTTTACGAGTCGTAAGTAAGGGTTGTAAGTCTAAGTAATAATTTGGATAAATTATTTTGGCCGGTAATTTTAAGGAGTAAGCGAATTATTTTTAAGTGTTTGTACACTAGTGTTGCTTGCGGTCTCGGGTTCGTGGCTTGGTGCGTCACATGTTGTTGAATAAAGTGATTATTTTGAATTTTGTAGAAAAGACCCTTAAGTTTGATTTATTTATGAATTGTATACACATTTGATGTTCACTTATCTACGTGATTAATTGGGCCGAGATGTTGTATGTAGTGATGCTGGAACATGTGTAGTTTTGATTCTTTCGGCAGTGTTTAAAGATTTCAAGATTGCTTTCAAATTGTTCATTTTGAACTTAAGAAATTTGAAGAGAAGGCGAAAAAGAAAGAAATGGAATAAAAGGGGCTTACTTTATGATGTGCATTTTTTTTGCCACGATATTTGAATTGGTTTACAAGTGAAACGAGAGTCTAAACATGGATTAATAGGAGCCATTTTGATTTGAAACTTAACTGTCTAGATACAACTAGTTATAGCAAAAGAAAATGAGGCAGGAACAGCTTTAAGAAAGTAGTGATCAATGGATATCGACATTCTCAAACGCTTGGGAGTGTGATGAACAGAAGTTTCTTGCACTTGTCAAACAATGTTATGTTTTAAGGTAT
This sequence comes from Ehretia macrophylla, assembly GCA_037974665.1. Lineage (NCBI taxonomy): Eukaryota > Viridiplantae > Streptophyta > Magnoliopsida > Boraginales > Ehretiaceae > Ehretia > Ehretia macrophylla. The sequence continues at coordinate 46,871,285 of CM075777.1, read as the reverse complement.
GTTAGTCCCTCTGCAGATACTAATTCTGAAAGTTGGGACTTAAATTTCCTAGAAGAAGAAGAAACGCATCACATATATCTGAAAGAACAGTTGATGTGAAACCCAGAACATCGATTAAATAGCTTTTGGGTTGTCCCCCCTTGGTGCATATTAATAGCTTTTGACATACCTAAACTACAAAAAATTTTTTGAGATTTTTTGGAATATTGGCTTAACCTGTCCTCTTATTTTCTTTGTGTGTGTAAAATTCAACTCATACTTTTTTCTAGAATTGTTTCCTTTTTCATTGAAAAGTATTCTGAAATTTTCTCAAGAGCTCCTCTCTGAATGTGCACATGGGAATCTGTTCATCTATAGGTTTGTGTGTTTCTCTTTCTTCCCCTTTAGATACATAAATTTAGCCATGTAATTTGGATCCAATATGATGCTTAGCTCCGAAAATCTATAAGATAGCTAAAAGTCTTCAATTGCTCTTCATAGGTTAGTTTGTTAGTGCACAGTAATTGTTTAGAATATCGATGCATCTTCTCTTATTTTGATTTTATTTTCCTCAGATTCCACTAGAGTTGCTTGGCTCAGCATGTAATCAAATGTGCTTCGTGTTACAATCTGCTGAGTCTCATGTAGCTGACAATGTTCTTCTATTATTTATTTGCTTCTTGTCTTTTTTCTGTTTATCTGTTTGGCCCATGCACAAAAAACGATGCATGGCCAGTATTTGGTTCTGAGAATTATTTTGCACTCAGAAATTTTTGGAATCATATCCCTGATTTCAGTTTTTAACTTAGCTTTTAATCTTCCGGGTTGTTTTTTGTTTGTATTTAATTTCTTCTAACATTTGTAAAGAAACCTATTGTAGAAGCTTCTCTGTTTTCTCGGCTATGGAAAGTTCTGGAACCAGCCCAGTCAAAGAGATGCCAATAGGTTTAGACACAGCTACCGAAGAAGAATATAGTTCTCTTTCTAAACTGCTCCAAGAATTCACAGATATCTCCACCATTGACAAGGCATGGACTTTTACAGTTGACAATGGTATGACTGCTTACAGTTTACCTTCTCTCTTTACATTATCTTAGAGATTGGAGAATATGGAAACCGTCGTTATCCCTCTGTAAATCTTCTGTTTTCATGCCTAACTTATGACCTTTTCTGTTTGCCAGCTACTTCAGAAGGTTCCCAAGCCATGTTCTCAATTAGCCAACCAAACCTTTTGGTCAACAAGAGGAGGAAATTTGTAATATCCAGTCATATTTCAGCAGGAAGTAATAATTCTGTAAGCTTCCAGTGGGCCCCATTCCCTATCGAGATGACAGGGGTGTCTGCGATGGTTCCATCCCCATCAGGTTCAAAGCTTCTTGTGGTTCGAAATCCGGAAAATGATTCACCAACTCACTTTGAAATCTGGAGTCAATCTCAAGTGGAAAAGGAGTTCAAGATTAGCCAATCAATCCATGGCTCAGTATACTCAGATGGATGGTAGTTAACTGGACCAGTCAAAAGTTACATGTTTCTAATTGTCTTCAAAACTATTGTGGTCCTCTTACTGTCACATTGATTTTCTTTGTGGATCAACTAATAGTTCTATTTATAGCCAAATCTATTTGCACCCTTTTCTTGAATTTAGATATACTTGTCACAGGTTTGAGGGTATATCATGGAATTCCGATGAAACTCTTATTGCTTATGTTGCGGAGGAGCCAGCTCCCTCAAAGCCCACTTTCACCAGTCTTGGTTACCAGAAAGGTAGTTCTGCAGAGAAAGACTGTGGCAGCTGGAAAGGTCAAGGATACTGGGAAGAGGACTGGGGTGAAACCTATGCCGGGAAGAGGCAGCCTGCACTTTTTGTCATTAATATTGAGAGGTTTAAGTTAGCTAACATCTATTAAGATCACTGCTTTCCAAGATTGAACATGCAGTTATTCTGGAATTAAAGTCCTTAATATATTCTTTTTGCAGTGGAGAGGTATGTCCTGTGGCTGGAGTAGGGAGGTCATTGAGCGTTGGACAAGTCATTTGGGCTCCATCGACTGATGACTTGCGACAGAACCTGGTTTTTGTTGGCTGGCCATCAGATGCTAGAAAACTTGGCATGAAATACTGTTATAATAGACCATGTGCCTTATATGCTGTCAAAGCTCCATTTTCAAACTCAAAAGTCGATCAATCTCAGTATGTTTCTTGCTCTCATTGAAATGCATATGTGATCTAGAATACCTGTTTTGAATAAGTCTCGAGTTGGCCATAGTTCTTGAATTTTCTCTTAGTCACAAGAATTGTGATACTTCTTAATTTTTTTCCTGAAAAAATCTTCACAGGAAGGATACAACGGAAAATGCATCCCTGATTAAACTGACTGGAAGCATAAGCAGTGCATTCCTTCCACGGTTCAGGTAAAGATAGATGAGGGGAGCAAAAGGGGGAGGGGGAGGAAAAAGGTAAAGAGAGAATGAGATCACAATGACTAAGAATTGAAGAAGAAGAAAGCTAGCTAGACAGACTGAGAAGAAGTTTTCTGATATTATGTAGCATCTAATTGTTTTGTTGCTCGATTTTAGTTTGTGAAATATTACATCATCCACATATGGGTAAAATTGGGCTACTGTTTTTCAGCCCAGATGGAAAGTTCCTTGCATTTTTATCTGCAAAAAGTTGTATAGATTCTGGGGCACACTCAGCAACAAATTCACTTCATAGAATTGGTTGGCCAGCTGATGGAAAGTTGTCTGCTTCTACCAAACTTGTTGATGTGGTATGCTCTTCATCTGTTGCCTCTCAGAACCCCTTTTAGGAATTATCTGAGAAAGGTCAATATAATTAGCCCATCCTCAGTGGTCTCTGTCTTTGTGACATTTGTACACATCGCTCATGCTATAATCTGCACTCTGCAGTTCTAGGATGAGATGAAGAATGGGAGCTTAAGCTTTTAATGTCTGGTGTTTATCAACAATAGTACTTTTGTTGATGCAATTCATATAAGATCTTCAATTCTTATCTGTGGGTCGGCAAAATTTTTATTACATATCTCCCAGGGTATATAACATATCAAAAAGTATATAATAAGCTAGGAAGTATGCTATATTCTGCATATTGACTAAAGGATGCTTGCACTCAGGTATATCTAGGTAAGTTTTCGCTATAAATGACTTCTTGATTTCCACCGTGTTTCTTTGGATTCTCTTATCCAGACAAGGCTATGTGAGGCTTGACTATGAAAGGTGAGCTTATGGGGCCGTGGATGGGGTTTCCTGGAATTGGTGATGTTTCTTGCATGCATGTGTGCACTTTTATCTATAGTTAAGTCATACATGGGCAACCAAAAGCTTACATTTTCCAAGGATACAACTTGCTTCCAACCCTTCTTAGTGGATTTGATTACTCCACTGGGTACGGAACCATAGTGGCAATCCAAAGACATTGCCAGCTCAGTAGGTCTTTGTGTGTTCGCCAACTCCAGTATGATATTTTAAAAATTATATGTAAAATACCATTGCATCAATCAAGTGGAACTGATATTTAAATTAAGACGCTGTTGCTTATTCTGTCTCATATCGTGCATTTACGAGAGGCCCATCCTATGTGACACATGTAGGTTCCTGTCGTGAAGTGTGCTGAGGACGGCTGCTTCCCCGGGCTTTACTGTTTTAACATTCTCAGTAAACCTTGGCTTTCTGATGGACATACTATGATCTTAACATCTATATGGCATAGCGCTCAAGCAATACTTGCAGTAGACTTGTTGAGGTAATTATTAGTAATATCACTCGTGTGCTACTGACCAGTAGATTTGTAAATCTTCATCTTGTAATTAGCCATTTGCTTATTCACCTACAGCGGAGATGTATCACGAATTAGCCCTGGCAACTCTAGTTCTTCATGGAATGTCCTTACACTTGATCGCGATAATATTGTTGCTGGTAAGCAAATACTAGTGATTTTCATGTGGCAGGTCTAATTTTCTGCAAAAATCTGTGATGGACTTTTAGGTTTTGCCGTATTCAAATTTTACAATCTTTTCAAATTACGTCTCTGGTTGAAGTATGTAGCAGTCCAGTTGATGTTCCTCAAATCAAATATGGTTGTCTTGTTGGCAAGGCATCTGTAAATGCCACATGGAGCTGGCAAGATGTTTCTAGCCCAATATCCAAATGCTCTGAAAAGGTTGGTAATCCTGATCTCTAGTAATTATGATGCTTGCTTTGTAACATTTAGAAGTATATTTGTGTAATCCAATCAGCTTTGTGATATTTTCATAGGTTCTGTCTTTGCTGTCGTCTCGTCAATTTAGTATAATAGAGATTCCAGTCAGAGGCTCTTCTGAGAACCTAACGAGAGGTACAACAAATGCAACCGATCAGTTAGAACTTATATCCTTCGGAATGTCATCATGCAATCCATAGTTTTCCTTTGACTAATATCAAACTATCAAGGACAAATCTATGCTAATATATCTGCCAGATTGTTCACCAATCAGGACAAAAGGTAAAGCCAGAGCCCTTAGGAAGTGCATTGATTTATCCATGTCTCTCTCTCTCTCTCTCTCTCTCTCCCTCTCTCCCTTCCTTTCTCCCTTGATGAGTTGAATTCTTGTGGTAACTGTAGACTAAATAATTAATGGTTTCAGTAAAGTTGTATACCGGATGTCAGGCTACCAAAGAAAGTCTTCCTCTCTCATTCTTGATACACTTGCACATATTGCAATTATCTAATCTAACTATGAAATTGTGAATCAACTGTAATGTCATGATTGTTGCATGGACTAAGTCTCAGAAAGCACAACCTAATGCAATAGTTTGCATAGTGAAATCTAAAGATTTATGTAATATAGTCTTTCTCGTGTCCATTATTAATTTCGTCTTCAAGGAATATCAAATTTAGCACGGTAAATTCTGGTAAACATAATTTTTGGATAAACAAATATGAGTTTTGTAAGAGAACAGCATATGCTTTCCCAGTGTAACAGTATATATTTGGGCATGGGGAAAAAAGGATGAGTTTTGCAAGTCCAGACATGTCCATTTTTAACCGAAAGTATGCTATCTTCTACAAAGAGATGATCATATGTATGGAGGCCCACTCGTGATGCAATATCCTCTGTGTGGTACACTTCCCAATTGAGGGCTTATTTCCTTCTGGTTCCTCCTTTGTGGCCAAGATAGATATGAAATCTTGGCCATTTTACATTTAACAAATTTTGATTCAATATTACAATTGGACGAAAAAGAAAAATCACTGTGAGTTATTCTTCTAATCTGTTCATCAGGTGCCAGCAGACCTTATGAAGCTATTTTTGTGTCCTCCAAGTCTAAGCAGCATGATGCATGCGATCCACTAATTGTGATCCTTCATGGGGGTCCTCATTCTACCTCATTGACAAGTTTTTTAAAGTCATTAGCTTTCCTCTCTTCACTCGGTTACAGCTTGCTGATCGTGAATTATAGGTAAGTGAGACTTCTTTTATGTTTACATTCTTTTACAATGAAATAGGTAAGATTTTAGTATAACGTGTTATCCAATATTATACACACATTAAATGCTGATTGCATCCATTAATGATAGCCATGATTCCTGATTTTTAGTCAGATGGCTGGAAAGATATCAACGCCTGTAAATGGGTACTGCAAGATAGGTGATCGTAATTGCTACACATTTATTTTTTGCTAGAGCCAAGTCAACCAAACAATTATTGATATTTTTTCTAGGACAAGTTTAATCTCTTTATTTTGTTTTGATTACAGATATTAACATTTTTGTTTTCTACTGAAGCACTTATGATATTACTTAGTATCATTTTATTTCAGAAATTTGTTTAATTCAAGAATTTTCACTTTATCTCAGGGGTTCACTTGGATTTGGTGAAGAAGCATTGCAGTCTCTTCCAGGGAATATTGGGTCTCAGGTGCTTGTCATCTAATTGATATGATGTCATCTTTCAGCAGAAGAATTTTCTAATGGTTTCCAAATATCAATAGCCATTCCACTTTACAAGGATGTTTTTGTCCTCTCTGAGCCCTAATTAAAGTTGTGTGCATGCAGGATGTCAATGATGTACTCACCGCTATAGATCATGTCATTGGCATGGGACTTGCGGATCCATCCAAAATAGCTGTGCTTGGTGGATCCCATGGTGGATTTCTGACTACACACTTGATTGGCCAGGTCAATAGATCTAGCAAAACCTACCCCTTTCTATATGTTTCATGTTCAAGCACTTTCCCTTTTGCATTAGTACTTGAGTACAGATTGTGTAGCAGCAAAATGTTCTGTTCAATGAAATACACCGATGCCAAAATTGGATTCCTCTGCTCTTTCTGCAGGCACCAGCGAAGTTCGCTGCAGCTGCTGCGAGAAATCCTGTCTGTAACTTAGCTTTGATGGTTGGTACAAGTGATATACCCGAATGGTGTTATGTGGAAACCTTTGGAAGTGAAGGAAATTCTAGCTTCACAGAAGCCCCTTCAGTTGAACATCTCACTCTGTTCCATAGCAAGTCTCCAATTTCACATCTTAATAAGGTTTGTTATAAAATAGTAAGGTAGTATACTTCTTGCAAATGAGTTAAAAAATTAGTAACTTGGGACTCACGGCTTGTAACAGATATTTGTATTTGTTTATTAGTCTCTATCAGGGGCTCTAATATATTTGAGTAAGAAGTGTTCTGAACTTCTTCTAACCCTCGAGTTGTATGACTTTGCAGGTCAAGACTCCTACACTTTTTCTTTTGGGTGCTAAGGATCTTCGGGTGCCAATTTCAACAGGACTCCAAGTAAATCCTATGCCATCATCTTTCAAACTAGATTTTCATTGGTGCATAAGTACAAGTGGTTAACTTTGACATTGACAATGAGATCCCAAAAAAAAGAAAAGAAAAAAGTTCATTGACGGATGGTGCGCTACCTTGTTTCCTGAAGTCCAGACATAGAGTCCACGTGTTCCGTTCTTGCATATTGATATTCTTTTTATTTCAATATGTTCGTCTATAATTGTACTCTTTGTGTTTATAAGATCATTCATTGCAGTGATAAACCATTTACGTTATGATTGGGCACGCTTGTGCTCGGCTGATGTTAGGGATTGAAAATACTTTTCTGGATGGTAAAGGATCTTCTGGGAGCACCAAAAGTAAGTGCAACCCATTGAGAAATCATTCACCTCCACTGGCAAACCAACACTAGAACAAGCAACCTAAAACCAAACCAAACCAAACCAAGTGGGGTCAACTATATGGATTTGATAGCACCACTCACTCCTATCGAGGGCCGTATTGAGTGTTAAAACCCAAGTTTTTTTAAAATATGCTTTATACAAAAGAATAGAAAAGATTGACTGCATATTGCTCATACTTTTCATTATCTATATAATAATGCATCAGAAACCATAGTACTTGTATGATGGAACTTGAATAGAAAGACATGAAAATGAATTATTAGTTCTCAGATAGTACACCTTTTTGGTTATGATTTGATAATTATTAGAAATAGGTTGATTTTGGTCAAATTTTGTTAAGTTGGTGTGTGTTTCAGTCCAGAATACTTTTGTTTTTTTTTCTAAAAACTGCTCTATGGATCATATGATTACATTCGTTGAGGAAAGGGAGTTTTCTGAATAGTATAAGCAATTGCTAGACACATTTTCGCCTCCTTAAACATCCTTGAGCCATCTAGAGGGCTTATAACGAGGAAAACGCTATATACAAAATCATTTATTTGCTTAATGTCTGCTGGTGCTGGGAGGTTTAGAATATCTCAGTAGTTCATTCATTCTTTAAATTTTACATTTTACATTTGATTCTAAGATGCCACAACATAGAACCTCCAAAAGTTTTCTAGCTCTATGTAGGCTGTATGGCCATGAAAGGCCATCATGTGTGAATTCTGTCTATTTATATATGTTAAATGAAGGTATCAGAAATTTAACACATTTATTTCCTCTACATGAAGTATGCCATAAGATCATCATGAATTCTTTCGATGCTTGCTAGATGCATATCTAGTGTTATAATGTATAATGCATTAATATTTCATTTTTCACTATGTGAAGTATGCAAGGGCCTTGAAAGAGAAAGGAGTTGAGGTTAAGATCCTCATGTTTCCTGAGGATAACCACGCTCTCGATAGGTAAAAACTTTAAAGATCCTGCCATATCTTTTCGTATCGATTGCTCTCTTTCTATATGTCATGCTAATCATATGTTTAAATTTGTATTTCCTTGTTGCAGACCACAAACTGACTTTGAAAGCTTTGTTAACATTGGAGTGTGGTTCAAGAAGTATTGCAGATAGACACTGAACCATGGTTAGTGGTTTGTCTTCTGAGTCCGAGAGAGTCTTCGATTAGAACGCTCTGCGTAAATAACTTCACCCTGCTTGATGAAACTGATTTTTCTGTACTATATTTGATGCTGGAACAGAAAAGAAATGGTGATTGTGGTTGAAGTTATTTATTTACTGGGTGGTGCAATTGTATGAATCAATCGTTTACCTGATGGCATTTGAATATGTCCATATTAAGATGTTAAATATGAGAATAGATCTCGAGAGCTCTTGAATCTAAAGCGAGAATCATTGCACTAGGCCAAATGGTTGGTGGTTTCCATATGCTCTTTATCTAAGCTTAATTTGTAAGCATCTATGACAAATAAATGCCCATGATTGAGAGACATACAGAGTCAGATGAGAGTTGAGGCTTACTGTGTTCACTGGATGAACGATATATCTCTCTCCAACTCGCTCAAGGGCGAATTTAAGATTGTTTCTTGATGAGGACTATAAACAATTTCAAAATTGACTAATTTTACATTTTTTTTTAATGGGAACTAATTAATTTTAAAACTGAAAATACATAAATATTTAAACAAATATTTGGAGACAACGGGGAAAAAATATAAATATGTTAGACAGTTTTTGAGTCTAGTGAAGGTTGTAATCTTCACTAGACATGATTTGATTTGTCTATAAACACACGTATATACATATACACGTGTCTGCACGCGAACCAACACTCTATCTTCCATATTGGCTATCCTATTACATATGTAAAGCGGTCAATTGCTAATGCATAAGATTTTAGTAGCAAGGGGCACATGTTGGAAAAGATATCAAGCACCAGGAGTTTACAACAGACCAAAAAATGATGTCAAAAGTTTTTTGGTTACCTTGAAACTGACTAAAGACAACTCCCAAAACGCCGTCTGTGGGAATCGAACCCACGACCACATGGTTAAAAGCCATGCGCTCTACCGGCTGAGCTAAGACGGCTGATGTCTGGAGATTTTACCAATAAGGTTTTTTTTTTGATAATTCATTTTACCAATAAGGCTTGAGAAGTGGTTGGATTTACTTTACAATTATTGCATGCGGTATTATTTTGCATTTTGTCGAAAGAGTCTTTTAACAATTTGAAGTGTGACTTTTAAGTTATGTAACGATAACTTAATTGATATTACGAGTTGTTCTTGAAGCATAAATAAGCTTTCTGCCTTCGGTAGGGTCGTTCTATGAGTTTCTGTCAACACATTTCCATTTAGAGACATAAATTAGCAAAGAGAATCAACAAAAAATATGTTTCAGAATCTTTTCCTAAAATATTTATGTTGTTTTTGAGTAGTCGCCAACTGATCATTTTTGGAGATAATATTATCTTCAAATAGTTGCCATTTAAAGATGGTTTGGGACAATTTTGCTATGTCATCTCCATTCCATCTCCAATTTATTACAATTCTTAACAACAAAAATTTCGAAACAAATTAACAACGAATTGTCATTAAAACCAGTTTTTTACAAAGTGTCTAAGTGACAACTTTCAATAGGATATACAAGTTATTTCTTTTTATATGTGTATCTTTCAGTTACATTGGGAGAACATATTGGTAACCCAGTTTTATATAATTTGTGAATTTCTGGAACTGACCAATTCTTGGTGGCATAGTGGTCCTGCCAATGAATAAGCTGGTCCACGTACTCTTTGGTGTTTTTTTTTTTTGGTCAAAGGTACTCTTTGGTTCACAATAGTCAAAAGATACATTAGTTGGTCAACTACAAAATAAAACAATACCCTAATTTCATATTAATCCATGTACCTACCATCAACCATCTATTTTTTATTTTTATTTTTATTTTACTTGGGTGCGGTTGAATATCAACGTTTTTAATTGTCATTTTACAAATTTAGAATCCTAAGGCTTTAAATCTTGAACTTCCAAGCGAAATACGTCCCATAGTTTTAAAAATGACCTAATTGATTAACTAGTTTATTACTTACTTAATCTACAAACTAATCTACAAACCACTTTTATATTATCTCTCATGATACAATAAAGGTCGAACTCATAATTTAAATTCAGAATCTCTAATTATAATCGGTCATTTTTTAACTATTTTAACCAATTTTTAGGTTCCCATGCAAACGTATTATAATATTAGCCACGTGGGGTGGAAATTGTGCCAAGTAAGGCATTAACGGCCAGGAAATAGTTCTCTGTAGTTTGCTATAGCGAAGAGCAATAATGTCCATAGCATCAAGCATTTTCATTACTTTATCATGGCATTTTGACTTTTTTTTTGTGATGTAGGAATCAATTAGTAGAGTCTGACCATCAACTGATAAATAAATATTTAGATGTAGCGGTACGTTTCCACACATGCACCAAGTCATTCAAGAGTAAAACTCCAAAATAGTGGAAAATGATGTTAAATTAGTGCCTTCAACGATTTTATTTCACTACTGTTAGACCATACCTGTGGGAGCAATATTTTGCCTTTTGTTGTCGCTATGTGACCAATGTTGCATTTAGCAGAGTGCTTTTAGGTACTTAATAAACAATTCTATATATGTAGATCATTGTTTTGTGCACCCAAAAATAGTTAATTAATATGGCCTATAATGATAACGACGGGGCCATGTAGAAATGAACATATGGGGAATGTATCATTTTTGGTGGCTTTAATTTAAATTGTGATGTGAAATATATTTCATATATATTATCTTATATGCCTTATAATGATATAGTGTAAGGTTTAGTGGACTTAGTTGTGATTTGAAAATATTGTCCATATAACTTATCTCAAATGACTTTTAATTAATTAAACCAAATTGTCGAACTTTTTTATAATTTCTAGTGAATCCCCAATATGTGGACCCCCTTCTATCACGGCATTATTGTGGACTCATCGGCCAATTCAATGGACTCTCACCCGGTTTAAATTTACCTCATCATGTAATGAAGATCTAAATTTAGAAGCCGAATTTTTCATAGAAGATTCTTACATTTACCTAATTATGTAATGAAGATCTAAATTTAACAGTAATCGAATTTTTCATAGCATTAAGAGAGGATTCTTACCGTCTAAGAATGTAACGAGAAACTATTCTTTTGGCACTCCTTCCTAAACTCTCAGATTAAACTCTCAGATCCAGTGGCAGACCGACCTTGACTTGAGGATGTGCAACTTGGAAAAATGCATTTTTTTCTTTTTTTTTATAAAAATAATTATTATATTGAATATTTTCACTATATGAATGTACACCTTGATCACACTACATGAGTGCACATCTTGAATTTAGGTGCATGAGTCTGTCACTGCGCAGACCCCTTTCTCCCTCCTTCCTTAGTCTGTCTAAGGAATAAAGAATAGGAGGAAAAGGAAAAATACAGTTCAAAAACAATTAACTGGTATAATGAGCAACAAATACTAGTTATCAATTCATGTATTGAGCGAGAGATTGAGAGTTTGAGTCTCGCTAGTTACGTTATACGACCTTAGGCTTTCTATTAAAAAAAAAAAAAAAAGAATTCATGTATTGAGCTCTTTTTTCCTATTTTTTTCCGACCAAGAAGAAAAAAAAAAAAAAAAAAAAAAGCTGTTTCTTTCTTCTTCTCTTCATCATTTTTCATTGTATTCTTCAACTTTCTTTTTCATTTTTCTTGTTTCTTCTTCATCTCATTAAAACCATGCAATGTATCAGCAAATAAGACAGAATAAAATTTTGGATAGAGGCTTTTTCTTACTGAGATGGAAGATTTCAAATTCATAATAAAACAACTTCTTTGGCCTAGGAATTGCCAATATGATAAACTAGTACAAAAAAAAAAAAAAAAAAAAGTGAACATACACTAACTAAACAATCAAGAAAGAGAAATCACTATGCAACAAAAATCACTGAAAAAAAAACTGTATGTACAAAGAGTACTCAATCCATGATTCTTTCTAAGGGGATGATGATCATTCTGTGGAATTAGCAGTGTGCTCACATGTAGTTGTTCATCTTAAGAGAGCAGAATGAACACACACCAGTGTCCAAATACGAGAAAGTATATCTCATAACACTATCATATCATCTCATAATACCATAATTTCACGAGTGAGTTCTAATCATTATGAACTGTTCACATTTATTCACAGATCTTGCTATTAGATCCATTCCCGTACCAGTATCTCCACTGCTCTGCACAATTTCAAACCACCAGGTTTTTCATCTCCTAGCTCCTTCAAGATCCATCATTGTGCCATGAAACAACAATATCTTTTAGCCCATCTTTCATCTCCTCCCATTGGAACTCCTCAACCTCCACCACCCCTCCATCCATCACCTTCATCTCCACCAACCTCAAATCTGTAGCCACCTCCCAAACCTCCATAACCAAAACCATCCTCCCCTTAACCAAACCAATCCCACCACCCTTCCCATGCTCCACTTTATACCCCAATTCTCCCCCTACCTTCATCACCCTCTCTTCTATCTCCTTCACCTCACTACTTGATGTAAACCTCATCTCTTTTCTTTTCAACTCCACCTCAAAAATCCCTGATAAATCCAACCCTGATGACATTGAAATTATATCAAATGCATTCACACTTTTCAAGAACATACTATCTTTATCACAAAACAAATGATGACCATGTTCTTGTTCTTTGTTCACATGTGATGACTTTTCAAACCATTGAAGCTTCATTAACTCCTCGATACTCAACCTTGTACTGGGATTAGGATCAAGTAAGCGGTAGATTATACGACGCGTTGGCTTTGATATCCAGTCAGGAAAGTTAAATACGCGACGGTGCATTGCACGATACATGCCTGGCAAGTTACTGTCATCGAAAGGTAAGAAACCTGCAAGAAAGGCAAACAATATGACACCACATGACCATGCATCTGCCTTGGCTCCATCATACCCTTTACGTTTCACTACCTCAGGAGCAGTGAAAGCAGGCGTGCCACAAGCTGTATGCAAGAGGCCATCTTTGAGCTGTTCAGGCAAGGCTGAGAGCCCAAAATCAGATATCTTTAGCCGCCCTTTTTCATCAAGGAGAAGGTTTTGCGGCTTGATGTCGCGGTGGGCGACACCGTTTTGGTGGCAGAAGTGAAGGGCGGAGATGAGCTGATGGAAATAGCAGCGAGCAGTGGCTTCAGAGAAGCGACCTTTACGTTGAAGCTGCATGAAAAGCTCGCCTTTAGGGGCTAGCTCTATGACGAGGTAGATTTTGGTTTTTGTCGCCATGACTTCGTAAAGTTTGAGGATGTTTGGGTGGTGGTTGAGGCGATGCATGGCGGTGACTTCACGTAGTATTTGAGGCTCCATGGCTGCAATAGTGTTGCTCTTGTCTATTACTTTGATAGCTACGTTGGTGTTGTCTATCAAGTTTCGGCCGTGGTAGACTTTGGCAAAGCTGCCACGGCCTAAAAGACGGCCTAGTTGGTACTTGTTTAGTATAATTGTGCCGCTTCCGCCGCCACCACTGGTGGTTCTGGTGATCTTGATGGTGGTGGTAGGTGGTGGTTTAGGATCCATGGTGAGGTGGGGCAAGGCGGGGGTGGGTAACGTGGGGTGAGACGCAACTGAGACTACTAGGCCAAGGGGACTTGAATTGTGGTGTTAATGATAGTATTATATAGTGATAATTATACAAGGAAACAGAAGCCTAGTGGGGCATTACTGCATCTAATCACTATTTAATTTGGTTTTGGAGTCTAGTTTCTTGAAGTTTACAAAACTATCCCTTATGTTATTTTACTGATCCTAGTTTTTTGTTGGTTATATTAATAAGACAATAATTCATCTTATAAATCCTAGTTTCTCATATATGTAACCACTTATATAAGACTTGAATCCACGACATTTTTATTACAAGAAAAAAAAATATTTGATTAGCTTGATTTATTAATACACTCTCTTACGTATAAGCGAGATACTTAAATAATATACATAGAAAATGGAATGACAATAGCGAGAGTAAAATATCCAACATCAAGAGGCGATTGGTTTGTATACGTTATTTTATGAGGTAAGTTATTTGCAAATAAACTTCAATTAGGTGAAGAAGTAGTGTCTTTTTGACAAATTTGTTGAGATATTGAATCTGATTTTTGTATTCCAATTGTTTTTTTGAAGGCCAATTCTAGCATGCTAGAATTATTATTCTTTTAATTCTATAATCATGAGTTAAGGTCTTATTTAAATACTCCTATGGCATTGTTTTTGTGAGCATTGGTCCAAGTATAAAGTTTTGAACAAAAGGAGAAAAAGTTTTGAAACTAATTAGGTCGTATATGTAAAGAATGTCTGTCGAAAGTTTCAATTATTATAATATGTGTATGCTTAACACAATAAACATTATAAAAAGCATTTCCATCTGTTAAATTTGTATTCTAATGAGAACTTTGAATTTGTCAAAATAAACAAATAAATAAATAATGAGATGTTTAATATGCATTTATACATATATAAATATATTTATTTATTTTTTACTAATTAAGCAAGTACTGTATTAATACTTTTTCCTTGGCCCCCACCTGCCCACACCCCTTATGATTTGAACCCTAACTACTTACATGTTAGAAGAAATAGCTCACCACTAAGTTATTCTGAAATCCTAATACTAATAATAATAATAATAATAATAACAATAACAACAATAATAATAGTAGCAATAATAATAATAATAATAACAACAACAACAACAACAATAAATATACCATGCACTAAAAACCATTACAAACAGGGTAAAAATCATTTTAGTCCCTCAGATTTGTTCTAAAAATTAAATTAGTTCTTCAGGTTTACAAAAAGATCAAAGAGGTCCCTCCAATTAACTTTTGTTAGTCAAATGTTAACAATCAAATGGTTAACCGAGTTAAAAGACTATTATATCCTTAGGCAACATATATTAAAAAAATTACAATAAAACTCTAAATCAGTCTAAAAAAAACATAATTCACATAATTCGCGTAGGAAAAAAAAATAAAAACTAAAAAATATCAGTTCAAACATAAACAAATTAAAGTCAGTAATATATCGTTAAAAAATGAACAATCATGATTCCTCCTCTTCTCTGCCCGTTACCCTTTCTGTTAATTATGTCGATAATATTTTTTTTTTTTTTAATGATATATTACTGACTTTATTTTGTTTATGTTTGAACGGATATTTTTTAGTTTTTGGTTTTTTTTTCCTGCACAAATGATGTGAATTATGTTTTTTTAGATTGATTTAGACTTTTATTGTAATTTTCTTTTATAATATATGTTGCCTAACGATATAATGGTCTTTTAACTTAGTCAACCATTTGACTATTAACATTTGACTAACAAAAGTTAACTGGAGGGACCTCTTTGGTCTTTTTGCAAACCTGAGGAACCAATTTAGTCTTTAGAGCAAACCTCAGAGACTAAAATAGTTTTTGCCCATTACAAACAAGTCTATATTCAAAATGCGTGGAATATACTATCTAGGTTAGAGTATGAACGTATAGTTTCCATTCTATACCAATTGCTTTATTTCATGCTGTAGACATTCATGGTTTGAACTTTGATATTTTTTGATAAGATGGTTAAGTTCAGTGGGAGCAACTCTCACTTGAGACTTAAATAGTCTCCAGTTCGAGTCACTTAAGGGCTAGGTGGGGAATCACTGTTGATCCCTTTACCTTAAAAAAAAAAACTTTGATATTTCTTGAATCTTTCAACGATTATTATCATGTCATGGCCAAAGATGTCATCTTCCACGCTCAATATCAATCTAACTTTAAAAAAGATGATTTTTTTTTTTTAGTTAAAAAAATATCAGATGTTGTATTTGTTGGATTATGTTATCGTCTTTATTTTCCTTCATATCTTATCTCTATATTTTATCAATGTGCTTCATTTCATATGCAAGTTTCCGATACCTTTTTAAAAGCATGATTTCTTTTCTTACTTTTTGGTCCAATAGACTAATTGAATTCGACGGTGGATGATTAATCACAATTTTTTAAACCCATCACTTTCAATTTTTAATCAAAACTAACATCAATGAATTAAGTCGATCCCTTAAGCTTTAATTAATTATAATTATCTTTTGATTCCACTAAGAAAAATGCTTATAACATAGTTGACAACATATTGTGAATTAGGGAATATGCAAAGTCATCCTTTAACCACTAGAGTTTTGATTCAATAGTATGTTATTCACTGTGAGTATTAAAAATTATAAAATAGATTGTTAATTATATCGATCTTAGGCCTCCGTTAAAAAAAAAAAAAAATGCATCCTTTAATGAATTAAGCGGCACCATTTTATTAAACATTGAATGATCTCTAGATATTAAGCATGTACTCATAGTGAAACTTGTCTTTTTGGTCAAACAAGCTTTTTGCCTCTTGGGAACCTTCACTTGATATTCTTCGAACCTTCAGCCGTTTACAGGATCCGCAGAGCCGCCCTTCATATATGGCCAAAGCCTAGCAAGTCAACTTTTGTCATGTCTCAAATTCAAAATTTTAATAATTAGTCACTTTTGGTCACCCCTTAAACTCATAAATTCGAACTTGCAAATTAGATTAATGCCATAAGCTTACGGATAATTGTTAAATTTCTCTTTATATAATAAAAAAACATACTATATAAAGAAGTATGAAGTATCAGTTAGATTATATATAGTAATATTTTGAATTTAAAATGATTAACTTGAGTAATTACTTAAACAGGAGAATGCCAAAACCTCGATGAGTTTACCCATAAATTCCAACTTCGCCCATAAGTTTTTTGATTTACCCAAATTCTCTCATAGGATTTAGCTCTGCCAATCAATCCTTAAGCCTGAAGGGTACTTTAGTCTTTTTATTTGGATACAATTTAGAAAAACAAGTACCAAAAAAACTATTTTCTCTCTCTCACACATACTAATAATCCACAAAAAAAAAAGTCTCTTGGTGGGAGAAAAGGGGTTTGAAGATAATTTTCTTTGTCAAAGGTTATTTTTGGATTTAAAATAAAAAGATTAAAATATCGTTCAGCGTTAAAGATTGTTTGGCATAGATAAATGTCATGGAAGAATCTGGATAAATCAATAAACTCGTGATGGCGGCATTCTCCCTTAAACCATAATATTAATTTATAAACCATTCTCACATTATAGCTACTATTACATATTAGTCCAAAATCGTTTATTTTTATTACTTAAACCCACAACATTATTTTATAACTATTGTTATATTATGTCTCACGCTAATATAAAACATCACAATCATGTGTTATCTTCCTTTGTGATTATGAAGTAACTGATCAAGGGCAGCTTTGTATTTGAAAGATTTGCAACTGTGATTATTAGCTGAAATTTGGTCCTTCATCAAAAAAGGCTATGTACTTAGTATTATTTTTGCCAATGGAGAAAAATAAGTTAACACTTTGTTGAGGTTTGGATTTCCTGACGTGTTTGTTTTGTTTTTCTTCAAACTTTTAATCAACTCTCGCTCGCCACTTTCACATCTATCGTATTCAAAAAAGCTTGTTTCGTGACGAAATATTTAACAATGCCAGCAACCTAGTGAGAGTTGATTGGTTAAGGTTGAGACTAAACCATTGATTGGTTTCATTGACATGGGGACTGGGGTCAAGCGAACGTGAACTATACAAGTCTTGATGGATATAAAGCACATGGTTGATTTGTCCCTCTTGAAAGCGATTCAGAAGGCGTCCACTTGGCAAAATTGGTGAATGGTGTATAATCAATCATGAGTATGGTCACTATGATACGTCAACGTAAAGATTGTTAGCAATTACTATGTCGTATTCCTACCACTACCAATATTTAGTAGTTGATAAGAAAAATAGCTCAAAATTTCTGGTTGTCTACACAACCATTATTGCTTGAATTGATGTTTAACAAAGTAGTCGATGAATATACAGGGTGAATTACTTGGGACCCTTCTGTAATCATTTAAAAATGCGTATCACTCTTTTGTAATGTTAAAATTGTCTCTAAATTTTTTTGTGATTATTTAAAAGTGTATATGACTTTTCGTTTGTCAAAAATTTCGTCCAAACTAATTAGAGTGCAAGACACGCGCTAGATGTGCAATTGGTCATATTTTTTTGTACAAATATATCATTATATGGACAACAACACCCTTATTAAGTGTTTTTTTTTTTTTAGATGAATAGTCCCGGACCTTCTTGTGGTCAAGCGAAATTAGCTATAACTCCCATGTGGTCTAACAAATATAGCCGGACCCCCCTGTGGTCTATCCGTTGATGCACATCACCTCCTTCCGTCAAATTTTTAGCCATTTTTGACAGAAAGTGTGACAAACGCGCTTAAAATACGATTTTTATTAATTTTTAACATATTTAATAATAAAATAATATTAGTAATTAAAAAAATTTATTTTTTTCTTTTTTCTTTTCATTTTCACCTATTTATATATTTATTACTAAATTAAAAAAATCATCTAGTTAAATACGTTAAAAATCAATAAAAATAGTATTTTATTCGCATGTGGTACATATTCCGTCAGTTTTGACGAAAAATTTGACGGAGGGGGGCTGTGTGCATCAACAAATGGACCATAAGGGAATCCAACTATATTTGTTAAACTACAAAAAAATTATAACTAATTTCACTTGACCACAAGAAAATCTAGGACTATTCACCCTTTTTTATTTTTTTGATTCTCTCACCACACAAGCTTTTAAAAAAAAAACAGATGTCACCCAACCAACCCCCCTCCCTCCTCCCCCACCGCCTACCCTCGTCAGCACCCCTACCCCACCCTATACCTGTGTAAAAGAAAATGGAATAATACATTGTATGCCTTGCTTGGAAGTTGAAAGTTAGATTCAAGTTTCCGTCAATCAAGAACACTTTAATTGTTGCGATTTAAGGGTCCACACTTGAGGTCGAAGCATGAAATTTAGTCATTATTTGTGATTTTAACTTCTTACGTCAAACATGGCTTCCAAAAATTTACAACCTTTTCTCTGGTCTACTATGTGTAGGTATATATATATATATATATGTTTCTTTTTCTTTTGTTTTTTTGGGTGTGGTATGTGTATATATATATATTGCTAAGTTAAAAATAAGGGTATAAACGTTTTTTATTTATATTTTCTGTTATTGACATAAACGTTAATGTATTTTTTAGTACAAATGCATTTTTGAATGACCACAGGAATCTGGAGAGAGTTTTGATGTTTATATAAATGAAATGGTTCATAATTACTATTTAAAGAATAGTGCTAGGTATGGTTTAAACAACCAAGACCTTCAAAAGGAGACAAAGAACGTTGTTGTGGACAATTATTAATGGCTAATAGTTTACTGATAATCATTGTAAATCACCCATATATAGGAAGATGCTTCAGTGTATGATTTTAAAAAGGGATGAATATGTCATGGTATAAGATAAAACTTATACACAAACTCAAGATCTAGAGAATATCGTAATTTATTGTGGAGACTCAATCCCCTTCCCCTCCTCCCTCCTCCCTCCTCCCTCCTCCAGGGAAAATGGATATAAACCACAAAATAACCGTGAGGAGCCACAAAATTGATGGGAAGTGATTCTTGAGGTCAAACCTAATCTCTCCTTGTCGAGGGGATTTCTCTGTTTATAGGCCTTCTGGTAATGATGGCGTTTACCTCTCCCGAGATAAATTGCGTGTCTTGGAAGGCTGAATTTGAACGGCTTGAGAAGGCATATAGGGAGAAGTAATAATGTATCACTGGAATCTTAAAAAACTTGTATATCTTATAATTTGATGTTAGACATTGAATCTCATTATCTGCCCTTTTTTTTCTTTTTTTTTTTTTTGGGTCGAAAATGAGGATTTCATTAATCCAGAAAGAGATTACATAAATTAGCCAATACCAGTGGCTATCAGATCGTTTACAATCAATTGCGAAAGAGGTAAAGGAATGTTAGCATTCCAATCTGAAGGAAGGTTGCCATCCTTAAGCTGTTTAGCAATCCAGTCTGCAACCTTGTTGCCAGATCTTCTAACAAGAGAGAAGGAAGCTTGAGGGATTGCTTGGCTAGTAGCATGGATATCTTTGACAATAGCAGAGATTTCCATAGCGGCAGGCTTAGAGATAGAAGCGACTGCTAAGTAAACAATTTCAGCATTAGTTTCGATAGTAAGGGAGTGAAGACCCAGAGAAACAGCAAAGTGACAAGCGTGAAGAACAGCAATGGCTTCAGCTTGACCCACTGATCTGCAAGAGATTTTCTTGGCATTACCCATCATAAAATTACCCAAGTGATCACGACAAACTACTACAATGCAGTAAGTAAGAGGTGAAAGAAGAGAAGCATCACAATTAATTTTAAGATGTGATACAGGAGGGGTTATCTGGCCTTGAATCTCATGTTGTGAGTATAAAAGAATTTCATATTACAAATACATGACCATATTAAACGAATTCCAATTCTAAATGGTCCTAGTAGTAGCTAGTGGCTATCGAAATATCTACATTTCTTGTCGATTATTTATCTTCCTCTCAGAAGTCGCCAATGGCTTGTTGTTCGATGGATGAAACAAATAGTTCTTGGAAGTATTAGCTAACCTTCCAAAAAATATGTTCATGATGTGAAAAAAAAAAAAAAGAACAAGAAGAGTATTTTAACCAAGAAATGGACCATTTGCTCTAAATTTTAATTCAAATTAACCTAACGTATAGACTATGCCATTTCAGCACAAGATTTTCTCCACTTAGGCCATTAAGTTTTCATTATTAGATAGCACAAGATCTGATCTTGGGACCAGTCTTGAAAACCGAATATATATTTGTGATCCAAATTAATTAATTGTCACATATAATTAAATAATGATTAAAAATTCAATTGTCATACATAATTAAATAATAAATTTCAATACTGGTATATAAGATCTTAATCTAAGAATTCGTTTTTTTGATAAATAAACAACTGCCATAATATAAAACTTACAGAGTAAAAAAAAAAGATGGATACTTTATTTATTTATTTATTTATTTTTCAGATATAATAAAGATAGAAATTGTAGTTCGAATTCAAAAAATTTTATTATTATTTCACACTACAAAAAATAGGTAATAACTTAAGAGCTGAAGAATATACAATGGGGTTTGAAAGCATCAAATTATGTTTAATATTATTCCCATTGTCACCATAGCTGCATAGCCTATTTCATTAAAAGTGTACAAAAGCTGACATCCCACTTGGGCCAATAGCAAAACATTATTAGATCCCACATCGTCTTAGAACCACTACTTTTTTTTTGTAAAAATCTTAGAACCACTTAGACAACATTATTTTTTGACAAATAAAATAAAAAATAAAATCTCAAGACAACATTATTTTTGCCACTTCGGCTGATATGCTTTCCTTAAATAATAACTGGCATGGCGTGCTAGTTGCAGCTAGGCTTTATGATAGAAAACAAAATGCATGGCAGATATATAGCTCAACTTTTTAAATATTGCAATGCTACACAGACTTTTTTGGCGTGATTCAACCGAACGCATCTGAATTATTATTGACTTAACATAGCAAATCGAGCGAATAAAATTTGAATTTTCTAGGAGCCGATGGGGAGTATATTGAAGGGTCAGATTGAGAAAGACAAACGAAGAGGACCAATTGTGTTACAAGTAATATTTGAGCAAGTTTTAGCCGAAATTAGGGTTTGGAGGTGTTATGTGTTATTTAGAATAAAGTGTTACATCGTAACTTCATACATGTTTTTCAAAAAAAATTACTTTTTTTTTTAACTTTTAAATTTTTCTCCGTCAAGGATAAGACTTGAGATTTTTAATCTTGTCACCACCAAGGTATCCATTAAGATTTGGTAATAGAACTAGAAAAATATCCTGTTCCGATTAAGTAATATAAAATTTAAATTTAAAAATATATGTATATCTTAATTAATTTTATTTTTAAATTACTGTTTCCAATTCTAACCATATTTTATCTCTGTGAATTTAAACCATTTGTTAAGTGGCATTTAATAATACCTAGTTTTGGATTTAGCATAATTTTTTAATTTATTTTTTAAACTATTGGCTTCGAATTTGAAAAAATGCAGATATGTGAAAAAAAAAAAATTTAAACTCATCAATTTTCAAGTTTGGTTTTGGTACTTACTCTCACATTTTTGAGAATATAGCTGTTTATTTTATTTGGTTTGTTTATGTAATAAGGATAGTATTTAGAGTTGGTTAGCAAAAAAAAGTATAGTATTTAGAGTAAAAATATACTATAGTATTTCATATTACACCATTTTTAGAGTATTTATATTATATTCGTGTATCGCACGAGTATAAAACTAGCAATCACTTAATTTGAATACCCTTTTTATGCAGAAATCTAATTTCAGGCTAATGCTAGTCCGCACGCTTATATCACTGGCGAAAATTTCCGAGTCCCCGGCCTAGAAATCAAAATCTTTTTCTGACTTGTAACATATGACAAAAGTGAGGATTAAATGCCAATAAAGCATTCTAATTAATGTGGAAGCCTTAATATTTTCCCTTTACACATTAAACCACAATAATTTCATACATTGTTTTCCAGAATAAAATGACGTTGTTTAACTACTAAATTATTCTCTTTCAAGTAACTCATGCATGGGAGTTAGAATTTCTAATCCATTTTCTCCATCAAGAACATCCGTTAGGATTCAGCAATAGACCTTTAAAATAATCCCCATTTGATTAATTAATTAATTTAATAAACACATCTCATAATACATATATATTGTTAGTTTCTGGCCCTTTAATCAATTTGATAATTAAACAAATCAACTAAATAAATTTGCAAGAAAGTAAATTTGTTGCAACAAAAGTAAAGACACATAAATTTTAACATGGTTCAACCAACTAGATCTACATTCACGCGGCTACTCCTTGGCCAACAAACCAATCAACTAAGTTTCAAGATATTACAGACACCAATGGAAACTTACGCAATTGAAGACTCCCTCTTAACCCTTGCAGTCTAGGTGTAAGACTTCCTTAGTAGATTTTCTAGTTTGTCGAGCTCCCCTCGACTTACAATGTTCTCTCCCGAGAACACACTTTCTTCTCCCGAAGAATGAATACAAAATACATAAACACAAGAGTCTTGAAACTGGATTGGTCAAAACATATAACAAAAACAGAGAACATTCAGTACATTCTGTTACACAGCATGTTGCAACACGACCAGACACAGACAGCCTATAGCTAACTCACGATTTTGCTGCTTATTTTATGCTCACTACTCACTGTACATTTAACTGAGAATTGACACGCCTATTTATGAAGCTTTGGTGAAGATGTCGAGTATAGGTAGGAGTGTCTTCAATGATATCTCTTCAGCACAAGAGTTTTTGATAACTTGAACTTTTATCACTTTGTCACCTTATCCCCAAAGATGTAGAACTCTTCAATACATAAACTCTATTTGAACTTGGACTCTTCTTGCCTTGAATACTTCTTGCACTATAACTCATCTTAACTCGAATTACACTTGCACTAGAATACTTCAATCATCTTACCTGCAATATGAAAACTCTATACACAATATCCACAAAATAATATCCATAACTTTTGCTAAAAACATAGCCAATAAAAACATTAGCTAAACATATGACTTATTTTTATGTATTTTAATTGATTTGATTTTTAAATTGCCTTTCTCAATTACTAACAATATAGTTTGTATGCGTGAATTTTAGATTATTTGTAAGTTGGCTTTAATAATACTTACCTTTCTACTTAAAATGACAATTTAATTAATTTTTAACTATCTTGTCGAATTTGCAAAATACGGATACTCTAATATGTGTTGATTTCGTTTCAATAAAAACATTTTAAACTTTTCAATTTTCGGATTTTAATTTTGATATAGAAAACATAATTAGTTTCGAATTTGAATATATCTAACTTGTGGCTAATGCTTGTCCACACACTTACATATCATTGAAAAAAAATTTCCAAGTTCCCAAGAATTCAAAACTATATTTTGGACTATAACATATAACAACAAATTCATGTTTAAATGCATGCCAATAAAGCGTTCTAATATGCATCCTTAATCTTTTCCCTTTACCCATTAAAACACCATAACTTCGTACATGCTCTTATGAAAACTTGCATTTTTTAACTTCTAAATTGTTCTCTGTCAAGTAATTGATGCATGGGAAGTTAAGATTTTTATACAAGGCATAAGTGAGGATATATGTATGTATATATATCATGTATTTTTATTAATTTGATTTTTAAAAATTAATCTTCCCAAGCACTAACATAATTATTTGTATGTATGAATTTTTAAACCATTTGTTTAGTGGCCTTTAATAATAATTATTTTTGTATTTAACAGGATCTTTAATTCTTTCTTTAAACTATCGAGTTTGAATTTGGAAAAATACAGATACTCTAATATGTATTGTCTTTGTTTGGATAAAAATATTTGAATTTCTTGACTTTAGGGTTTTGATTTGATAAAAGAAATTAAATTTAGTCCCTTTCGAATTCCATTACCCTATTTATGCAAAAATCTAACTTGCTGTTAAGTGCTAATGCTAGTCCACATGCTTATATCACTTGCAAAAATTGCCAAGGCCCCAAGAATACTGAACAATATATAAACTATATATAACATATGACAACAAAGTTAACTTGGCCTTTGGTCTAATGGTATGACCCTCAATGTAAATGCGAAAAGCTGTAAGATCAATTATAGTAGATGACATTTGATATGTTTTGTACGGCTTAAACCTCCATTAAACCGAAAAAAAATAAAAATATGGCAACATAGGCAGGATTAAATGTCAATAACGCATTCTAATATGGAAGCCGTAATGTTTTCCATTTACTCATTAAAACACCATATTATCATGCCAGGTTTTTACCAATTAAAACTTACATTTTTTTTTAAAATTTCTAAGTTGTTCTATGTTGATGCATGACAATTTAAATTTTTTTACCACTATAAATACCAGATCAAAATGCTTAATTTTTTGGCATGCCACCTTCAAGTTTTTTCTTCATTTTCTTTGTGCAATTCTGCACCATCTTCTCTAACACCTGCAATGGGAAAGACTTGCCAAATTTCCCTGCCGCTTTAATCTTTGGTGATTCCACCGCTGATACGGGAAATAATAATTATGTAGCAACTCTAATGAAAGCGAACTTTCAGCCGTGTCTAGACATATTCACTCCCTTAATAGACATTATTAATAATCCAGGAAAATATGGTAAGATTCATTTAGAATTTTTTCATTCAGCCGTTCTGTGTAATACACGAGCATTATATCATTTCTACGGTAATCATGCTCCCTTTTCATGTTTGATAGGTTTCGTGGAAACTAAAAAGGGGTGTTGTGGCACTGGAAAACTGGAAATAGGACCCTTATGCAATCAGCATACTCCTGTCTGTCCAAATCCTTCCCGGTTTCGATAGCATTCATCCGAGTCAGGCAACCTACAAGTACCTCACAGGCTCACAGAGGCCCTGGTGAAGGAACTACTGCCTAAGTTAACATAGGAAGATACGGCCATTGAGTGAAAAAGTGGGTCCCATATTTATGTTTGTGAGATGACCAAATGTCAGATGCAAGTCTAACCCTTAATATAGATGGACAGATTAAACCGCGCAAATTCCATCGTCTTGCAGTAGCTCGATGTGCTGAAATTCCACGCAACATAAGATCAGTTGATTATAAGTGTCGCAGTTGAGAGAAGAAGATTCACTTGGACATGCCTGTATGTCCATTAATGTGCCATTTCAGTTTTTTCTTCTTTTTTATTTTTTCTGTTTTGGGTATTATTTTCATTCTCATTTGTGTTTTGCACACAGAAACGAAAAAGAAAATATAATTTCTTCTCTCAATCCAAATGTTCTCTCTTGCCTAATATCAACCTCAAAATTATGGGCAAAGGTATTTTTTTCATCTGAAAGATTCATGTTATTAACCTCTCGACAATAACAAAAATTGCACTTACCAACTCTCTATCAAATTGGCCGAGCCCTTGGACATGAATCTCGCATCATAACTGCATCACCAATTCATTAATACAAACTATTGCAATTATCTTTTGACCAATTATTTCTTTGTCAAATCAAGCAAAGGATCATGTAATCGAACTAAAGAAAAGCTTAAATAGACTTGCTAGACCAGTAAAAAAAAAAAGTATTCATAAATCCCTTCTGAAAAAATAAATAGTGAAACATCTTTTAAGTTTACAACTCATGAGACTGAACCTTATGGTTTCGGTCTTAGTGGGCTGTTTCGGCCCAATTCATGTTCTTTTTATAATACTAAAATAGTTAAAAAATGAAATAAAAGGTAACATCTAATTATAATATATTACCCAAAAAATGATAATTATAAAACATTATATATATTAACTAAAACTCTATTACAAATTAAAAGTTATAAATTAACTACAGAGTTAATGTCAGTCCAATTCTCCTTAGGGTCACTAAAAGTTTACCCAACCGTTAATTTTAAGACCTCGTGAGATTAGTTAGATAAAACTTATCCACATCTTTGAAAAAGAAAAATGCTATTGCAAATTACTAAGAACAAATAATGCCAATATTGAAGGAACCCGTACTTAACTAGTCCAGCCAACAAAAATTATAAATGAGGCAGGCTAGACTGGTTTGTATGCTAGTCCAAACCGATTCCATAGGTGGGCTAATCAGGGCCGGTTATATGAATCCTTATCTGCTTAACCAACCCAGTCGACATATATGAATCCTAAGTAATTGGCCCGCTATGTAGCAAGCGGGCTGTACCAATTTTGATAATAAACGAGTTAAACTTAAATTATTTTATATCACTTAGAATATTATAAATTATAATTAATCTCAAGGCTTCTCACACTTAAAGTCAATCGTACCAAATGGCCAGTGGCAAGCTCATTTGATTTTAGCCTTATGTTTCACATTTCTCTACCTTAAATTATTTTTTTCTTACAACGAGGATTTTACTTTAAACAGAACTACATTAAATTCATTCCAAAGTTATAAATCTCATAGTGCAGCGAGACGCCGTAACATATACTCTAAATGAATTAAGTAATGACCCCGACGATTTGAGGCACTTCTTCGACGGGCAAGTCGGCCTATCTATATCCAACGTGAGAGTGTCGTCCAAAATAAAGTATTATACAATGTCCCTGAACCCCACTTCCGATAAAATTATAGTGTATCCCTTTTGGGCCAGATTAATTTATTTTTTGATGACGTGAGAATTCAGTTGACGGAGCCCGACCACCTGATTATTCGGTAGAACCCAACCACTAACTGATAAATCTACGGATGCAGCGGTAAGTTCTCACACATATAACAGGTCAGTAAAGAACAAAACTCTCAAAGAGTGGAGAGTGTCGAATCCGATATCTCATGAAAATAATTTTACCCCACTATCTGTGGACCATACCCTGGGGACTTGGGCCAGATCAACTTGTTTGGGTCTAATCAAGTCTGTTTTCTACGGCCCAAAGGTTCTGTATTTAACTTTCATGAATCATTATGGTCCAACACTACTGAACTCGTGTGAAGTGTCAAACGATTTCTATTCTAACATTTAAGAATAACAAAACCCTCCACGTTGCGCATTTCTGCATCATCAACATCCTCCTCACTTCTTCTTCTTCTGGGGTTTTTCGGGTTTTCTTCGCTGCAACTGCAAAACGATGTCGTCTTTAGGAACTGGGAAAGGCATATTGGAGATCGCGAAGTTCGCCGTGTACGTCACCGTTCCGATTGGCCTGATGTACTTCTTCGCTTACGACCCCAAGAATATCCAGAAATTCATGGGCAGGGTATGCTCACTTTCTCTCTCTACATATATGTGTGTGTGTGTGTGTGAATGTGTATTAATTTTTATTTTTCTCGGAAAAAGCTTCTTATATTCACGATTTTAGTTAATTGTGTATAAAAGGGTAGTTCGGTGCTCGAAATCCTGCCTGGAAGAGTCGGACCTTCTTTAGAATCTATTTTACGTAGCTGAAAGAATAATATGAGTAGTTGTATCGGTTAGGGAGAGATTAGAAGATTTAATTCAAATGTGATTTTTTGATTTGATAAGATAATTGAGCTGAGAGATTCTATTATTCATTCATAATGTATCCAAATAAGCTTAATGGTAAGTTCTTTTCTTTTCTTTTCTTTTTTTTGTGTGTTTTTTTTAATAATACTTTGATGGACTTCTAATATTAACGGGGTTGTAGTTTGTGTTTGTTTCAGCGTTGTAGTTTGAAAGAAGGATAGTTTAATTGATAGTCTTCGAAAATGGCTGGAGAATTTTATCAATAATGTACAAGAAGCTTATATATTTTTTCTCTGCAAAATTCTTTAGCTGCTATTGTCTTCGGGGCAGCAGGTTAGTTAATGATGCGGAACATGATTCAATGGAGTTGATGAAAAAGATTGACAAAATCAAACCCAAGAAGAAGAACAAATAAACCTTCATATTTTTTTTTCTTATGTTATGAATAGTATTGCTTTGTTATGAATAGTATCCTTTAGTTTGTTTTATCCCACATAGGAAGTTTAGCAAATTTTAAGGCCTAAGAGCTCCTATAAATAGATAGCTCTCCAAGCTCATTAAACACACTTCAATCAATACAAAACTAGTATTGTATACTTCCTCTCTAGCATTCTAGAGTTGTAATATTTAAGTTTTCCTTGTATCAAGGACGTTTTACTAGAACGAATCTAGTGTTTCGCTTCCGTTCTGCGTCAGTTGGCACCAGAGCCAAGTTCGAGAGTCCTAGTTTAGAGGGTTGTAGTTGTAATTGAGCCGTATGCTCTGCACTTGCCACTAATAGTGGACCCTGTGCATCAGAAAGCTTGATTGGTCGATTGAGTCGTATGCTCTGCACTTGCCACGTATAGTGGATCCTGTGCATCAGAAAACTCGACCGATTAAATTACAAACCTATAAGCCGGAGAAGATGGCGTCCAAGAACAACAATGGTGGTGGAGATAGTGGCAACGTCGACATCAACATTGCTGGTAGTAGCCATAGCAGAGGCGAAGGCGGCCATCCTATTGACGGTGATCGAGGGATGGAGGCCCTTTGGGCGGCGATACAAGCTCAAGAAGAAAAGATGACCCGTGAACTCCGAGAGATTCGCGACATCCTTTCCAACTTAAGCCTAAACGCCAACAGGGCTCGTGACGATGGTGGGATCAACCGTGCCAGAGAAGATGCTCGTGGCCAACCTATCAATCAACGCGACCTTGCAATTCGTCATAGGCAACCAGCCTATGAAGATGAATCTGATGAAGAGCTCCTAAACTACCGAGGAATCAACCAAGCACAACCACGAGCTAGAAATCAACCACAACATCCTCATCAACGTGGTTTTGCTCGACATCGTAGACCACCAACATATGAGGAGGAATCTGACAGTGACGAAGAAATAAATCAAAGGCATCAACATGCACCCAGGAGAGGACAAGGCTTTGACGAATATCGTCCTAAAGCCGACATTCCCAACTTCAACGGCGATCTTAATATTGAAGCATTTCTTGATTGGTGCTATGAAGTTGAAAAATTCTTTGACATGATGGATGTACCGGAGAACAAACAAGTAAAATTAGTCGCCTACAAATTAAAGGGCGGTGCAGCTGCTTGGTGGGACACCTTGCAAAACAATAGAAGGCGACAAGGAAAGGCACCCGTTCGGACTTGGAGAAAGATGAAACAACAACTGAAAGGAAGATTCCTTCCTCCAGATTATGAACAATACTTGTTCCAACAATACCAAAACTGCAGCCAGGGTCATCGATCAGTGAGAGAAAACACTGATGAATTTGTGCGCCTTACTCCTAGATGCAATATATCAGAGTCGGAGGAACAGCAAACATCACGATCCCTCAACGGCTTGAAATTTGCAATCCGGGATAAGATGACATTAGCTCCAATATGGACCGTTGATGAAGGTTACAACATGGCATTAAAGGCAGAAATGCTTTTGGCTCGTCCTTCCACTCGACAAACTCCTTTTGCACCAGTCCGTTCGAATCCTGACAGAGGCAAACAAGTTGCAGAAGAAGCAACTCGTCCTTCTACTCACAATACTGGCACTAGCGATCAAGGGGTGGCCAAATCAATCAGACAAACGTCGAATACCACCCGACCCAATAATCCATATGCTAGGCCAACCATTGGAAAATGTTTCAAATGTGGAGAACCTGGTCATCGTTCCAATGAATGCCGAGCTCGCAAGTCTGTCAATCTAGCAGACTATGATAATGAGCGTGATGAAGAAGTTGAGTACAATAATGATGATGACTTGGAGGATGCTGAAATTGCAGACGAAGATGGAGAACAAGTGACGTGTGTCATTCAACGATTATTGTACACCCCGAAACAAGAAGACTCATCCCAGCGCAAACGCATCTTTCATTCAAAATGCAGTATTCAAGAAAAGGTATGCAACCTTATTATTGACAATGGGAGCTGGGAGAATATTGTTTCAAGAGCTTTGGTGAATCACTTGAAGCTGCCCACAGAACCTCATCCAACACCGTACGAGATTGGGTGGGTCAAGAAAGGACCTTCAATAAAGGTCACAGAGGTGTGCAAAGTTCCTATTTCTATTGGAAAATCTTACAAGGATGAAATCATGTGTGACGTAATTGACATGGATGCCTGTCATATTCTACTTGGGCGACCATGGCAATATGACGTTGATGCAACTCATCGAGGAAGAACAAATGTCTACTTTTTCTGGTGGAATGGAAAGAAAATAGCAATCCTCCCAACCAACAAAGATAGACCCAAAACTTCTAAAGTGGAGGGGAAATCTTTCCTTATTATGGCGGATTCTGCAAATGAATTCTTCAAAGAATCAAATGAGACCGGAGAAACTTTTGCTCTTGTAGTCAAAGGAGAGAAATCGCATGAAGAAGAAGTCCCAGAGGAGGTACAACACATATTGGAAGAATTTAAAGAAATTATTCCGGATGAATTACCTGATGGACTTCCACCGATGAGGGACATCCAGCATCACATTGACTTAGTCCCTGGAGCAAGTTTGCCAAATTTACCTCACTACCGGATGAGCCCAAAGGAGAATGAAATACTAAAAGAGAAGGTAGAAGAATTAATGCGCAAGGGGCATATTAGAGAAAGTATGAGTCCGTGTGCAGTACCAGCTTTGTTGACACCCAAGAAGGATGGAAGCTGGAGAATGTGTGTGGATAGCCGAGCCATCAACAAAATCACAGTCAGGTATCGTTTCCCTATACCTCGACTGGAGGATATGTTGGATCAATTACAAGGGTCAACAATCTTCTCGAAGATTGACTTGCGTAGCGGCTATCACCAAATCTGTATAAGACCGGGAGATGAATGGAAAACTGCTTTCAAAACACGGGAAGGCTTATACGAATGGTTAGTCATGCCATTTGGACTATCCAACGCACCAAGTACATTCATGCGCCTTATGAATCAAGTCCTCAAGCCATTTATCGGAAGGTTTGTCGTGGTTTATTTCGACGACATTTTGATCTATAGCCACAACAAAGAAGAGCATGTGGACCACCTGCGTCAGATTATGAAAGTCCTTCAAGACAACAAGCTATTTGTTAATTTAAAAAAATGCAGCTTTATGACAAATCGCTTAGTTTTCTTGGGCTTCATTGTAAGTGCTGAAGGAATCCATGTTGATGATGAGAAAGTTCGAGCAATCAGAGACTGGCCGACTCCAAAGACGGTCACTGAAGTCAGAAGCTTTCATGGCTTAGCCACATTTTACAGGAGGTTCATCAAGAATTTTAGCAGTATCGTTGCTCCTATCACTGATTGCTTAAAGAAAGGGAAATTCCAGTGGAGTGAGGCAGCTGACAAAAGTTTTGCACAAATCAAAGAAAAGTTAACAACTGCACCTGTCTTGGTGTTGCCGAATTTCGATAAAGTTTTTGAAGTGAAATGTGATGCAAGTGGAATTGGCATTGGGGCAGTATTATCTCAAGAAGGCAGACCTGTTGCATTCTACAGTGAAAAGCTTAGCGAGGCACGTCAAAAATGGTCAACCTATGAGCATGAGTTATATGCTGTGCTTCAAGCTTTACGACATTGGGAATATTACTTAATTCCACGTGAATTTGTAATATATTCTGATCATGAAGCCTTGAAGCATTTCAAGAATCAAAAACATTTGAACAAGATGCATGCAAAGTGGGCTTCGTATATGGAGCAATTTCCTTATGTTATTAAACATAAATCAGGAGCTTCCAACCGTGTTGCCGATGCCTTGAGTAGAAGGGCAACTTTGCTGGTTACTTTAAGTGGCGAAGTTGTAGGATTTGAATGTCTGAAGGATCTCTACCCAGAGGATGAAGATTTTAATGAAGTTTGGCATAAACACTTGTCAAAGCAACCAACTGGAGACTTCCACGTCCATGATGGGTACCTATTCAAAGGTAACAGACTTTGCATCCCGAGGACATCCTTAAGGGAGAAAATCATTCGAGACTTGCATGGAGGAGGACTTGGTGGACATCTTGGACGAGATAAGACTATTGCAAGTGTGGAGGAAAGGTATTTCTGGCCACAAATCAAAAGAGATGTGGGCAAGTTCGTGAGACAATGTCCAATTTGTCAAACTGCAAAGGGCCAGACACAAAACACGGGACTCTATATGCCGTTGCCTATACCAGAAGATATTTGGGAAGATTTGTCTATGGATTTTGTCTTGGGATTGCCAAAAACCCAAAGAGGAGTAGACTCTGTATTTGTGGTCGTGGATAGATTTTCAAAGATGGCGCATTTCATCCCTTGCAGGAAAACTTCAGATGCAATGCACATTGCAAGACTATTCTTCCAAGAGATTGTGCGACTCCATGGAGTCCCAAAATCCATCACTTCTGATAGAGATTCTAAATTTCTATCTCACTTCTGGCTCACATTATGGAAGCGCTTCGATGCAAGTTTGAAGTTCAGCAGCACAGCTCATCCTCAAACTGATGGTCAAACCGAGGCAACCAACAGAACCTTGGGAAATTTGATTCGTTGTATTTGCCAAGATAAGCCGAGACAATGGGATTTTGCACTTGCACAAGCTGAGTTTGCCTATAATAGTGCAATCCACAGCTCAACTGGAGTTTCACCATTTTTCATTGTCTACAAGAAGGTACCAAAGCATGCTCTAGATTTGGTTAAACTGCCGAAATTCTCTGATAAGAGCATTGCAGCAAATAAAATGGCAGAACAAGTGCAGTCTATTCAAGAAGAGGTGAAACAGAAATTGGAAGCCTCAAATGCCAAATACAAGGCTGCAGCTGATAAGCATAAAAGGGTGAAGGTATTTAAAAAAGGAGATATGGTCATGGTCTACTTGAGGAAAGAAAGAATTCCAGTGGGTACCTACAACAAGCTGAATCCGAAGAAGTATGGTCCCTACCAAATTTTAAAGAAGATCAATGACAATGCTTATGTGGTTGATCTTCCGGATGATTGGGGAATTTCATCAACCTTCAATGTTGCTGATTTATATGATTACTATCCACAGGAAGGTTCTTTATATCCGGAAATTAACTCGAGGGCGAGTTTTTCTCAAGTGGAGGAGATTGATGCGGAACATGATTCAATGGAGTTGATGAAAAAGATTGACAAAATCAAACCCAAGAAGAAGAACAAATAAACCTTCATATTTTTTTTTCTTATGTTATGAATAGTATTGCTTTGTTATGAATAGTATCCTTTAGTTTGTTTTATCCCACATAGGAAGTTTAGCAAATTTTAAGGCCTAAGAGCTCCTATAAATAGATAGCTCTCCAAGCTCATTAAACACACTTCAATCAATACAAAACTAGTATTGTATACTTCCTCTCTAGCATTCTAGAGTTGTAATATTTAAGTTTTCCTTGTATCAAGGACGTTTTACTAGAACGAATCTAGTGTTTCGCTTCCGTTCTGCGTCAGTTAAACAATCACCGTCTCATTTGGAGTCTTGAAAAGATATTTATATAACTGAAAATGAATATGGGTGGCGTACTAGAGAGCTGTTTACACTTTGTGGACAACTGTTATTTACATTCGATAT
Source organism: Ehretia macrophylla (assembly GCA_037974665.1). NCBI lineage: Eukaryota > Viridiplantae > Streptophyta > Magnoliopsida > Boraginales > Ehretiaceae > Ehretia > Ehretia macrophylla. The sequence goes on along the minus strand of CM075777.1, from coordinate 46,836,997 downwards.
TAGTCTCATTTACGTATCTGATTCGTTACGTCTTGATATTGATTTACTGTAGTTTCATAAACCAGCATTTGAATGGAGATCTTGATTCAATAGCTTGTGGTATAAACCTTATGAAACCAAGTGGAGGCTTATCCCACCAGTTATGGATCTGATAACGCTACTCATTTATGTTTAGAGGCATTTTCTATTCTTCTCTGTGGTATATAAGATTTAAATGCCAGTCGATAAAATTATGAGATTCCAGCTCAATGGGTCTCCCTAACTTTGGGACTCTGTTAACTTAAAATGTAAGAAGAGACGGATAAGTTAGAGAGAAGAGCTGTGTCTCTCTCTCTCAAATTCAATGTTAATGTTATGCGCAACCAATTCTTGCACTGATGTGGTAGTTCTTTTTGAATTAGAAATGAATATTAGTACTTGATTTAGCATGCTAAAGCATTTGCATTTTTGTTGTGCAGCGTCAATATGTAGTCTATCCTCCTGAAGCGCCAAGGCCTCCATCACCTGAAGAAATGAGAGAGATGGCTCGGGAACTAGCTCGCAAGAGAGATAACCGCTAATTACCTCAGTGTGTAAGTGATGATGTACCTTCCATTTGTATTAGTTATCACATAAAAGAAGGGCGAGTTTTCATTGTATTATGTACTCACAAACATCAAAAGTACTACATTGGTGAGTGAATAATATGGTTCAAGGATACCACTAATGTGCAAATCTGTTCATATACTGTTTGTAAAAAAGAGTATTTGGTTATGTTTATAATTCTTTTCAGTTCTTGAACTTCTCGAATGTTAGAGTGATAAAAACTTATCGGTATTAGTTACATTAGAGATTCACTTCCGCGAAGAATAAACAACAAAAAAAGAAAAACAACTATCTATGCAATATTTTGTGCTGTGGCACCTTCATATCATGTCAATTACTTAGAAAAATTGGACTTTTTTGCTTAAATTGGCAGACTTTTGACACATTCTTTTGAACAGCATTGCCGATGGTTTAGATTCATATGTTGTGACTAGTGTTTTTGCCCATCATGATTGTGTTGAGTTGCTGTATACATTCTTGGGTTGCAGTAGCCTAGCGTCTGAGTGATTTTGGCCGGCATTCAAATACTAATTACGTATATGTGCATGACATTGAGATCACCCAGATTCTTACATTCAAGCAGAGTTTTATGAGACTTGGCAAAACCCCAGGTTCAAAATTGAAGGACAGTGATGTACTTGTGACCACCATCTTTGCTTCATTGGAAGTGTAATTTAGTCATGTTCGTCCATAGAGAGTGAGTAAAGGCCTAAGATCAAGCCGAAAGGCGTATCCAAATTCAAATGTACAACATATTCAGCATAGAGGGAAGGCTAGGAAAATTCAGTAACAATGCAACCCATTTTTACCCCTTGTTTTTCATTTTGTCTCTCTTCCATTGGATGCATAATTCATGTTTAAGTCGTGGACAATCAGATATAAATATAACAAACTTTAGTGCCGAAAGTGCAATTATCTTTCTTGAGGTGTAACTAGTAACAGTTGTATGAAAGTTTGGTCACTACCGAGAGAAAACTAGTCATATACCATTGAGTTAATATCAATATGTGATTATTATATTTTTAATTCTTTAATCCCTGAATAATTGACTTTTGTTAAGTAATTAGCATTTGGTTGAAAACCAGTAGGTAAGAACCCCAAGATAGCTCGAAGGAGGTCCCTTTTGATATAATGGAAGTTAAAATCGTAGTTCAAACTCAAAAGCTTTGTTTATAATATGTCATTGCTTGACCGTATTACTCATCTCTTATATATTTTTTTGACAAATTTTCTATCGTAAAAAAAGTATCTCAAGATAAATTGATGTACTTTTTTTCGTCTCATACACTATAGTCTGATTGGCTAGCTCAACCATTGCTCTAAAGGAAAATTGAGGCGAATTACAAAATGGCCCTAATATTATAATGCAGTTTCAACTTGTCTCGTTGATGTTAAGCAATCACACTGGTTTTAGCTAAGACTAGGATCATCTCATAATTTTACATTCACTGATGATGAATTAATAATAAATCTATGATATTATGAATAATAATTTAAACAATTTATCAATATTAAATCTCCATAATATTATGAGGCTTTTAGCTATTCCTTGTAGGTTAACATTTAATAGCAATTATGCTCACTCTGAATCAAACAGTTAAAGTATCAATAAAAGTAAATTATATATCGCTAAAACGATGCTTTAAAATTGAATTCTTATTATATAAAAGGTATTAGACATTCAATACTAAAAAAATTTATAGTATAAAGAAAGAGAAATAATTACCGAGTGAGATTTTAAAAAAAAAATGTCCTTGACCAAAAAATATAAAAATAAAAGTAAAAAATTGCCTTTTATAAAGTTCTCTCCCAAGTCATCAACATCACTATCACGGGAAAGAAAGACTAGAACGAGAAAGAATACACCTTGTTTGTTTTTTTCACATAAGACGTGGCTTCATTTTAAGCCAAGTGGCGTGGTTACGAACAAGGATCAAGGTTCTGGTTTTAGGAAAAGATTGATACGAAAAGAGTCTTTCGTTCAACTTGAGGTTGATTTTAAAGAATCGATTTTTTCTTAATATCGTAACGTTATAAACAAAATTTAATTATTATAAATTATTTATATTATTTCATTATAATTTATAATTGTATTAATAATTTATAATCGTTAAATATTGTTCATAATGTCATAACGTTATGAATAGATTCATTCCGATAATTAAAAAACCTTTCTATTTTTTCTATCGGAAAATTTGCAGGAAACTTCAAATATACCAATAATGCACGTAAGGTAAAAAATGCTTGGGGTCTTGGTCACCTCAATGTTTTTCCTAGAAAATGGAAAGAAACATCACACATACTGATTTTCAAAGAATGCATTGACTTGCACAAGTCAAGTGAATATGACTTGTTCTACTACTAAAAACATATAATTGTTCATGTAACAACAAAAGCTAATAGTTGAAGCTTGGTGCACATACCTTCAAATAGCATTCTGAACCCAATTCTGCCTGGTAAATAATACTCTGCCTTTTCTAATGGTACTTCTTTCTCGTTTCAAATGATTATGTTGGAGTAGGTTGCGAGTCAGACGTAATACGTGTATGGTTTATAAATTAGTATTGTAAATTTAATTTTATAACTCGGGATTAATTATTTTGGAACGGTTTAATATTTAGTTGAGAATAGTTATTTTCAAGTTTATAATATGAAGTTAATAAAAAAAGCGGTTCTTAACTGGAATGAGTGGTATTGTCGAGTCTATATAGCCGACCACTAGATCCAATTTAGTGGGATAACTCTTGGTTTGATTCCGAAGTTATTTGTTGTCCATGAGGGCAAATAAGCTTATTCAGTTTAACTGACCGTAATGGCCACCCGGGCAAGCAAGGAAGCGTTCGGGCGGCAAAGAGTGCCAGAAGGACTATCTGAAAGTTTTCCGTCCGGGCGGTTTTCTTAGCAGAAAACTTTCAGAGAGTCCTTCTGGCGCTCTTTGCCGCTGTGCCACCCAGGCGGCCCTATCCCAGATCCTCCAATACTTTCATCTTTGAACAAGTTCAGTTGTAAGAAAGGATCCTTTAAAGACTGTATATTGAGAAGTGAAATGATAGAAAGTATTGGATGAAGAAGGAGCATCATTAACAATTTATGCATTTATGTAATCAAGCTTATAATTATGCATATAATCATTTTTTGAGTTCACTAATTTATTTAATTTATAGGTATTACTCAATGGCAGAGTTCGTACCTATCGGTACCATTTTGGCTGTCCTCACAAAACAGATAACTAAAACAGCGCAGGCAGCACAGGATGTTGTATTTCAAAAGGAGAGTTTTAAGGTGTTAGCTAAGCACCTTTCTGATATCGAGCCTGTCGTAAAGGAATTGCAGCTACAAAAGCTAGATTATACACCGGCTGCAAGAAAAGCTTTGGAATCCCTTGAAACTGATGTTAGGAAGGCTAATAACTTGGTTGAGAAGTACAAGAACCGCGCACGTTTCTATTTGCTGGTCAAGTGTAGGCACATTGTCAGGGAAGTACAGGATGTCACTAGAGATATTGGAAAATCTTTGCTAGCACTATCACTCGCGAATATTGAAGTCTTATCGGGGATCTCAGAAGAGGTGAATAGGTTGCAGAGCGAAATGCAGAGAGCGGAATTTGAGGCTTCTCAATCTCGGCTCCAAGTTGTTGACAAGTTGAATCAGGGTCTTTCTGATCAAATACTCGACAGGGAATTCGCCAATGACATGCTCAGGGATATAGCAAGGGCTGTTGGGGTGCCGGTTGAGCCAGCTGAGATAAGCAAGGAACTAGAGAGCTTCAAAAGAGATATAGAAGAAGCTGCCAATAGGAAAGAAAGGGCGGAAGTTTTGTTTCTGGAGCAAGTCATTCAGTTGCTTTCTCGAGCTGATGCTGCAAGAGATTATGAGGAAGTCAGGAAGCAATATTTTCAAAGGCTTGAAGTTGTAGAGAGATATGACCCTAAAGAAGAATACATCCAGCCATTCAAAGCTTTCTTTTGTCCGGTGACTGGAAATGTGATGACTGATCCTGTCAGCCTCTGCACTGGCACTACGTGCGAGAGAGCAGCTCTTGAAGCTTGGTTTGACTTTGGGGAGAAAACCGATCCAACAACAGGTGAAATTCTTGAAGATTTGTCTTATAGATCAAACCTTCAACTAAGGCAGTCGATTCAGGAATGGGAAGAACTTAACTATTGTGTTAAAATTAGATCCTGCAAGGCAAAACTGCAGGCGGAGGAGGATTCATGTCTTGAAGAGGCTCTTGACCAAATGCAAGTGCTCATGAGAGGGAATTCAATTATCAAAGAATGGATATCTATTGCAGGGCTCACTGTAATTGTGGTTTCCTTGCTTGGGAAATCGGACAGCGAAGATCTTAAATCAAAAATATTGACTACCTTAAAGATCATTGTGGAAGGGCATGAAAGGAACAAGGTCAGTTTGTACTTCTCTTTTTTGACTTTTGATTCTCAAATGACTTAGAAGTTGAAAAAATACGATAGACTCGATCTCTCTACCAACAATAGTGGGATCCTCATATTATGCACGAATCATTTGAGGTTTCAAAATTGCTCATAAGTTGTTTAAACTTTGGCTTTTACAGTGTTCAGCTCCTTTATTCCAATTTCAGAATGATTGTATTTTTCTGCTAAGGTCAAAAGAACGTGGCTGCAATTTTAATTTTCCGGTATTATTTTTTGAATTTAGTTTTCCACCTTTAACATGAGGTTCTACGATGGGAAGTCATTCTAATTCATATCCAGATAATAAGCTTTTATTTCTCACTACTTGATACTACAATTGATAAAGCAATTTTCTAGGTAAATTCTTGGAGAAATGTGCCAGGTTGAGTGTTGGATTAATCCGAAGTTCTTTCTATCAAGCCAGGGAATCACCCAAAATCGATCAGAAGTTCACATTTCTGATATCCAATTTCCTAACGCTATACTCACACCATCCACTTTTAAATGATTCAGGACTTGCTCGTTGAGAATCAGGGGCTTCAAAACATTGTCCCATGCTTGAAACTGCACTCAGGCGTATCAAAGGTCGCGATTGAGTTGCTATATGAGGTTTTACTCGACAAGTCTGGTTGGAACTTGCTTTATTGTAGGATGCTCTCTCAGCAATCTGAGGCAATTCCTGATCTTGTCACCGTCCTAAAAGGTCCTGATAGATTTTCAGCTGAAAAAGCGGGAGAAATTCTGATGAGGCTTTGTGATGAGGACGAAGAGAACATCATTCGCGCAGCTAAAGTTGACTGGTATAGGCCACTGGTTGATAGAGTTATTCAAGGTAAGTAAGCCATTCTGTTTCTGATTCAATATTCTGCTTACATGGTGTAGCATTACAAACTTCCTGCACATAAAGATAAAAATATACAAGTACAAATAGAAAGCTCTTTTCTTCTCGATGTCATTGAAATCATGATTTGCTGTGCAAGAATAAATGTAAGCCTGAATGATGATTGGTCGTATCTCTTGAACTACATTTCTGATGCAAGCGAGAAACTACAAAAAGACTTCGAGCAGAGGCCAAACATTGTAATTCTTGCTAGTTCATGACATTAATTAAAAGAACCGGAAATTCTTTACAGTGGCTGAATGTCAGTGACCCTTTTTCCATGATATATTTGAGCAATTATCATCATACAATTAGCTGCTTATTCATTATTATTTGTAATTTGCATAAAAGAAAGTATAACAAATAACTAAATAAGAAGTGCATGTCAGGGTCTGGACCGTTAAGAATGAAGATGGTGAGAGCACTCATTGCTATGGATTTGAATGAAGAGAATATAAAGATCCTTGGCGAGGAAGGGGTGATTCCTCCTCTTCTTGAAATGACATCTGGGAATATCGAATCAAAAGAAGCGTCATTGTCTGCACTTGTCAAGCTATCAACCAACTGTGAGAATAAAAAAGTTATTGCTGCTACAGGCGGGGTACCTCTCATTATGGAGCTTATGTTCACTATCCATATGCGCACAATTATCATAGCTAAATCTGCTGAAATCCTAGCAAATCTTTCTTCAGATGGTGATGGAACTAAATATCTTGTTGATGAGAATGGAACTCCACTTAACTTAGAGCCTGTCATTACCAATTTGTTGGCTTTCCAACAGAATCTCAACTCATCTGACATTGTTAGAAGGCCTGCCTTGCGTGCACTACTTCGAATCTGTCAATCCGAAGCTGGACTTGTTAAACTAGCAGTTCTCTCAGCTAGTGGTGTTTCTGTAGTCCTACCTCTTCTGGATGACTCCAGTCAAGAAGTACGAGAACTAGCGATTAATATTCTATTTCTCTTCTCCCACCATGAACCACAGGGAGTTGTTGAGTATCTTATTAGGCCAAGAAGACTAGAGTCTTTAGTATGCTTTCTTGAGAATTATGACAAAGGCGATGTACAAATGGCTGCAGCTGGTTTATTAGCCAACCTTCCTAAATCAGAAATTTCACTTACAGAGAAATTAATTGAGTTAGGTGGACTTAAAGCAATCATAAACATCTTGGTATCTGGGACCATGGAAGCCAAGGAAAATGCTTTGAGCGCTCTCTTCAGGTTTACAGATCCTACAAATCTTCAGTCACAGCATACTGTGGTTGAACTCGGTGTAGTTCCTTTGCTGGTAAGCTTTCTCAGGGTTAATTCAGTAGTAGCCCAGGCTAGAGCTGCGGCTCTCTTAGGTGATCTCTCCATGCGCAGTCTGGAACTCGCTAATGTCTCCAGAAAACCCAGTTGCTGGTGGATTTCCCGAACAAAAGGTTCTATCTGCCCGGCACATGGGGGCGTGTGTAGTGTTAATGCAACATTTTGTCTGTTGAAGGCAAATGCTTTGCCTGATCTGGTTGGACTCTTGCGAGGAAAGGTCCATGCAACAGCTTATGAAGCAATTCAGACACTTTCAACTCTGGTCAGCGAAGAGTCTCCTCAAGGCGGCGCAAATGTTCTTCATGAAAATGATGCAGTTGTACCTATAATTGAAGTTCTCAACTGGGGCTCAGAATCACTAAAGGCAGAGGCTCTGGCCATTATGGAGAAAATTTTTACGTCGAGGGAAATGGCAAACCTTTATGGACCAACAACTAGAGTTCCTCTTGCTCGATTGACTGGACGCAGCATTCTTGAAGATGGTCATCTACAAAGGAAAGCTGCTAGAGTGCTTCTACTCATTGAACGCTATTCAAGATCATCAACTTCTCTTGTTGGAGGAATAAGTGGATAAAACTCTTGGCTCTACTTCATCTGACCTAGTGCAGAAGCCGAAATGCTTCAGGTAGGTTCAGAAGGATCTTGATTCTTTTCGCTGTTCTCAATAACTTATATCAATTGACCTCCTAAGAGCATTTCTATATTAGAGAAAATATGTACGAAGTTGTGAGAGTCAGAAGCATCTCTGAGTTAATTAGCGACATTTTACTTAATCCTAGAATGAAATATAATTCCTTGAGAAGCATTACATCCACTTATCTCATCAATCTGGATTGTTTGATGGAAACAACACTTTTTCAGGGAGGGTCTGTGCCATCCGTCCCATATTAGTTCTGCAAGAGAAATATAACTTTTTCATACTTCTTTAGCTTGAGTTCTCAATGCAGGCTGTTGAACTGTGATCATGCTTCTCTTCTCTACTATCTTCAAGTTCCATTGGAGGCATTCTGATGCATCATCACCTTTCAGAAACCAAAAGAAGTTTTTCAATCATGAAGCAGTAAATCGATGAAGCAAATACTGCAGCGCAAACTGCAGTTTAGATCAGGTCATTAAATTATGAGATATTGTTAGAAATGTCTATATGATACACAAGGGCCTCATCAAATGTTCATTGAGCTCTTCAAAGAGACTCTGCCTACTAATGAGCAGGTGCAAAAACGAGTTTTCTTGTCCAATGGTTCGGGGATTAATCCGTATTACATTTTTTTTTCCAACAATAACGAATTTTGATCTCCAATGCCTAACAATTTTTTTTTTTTTTGTTGGGGAAAGGAAGCGAGTGATCATTAAATCCCAAAATTTGTACACATAATTACAAAGTAAGGATCATGCACAAGATAAATCAGTCAATATTCCATGCATTTCTAATGAGCCCGTTGATTTGGCCATTACAAAAATTCCTACCACAAAGAACTCTATATTTTATTATATCGTGTATCTTTACAAGAATTTGGTCTTCAGGCATTCTTTTGACATTTTGCTTCAGACGTGATCTCATATTCCTTTCGCGTGGTGCAATTTCCAGGATAAAATTTTAAACAAATAATTAATAATTCGAGTACTGCAAGATAATTTGTCCTAATATTTCAACACTACAAATTAAGTCTTGATTGAAAAGCTTTCAGACCCCTGTGTGGGTAAGTTATAACCTTTGGCATTTTTTTTTGAATCCTTTTTGTTTTGCTTCCTATCTCTAATATTTTCAGCTTGGACTCTTGAATCTTTTGCTTCTCAGGTAGTGGCAAACAATGATGCTTGCCTTGCGAGAGATGCCCGCTAGTAGGGTCCGGCCTAGCTAAGCTCATGATACCACCAACACAGACCAAGATCCTCTCTCGGAAGAGAAAGGGTAGATGAAACGATAACCCTAATAAAAATTGAATAAAGTTAGTAAGCTAATCACCTCACCTCTCTTTCTTAACCTGACTTCCTGATAAGCAAATCAAATCATATAAAACAATTAAATGGCATAGTCTTTCGGTATTAACAATCGACCTATTAAATTAAATACCGTAACCTAAGTGAAAAATATTTTATTTATTTCCTTTTAAGCTAAGCCAAAAGCCCTCTTTTAAATTTTTATATTAGTAGTTTCTTCATTAAGTTGATTCTAAATGGAAACAACTACGTGTGAATGCATTTTGCTCACCAATTCAAGTAGGCGATGCTTCATTCGTTATAGTCTCTTTTCAGTAAATTTCACATGCATTTAATTCCTACTGATATTTTTTCTTTTTATTTTTCTGGCCTTTCGTTATAATGTTAATGAGCAAATAAATATAATAAATTATTTTTTAATAATTTAAATTTTTTAAATAAATTAATAATTTAATATGATATTAGAGCTAGCCGTCTAAAGAAAAGGAAGAAAAGACACACTTGCCACACAGTGCATGCATATGATGAGCGGACTTTTTTTTTTAATGATACTACTCTACTCTATATGGAAGCGAGACTGCAGCAAAGAAATGTTTTCACACAACTGGCAAACTTCGCATCTCATATATATATATATATATATATATATATATATATATATATATATGGGTGGTCAATTGCACCGGACTCTCTGTAGTTTGCTGTAATTGCTAGGGACGGAGGGAAGTAGGCTTGAAGGGATGCCTGAAATTTGAAAAAATAATTTTTTTTTTAGACACCCCTTATTTTTTTTTTTTCTTTTTCATCATGCTTTACTCTCTTCATTTTTCATTTTTGTTCTCTTATTTTTAAATAAGTTTACAATTTATTTTTTTTATATTTTGAAGACTATTTGTATTTATCATTGTGTATGAATTTCAATTCTTTTATTTTTGTAATGTTTTTAACATTTAAGTTAAACTTTTCTAATTTAGTTGTACATATATTTTAATTTTAATTTTTTGAATGATTTTTAGATTTTTATTTTTATTTTTTTGGATTATTTTATGTCTTTAATTAAAGAGTTCGGATTCGAATACCCGCAAATTTAATATTTTTAAAAATTTTGATCTCTTATCATCAAAATCATGATTCTAGGCATCAAGACAATATTTTGTTCTTTTTGTAATTTATATAAAACAAATTTGCATTAATAAGTGCTCTTGACCCATGTTATTGACTCCGTCACGTAATACATCCCCTAACCCCCGGTGTCTGGCTTTGCCACTGGCAATTGGATAACATTCCCTTGTAGTACAAAAATTACTAAATAGATCTCTTGTGGTTTGTTAAATTGAGCTTTTTTTTACAAAAATATAGAATGGGGGCACGTATAGTTAGTTTACACATCACAATGGATCTGTTTAATGGTTTTTGTATCACAAAAAGTATTATGTAGTTATAACAAACCACAAAGGGATTTGGTACAATGCACCCTATATATATGGGCGAGTACTACACGAGCTTATAAGTAAAGTATGGAACGAGCCTTGTCTATGAAACATAGCAACCTCATCTCGCTTACTTTTGGATCTAGATAATAGGCATTCTGGTATGGCAGGACCATTTGTGACGCCCGGGATTTTCATCACATATTTTGAAATAACTGTTGCATAAACTACTTGTGCATTTTGTGTGCATTTCTTGTCTTCTTTAATTGTGTTACTATTAGATACTATTCATAAGGAAAAATTACTGTCTTAAAAGTTCGATTTAATATTTTTCCTAGGCCATAAGACACATAAAAGGAATTGGGAACTTGTCATTTTGGTCTTTCGAGCTTAGGAGCATGCATTTGGAAAATGTTTCCCGCATCATTTGAATAGTATTACGTATGTAGTAACATTAAATTCAACTAGTTAGCATTAGGTTGAGTTTTCCTTTAGTTTGACCAAGACTTTAGAGGCATTTGACTTCAATTAATCGCATATATACCTACATATATTAAAGTTAACATCATTTTAACCATCTGGCTCAACAAAAACAAAGCAAAAAATTCCCTTTTTACCCCCTACCCGACGGCACCAAGGAAAAGGAAGGAGAAAAAATTTTCTTCAATTCTTGGTGGCTTGATCTTTGGCTAGCATCTCACACTTAACTCCAAGCTTCTCAAAGCTCCTACAAGCAACCTAGCCTCTTGCATGTGAGGGAGTTGCATTTTTTTTTTTTGAGTTTAAAGTTGATTGCTTATATATTGATTTCTTATATTGTTGAGTATAGCTATAAAACTTGTTTTGGATGCCTGTTATATGATCATTAGAGACTATAGAACTATCTTTTGTTGCTAGATAACATCTTCCATGGCTAGAAGCTTGAATCACCCGAAGAAGATGATGAATAGTGCTTGAACTTAGGGTTTTGATTAAACTTGCTAATTGGAACGAATCGAGACTTCAATTAGGTGCTCTAGAGTCTAGTGAAGCTAGTTGGGAGGCTACGTGAAATTGAATCACCCAAAACCAAGCTAAATTGCAAAATTAGTTAACTTTAAAAATGGAACATTTCACGTTATGCAATCCGGACACGTTTGAGCTTTGGATTAGGTATCCTTGGGGCATGGAAGAACTTTTGGTACTTTCGTTGCATGAAATTGGGGTTCGAATAGGGTAGTTGTAGTTAAAACCCGCTTGGGGCCTTCCCGAGCTTTTGCTTTTAAAACGGGTTTTCGTGATCTGGATATGTGTCTTTTGGCTTAATTAGGAATGTAGTATGATTAGGATATGGTTTGGTAACCTTAAAATGCACATAGGAGAAGAAAAGCTTGGTTAAAGAAAGGAAAAAAGTAGTATTTGACTATTTTGATGCATCTAGAGCTTGTCGATGTGTTATCATGTACTATTATGATTATCTAAAGTATAATTGAGCTATTTGAGTAGATTGTGGGAAAAGTTATGTTGATTGCTTCTTTTGAGACTTTAAAGCTATTTCGTGTATATGTTGGCTCATATTGCAATTAAATGCGAGAGCGACCTACTTTGTCGACCCTCTTACTTGTTATTCGTTGTTCTTGAATCTTGTGGTTTTGTTTCGGGATTGCGCAACCTTTTCGGACATGGTAGCATCGAGAAACACAGGCAGCATTGGGCTTGCCGTACTTCCTCAACTACCATGGTGCTTATTCCCTTTCTCGCTGAGTATACTACCCTAGAGGCGTGATTCACCTGCTGGGCATATGGACCTACCTCCGGAGAAAGGGTCATAGGATCAGGATACATCCGGAGTATCCCACACTTGGAGGAGTAAGAGGTTGCCGGCACTTGCGTGAAGTTCGTGGTTTGTGGTTCGAGATTGAAGACTTAAAGTGAAACCGTATCCTTTTTAATGTGGTTAATTACTTGACTATTTGATCTTGTTGTGTTATGTTATATATGTGACTTCCTGTGATTGCATATTATTTTGCACGCCCCGATATGCTGCATCACCTCCTTGGCTGGGCAACATTGTTGCTCACTCCTCATTTAACATGTTTCAGGAGAAGCTGAGGTGAATCCCCAGCTAGTAGCAGTAGAGGAAGAAGAAGAAGTGCAAGTAAATCAGATTCATTGATTCCTGTGTGATAAGGTTGATCATATGTGAAGTTTGCATGGAGTTGTTGTTAGTTGTTGTGTTTTGAGACCTTGGGGTCTTGTGTATATGCTTGGGAGTTGTAATCTTGTATGTTGGATAAAGTTAGATGACATGTAATAATGGATTCTAGATTACTTCTCTTATTGCATGCTTGGGTGTTTATTAACTTGATAGTATAACTTGGTTATAGTTGTATCCAACTACTTATAGTTAAAGTTAACATTGTCTTGCATGCTTGTGTGCTATAAGTAGATTTTGTTGCTCCAAGGCTCGGATGGCCTTGTGAACTTGGGTTGGCTATGAAAGTATTGAAAGATAGGTTGTATGTGTTGTTGCTTGCGGTTCAAATGTTATATGTGACTATTTGCAGGTAACAGTTTAGTCCACGGTACAGAGGAGACTCTGTCCGAGTGACGGATCCCGGCTTGACCTATAGCGTGGGGTTGGGTTCGGGGCGTTACATTTAGGTGGTATCAGAGCTACTTAAATGCATGAAGTCGGGTTAATTTCCTCGGAATGTGCGTAGAGGTCTATATGTAGAAGTTGAACTACGTAACTATGTGATTTTTTACTTGCCTAAGTGCTTGGGTAAAAGATATGTTAGCATGTAAGAAGAATGTCAAAAGCATGATATGATAAGAATATGAAAAGTTAGTGTATAATGCTTGCTAAGTGTTTCATATGTTGACTTATGAGAATAAGGTGTTTTGAAAATAATGTGCATGTTATCATTGTGTTATTATTTGCCTATTATAACACTGCATTCTTCTAGTACTAAGATGAGGAGAAGGGGAAGACGGAGGAGGCTCCTAGGTAGGATATACCTGGGCAAGGTGCAGGGGCAGCAGGGAATGTACCTCAGGGTCAGGAACCAACTAGTGCACAGATTATGGCTACAATGGCCACCGCCATGAATACTATTGCTCAATTTGTGACTCAGCAGGGTCAAGCAGGGGTTGGCAGAGGTAATCAGGCTGCTAGAGCAGAGGGTAGGAGTACTGCTGGGGGTAATTTGTATGACAGATTCTTGCACCCCGGGGCGTACAGTTTCTATGGTGAGCCAAATGACATGAAAGCTGGGATGTGGTTGATCATGTTTGAGAAAGTTGTTGCGATACTTGAGTGCAATGATGAGAAAAAGATTACTTATGCTGCATTATTATTGGAGGGTGACGCCGAAGAGTGTTAGCGTACTGTTAGAGAGAAATGGGATGCTGAGAAGGTACAACATTTGTGGGCTAACTTTGTTCTAGAGTTCAGGGACAAGTATGTGTCTGTGGTAGCTCGCAAGAGACATCAAGAGGAATTCATAGCTTTGATGCAGGGAAACATGACTGTGGATCAGTATGAGGCTACTTTCACTAGACTTTCTCGATACGTGTCAACTTTAGTACAGCCGGAGGACATGAAGATTCAGAGGATTATCACAAGGTTGAGGAGTGATATTATGCTTAATCTGTCTACGCAGGATTATCCGAGTTATGCTGCAATAGTCAGGGCCACGTCGAGGTACGAGAAACGTAAGACATATGTGTTGGCCGAGTCTAGTCAGTCAAGTAAACAGCAGTATCAGTCTCATAGTCAGCGTTATCAGAGACAGTATCAACAGTCTGTTCAGATTTAGCAGCCAAGGCAGACCCAGAGCTACCCATGACTAGTTCAGGCACAGTCTCAGCCGAGACCAGCTCAGAGCCAGCCACAGGGACAGTCACAGACCTGACCAGTGACCACTAGATATCAGCAGGGTAGTTCTGCTACATCTACTTATAGGACTCCTACAGAAGGTGCTACTGCCAAGAAAAACCAGCAGTGCAATCATTGCAATAGCAAGGGCCACACGGAGGCAGAGTGTTGGAGGAAATTGGGCCGATGCATGGGATATGGCAGTGATCAGCATAGAGCTAGAGATTGTCCTAAATTTAAACAGGGACAGGGTCAGGCTTCCGACCAGGGTGCTCAAACTAGAGCTTCAGGAACAGGTACTATGCCACGAGGCCAGGCACTGGTATTTGCGCTTGATCAAGAAGAGTTTCCAGACACGACAGTGGTAGTGGAAGATACTTTTCTTATTAATAGTCAACCAGTAGTAGTTTTGATTGACACTGGGGCTACACATTCATTCATTACTCCTGCATATGCACAATCTACTGTTTTAAAAGTTGATAAATTGCCGTATGTGATTGAAGTAGGTAGTCTTATGGGTATTAAATGTGTTACGGAGTCTGTGTGTAGAAATTGTGATATTTTTATTGAGGGTCACATGTATCCTATTTACTTGATTATTATGCCATTTCGGGACTTTGAAGTTATCTTGGGGATGAGCTAGTTGGGGCAGTATTATACATGTTTGGATTGTAGAAGAAAAATCTTAACTTTAGAAGTACCTGATCAACCTGTTATTAAGATTACTGGGAGTCAAAAATCTACTGGGACCCGTATCATTTCTTCTATTAAAGTTATTAAAATGTTAAGTAAAAGTTGTGATGCATATTTAGCTTATTTAATTAATCAGCCGGGGGATAAATTAAAACTGAATGAAGTACCTGTTGTAAAATATTTTATGGGGGTATTTCCCGAGGAGTTTCCGGGGTTACCACCTGACCGAGAAATAGAGTTTATGATTGACTTGTTGCTAGAGACTAATCCTATTTCTAGAACCCCATACAGAATGGCTCTCCCTGAGTTGCAGGAGTTGAAAATTCAGCTGCAGGGCCTACTTGAAAATGGATTTATTTAGCCTAGTTCATCACCTTGGGGTGTTCCTGTGTTATTTGTGAAGAAGAAGGATGGTACTCTGCGATTGTGCATTGATTATCGGGGTCTTAATCAGGTGACGGTGAAAAATAAATATCATTTGCCTTTGATCGAGGAATTGTTTGATCAGCTGCAAAGTGCTGTTGTATTTTCTAAATTTGATTTGAGATAGGGTTATTATCAGTTGAGAATTCGGAAAAAGGATGTACCCAAGACTGCTTTCAGAACCAGGTACGACCACTATGAGTTTGTTGTATTACCATTTGGGTAGACAAATGCTCCAGCCGCTTTATGGATTTGATGCAAAGAGTATTTAGACCTTATCTTGATCAGTTTGTTGTGATTTTCATTGATGATATATTGGTGTACTCTAAATCTGAGGCAAAGCATGAAGAACACTTGAGAATTGTGCTGCGAATACTACAAGAACATGAGTTGTTTGCCAAATTTAGCAAGTGCGAATTCTGGTTGAGGCAGGTAGCCTTTTTAGGCCATATTATTTCTCAGGAGGGAATATCTGTAGATCCTGCAAAAATTGAGATGGTTATGACTTGGAAAAGACCCGAGACTGTCACAGAAGTTCGGAGTTTCTTGGGATTGGCGAGTTATTATAGGCGGTTTATTAAGGACTTCTCAAAAATTGTAGGACCATTAACTTCCTTAACTCAAAAGAAAATTGTATTTAACTTGAATAATAAATGTGAAGCCAGTTTTCAGGAATTGAAGAAGAGACTTACCACTGCTTTTATTCTTGTAATGCCTGAGGGGACTGATAATTTGGTGATATACAGTGATGCTTCGAAAGAAGGCTTGGGTTGCATTCTTATGCAAAATGCTAAGGTGATAGCTTATGCCTCTAGGAAATTGAAACCATATGAACGTAATTATCCTACGCACGATCTTGAGCTTTCTGTTGTTGTCTTTGCTTTGAAGAAATGGCGTCTTTATTTGTGGGGTAATAAATTTGAGATATTTACAGATCATAAGAGTTTAAAGTATCTCTTTTCTCAAAAGGATTTGAATATGAGGCAAAGGTGTTGGTTAAAGTTGTTGAATGATTATAATTGTACCATTAGCTACTTGCCAGGAAAAGCTAACATTGTTGCAGATGCATTGAGGCGAAAAGCTTTCATGGCTAGTTTGATAATAAATGACTGGGAGACTATGGAAGAATTTTGTCTATGGAAACCGAAGGCTTCTAGAACAGGTATCCAATTTGCTAGCTTACAAATTCAGTCTCTATTGCTATTTAGGATCAGAGAAGGCCAACAGTTAGATCCTCCGTTGTTGAAAATTCTAGAGAAGTCAAAAGGGGGAGAGTCCGACTTCAAGTTACATGATGATGGATTACTCAGGTATAAGAATAGAATTTGCATTGCTGGTGGTTCAACTGTAAAGGATAAGATTCTTGTTAAAGCTCATAGTTCTAAATACACGATTCATCCTAGTAGCATTAAGATGTATAGGGACTTAAAGTAGAGTTTCTAGTGGAACAACATGAAAAGGGAGATAGCTGATTATGTGGCTAAGTGTTTGACTTGTCAGAAAGTTAAGGCGGAGCATCAGAGACCGGCAGGGTTGTTGCAGCCATTAGAGATTCCGGTATGGAAATGGGACCAAGTGACTATGGACCTCGTATCTGATTTGCCGAGATCACCGCGAGGTAATGATTCCGTCTGGGTTGTGGTAGACAGGTTGACGAAGACTTCTCATTTTATTGCTGCAAAGAAGACAGATTTTCTTGATAAATTAGCCGACCTAGTACCATCTCAGATAGTATCGGATATGGATCCCAGGTTTACATTACAGTTCTGACAGAAACTACAAAAGGCTTTGGGGACTAATCTGAATTTTAGTACTGTATATCACCCACAGACAGATGGCCAGTCTGAGAGGACTATCAGGATTTTAGAGGATATGTTGCGAGCTTACATTCTAGATTTCGATAAATGTTAGAAAATGTATTTGCCTCTTGTAGAGTTTGCTTATAATAACAGTTACCAGGCTACCATTGGTATGGCACCCTATGAGGCACTTTACAGGCGAAAACGTAGGTCTCCATTGTATTGGGACGAGGTAAGTGAAATAAAAACTATTAATCCAGCTATTCTACCTGAGATGATCAAGATGGTGGATAATGTGAAACTTATAAAGAAGAAAATGCTTACAGCACAGAGTCGACAGAAGAATTATGTTGATAGACGCCGGCGAGACTTGGTATTTTAAGTAGGTGATCGTGTATTCTTGAAAGTCTCTCTGCGTAAGGGTTTGATTTGACATGGTAAAGGAGGTAAACTCAGTCCAAGATACGTGGGTCCATTTGAAATTGTTGAGAAGGTTGGTGATTTGGCTTATAGATTAGCGTTATCTCCGAGTTTGGGCAGGATTCATGATGTATTCTATGTATCGTTGTTGAAGAAGTATAATCCCGACCCTTCACACATTATAGAGCTGGAACCATTGGAGATTGATGAGTCTTTGACATACGTTGAGAAACCTCTTCGAGTGGTTGACAGAAAGATTCAGGAACTTCAAACCAAGAGTATTCCTATGGTGAAAGTTTTTTGGGATCATCACGGAGTTGAGGATGCCACTTGGGAGCGAGAAGATCAGATGAGAGAAAAGTATCTGGAGCTGTTTGCCGAATCATGTAAGAATTGCGAGGACGCAATTAGTTTAAGGGGAAGAGGGTGTGACGCCCGAGATTTTTGTCACAATTTTGAAATAACTGTTGCATAAACTACTTGTGCATTTTGTGTGCATTTCTTGTCTTCTTTAATTGTGTTATTATTAGACACTATTCATAAGGAAAAATTAATGTCTTAAAAGTTCGATTTAATATTTTTCCTAGTCCATAAGACACATAAAAGGAATGAGGAACTTGTCATTTTGGTCTTTCGAGCTTGGGAGCATGCATTTGGAAAATGTTTCCCGCATCATTTGAATAGTGTTACGTATGTAGTAACATTAAATTCAACTAGTTAGCATTAGGTTGAGTTTTCCTTTAGTTTGACCAAGACTTTAGAGGCATTTGACTTCAATTAATTGCATATATACCTACATATATTAAAGTTATCATCATTTTAACCATTTGGCTCAACAAGAACAAAGCAAAAAATTCCCTTTTTACCCCCCTACCCGACGGCACCAAGGAAAGGGAAGGAGCAAAATTTTTCTTCAATTCTTGGTGGCTTGATCTTTGGCTAGCATCTCACACTTAGCTCCAAGCTTCTCAAAACTCCTACAAGCCTCCTAGCCTCTTGCATGTGAAGGAGTTGCATTTTTTTTTTGAGTTTAAAGTTGATTGCATATATATTGATTTTTTATATTGTTGAGTATAGCTATAAAACTTGTTTTGCATGCTTGTTATATGATCATTAGAGACTATAGAACTATCTTTTGTTGCTAGATAACATCTTTCATGACTAGAAACTTGAATCACCTGAAGAAGATGATGAATAGTGCTTGAACTTAGGGTTTCGATTAAACTTGCTAATTGGAACGAATCGAGACTTCAATTAGGTGTTCTAGAGTCTAGTGAAGCTAGTTGGGAGGCTACGTGAAGTTGAATCATCCAAAACCAAGCTAAATTGCAAAATTAGTTAACTTTAAAAAGGGGACTTTTCACGTTATGCAATCCGGGCACGTTTGAGCTTTGGATTAGGTATCCATGGGGCATGGAATCACTTTTGGTGCTTTCGTTGAGTGAAATTGGGATTCGGATAGGGAAGTTGTAGTTAAAATCCACTCGGGGCCTTCCCGAGCTTTTGCTCCTAAAATAGGTTTTCATGATCTTGATATGTGTCTTTTGGCTTAATTAGGAGTGTAGTATGATTAGGATGTGGGTTGGTAACCTTGAAATGCACATAGGAGAAGAAAAGCTTGGTTAAAGAAAGGAAAAAAGTAGTATTTGGCTATTTTGATGCATCTAGAGCTTGTCGATGTGTTGTCATGTACTATTATGATTATCTAAAGTGTAATTGAGCTATTTGAGTAGATTGTGGGAAAAGTTATGTTGTTTGCCTCTTTTGAGACTATAAAGCTATCTCGTGTATATGTTGGCTTATATTGCAATTAAATGCGAGGGCGGCCTACTTTGTCGACCCTCTTACTTGTTATTCGTTGTTCTTGAATCTTGTGGTTTGGTTTCGGGATTGCGCAACCTTTTCGGACATGGTAGCGTCGAGAAACACGGGCGGCGTTGGGCTTGCCGTGCTCCTTCGACTACCATGGTACTTGTTCCCTTTCTCGTTGAGTATACTCCACTACCCTAGAGGCGTGGTTCACCTGTTGGACATATGGACCTACCTCAGGAGAAAGGGTCGTAGGATCGGGGTACATCCGGAGTACCCCAACTTGGAGGAGTAAGAGGTTGCTGGCACTTGCGTGAAGTTCGTGATTTGTGGTTCGAGATTGAAGACTTAAAGTGAAACCGTATCCTTTTTAATGTGGTTAATTACTTGACTATTTGATCTTGTTGTGTTATGTTATATATATGACTTCCTGTGATTGCATATTATTTTGCATGCCCCGGTATGTTGCATCACCTTCCTCGCTGGGCAACATTGTTGCTCACTCCTCATTTAACATGTTTCAGGAGAAAATGAGGTGAATCCCCAGCTAGTAGCAGTAGAGGAAGAAGAAGAAGAAGTGCAAGTAGATCAAATTTCTTGATTCCTGTGTGATAAGGTTGATCATATGTGAAGTTTGCGTGGAGTCGTTGTTAGTTGTTGTATTTTGAGACCTTTGAGGTCTTATGTATATGCTTGGGAGTTGTAATCTTGTATGTTGGATAAAGTTAGACGGCATGTAATAATGGATTCTAGATTACTTTTTTTATTGCATACTTGGGTGTTTATTAACTTGATAGTGGAACTTGGGTATAGTTGTATCAATCTACTTATAGTTAAAGTTAACATTGCCTTGCATGCTTGTGTGCTATAAATAGATTTTGTTGCTCCAAGGCTCGGATGGCCTTGTGGACTTGGGTTGGCTATGAAGGTATTGAAAGATAGGTTGTATGTGTTGTTGCTTGCGGTTCAAATGTTATATATGACTATTTGCAGGTAACAGTTTAATCCACGGTACAGAGAAGACTCTGTCCGAGTGACGGATCCGGACTTGACCTATAGCGTGGGATTGGGTTCGAGGCGTTACACCATTAACCGAGTGTCATGAATGAATAACTTTGAAAATTGGGACAGAGAAATTAGAGTTGAAGAAAGAAAGACAGACAAAGGACCCAAAATATATATATATATATAATATTGTCATGCAGCCAAAGGACCCAAAAGTTGTTTGGATCTCAATTAACATAGTAGCTATTATTGCCTTGAACGAATTATGGAAAAGATACCTCTTTAATTGATATCTTCCCATCAGATCTTTGGTACCTTAGGGTTTTTTTCCAGCGTTAGTCCTGTCAAGTAAGTCCGTTTTTGATGGAGATTTGCCGTCACAATCTGCATTTACCGGGGATGAGAACATGCTATTTTTAATATATTAGCCATTTGTCTTGATAGTGAAATAGCTCGTTATATAAGATCAAGTTGTCCGCCATGTTCTTTGTTCTTGAGAAATATCTATCTATACTTGCAAGAAATGCCATTGGCCCCACGATGTAGAATTTTTTAATTAGATAGAGATTTGGAGAATTTCATAACATGTACATTTCAATATGCAAATTGCTTTCACATTTGTCATTTTCCCTCCAAAATTGAACATCTCAAACAATCCTAATCCATAATATATAGGTGTATTGGTTGAGTTTAAATTCTCAAGCTGCCAACATTTTTGACAGTAAGATGCACGTAAATGATCCTGCTGCTTTGCAGGCTATACTTTTAGCTGACCTTGCTCCATCCGGGGGGGATCGGCTAGTGTTTTATGTAACTATCACAATACCAACATAAAAAATTATAAATAGAAGGGGTTTGTACCTTTTTATAGATTATAAAAGGTTAGGAACTAATTGTAACAATTTTTGAAGATATCGTACATTTTCACCTAACCACAAGAATGCGGTGCTTTTTGCCCATAAATTTTTGCATTTGTTAGAAATTTATACTGATTAATGAATTTTGGGACTTCAACCTAATCTGAGACCCATATATTTAGACAAATGAATGCGTGTGGGAGCAAAATAAATACTTTTAAGCTTTTTAGGTAAATAAATCAATGCAATTTGCCTAGATAATATGCCATAAGTGGTGGGGACAACTGCAGCTTTTAGGGCAATTGACTTAATTCATTTCTGTGTCCCGCATTGCTTTAGCAATTGAACCCCCACATGGTAGAAATGAAGCATGCATGTCCATCGAGTAAACCAACCCTTGGAAGATCTATTTATTTTTTTTACAAATTGTGATAGGATGCCATCTCGCACTGCTTTTAGCCATTGACTAATTTGGAGTTGTAGGGTAGACAATTAATATTATATGCTAGGTTTATATAAGATATGTGAAGAATTTGAAAACTTGACAAAACACAAGTTGGAGTAAACTTTTTCTTACTTCTGAAACAAGAAATAAGGGGAAACCGATTGGCTTGTCTTAGTTGAAGTTATTGCAAGTTCTAACATGAAAAGGCTGTAATATGGCAAACGAAAGGGGACAAAAAGTAAAGAGGTGAAGTGAGAAGAAAGTCTTCATGGACATGGTCCAGCGGAAGGGGGTTGAAGTTGCTTTTATGAGGTTGAAAGTTTAACACTCTTTACTATTTTGAATTCTCGCTTTTGACTAATTTGGTGAATGTATGGAGACACACTAGTACACTCAAGAGTTTACCAATTAGTGGCAGACTCCGTCAGTTAGGTTCCCACGTCATTGAAAAAAAAAAGCGAGAAAGAAAACACAAATATACTTGTTGGTTGCCAAAGTTATAATGTTCTGCGGGAGATATGATAAGTAAGTAGTTTGTAACTAAGTATTATAAATTTAAGTTACAAGCCGAATTAATTATCATTTTCGGTCAATGAATTTGAATTTGAGACCTAGAATATCTATCTTTAATTTATGGCACCTCATAACATCTATTTTTAAATTTATAACAATAATCTCACTTGCAAACCTAAACTTTAAGCGTGGGACATAATAAATCGACTTCTCATCAAAATCTCCCTTAACCTACTATTTTTAACGAGTGAAGTAAGTAACGCTAAGAGAAGTGTGGTCGATTTGGTGTGGATGTTATTGCTTCTTTACCTTCTCCAACTTTTTCCATGTGAGGTTATTAACCACTCAGCTTGTAATGAGTAATTGAACGCTACCATTACTTCAGGAAATGACAAGCATTTTTCGTTGAGCTTACGGGCGTCGGGAGCCGAGGATAATTTATATTTATTGTCGATCAGCTATTAGGAAACCATCTCAATCATGATAGACTTGTCACTGATAAATGTCGTTGAATACTGTGGCATATATATACTAGTTGAGAGGTGACTGTTGCTAGTCATATTCTGTATTGAGATTTGGACATACAGCAGGCAATTAATTTTGTTAAGGTAAAATTTTCAGTGGGGGACTGGTGCGGGCTGTCTGACTTGTAACCTGTAAAATGAATAATCCCCCGGATTTTTCTTGTGTTTCTATTTTGATATTTAAGTCAGTTGTGTAGTTTCAAAAAAAGGAAAAAGCAGCTTAAAAACAGGGTATGCAAGGACAAGGATGGAGCCAGAAGTCAAGTATTGGTGGGGGCTCGAATTTTTTTTTGTACAATATTTTTTACATTAGTAAAAATGAAACTCAATTTTTACAATTAAAATTAAAAATTATATATATCTATTTAAATATAATTGACATACACATACTAGCAAAAAAGTGGCAAAAAATAAAATACAACTATAATGACTTAAAGCTACGCCATCAATATAATGGTATTTGTGATTTACCACCACAACTAACTAATGTTTCTAAAGACTTTTACGATTTTTTGGATTTTTAGATGATAATTTTTTTTTTTAGAAAAAAGGTACAACATATGTAGCTATTAACTTCATTTTTCCGGTAATGGCAAATTGGCAAAAGGAAGTGCCTATGTGGAAAAATCCATTAATTTTTTTTAAATTTTTTTTTGAGGTAGACTTGAGAGATGATGGAAATTGCTAAAATAATAAAGTTGATATTTGAGAAGAAAATGATAGTTGTTGGATATGCAATTTTTCACGTCCGAGTCGAGCACAGGACCTGTGCAATTCGATCAGAGCTAAGATTGTGTACAAGCAATGAAAAGGGACAACGGGGGTTATTTTTCGCATTCCTTCTCGGGTGAGAAAATTAGTAAGTTGGTTCGGTAATAAACTTAGTGGGTTATGACAAATTTAGCAATAGAATGTATTCGTTACCTTTCAGTTGCTTTCCATGCACTATTTATAGTAATGCAAAAGAATCTTTTTCGGTGGTCCCCACTTGTCCTTGCGCACTATTCTTGTGACAAGTGTTTAGGTGGGGAATGTTCCATTTGTTCCCATGGGCATTTTGGTAATTGCATAATTCTAACATTTTATGTCAATCTCACTTGCCCCCTAGAATACCTGAGGTCTAGGATTTCCCTCGGGGGTTCTGTAGGAATTGTCCTCATTTAACGTTGTGCAATAACTGGGCAACGCTTCGATTTTTGCACTTTTTTGACAGTGTAATGATTGCGTACCACTTCGGTTGAACGGTCACGATGGTCCTTACTCCAAGATTCTCGCCATCCTCCCTCTATATATATGGGATTTCCTTGTCATTTTTATTTTTTCATCATTTTGTTCGCGCATATTCCTTGATTATCCTTACTCTAATTTGCCATATTAGTGTTCGGGTCGGATAATCAAAACTTCTATTAATCGCTTAATTTTGCCTGGGTCATTCTCAAACTGTAGGTACGTCTTTATTTCCCAAGTTTTTCTCTTTCTTTGTTTTCACTTTTTAGTAATGGCCGGGTCGGATTGCGACAAGGATTCTCAAAATAGATCGGTTCAGTCATACGGTAGAGGGACAGACGAGGGGTTTAGTGGTTCTAACTTTGAGGCAATGTCCATAGCTAAAGACCTTTGTGTAGACGTTGGTCGGGTAGTTCCTGAGGGAAATAGCGAGGGTCAGGTAGTCGAGGGTCAGGAGGTCCCTCCGTCAATCCACGATGGTATGGATGAACAAATAGAACTAACTGGTTTTACCGATGTAAAAGAATATCCTGGCTCCGGTGATTCCCCTTTAGAGGATCTTCGGGGAATCGAACTTCATACTGACCCCGTAGAATGTCTTTTTCCTTCGCTGAGGACTGGTTCCTTAAATGTTACAAATAGACCCGAGACCACTCTCTACGAATCCTCAGTAGCTACCGTAGTCACTCACAGAGTCGGTAAGAAAATGTTTTCTTGCTACTTTCGGGATTGCCTCACGACCCTTAAGATGGCCAATGAAAAGGATGTTAGATGGCTCTGTTCCCCATAACTTTAGGGTTAAAGTTCTAGCCGTGGATAAAGTAGCTTGTCATCCTCGAGATGGGGAACTATGTGTATAAGACGTTGCCTTTTCTTTTTTCTAGTTTCTGATTCTTCCTTACATAGCTGATATAGTCAATTACTTCGAAATTTGCCTCAGTCAAATTGCCCCTAATGGCTGGGCCATGATGGCCGTCTTTTACGTTTATGTAAAGTTGAAAGGTCTAACTCCCACAGGTTCCTTGTTTCATCAGTTTTTCACCCTTAAGCCTAACCCTTAGAGTAGAGGTTGGTACTATGCCAATGCTCGGTCAAAATGTCTTCTTTTCAAAAACTGGCAATCTTTTTTCAAGGGTTGGCATAATAGATATTATTATTTCGTATCGGGTCCCAAGCCTTAGTTTGTTCCTACTTCCTAGAGTTTTATCGAGGAGGACAAAAATAATCTGCCTTACTTGTCTGAGGCTGAGAGGGATGCTTTCACGGCCTTGCATGGAGATAGGGGTTTGGACACGACCAAATATATTTAATGAAAAAGATATGGAGGTCGGGCCTATACGAAATGCCACAACTCCTCCCGACCTATCCTCATCCGGACTATATAGAGATTGAAGCCTCCACTTCTAGGAAAAGAGGGGCGAAGTGAAAAAGGGGTAGGTCCCGTCTAGGGTATTTTCTGTCTTATGTGTTTTTGTCATTATTTATTGCTAACTGCCGTCTTAGTCTTACAGATATGGATCCCCTCAGTATCCTGAAAGTAGTTGCTGGCAGATTTTCCAACAAGTCCTCGAGGATTGATAGCTCATCTTCGAATCAATCTGTTTTTCCTCCTTGAGGGAATACTGCTAAAAAAGAACTCGAAGTTGTATCCTCGATCCTACCTTCTCACGATCAGAGATCCTTGTCTCCCAGCAAAAAAAAGAAGACTTCACTATCTAGCGATGACTCTGCTCGTCCTTGCGCTCAATCTGCCTCAGCCACCGTGGTGATTGATTATGATACTTCCTCGACCAATTTTTCCAAACATCCAAAGGATGTGGTCTCGGCGGCTCTGCCAAAAAACCCAAAGTCCGAGAAAGTTTTCGGCAAAATGCCTCTCCTCCTGAGCTGATTGTTATGCAAGGGAAATATGGTAAGGGACGCGAGATTGTTGTGAATAAGTTTCCCTCCATTACGATGCTCAAGAAATTTCTACGAGTGATATCCTCGGTAATATTCTGATCTTCTCTATCCTTCTTTCCTATTTTTTTTTTTGGAGTGAATTCATACTCCCTTCTTTTTCCTTTTTAGTCCGTTTCTCATGCATCCATTATCCAATCCAACATGGGTGTTCTCGGGGACATGTACGCCAAACTGAACAAGAGGTATGAATATCAATGCTCTTAGACCGAGAAAGCCCGCAAAGACACGCTGAAGAATGTCGAGGATACCATGAAGAAGACTATCGATGAGAAGGAAAAACCCAAGAAGGTTGAGGCTGAGATTAAGTTAGCATCCAAAGCTAATGCAAAATTGACCTCTGTCCTGAAGCTTGCACAATCTAGAGCCAAAACTACGGAGAATGCTTTAGACGAGGAACATAACACTTAGGCCCTTGTAGATTCTAATCTTGCAAGAAATAAGGAAGTTAGACTGAAGGCT
The DNA here is from genome assembly GCA_037974665.1 of Ehretia macrophylla. Lineage (NCBI taxonomy): Eukaryota > Viridiplantae > Streptophyta > Magnoliopsida > Boraginales > Ehretiaceae > Ehretia > Ehretia macrophylla. The sequence continues at coordinate 46,810,422 of CM075777.1, read as the reverse complement.
GAGTCTATTCTCAAGGAGCTGGTCGAAAGATTGGGCCCTCATGGGGAGAAGGCTGTTGAAGCTTTTAAGACGAGTCCTGAATGTGTGATGTTCGTTGGGGAATCTTCGCCTGGCATTTTCAACACCGCACTGGCTGTGGGGACCTTCTTAAGGTCAATTGAGGCAAAGTGCAGGGCTCAGGAACTCTTTTCCAAAGCCAACCTGAGGAGCCTTCTTTTCCCCCAGCTGGAGGAGGTTGAAGAGTTAGAGTTACTGCCCAAATATGCTTATGATTTTCCTACTCCTCAACAAGAGGCTGCAGCTCAAGGCGGGGTTGATGCACCTGTCGAGGATCCTCAGGCCTCCAAGTGCCCGAAGCCCTATATTAGAATTTTTGGATTTTGTATTGCTAGATGTGGGGAACCTATCTTGCACGATACTTTCTTTATGAATGAAATGTTCGTTTGACTGAAATGCCTTCATTTCTAACTTTCAGCTCTTTCTTGTACTTGTATTTGAATAAAATGTTTTCTTTTTTTTTTGTTTTATTTTATCTCAATTTCCCAAGACGATACTTAGAGAATAAACCTGTATATGACCTTAGATCGATAATATTTTGGCCTTTCTCCTGTTTATGGGTTTTTCGTCGATCATTTTAAGACCTTTTCCTCAGCAGTTTTGGCATTTTACCCATTTATGGGATTTTTCCTTGGTCATTTATGACCTTTGGTCGATACTTTTTTGGCCTTTGGCCCATTTATGGGATTTTTGTCGGTCATTTATGACATTTGGTTGACATATTTTAGCCTTTTACCCATTTATGGGATTTTCGTTGGTCATTTATGACCTTTGGTCAACACTTTTTTGCTTTTTGCCCATTTATGAGATTTTTGTCGGTCATTTATGACCTTTGGTCAACACTTATTGGCTTTTTACTCATTTATGGGATTTTCGTACGGATGTTTTGGCCTTTTATCCATTTATAGAATTTTTGTCGGTCATTTATGACCTTTTTGTTATTCTACACAAAATGAAATAATACACTTTTTGGAAGGGAAATATTTTTCATTAATATCATATGACAATTACATAAAATACTTTTTCAAATGCTCGACATTCTAATCATTTTTTAACTCTTTCCCTTCAGCATCTGCTAGGTGGTAAGTTCTTGGTCAGACTTCTTTTACTACTGCATACAGTCCTTCCCATGTTGGACCGAACTTCCCTTCCTTTGTTGGCAGAAAAATGGATCTCCTGAGGACTAGGTTGCCTACCTTGATTTGTTTGTCTTTGGCTTGCTTGGCAAATACGTTATCCATTGCTCTTTTTCTTGCCAAGGTACGGATTAGAGCATTTTTTCTCAGCTCCTTGGCTAAATCTAATTCTTCTTAAATGGTCGGTCCGTTCATTCTCTGCTGATGCATTTGGATTCAGCTACTAGGGGAGCCGATCTCCACAGGAAGGACAACTTCTCTGCCAAAGGTTAGGCAGAAGAGAGTTTTCCCTGTTGCAGTGCTTGGCGTGGTGCAATGTGCCCACAGGACCTCGAGGAGTTTGTCCACCCATTGGCCTCGTGCTTTGCCTAGCTTGGTTTTTAGGCCCTGTAAAATAGTTCTATTAGTAACTTCTTCTTAGTCGTTATATTGGGGGGTAAGCTACAAAGGAAAATTGCAGACTGATCCCAAGCTCGGTATATCGTTCTCAGAAATACTTGCTGTCAAACTGCCGATCATGGTCAGTCACGATCACCCTCGGGACCCCAAATCGGCAAAACATAAATTTCTTTACGAAATTCCATGCCGACTTCTCATTGATCAAAGATACAGATTCTGTTTCTACCCATTTGGTGAAGTAGTTCACCATTGCTAAGGCGTGTCTTCTTTGACCTCTTCCCATTGGCATTGGGCCGATTAAATCCAATTCCCATTGACCGAATGGCCATGGGCGGATCATGACGGTTAATGGGTTAGCAGGTTTTCTTTGGACCTGAGCGACCCTTTGACAAAGGTCGCACTTTTTCACCAATTCTTTGGCCTCTTTTCCAAGGTAGGCCAGAAATATCCTATCTTGAGGGCAGTTTTGGCCAGTGCTTTTCCCCCGAGGTGATTTCCACTAACCCCTTCGTGGATTTCTCTTAGTACATAGTTCTTCTCTTCCGAGCCCACACATTTCAATAGAGGCCAAGTTAAAGATCTTTTTTACAGTTGATCCTCGATCATTATGACTTAGAAGCTTGCTGCTCAATTCGCCGAGCCATATGCTTATCCTCGGGAATTTTTCCACGCTGCAGATATGCCCGTATTGGTTCAGTCCAATATGGTCTTTCTACTATCCATGCAACCTCTTCATTCCTGATCTTTACACTAGGTTATAAGATTTGCTCGATTTGCACGAGTGATTGTCGGGTTTTTCCCAATGCTAACCTCGATAAATCATTAACTTTCTCATTCTCTGACCTCGAGATTTGTTGTATGGTAAATTTCTCAAGTCTAGAAATCAGCATTCTTACTTTGTAAAGGTACACCATCATGGTTACTTGGTTTGCCACTAATTGAGAGTCTGTGAAAGTATCTATCGATCTCGCCTCGAGCATCGTGGCCATTTTTATACCCCGCAATCAATGCTTCATATTCGACCTCATTGTTGGATGTTGGGAAGACAAACTTCAACAAATACTGATATTCATTTTTCGAAGGGTCGAGTATTACTATTCCTGCTCCACTGCCTTGTTTTCCCGAGGCCCCATCCACCTGAATTTGCCAAACCATTGAACTATCTTCTTCTGGTCTTCCCGTGCATTCTACCAGAAAATCTGCTACTGCTTGAGCTTTTATAGCCACCCTCGGCTGATAGGTAATGTCAAATTGTCCCAATTTCATTGCCCACTTCATCAACCGACTTGAAACCTCGAGCCTATGCAACACTGTCTTCAATGGTACATCAGTCATGACTTTGTTTGGGTGAGCATCGAAGTACGGTTCAATTTTCTGGAAGTTATAACCAAGGCTAAAGCCATTTTTTCCACTGTTGTGTACCAGAGTTCTGCCCTTCTCAGCATTTTACTGACATAACACACTGGTTTCTAGTCCTTTCATTCTTCTCGGACTAAAGCTGCCACCACTACTGTCTCGGAACTAGCCAAATATAATATGAGCTCCTCCCCCTCCTCGGGTTGGGAAAGAAGGGGAGACAATGATAGGTACTTCTTTAATTCTGAAAAAGCTTCTACACATTCATATGTCCACTCGAAACCCTTTGGTCATCTCAGAACTTTGAAGAAGGGCGCACACTTGTTTGCTGATCATGACATGAAACAACTTAATGCTATAACTTTCCCGGCCAAAATTTACACATCTTTAATACATTTCGGCGAATCGAGGTCTAAAATTGCTTGAATCTTGGTTGAGATGGCTGCGATTCCTCGAGTGATCACCATAAAACCCAAAAATTTCCCAGTCTTTACTTCGAAGGCGCATTTCTCGGGGTTTAGTCTGATCCTAAACTTTTTCATAGTGCTGAAGGCTTCAGCGAGGTCGCCAAGGTGGTCTTCGTTTTTCTTACTTTTTACCAGTATATCATCAACGTATATTTCCATATTTTTCCCGATCTGATCTTTGAACACTTTGTTAACCATTCTTTGGTAAGTAGCTCCCGCATTTTTCAATCCAAACCACTTCATAGTAATATAATCCTTTATACATTATAAAAGCATTTTTTTCTTTGTCTTTTGATGCCATCATGATTTGTGTTAGGATTGGTGTGCCCAAAATACCACTAGCATTTGTCATTTCTGTAATATGAATATTTGCAATAATAATAACGTATCATCTCATTGTTATGAGCATGTTCTTCTCTCATTTATTATGTGAATGACTGTATTAGTATATGTATGAAAGGTCCTTGCTTCAAGTGTTGACTTAGGTGCGGGGTGGTTACACACAGATTGTCTGAGTCATGGTTACTTGATGAGCATAATTATTATTTCCATGACTTAGTAGTAAAGCTGGGCACTTTACTATGGTATGGGTCATAGTGGAATAAGTTCCATTTTTGATAAGGATGATTTGCCTTGATCATGGATTTGTTCCAGACTTATTATACTTATGCATGTGTATGCATTGGATGGACCACTGTAAGTGTGTACTCTGAATACATACTATCAAAGAAAGAGTACATTTATACCTACGAGCTTCTAGTGGGTCATAGCTCTTAATCTTGAGCAATTGTGGATGAACCGACGAAGTCGGGTGCTTGCACTTTGAGCCATTATGGGTATGGTCTAATTGCTAGGTCATATAACTCTGTGGTTTGGGTGTATATGACCTGATTAGAAGGAACTTGCATTTGTAATAAAGAGTCTATACATTAATTACTCCCTTGGATTGATCCGAGACTATATCTTCATAAATCTATGCATAGTAGTACATGATGTTGTACTTGGTGTTACACTTGAGGGTAGCTCCCTTAGATAAATGGATAACTCCTGGAGGATGATTAGATGGTGGACTTAGAGGATCTAAGGAGTTTAAGATGTAGTTCAAGAGGTGATAGTACACTGTGGAACCTGTCTTGACCACGAGTGAGTACAAAGGGGCATTATGGTCATTTCATCACTTAGTTGGGCGAAAGATTGTTTCTGTAAATACAGTATTTATCATTGAGTACAACTGTAGTCCTATAGTGGAGTGAACTAAGTTAGAATGATAAAACATTGCTAGGAGACTAACGAGAATATTTTATTCATTTTTAGTGAAAGGGTAAATTTGTCTTTTGGTCCACTTTCTAGCCAATTAATCTTTTGAGTAATATTTATATTGTAGTAAATAACTATGAGAGAGTATTGAATTTAATTGACAATTAGATATTAAAAATAGACTTTCTAATTTATTGGAAATGAGTTTCTATTTTTAATTAATGGCTGGAATTAAATTAAATAATTGCACAAAAAATTAATTAGAGCACCTGGGCTGAGCCAGGACCTTGGCACGTGTCCCTAGGAAAATGTGTAGGTCCAGGGCTAAGTCAGCCTAGGATTTTCGGCCAATGAGGGAAAAAAATAGGAAAATTATTTAGGATTTTTCTGTTATGGAAAGTTTGACAGGAAAGAAATCCCACATTGATTTTCCTGGAGATTTTTTCTCAGACTCTTCTCCTATAAATAGGCCTTTCCTATAGCTCTGGAAAATTGCACCAACTCTTCAAGAGTTCTCTCTTCTCTCTTTTAAGTAGGTTTCAACTTTTTGAAGAAACTCTTCTAGTTATTTCTTAATATAAATTCTAGTCCCACAACTAGAATTACTCTGGTGGATTTTGGTTATAGAAGGGAAGATCAAGAGTTTCCAGTAGAAACTTATGTAGATGTGAAGATCCTTTTGGGAGCTTGTGAAGATTTTGTTTTTCGTTTTGCTCCAAGAGATATGTGAAACCTCATATTGTTCTTTCAAGAATTAAATTGTGTTTTTGTTTAACTATGCATGTTTAATCACAGTAAGATCCTACATGATTGTTTCTGCCATGTTTTTGAAATTTTTTGAATATGAATCATGTAACCTATTAATGATTTCCTTCAATTTGGTTATAACATTTGAAGGCATCCATGAAGATCAGTAATTCACATCCCAAGATGGCATCCACCATCTGATCGATTATTGGTAACAGATAACAGTCCTTTGGGCAGGATTTGTTTAGGTCAGTTAAGTCGATGCATAGTCTCCATTTACCCGAGGATTTAGCCACGAGTACTGTTGGGATTTGTATGCCCAAAAGACCACTAGCGCACGACATTTCAGTGAATGAATACATATTGTGATTGTTTATATTTAATGATTACATTCATATATATTCTTTCTATCATATTTATGTGTAATTGTGATGTATATAGGCCCTTGATCCATAGTGGATGACTTAGGGGCATGGTGTCCGAACACAGAAGGTCTAAGTCATAGACACTTTGATTCTAGAATTAGTTCATAATCGATTGATGGAGTTAGACGCTTCATCAAGGTCTAGGTTATAATGAGTTAATCTTCTGTGAAGGATGACCTGCCTTGGTCATTGGTAGATATCTGGACTAAGCCTCACTAGTGTGTATATCACACATTGAACGGACCACTTAGGTATAATCTCTCCAAGAGGTACTATCAAAGATAGAGATCAATATATACCTTATGCTACTAAGTGATCCGTACTCTCAATCTTGAGCAAATGTGGATGAACTAACGAAATCAGGTTCATGTACTTTGATGGACTATGGGTAAGACCTCAGTTGTGGGTCAATAGCTTTGTGTGTTAGGCATATGCGTTTGACTAGTTGGGACGTACGTATGTAATAGAGAATCCATGTCATCACGTGATGGAATAATTACTCCCTTATGATTATCCAGTAGATCATCCTAATCTGAGCTCAGTGATGTACTCTAGGAGTATGTCGAATATTTGGCTTGTGGGTCGTTCCCTAGATCAAGTGTTACTTATCTAGTGGATGGTTACTTAAAGGATTTAGATGTCTCAAGGAGAAGATACAATAAAAAAAAGATAGTACTTGTAATGTCTTTCTTGATTGTGAGTGTTATATGGAGGGGTATTTTGGTCATTTAACTTAGTGGGTCTTAAACAAATGTCATACTTAGTATGGCGAGATTCTGCATTTAGTAGTAAACATCTTGGAGTACAGTCGTGACTTTTTAATGAAATAAGTCAAGTTAAAAAGTCTAAATATCTTATGGGGTTAGCATAGGCATTTTAGTCTTTTCAGTTGCCAAATTGTTTATGTCTTTTGGTCCCTTTTCTAGCCTATTTCCTTTTGAATGTATGTTATAGTTTTCTAGATGCTTATTGTATTTAGAGTTACTAATTAAAGTGTCCAATTACAACTTAGTATCCTATTTGGAAGAATTTTCTATTTTTGATTAGTTGTGGATAATGTGGAAACTAACAATTAATTAATTAGTAAAATTATACATGGAATAAGCACTTGGGACAAGATTGACACCTAGCCCACCTAGGCTAGGTCCACACGTGTCCTTAGGAATGACAACGGGTCAGTTATCCGCGGCTTTTGACAAAACCAAAATCGAAACCGTTTAGCAAATTGAAAATCAAAACTGAAATCGAAACCGAAAACCGATGGGTTTAGAAATTGTTAACCAAAACCGACGGGCTTAAAAAAATCGCGGTTATTCGAATTTGAAACCGATTATCTAAAATAAATTAATTTGAATAAAAAATTTACTCCATAAATACTGTAAAAAAACAAAATAAAACGAAATTCATACACAATGCAATAAAAATTAAAAAATAAATTACATAACCGTTAATTCATATCTAAAATATCCACCAAATTGAAGAAAAAAAAATTATTCTCGTCTTTTGATCTACAACAAAGAGCACCAATAACACATCCCCTAGCAACACAATTTCAAGACACAAAATATAGCCAACAAATTCAACACTATCTTCAACAAAAAGGGCCTCACAAGATCTGAAAAAAAAAACAAAAAAAAACAAATTGAAAATCATATCTTCCAACAAACAGCGAAAAATCAATTTAAATAGAAAATCAGTTCATTTTCACTAATATTGACTTATCAATCTAAAAATAAGAAAAAAATGGATCATATATGAAATAAATCATCAATAAATTAAGATGAAATGAATATAGAAATGAAATAAAATACATAGGAATCAGATTTACGAAACATCGGATTTGTACATGAGCACATCAGATCTAGAAATAAGCACATTAGATCTGGACATGAAAATCATAAATTTGGCCAAAAACACCACATTATCATCCGAGCCATAACATTCTGGTACAAAAATGAAGAAAACCTACAACAAAGGACATGCCCAACCCGTTACAATGAAAGATGAAGCCCAAGCGAGTTGGCTGCAAGCCATGGAAAGAGCACAAAAGACTAAGAATAGGATAGAGGATGAGACAAATTTGACAAAACCCTTGTGATAAGTTATTAAAATGTCACCATGCGTGAGATTAAGCACCTTGAATCAAAACAAATATTATGATGATGATGATGATGCTATTGTTGTAATACTTCTAATTGTATTTTGGATCATGGAGGAAAATAAATGGGAACAAAGTGTAATGAACCCCAAACCAAAAAGGAACAAAACGAGTGAGAAAGTGAGAGTTGGAGTTGGTGAGAGAAAGTGGAATTCATTTTGGTTTTTGGTGTCGGTGAGAGAAAGTAGAGTTATATGTGTGTGGTTGTTTTTTAGTGAAAGAAAGTGAACTAGAGATAAAAGAGAAATAAATGAAAGAGAAATGAAAATGAAATGGCATTGAAATGCAAATGAATGGCGTGAAAATTCGCACAAAATGAAATGTAGAGGGGTTGGAATTTTTAACATATTTGGTGTATTTTTATTAATTAGTTAATAGTTTATTATTTTTTAAGTTTAATTTCATTATATATATTTATTTAAATTATAAATTAATAATCGGGTTTCAGTTTTTTTTAAGGTCTAAAACCAAAACCTATCGGTTTATCCATCGGTTACTACTTATAAAAACCAAAACCTATCGGTTTTCCCGTCGGTTTTTGTTATCGGGTTTTTATCGGGCGGATACCCGTCGGTTTCAGTTAGAATGGATACCCGTTGTCATCCCTACGTGTGATTGAGATAAGATAGAAGAGTTAGTAGTTTTAATTATTATGCTATTAGGCTAGTCAAGTCCAAAGATGCATATGATTGACTTATGGACTAAGAATCCAAATCCTATTTCTCCTAGGATTAACTACTAAGGCTATTCCATATCTATAAATAGAACTTTTCTTCCACCTCTACAATTACACATCTCTCACACGAGAAAAAGAAAGAAGAAAAACTCTCTTTCTCTAGCTCACACGTGTAGTAGTGAGAAAATAACAAAGGAAGAATTCCACCATTATTCATCATCCAAGAGGAGGAAGAAGGTCATAAAAGAGAAGATCAAAAGTTTCTTCAAGGCTTCTAGGTGTGTAGATCTTCAAGTTGCAAGAAGGTGATCAAGTTTTTGTATTTTTCGTTAAGATTTTTAAGCTAACGAATCAAGATAACAAAACTATCTCTTGCTGGAATTTATTCTTAATAAATTGTTTATACATATGTTCTTAGTGTTCTTGCAATATTTTATCTTAGAACTTGTGGTTTGATCCTATATTAGCATGCTATCAAGTTTCCGTTGCGTTTATATGCTTTAAATTTTTAAAATACCATAGTATATCTAGGTAGCATGCATCATCATAGTACCACGTTCGACAACCATGTCGGGTAAAGTATTTCCTTAATGTGGTCGGTATCCAGTAGTCTACCCAATTCCTCGGCTATTATTTTCTGTTTATCCACACTGAAGTTTCTCCTTTTTTGCTGGATTGGTCGATGGTCCGGATCGACATTTAAATGGTTAGCTATAACGCTCAGACTTATCCTTGCCATGTCAGTATTATCCCAAGCAAATATATCTTTGTTATTTAAAAAGAATTCAATTATGCCTTTCTTTATTTGCTCTAGCAGCTCACTCCTAATTCTAGCTTTCTTATGTTGTTCAGACAACTGCACTTCTTCCAACTCCTCTATGGGTATCCCCTTCCTTGAGTCCCTCTTCTTATCGGGCAAATATAGCTCCCACCCTACTCGATATTTGGGCCTCAAAGAGGCTGCATAACATTCTCAAGCCACCATCTGGTTTCCTCGAATACTTACTACCCCATCAGGGGTCGGCAATTTTATCACCTGATGATAAGTTGAAGGAATAGCTCGGAAGTTATTCAGGGTGACCTTTCCCAAAATGGCATTGTAGGTTGAGCTGCAGTTGACAATGATGAAATTTGTTAAGATAGTAACCTTTTGGTCGTCATCCCCAATGGTTAGGGGCAGCTTGATATAGTCCTCGGCTTCACATCGAATGCCTGTGAACCCAGCTAAAGAACTCCTTAGCGACATTAAATTACTTCTGTCCAATCCCATCCTCAGGAACGTGCTTAGGAAAAGCATATTGGTCGAGCTTCCTGTGTCAATCATGACCCTTCTTATCTTAAAATTTGAAATAATCACACTGATCACCAAAGGATCATCATGTGGACGCATTAGCCCCTTCAAGTCATCATCAATAAAAGTCAATCTTTCTTCCTTTCTTAGGATCTTCCATGTCGGTTCCTCCCTAGCCTCTCTGATGTAACTCTTCCTTGCAGCAACGGACTTTCCGCTGACTGCTAATCCACCAGAAATAGTTTTGATCACTACATTGAAGCCCCTGCGGGGTCCTCTTCTGTTACCACGCGGAATGCGCTCCCTTTCCCTCCCTGTGGCCCATTTCTTTGCTCAGGCCTTCCTTTAACGTACTTCCCCAAATGTCCGGCTCGAATCAGGGCTTTAATTTCATCATGGAGCTGAAAACATTCATTGGTATCATGACCATGGTCTTTATGAAACCGGCAATACTTCATCTTACTCCTTTTATCTGAAGGGGTAAATATCTTTTGTGGTTTCTTCAAATCATATTGGCTCTTGATCTCATCAAAATCACTCATCTTGGCATGTTCAAAGGTACGTACTTGGTATATTAAGGTTGGTATACTGTGCCAAGCTCTAGTCTTACTTTTGACTCGTTCCGAGTCTTTCCCACATCCTTCGACTTTTCTCTATTCGCGTCTTCCTTCCTACTCGCACCCCTTTCCTTTTCTTGTTCCTTTTCAGCCTTGAAAATTTCCTCGTCATGTATATAACCCTCAGCCCGGCTCATTAGCTCTCCTAAAGACAGCTGCTTCGTGATGGCCAGTGAGGCTTGAAATAAACGCGACCTCAAGCCTCGGGTATAAGTTGCCAAGGCTATCGATGTTTCTAGATTGAGAATCTTGAGTGTTTCCTTGTTGAAACGGTAAGTTTATGATCTTAAAGACTCTTCATTCTGCTGCCTAATTGAGAACATAATCGAGGTGTAGATGGACAGCCTCTTACTGCTGGCGAATATGTCAACGAATGCCTTGACTAGTTGTTGAAAAGTCTATATAGACCCGTCTTCCAACTCCCCGTACCATTGGCCTGCTGCTCTAGTTAGATATGTCGAGAATGCTTTGCATTTTACTGCATCTAAAAATCAAACAAGATCATGTTCTGACTAAAGTCATTAAGAAATCATCGGGGTCTCCTTCCCTATCATATAATGCAATACTGGGTAGTTTGTTCCTATTATGGAGTAGCTCTCCTTGGACCTCCGAAGCAAGTGGACTAACATCCAACCCCGCAATTGCTTGAGAAATATTTCCCACTATCTTGGTTGGCTCAAAGGTTGTGTTGGTTGGCCTTTTTCCTTCAGCTACCTCAGGACAGTTGACCGGTCTTGAGGATCCCCTATTATCCTCCAAGTGATTCTGAAATCTCACTTGCTCGTTTCTTTCTTGTGCTACTGGGGGTCGGCCGTTGTGCTGTATGGTTGGATTTTGGTTTATGGGTGTAGTGTTTTGATGAACTTGAGAGTTGGTTTGGGGTAGTGTTTGGTTCACTTGCGTGGGTTCATTGTTGGCTAGCCGAGGCATTGTCTCACTCATTTCCATTATCATGAGATACATTATGTTCATATCAACCAGAGAGGCCATTTGGAGAGGTATTATTTGGTTGGTTTATGGCTGGTTGGGGATTTATGTTTGAGGTATAGCATATGGGGTGCTGCTCGAAGTAAAATGAGCTTGAGTAGCATTATTCGTCATAGTTGGGGGCGGAATTATTGGTTTGGTGGTTGGGCATTGAGCTCTGCTGGCCTCGGAGCTTGTGAATCTCCTTCAGCAACATTTTGGCTTCTAGTACTGACCATGATGAGTCTCAGTGGGTTATGATGAGGTTCCCTACCGACGGCGTCAATTGTTGGATATGCAATTTGCCACGTCCGAGACAAGCACAAGGCCTGCAATATTAGATTCGAGTTAAGATCTTGCACAAGCAATGAAAAGGGACGATAGGGGTTATTTCCCACATTCTTCATCGGGCGAGAGAATTAGTAAGTTGACTCGGTAAAAAACTTAGCGGGCTATGACAAATTTAGCAACAGAATGTATTTGTTACCTTTTAGTTGCTTTTTATGCACTATTTATAGTAATGCCAAAGAATCTTTTCTGATGGTCTCCACCTGTCCTTGAGCACTATTCTTGTGACAAATGTCTAGGTGGGGAATGTTCCCTTTGTTCCCATGGACATTTTGATAATTGCATAATTCTAATATTTTATGTCAATATCAATAGTTGTTTTAAAAAAATAAAATGAAAAAAGGTACAACATAAACCTTTTAATTACTTAAAACTAAGCAAAAACTAGCAAAAATTAAAAAAAAAAATGTAGCTGTGATGATTTGAACTCTCATCAACCATATTTTAGTACTTGTTACTAACCATCAAGACTAACCCATATTTTAAAAAAATTTGTAACTTTTAATCTATTTATTGGGGATGGGGATGGGGATGGGGATGGGGATGGGGATGGGGGGCCAAATCTATTTTTCAAAAAAATAAAATACATAATTTTTTTTTTTGGAGCTTGAGGGCCGAGGCCTCCGTGGTCCCCTCCCCTCCACCCTTGGGCAAGGAGTGTTTAGGCCAAATAATGAGTTAGGTGTGATTGAAGAAGCAAGACGACTAAGATTAGGACAAATCCCTTAAAATAAGGCCTAAGGATTTATTTCCTCCTTTGATGGGATTTCCTTATGGGACAAGATTTTTCTTCTCCCCCTAGGATTTACCTGTGTGTACCTCACTTCTGAGGACCTTGGGTTGCTATGCCAATGCATAGGCTCAGCCAGGCATATTTGACCTCGGCTCTTCAATGTGCAAGCTCAAGTCCATACTTCTGACCTAAATCATTGTCCTTTTAGGTGACCCAAATAACTTGAGGTTGGGTCGGGATAAATTATGGCACGTCAAATTTGATTTAACCCTAATAAGGGTTGAATTCTGCTCCGATCTGAGCTCAGCAAATACTTGCACAAGGAGAGAAGGAATCACAGGGGTTATGACCCACGTTTTTCCTCCGGCGCAAGAATTAGTAAATATGTCCGAACTTAAATAATCACAGTAAGTAGAGAGCAATTAATGAGAACGAGTTACCTTCAATGTGAGTATTAAATGAGATATTTATACTAACAACTGATTTGCTCAATATTAAATGTTTAATTCGGTGGGGCATTGTACTCGCCTGTCCAAGCTCATTACTCAGTGGACAAAACTACTACTCAATAGTTAAAATATTTATATCCCATCTTATATTAAATGCCAAAATCAGGTGCCAATACACAAGTCGAGTCTTGTCCTATAAAAATTCCAGCCGAGTTTATACCCATAGATCAATCAATTGTGAATCAACAATTGCGCACAGCTTCATGCCATCAAGAATTAAAGCAACGTCTGGTCCTTGGTCATATGAGTATTAATTAGAGTTTGACTTTCCAGAAGTGAAATTGGCATGAAGCTCAACTAGTTAGGAAGGTCGCTTTTTAGAACAAGATGACGTGATCAATCACATCTATCTCTTCTTCTAATTAATTTAACGTAACATGTTAATCATATCTATCATTTTTCTATTCAAAATATTCATAACTGCATGAATAAACTCACAAAGAATAGTTCTTTGTTTTATTGAGACCCTATTGATTATTATAATTTTTTTTGTTATCGCATATTACATGTGATGGTAATAAAAAAAATTTAAAATATATTCTTAATTATGTTATTTAAAACTATTTTGAAGTACAATTAAAAACAACTGTTAAATTTCTTAAATCCACTATAATTAATAGTGAAATGGAGGTCAGTAATGACATGTAATGGTCTTAATTAAAAGAATAATTATAAAATTCTTTTAAATAATCTATTTTTTTAATTTTTTATAATACTTTGTGTAATATCAATTTTCTATAATTTTATATTTATAATTTCAAAATTTCAGTACACATATAAAACTAAAGATATAAAAATAACTATATATGTATGCAGAGCGAATTAAGTGGAACGGACAATACCCACCCACCCACCCACCCACATAGGGATTAGAAATTATTCCCCATGCCCCATTCCCCATCCCTCATCCCTCATCCCTTTCCCTATTTCCCACCCCGATCCCCGCCCAGTTTGGAGCGGGGGCAAAAAAGGTATCCGCAAAACTCCCTACCATTAGCATCCCTACTTTTAATCCTATAACATACCAAGTATTGCATATTCTTTATTATCCATTTATTATTAATTTTATTTTATTTCTTAACTCATATATTCTTGTCTAAATTTATTTTAAAATACCAATTGATACTTAAAATTTTTCGATATTTTATGGAGACTTCATATTGCCTAAGCTACCACATGTGAATACTAAATGCTTCTTGAGTAACTAATACTGAGGGCCTGTTTGGAATAGATTTTAAAAACTATTTTTTAGTTTTTTTGTTTTTAAAAATTAAAAAATTTGTTTGGATAAAAGGCTTTGAAAAATTGTTTTTTAAAAAGAGTTTTCAAAAAGCCGTTCTCAAAAACCAAAAAAGCAAAACACTTAAAACATGTTTTCTACACTTTTGTTCCCAAAACTATTGAAAACACGGAGAAGTTGTGTTCATTAATGGCATTGCTGTAAATAATATCCACTTTAGTAGCAAACTTGAAAACTAACTTTAATAACATATCTGACCATCTTCTCTTGCAACGTTTAAAACACCTCCTCTCTCTACTCTATTTTCTTTTTTATCTCGTCATCTTTCACCATAATCTGTTGGCAGACCCGGGGCCCAAGCTATGGGCAGCTTAGGTCAGTGTCTAAGGCCTCCTTAGATTGGAGGCTCCAAGTTAAAAATAATAATAATAATAATAACTTAGGAAAAAAATATCAAACGGCTGACACTTAATCAATTTTTGAATTATTGAAGGTCAGTATTTAAACGATTTTTATTTATTGTGATATTAATTTTACATATAATATAAGAAAGCAGGGTTGACCCAAGAAAAAAAGTATAGATATATACATTTAACTTTTCTTTTTATTTTTTTATGTGATATATTTTGATATTGTTTACATACTTATATATATCTTAACTTAAAATAATTAATTTTTTTACTTATATTCATTTTGTTATTAATTTTTCTTATATGTAATAGACTTAATAAAACTTAATTATTAAGGTCCATGAAATATGTTGAAGAAAGACTTAATAAAGAGAAAGATCATTGGAGAAATGTCTTTTTATTTATAGTAATTATTTTAATAGAAAATTTAGAGTTTTTTTTATTGAGAAAAAAATTTAATTATTAAAGCCCCTATTTAAATAATCGCCCAAAATTCTTAAATTATTTGAGACGGCCCTGTCTGCTGGGAGATCAACTTGGGGAAGTTAAAGATTTCATTCAAATATCTTATATCTTTACAAACATGATAAGTAGAAAAGCTTGGTTATTCCGCTGCAAGTATCGTCTACAATTTTCATTTGAAAAAAAAAAAATTGTCGAAGTGTTTGTTGAACCCATACAAGGTTTAATCTTTATATTGTTGGTTTTAGTTGAAGTGTTGGTTGAGCTTGTGGCTTGGTGGTGCAAAAGATTTGTTGGTTGAGCTTGTGTTTTTAATCTCGTCTTTTGCTTGTAAGAAGATTTTTTTGCTTGAAGTTGGTTTTGCTGATTTTTTTTTTTTATTATTTGTTTATTTAACTTTTTAAAAAAATTTCCACTTGTTAACAATTAAGCTCACAAATTCTTTGCTGGGACTGGAAAAAAATAATAGCTTATATGTAATGTCTTATACGTTGATGACATATATGACAAATAAGTAGTTTATATGTGAGTAGTTTATGTAAAATATTTGTTTTACTTTAATATTACAAACTCTATAATATTGTCTAAATTTAATAATATGATTTTAATTTATTAATTTATTATCTTTGAGTAAAAAATATGTGTTTTTATTCTTGACATCTAAATAGATTTTTGTTTTTTGGTTTTTAAAACTCTTTTTTAGAACATTTTTGCCAAATGAATTATATATTTTTTTTGTTTTAAAAACTTTTTTCGATACAATTATAGTCAAACAATTTTTTTATTTTTTTATTCTTAAAAATAATTTTTTTAAATTGTACTTAAAAATTATTTTACAAAATAAAAAAATAAAAACACTTTCAATCAAACTCAAAATATATTTGGGCTTATAGTAGGTTTGTTTTTTTTTTTTTTTTTTGACGAAAGGCCTATAGTAGTTCTTACACAGTACGTAACTACAGAATGGTATTAATTATTTGGCCGGTAGGTTACATCAATGGACGTACCGGCTCCCTTTTACGTCGGACAAATTAAGTGCCATGGGGCCTACCATTTAAAACCTCGTTGGGTTAGGTGCACACTCTTATTTCCCCTTCCGCACTTCGATACCTCTCCACCAAGCTCGATTTAGATTCTTCCATTACGGTATAGAGATTTAATAAGAGTAAAATATTCATACAATTATAATAAAATAATTTAGACAATAATAACTATTAAATTTTTTTTTATAATATCATATATTATGAAAAAAATTAAATCTTTCAAATGGACCGTGCACATACATACAATGGAATAAGAGAAAATAAAAAACACACACAAATTTAACTTGATCCTTCTATTTACATTCACGGTCACAACTCTAGAATAATTTATTTTCACCTAAAAATAATAATAGTCTTTTGTATGGACAATACTATAAAACCCTTTCTCATATCGCTTGGGTACAAAAAAATCTAAATCCTCCCCAATTAAATTTTTTTAATAAAAATACGAAAAACTCTCATTACTTATGCTCATCTTCCCAGATTCCATGGTGCATAAATAACCACAAGTTTAAGTAAGCTGATGCTCCTAACCCCTACTCTAATTTGGACTGAATTTTTACTCCTCTTTGTAGGTTTGGACTCTAAGCCGAAACCTAGCAGACCCACCCAAAGAAAAAGGCAAAATGGAGAAAGAAAACGCTTCTCTCATAGGCTCACATATTTTATCGGTGAAGTGTATCAAATTTTTTTATATTTTAGTATAAGTATATCGATATTTTTTATATTTTAAAAATTATTATAAATAGTCTATGTGTTTTGATAAAAATATATAAAATTCATTTATCGTCTAAAAAATGGTTAATTTTAACAAAGATTGACACGCACAAGATTCAGATACAAATGGGATCAGATTTTTGAGTCGTGTGAGCAAAATTTATTAGTTTTTGAACATAAATACCCTTTCAAAAAAAAAAAAACAAAAAGAAACCCAAAATGCTTCATCTTCCCCGTCAACACCCCCCCACCCAGGCTTCATCTATCCATTGCATTTCTGCGTTCAAAGAATTAAATTGGACTCTCTCACATAATGCCAATTGAAATAAGACGAATTTAAGTGTTGTGTTGAGCAAAGCTGTGGTGTGCGGAAACGGTGATGGACGGCGGCGCACATTATAATCCCCGCACCGTCGAGGCAGTTTTCCGTGATCTCAAAGGCCGTCGCGCCCCCTTGACCAAAGCCCTTACCACTGATGCTGACGAATTTTACCAGCAATATGATCCTGAGAAGGAAAATCTTTGCCTTTATGGATTTCCTAGTGAGCAGGGGAAGTTAATTTGCCTGCTGAAGAGGTGCCACCAGATTATGAATGATCACAGCAGAGAAATATCCACTTATATGCACCTTCAATCTTTGTAATTTTTTTCAAAGTCCATGGTTAAAATTTATGTCCCACAGAAGCAAACAACAGCTTAAACAAACAACTCATTTGGGATCTCAGCACAAACTCAAAATTTTTTTCAGGCATTTTATCAAACAGCGATTTTTTTATTATTGGATTTTCGTTTTGGCATCTTCTTTCACACCCAGCGAGCAGCGATTTTTCGTTTTGGTATATATATATATATATATATATATATATATATATATATATATATATATATATATATATATATATATATATATATATATATATATGTGTGTGTGTGTGTGTGTGTGTTATATATATATGTGTGTGTGTGTGATATATGGGCAAAAATGTCTTTTAATTAAATGAGGACAAATGTGTCATTTTATCATGTCCGTTAACTCTTTTGACGAAAAAGAAACGGAGGGACACGTAAATTAGTTTACCAAAATACAAAAATTACTTATGCTAATTTTTAAAACAAAAAAAATACCGATTCACTTATGCCAAAACATAGGGGTGTGGTGCACTTCACCTATCCCAACACAAATCCCCTATAAATTCTCAACATCCCCTCAAGTTTTTGCAATACATCGCTCTATCTCTAGATCCTTGTAGGTTGCATACAATTGTTCTATGGTGTGACCATTTGTACAACAAGCCTTCCTTTTCAAGATCAAACTCAGAACCTTAACTAGATTACCAACCTATTGAGGCCTAACCTTGTATCTACACTCACTTCAAATCTTTTGTTTCCCATTTTTATGCTATTGAGTTTAGTTAAGATAGTAGATCTTTTTCCTTTTTTAATTTTTGTACCCAAACAATGGGAGATGATCATAACAAGAGGGCACATTCCCAAATGGGAAAGGTTTCAGTTGAGGCGAAGACTAAAAGGGAAATAAATAATCTCCCTAACTTTCTCCTATCTGTTAAACTTAAGTATGTAAAGCTTGGTTACCATTATCTAATCAGCCATGCAATTTATCTACTGCTATGTCCTCTTATAAGTGTTGTTTCTGTTCATCTTTCAACTCTTACTAATGAAGATGTGATGCAGTTGTGGACCCTGCTAAAATTCAACCATGTTACAGTGGTGATATGTTTCATTCTTATGGTTTTGTTATGTAGTCTCTATGTTCTAAGCAGGCCTGAAAAAGTTTACTTGGTGGATTTTGCATGTTACAAGCCTGATAAAAAATTCATGTGTTCAAAAGAATTGTTCTTGGATTTATCAAGAAAAGCTGAGATTTTCACTGAAGAGAATTTGGCTTTTCAGAAGAAGATTCTGGAAAGGTCAGGTCTAGGTCAGAAGACATATGCACCTGAAGCATTGTTGCAGCTTCCAGCTAACCCTTGCATGGCTGAGACGAGGAAGGAAGCTGAGATGGTGATGTTTGGTGCCATTGATGATCTTTTAGCTAAAACTGGTGTTAATCCAAAGGATATTGATATTCTTGTGGTGAATAGCAGCTTGTTTAATCCAACACCATCGCTTTCTGCTATGGTTGTGAACCGTTACAAGCTTAGAGGCAATATTTTGAGCTATAGTCTTGGTGGTATGGGTTGCAGTGCTGGACTCATCTCCATCGATCTTGCCAAACAACTCTTGCAGGTTATTCTCTAAGCCTCTGCATCTTTTAATTGGGAAACGATTCGTTGAGTCGGGATTAACATCAATATCTCACGTATTTGTAAAATTTTAATTTAGGTGTGAGTTTTACTAACTGTGAAAGAGACTAGACTAACCCATTTTTTTTTCTTTTTTGATGATGCATAATTTGTAGCAGTACCTTATTTGCTTTCTCTATGAAGTGTTCAAATATTCACGAGAGCTATACTTAATTAGTTTGATGTTTCAACACACTTTTTTGTATACAAACAAAAATTTTAAATTATACATATGATAAGCTGAATAATAATGACGATATTTGTAACTTCAATGGATAGCGCGTTCAAGTTATATAGGGCAATTTAAGCACCTTACCTACAATCTCCAACTAAGTTGTGGTGGACCAATTAAAGGAGATTTATGTCTACCGATACACTAGATTTTTTCTGTGGCTAGAACAGTACTACAGAAGTCTCATTAATTGTCCTTATTCGGAAAAGACTTATGTTGAGTTTTGTTGGATAAAATACATTGACAGGTTCAGTTAGTCATTTTCTTAATTTGGGTCAGGATACAATTAAAAAATGAAAACATCAAAATGTCCGAGATCTGGTTTTCTCAGGATATTGTCTAGCAATAATGGATAAAATTATTTTTACGAGATCGTGAATTTGATATTTTTTATTATTTTGAAATTATGTTCTTGACTAATCTAATGCACGTGTAGAGACACACTGCTGCATCTAATGGTTTACCAGTTAATGTTTCTACGTCATCGAAAAAAGAAAAATGTCAAAATGTCCCTTAATGATTTGTTTGGTAGAGTGCTATTAAAAAATCCAAACAAAATTGTAATTTTGTGAGGAGTTTGAGAATTAAAGTGAATCTTGTGTGGGAAAACATGGGATTTTTCCCAAATCTAACAGTGTCATACAAGTATAGGAACTAGTCAAATTAATTAATGTTCAAACTCATATGTTAAAAAAGACAATACAGTACACGAAACTCGTGTTAATTATTGTTGATTATCATACCTTATATTTCTATTGAAGATTTTTTTCATAACTCAAACGGTAACTGTGAGAACAATTTTATTGTTACCCTAAGGTCCAGAATATTTATCTCTTCATTGTTGTTTTGTTCTTCTAATGACTGATGACTCTCTCCATTCTTGATGCAACAGGTCCATCCCAACTCATATGCTATGGTACTAAGTATGGAAAACATGACCCAAAATTGGTATTTCGGCAACAACCGACCAATGCTTGTCACCAATTGCATCTTCCGCATGGGTGGAGCTGCAATCCTCTTATCAAACAAATCATCTGATCGTCGTCGTTCAAAATATCAGCTCATTCGCACAGTACGTACACACAAAGGTGCAGATGACAAGAGTTACGGTTGTGTGTACCAAGAAGAGGATGATAACATGAAGGTTGGTGTTGCATTGTCAAAAGATTTAATGGCTGTTGCTGGGGAGGCATTAAAAACCAATATCACAACACTTGGACCATTGGTTCTTCCAATGTCTGAACAACTCCTGTTCTTTGCGACCTTAGTTGCAAGAAAGGTGTTGAAGATGAAGATCAAGCCATATATTCCAGATTTCAAGCTCGCTTTCGAGCATTTCTGCATCCATGCAGGTGGGAGAGCTGTGTTGGATGAGATAGAGAAGAATCTCGAGCTTAGTGAATGGCATATGGAACCGTCAAGAATGACTCTTTATAGATTTGGTAATGTTAAGTTACTCCTTTTTATCTTCAAGATGTCCCCATACTGCAAACGAAATTCATTTTTTCAGCTTTACACATGCACAGTTTTAATATTTTTAAACGGAAGATTCTCGCACATGCATGTTAGATTCTTTTTTGGGCCATGTATGTAGATAATTTAATATTTTAAATGTGAGGCCCTGTTTATATCGATAGTTTTAATATATTTGAATCGGAGGCCCCCACATATACTATTGGATCCGTTTTTTAGTTTAATATTTTTAAAATTTAAGGCGATGAGACTAGAACCCATGACTTAGGTTTTGATATCATGTTAAGTTAATTACATCTTATATAACAATTTAAACTGTATAGAAAATAATTTTTATATCTATTTATTGTGTTCCATAGGTAACACTTCAAGCAGTTCATTATGGTATGAACTAGGTTATACTGAGGCCAAAGGGAGGATAAGGAAAGGTGATAGGACATGGCAGATAGCATTTGGTTCAGGCTTCAAATGTAACAGCGCTGTGTGGCGCGCTCTAAGGACCATCGATCCAGCCAACGAGAAGAATCCATGGATGGATGAGATTGATGAATTTCCTGTTGAAGTTCCAAGAATTGCAAATATAAATTGATAGCTAAGAACATTTTCAGCTACTAGAGCTTGGGTCCAGTGGTAATAATTATTATTGTGTATGCAAAAGGATACAAGTTTGAATCTCGTTGGTTATATTTTTAATGTGTATTGTACGCCTATAAGTCTCCCTTAAATAAAATAAAAAAAGGACATTTTCGTGTTCATTCAAGAGGGGCAGGCTTTGTAACAATTAGCAAATTGTTAATGGCTGGAAGAAAAAGAATCAATTATTAGTAATTAATCAAGTTAGAGGTGACGCTATTCTAAGTTATGAGATGCCCGTCTTACTTACTATTTACCATGTAGCTATACCATCCTACTATTATTTTCTTTTGAACCATAACAATATTATTGAATAAATTATATCTGTTTTGTGTAACGACTATGATGGTAAGAGAGAATAAATATATATGTAATTGATATAACAAATGTAATTTTTATGATAGTAAAGGGGAATTAAAATTGCTAACTTTGTAAACCCATAGATTTTTTAAATTTTTTTTTTTACCTTTTACCCATATAAAGTTCGAACTTTAATCTCTCAAATATCAGAGAAAGTAATTCACCATTAACATACTCTTGAATCTCTTGTAAACCTTTGGGGTTTGATCTATGAATATAGGGTTTAAGCTTCTTTCCCTTATTGTATACCAAAAAAATAGAAATAAAAATGAGATGAAGTAATAGTGGTGGAGGTCAATTGATACGCTTTCCTACACTTTTGGTTATTACAATATTTAGTAAATTCGAAAATTTTGACTTTCAAGACTTCACCCTTGTGTGGGTTATCGTGATAAGAATGGTTGGTCTATTCTATCCAATCCTTGTTACTTCACTTTTGTCGGCACTACTTGATGATCGTTTCGTATAAATTAGGACTTTTAAAGTTAATATATAAAAATTTGTGTTGTTTCACGTAATACAAATTAAGTTTAGTATAAATCTCAAATTATTTAATATGATATCATTTATTATTTTCAACACATCCACAATTTTAATATTTTTAAATAAATAACGGTGAGTTTTGAACCCATAATTTTTTGGTACTTAGATTTTAATGCCAAATTAAGTGACTATCTTATTTAAAAGTTTAAACTATTAGAGAAAAATTTGTTATATTATTTATTATAATCTTCAATATAATCTCATAAAGTGAAGTCAGATAAGGGTAGGGGTTAAAAAGATTCAAAAATAAATAAAAAAGAAAAAGAAAAAGGCATACTCACTATGCTACGTGAAGGCTGAAAATAATCACGAGGGCCTAAGAGGAATTCGAACCCCCCTCATTCCTATTTGTGACAGCATAACCTACTCCAGCATTATTGTCTTTTTACCGCCTTTTGTTTTTCAAAATGACGATGAACTTACTCTAAATCGGACTATATTAGGTCTATTTTAATGTTATAGTTCTCATGATGAAACAATGTACTCTAACACATGTTTCTAATTAGTAAAAAATAGAGCAATATTTATAATAAGATAAAAGAAGTTTGAACTTGTGTTCTTTGACTACAAATTACTACTCGACGACTCTATCATACCCTCGGGGCAATTATCATTGTTTTCTATTCCTACATTACTTCTAAGAATAAACCAATTAGTGTCATTTTGCGCAAACATTATTTGTTATTTCCCTTTGCAGGCGAGGGAGAGTGAGTTTGGGGTTCTTTGGAAAAGACGCCACCATTTGATGGATTATTACATATGTTTTTGTCATTAGGCATTTAGGATTTGATTAATTATTATAACAGATTAATATAACATCGAATGGTTCATTTTGTAAGCCTTTCTTGGATTAGTAATTACTTTGTGTTCTGGAGATTGTATTGGATCAAAGACAGAAAATTGTTTATATTTTACCTTTTGTCAGATGCCATAGCTTTGTTATACTACTAGAGTCAATGAGTCTTCCACCATATCTTCTTTAAGGCATTTTACTTATTTGGGAAGCAAAAGTATGTTAGATGGTGGCACAGGAGAATGATCGGGGCAAAATAATATCATGTAATTAAAATAAGAATAAAAATAATAAATAATTCAGACATCAGATTTACGTGAAATTTTTTTAAATAAATTGAGAAAAAAAAATCACCAGAAAATATAGGAGGATTTTACTATAATTTAAAAATATTTTACAACACTTTCTCTCCAATACAAAGAGAGAACCTTCGCACTCTCTTTTGATAATAGAGAAACTAACTCTCACTTATAGACTGTTTGGAACAAATGAATTCTACAAAATTTTGTAAAATTCATTTGCAAATCCATTTTTTTTTGTTTGGTTGCACATTTTTAAAAAATTACAAATCCAAGATTTACAATTCTTGAATTTCCACATGCCTTGCTCAAATTTGAGCCCAAGAGGTGAAATTTGCAAATCCACGTTTTCTAATTCTGCTACTAATCTTTTGAAGACAAGACTACCTTTTGGTTTAAATAATTAACTTTGCTAGGAATAGTCAAAAACTCAAACGTCGTCTTCCCCATTTTTTTCTCTTTGATTGCGAAAAAAGAAGAAAATCAACATCTTCTATTTATTCATGTTTCAGGTATTTTTTTGATTTTTCTTGTAAATTTATTCGCGATTGACTTGACTTCATATACATGATTGTTGTTGGGTATCTGAGCCAAAACTATCGTAGAGGACAATATGCAGAGAACTGTATATGTGTAGCAACTGTGCTTAGTAAGGCCATCTACCATAGTCTTACATGGTCTATCCCTTTTGTGGTTCTGGATATTAATAATTAATTGTTTTATTGATGTTTTGGTGAATAGACTTAATTGCATATAAGCTACTGTAACTGCAGCAATAGAGCTCACAAGCAATTACATGTTTAATGATAACTAAATACTGAACGAGTAAACAATCCAATACTTTAATCATACAAGCATCAACGTGAAGCACAATGGCATCACACGAACTTTAGTCATGCAAGCATCTTGTAGCGTTGTAGTTTATTCTCAGTAACGCAACTCATCAATCACCATATACATAATACAGAGAATTATATGAACTTTCATAGCAGGGTTAATTAAATATAAAGACAGTTAATTACCCATAAGAAAAAAATTCCTTTACACATATGCTATTACTGGTATTAAAGGCTCTGATGCCAACTGTTTTATTTAATTGTTTATTAATCAATGTTGGATTAGTTGATATCATGTTTAGAATCGTCACATACATAGACACCATTGTATGTAAATAAGGCACTATTATAAAATAAGGGTATTTAATTGATATGATATCCTAATTTCAATTGAATAAAAGAAGGGTATTTAAGTAAAATATAATAGTTAATTCCAATTTCACATATGTTTCAAACAAAATTTAAATTTACAAATAACAGAATTGATTTAATATTATTTTATATTTTCAAACAAGAGAATTCATTTGTAAATGAATTCTATGAAGAATTTATTTATAAATGAAATGAATTTCATTCATGAATTGTTTCCAAACACTATGTTACAATATAATGATAACATGAAAGAAGGAAAAACACTCAAGAAAAACCTATAATTCACAGGCAGAGCTAGGGGGCCGGTGGGAGCCCCGACCTCCCAATGTTTTTTTTTTTCAAAAAATCTGTGTATTATATAGTTGAAAAAAAAAATTATCGGCCCCCCTATTTTATGTTTATGTTATCAATCTCCTTATTTGAATTTTAATTCCCAATATTAAGATCCCAACTTAGCTTTTTCCACTCTGAGTTTGGATTTATGTACCCTCTTTAAGGATTAGAAGGAACTTATATTTTTCTCTCTAAACTTAGAACACTCCTCTCTGATTGGATGAGATCTCTCTGATCGAGGATATTGAAACTCTGACCCAAAAATAAAAAAGGATATTGAAACTGATTGAAGGACCAATTTATAGCTGAAATTCTACTTGTTTCTTCTGCATGCATGAGCTATTTTCTTCTTTTATGTGCGCCGATTAGCTGAATTTTGCAATATTCAACAATTGCGCACCAAATTTTGATGCACCCCTTTTTCCTTCTCGAGCAGTGCACTAAATTTGCATGCGCGTTTTCTTTTTGCTGCTACTGCATGTGCCTATCAACATCACATTTCTTCTTTCCTTCTTTACATTTATTTTGTTTGCTGTTGTTGTTGCTTTTTGACTAATACATCTTTAATGTTATTCCCAGTTAGGTCTCTAAAACTTAATGATTGAGATTTTGAAAGATTTTACGAAAAAAAAAAAATATTAATGAGGGTTTGTAAAACTCAAATTTATATTTTTCTCTCAAATTTGATATCATACATAATTTTTTAAACAAAAGTACAATTCAGTCTTTATTTTTTTTAACAAATCTATTTAAGAGAATGAAGACTCTAGAAAAAGCTAAAAAGGTAAAGAAAAAAACAGTATGATACATCAATCTATCATAACACACGCAACCTTTCTATGCCAACACAACATATACATATACATTATACACGCGTACACAAACATATGAAGTGCGATATATCCATGTACATCCAACATATTTGGAAAATTATAACTTTCATGAAAATAAAAATATAAAAGGGAGCTACTTACTTACTTCGAGCTTAGAGAGACATGGGAAGAACCCTAGAGAGTAAGAAGAGGAAAGGAAAAACTGAGGTTTTGTGTTTCTCATAAAGAGAGTGAGAGAGAGATGACTCGCTTCGTCAAATCTAATAACCTTTTTTTAAATTAAAAAAAAAATCAGAATCTTCAACAAAAACAGTCGTTTGAAAAATAGCCGTTACAACAAAAATTCTTCTATATATGCAAGCAAAAGTACCCAACAACACAATCTTCAATAAAAACTCAACAGATCTACACTCAAAAAAAGGTAAAAAAATATTTCTAAAAAAAAAATACACTCGGGGGTTTAGGGGAAGGGGATAGTTGGGGTTTGGAGAAGGGGGTGTCGGCGGGTTTTGCAGGGGAGGGGGTATTTTTCTATTTATATTTGTAATTAGGGTTTTTTTAAAATTTTAAGGGCCTGGGTTATAGTTTAACTCTCATCTAAAATTAATTATAAATCAACCTACAAACTTTTTAATTTTAATTTTCAGGGGTCTTTTTATGTTTTACGATCAAAATTAATTAAAAAATGTATTAAATTTTAATTAATTTAATTTCATTGAATTATGTAATTACTAAAATTAATTATAAATCAACCTACAAATTTTATAATTTTGATTTTTAGGGGTCTTTTCATGTTTTACGGTCAAAATTAATTAAAAAAAATCAGTTCCTTGTTGGGCCATTGTAGAGAGAGTGGTAGAGATTGTATTCACAAATTATGGTGATTGTGAAAGGTTTGAATGAATGGGTAAGAGATAACAAATTGATGGATAAGATTGAGGAAAGAAAATCCAAACCAATAGATGTTATTCGGATAAGAGATTTGAGATTGATATAACAAATAGACGGATGAGATTGAAAAATAAAATCCAATCCAATCGATGTTATTCGGATAAGAGATTTGATATTAAATTAAAAAAATTTAATTACTCTAAAAGTTGAATTAAGTAAAGAAAAAAAGAAGCAAAAATCAATAAAAACAAGACCGGAATATAAATAACAATTAATTAAAAGAAAATTAACACACGAGAAAAAATAACACATAATCAAATTAGTGTGTCAAATTAAAATAAATACAATGTAGATACTCAATTTTATAGAGATTGAGGATGGTTTTTTTTAAAGACCTTGAAATTTACATTGGTCTCTCAATGGGTCTCTAAAAATTTAAGGGTTTCTAAAATGGTTGGTCTCTCAATGGGTCTCTAAAAATTCAGAGTTTCTAAAATGGTGGATAGAGACCCTAAAAATAGAGACTCTATTGAAGATGACCTTAAAGTATCAACTTGCTGAATTGGTGTCTCGAGCTAAACTGCTTGGCTCCAAACATGCTAACTGGGAAACAAACAAAGAGTCAAATGTGGAAAGTATCTTAGGGAAATAATTTTGAGCTCAAATCAGTATTGGTCGGGATAAATAAATAATAAAGAGTAATTATGCTCGAAAGCAATTACCTTATTATGTCGCTTGAGATTGCTATTTATAGACAACTATAGAAAAGGCTTCCGTACCATGTTATGTTAGAGGACAAAATGTACTTTAAGGTCGGGAATTCTACTTAAGCGGTGTGACAGTTACGTCCTTACTTATGGTTACTGTTTTACTCAACTACTCTTGTAGCTATTTTTATCTCTCATCAAACTTAACAGTCTTCTATAACATAAGATGATTCGCCCTACTGTCCAATCCAGCCTATGCATAAAAATGTAGTAATAAACAGGGATATTGATAATTCTCTACATAAGAACAATTAAGTCAATTCCAGATTTAATAAGAAAGTAATTCAGTGTACAAAACTTTCGTTTATATTCAGAATTTGAAGGAGGAATCAATTCCAGATACAGTGAAAAAGTTTAGATAATTGAAAATTTTGTCATGTATCAATTCAAATTGAACCCAAGGTATGTATAGTTCTGGAAGAATCATAAACCCTTCAAATTTTATTAGGCCGGAAAAGTATTGTTTGTGTAATAGAGTAAGTTGGATGATATTATTTGCAGGAAGAGGATATTGAGTAAATAAGTAGGTATAAGTAAATTTGCTGTCAGACAGGTTTATTGACATGTAAGCACGTTATGTACATTGATTATTTATATACTTTGTTGGATGGAGTCTATCCGAGTAAAGATTCTCTTATAATATTATAAAGTTATGAGTATAATTTAACGTTTGTCAATTATTGACATCATTTTTTCATACTTTGTCAACAATTTATAACCATTAAATATTACTCATAATATTATAATATTATCTGCAGATCAATTTCCCAACCGTTACCCGAGGAAGGGGAAGAGGAGAGAAGAGAGTGCTGCAAAATAGCCGACAGCACAGTATCTCAATCAATGAACGAAAGCACGGCCTTAAAAAACATTGAAGCTAGCTGGAATCGCTCACCTAAACTTGGCAGGAATTTGCTGTCTCATAACAATGGCATGAGGGTCTTTACTTGGGGTTGGTCAGGTTTAATTGCTGCTAAGACCTTCCCATGTTCTGATCATCTATGCTAAAGGTGCTATAGTAGCATCAGGGAGCGCAGTTCTCAGATACCCAAATGCAATTAAGTCTTTGACCAAAAAAATGCAATTAAGTCTGTTGTGTATTGACATGTGATATTTATAATATAGATAAACATTGTAGATGACTTATTCTAGACCGATTATCATAGCTCAATTGTGCTTCTCGACTCTGGAGAATAAGCTAGCCCCGTCCGTGGCCTCTGAGTACGGGGGGCCATATGTGTGATTGGCACTCATTTCGTGACAAATTATAGAGATTTTTGTATAGAAAAGTTAAAAGCAGCCATTTCATGAAGCGCACCACTGCATTAACGGGTTCATAACCTTAGAATGAATCTAATATGATCCTACTCAAAAGATTTCCTTATGTGATCATGATGAGAGGAGACGAGCATGCTTCTAATGAGGACACAATAATATTTAGTCGCTAGTGTCTGATAATATTTTTTTTGCTTGGAAAAAAATGACTTGTATTAATCACAAAATCAGAAGACATATATCAGAGGCAAAGGCCAAAAGAAACTACCAAGAAGAAGTTTCGTAAAAAGTCTATACAATCATGCAACTATTTAGCTCAAAAAACTGCTCATGTATCTGTTAGTAAGTTTTTTTTTTTTTTTTGCTAAAATATCTGTTATTAAATTTCCTACTTCTATAAATGTGGTGTCCACATCAAACATGACGTTGGCGAAAATGACATCCTCACATGTAACTTCATTCCGGTGGAGCTTTATGTTCCTCTCTATTCAAAGGTGATAAATAGGAGAGCATAAATAGTTGCACTGAAGAGTAGTTTTGTAAGTGTGTCAGAATATTGGGTTTCGTCACAGTATTGTTGCTTTACTCTCAGCCCACAACATAAAAGTCTCATTAACTTCACGAGGGGTTAGTCTTGCATCCATCTACATCAATTTGGCCGCAAGTAATATTCATCATTTTCAATTTTAAACCTGAGCCATTGATGTCCATTTAAATTAAAACAAGAAAAAATTAATTATTATATATAATGACCATGTTGTCCTTTGTTTTATTAAATACATGCGGGATCCACTAAATATATATATAGTACTTAAATATCTTCTTTAATTTTTTGAGTTGCACAACAACTAAAATACCCTTATTAATAACATTTAATTTTTATCTATGAATTTACTATTATAACCTGTTAGGACCCACTTTATATATTATATGTAGTGTTGAATGGCTTTTTTAACCATTTTTATTACTTATTTAACTATATCTCCGCATTTACGGTATATGAATGTTCAATTATTGTAAGTACTATTTCAATTACTATAAGTACTATCTCAATTACAAATTGTTCGCTTTTTCTTTTTTTCATTTCTGAAGATAGTTTAATCATGTTACTTTAAATTTTACCTATGAATTTATTATTATAACTTGTTAGAACCCATTTTATATATTATATGTAGTGCTAAATGGTTTTTTAAACCATTTTCATTACTTATTTAACCATATATCCTCATTTACGATATATAAAGGTTCAATTACTGTAAGTACTATTTTAATTACTATAAGATTTAACTCAATTACAAATTGTTTGCTTTCTCTTTTTTTCCTTTCTTAAAATAGTTTATTCGTGCTACTTTAGTCAAAATATGATATGAGGAATGCTATATGTCAACCCACTTCGCTAGCCATTAACCATATTCAAATTTTATGGTATATGAAACTTCACCGGCCACTTAACCATATGTGAATCAACGGTATATGAACACTCGATTACTAAAGATACTATTCCGATTGCATATTGTTCATTTTTTTAATTTCCTAAGATATTATCCCATATCGGTGGAATATAGTGTGATTGTAGGGTTTATAAGTTGGTATTGCGGGTATAAGGAATAACTTAGGTTAACCATTTTGGGTCAGTAGAAAAGAGGTTCAAGTAGTTGTTTCTTATGGATACAACACTAGTCGCACTTGCGGGTTTGGAGTTCTGAGCTTGAAACGTAACATAAATTGTGTAAGATGGTCATTACGTACAAAAAGTTCTTAGAACACCATTTATAGATTCTATCATTATGAATAAGGATATTAATGACAAAAAGTTGTCCCCGATCATATGATATATTAATTTGGTGTTAGTTTATATCGAGGGTTGGCTTTTGGAAGATGACAATGAGGCAATACACAAAGAATGCAATGGTTGTCTACGCGACGTATATATCATGAAATTATTCATCTTTATTTTATTTTAAATGTCTAATTAAATGTAACAAAAATACTTGAACTATAATATTATATAATTAATTTTATAACTTGTCAAATTTCGAATTTAGGCTCTTTTTTTTTCAAAAGGAGGCCTAAGACCAAACATATATTGTTATATTTTGTGTATGGATACGTTAAGAAGATATAACAAATAGGCACAATTCTGAACACATTTTTAGTAATTTTTTATAACTAAAGGCTAATTTTGTCTTTTCTCACACTCTTCTTTTTTTATTAGTCAAAACACCTTTTATCAATTTTGCATAACTGGGGCTATTTTGGTCTTTTGCAACGCTACTACTTTTTTATTATGTCTCTTTTGGTCATCTCTTTATTATTTTTATCTTTATACAATATTATTTTATTGTACTTTTTTTTTACATATTATCATGTGTCACAATTCTATTATGCTGCTTGTCTTATCCCTGCGGCTCTTCTGATGCAGATGGATGGAAGAAAATTCCCTTCAAGAGGTGTACGTTCAGGGGTAGAGCAGAGCATCAGCGAAACTCATGTATGAGGTTCAAATTAATCCTGGTGTTATTCTTTTGAATTCAGTTGCAATAAGACTTTGTGCTTTTTTCTTTTTTTTTAACTGGTGAAATATCATTAAAACTTAAAAGAAAGTATACAAGCTACCTAATACCAGTTGGGTACAAATCAAATAATAACAAATATAACAACTGAAGAGGGAGATTAGACACTCAATCAAAAGGCAACTCATTGCGAAGTTTGCTTTTAACAACTCAATCACAACATTGATTTGTCGTTCTTCTAATGCAATGAAATCGAATAAATAGAATTCTTGTCACAATCTTTTTAATATCCTCCACGATTCGCCTTGCATTTCAATTGGTTGCAAGATTCGAAGAATTGATTGTTTTAAAAACGAGCTCTACATCACTTTCCACAATAATGCTTTGAGAATCTAACTGGATAGCAAACAAGCAAGAGATTCTAATGACAATGGCTTCTGCTTCAAAGGCCGAATTACATCGAATAAAATCAACTTGTCCGAACACAAGTGAGCCACGCCAATCGCGACAAACAAACACACCAACTGCATTACCATTACCCTTGAATGCCGCATCAACATTAACAATTAGCGACCCTGAGTCAGGAGAGGACCACGCAAAGGGGGCTTCATTAGCAACCACATCAAACTCCTGATTAGGAGGAGGATTCTCCTGGGCTCGCAGAAACTCCATACAAGACGTCTGCATCAAGCATATGGCTCTTGTTTGCAGTATCCAGCATCCTGGCACCTACAGACCATATTCACAAGCCACTCCCCAAATCTTGAAATTTGTGAAGGAAAAATTGCACACTGCAAGGGGAAAGCACACCAATCTTTTTAATAGACTTTGTGCTTGACTAAACTGAATTATATCTCTTTTGGACGGGTCATGTTGCCCCGTAGTTTTGTGGAAAACTCTGGCAAAGCTAGGAGCAACTATAACCACGTCGCATCCCAAACTCACTTGAATATTTTCTCATAATCTCAAGCCAGAGACCAGGATAAGATGCATGAAAAGCTATTCAAATAAGAGAAATGAAATACACCAGCACTTGCATCTTCAGAAGCATGAACCTTGATAGAAATCAGGATACAACAGCTAAGCTAAATAAGATATGCATACAGCAAAAGTCGTGAACAATTTGACTACACCGCAAATTTTCTATAAATAGAATGTGTAAGTCTTGTTTTAAATATAAAGTAACTTTGCATGTACAATGCTTCAGCTA
Source organism: Ehretia macrophylla (assembly GCA_037974665.1). Classification (NCBI taxonomy): domain Eukaryota; kingdom Viridiplantae; phylum Streptophyta; class Magnoliopsida; order Boraginales; family Ehretiaceae; genus Ehretia; species Ehretia macrophylla. The sequence continues at coordinate 46,777,742 of CM075777.1, read as the reverse complement.
AAAACTCACACGATATCATGCACGCTAGCTGCAGCCAAAACACCAGAAGAATCAAAGAAGGTTGCATTACATGCCCCATGTTAGTTCATACAATATCCTTGCAAATGTATCAGAGTACCTTCCATCTGAGAGATTCAAAGAAGGTTGTGTTACATGCCCCAAATGCCACGAGCTGTTGCTACTCTGTTGCCTGGCCGAGATGTTAGTTCATACAATATCCTTGCAAATGTATCAGAGTACCTTCCATCTGAGAAAAGTAACTCTGCAAATGCATTTTCATATGCCAAAAGTAGCGGCTTGTTTTGTGGCTCAGAGACAAGGTTCTCCAAAATAATAGCTGCTTTTCGGCAAACTTCTGGCACCGGGTGTGGTGCCTTGATCACTTTCAACAGCCGATCAACTGCCCTGAAGTTTAACACAGTGCAAATGTCAGTAATGTAGACAATACTCCTTCCCACAACTAAAGTCTATGTAAATTACAGAGTAATAACTTTTTCGCAAAATAGAAAGTTGAAAATGTTAATACAAACAACCTTGCTCTTTAACTGAAACTTAGTGTAATTGTTGAACCTGGCCGGTTTGTATCCCTTTCTACTTTAAAAGTGTTTTCCAAAAGGAAATCTCAAATCTCTATATACTAATTTTCTACATAATCCTGCCTAGCCACATATTGTGTGATTATTTGTGCATTCATGATCATAAGAGTAATTTATTTTATGCCATAAGTACTATAGTACCATCGTTCACCAGCAAGTTTCAAACGGCAATCCATATTAATCTCTGCAAGGTTATACAGTGCCCCAACAGCAGCTGCTTGAGCATCAGTGGCAGGTAAGCTCATAAGATCAACTAATCGTTTATAAATCTGCAGACACAGTCAACATCTTAGAGTTGAGCAGAGACAGAATACAACCTAAAGTATATGTTGTATATATAGAGGACAGGACTTGTCAACCTGTGGTGCAAATGGAAGAAGGAAAGGTTCATTATCCGGATTAATAATCAAACGTCCGATTAATTCTGCTGCTGCACAATGCCAGGCTCTGACAGTGGATCCCAGCATTCCCATGATGGCCTGGACTGCTCGTTTTTCTCTGGATGCATGACATAATCACCAAGTTATCACCCCACAACTCATGGTAGCATTTAGCAAGGACAAGTATCAAGTCAGATTCTTACGTTATTTTTATGAAGGAAGGCTTTGAAGAGCTGAAGATTCGGAGATCTACCAAATGTGCCAAATTTACAATTGTCTCAAGGGCATTTGTGACAAGCTCCTCATCCTCTGTCCATATAACAGACTTTTAGAAGCATTCAGGCCTAAGGCATGATGAAACATGCTAGCCATAAAAATTGCAATATTTCTAGCTAGAACGAATTTCATCGGTACAAAAAAGACGAATATCATTTACTTATCCTAAGAGAAGAATTTAAAATCTGGACAGAGAATCCCAGCTCTGGTCAGTGTTGCTGAAAACCATGTGAAGATATTTGAGGCAAAATGAGAGAACCTTAAGATTACACAATGAGCGGTATACTTAGAAAGACAAAAAAGAGAATGGACTACTATGACTACAGTACTTCTCACCCGTAACATGATCCTCTATGCACTGAAATATGGTTTCCAAACAATGACGATGTTGAGCCATAATAACTTCATTATCTGGCATGAAAGAGAAGTTGCGAATAATATTTGAAGCAGCAACAGCACACAGCTGCTTTTCAGCTCTTCCTTCCTCATCCATATTAAAGAGGCCATCTTCCTCAAACCACCAGCCTGAAGGACGAACTTTCGCACTGCTTCTCTGTGTGGAAGCCTCTTTATTTGAGGAACCAGATCCCGCACTGCCATGCAAAGACCATCCAGATCAAGGTGAATGCCATTTTGTGGTAGTCCATGCATCAGAACTGAAAACTTTATAGTTGAGATTACAATACATGCATCAAGTTACCTAGGTTGAACAGAATCATTTGAGCTCAGGGCCTCATATTCATTTCCAAATCCAGTAACAGCAGAATTTGCACCAAGCAATCTCACCCTTGGCGTCTTCACAAGCACTCTAGGAAGGGATATATCACGCCAATCATCTATCTGCTCAATTGGAAATTATTAATGATAGGGAACACTACCGGATAAGCTTTTGCATATTAACTTGCAGAAGAAAGACATACAATTTGAAGTAGAGCATCAAGCAACCCAGGGATTTTAGCCAGTGGGGTTGCATCTTTACGAACTTCGTCTTTTTCTTTGAACGAGAGAAGATTGAGAGTATTCAATGCCCATGTCAGCTCACTCTTCAATCCACTTTGGAGAGCCAAAACTATCCTTTTGTTATTCTGCTCTGAAAAGAAAGTAAAAGAGAAGAATACAAAATTGTGTGATACACTACTATGTGATGATAAATGCAAAAAGAGGTGCATACTTCCCTTTGTACAACTTTTTCCCGCATGCATCATATTTGAAGTATAAAATACACAATCTCTTTAATTCTGACCAGAAACAAATTGCAAACAAATTAAATATCTGAATGTTTTTGTTTTTGATATACAAATTAAATTGCAAAAACCTCTGAACTTCAATTTATGCCCATGTACTCCCTTGAGTTGAAATAACAACTAGTCACTAGCTTTCAGCATGAACATTTGAAACTTCCACTCACTTTTCCGTTCTGTTCTTTTCCGAAGATAAACAAAAAAATTAACTTAAAGTAATTTCGAAAGGATGGTGTGTGAGATACTTAATCAGCATAGTTCAAATTGTTTTAAGGCAGAAAATAGACTGGTTACGTGACTAAAAGAGTTGAGAAGCACAGCAAATTAAAGAAAGGGAATGTGAAAGCTTCTTCATTTAAGAGACACAGAAAATTGTCAGAGAATAAAGGAAAAATTGGTTGTGAGAGAACTGATGTGCCACTAGGATCATAAGCCTCTAAAGGGAAAGTTTGCTATAAAAGTATGTTTAATTTATAACACTGCATGTAAAGATACCAATTATTCTAAAAGATTAATGTGTTTAAGATTGAGGCTAAGATACACCCGTAAGTGCCTGGTATAACTACGAGGATGAACAAGCAGCATGATTGGTGACAGTGGAGAACGGCCTGTACTTCTTTCTCTCTTCCCTCCTTATTCTACTTTTTTTTGGGGCCGGGGGTGGTTCATGATCACAATAGTGATTCAGATGTTTGCACTGCCTATTTATTTAGGTTATATCGACATTAATAACATCAGCTCTCTAAAAGTGGAGAAAGGCTTGATGAGGTTAAGGGTAGACAATCCTTTGACTTTTGACCAGTGTATAAAAAGGCGTAAGGTGCACAAAGGCGCTAGGGGGTCCTAGTGCCTAGGCAAAGGCGCATGCCTTAGTGAAGTGAGACGCATTTCTAATATCATGAAAAATAAGCTATGAAATCAAAGAATTATGTAAAATACTAAGATAGAAGCTTTAATTAGATAATACTTTAACAAAAAAATATCTAAAAGATATAAATATTTATCAAAAAATATAACATTATATATCATCACCATCATCTAAATATCATAAAATCGACTAAAAATGCATGATATCTATATGATTCTCTTCCATCACATAAAAATAAGTATAAGTCAATCATACTTGGCTACTAACATGCTATATAATACTAAGTACTAAAAGACAAAAGATACTATTTCAAATATAATCATCTTCTTTTCTTTTTGCTATGTCTTGATCGTGAGTTCAAACTTCAGAGTTGTCCTTTCTTCTTTTGTTTTCTTTTTCTTCTATTTCTTCTTTTCTTTTTTTAGGGTTTGATTTATAAATATCTAGAAGTCAAGAGTAATCTAGTACTTTGCACACATACTAACAAATTAAAAATAAAAAAATAATTTTTTTTGACAAAACAAAATTAATATACAAAAGGCGCAGCAAGGCGTGCCTAGGCGCACCTTGATCGCCTCGTGCACCTTGGTGCGCCTAAGGCAAATAGCCTCGCCTTAGCCTTTTTAGGCACTAAGGGTGCGCCTAAGGCAAATAGCCTCGGCGTGCCTTTTTATACACTGCTTTTGACAAATTTTTCTGAAGGCATCAAAGCCTCCAAAACCTTAATAGCTAGCTCACAATGTTGATGAAGTATAGAAATTAAAGAGATAGGTTCGAAGATTCATATAGCCAGTATAAAAATATGAAAAATGTCATCTTTCCTCAAGTCTTAGACTCTCATTATGACAATAGTTACCAGGTGTTTGGCCATTCTTATATTTTGGCTAAAAAAGCTTACAACTTGTTTTTGAGCTTATAAGCTCAATGGGGGTGTTTCGCAAAACATCTTACAAAAAGAAGCTTATATAATCTAAAAAAGAACTTATTTTAATGGCACCTCATTCACTACTTTTTCTTTCTTTTTTTTGGTATCTTTGAGCTTATTAGCTATTGGAGTTTAAGCTAATTTACCAACGAATTTCCAAAACAACCCTTATGTATCTTTTGTTATTCTCTTTTGAGTTGTTAAGTTTTAGAGCATATAAAACTAAACAAGTTTTTAAGCTCTTGGAGCTTCTAAGCTCCTTTCTCAAGCTAACACGCGCTTAAATCTTTTATTCAGAAAACAACTTATCTAGAACCCTAATCCCAGTATGGTTCCACAAGATCAGCTAAACATTCGGATAACAATCTCAAATTTACACACAAAGTTCACAACTTTTCTCAATTTTTTTGACTTTCTTTGTTTATTTTCTAACCTTTTTTCCTTTTCCGGTGAGGTGGGTGCTAAAGACTACAAATTTTCTTCTAAATAGCTTATAAAGTTAACAACTTTCATCATTCACGAATAAACTCTCAACTTTTTCCCCAACAATATGTAACATTCGTGGGCACATAAATTCACACACACATATACAAATAACCCCTATTTTTGTTTATTTATTTATTTATTTTGCTGAATTACTTTTGTATAAATAGGTATCAACAAATTCTAAAGCTCTTCACCTATTTCAATCGAATTAAACACACACACACACACAAATAACCCCAAGTTTAGTATAAATAAATATCAAAAAATACTTAAGCTCTTCACAATTCCAATTAAATAAACAAAAAGACACACACACATATATATGTATTACATAAATAAATGAATTTATATAAGAGCTATGGATTTTTATGTAGACCTACCGGCGAAAGCGGAGTGAACTTGGAGAGAGGGGCCGAGGAGAGTAGACGGCGCAACTGAGTCGGCTCCCGCGGCGGCTGCAGCGGCAGCGGCGGCTGCAGCCGCATTACTGCTTCCGCTGCCGAAAGGACGACCTCTCTTCGCCGACGGCGTGGCGGAGCCGCCAGGTCCTCCGCTCTGCTTGCTCTGCTCTCTTTTCTGCATCTTCTCTCTCTTCTCCCCCTCTCTCTCTTTACTTTTTGGGAGCTAACGTTTGCACTGTGGAGATTAATATACGAGGTAGTAATGGGCTCATCTTTTGAGACAGACCATAATTGGCCCATAATATTTATGGCTGTGTTGAGTGTTTTAATGTTTACATGAGCGATGAGCCCATAAAGATACAACATCCAAGGCCTGGCCCATTTGATTTGCATCATTCAAGCACAGAAGGGAAAATAGCGCAAATAGTCCCTATTGTTTTCTCAAAATTTTAAATTTATTTCTATTATTCAAAAAATTTTAATTTAATCCCTATTATTTTAATATAAAATTTAAATTAGTCCTCAACGTTTAAAAAAATTGTGACTAAATTGATTTTTAAAAAATAATAGGGACTAAATTATCTAATTTTGAATAATAAGGATGAATTTAAAATTTTTGAAAAATAATAAGGACTAAATTGTACAATATGGATAAATATGAAATTTTGGAGACACATAGGGCCATTTATGCAATTTTCCCAAGCACAGAAAAACAAATATACAATAATTTTTTTAAAAAAAATTTGTGTAGTATGTAAATCTGTGAAAACATGCAAGCCTGGCAGACTTCTTTGGATGAGTTTTATTTTTTTGGTTTTGGTTAGTAGATATTGATGGTTGAAAAATAGTTTGCCTTGGATGTTTTATGTTATTGATGTATTTGGATGTTGTTTATTTAAATCAAACAAATATAATATTTATTTTGTTATTACCGTGTTATTTCAGGTAAGTTTAAACAATAGTAAGTTTTTATTGTTGCTACGGATTCTACCTTGATGGAATGAGAAACATAATGGTGCTATATCTAGAACATCTTTATTCGCCCAGCTAACCTGCTAGCAGTAGTGGGAATTTTCTCGTTCCCTGTTCAAAGACTTGGTTGGATGGGGGATCTACTCTACGAAGAGTGGTACGGATGTAGATGATATCATCATGACCTATCTTTTCGTACTGCTAGGGATGCTTAACGTCACTTTGCTAACTGGCATTTTTTCTACTTTAATAAGCAAATATTTATATTGATTGGAGCAATCTATTTTTATATGAAAGTCCCGTTATTTTACAATGTATTAATCTCGCTCATCTCTCTTGAAGCGAGAACCATCCCTAAAAGAGTGGTAGCTGAATAATAAGGAATAGAGACCTCGTGTTCGCGGCTTTGGGAATCGACCCTAATGAATCATAGAAAAGAATTGATAGTAAATTGTCTAATAAACATTACTCGTGAAACAAATAGACTCTATTTAATTACTTTAAAATTAGAATATCCTTTTTAACTCTGTTGATGAATTATCTTTAGTCCGAGCGGTTTTGGTAAATGCACACTTTCCGCCATAGCAAGAAGCTAAACTCTGTACAAAAAATTTAGACGGTGCTTCGTTTTCCTATGCTATTATACTACATTCATTGTCTAAAGTTTATGAAATGCGTCTGCAAAGGCTTTTTTTTTGGATGACGTACGAATTTAATTGACAGAATCTGATCATTAATTAATAAATTTTCAGGTGTAGTGGTATATTTCTATACATACACTAGATTAATTAAGAACAGAACTCCAAAACAGTAAAAAATGTGAAACCCATAATTTTATAAAGATGATTTTATATTTATTATCGCTAAACCATACCCCTAAAGACATATTTCAAGAGGCTTGTCACCAGGCATGGACGATGTGTCAGTTGTGGAAAAAGCAAGCATATTCAGCATCTTTTACAGTTCCATTTTCCATGGATAGAAATCTGGGCTATGTTCAGTGGACTATCCTTATCACTACCCCAGCAGAGGACAGAGTAGTTGGCCTGGGAGGGAACAATATTTTGAAAGATTATGGGCCTGCTTCTGTTAAAGGACAGGTGAGAGCTACATGGATATGTGGACAAATCACACTCACAACTTCAGAATTTTTTCTAGAGGTTTTGCTTTATCCCAAATGACACGTGGAGGTGTAGATTTCACGTCCACGACGTTGGTGTTATAAATTTGAAAATTAATTATTTTGAACTTTAAATGTACGGATTCAAATAATAATTGTCAAATTATTCTGTGAGCGCTTAATACTCATTTTATGTAATACGTGTTTTTTATGACCCATATTCATATAGGATTGAACATTAAACTACACCAAGTTGAACATGAAATTATATCATATGTGGCAATCATAACCAAAATTTGTCTAGTGATATATATTATTTAGTGACTTGATCTCATTTAGTATGGAACTTAGAATTGTTGAACTAAGGGCCCATTTGATACAGTGTTTACAAAATGTGATTTTAAAAAAGAAGTTTTGAAAACATGATTGTGAGATTACTAGATATTCATGTTGGGCATCATACGGTAAAAGTGAGTTTGAAATAGGATAGGGCTACATAAAGAAAATGGAATTATTCAAAATCACAATCAAACATCATTCAAAATTACATTTTAAGACTAAATTTTTTTTAGAACCGTCAAGATATTTGACCAAATCGAGCCTAAGATCTCGTTATCATCTCCTTAAACTCCATGGGGAATCATCAAACCAATTTCGAAAACATGATTGGTGATTCTTTCCTTGAAGAGTATCTAGTTCAAGCATATAGTTGGCCTATGTAATTTTCTCACCTATATGGAAGCAAAGAACAAGATGCTAATTAAGTAAATTGACAATGAAAGCATACTATTGTGCATCTTAGTTGATGCTTTTATTATTGCATCACTATATATACAAGTTTTCTGTTTAAATACCAGTGAACAACCAATGATATTTCGCTTATCATTCTTCAATTGTACTTCTACAAATACGAATGAATCTACTTTGGACTCGGCAGAGACTGCAATCTCCAGTGATGCAATAAAATATTTTAAAATACATTATTTTTTATTTTACAAGTCTTTACGAACTTATTAGTTTTAATTTTCAAAATCACTAATATAATTACTATTAAGTAAAAAATAATTATTTAGTTTGAGATATTCTCCATGAAGAACTTGTAAGAGGCTGTTCAAATAGCTCTTTGCTACTTCTCAATTTTCTTAACAACCCATCAAAGAAAGATGAAAGAGAACAATATTTTTGACTCACCATAGTAGTTTAGCCTAATCCATACCTATGTCATTGTTTTCAAGATGATTGCTAATAAATTCTCTTCTTTCCTAACCCATATACTAGGCAATAGTTTATTAAAAAAACCTACAATTATTTCCCTAATCTGCTTACCTAAAGATGCTCACTTGACGGGTGGCTAATCTTGAGATTACAAAATTAGATTAATTTAATCATTTTTTGTTAATTGGATGGTTAGACTTCAAAATCAATCACTATTCATTGACTTGAAGATTATGACTTCACATCAATTTCCTATTTGTTCATTTGTTATTCTTTGTTTTGGACAAGGACGTAGAGTTTTGATACTGTTTAAAATATAACTAAGATTTGTAAATTGATTATATATGTATAATTAGTACATAAACCACCAATCAAGGCGCAAGACTTGATACTTTAAATTCTGGTTGGAGTCTTGGGCTGCTTACCTGTCAATACTCGTAAACAGTAATATTTTTTATTGGTGGGACATGATGTGGGTGTAAATAAACGAATATTACGAGTTTAAGTAATAATTCAAATTAATTATTTTGTATTAATATTATTTCAAATTTATTTGTTAAAAAAAATTATAATTCTAGTATCGCTTATACGTTCAAGATTTTGAGTTTTGAGCACAACATAACGTGATATCAACGTTTCAACTTCATGGCAATTATAAACATTATACTGAAAAATGATAGTATTAGATTCTTCTTCTGCTTTTCAAGGAGAACCCTTACATTATGATCTTTTTCTTTTTAATTTTTTGCTTGTCACATTAAGATCTACATCTTGTTAGTTTCATGGTTTAAATAAAGTTACAAGAGATTCAATAGGCATTGAAAAGCTCATACAAATAACTTAAATTGTTCACCACAACTGAATCTTTCTCATACCTTTATAATGTTGTGAAATGATCCAAATCTATGATGCGCGCTTCTTTGACTAATCTGCCAGTTATAGGCTTTTTGATATTGACACAAAAACCTATTTTGCATTATGGTCTAGTAGCATCTAGAATATGTCAAAACAACGTTTAGTTTATGTGGAAATTTGTTTCAAAATAATCTAATCGTTGAAAACGATCATGTCGTGTGTATGACATGTAGACTCACACATCTCTAATAGGGTGATCATTCTGAAGCCTGACCCGTTTATCTGTTGCTAGATGTACCCAATACTAATGCGGACTCATCACTTCATTACTTTTTTCTCAGAGAAAATAAATGATCTTCGGTGATAACGTGCCTCATCTAAGGCTGCAAACATTTATGCTGATATGATAATTCTGAGTTAGCAAATGCAGAATCAGATGATAATGTGAGATCACAAGCTCTGCAATGTGTACTTGTCGTGAATCAAATAATGCCATCAAGAGCTCATTGTTCCCAGAAGCTTTATTACTCTCTGGAGCACTGTAAAACATCACTAATGCTGCTACTATATTTATACAAGGAAAATTTTTGATGACTTGAATAAATGTATATATTCAGAAGCTGTACTTCGAGTGGAATTATTGCGTGTCTTTTAGTTATTGTCTTACGATAAAGCTAGGATTAACTCAAGAAAAATATGTAACATGAATGAATGACGTCGTCTAATTGACCTAATATGACAAAAGATTAATTTGATTTAGTTTGATCGATGTATGAGATGTCCTTTCTATTAATGCAGAATTCAACAATATTAACAAGCATTAAGAGGAACATGTTATATTATGGTTTATAACTTCTTGACGAGTTAATTTAGACCTTTAGTGATCGTAGGATCAAGTACTTCCGGACAAATTCTAATATGATCAGACGCAAGGGACATATGCCTACATTAGCCGAATTTTACGGTACAGTTAAATGGAGAGTATCTCCTTAATTGTGGATTAAAATGATATGGCTAAAAAATGGCCCAAGTATTTTAGCAGCCCAAAGCCCACCATGATGAAGGTAGTCCACATAACAAGGCACTTGTCATGAAAATAGTATGCAAGGACGGATGGGAACCACTCCAAAAAAGGCAACCACACTACTATAAATAGCATAAGGAAAGTGACAAAAAAGTAACTAATTATTTCTTTGCTATTTCTAAAAGTTATCAATTTGGATATACCTAAGCTGAAGACTAATTCTCTCGCCCGATGAGAAACGCGGGAGATAACCCCCGTGGTTTCTTTTCCTTTACTTGCACAGGTCCTCGGCTCGGATTAGGGGATTGTGTGAAATCCTTGGTTCGGCAAAATTCATACTCAACAATTGGCGTTGTTTTTGAGAAAACACATCCAAACTCATTGAGATCCACAATAGTTAGTACAAGAAGCCACAACAACCCAGCAGCAGATTTGCAACCACCGGGAGCGGTAGAACCAAATGCCCGACCATCAGACCCGATGATACCACTTCCTAATGCGGCAAATAACGCCACTCAAGCTAACCTCACCGCAGCACTCCAAATCTCACCCAACCACAAACCAACCAGCGAATACCCCTTCAAACAGCCCAAAACCCCCTAACACCAGACATGAACACGATGTACCTCATGATAATAGAGATGAGGGAGACAATGATCAGATTAACCAACAACCAAACACCACACCAAACTACTGTCCCGACGAATCAAGGCCCGACCACTCAACATAATGGTCGGCCTCATGTAACTCAAGAAAAAACCAAGCAAGTTAGATTCCAGGATCATACGGAGGATGATAGGGGATCCTCAGGACCTATTAGCCATCCTAAGGTGGCAAGGGGGAAGAGACCTGTAACCACCATCTACGAACCAACTCGGACTATAGGAAATGTCTCCCGAGCCATAGCAGGGTTGGATGCGAGTCCATTGGCATTGGAGATCTGAGGAGAATTACTTCCTGACATGACTAAGTTGCCAAACATAGTGACGTACGATAGAGAGGGCGACCCTGAGGATTTTCTAATGACTTTTAGTCGGAACATGGTACTGTTTGACTTCTCAGATGCAGTGAAGTGCAAAGTGTTTCCAACATATTTGACGGGGGTCGCGGGCCAGTGGAATGGAGAACTGATGGATGGGTTGATATAGAGCTTCAGGCAATTGGCCGAGGCATTTGTTGATAGATTCGCAAGTAGTAAAAGAACGACCATACAAACAACAGTTCTGCTTTCGGTCAGGCAGCAAAATGAGGAATCATTAAGATCGTATACTCAGCGCTTTAACAAAGAAAGCCTCAAGATCCCTAACCTCGAAACCTTAGTGGCCTTGGTAGCCTACACCAAAGGGCTCAGATCCCGCCCGTTTCAAGCTGCGTTGGCCATACAGAAGCCCATGTCCATGGGAGAACTAATGAACCGAGCATAGGGCTATTTACATGCCGAGGATATTGTAAAGGCACAGAAATAGGAGGATAAAGTCCGAGGAATAGGGAAGAAGGAGGAAGTGAGCAGAGGCAAACCAAAGGATTCTGGAAGGGGTGGATCGGAAGTGAGAAGTAGACTCGAGTAGGGCCGGTCATATCAGCCTCGGTACGCTGAGTACGCGCCTTTAAACTTGTCTCAAGGAGAGATATTAATGAAAATCAAGAGGCACTACGAGCTGAAGAAGCCTCAGAAAATCTTCACACCTTCCGATAAGAGAAGTAAAAAGAAGTATTGTCGGTTCCATGACGATCATGGCCATGATACCAACGAGTGTTACCAGTTGAAAGATAAGATTGAGACACTTATCCGAGTCAATCATTTGGGGAGCTATGTTAAGAGAAGGGCCAAGCAAGTCAATAGGCCCGAGAGAGAAAGGGAATGAAGTCCCCAGGATAGCTGAGGAGAAGCCAGGAGAGGCTTTAATGCGGTGATTGAAACTATTGCAAGTGGGTTAGCGGCCGTAGGGGAATCCTCGGCTGTTACGAAGATGTATGTTCGAGAAGCCGGAGAGGAGCCGGGATGGAAGATTCCAAGGATGGGAGACATAATGACTTTCACAGATGAGGATATGAGGGGGCTTATCTCCCCCATGACGATCCCTTGGTAATTAGTGTGATAATATCAAATTTTGAGATCCGAAGGGTAATGATTGACACGGGGAGCTCGGTAGATGTTTTGTTTCTCAGCACTTTCCTGAGGATGGGCTTGGACAAAAAAAACTTAATGCCGTTGAGTAATTCATTAGCCGGATTCACGGGTACAAAGTGCGAGGCAGAGGGGTACATCAAGCCACTACTGACCTTGGGAAATGACGATCGAAAGGTTACTGTGATGACCAACTTTATCATAGTTGACTGTAGCTCGACCTACAACGCCATCCTCGGGAGAGTAACATTGAACAATTTCAGAGCAGTCCCGTTTACCTACCATCAAGTGTTGAAGCTATCGAGCCCTAGAGGTTTGGTCGAAATTCAAGGAGATCAGACGGTAGCACGGGAATGTTTTGTAGCCTCTTTAAGGCCAAAATCAACCTGAATGGGGCCCAGACCTAAAAGACCAAAAAAGGGATGTGAAGAGAGGTACTTCAGCCGAGGAATTGGTTACTGTGCAGTTGTCTGATCAGCATAAAAAAGTCAAGCTGGGGAACAAGCTGACAGAATCCCAAAAGAAATGTATAACTGATTTTCTTCTAAATAATGAAGATATATTTGTTTGGGATAATACTGATATGGCAGGTATAAGCCCGAGCATAATAGCTCATCATCTGAATGTTGACCCTGCCTATCGACCTGTTCAACAAAATAGAAGAAATTTTAGTGTTGAGAAGCAGAAAATTATTGTTGAGAAGGTGGAGAGGCTGTTAGATGACGGCCATATCAAGGAAATACTTTACCAGATATGGCTATCGAATGTAGTGCTAGTGGAAAATTCTTGGGTAAATGGAGGATGTGCATTGACTTCACTGATCTTAACAAGGCGTGCCCTAAGGACTGTTATCCGCTACCAAGGATCGACCAACTGGTGGATGCCACCTTGGGGTATGAACTATTGACCTTTATGGATGCATTTAAGGGGTATAACCAGATTATGATGGCACCCAAGGATAAAGAGAAGACAACATTTATCACTGATAAGGGGTTATACTACTACGAGGTAATATCGTTTGGGTTGAAGAATGCAGGTGCAACTTATCAACGAATGGTGAACAAGGTGTTCAAAGGCCAAATCGGGAGGAACATGAAGATATATATAGATGATATATTGGTTAAGAGTAAGAAAGTCGAGGATCATCTTGACGATCTGGCCGAGGCATTCAACACCATGAAGAGGTTTGGGATCAGATTTAACCCAGAAAAATGTGAATTCAGTGTGAAAGCAGGAAAGTTCCTTGGGTTTATGGTAACATCCCGAGGAATAGAAGCAAACACGAGCAAAATACAAGCAATCTTAGACCTCGATCCACCAAGGTGTATCAAGGATGTACATATTTTGGGGAGAAAGGTGGCAGCGTTAAACCGATTTATATCGAGATTAGTGGATAAGTGTGCCTCATTCTTTAAAATTTTGAGGGGGCCAAAAGGTTTCGAATGGACAGAGAAGTGCGCAACAGTCTTTGCAGAATTAAAAATGTACTTAGCATCACCGCCGCTGTTGTCTCGACCCGAAGAGGGGGAGGAGCTCATATTATACTTAGCATGTTCCGAGACAGTAGTAGCGGCAGCTCTGGTCTGAGAATAAGGAAGAGATTAGAAGTCGGTGTATTATGTTAGCAAGATGCTAAGATGGGCTGAGCTTTGGTACCCAACGATAGAGAAGATGGCTTTGGCTTTAGTTGCGGCTTCACAGAAGTTGAAACCCTATTTTGATGCGCATCTGATCAAAGTCATGACTGATGTCCTGTTAAAAATAGTATTGCATTGTCCGGAAGTGTTGGGGAGGCTGATGAAATGGTCGGTGGAATTAGGACAGTTTGATGTCAGCTATCAACTAAGGACGACCATCAAAGCTCAGGCCGTGGTAGACTTCCTGGTAGAATGCATGGGAAGAGTGGAGGAAGATGACTCGGCCACCTGGCAGATCCGGGTGGATGGAGTTTCAGGAAAGCATAGGAGTAGAACAGGAATAGTGATACTCGATCCCTCACAAAACGAGTATTAGTACTCTTTGAAGTTGGCATTCCCTACATCCAATAATGAGGCAGAGTATGAAACTTTAGTTGTCGTAATTAAAACAACAACCATGCTCGGGGCAAAGTCAATAAATACATTCATAGATTCTCAATTAGTGGCAAACCAAGTGACTGGGAAATTCGAGGCAAAAGATGCAATGATGATAGCATACCTCAATAAGGTGAAGATGTTGATATCAGGGCTTAAGAAATTTACCATTCAACAAATTCTGAGAACTGAGAATGAGAAAGCCGACGCCTTGTTGAGATTGGCACTTGGTACAGTATGACCATCTATTGTACAGATTGAGCAAGTCATGGAGCCTAGTGTGAGGATAGAAGGAGAAGAGGTTGCACAAATAGAAGAAAGGCCAGACTAGATGATTCCCATATGAGCCTACCTAAAAAATGGGGAGCTCCCCGAGGATGAGCATGAGGCTCGGCAAATCGAAAGACGGTCGTCAAAGTTTGTGATGATTGGGGGGCAGCTGTACAAAGGGTCATTCACTTGGCCTCTGTTAAAATGTGTGGGACCCGAGGAAAGGAATTATGTGTTAAGAGAAATCCACGAAGAAGTTTGTAAAAATCATCTTGGGGGAAAGGCCTTAGCAAGAAAAGCCCTCAGGACAGGCTATTTTTGGCCAACAATGGAGAAAAATGCTAAGGAGCTGGTAAAACGGTGTGACCTTTGTCAAAGATTTGCTCGGGTCGAAAGAAGGCTTGCCAACCCGTTAACTGTGATGATTAGTCACTGGCATTTTAGCCAATAGGGACTGGATTTGATCGAGCCCATGCCAGCAGGAAGGCGGCAGATGAGACATGCATTTTTAATGGTTGATTATTTCACTAAGTGGGTGGAGGCTGAGTCCGTGTCCTCGATAAATGAGAAGTCTGCGTGGAACTTTGTGTGGAAATCAGTGGTCTGTCGGTTTAGGGTGCCACGGGTGATAGTAACCGATCAAGGCTGACAATTTGACAACAAGTATTTCTGAGAGCATTGTGCAAAACTCGGAATCAGCCTGAGATTTTCCTCTGTAGCACACCCCCAATGTAACGGTCAAGTCGAAGTTACTAATAGAACTATTTTGTAGGGGCTAAAGACCAAACTAGGCAAAGCACAAGGACAATGGGTGGACAAGCTCCCCGAGGTCCTATGTGATCACTGAACCACACCGAGCACAGTGACAGGAGAAACACCATTTTGCTTGACCTTCGGGATGGAGGCTGTTCTTCCTGTCGAGACCGGCTCCCCAGTAACCGAGTCCAAATGCACCGAGAAAAAATAAATGGTCCATCCATCCGAGAGTAACTGAGAACGAAGGCTCTAATCCGTACCTTGGCAGGGAAAAATAGCTATGGAAAAGGTATTTGACAAACAAGTCAAAGGCAAACAAATCAATATAGGGGACTTAGTCCTCCGAAGATCCGTTTTCCTGCCAACAAATGAAAGGAAGCTCGGACTAACATGGGAAGGGTCGTACAAAGTAATAAAAGAAGTCTGGCCAGAGACCTATCATTTGGAGGATGGAGAAGGAAAGGAACTGAAAAATGCTTGGAATGCCAAGAATTTGAAAAAATATTTTATGTAATAGCTCAGAAATGGTTAATGAGAATATCTTTTCCCTCGGACATTTCGTGTACTTGTGCTATGTATTTACTTTTCCTCAAACAATGAACACAAAAGGCCAAAAATGCCGACGAATAGGTCACAAATGACCGACGAGAGTCCCAAAAATGGGCAAAAGGCCAAAAGTGCCGATGAATAGGTCATAAATGACCGACAAAAGTCCCACAAATGGGTCAAAGGCCAAAAGTGCCTACGAATAGGTCACAAATGACCGATGAGAGTCCCACAAATGGGCCAAAGGCCGAAAGTACCGACGAATAGATCACAAATGATCGACGAGAGTCCCGCAAATGGGCCAAAGGCCAAAAGTGCCGACGAAAGGTCATAAATGACCGACGGAAGCCCATTAACCGAACAAAAAGAGAGAAGGAAAATTTTTTATCACTCTCAACTATAACTAGATATGGAAGTTGTCCAAAGTATTAGCTCGAGCAGCTAAAAAGTTAAAATGAGTATCCAAGTCTGACAAAGAGGAATGATTAGATTACATCGGTTGATCAATTAAGTACTCATTCAATATGTGCAAAGTATAACGAGTTTGAGATAAAAATTATTCTAAGTATCAACTTGGGAAATTGGACGCATGAACAAGAACGAAATGATAAAAGTAGTGTTCTCCGAGCAGAAAGTTTGAAAATTTTCGTTAAAAGAGAAAAAAATTGTTATACAAAGTGGGCCGAAGTTCAAAGGCCGAAAATCATTACAAGATATCGTAAAAACTCTTAAGGCCTAAGACTGCTGGTTTAAAGGAGCCTCGGGGTCCTTTGCGGGTTTATTCGTCCCATCTTGTGCCTCAAGCGTTGCCTCGAAAGTCGGGAAGAAGCATGCGTCATCCGGAAGAAAATCCAACCCCTCGACCTCTTTAGGTTGAGCCGAGAGGAGATTCCTCAAGTCGGTCTGAGGGAGCAAAGACTGGGCCTTCCTTTTGGCCTCGACCAATCCTAAGAAGGTCCCGATCGCCAAGGCAGTATTAAAAACATTTGTTGAAGACTCGCCCACGAACTTCGCACATTCGAGGGAGAATTTGAAGGCTTCGATGGCATTTTCTCCTCGAGGGCCAACCTTCTCGATATACTCTTTCAGCTGGTCCTCTACCTTTTTTCCTGGTCGCCTTTTCCTTCTCAAGGCCCTCCACTGCTTGGGTCCAAGCTTGGACATTCTCGGTCAGAGACTTTTCAGAGACCTCGAACTTTCGCTGGACCACCTGTAGGTCGGCCTCAATGGCCTTCTTGAGCTTTGCTTCGGCCTTGTCAGCTCTTTGCTTCTCAAGAACCGATTTTTTCATAGCATCCTCCACATTCTTCAGAGCATCCTTATTTGTGTCCTCGAGCTTGGAGCTTTGATGATCGTATCTCCTATTCAGCTCGGACTACATCCCGCTGAGGACACCCATCTTGGACTGGATGCTGGAAGCATGAGAGGCCACCTAGAAAAAGGGAAGAAAAAAGAAAAGATTAGACTCCATTTCCTATAACCGAAGCGGTGATAAGGCCAAAAGAAGGAACTAGGAAACGCACCGAGGAGGCCACTCGAAGAAACTCTTCGAGCATGACAAGGGAAGAGAGTTTATTCACAGCCACCTCTCGACTCTTGTCGTCCTTATCTTGAATAAATACTCGCTCGGGAGGTGGAGGGGCCTTCCCCGTAACTTTTCCAGTCTTCGGGTTCTTGGCTGGAATAGTTACAGCCGAAGCTTTGGAACCTTTGGAGATATGGGAATGAGAAGTGTCGGCATCAATTACGACGGTAGCCGACTGAGATTGAGCCCAAACAGGCATCGAGTCATCGCCCGACGATGGGGTCATCCTCTTCTTGCTCGGGGGAGAAGTCCGCAGCTCTTTTGAGATCAAGGCAGAAGAAGCATCCCCGGTCTCCTTCTGTTGAAGATTCTTAGGTGGAGGGGCGGGCACAGCTTGTTTCGAGGAAGAGTCATCGGTCCTCGAGGATTTACCCTTTGACTTACCAACCACGGCTCGAAGAATACTCATGGGATCCATGTCTGCAAAAAGATCGAGTTGAAAGTTAGCAAAATAAAAACAAAGTTACAAAAAGCCAAAAGCATGAGAGAACCCTAAAGAGTGGACCTACCCCTACCTCTTTTCGACCATCTCCTCTTTTTGGAAGAAGAGGCCTCGATCACGGATGGGGATCGCTCAAAAATGGATGAGGACGGCCGTATAGACCTGATCCCCAAATCTTATCCCAAGTAATGAACTCCGAGGCATCCAAGTCTCGGTCGCCATGAAGGGCCATGAAGGTGTCCCTTTCAAGGCCAGTTAGCTCGGGGGTATTATTCTTGCCATCCTCGATGATACCCCACATAGTAGGGACATGCCATGGCCGATGACCCGTCACGAAATAATACTTATTATACCAACCTTTGTGGGAAGATTTCCAATTCTTAAAAATGAGGCATCTAGACCGAGCCGAAGCGTAGTACCAACCCTTGCTCTGAGGATTAGGTTTGAGGGTGAAGAAATGACGGAATAAAGCCCCGGTAGGGGTAAGACCCTTGGACTGGACAAAAATGTAAAAGGCCACCACCATCATAGCCCAACCATTTGGGGAAATTTGGCCGAGACTAATTTCGAAATGATTAACTATGTCGACTATATATGGAGGAATCGGAAACTTAAAAAATTCAAAAGTCACATCATATATACAAGTTTCATTTTCCCAAGGAAGGCACGCAACTTCATCTATGGAAGGGACTCAACCCTATGGTCATGAGGAATAGATCAACCTAACATTTTCTCGTTCGCCATCTCGGGTGTAGTGAAACAAAGATGGTCGTGACAAGAGAAAAATTTCTTACCGACCCCATAGGAGGCTACGGTAGCGATCGAGGACTCTCCTACAACGGCACCTGACCCCTCAGCGGCTTGTGAAAAGTTAGTCCTAGGGAGGGGAAAAGGGAATTCTATAGGCTCGATATGAAGTTCTACACTGCTAAGGTCAACTAAAGGAGATTCGTCCGAGCCATGATATTATTCTATATCAGTAAAACCAGCTAATTCAATTTGGTCCTCGGGGGCACAATGTTCAGTTTTTGGGCCATCAACATATTGGGAAATTTCTTGGTCCTCGATCTTATTAGGGGCATTCGTAATTGACATGGCCTTATATTCAGAATTAGTGGATTTGTCGGCATCCCTTCCATATGATCGGACAGATTTATTTTAGAAATTCTTACCGCTACCCTACTCGGCCATGACCAAAGTAAAAGATAAAGAAGAGGATGATGGATAAGAAAGTACGTACCTAATGACTTTAGGAAAGTCCCCAGCAAGAGAAGGAGGTGAGAGGTAAAAAGTTATCCGAGCCGAGCTAAAGCTAAATGAGATGATGTAAAAGTGAGAGGACGTGAGAAGCAAGAAGCAAAACAAATTATAAAAATGGCGCAGGGCGTTTATATTTATAAGATGGGAACAACACAAATCTCGAAACACGAACCATCGCGACTTTTCATCCCAACAGGCGCGAAATCATTACACTGAATCAGGGGCACGAATATCGAAGCATCATAAGGGTGGTAACCTCTTAGCAAGAAAATCCATCAGACCCCCCGAGGACTATCCTCGGCCTCGAATGGTCTGGGGGGCAAATGATATGACTAAAAAATGGCCCAAGTATTTTAGCAGCCCAAAGCCCACCATGATGAAGGTTGTCCACATAACAAGGCACTTGTCATGAAAATAGTATGCAAGGACGGATGGAGACCACTCAAAAAAGGCAACCACACTACTATAAATAGTATAAGGAAATTAACAAAAAGGTAACTAATTAATTCTTTGCTACTTCTAAAAGTTGTCAATTTGGATATACCCAAGCTGAAGACTAATTCTCTCACCCGAGGAGCAATGCGAGAAATAACCCCCATGGTTTCTTTTCCTTTACTTGCGCAGGTCTTCGGCTCGGATTGGGGGATTGTGTGAAGTCCTCGGTTCGGCAAAATTCATATTCAACAAAAAAGTTTCATAGTCTAATGAAGTTTGGTTTATTGGCTTCTTAATGGGGGTCATAAATTGATGGTTGCAAGCAGATTCTTCAACAACATACAGATTTCATTTCTAATCCACGTTTACCATGAAACAAATTAGTTTGCGCGTATTGACTTGTTAATTTTAAAATTCTACTTTCTATTAGTAATCACATAGTGGACCAACTACCTCAACTGCTTCTTTTGTTGTTAAAGAAAGATTGGAGAGTGAGACATTACTTCGTATGATCGTAGTGTAATAGACGTCAACTCCTATAAAAAAAAATGAAAAATCCCCATTTGCTATTGTTTTGTTTTGTTGGGACTTGACTTTGAATGGACTTTTGGCCTTGAACAAGTTATTATCCGTTAATTGTCTGTTTCATAAATTACAAATTCTTCCAATTTTGACTAAGCTGGTCTTGCATTATTTTTTAGTCTCACACAAAAACGTTAACGTAATTCTTCTTCTGACACACACACATATATATAGCATTTATTCTTTCATATTTACGTATATCTTTGACTTCTTCAGTGGAATCCAACAAAGTCATCCATTATTTGATTTAGTTTTTATTTAATGATTCTGACACGTCTATTTTCGACTATAATATTTTTTTTTTGGTCAAGACTAATAATATACCAATAAAATTAATTTTCCTGAGAAATATATAACTTATCTCTAATGATTTCCTGATGTATAGTGGATTCTTCTAGATATTTCCTTCTGAAGCAGAGTGCAGGTAGATAACTTATAGAAATAAGCAATATATAGTATACTAGTAAGCCACATAGAGTTGTGTACATGGATTAATTTGAATTTTAATCTAAAATATAAACTTGGCAATACATAACATTATCGTCCCAATGGTTTATTAGTGGACGTTAAGTGATTTTAAAAATCAAAATTAGAAGTGTTATTAGGGTTATGTGAGTTTGGAGAGGGTTTATGTGATTTTGGAGACAAAATTAATATTATTGTAAAACTAAGTGATTTTACACAATAAAAAAATTACGTTATTAAAAAGTATTTTTCAAAGTCAGTGAAAAATACAGTCTTAATATCAAGTAACAATATTCTTCGTATCTGAAAATTTGGCTATCCCCATTTTGAGAAAGTCGTCTATATCTCAAGAAAAATAATTCTTTCTTGAGATATAGACTTCAATTATTCAAGGCTTTCATAGTTTGTCTAGTGCTAGCTGGAGGATTGAGCCACTCATGAAAGATGCACAAACTCTGACCCTAGATCGGAATTGTTGTGTCTCTTATGTTTGCCGGGAGGCAAATGTGGCAGCCGATTGGCTAGTTAGGCACGTTAGACTCGAGCTCTGTTTAGTCTAACTGTGAAATTTCAACTTTTGAGCTGTAGAACTTTTAGAGTAGAGTTTTTATAAGAAGTGCTGTTGAACAAAAGCCGTTGATTATTTGGTCTGTGTTAGACAATGTTGAGTTTTTAAAAATTTTGAGGGTAATATCAAATTTTAAAAATATGGAGGGGTATATTTGAAAAAAAAAAAAACAGTTTACTGCATTATCTAAAACAGCTTTACAAAAAACCTTTTTTGAAAAGCTTCAATTTGGAGCTTCTCAATTTTTAGCTTTTTCAGCTTTAACTTTTACCTGAAAGTGCTTTTAAATATGGGCCAAACAAGTTAGTTTAACTTTTAAACTTACAGAAAATGCTTTTGACTGTTTAGAAGGTAGGCCAAACAGAACCTCAGTTCTCTTAATTATGATTGGGTAGTTAATCCTCCTATAAATTTTGTTAGGTTGGTTCGGGGTTCTTTTGTACATTTTGGCATTGGCTAAATATCTTTGGTTGTATCTTTCACATATTGTATATATTAAAGCTTTTACAACCTAAAAAAAAAAAAAAAAAATTCTTTCGAAGATGTTCTAATCCTACTAAGATTGAATGCTACTCTAACGCCAAAGTAAACAAGGCAAATATAAGTAACGCATAGATGCCTAAACTATGTTTGAATAATTTAATTTCTTAAACAAGTGTATCACTACTAGAGAATAGAAAAGTATGCCAATTTTCAACCAACTTCAATTAGGACCACTTGAGGAACCAAGTATCTAAGTCGGGCAAAAACTGAAGTCTTTAGTATTAGGCTAACACAATATTTTAGTATATGCCAACTATTATAATGATGCTACCTAAAGAAGTTTGGTAGAGTAGTTGAGTAACGACTTATTGTAATCAAATATTTTAAATTTAAATCTAAATTTTCTCATCATAAATATTATTTGACTTTTAATTTATTTAGATCATGCATTGGGAGATCCATTGTAATCAAATGTCTTAAATTCAAATATAAATTTTCTCATTACAAATATTATTTGATCCTGGAGCATGTGTTGGGATATGTCTTTATAGTACCGGATTTGAAATCTCTTGTTAAATCTAACGCAATTCTGCCTAGAGTGAAATCGTTGCTAGCAAAAAAAGAAAACTCCAATGATATGAATTCTACTCAATTTTTTTTTTTTTGGCTAGGTAAAAGAAATAATTCTACTCACATGTATCATAGTTTGACAAGAAATTTTCAAAACTTCTTAATCAATGGCATAAAAAAATCAAATAAGAAAAGATGAGAAATCTCAGAAGCATAGTAACAAAGATTGGACCATATGGCATCCAAGGTTTGGGACCATATTGTAACGGATAAATACAAAAGGTTTGAAAGCAAACATGTTCATAGTGTTCATTTGATTGGATGATAAAGTTTTCATGAAGTATGCAGTTGGTGAATTTTCAACTTTCCAATGTGCTTCCTCATATGGTACATTCTTGGGAATATGTTCTTACAGAAATCACCCAAAAGGCCCAAAGACCCTAAACCAATAGTATATTCCCATACTACATATTAAAGAGGAATAATGTGTTGTCATATGACCTCGTTTTAAAAGTTAGCATTGCAAATTAAAGTATAATTTAAATTATTTTAAACAAATGAATTTAAGGTTCAAAATAATTATTTCATTTGTCGAATGAAAAACATTTTTTATAGCCCAAGTAGTAAATAAAAAGGGAGAGGGCGGGAATTTTATCAGAGTTTTCAAATTTAACATCGTGTAGTTCTTATTGAAGCATGTATTTGGGCGGAGGATGAAGGGCAAACAAATTTAAAGCATATTTATCTAATTCGATGAGCGATTGTGTAAAGCGCCGCACTAGCAACAAAATTAAGAAAATACATGAAAAAAAAAAATCCTTTGTAAGATCTAGACGTGATAACAAACTTGAAAAAACATCATAGATATTTTAAATTGGTGATTTTAGTTTTTTTTTTTTGATACTTTCATGTTGAGATTAGTTACTGATTTTAAATTTATGAAACTAGTCTAGTTTGCGAGATGAGAATTATGGACTTAACCATGACACATGCTCCACTATTTTTAAGATGGGAATGTGACCATGTTAGAAGTTTCTCCCTTTCTCATTAAGGTGAACAGTTGAAAGCTCTGTGGTTTCTTGTGGCCTTGGCAAACTCTGTAAAATCCAATTTACACTTCACAAGCAATCTCAATTCCTTCCAATACCACATCCATGGAGGAGAGAGAGAAATTGAAAAGAGAGTAGTAGGTGAAGGGTTGCTTTCATAGAGGTATCATTATTGTCAAACTTTGGGAAATTGCTTTTATTAGTTGCTTTTTACAGGAAATAGACCCCACTACTGCTAAATTTAAAGAGAAGAAAAAAAAAATTAAAGAAAGTGACCCCACAACCTCTAATTTTTAGTCCTCAGAGCTTTGTAAACTGACCCTACCAACTTTGTGTGATTCTTTTTTTTTTTTTTTGGTTTGTCAGAACCCACTTTGTGAATATGAGATAATATTTTGATAAAATAAAAGAATATGAGATAATATGATATACACAAACATTATGGATTACAGTAGCCCCACCACAATGATTGTGAGATATAATAAAGTAGTATACATGGCAGAAAATATAATATTGGTAAGAAATTTGTTCACATTTTGAATTTAAATTATTCAATTAATTAATTTTTTATAGTTAATTTTAATAAATTTTGTTTTTAACTAGCTTAATTATACCTCATTCAAAGATAAATAAGTGCTTAAGATTTGACACTTTTAGTATGTATTCAAAAAACTTTCTAAAAAAATCCCCAATATATAAGATTTCTGATTGACCAATGTGGTCTGACTGAATTGGTGTCAAAAAAAGATGCATTTGCTAATGAAACAAAAATTACAAACAGTAGCTCCCAAGCGTTGAATAGAATAATTAAGTAATGACTATTAAGGATTTCGAATTTAAACTTATATTTTCTCTTTATAAATATTATTGAAATATGTATTGAGATGTATTATTACATTATAGAATTTATAATCTTCAATGATGTTATGTGATATTATTTAGGGTGAATAGCTCGTCATTATATAAAAAATGAAAAAAAATAAAATTATAGAAAATGCTTCCAACCTGAGTTTTCAATTAGGGACATATCCAAATTTCTTGTTTAGTGGGGGCCAAACACTTGAATTAACACTCATATATGAATAAAAAATTTTAGTGGTAGCTAATAAATTTTTCATGATAAAAATGCTTTAAAATGCACATTTTTTTTCCAAAAAAAAAAATTAAATTAGTAGCAGTTATAAATCCCGCTCGCCGTAAAATAGATCTGCCACTGGTTCAACCGTTCCTAGATGAAGCATGATGATCATATGAACATTGCAATGGGAAACATATTAAAGGAATATGCTGATAAGAAGCTAAACGAGTACATCACTTTTAATTAATCCCTTTTTGACCAAAACCAAAATGATTAATGAATTGATTCTACGTAATTTTGATGGGGAATTTACTCTATGCCATTTATCAAAATTATATCTAGTCAAAAAAATAACATTGTTACTGGTGAATTAATTAAGTTAAGCTTTCTGAGCGTGGCGGACTTTGATTGGTGATTTTTTTTTTTTTTTTTTTTTTTTTGGGGTATATTTGAATATTTTGGACTGGTACATCACTTTGACCAAAAAAAAAAAACGAAAAAAAAGAAATTGATATATCACCGTGTTGAACATGGCATCAAATTAGGATTAGATATCTATCTCAACTGTCTCAATTGATATACAATATCCCGTGTCATATTAATTTTGTAAATAATTTGTATTTAAATTATTATTACTTTTTAACATGAAATTAAGCAATTTGAATTTGTTAGTTAGACCATAGACGAATGAATTCAATAAACGACGTATGTTGGCATTTTAGTGTTCCTTCTTCTTTTTTTAGGACTTATTTGAGAGATTGATTACTAAGAGGAGAAAAAATCGATGTTTTACTAACGTATTTCATAAGTAACATACTTAAATTTTTTACGTCTCATACCAACAGTCAAATACGGATCATACAAATTAGAGTATATAGAGTTTTGATATCCTAGAAAGAACAATGAAAAAGTTAAAACTACTTCCTCATTGTATTCTATGGCTTGGCTAATTTAACTCACCATTTATTATGTGAGATGTCATTGGTTAAACTTGGGAGAACTTATTGATGGAAGAGGGCTCTAGAAAAACGAATAACATGACAATGTTACATTAAACAAATAGTATTAGTACTTATCGTAGATCAAGCCCAAGCGTGTGGATCAGATCATAGAGATAAGCCAACAAAGAGTTAATAGGTACAAAGCCAAGAAAGTCAATATTCTTTACTTGGGACTTCACATTTACCCACTCCAATGCATATCTACCACGTGTTAAAGCTTCTTTAAAATACTTATAATTTCATTTTCATTACCACTGGGCCCACCCTCCATTTGTCCAGTCAAAATAAAAAGCTCACAAAAAAGAAATAAAAAGGTTTTAATCTCAAAATAAGAAAAAGCATCAAAAGCAAATGTTACCCACGTGAGTAAAACTAAAATGCAAGCTTAATTGTTTTCAACACATTATTTAAAGTGTTATACCCAACAGCTACTCTTAACTTTACACTTAAATTAATGTATCCAATTACAACTATATTAAATTAAACCAAACCTTATTTCATTATTTGATATCGACTATATAAATTTAATAATACTATTTATTTTTATTAAAATATTATCCAATAATAACTCTATTCTCGTAAAATATTATCTAAGTGTCTCTATCTAATACATCTTAAATTTTCTTCTAACTCTCTTATAATATAAAATCTATATAGTTTCACGCTTTTTAACGATTGTCTTCATCAACAACCTCTTAATATGTTCAGATCATTTCAACAAATTCATCATTGTCATATCACGGATTACTTTACTTTTTCTCGTAAAGTAATTCACGTATCCGGTTTACCGATTACTAAGTCTTCAAATAACAGTACATTAAGGTCTCTCTGATGGCAAAAAAATTAGTACACTATTCACAAAATCTTTTTATTTTTGGTAATTTTTAGAGACTTGGTCTCTATTTTAACTCAAATTTTTAATAGGACCCACCACTTTTTAGAGATTTAAATTAAAATAGAGACCCAATTTACTTTTTTGACAACAAATTTAGAAACCCAAAAAGTAATTGAGTATCTATTTTGATTTAAATCTCTAAAAAGTAGTAGATTCCATTAAATATTTTAGTTAAAATAGAGACCCAAATTTCTAAAAATTATTAAAAATAATAAATTTTTATAAATAGTGTAAACTATTAGAGATACCCTTAATATTACTAGACTCGTGAGCCTTTACTAGCTTTGTTCTTAATCAGTCAAATTTTCTTAAAGTTTGGGTACATAATTAGACCGGAAAAATCTCGATGAATAATTGGTTTCACGAGCTAAAAACCAAAAGAGCAAAGAAAAATCTCAAAAAAATAATTGGTTTCACGAGCTAGAAAATTTAACTACCATACATTTGAAAAGAGCCATCCAAGGCCATATTTTGATTGATGACTCCAAGAAATAAAAATTGGCAAGACGCACACAGACTAAGAGAATATCACGCAATTCGAATTGACACACACCCATCATTTCGAGAAATTTGTATGATTTAATAATTATAAATTATTAATATAATTATAAAAAGTTGTTAAATTCATTAATAATTTTAAATTTTTTTATATTTTATTTTTTTAATAATAAATAATTTATAATTATTAAATACCGATAACAGTAATAACATTTTTGAGTTTAGCCGCTCCTCTTCACAGAGTCCGAGACGGCACGAGCCTACCGTCATCTCATCATTCACCATAACTCTTTTTCATTTTTTACTCTTCTCCATAAATACATACAACAAATTGACATAAAATAGACTTTGAGAAAGTAGATAATCTGCAATGTTTCCTTAGGAGCAACATTTTGGATATGCATCCAACAAGATAGAATTAATAATAAAGCATCTAAAAGTAACTAACTTGATTTTTGTTTTTTCATTTCTCTTATTACATCCACGATATGTTTCTAGATTCGCTTGATTGCTATTTACATAACCCTTTGCGAACCTAAAAAACTAAGGGGCATATTCAAAACTCGAAAATCGAAAATAAAAAAAGAAAAAAGCAAAATATCCGATTATTGTCTATATGGGAAAACTCGACTTTAATATATATAATATTTCCCATTTTTTGTACGTTAAAAAAGAAAAATAAAAAAAAAGAGTTAGAAAATTGGAATCAAAATTTAAAAAAATTCCAAAATTTTTTCCGTTAGGGTTTCTCCATGAGAAGAGAAGCCAATCCGGTGACGATAACCTTGTTGTTCCCTTTCTCGGAAGTCAAAACCGGCGGCGGTTGCCACGTCAACCTCACCGGAAAATCAAGCTTTTCTTCCTCGCCGGAAACTTCCTCCGGCGGAACATCGGAGTTGTTGCACTCGAACAACGTCGCTTTCTCTCCGAAAATCAAGTCCAGTTCCCCTCCCTCCTCCTCCTCTCCACCACCATCCTCATCACTCTCCACTTTCCGCCCATCCTCAACGACACCGTTTTGATCTTCAATTACCTCAACGACGCCGTTTTCATCTTCAACCTCTTCAACGACGCCGTTTTGAGGTGGTGGTGGAGTGGTGCGAGTGAAGGAGCTGAGCCATTTGTTTTTTATGTATTCGGCTTTGCGCCATGGAGCAACATGCATGCCTTTCTTCTTCAAGCTTCGCCTAGCGGCTTCGGAGACGATTGAAATGATCTGCATAAGCCGATCGGTTTTTCCGACGAAAATGAACGGCAAAGATTGAAGCATCGCTTTGTAGCTCCCCGTTGATCTCGCTATCTCAAACTCTGATCGGAAATCCACGTCGATTATTATCCTCTCGCCTTCAATTATCACATCTATATACTCATATTCACCTAAAAAAAAAAAATTTAAAAAGATACCAAAAATCAGATCATATTTATAAAAAATTACAGAAAATTAAGAAAAATTAATAATTTATGTAATACTCAAATTTTCACCTAAAATAAAAAGAATCAGATAATCATTCAAGTTAATTTAATAAAAATAGACTTAACTTTCTAGATATATAGAAAAAATTATAGAAAATTAATGAACGATACTGAAATTCAACTAAACATTACACCAGAAAAATAAAAAATTTAGTTAATTTTCGACTTCAGTTAATTAAAAAAAGCTGATCTTTTTATAGATAGATATATAAGTATGTATAGGAGTGTACCAGCTGGAATAGAGGAAGACTTGTCCCATTTAGATTTGCAAATGGAGGCGTCGTAGCCGAGAGCTAAGAGGCCATCGGTGACCATTTTAAGCAAATCGGGTTTAAGCTTGCACGCTTTGTTTTTCTCGACGATTTTTGAAGTGTCAGCTAGGAGATTCCTCTCTGCGGTGCTTGCACAAGGTATCAAACTCTGCAAATTTGACAACAACAAAAAAAAATTGTTATGAATATTAAAATTAAAAGTGAATTGACTGAAAATTTGTGGAAAAATGTGTTATTGTACCTGGAGAGTATCGGAGGCGTCGTCGGAGAAGCCGAACCCATCGTTGGAGCTGTCGTCATTGCTGTTGCCGTTGAAGCAGTTGCACCGGTTGCGTCCGTACTTGGCTGACGTCATCGCCGAAGACGAAAACGACGGCGGGAGCGGCTTCTCATTGTTGTTATCTTCGATGAAGCTCTGGACCATTTTATCCAAACAAACTGAGCTAGGCTCGAAGTAGTCTACATCTCCGCCGGCGGCGACAGAGGTTCCGCCGCCGGTAGGCTTCTCCGCCGCCCAGGATATGCGTAGAACGCTGGTGAACGGCCGATCGAAGAGCTTTCTCAGCCTTGATCTCAACACCGGCTTTCCCACGACGTCGTTTCGGGTCGATGATTCCCGAAACGTCTGTGAATCGATCGGTTGTATCTTCATCGGAAAAGGCATTTTTCTCTGACTTTTCTCTAAAGCTCTCCTATTTTTTACTGTTAATTTCTCTACACTCTACAATTCTTCTCAAAAATTTTCACAGCTTTAAGAGCGCTGCTTT
The DNA here is from genome assembly GCA_037974665.1 of Ehretia macrophylla. NCBI lineage: Eukaryota > Viridiplantae > Streptophyta > Magnoliopsida > Boraginales > Ehretiaceae > Ehretia > Ehretia macrophylla. Next base: position 46,748,188 of record CM075777.1, on the reverse strand, counting down.
TGCTAAGCTAGTAAGCGTAAAAAAGTTCAAAAAAAAAAAAAAAAAATCATCTCTATATATATGTAACTTTCTAAACCTCACTCACTGAAATGTATTCATCATCGTCGACGTATACATAGTATAAATTTCAATCAATTCCACGTCGTCGTCATCGTCATCATCGCGATCAATGTTATGCGTCACGAAAATCAAGACCAGAGTGGATCAAAATCTCAAAAAGTAAAAAACTTGGAAGTAATATTTACCGGAAAATGAAAATTATCAATTTTTCTTTGGCTGTTAAAGAGTAGTTGGAAAGATGTTATGGTTTTTCACGGAAAACGTGACGGTGATGGAGAGAGGCGAAGACATTATTACGTTTCTCAAGGAAAGCATCTGAGAAGGCTGCCGGAATATTCATTCTCCGGCAAGATAAGTGTCGCCGGCGATGTGGTAAAAGACAAAGGAGTGGTTGGTTTTGGTTTAGTTTTTTTTTTTTTTTCTTTCTTTTACTTTTTTTGGGTTTTGAGTGGTTTTGGTTTTTTGTGATGTTGAAGTTAAAATGATTATAGAGTGGGTAGAGAAGGGGTTTATATAGCTGAGGGGACGATGGAAAGAAGAAAGGAAGGGAGGGGAGGAGTGGGGAGGGGAGTTGCTGACAAGGATTGGGGTCGATACGTGGCGGATGATTTGTCGTGGATAATATAAGGTGCGGGTTTTTGATAAAATGACTTGTGGTTCATGAAATTTGATTTCAGTTGTTCTGCGATTTTTCCACGTGTCCAAGATAGAAATGGGTATGGTGAGGATTGGGTCCGTACTTTATCGCGCGTTGAATAGTGAGAGAAAATCATTTGAGCCTAAACTATACGTATTATCGCTTAATGGGCGTGTGTTTATTAGGGTAGTATAATAACGTCATAAGAAAGGTCTAATAATTATAATTTAAGATCATTTTATCATAATTGTGTTATTAGTTTACTATAGTTGAATCTTTCTTATAATATAATAACATTATAAGTATATTTATTTCTATTTGTAGCATGTCCATGCGCGTGAACAATGATGTTATTTTACACAGAGAACAGACCTACCCATTGAATGATATGGTTCACTTGGGTAAGATTCAGATAAGAATTTTCCTTCACTATATATAATTTATAAGAAAATATTATATCCGTAATAATGGAAGAATGTTATAGGTCCAATTAAGACAAAGAGTACTGCATATAGAAGTAGTCTTTACAACCCAATTGGTCTATTGAAATCAAGTATCATCGATCTCAATTGCAATCCCCCAAATATCCTCAAGAATTGGCTTAATTTTCCATGGGATTGTCATGCTTGAGGTGGTGATTGCTTTGTAAACTGTTTCTATATGGGTGAGTTCGATAAAATAAAAAAAACTAGGAACGAGGCTCGTCTAGCCAAAATATTTGGGCGCGTTGAGGGAGAGAGGAAAAATTAGTATACAAAGTCAATTTAAGTTCAGTGTATCATTTGATGGGCACGTACAATGCGTGCAATGTTAATACGCACTTTTATATTGTGTATATTTGATAATACGGTGTTGAAAGTTCAGTGGACATTTTATCGTGTTGCGGAGATATTTGGGAACGGTTTTGGTGGTCGTGGGATTTATGTTGAGTGTGGCTCTAAGGAGTGACAAGGAAGATGAAATTAGGTGAGAAGTTTTTGGGCAGTGAGGGGGTTAGGGGTGCTTGTGAGGTGGTCACACCTAAGTGGGGTCGTGGGTGTGATTAATCCAAAGATAAAGATGTTTTGTTCAATAGTATGTAACTTGTAGATATGTGAGATGTTATGAGTTTGAGTGTTTTTTTAAAATTTGAAAAATTATAGGTAAATAGGATTGAGAAAAACAAAAATGCATATATCTACTTTAAATTTCTATACCATATTTGTAAATATGTATTGTATATATAGAAATATAAATGATAGATTTAGGTAAATATATGATTTTTTTTGTAGTTTCATCATGATTTGAAGGTTTTTCCTTTTTAAATTTCAGATATTGGTGACAGTTTGGAAACGATAACTTGTGGAGACGATTTGGAGACGACATCTTTTGGAGATGGTTTGGAGACGACTACTTTTGGAGACGGTTTGGAGACGACAGTTTTTAGAGACAGTTTGGAGATGACAACTTTTAGAGATGGGTTGGAGACGACAGTTTTTGAAGACGACATTTTTTGGAGACGAATTAAAATCCGTTGCGCAAGAAGATGAATTGCCGACGACACGGTAAATTGGCGATGATAATTTTGGAGACGGATGATTTTCATCCATTTGTCGTCGCCTAGACCCTTTGGCGATAGAAAGGAAACGGATTTTGACTGTCTCATTTGACAGTTTTTTTTGTAATGTTTGACAAGAGGAAAACAAACCAGGAGGTTAAAAAATCAACTAAGACAATCTTACTGTAACTTAATTATCATGTTTGAAATAGCAAAATATGATTTTCAGGAGGACAAAAGGGAAGAAAAACTATAATAACACTATGATCAACATTCTAATTCAATATGTGAAACATTATTTCTTAATTCAATAAGCTTCTCATTGTTGAAATTAGAATTCATTGGTGACCAAAAAAGAAGATCAAAAAAAGAGAAATACTACCACTTGTACGCTATTCTACACTTTGGTCTAATGTACACTTTTTGTTTTTGGTGAGAATATAACTCATTACCATCCATCTACTATTATAAAAATATAGTACCATCTTCAAGTTCTATTGAAGTTGCTCCATCAATTGATGAATGCATTCATGAATTAGTTGCAATTATTCAGTATTTGAATAGTGCTAAATTCTTTAATTTCAATTCAATGCAAATGTTGAATTTCCACAAGGTCATCTATGGAGTAGTTTAAATGCATTTCATAGTTCATGAAGATTAAGAGAAATTGGGCACTAGTCAATATGACATATTGAGATTCTTGTCAATGGCGAAGTGACATGTCAATGAGAGTGTATATATCTGACTAAGGAAAAAAAAAACATTTTCTTTTGGTTCATAAAAAAATAAAATTATTATATTGAATCATTTTATTTAAACTATATGAGTACACACCAAATACACGTCCAGACCTCTCACACTATATGATTCACCCGACCTCGGAGTCCTAATTCTACACCTGGTTCTAGCCATGACACACTAATGTGATAGGTCTAAACTTCAAGAGTTTTGTGGATAATGTTGTTAAGTAGGTGTGGAGATGAGCATATAAATAAGCTAATCAAGACTTCAAAATATCTTATGTAAGTTAATGGATAAAGAGGCACTGCTGCACCTAAACTACTTATTTGTTACACGTATAGATTTAGATGTAGGTCCATCCTGCAGTATATATTCCTTTATGATCCAAAACTTGAAAATTTAGCATATGCCTTGCCTATCATATGGATTACTTGAAAATAGGGGAAAGTTTAGAGTCTTTTAAGTGTCATGTTTCAAGTTTATTTATTTATTTAAATTGAACCATGGAAAACATTTTTATTAACTAACTCACGATACATAAATTGGATTAGATATCATCAAAAGACAAACATCCCAACAACAATCTCGTCGGCATCCCCATAACGACTAACCGTGAACTAAAATCCGGGCATACAACAGTTCGACCCAAATTATGTATCAATTCAGTTAAGAATATAATTCCCAATAATAGCTAGGAAGACTCAAACCCTTGTTTAGAGATTTCTAAGAGTTGAGAGAGAAAAAGTAAAAAAAAAAAAAAAAAAGAAGAAAGAAAGAAAGACACTGATAATTTTTTTATGTACTATGCAATATTTGTACACGCTCTAAAGGCAACTGCTGCTTCATCATATTCCATAGTAACTTGTAGATAATAATTTTTTAAAAAGATGTGAATTTTATTTTTCTTAATATGATCCTCAACAATGAAGAAATGGACAAAATTGAAATTGCATAAATGATGATTGGATGGAGGGGTCAAAAGAGGTGAGGAGTGATAATAAACATGGGGTTCTATATTAGTTCAATTGATATTAAATGAAGTAGTCAGTAATCTTATATCTTGGTCTTAAAAATCATAATTTGTCAGCCATGTGGAATAATTAGATATTATAATATCTGCTTCTCGTAAGACTAATATATAGTTGATTGTTGAACAGGTTACGATGTAGTATAAAAAGAAGTTTGGAATAGTTGTATAGCATTACTGATGTGGCGGAACATAGATAGTAAGTCCAACACCTAATTAAACAAGAATAGTTCAAATGTAAATAAGCAAGATTGTACTAAGATCTAACTCTAATATCATATTAAAAATTACAAGTTTCAATCTAAAAGCAAATAATGGCATTAGCCTCCTGATCTTCTCTTTGTGCATCATCTTGTGGAATCTATTACGCCTGTTGATGGAGATGATCAAATTGGATGGTTCGCTGATGGCAAAGGTAAGTTCTCCTTTAAAACAACATGGGATTACATTAGGGAGAAAAGAGTTGAGATTAATTGGACATCTACCCTTTGGAGCAAATGTATAATTCCAAAGCATGCATTTTGTTCATGGCTTATGTGCCTTAATCATAGCCCAACAAAACAAAGGCTACTCAACTGGAGAGTAATTGATAATGCGAATTGTGAATTCTGTGATTTGGGTATGGAAAGTCGTGACCACTTTTTCTTTGATTCCTCATTCTCCAAAAGAATTTGGAGACACTTTACTGAATTATTCAGAATACGTAGTCTCAATATCTAATGGGATGTGATCATCCACCGTATCAATAAACTGAAGAACAGTCTCAAAGCTGACATTGTGAAAGTGTCCTTTTGTGCGACTGTTTACCACATTTGGAGGGAACGCAACAATCAACTACACGATAATGACACTAAATTGGAGGATCAAATCATTGTGGATATCTTTGCCGATGTTAGAGACAAAAGTTCTGTTTATAGTAAATATGTGGATAGTTTAGCAAATAGAAATATTTGCTCACATTGGTAATTACGTTTTTGAATAATTAGAATGAAATGATTTCTTGTTGAGAAATAATAGTTTAAAATCTTATACAGTAATTTTGAAATTTATTATTTTCTATGTGGGAGGAGATTATCTTGTTCCAAGTATTTTCTAATTTGTCCATTGAACTTTTCTTGTGTTATATAATATATATATTTTTTTTTCATAGGAGTGTTGAATAATCAATACAAATACAACAATTTTCACAATTTTAATCATCCACGATAGTGTCAAGACAGACTAATTTATAGCTAACAAATGTACGTATACATTGGGTAGGCAGAAGGAATTGACATGTTATTAATCCATCCACAACATGCATCAAGTAAGTATAAGGTACCAAACACATAATTCACATGTGCAGTTAGCTGACTAAGTCCCTGTCTGAGTACCAGCAACATTTGTATGCATGATTAATATTTGCCCGAAATTGACGAGAAACTATTTTTGAAAAGTGTTCACTTAAGTTATAATGTCAAATTACGTGATTCATGATCTCGTCAAAGAAGATATTGTCTAAATCAAATTAAAGGTCATATAATCTCGTTGAAGAAAACATTGTCTAAATTAGTCATGCACAATGTCTATTTAAAAGACCCTAAGAAAATAACTTTCTGACTTATTCAAATTAGAGACATGTGTTAAGATTAGATAACTAAGATTTCATTTCACGTGTGCTTGATTTGAGATGGCAGCACGTGGAAGATAAAAATGCATAGGACACACGCAGAAGTTGAATAAGACTAGACTATGAGCAGAACTCTGATATCATATTAAGATAACTGAAGTTCTATTCTAAAATCAATTGGTGTCCGGTGAAGTAACCTTAAGATCTTATAAGATGATCTTGAAATTTATGATTTTTTTATATAAGATAAGTATATATTCTAACAATGTGGACAAATCTTTTTCCACACCTCCAAAAGTTCGACTACTAGACGTTAACCTCTTTATGGTTTTATTTCCCAACTTCTCATCCTCTTTCCTTCCAAATATATTGCAATTTCATGGAGTAATCCTATACCCAATAATATTGGAAAAAACACAGATAGAAGCTTTATGCTAACCACTTTTGCTTTGTTATTCAAATTCAAACACTGCATTGTGCTAGCTAGGAATATTGCTGCAACGTATAGAAACAAATCTTCTCTCTTTATTGATCATAACGTGAAAAAGGTACACATAGCACTTTCCTGATGGGAAATGTGGGCATACATTACTGCCATAATCCAAACCACACATAAAGTACACTATCCACTCTTTTTAGATAATGGACAAATGTCAATTGTAAAGCTACACAACTGTACACTCTTGACAATAGTCCTCATTGGACCATATGGGTCACTATATCTCCATTGTGCTTTATATTAACGGTGGAACATAGAGATCACGAGCTTGAATTGTAAAAGTAATTTCTTGTAAAATAAAAAATTATAAGAATACGTATAATAAATTTTAAAATAATTTAACTCTTTCCTTAATTTTGTGTATATAAAAAAATTTGTATAAGACTACTCTTTATACTACACGATTTGTCCATTTCTTCTTCAGAGGCCAACTATAATTTTTTGCTAGTGAGGATTTTTTTTTAGTACAATAGAAATCGAAATATGTTGAAAATAATAAATTAATATAATAAATTATTCTGTAATAATTTAAATTTTTAAATGAGATGGTCACTTAACATGATATCATAACTTAGGTATCCAAAAGTTCTAGGTTAAAACCCATCTCTAATAATTTAAAGTTTTAAATGAAATGATTTCTTCACAAAACTGTAGTTTAAATTTAATACATTTAATTATAAAAGGTCGATATTTGATCATTTCCTCTAACTCGTGGGTAATGCTATCGAGTTTAATGAAAGGAAAGTTTACTTGGGTGGGTGAAACTATAATCCTCGCATGCGCAGATAATTACTGTTAAGGTCAATTTTCATAAAAGTTGCATCTAATGGTAGCTTATCTAAATGTAGTACTGCAATTACTACAAAGGCTACACTGTTTCATTAAGATGGGGCAGTATCACACCACTATATATTTTCCTTTCCTTCTTGGAAAATATGGTCCCTTACTCTTTAGTCTTGTTTACTTTTTTTTTTTTTTTTGCTGCAATTTTAGTCTTCTTTTCTTCTTTTCACTTTTTGCATTCTAATATTGATGTAGAGGCAATTTGGAATATGTAATGCTTTGATGAAATGAAGTACAAAAGGTAGAGATTTTTATTTCGAAATTGAAAAACAAAAATGCAATTATTAATTCCTTATGAGCAATTGCTTGTCAAATTGAACTTTCTTCCCTGTGATTGGATTGTTAATCCCCGTATGAATTAAAACTTTATTCTAGATAGAAATTTTCTTGTCGAAGCATTGGTTAATGTATTCTTTCTTTACTAATGAAACAATGTTTCTGAGCCAAAAAAATGGAAAAGATAAAATTATTTTCCCTCCATTTCTACTACTACCATTTATAAAAATTGGACAAAAAGAATCTAGAATTTTACCCATACTTTTCTTGTCTATGTATCTAGATATCTTTTTTATAAACCTAATATATACAACTTTAACGTAAATTCATCTTCCTCAAAAAAAACAAAAAAACAAAAAAAAAAACGTAAATTCATCAATCGACATGTCCCCATTAGTCCTACATCTACATGCCTTATTATGACAAGGAATCATCCTAAGACTAAACTAGATCTAACGTAACGTTATTATGAATCTTATAGTGCAGTTGTATATCTGAATACATGTTACAAGTTTGTCAAATGCGTAATAATATTTTGAGTAAAATGACATAAATTTGCATTTAAAATATTTACAATAAGTCATTACCTGACATATCCTAGAATATATTCAATGTGTCTGATCCTACCCTACTGATGTAATAAAAATGATACATTCCTACGGATTTAAAGGGAAGCAAATTATTTCTGCTCCAAAAACAGAAGATTGCATTGATTGTAAGAGATGTAAATCTAGTCATCGAACGGATTTCATGTAAACTTAGAAATTGATGTTTTTGCAAACACCAAGGTTTGAGAAAAAAAAAATATCGGTGGGTTGAATTCGTGGGTCCTACAATGTTGTAAAATGTTTTTAGGCGTTTTCAGATAATGCAATGGGGCCAACTTTTGTTTTTCTTTTTTCACTTTAATGCAGTCTAATCAAGTTTCTATGTTGTTACTGTTTTCTTGCACGCACACATATTGATCATTGTCCTTTGAGGCACATCATGTGAAAAAGAAAACAAAACACACGTACTACATTTCTCTGTACATTTTGTGTACAAAAAAAAATAGTATTATGTGTGGATTGTAGGGTTTGAATAGTCTACAATAAAGCCAATTCAAAGTGAGAGATTTCGATATTAATTTTTGTAATTAAAAGTGATGTAAAATTAATTTAAACTTCTTTTTAAATCAAAAAAAACAAAAAATGTAATAGGGGTATTGAGTCTAAAGTGACATTTTCCATGTGCATTATCCTTGATCGAATTTTTAATTCCCATTATTGTTTTAGGGGTATTTTCGTCCTTTCCTCCTTTTCTTTTATTTTCTCCTTTCTTCATCTTATACAATAGATTTCAAAAGTGAATCTAACGGCCTTCTCAAAGACAGTTCATAACGAAAAATTCATACACCGAACTACTTTTTAATATTTCTATTAATATTTGAAAAGAATACCATATCTTTCCACAATCTCACACGAGACAAACCTAGGGCTAATTAATTCTCACTCTCTTTCTTTATTTGTTTGCATAGGAGGGTGAATGAAATGAATCCACACTACAAAGAAACTAGCAAAATTTTTGTACCTTTAACCCAATACTAGTGTCCTTTTACCCTAAAGTAATTTTTCTATCAATGTTACCATTTCTTCTAATGGTCACCTCTATTCAATGTTTTGGCTATGTCCAAGAATTCATGAAAGATTTTTAATGAGATGACAGAGCATTTTTTCTCATACTAGTAGCATCATGTTCCATAGCTAGCTCTCTTTTGCTAGCTGAAATTTTTTCCTTGAAGAATGCTACAATGGTTTTAAATTTCACAACTATAGTAGGTCCAAAATTGCTTAACATGCCTCCTTATATATTGGCTATCTTGTCACAAATATTTAATTGAACAGTATGACAAATCTAAAATATTTTATCGACAGAGGATTAAGTAGTTTGATGGCAAAATCAATAAGCGTTAAATGATTTCATAGACTAAAAAAGACCAAAATATAATAAGAGATCTTCAAGAATTTTTTCGTGCTAGTTGTAACTCCCACCATAGACGAATTCAAATTTTTTATTAAGGGTTAAAAACATACAATTTAATACTCTATTATGATTTTTTTTTTATAATTAGTGGAGGCTAAATTGATTTTTTAGATTAAAATATTTTAAAAGTATGCATTTTCAAAAAAAATAATCCCACCTTACTATTTAATAATTTTGCCATCGAGATCAGTAAAAACTAGAACTTCCATTCACTCGAGAATAGATCTACCCTTGAACCCTACACCCCGCAGTATTGATTCTCCCGTATGTAGGCTTCTACTTGATATTTTTCTTGGACTTTCACAATTTTGTGAATGCTAAAAATTAGAAAGCAGAATTATTGGTGTGGAACTGAACAAACTCTGCACTAGGTCCACCATGCTTAAATATGGACGGGACCTTGAACGGCAATGGAGGACTATATATGACTATATGTACTAGCTTGCTAACAAGAGATTGATTTTGACATGATCAATCTCTATCCGTTACTTTTGTAACCTTGTTTGGTATCAAATTTTCACTGACATTATCTGTCACATACGAAGGGGAAAACGGGACAACCATGATTATTGTCGAATAATACGATGATCGATATGATATAGATTTTGGACCTCAGGTTGGTCACATTTCTACCTAGGGTTTCCTCTCTTTGGTATATTTTCTTAATCTTGTGATTTGTGTATTACAAAGCTACATGATTTGATTTTGACTTGTAACTGCTTGTACTAACTTGTTGCCATTAAAGATAAGATTCCTTCCATTAATTGAAATTGTTATAGGTCCATTCTCAACATAATCCCAAATTGGATGGTGAAGTTAATCAAACCCCCATGGAAAGATTAAAGATAAAAATGAAAAAGAAGAAATCATTAGAAATACTTTTTTTATACTATACTCTAATCTAAGCATCAAGTTTTGTTAAAAAGAATCGTCAGGAAGTTAATTTTTTTTGAAAATTCTCGGTATACTTTATACTTAATAAATTTGGACTATGTTTCCTTTTGATGCAACTATATCTTCTAGAATTTGGTATTAATTTGAACCAAACTTTCTTCAAACGTAATTATATCTTTTGGAATTTGGTATTCTTGGTGTGAACCTGAATTCCCTAATTTTTTTATCATAAAAAGAAAGTTTTGCTAAACATTAAAAAAACAATATCTTTTATTTTATTTTCTCATCTTCTCTCATTAATGATGGAAGCTACTTTAACTTACTAATAAAACAATCAAAATTTCAAATACAATGGATTTGTCACTACTCTATTGGGTTTATCTTTCTGTGTGCTCACTTTAATGAGACAAGGGAATCGATGACATTTTTCTTTTATGATGTCTCTTGAAATTATAGTAGCATCTCTTTATCACTCATTATATCTCGTCTTTATCAACTTTTGGGAACATGGGCAAGTTGTTAGCTTTTGAGACTCAAGGGTTTCGTTGAAAATAGATTATGAATTATTGATACAATTACAATAAAATAATATAAATAATTTACAATTTTTAAATTTTAATTATAACTTTACGATGTTATGAAATAATTCTTACTCGGGATCGAGTTTGATTTCACATATATTGCTTTTGAGACTTCGGGGATGTTGCAAACTTTAAGAAAAAAATGCATTGGAGGGCCCAAGCATAGTTTTTGTCATGGGAATCCCTTTCCTCGAAATTCTAATGTGTTGTTTTTTTCACTTTCTTACTTGAAATGAGACTTTCATGAACTATTTTTGAGTCAAAACAAATTGAGAGAGATGACAATGCCAAAACATGACGCGGAATGTGTTGCACTGACCAAGAAATAAAGTACAAGACTTTGTACATGGTAATAGTGTGGACTTTTTGATATATATTGATGTAAATGGAATAAATATCACCATGCTCTCTTATGGTTTGTTTAAGTTTCATATTACAATTTGTTTACTCGTTTTTTGACAAGGTTGTACAATACCCATTCGTCAACATTTCTGTAATGGTAATATGCGACCTTTTAAAAATAATTATAACTACAGTACTACAGAAAAGTAAAGTAATTTGTTTTAATTTCGACAAACTATATGGGTTATAATATTGTTAATCCTACAAAATATTCTCATTTTGTACTTGCTCGAGAGGATTTTAGATATTCTTTACTTTTTACTTTTTGTCATTTTTTTTTATTCTTCTTCTAAGAGGAGAAGGTATAGTTTCTGTATGTAGAAGTATAAAGCAAAAAGTATGCACATATGTTACTTGTTGTTCAACTACAATTTCTTCTAGTTAAAAAACCTGTTATTATATGTGACATTTTTTCGAATTTTGTTAGAAAAAAACTGTTATAATTTTTCTCAGTGTAAAAATCTATAACCATATTAAGTGATATGTAGAATAATGTGTGCCTAAAATGAAAAGTTCTTATTAGTACTGAAAACAAAACAAGTGTGCCTCAAAATATAACATGAGCAAATAATCAAGCAATTAAAACAAATGAGGAAATTTTAACATGAAACTGATGCAAACTTTTGCTCAGTAAATTAAGCTTGGCCATTATAGATTGGCCAATAAAAGTTTTGAATCTTGGTTTTCAATTATGAAAAATTAAGAGCTCACAAGGTAGGGTTCCTATTATAAGAGTATCATCCCTGAAAAACTGATGCAAAACTATGTCCCACAAAAACCTCATATCATCTCACAATTGGATAAGGCATTGTCACTTTAGTGATTGAGGACTAGACAATGGGATTAAATGGCCAAAGGGCCTTTTATTCCCTTTCTTTTAGGGCGTTTCCCTGATGGTGACAATACAGGATCCATATATAATATTTCAGGGGCGGAGTTAGGTCGGAATCGGCACCCGTCAAGATTTTAGAAAAAAAAAAAAATTTATGTAATATTATTAAAAAAATTTATGTAGTATCGTTAAAAATAAGTTAAGGTTCCCTCTATTTTTTTTTCTTTGTCATTAATGTTCTTATTTGAATCTTGACTCTCTCCTCCCAAATTTTAAAATCGTGACTCCGCTCCTATAATATTTCATTTTCTCTTTTTCTTTCTATATGACATAGTTCTCATAAATAATATTGAAAGTGGGTAAAATGCATTACTCTATTGGTTAATTGAATAAGTTAGTTATTTTCGTGTTATTTTGCAATAGTCTCATACAGTACTATGCGTATTTTTAAAAATATTGAACGTAATTCCCTATTGTTACTTGGTTCGTCCAAGTCATCGATGAGTGTGTTTCACGCGCTAACTTTGCAATTATACAGATGATTAGCATACGCGACCATGACAGCAAAAATAGTATGCAATATTTTGAAAAACACACAGATTTAATAAGATCATTTCAATATGATAGAGGGGGGTAACTAGGTTATAAGATGCGCGGGGTAAATAGCATGTGATGATAAGCCATAGGGGTACGTTGAGTATTTTAGATGAAGGACAAATTTTTTAGATCATTTCAGTACGACACGAAAGTACCTAGCTTATTAAAAATAGCATAGGGTATTGTACATATAAAATGAAAGGCATAATCTTTATTTCATTTTTTTTAGAGTTGAGGTCTAGATTTTTTTTTTTAAAAAAAAAAACACGTTATTAATGAATCACGTGAAATATGATGCATTTCACTCTATTGAAAGTTGATATTTACATTAGGGAGACAAAATTTGTGGAGATCCTGTTAATTTGGATATCACATCAAACTTAACTTCTGGTTGTGTGTTGCTAGAAATTTGCCAGACCAAATTAAAAGTAGAAGAGGGTGAGGGGTGAGAATAAAATCAATGTCATTTTCCATCAAGTAACTCCATATTAGGATTGAAAACAGGTCTATGAATGAATGATTTCTCTAGTGGTGCCTTACTGTTGCTTATCTAATTCATGATGGATGAGGCATCATAATCCAAGTTGAGAATTATGATGGTACATGATTATACATCCCATCACAATTATAATTAAATTGGGTGTCCTATCTCATTGTGTATCACAATAATTTGATAGCTAGACAAAACAGGCTTGTAGATGAAGTTGTTCCTCATTAGGTGTATGGGTATATTTGTGACTGAAAAAGGGGTTCCATTTGTTTGATGTGTATGATGGATATGATTTATTTCATGATAGGGTGTCACCAGAAATCTTTGACTTGAACAAAATCGAATTTGTTTTTAAATTTTTTTTTGTAAGGCCAGGCATTTAGGATTTTTGTTTTTTTTTTTTTAATGAGAATTAAATTAATTTTCATACTAAAAACACTTTAAAACTACACATATTTTCAAAAACATTGCATGGCTCTGCCATTGATTTCTGGTTCTCTTAAGAAAAAGATTTTGGATTTTTGGGTGTTAATATATTTATGGGAATCAAGACTTGATGATATTATTAATTTTATGGGAACTAAATAATTATTCAAAAAAATGAGGGTGATGGTATTAGAAATCTCATTGCTGATAATTTTGTTATAAAGAGGAATTATGGATTTTTCGGAGTTTGCAAATGTTTTCATTGATGATGGCATTAGCTCTATCGGAGATTTTTCTCTTTTTTTTTTTTTTTTGTTCTGAATTTAAAGATAATATTTTGTTGTGGCAATTACAAAGGTATAGAACCATAAGTTTGTTAAGCATAGTATTCAAATACATTGATTTTCTATCTATACTCATCTTTGGATTTTACTTTATTTTTTATTTTTATTTTTGAGAGGGTCATCTTGTTAACTTGGAAGCCCAATTAGTTTCCTTGTTATTCACCTTTACTTCAACTTATTTATTTACTATTATTATTTGCAAAGTGTTATTCTGCATTGTTATGTTTTTGTAGAGTGAAACTCTTCTTGATGGTTCTCAAGGGTTGGGTGAAGTGATCGGATAGTGATTTATTGGCCCTAAAAGTCTTTTCTTTGACTTGTGCATTTTCATCATGAATATTGTCCAGCTCTTCACTGACCTGAATAAGCGACCCGTTGTTACCAAAAGTCTTAAGTTCTAAATTATGGCTCTCTCATCACAAATATTATTTGACATTTGAATGACTTGAAGTATGCATAGGAGCATCGCTGCACTACAGGATTTATAACCTTATACTATCCTGCATAGTATAAGTGCTTTGTCATCTGAAAAAATAAATAAATAAAATAAAATCCTTGATCATGATATTGAAGCCGGTTTTATCTAACAAAGTGCTAACATTTGGTCACCCTCCTATGTTCAAAAAAAGTCACTCTTCTAATACATTCATCGACCATCAAGACCTCTCACATGAGATGGAAGTGAGACTCGCACATGTAGACTCTACACCTTTACAAAGAGGGCTTGAAGTCTGGCAGGACGTGTGGACCATTTTTCCATACAAAAAATATTAGCACTTCAAGTACATCAAGTTGGCAACATCATCCCTTCTGGCTATGCTTTATTTCCTCCAAATGACCACATTTGCTGGCCTACTACACTATTGACCTATACAAATAGACAATCCCTTATCTCCCTTTACATAAACAATATACAAATCTCTTATTATACTTGAGATCGGAAAAGGATTAAACCCACTATAAATTCCATCTCCCTTTATATATTTGTGAGTACAATTGTTTAATGCACTCCCATCTATATATTATATGTCAGTCCCTGTCCCAGGAAAATCAATTTGTTTTGTTCCTCTTTGGTTGCTTTTCTTTCCAGTACCTTGTTAGAGTCTATGTTTTCTGGCACATGGGAACTTCACTAGGTAATCTTTTACATAACCTTTCTGCTCTACAGTATACAATGTGAAGCTTGCAACTTGTAATAAAAAAGGTAGTTCACCGTATAAAATTCCTTTACGTACAGTGTCCAAAAAAGGTCAGATTTACTTTAAAATTTAAATTACGTAGTTTTACTTAATATTTTTGTAAGAGACTATTATTACGATTCGAACCTATTTCCAATAATTGGCCGCACAATTCAAGAAATGTGAAATCTACTTTAAAATTTATTACACGCAATCTTATTTAACATTTTTTATAAGAGACTATTGTCACTACCCTAACCTGTACCCAACAATTGAAGCCCAAGTTACAAGAAGCATGCAATTTGGAATATTAAATCATAACAATAATGGACTTTGTGATGAGAAAGACCATCATGGTTGATGAAATCTATCACCCAACACATAAAATCTTTGTGACTATTTCTACATCACCGTGGCTGAAACTTCTAACTAGGTATATATTTAATAATATTAATTGTTCATTATGATTAGACACAACTGCTCTTATCTTTTAATCTTCATTAAATGCATCGAAGTGAACATAATCTATATATAATATTTAGAATTAGATGCCATGTAACCTTATAGTAGTTAGCACATAAGAAAAAGGAGCCTCGCTTGTTTGTATCGAACACTAACAAAGTTGGTGTCATAACATCAGAAAATTAATTAATTATTGTTTATTTAGTAGAGATAATGACTGACGAAGACATAAAGTTGTTTCTTAAGAAAATAGAAAAGAGATGATGGCTTAGTTTTTAATGTTGCCATAACTTCTTACCAACAAGATCATTGTATTTGTAAGAAAATTCTTCAATTAGTACGAATTGAAATTAGTTTATAATATATTGGTATAACTTACTCATACATATTTTATTTATTATATAAAAAATTGATTCATCAATACAGACTGATGGATAAATTTTTTGTATTTATATCCATGGACGGAACTAAAGGGAGCGGGGCCCGAAAATTCAAAAAAATAACATTTGTTATATTTTAAAAAAAAAATATTGTGGCCCCTCAGTGTTTCACTCATTTTGTCCCGTTATTCAAATTCACCAATTATTTTTTTCCCATTTCCTTTTTCCCCTAATTCCCGTTACTTTTTCTCAACTATCCCAACTCTTTTGTCTTTTTTCAAACTTTCCCAACTCCCTTTTCCCTTTTACCCTCTTTCCTTTTTGACTTTTTCTATTTCGCCTACTGTAAAATATTTTGGCATAAAAATCACGAATTCTACCTATTGTTACAGCAGATAAGAACAAAGCTATACATGTCAATCCTTTAGTTAATATACATTGCTAATCTTAACCCGGCTAACTAATGTTACAAGCCATTGTGCATAATTAACCACGTGAAAAGATTTACTGAATTAAGTGTTAAAAATAATAAATAATATAATAAATTTCGTTAGTAGCAATTTTCTCCCCAACCTTTCAACAGGCCACGACACAAGTTCCCTTCCTCTTTTCCATAGTGCAAGTGCACAATCCATTTTCCTTTATCAGTTTTTAAATTCCAAAGCATACGTACCTAAATGGAAAGTAGTAGATCATAAAAAATATTGTATAATTTTTAATTTACTTAATTTTTTGTTTTTTACTAACTGAATTGGTAATTTTCCTTGACTTGTTACTTGACTGAATCGGTAATTTTTTTTACATAAAATTGTGTTTTTTTTTTTTTTTTGCTAACTATCATTTTTTTATATTTATTTATTTTTAAAATAATTAATATCGTCAATCTTCTTAATTAAATTTTTATCCTTCAATAATAAATTTTTGGCTCCACCCTGTCTCTATCTAGATTTTTATATTTTATGCGCTTCCCAAATCTGTTGCAGAGTCTAGGATTTGTAACATAGCATTATTTTTCTTATTCTGCAGCTATTAAAAAAATCAATAACACGTAATAATAAATTAAAAATCAATGATAATAGATAAAAAATTAATAATGTGTAAAAGTATCACAACGATTGTTTTTCAAAATGGCTACTTCCTTTTGCTCGTCATGTACAACTGAGGTTTAGGTCACCCTCTTCGAGTAATGGTCCAAAATAATCGTTCCATGATAACATTAAACACTTATTTTGTGGTTGCAATTTGAATAATTAACAAGAGTAGATATCAGAACTTGTGGATTTATTTGAGACCTCTAGAATGATCAACTGATATCACTCTAAGATCATCTCCAATAGATCCCCAAGCCCTCAAAATCCTTATATGTATGCGTGAGTCTTCCGTCGATTGACAGAAATGCCGATCGGAATTCGAAAACGGTCCATCCTATGTGGTGGATATCGATCAATTGGGAATGATAAACATCGCTTTGTGGATAGTCTTTTTTTAGTACTTGTTAATGTCACGAGTCACTAAGTAGTCTATTTTGTCCTCTAGGGGACTGGACTCCACCAAGAGGTTCTTTCTCTAACTTTCAGAACTAGCTGCGACAATTGGAATCTCTATCAGGCAGAGCCTTCCATACCGCCGGATTATGAGAGCCCTCCAAAACTATGATCTCGGCCTCTCTGACCTTGGTTTAGTCTGATTTTACGCAAACTGCAAAATGCAATTGTTAGAAATTCAAGATTCCCAGTTGGAACTATTGGTGTTAAATTACTCTAACAGTTTTCCTATTCAATCCCCATATTTTAGAGGAGTTTCAATATGAAATTTGGATCCCACAAAGATGAGGGAGTAGATTTAATCCCCTATCTCATCTCTCACATCACCCAACAATCAAATGATCCTAAAAGAATAGAGGAGTTGTTGAAGTGAAACTTAAATAAAAATTTCTTAAAATAAGGGATTAATTAAAAATAGGGGTGTGTAGTGAAACTGCCAACCTACCCAAACCGTCTAATTCAACCCAAACTAACTCATTTTTACGGTTTCTTAAAAGTTTGATTGGTTATGGTTTAAATTTTTATAGGAACTAACTATATGGTTTGGTTTATGATTTTTACTATCAAAGCCATAAACCCAAATCGACCCGTATATATATATATATATATAGTAAATATGTGTAGTATTTCTAGAGAACTTTTCACTTTCCTTTACATTTTTCAATCTATCTCCCCTTTTATTGAAAAAACCAAAAGACACCATGAGTAACTCCTCTATATTTTAGATTTCTACAATACAATTATTTTATTCAAATGTAACTATAAGTTAAACCGAATGTATGATTTGGCTTAATTTGGATGGTTTGGTTTCTTCAAATGTATGGGTTTTATTTTGGTAGTTCTGAGAGGTGTATAGGTTGGCTATGATTTTAATTTTTTAAAATTAAATGTGTTGATTCGGGTAGAAAAATATATTTTAAACTATCCAAACCAACCCATGCACACCCCTAGTTAAAAATAAAAGAGGTGTTGGAATGAAACTGAAATAAGGGATTTGTAAATGTAGAAAAATGTTTCATATCCCTTAAATGTAGATAAAAAAAATAGAAAAATTATTAGAGTTGTTCAGTCAAAAGAGGAAGTAACCCCAAGAAGCTAATAAGAATTTAAATAGTTACACAAAGTATTTCAATAATTTGATGAAAGACAACATTGTGCACAAAACTCTCATCGTGCACTAATCTGTTGTGAATAAAATTACCTCAGAAGTAAAGCATGTCATGCATACAATAAGCCAGCAATAAAAACCAGCAAAGATTATATTGAAATTTGGATCTCCCCGTATCATATATCATTACTTTTTCTTTCCATATAATGAATTGAAATTGAAATCCTAAGGCCCTATCCATTTATTAATTCAACCCAACTAAATTTTATTCCATTCCAAGAATTCCTTTTGACTGATGCCTAATAAAAATAAAAAATTCTCAGAACTATATATGTTGCTACGACATGTATTATGAGAAAAATCCAACGTCAATATATTATCAAATCATTTCATCATAACTATATTATGAATACACTAATCCGTTAAACTGAAATTACCAAAATTGATGGCACGTGATTTTTTAAGTTAGAGCCAAGAGTTGTTCGTGCTGTGAAGGCTGTCAAAGTCACGTCGAAAACCTTTCTCAGATTGTTTCTTGAGAAGTAGAAAAAGGTGTGCAAGAAATGGCCCATTGCATTATGAAGGTCGATAGTTTGAGTCCCCATTATGATTATTGCTGTGATTTGAAATTGAGCTTGTGGTTGTGAATCATTTGCCTCGTTCTGCCTAATTTTAATGTCTCAATCTACACATCTGCATATATTCAGGAAATATACTTCCTAGTGGCCAAAAGCTCTCAAAACCACCTCATGATCTTTAATACATTCAACTACTTATGAGAAGCAAATAATTCGTTACCTATATGCAAGGACGGATTCGAGACTTTTGTTATTAGGAGTTAAAACAAGTAATTTAACACTTGTATAATTATATTACATTTCTCTTTATTTTTTGTTTGTTTCTTCATTAGGCTTAGCATACATGCTAATGTACATTGGCATATAGGTGCTCCGCAATGGATTTTGATTACTCGTAAAATTATAATGTTACGAAAAAAATCACTAGTGATGAAACAATAATATAATTACATGATTTGTACAGTCAATGACTTAGATGATCCATCATAACTATATTATTATTTCACTATCATTTAATCTCACTCATAATGTTGTAACATCCTAACCGTGTGTGCAAGTCTTGTCCTTCAGTAGGTTCCATGGTAATGGTGTAGGTATGGAAAAAATGCACAAATGATCCCTATTATTTCTTAAAAAGCTTTAAATTCGTCTTTGTTGTTCAAAATTAACTAATTTAATCCCTATTATTTTCTAAAAAAAATTTAATTTAATCCTCAAACTATGATTGCGTGCAGGGACTAAATTAAAATTTTTCTAAAAAATAATAAGGATTAAATTGAAAAAAAATAAAGACTAAATTGACTAATTTAGAATAATAAGAACAAATTTAAATTTTTTTGAGAAACAATAAGGACTAGATTGATTAATTTTATACAATAACAACGAATTTGAAATTTTGATGAAACAATAAGGACCGTTTATGCAATTTTCCCGTACAGGCATTATTACTTTCATTACATAAATTTGATAAGCAGTTGTGTCTTATGACGTAGCAAGGGAACTCTGGTCCTGAAGTTGATAAATGTCGACATTCTTATGCCATATTGCATACATGCGAGCCAAGAAAAACTGACCTATAAAGCACAAGCATGCGAGCAAAAGGGTAAAAATATTCCTACCGTGTATAAATCATATGCGGTGAAGCCGTGCTTGGCACAACAGTAAAAGTAAAGCTGTTACCGTGTGATCAATACTGCCTACAACAAATCCAAATGTAAATCCGACCCATCTCCTGACCCTGTACATAACAGAAACTTCATGCATCGGACCGCTCAAGTATGAATTCTCCGAGGTACTAGACCAGGTCATTTCTCCAAAATAGTAGTAAGAAAACACGAGAGAAATATAGGCAATACAAGTCAATTGGACCTCCATGATTGTAAGTCATAATCTAGATAATCAATCATATGCTTTCTGTCAAACTGTATGTGCATTAATTCTTAACAATAAGTCAATCAAATGACATTTAATTGTGTGATGAGGTCAAGCGAGAAGCCAAATATAAGAAACACGAAAGTGTAAAACAAACAGTCAATAAGAAAGGACCTCGTAACATTGACAGTCGCGTATTAAAACTCGCCAAATCATTTAGTCCATAATGCTCACTAATTCAGCAAAAATACAGTACATCATTTAGCATAACTCAAATACATAAACTACAGTGTTTAGATCTGAAATAGAAAATTGCATACCGACTAAGGCAGTGCATTTGCAAGATATTCATTCCCCATCGCACGAGAATGATTGCAAAGGCTAAACTGCAGCAAGAGTGACAAAGATCTAGCTTTACCATATGGAGCAAACATGAATTTATACATACCTTCCAAGAAATTCTTGAACTATTTGCCAGACAGGTAGCAATGTTAATGATATGTTTTTGAGGGGGTCAAACCCAATGCTTGCACGCAAAATGTTTTCTCATGGGACATTCATTACTTGGATGGATTGCAACATATCAGAGACAGCAATGACCAGGTCACCTGATTTGATCATTCCCCTGGCCTTGAGCAAGGCAAAAGTTCTGTGGAGGTTGCTCTCCATGTCATCAGAGAAGCTCAACCGGAAGGGTATTAAACCCCACTGGAGGTTCAGACGCCGACGTACAGATGTTGTGGTTGTAAAAGCGAATATTGGACAATCAGGACGGCAACGTGACAAGAGAGATGCCATGTGCCCGGTCTTTGTATAAACAAATATAGCATCAACCTCCAGGTTATTGGCTGCAAAAGCATAACTAAAATTAGCAGCATATTGATAAAAGAGAATGCAGGAGGACAACTGTTAAATATGTCAACAAAAATCCCTGCCAACCGCCTCCCCCACACCTCTCTCCTTTTCTTCCTCCCTTGTATCCACAAAGACCATTTAACTGTATAATTTCCAGTGATCATACATAAATCTCTCTGCTTTTGAAACGACATAAGCCTCGACCTTTGGTTCCTTTCTGAAACAAACTTGACGAAAGTGAAGCATTAAACATATGACCCTCACTCCATGAATATTGACGTGCAAGAAAATTTTCAAATGGATGAAGCCAAGAAACACCCGCTTTATAATGAAATGGGTATTAAACTAAAGAACCTAAGAATGCATGAAGTTTAACAATTATAGCATTACATCACTTCTGCCCCGTTCACATGCCCACACAGAGACGCAAATGTATATACACCATAAAAATCTCCCGAGAGAGAAAAGTTCTCAAGGGTTAATGCTGTACGTAGCCAACCACTTCTCTGCAAAAAGTTCCTTGTCATCGGCACAAAAAGATTCACTGCAACATCATATCAGAGACAACTGATTGCTTAGTGCCTAAAACACCGTTGCTGCACCATGTCAGACACTTCCACATTCTTCTTCACTAAGTAGTTAGTACAAATTACCGATCACGGTATAAAACTCTCTTGCTCCTCCCTCTCAAGGCACCATCATTCCCCCTCCCTTCAAAAGCCACAAGACACCCAAGCAGAAAGATGAGGACTTTCCTATCTAACATGCTCGATCTAATTAACCCAGACAAGTGGGCAAGCAAGAATTCCAATCGAATTTCAGCATAATTTTAACCATTTGATACTACCTAAGCTTAATAATTTTCCTTCAGCATTTATTTTATAGTTAAGGAAATGTTAACTAGGTCATCAATAAATAAAGTTCCAAATAAACTTTTGGCTAAACATGTTCTAAGTTTACTGAAGTCGGTAATCCAGAAACATCATCTTTTTCACAAATGAAAATCCTCCTCTCTCTTTCACTGTCAAGGAAAAGGCAAAGCATGAACCTTATTCACTTTTCTGTGAAGATCTTGTCCATTACTATTATTTGACTAGATGATCTTTTGATGCACAATGTCATTTTACATAGTCAGTACTTTTTTCTCGTAGTTTACTTTTCATGATATGCTATTTTATTCCTCAGAGATTCTTGTAAACCCTTCCCCTGTGCACCCAGGTAACTATAAGCGTGTAACAGTTTATATGCAAGTGGTAAGAATCTTCAGATTTGAAAGTCTCACTTGATCTTGGGTGCAATGTTTCAGTCATGATACTATGGAGATAATTAATTTGTTATTTAGGCAGATCCTTGGAGAAGCAAATTATATCTAATGCTAAAACCTTTAATTTCTCAGGAAGATCATCTTCTTACCCATCTTAGCAGCAGAGTTGCAAATCTCTTCTGAAATACTGTCTGCAAATGAAGATGCTATGTTTGGGAGATCCAAAACTTCATGATGTTTCTCTTCTCTCCACCACCTCTCAATTCTCAAGCTAACACTTCTTAGAACAGTCAATGCCTTGTCAGGATACTGGCCCATGGCCGACTCGCCTGAAAGCATTAAAGCATCTGCTCGCTGCCTCACTGCTTCAGAAACATCGGCCACTTCAGCTCTAGTGGGTGTAGGGTATTCAATCATAGACTCAAGCAACTGGGAGGCAACTATAACAGGCTTATTTAATTCTCTGCAGACTTCTACGATCTTTTGCTGTTCTGATGGCACTTGTTCCAGTGGGATCTGAGCTCCAAGGTCACCTCTTGCTACCATAGCTCCATCTGATGCCAGAATGATCTCCTCTAAATTCTTCAATGAGTCAATGCTCTCTATTTTTGCAATTACCGCAATATCACTGCCCACCACATTAATATACAAAAAGAATGAATCAAGTGATATATCAAGTATCAAAAGTAACTTACAAAATTAACAAATTCTCTAGAGCTCTTAAATTCGCAGGAACCAAATTAGTTAGCATGGGCATGCTCTAAATGGAAGATATTGACTGCTGAAAGCTCAAGATTTTATAGAAGTAGCAAATTATCTGCCACAATCCCCCGTCCCTCACCCTACAAAAGGTTTAAAGAAACCAAAAAAATAAAAAGATATACAGAAGAACACCGAAGGGAAAATGTCATTCAAATGATAGAAGCAGAAATAGGTAAGAGAGAGATATCACAGTGCCGTACCACAACTAGATCTAACTAATGATAGAAGCAGAAATAGGTAAGGAGAGAGATACTACAGTGCCATACCACAACTAAATCTAAGGAATGCTTACCCATCACGTGCCCGTGCTTTTATGTAGCTCTTAAGATGGTTGAT
The DNA here is from genome assembly GCA_037974665.1 of Ehretia macrophylla. Lineage (NCBI taxonomy): Eukaryota > Viridiplantae > Streptophyta > Magnoliopsida > Boraginales > Ehretiaceae > Ehretia > Ehretia macrophylla. Next base: position 46,724,533 of record CM075777.1, on the reverse strand, counting down.
AACTTCAGCAGACTTGACAAATGATACAGCGATAAAGTCAACACCCTCTGCAATCCCAAAATCAATGTCTAACCAATCCTGAAGAAGAAAAAAAATTATTTCTTTTAGAAATACTAATTCCATCAAGTGTTAAAGACATAGAATTGAATATCTGTGCATGGATATTTCACACATATGTGAAAGCACTAATGAGCGGTGTACTAAGAAGTCCATATACTATGTCCAGTTGTAGGCACTTCAGGCAGCATCTGCCAGTGCTCTATCATCAAAATCAAATTGCTTACTACTTAATTTAAGCAAATGACTATATGAACTTAACCAAGCATTTACATTTCATTCTCAAATTATACTTTTTAAGGACTAA